>CM037879.1:199824098-202224098 GCA_021292165.1 Shinisaurus crocodilurus
TGTAACTGCCACCTACTGCCTATATATCTCATTGCACTCACTATTCTCTCCTTAACTACCCTATTTGAATCCAGTCCCAAAATTATGCTGATGATAACAGTTATGTATCACATAAGATGTTTTTCTTGAGTTTATATCCCCCCCCCCGCATCTTTCCATAGAAGATGTTTTCTATTCCTCAGCTGGCTGCTCAAACACCTGGCATAGCTCTTTTAACCTCACACAGACTTTTAAAGGGAGAATGACCAATTAGAATCTTGCTTATTCCTCTGCTGGATTAAAAAGATCCCCTATTTCCAATTTAAAAGTAAAATGTACATGAACATCTTCCTAGGGTGCTTCCAGACAAGGCTTTTATAGCACCATCACATATGACGCTTTCTTCTATTCATGACCTAATCATTCAGCCGTGGTTAAGGGATTGGGAATGTTGCATATGTACTAGCCCTTAGTTATTATGTCATGCTGTTCCTTATAAGGAAACACCATTGAGATGCAACTCATTTATTGTCCAACATATACAACAACACCCCTCCCCACATCTCTCCTTGAGATTTCAGTTCCTCCAGGAATTAGTATCATGACTTGGAGCCTTGATCAGAGTGATGATATTATGGAATGTTCATCATGCCCAAAGAGAGGGCAGACTGTGAGCAGAGGAGAAACTTTGTGTAATTTTGAACAGAAGGGCAGTTGAGTGACTGCTGGAGTAGAAGAGGGAAGATTAAAAAAGAGCAGAGAAAAGAGGTTTAAGGAAAATACATTGGATGAGTTTAACATAGAGAAGAAGCATTTTTCTAAAAACTAACAATATCAAAGTATTTATGCTTTAGGCAAAACATCGAGAAGTGGAATACGTCTTGACTTGTTTTTAAAATGTGTCCGTATTTAACTGTAAAGCCTTTGATATTCCATTTTCATTTTCAGAAGTTTCAAATAATTTGTATACCATAAGACAAGCTCTTTTGAAAGAGATTAGTAAGTGTAGATATTAAGTTGGGTTTTTTTCCTTTGGATAATTCTAATGTTTTTAGTTAGTGGTAGGTTGATGATTGTTTTGATAGGTATGCAGTTATATGTATAAATATGTACAGACACATATAGATACATGTTTAAGTATACTGGCAGTGATACATTGATTTCATTACACAATTTCAGGTTTGTAAAAATAAATTGTTTGAAAACTACTTCATTTCTAAACATTTCAGGAATATAACGTACTGTCTTTTCCTTCACAGCTTTTTCAGGGGTTACTATCTTTGTTTTCTAAGTACGTACATGCCTTTACTTTTACCTATACAAATAAGTGGCTGTCATTCATTTCCATAAAGAAAAGTAAAGTGTTGTGCTTGTGGTCACTGGTCACCATTAGGTTACGGGCAAAACTTGCTCACCTACTATGACTCTGGAGTGCCTAAGTGACTGCCCACAGGACTAAAATAGCGTGTGTGTGTGTGTGTGTGTGTGTGTGTAATCAAAGTCCCTCTCCCATCCAAGATCATGGGAAAGGGGCAATATATTTCTGATGCTTTCTCTCTTCCCCCACATTAAAAAAGCAGCCAGGTTCAGGAATGAACAATTTCCCCACCAGAGACCCAAGCATGTTGTCACTAGATGGTGATCATTAATCTCTCACAAACATTTACCTTTTATGCCTAGAAAAAAAGTGACACACCCCTCCACAAGTTTTCCACACAATGCAGAGAACTTGGAAGGAGGTTGGGTTTCTTCAAGTTGGAAGAGATAAGACTCCATCACTCCCCTGAGTTCTCTGCAATGTGTGGCAAACTTGTGGAGGAGTATCTCACTTTTTCTAGGCATAAAATTGTAGGTGCTCACCAGAAAGAGATTAATGCTCATGTGCAGAGAACTTGTGGGATGGGTCAGTCTCACAGCCACACATTTGCAACTCTCAGGAAAACAAGAATCTCTGTTGCTGCTTCTCCATGTCTCCAAAGTCTGGAGCAAAGGCCTCTTTCCAAAATCCTCTGCATATGCCAGGGGACGCAGGGAAGGGGTGAGATCAGTGGTGACCACAAATAATGGCTGGTTATCAATGCTAGTCCAAACCCGTGGATTCCTGTTCCTAGTCCTCACTCTAAAAGCATTTCTGGGTTGGAAGCAGGGCAGGTAAAGTGCTCCTTCCCTCCTCCCTCAAGGCCTGGCTGGATACCATGCTTACTTTGGGGAAACAGCAGATGTGCCAAGTTTGAAAAAGCAGGCCTGGTCTGACCACTGGCCTCAGGGATGGCAGGGAGGGAGCTGGGCTGATGGAAAAGCCTCCCCTTTCATTGCCCATCAACCTTAACAGGCCTCTCTAACCAGCCTGATAATAATAGCAACCAACATGAACTAGCAATATCCTGAGCAGTCATCATTACTGCTTATGACCTAAAGGAGGGCCTGTGGCTCACGCTGGCTCAGCTTGTCTGAGTGTGGAAAACTAAGCAGGGTCAGGCTTGGTTATTACTTGGATGGGAGACCCCTCCTCTAGTTTCCTGCATTGAACAGGGGGTTGGACTCGATAGCCTTGTGTAGGCTCCTTCTAACTCTATGATCTATGGAGGATGGAGTTAACTTTTTACCTTTACGATTACAATTTAAATGATGCCATCCAGGTATATTAGCCCCCCCCCCCCCAAATGAAGCGACGTATTGCTTGCTTTAAATGAAGCTACGTATTGCTTGCTACGTGCTGCCTGCTTTAAACTCGATTCTCTGTTTAAAAATCTGGACTCCTCCTGTCCGCCGGACTTTTCAGCTCAGAGGAGCCAAAAGCAGCTTTTTTTTAAATGAAGCGAATTAATTCATGCAGTAAAGAAATCAATCAATCTCCCCTCGCCCCAGTTATTCTGCAAGCCCTGCGCGGCACCCTAGAGGGCCGAGATATACTTTGAAATAAATATTAAGAATAAAAAGCGCCACTCATGTCTAGCGGGACATGAGTGAATCATTAATCCCCAGAAGGGAACAACAAAAAAGGGGTCGCCTTCATTTCCCCTCCGAAATCCCATTCGCTGCAGCCAGCCAGACCCCCTCAGCTGACATGGGCAGCTGAGCCTTTACCTCATAGATGTCAGGTATGGAGTGTTTCTTGAAGTAGACCCTAAGCGCGGGGTCCACATTTTGAAAAGCGGCCATGGCCGCGGAAAGTAATCTAGCCGGGCGAGAGCGGGGTCGCGCGCTCCCACTCACACACAAGCAGCCACTTCTTGGTCGCCTAGCAACCGGGCTACAGCCTCCCTCCGGCCGGGCACTTGCGTGGTCAGCGCGCTTTCTGTTGGCCGGCCGCTGACCCCTCCCCCACTCCCTCAACCGTTGCCTCTGGAACGCAAGAATGCGAAGGAGGTTGCTGCTTGTAAACGGCAAGCCGCCACACTTCTACCAACAGTATTTCCCCGATAGCTGCCCCCCCCCCCAACTGATTAACGGGCACAAGCCGTTCACAGCCACGTTGCGCCGCATCTCAAAGGGCTGCCCGAGGTCCCGCCCGCTGGTGCCTTTATTAACAGCTGCACGATGACCGGCCGGGCAGAAATTAATACGCGATGCCTTTAAGAACGTATGAAGAGCCATGGTGGATCAGACAAAGGGTCCATCTGATCCAGCAACCTGTTCCCACAGTCAGGGCTTCTGAGAGGAATTTTATCAGGGGGTACAAAGTTTATTTTGGGCCCCTTCCCTTCTTCATTAGTCATTTTGTTTTTATCCACTGCGGTTTTATGCCATGAGCTGTAGCCTGTAAGGTCAAAAAGGGTATGGAAGACGAGAGAGGGGTGGAGTAAAAAGGGCCTGTAAATTGTGGTCAAGGCAAAGTAACCAATCATTGTGCTTCAAAATCTTTTTACAAGCAAATTTATTTATTTATTTCATTTATATACCGCCCAATAGCAGAAGCTCTCTGGGCGGTTTACAACAATTTACATAAACACTGGCTTCCCTGTGGCCCTGCCTCCCCCCCCCCCCCGCCATCTCCCAGGGTTGGGGGGGGCAGTCCAGCTGGAGCAGGCCCTGATGTTCCCTCTGCCTGCTCCTCCTCCTTCCCACAGGGCCAGTGGTGTCAGTTAGCCCGGGGGGGGGGGGAGCAGTCCAACTGGAGCAGGCCCTGATGTTCCCTCTGATGTTCTATTTGAATTTATTAGATAAAGTAATAGCAAATATTACCTAAAAAACAAAAAAAATGAAGTTGTGACATCAAAACTAAGGGATATAGATATATATGTATAGATAAAATTTGAACCTCTAAACCTAAGCTATTTCAATTTTCCTTATTACCATTATTAAAAATAATCATGTAACTTGTAATGGCATATCAGGTAATATTTTATTAGCATGAGCACAAGGAGAGCCAAAGGGTTGGTGTGGTCCTGCGCTCTTCCAATTTTGCATGGGCTGGTGCTGGAGCGGGCGGTGGGGCTGCCCCACAGCCTTCCGCTGATGAAGAGACTGGGAGAAGGTATGGAGGGAGGCCGGTGTGTGGGAGCTTGTGCTGCTGCTGCTGGGTGGCCGAGGGGTGAGCGAGGACCGCTCCTCCTTTGGGTGCGCCTGCCCACCCGCTGGCTGGCTTCCCATTGACTAAAGCTCCATGTTTGCACATTGGCGGGAGATCCCAGCACACCACATGCGGGCACTTGCCACCTCACGAGGGAAAGGACCCCACCGGGGAAGGTCTCCTTGGAATTTCCAAGCTGACACAGTAGAATGGGCGGGGCTCGCTGCTCAAGGGCCCTGCTGGCTGGGGGAATCATGGGAGTTGCAGTCCAAGGCATCTGGATGGCGCCACTGGTTGGGGAAGATGCACACAGAAACCCATGTCTCTAGGGGGGAGAATTCTTTCTTTAAAGTTTCTCTGGAAATTGGTGTGGCCCTCCTGAGGCCCTCCGAAACATTTTCTGAGATCCTAGGAAATTTCAGGCTCCCCTTCTTTGGCTCCCGGACCCCCTTCTTGGCCCTGGGCCCAGGTACAATCTACCTCCTGCACCCCCCTCTCCTGGGGTCTGGACCTGGGCCAAAGAGAGTCTGGTTAGGAATGGCTTCTCTACGTACTCAGATGCAAAACCCAGCCTCTGGGGGGATGCCCAAAAGGAGGCCTGGCTGTGTTGATCTCGACTAGTACTCGGGCAAACATTGTTAGACTTACTTCTTTATTACATTTAGCATCTGCCCTGGTCATAAATTTAAAGTCAATTAGCCTATTGATAATCAACGTATACTCCCCTCCCCATGCGCTTCAAACAACAAATTAAGAACAACTGGTTAAAACTAGAAGAATACATTTCTGAACTAACATCTCTATCCTGGATCTTGCATCATCATGACAGGAGATTTCAATGCCAGAATAGGGCAAATGGATTCCATGCTGTATTCACATTTCCATCAAAATCCACCTGAACAAGAGGAGGCACATGCTATAGCAGTTAGGCAGTCAAAAGATAAGGGCTGCAATTGTTCTGGCCTTTATTTAAT
Organism: Shinisaurus crocodilurus; assembly: GCA_021292165.1. Lineage (NCBI taxonomy): Eukaryota > Metazoa > Chordata > Lepidosauria > Squamata > Shinisauridae > Shinisaurus > Shinisaurus crocodilurus. The sequence continues at coordinate 199,829,565 of CM037879.1, forward strand.
GCAATTGGTAAATAGATTTGATTTGGTAGTTCTAAATAGAAGTATCGAATGTGATAGAGATGGTGAATTTACTTTTTTCAGGAACTGGAGCCTCTACAATTGATTATTTCACCGCTTCATACAACTTGCTAAATGCTATACTCAGCTGTAGCGTGAGTAAACGCCTCAAGAGTGATCATCTACCTCTAGTCTTAACTTTAAAACTCGATACTCAGGATGTTCATACAGATTGTATATGGATGCCAAACTTAGAGGCTGAGAAGAGATTTACACGAGTAAAATGGACAAACATATTAAGTAAAAATATAACGGAGATACTGTACTATGAAGGCAACCTTCAGTATAGAGAAGCACTGTTAACTGTGTGTGGACACTCCAACAATTGTTTTTTTCTTTGTTCCAAGGCATAATTTTGCTCCTGCAAAACCATTTGAAACCTAATGTTCCACCAAAATTATATACTAAAAAATCTAAGTCAGTTGCCCTTGCTTGGCGGGGTTGTAGCGGCCCTGATGAACAAGGGCAACCATGGTCCTTCCCCTCCTCACCCCCCCTTCTCCTGCTCATCGCAGCGCCCACAGGCACCACATTGAATGGGAGCAGGGGGTGAGGGGGGGGTCTGCCAGCACAGATCCGGCACTCCCTAGCAACAGTGGGGTCATACCCTCCAACATTTCACAGATGAAAATAGGGACACACATGTGAATTTGTAAGCGGTATGGTTAAGCAACATGAAGGTGTGATCAAGAGGGCGTGGCAAGGCAACATGAGGGTGTGGCCAATGGTATGGCCAGGCAACCAAAGGGCATGGTCAAGTACAAAATATATTAGAGGAAACACACAAAATCTTATAATTATTATGTTATTACCGTATTTTTCGGACCATAAGACGCACTTTTTCCCCCCCAAAAAGGAGGGGGAAATGTCTGTGCGTCCTATGGAGTGAATATAGTAAAAAAAAAAAAAAATTTTTTTTTTTTTTTTTTTTTTTTTTTTTTACTTTCCTCTGCTGGTCCGGAAGAGCGGAGGACTCCTGGGTGGGGTGGGGGAAGCCCCCGCCTCTCAGCTGATTTTTTTTTTAAAAATTTTTTGTACCATACAGTAAGTGCGTCTTATGGTCCGGTGCGTCTTATGGAGCGAAAAATACGGTATATTATATATTATTTTATAATATTTTATTAGTGGCTTTTGTAAAAAATTTTTTACCTTACTTAAACCTTTAATTGTTGATATCTGCTATTTTTCATGGGGGGGGGGGGTGTCAGTGCTTGCAGGGCAATCTCTTTTTGTTTTAAAATTGTCAGGATTGGTCCCGGCATTTTCAGGGCACAAGGAGTAACTTTGAGGGGCTGAACAGATTTGTTGTTCTTTGTTATTGTAAAAAGGCCCCAGTTTAAAGCACTTTTTGTGTTCTATTCACACAGTTTAGATTTAAAGAAACACTTAAATGGGAATTTATTTATTTATTTATTTATTTAATACATTTTTTTACCGCCCAATAGCCGAGCAGGGGGTCTCTTACAGAATTTAACTAACTTGAATTAAGATTTACAGAGGCTCTCTTACAAAATTTAACTAACTTGAATTAAGCTTTACAGAAGCTCTCTTACAGAATTTAATTAACTTGAATTAAGTTAAAACAAACAATGCAATCCTACGCACAGTTACTCGGAAGTAAGTACAAATGTCTTTGTGGCGGAAGGGGGGGCTGGCTGGCCCGCCACACCCCCACCCTTTCCTACCTCAAAGGAACCAAGACCCTCTGAGATCTCAAGATACCAGACTGCCAGCCTCAGCTGTCTGCAACCCTACTTGAATCTCTGTTCAGGGACTCGCCTTCAATTTCTGTAACCTGGATTTAGATACTGAACTCACAGAGTACTACAAAACCCATGTGGGGTAAAACCACGACAAGGTTTATTCTGGTAGCATTTTACAACAAGATTAGGGAAATGAGAGAAGCACACAAAATAAAGAGAGAGACACTTTAGTACACAGTAAAGCTGCAAAACAATAAAACCTGATTCCTTAATATCTCTCAGGCATACACCTATGTTACCTGAGGGTATTCTCTTCAAGGGTTAAATCCAGCACAGCCTTGCCACCCGCGGAGAACTACTCCATCTACCCGCAGGTCTGAGATGGGTAAAACTCCCACAAGGCTTGCCTTCACTAGAGCCCTCATCCAGCTCATTTCACCAGGAGCTAACTGGGGTCGGATCCTGATGCCCCCCCCAAAGGCTTGGGGCCTCTCTTTGGCTTGCCGCCATCCCCAATAGCCAGGGTAGCCGGTAGCCACGTGATCCAGGACAAAGACAAAGACCAAAAACCACGCTTTGGAAAATATACCTTTTTCCCCCCTCCCCTCCTCTTCTGCCTCTTAGCCAATCACCATGCACCTCACCTGGCCAGGCAGGGGGAAGGGAACTCATGACTCATGGCTTGAACTACATTTACATATGAACGCTTTCAGCCTGGCTCCTCCAGACCTCCCGGCGCCAGGCCCCATCTTATGTTTTATGTACCTTTCGCTTCCTCCCAGCCCCCTCAACTGGCCCCACTTGGTTTACACATGAGGAGGCGTGTGTGTGTGTGTGTGTGTGTGTGTGTGTGTGCGTGCGTGCAGGAACCCCCAAAGGCCCCTTTCTCCACACGCTAACTATGCACACCCCACCCCCAGCCTTTAGCCGGTTCACACATGAGTGTGTGTGTGTGTGTGTGTGTGTGTGTATGAACCCGCAAAGGCTCTTTTTCTCCACACGCTCCCTTTAAAAAAAATCAAAACCTGAGAGGTCAGCCCTCTCATTTCATTTTAAACTAAAAAAAAAAAGAAAAAGCCTTTGCTAGCCTTCTACCACTAGTGCACCTTTCTTCACTTTTACACACACGCAAAAACAGAACACAAAAAGCATCAAAACATCAAACACCTTAACTATAGTCTTAACACAGCTTTAACATCTTAATTCTTAAAATCTTTAAACATCAAAACAGCAAATCAACAAGCAATAACTATCAATCAGAAGTTTACAGGTTGGCTAAAGCTCCTTAAACATCAAAACAGCAAAACACCAATCAGAAGTTTACAGGTTTGCATTACATCCGTTTTGCATACACAAGAAACCTCATGCACTTCAAAAAAAACACAACTTTTTAGGGTTGCTGTTTCTCACACAGCCTGTAGGGGGCAGATTGCTGACTGAAATGTGACTCTTCAATTCGCCTTTGTTTGCTTTTACAGGCTTGCTTCTGCCACCCTGTACCTAACGACGTGAATACTATCACACACCCCCTCCAAAGGCCCGATGGGATGGCTTCCCACCACCCAACGACATGAATATACCACTCCCTTTTCCCAAAGGTTTGCATTTGGCACTCTCTACACAATGACTTGAATGGGATGGCTTCCCCCCACCCCTCTTTTCCCAAAGGCACCTTCTAGAACACACAGCTTGGTAATTTTCCTTTTAGCCGCTAGAGGGCTTTCTCTGCCTCTAACTTCTTTGTTCTTTGGCCTTTGACTGATTTTTTCTCTGGCAACTGTTCCTTGCCCCCCTGAGGCCCCTTTGAAAACTTACAGGTTTCTGGCTTTACGTTAGCATTACATTCAAATTTCAAATTGACCTGATCCAGTCTGGACTAATTTTTTCATTTGGGGACAAAACAACAATGGTTCAACTTCTTACCTGGGATCACCCGTCCCCCGGGGCCCCCCAGCAACAATCCAGATAACACAAATACACTTGGATCACCCCCCCTCCCTTCGAGGAACAATTTAGCAACTTTTATTGGCGTTAATCATCAACCACCAATCTCAGTCTTCTTTTCTTCTCGCTGGAGACACTTGAAGGGGAAATTCTTCTGTCTGGCCTTCTCTCTCAGCTAGGAGGGAAATCCCCTTCTCTCTCTGCTCCTTTCAGCCCGCCCAGCAACAAGACAACACAAAGACAACTTGAATCACCTGTCCCCCCTCCCCCTCCGAGGAACAAGTCAGCAACATGTGTTGGTTCTAATCAAACAACCACTTAATCTCAGTCCGTTGTCTTCAGGTGGCAGCGGAAAACGCCTGGGGGGAAAATCCTTTTTCCATTTCTGCTTCTTTCAGCCTTCTACTTCAGCAGCATAGGGGGACAAAGTCTCTTTTTCTGGGGGGGGTGTTTTCCGATGTCCGCCCCCCCTCTGCTTGCTGCTGCCCAGCCTGTCCATTCACCATGCCCCCCCCCAAGAGCAAATGGACAGTCTTAAGTTCAAAATCTGAGTCCTTCTCCCGTGGGAGAGATGTAGGGCAGGACTGTGCCCTCCCCCCCCCAAAGTCTAGACGACTCTTCTGGGGCACACAGCACAACTAAAATTACTCATCAAACGCTGTCCCAAATCTCAACGTTTTGCTCACCATTCTCTTAGGAGAGGTTTTCTGGTCTTCTCCCTCCTCCTGGAACACACGTGCGCGTGCACACACTATTTCTTCTTCTCTTCCCGGGCTCTTCCAGCCCCCAAACTTTGGGATCACACAGCCACCATCTGCTCACCCGCTTTTCCTCTTCCGCTTACTCACTGGCAACTGCTACTCCCAGCCTCTGTTGTACTTGATGGGTAATTTCTTTTGCTTGGCCTCTCCACACCTGGAAAAGGGAACTAGCCCTGCCTTTTCTACAGACATCAAGATTTCTTGCCTTCAACGCTCTCTGCTGGGAACTAGGCTTCCCCCAGACTGAGGTAGCCCCTTTCAGCAATCTGAACGTTTTCTTTGAGGCTCAATCTCATCACTTGCTGCCCTTTGCCCACTTGCTGGGCACACAAACTGTTCTGGAACTCTTCTATAGTTGAAATTTCTTGCCTTCAACGCTCCCACTGGCGCTAGGCTTCCACCTACTGGGGCAGCCCCTTTCAGCAATTTGAACGTTTTTCCCTAAGGCTCAATCTCACACTTATTTCTAAAAAATAATAAACTCTGTACTCATGCACTAAAGCTCCTCAAATTTCTCTCATTTGCCCACGTGCACACACTCTGTGGTTCAGCTTCGAATCCCAGCGCTTGCCACCATGTGGCGGAAGGGGGGGCTGGCTGGCCCGCCAGACCTCCACCCTTTCCTACTCCAAAGGAAACCCAGCACTTGCCACCATGTGGCCTGGAAGGGGGGGCTGGCTGACCCGCCACCACCCCACCCTTGCCTACTGGCAAAGGAACCAAGACCCTCTGAGATCTCAAGATACCAGACTGCCAGCCTCAGCTGTCTGCAACCCTACTTGAATCTCTGTTCAGGGACTCGCCTTCAATTTCTGTAACCTGGATTTAGATACTGAACTCACAGAGTACTACAAAACCCATGTGGGGTAAAACCACGACAAGGTTTATTCTGGTAGCATTTTACAACAAGATTAGGGAAATGAGAGAAGCACACAAAATAAAGAGAGAGACACTTTAGTACACAGTAAAGCTGCAAAACAATAAAACCTGATTCCTTAATATCTCTCAGGCATACACCTATGTTACCTGAGGGTATTCTCTTCAAGGGTTAAATCCAGCACAGCCTTGCCGCCCGCGGAGAACTACTCCATCTACCCGCAGGTCTGAGATGGGTAAAACTCCCACAAGGCTTGCCTTCACTAGAGCCCTCATCCAGCTCATTTCACCAGGAGCTAACTGGGGTCGGATCCTGATTCCCCCCTCCCCCAAAGGCTTGGGGCCTCTCCCCAATAGCCAGGGTAGCCGGTAGCCACGTGATCCAGGACAAAGACAAAGACCAAAAACCACGCTTTGGAAAATATACCTTTTTCCCCCCTCCCCTCCTCTTCTGCCTCTTAGCCAATCACCAGGCACCTCACCTGGCCAGGCAGGGGGAAGGGAACTCATGATTCATGGCTTGAACTACATTTACATATGAACGCTTTCAGCCTGGCTCCTCCAGACCTCCCGGCGCCAGGCCCCATCTTATGTTTTATGTACCTTTCGCTTCCTCCCAGCCCCCTCAACTGGCCCCACTTGGTTTACACATGAGGAGGTGTGTGTGTGTGTGTGTGTGTGTGTGCATGCATGCATGCAGGAACCCCCAAAGGCCCCTTTCTCCACACGCTAACTATGCACACCCCAGGCTCTTTTTCTCCACAGTCTTCAATGGGTCTTACTTACCTGGGTGTGTGTGTGTCAAAGGCAGGGATGTTGAAGAGTCCTTGGTCTCGAGTCACAAGTCGAGTCACGAGTCTTTAGACCCGAGTCTCGAGTCCGAGTCCGAGTCCTTGGTCCAAAATGGTGACTCACGAGTCACGACTCACTCCCAAAGCTGACTCCATGAGTCCCTATTAAAATCAATGGGTTTTTTCCCCAACAAAATAAGGCTACTTCAGATGTGTTGTTTAAATAAATTCTAGGCACAAGTGTGCCTTTTTATTTCAAAACTCTGCAACTGATTTTGGCAAGAACAGACCAGGCAGACAAACCCAAAATAACCAGGCAGGCAGAGGAGGCAGGGAACCCCAAAGCAGGCAGGCAGAGGCCTTTGTCTTGGACAATTCAACTGTTGAACTGGTCAAGAAGAGACCAGGCAGGCAAAGGAGGCTGGGAACCCTCGACAGGCAGGCAGAGGCAGCCAAACCCAAAATGTCTGAAAGGTTGCATTTTAGAAAAATGATTTTAAAAAATAAACTTGCTGTACTTCCTAAAACTTATCCATGTTGCATTTGAGGAACATGATTTTTTCTAAATGTTTGGCCCCCATTCTGGAACGCTGAGATCTCATCACAATTCCACCCTCACTGAACACCCGCTCCACTGGTGATGAACTTGCTGGAACCAGAAACACACTCAGAGCAGCCACACAGAGTAATCTCAGGTCCTTCTTCTGCCTCTCCCAAGTACGCAACTGTCAAGGTTCCGCTACTGCAGGGACCCCTCGACCTGCCTTTGGAAGATCTCTGCCTCTTCCCAAAGCCTCTCCCTCTCTAGGAGATCAAATCCTTTGCCTGCTTCCAGTAACGTGGGTGTAGGCTTTTAGATGTGGTGAATAAGTCACTCCAAACTCTCAGGGTACACAACAACACTTTACTTATAATATTAGGGTATTTACTTAATAGAGTGGTTATAATTCAAAAGCAAGTATGATAAAATAAAACAAACAAACAATCCAAGGTTCTCTAGTTTAACTTCAGACTACCTATCTCCTCTGCAGCCAGTCTCTCTCTCCTTCTCTCTCTGCTGTCTGCAGTCTGCTGACCACACCCCACACATATATAGCCTTCCCAGGATTGGAAGGTTATAATCAGGTGACCTTGATCAGGAGATTAATTCTTAACTTCTATTGGGTACTAAAACTCTCAAACTCCCCCTCCCATCCTGGAGTGTTTGGGCCTTCAGGCTTCAACAAACTTAAGCCTGTGTAGGCCTCAACAAACCCAAGCCTGTGTAGGCCTCAATCCCTCACATCTTCCCCCCCTTCTCCTCAAGTGGAACAATTTCCCTTTTATAGAAGAGAATTGTGAAACGTTAACCTACACAAAAAGGCAACTGTGTTTTTTTTTTTTGTTATTTCCTAGACAAAGTATCGGCTATCACATTCTCCTTCCCAGGCACATGTTCAATGTTCATTTGAAATTCCTGCAATTTCCAAGACCATCTCTGAAGCTTGGAGTTGGTATTTTGCATTGTTTGTATCCATTGCAAGGCATGATGATCAGTCCATAAAGTAAATTCTTGTCCAAAAACATAAGGCTTGAGCTTGTCCAGAGCCCACACTACTGCCAGACATTCCTCTTGGATCGTAGACTGGTTTCTCTCCCTGGGTAGAAGCTTCCTACTCAGGTAGGCTACTGGATGTTTAACAGAGTCATAGTCTTGTAACAATACTGCATCTATGCCAGTCTCAGAGGCATCTGTAGCCACAATAAAGGTTTTTTCAAAGTCAGGTGCTCTTAACACAGGCTTTGAGCTTAAAATGTCCTTTAGTCTATCAAAAGCTCTTTGACATTCATCAGTCCACACAATTTTGTCAGGTTTACATTTCTTGGTTAGATCAGTCAAAGGTCCAGCAATTTCACCAAAATGGGGAACAAATCTCCTGTAATACCCAGCAAATCCCAAGAATGACCTGACCTGTTTCTTGGTTGTAGGTATGTCCCAGGTTCTGATAGCTTCAACCTTGTCCCATAAAGGTGTGAAGTATACTACTTCTGGCACCTTCTGCACCTGTAAAACTACTCCACTCCTCTCATAGTGTGGCTTCATCATATTTACATGTACTACCTTTGGTCTTTTTTCAGATTTTTCTTTAACCACCACATAGGTTAAATCATCCATTTTCTCTCTGACTGTGTAGGGGCCTTCCCAAGCAGCCTTAAGCTTGTCTTTGCGCAGGGGAAGAGATATCATTACCTGATCCCCTACCTCAAATACTCTAGAACGTGCCTTTTGATCATACCAGAACTTTTGCACCTCTTGGGCTTTGGTTACATTGGCTTGGACTAGTTTACAGAGTGTATCTAGGGTTTGTCTAAGTTTTAACACATAATCCACCACAGAGGTTTTGTTTTCTACGAGTTTACCTTCCCAGTTTTCCCTCAGGAGATCAAGAGGGCCTCTCACTCTTCTGCCATACAACAGCTCGAAAGGTGAGAATCCCGTTGATTTCTGTGGAACTTCCCTGTAGGCAAAGAGTAGGTGTTGCAGTTTGTCATCCCAGTCATTTGGGTGTGTGTTTACATAAGCTCTAATCATTCCTTTGAGTGTGGCGTTAAAATCTTTCCACCATTCCATTGCAATGGGGGTGATAGGGAGTGGTTTTCAAGTGTTTTACCCCACAACACTTCCACAGACACTCCATTATCTCGGAGAGAAAGTTTGACCCACAATCTGTTAAGATTTCAGAGGGAAATCCAGTTCTGAAAAATATAGTTAGCAAAGCCTCAGCTACAGATGGAGCATCTATAGAGGCTAGTGCTACAGCTTCTGGGTATCTTGTGGCAAAATCCACCACTGTAAGGATGTACTTTTTTCCCTTGCGGGTGGGTTTAGTGAAAGGCCCTACAATATCCATGCCCACCCTAAAGAAAGCTTCTCCTATAATAGGCAGAGGCTGCAAAGGGGCTTTACTGTGATGCCCTGCCTTCCCCACACGCTGACAGGTTTCACAAGACCTGCAGTACTCTGCTACTTGCTTAGCAATTCCAGGCCAAAAGAAGTTTGCCATGAGCCTTTGTTTAGTCTTGTTTTTCCCCAAGTGCCCTGCGCATGGCACATCATGGGCTAGTTCTAGCAACCTTATCCGGAATTGGTTAGGTACTACCAGTTGCTTTAGTGGTTCCCAGGTTAACTCTTGGGTTTTTGGTAACCACAGCCTATACAGCAATCCTTTCTCCCAAATAATCTGCTCCCTTCTTTCCTCAGAGAAGGGCCTCTCTTGAGGGAGAACAACTCTTTTCAGAGGCTCCAAACTAGGATCACTGAGGACTTCCTGCTTGAATTCCTCTACTCTTAAATCAGGAAAAGGGGTCTCTAGCGCCTTCTCCTCTACAGAACCACCTGCCTCGGTTGTTTCACTGGCTTTCAGGTCTACAGGTTGCATGGAGGCTTGTTCTGTTGTTTCGGTTTGGGGAGGGTCTGGGGTTGGTTTTGGACCTTCCGGAATCACTGTGGGTTGTACCTCTAGTACCTTTTCTTTTACCCCATCAGCTTTTACCTGGTCCTGTCTTGAAGTTTCCTCCCTTTCCTTTTGCTTGCGGGTTACCACACATATTTGAGCTTCTGGCCCCATTATATCCTTTCCCACAATGATAGGGGCAAATTGGGTTGGAGGTTCCATCACCCCAACTTCATACAGACCTCTCCATCCCCTCCATTCTATGGATAACCTTGCTACTGGGACTTCAAAGGAGGGACCATTCACTCCCTGGATCTCAATAGACATTCCTGGTATCAAATCTTCAGGTGTCACCAAATCTGCTCGGATCAGAGAAACATCAGCTCCAGAATCCAACATTGCCATAATGGTCTTATCCTTTACATAAACAGGTTCTTTAAAACTGATTCTATGTCCAGGAATTCAGAATAAAGTGATGCAATGCAAGCAGGACAAAATCCTGGGTTCAGTGAAGCACCAAGCAAAGCAAGGTGAGGGAAAATCCAGGTTTTGGTACTGCTTGCAAGGTATGTTCAAATAGGCAAGGCAAAGCAGGGCCAGTCCAGGCAGGACTTCAGAATACAGATAGCACCCTGGACGGCTCTGTGGGGAGCTTAAGCTGGAAGTGCAAACATTGCTTCAGCATCAAGAAACCCCAAACTATGGCCCTGCTTTGCCTTGCCTTAGATAGAGCTGCAGCTCCATCTGGGTGGCTAGCTCTGCCTTCTGTGACAGACGCCTCAAGGCTGCGCCATGGGCAGCAGACTTGTGTGAGTCAGGAGCTGGGAACTGGGAGTGAGGACTGAAGAGCAATCAGGATCAGAGGGCAAGCCTCAAGCTAAAACCAAAGAGCAAAACAAGAAAAACAAGACATGCCAGGGCTCAGGCAGACATGATTACTCAAGCAAGGCTCAGCTGGAAAAGAAAGTCCTTTATACTCCTTGCAAGGACCACCCCTCACCCTATACCCAGGTGTGGTGTTGCCACCTCACCTAGTGACAGAGGACACCTGTCTCTAATCAGGATCTGCCCTGGCACCCAGGTGCACCTCCCAGATAGCCAGTGCCTATCACCACACCGCTATTGGGATGGCTACCACCGCTGGGGCTTTCGTGTCACCCAGCGTGGCAAACTTAATAGATGCTGTTCTTTCTCATTTATTTATGTATTTGAAACATTTTTATGCCGCTCCTCAGCCAAAAAGACTCCCAGAGCAGCTTACATATAATCAATTAACAAGACAGTCCCTGCCTGCAGGCTTACAATCTAAAAAGACACAACACACAAGGAAAAAGGAATGGGGAGTGAAGGGGGGTTTATTTATTTATTTATCGTGGGTTTTCTTTTAAAAGAAAACCCTTCAAGTATGCTGCCACCAAACCCCTACATAGCATGTGTCACCTGCAAAGCACATGGGGTTAACCAAACCCTTATCTATAATTACAAAGGGAAAACAGGCTGTTTTCTCTCAAAAAGAACAAGATTTATTTTGGGAACACAGGTAGGAAATCAGGGTCAGGGAACATAAGGGATTCAGGGGTCAAATACGGGTTGCAGGCAAATACAGGTAATTAAATGTTTTTCTGGATATAGCACTTTTCACTCTTCTAACAGACTAATCTCTCAAACCTTCCTATTTTCTTACCTGCCACCTCCCTTCCTCCAAGTCCAACCCCAACTCTCTGTCTAACTCCAACTCCAACTCTCTAACTAACTGCCCCCTCATTCTCTTTTTTAAAACCCAGTCACTCCTTCCCCAGATGATCACACGCAAGCTGCATCTGAACACTCAATTCACTCCAGCTGTCAATCATACACCCCAGGCAAACCTCAATAGGTATTTCCCATTTACATAGGACCAATCCTCACACTCCTTCCTGGCCACAAGGAGCCAGTGGACAGCCAGTAGGTGGAGTCAGTCCTGAGATGGATACGTCAGTTATGTGGTTCAAAGGTTTAACGGCTGTTGATTTCAGTGGCACAGGTGAGACTGCGGTTCTACTGGGTCTCCTAGGTTGGTGTCCTTGGAGTCATCATCAGGCGATCACTCATGACCGAGTAAGATTGTCTTCCAGGATAAAAATTTACAAAAAGAAAATTTTAAAAGGAGGAAATTCTAAAGAAAATTGTGTAGACTCTAGCGATGGGTCCGTAAGTGACTGTGGAGGCCAATTCTAGATCCACACAGCTTCCCACAGTGAGGACACAGGTTACCAGATGGAAGATGGTCCTGTAAAGGATTCGTTTGACGTGCTTTTCGCTTAGCACGTTTCTCCCTTTCACCTTGCACTCGGGCTTCTTCAAAGTCCATGGAACCTTTGTGAAAGGCCAACCTCCATTTAGATCATTCATGGGCCAGAGCTTCCCAGTTTTCGATGTTTATATTGCATTTTTTTAGATTAGCCTTAAGAACATCTTTAAACCTCTTATACTGACCACCGATATTCCGCTTTCCATCCTTGAGGTGGGAATACAGTAACTGCTTTGGGAGACGGCAGTCAGGCATTCGAACAACATGACCAGTCCATTGAAGTTGGCGTTGAAGGATCATTTTTTCAATGCTAGTAGTCTTTGCTTCTTCCAGTACACTGACATTTGTTCGCCTATCTTCCCAAGTAATTCGCAGGATTTTCCGGAGGCAACGTTGATGAAATCTTTCAAGGAGGTGGAAGTGACGTTTATAGATAGTCCATGTTTCACAGGCATACAATAAAGTTGGCAATACAATGGCTTCATAAACCAGTGTTTTGGTCTTCTTACAAATATCCCAATCCTCGAACACTCTATGTTTCATTCGAGAAAACGCGGCACTTGCGGAGCTCAAACGATGCTGGATTTCACTGTCGATGTTAGCTGTAACAGAAAGAGAGCTGCCAAGATAGAGAAAATGATCGACATTTTCCAGTATTGCCCCGCCAAGTTGGATAGATGGCATCACCAAAGGGTTAACTTGCACTTGCTGATGAAGCACTTTGGTTTTTTTGATGTTAAGTGAGAGAGTAAAAGGAGAGCATCAAGACCCCCTCAGGCCAAAAAGGTGCTGCACAATGGGCTCCTCTGGCACTCCCAGTGTAATACTCCCTCTCCCACTTCGGTCCTCAAATGGGATGGGATGGCTTCATCCCCTAAGATGGAAAATGAGACCACCCCAGGGTCATGACACAGTCTACTCAGATGTTAGAAAGGGAGGGAATCAAGTGCTATTTTCTAGTTTGATCATGTCACTATAGCTTCCTAATAGAAACTCTGTGTTGGTGATTTGTTTTAGAGCATTTCAGTTTATAGTAAGTCTCAAATATTCTCTTCCAGATATGTAATCCGCGTGTTTGTGTCTAGGATTGTTTTTGGTGGATGACAACTGAGCTAACAGATGTATCTGTACAAACCATCTGTGATATGAATGGAGAGGCTTAAAACGTTTATAGAATCATCCAGCAAGATGACATGGTTTGTTCAGATCCTTTAAACTGTGGTGGAAAAGTGACATACCATCTGAACAAGCCACATTTATCTGGTAAACCACTGAGCTAGAATGTCTCTTTGGTTTGTTAAAAATAGTAAGGTGAATATTCTATTGGAAAACTATTTAAAGGCTGATACACTTTACTTAATATTTCACATACAAAATATGTTGGAGCTCAGATTTGCACGGAAGCCACACCCTCAGTTTGGAAGTTTTCCCAGATGTTTCCAGGTGTTTAAAAGATGGTTGCGTTTAGCCAGTGGTGAAGGAAAGGCACCATGTATACATTTAGAGATGCTCTGTGTTATTACTTCACAGGTTCCAGTGTGAAGCCCTGTGTTGCATTATCTTTTGGAGGATTCTAAGTAAGCTGGCATCTCTGTGGGCAGAATCCACTGTATACTTGTTTAATTCTACTGAAAGACAGAGATCAAACATTATCGTTGTCACATGTGCATCCTGTGCCAAATGGTCTTGTGCTTGGATACATGTAGCCCAGATGTCCCAGACTCTCACACTCTAAGGACCATAGCAAAGCAACAAGCCATCTCTAGGCAAGGTGGCAGAGCACACCTTAGAATTTGTATTCAGGATACCAGTAGTTAGAACTCAGTATCAGTTGATTTATCTTTGTTTCAGAAACCCATATCCAAGCTGCAATTAATCTCTTGGCAATGTTCAACACTGGGGGGAAATTCCAGAAAACCTAGTTTCTTATTCCTCATCTGTGTGCAACATGCAGTATGAATTTGATATCCATCATGTGGCTCACGCTGGCTCAGCTTGTCTGAGTGTGGAAAGCTAAGCAGGGTCAGGCCTGGTGATTACTTGGATGGGAGACCCCTCTTCTAGTTTCCTGCATTGAGCAGGGGGTTGGACTCGATAGCCTTGTAGGCTCCTTCCAACTCTATGATCTATGAAATCTATGAAAACCTCTTCCCTGTTGGTGATCACAAATCCACAATTATAAGGTTTTTTTAATGCTTGCTACACCTTGTGGCTTGGTTTGTTCGGGTTTAGGACTACCTAGGTTAGCTGGTGTTATTGCTTGTAACTTGGGGCAGCTACTCCTGATGTGGCCTGTCTGACCACACGAATAGCAGGCACGGTCTCTGGGGTGAGAAGGATCAAAAGGAGGTTTTTTGAACTCCTTTTTACTTGGGGCTTCCCATTTCCCCCCCTTCTTCTCAGACTCCATCCTGGGGCCTAACCCTTCCCGGTTTTCAATCAGTTTGTCAGCCATTTCTGCAGCTTGGTTTACAGTTTCAGGATCTTTATCCTTAACCTTCAGTTTTATTTCTCTGGGCAACCGAAAATAAAACTGATCCAGAGCCATAAGCTCTAGCACCTTTTCCCTGTTGTCAGCTTTTGCTTCATCCACCCATTTTAATAGCAGGTTTTTAATTTTTGTTGCAAACTCTACCATAGATTTACCAGGTTGAGGTGTTAACCCTCTGAACTTTTTCCTAAAGTGCTCAGGGCCTAACCTGAACCTTTTATACACCGTTTCTTTGAATTGAGCATAGGAAACAGCCTCCCCCTCTGGCATGCTATTATAAATCTCTGCCAGCTCCCCTTTGATTAATTAGGCACAAACTTCATATAGTCACCCTCCTGCAGTCCCCACTTCTGTGCTGCCCTTTCAAAAGTGGTCAGGAACACTTGTGGGTCTTCTCCTGGGGTGTATGCTGTGAAGTCCTTAGGGGTAACTCTGACAGGCTGCTCCTGTTTCAATTGCATCATCCTTTCCTCGTGTCTGCGTTGCTCTTCTTGGGCTTGAAGTTTCTCCTGGTGCAGCTTTTCCTCATGACTGCGTTGCTCCTGTTGCATCTTTTCCTCGTGTCTGCGTTGTTCTTCCTGCAGACGAAGCCGCTCCCACTCTAACCTGGTCTCTTCTTCCTTCTGCTTTGCCACTAGCCGCAGTTCCTGTTCACGGAGCTCCCATTCTTTTGTTTGGGGTCCTGTTACACTAGGGCTAGAGGGTGCAGCTCCTTCTATTGCCGCCTGGGAGATCAGCATAACTTTCAGTTCTTCTGCTGTTTTCTCCTCCCATGGCAAATTGTCCTTTTTACACGGCTCAATCAGGGCAGTTTTGTTCATAGAGAGATATTGGCTCATTTTAATAGCCTCACTGGGTCCCTATTCCGCAGTCCTCAAGTTAAAACATACACTGCTTTTGCCATCTCTATTAGTAAAAAACCCAATTACTGTTTGGAGTGCTTAATCTCACTGTTCAGGATCGCTCCGCTGCCACCATCTGTCAAGGTTCCGCTACTGCAGGGACCCCTCGACCTGCCTTTGGAAGATCTCTGCCTCTTCCCAAAGCCTCTCCCTCTCTAGGAGATCAAATCCTTTGCCTGCTTCCAGTAACGTGGGTGTAGGCTTTTAGATGTGGTGAATAAGTCACTCCAAACTCTCAGGGTACACAACAACACTTTACTTATAATATTAGGGTATTTACTTAATAGAGTGGTTATAATTCAAAAGTAAGTATGATAAAATAAAACAAACAAACAATCCAAGGTTCTCTAGTTTAACTTCAGACTACCTATCTCCTCTGCAGCCAGTCTCTCTCTCCTTCTCTCTCTGCTGTCTCTGCTGTCTGCAGTCTGCTGACCACACCCCACACATATATAGCCTTCCCAGGATTGGAAGGTTATAATCAGGTGACCTTGATCAGGAGATTAATTCTTAACTTCTATTGGGTACTAAAACTCTCAAACTCCCCCTCCCATCCTGGAGTGTTTGGGCCTTCAGGCTTCAACAAACTTAAGCCTGTGTAGGCCTCAACAAACCCAAGCCTGTGTAGGCCTCAATCCCTCACAGCAACACATCAATCAAAATAAATCTTGACACACTGTTGGGGCTGCACTCCTGGTAGCCGTCCATAGTGGCCGAGCAGCGGCACACCTCGCTTCCATGCGCTCTTCGCCGGCAATCACGCTCCTCTCCACTTCTTCTGGCACAGCCCAGGGATGTTGAAGAGTCCTTGGTCTCGAGTCCCGAGTCGAGTTTCGAGTCCCATTAAAAATATTGGAACTCGAGTCCGAGTTGAGTCAGAGGGGGGACTCAGTCCGACTCACGAGTCGAGTCCTCGAGTCCGAGTCTCCATCCCTGGTCAAAGGCAGCAGGTAGAGCAAGCACACATACACAGACATCCTCGGTCTGTTCCCTTCCTGCTTAAAGGGGCCATTGGGCAAAATTGCAGATAAGCTAAATAGCTTGCGGGACCAGGAGGAGGCAGGGGAATTTGTGGCTCTGCATAACAAATCATGACTCTGCATAACAAAGTAAGAAGCCGGGATGGCTTAAGTGTTTGCAGGACTATCCCAGCAAATTGGGGGCACTTGGAGAGTAATGCAGGGTTAACCCTGCCATTCTGCTGTTGCTAGGGAGTGCTGGGTCAGCAGCAGCAAGGATGATAGGCTGTGCACTGTCCAGGCAGTGCACAGCCGATCCTCCTTCCTTGCTGCAGCCGACAGGGCACCCCCTCAGTGCCATCACCGCTGCCCCTGCCAACACGCTCCTTAGCAAGGGCAGGTGAAACCCGCCCTTGTTAAGGAACGTGGCAGCAGCGGCAGTAGTGAGGGGGTGTGGCCGCGTGCTATCACAGCACACAGCAACATATGCCCACCGCCGTCGCCATCATCAGTCCCCCCTCCCACCCTTACTAAGTGTGGCGCCCACAGGTGCCACGTCCAGCGGGAGGGGGTGCTTCCTCTCCCTCCTGCCTGCCACACCGATCGCCCTCCTGCCTGCCACTCCGATCGCCCAGATCGCCTGCTTCCAGGCAGACCCAGGACAATGCACCTCCTTTCCCTCCAACCGGGCAGCGTGATCACAAGTTGATCGTGCTGTCTGGCAGGAGGACGCTGCTTTCCCCATGGCTTCCTCCCTGGGAGACCATGGGGGAAAGCTGCTCCTCTTCCCTCCGTAGGGCGGGAAGGACCCACTATGCTCACCTTCCTTGAGGGGAAGAAAAGCACAGTGGGCCCTTTGGCAGGTGGGGACATGGTGAAGGGAAAGAAGAGTCAGCCAGAACCCGGCTCCTCTCCCTTCCCCACGTCCCCGCCTGCTGCTCAGCGCTGAAGAGGAAGGAGCTTTTGCAACTCCTTCCTCTTCAGTGCTGGCCGAAACGGGTGAAGACGTGGCAAAGGGGAAGAGGAGTCTGTCAGAAGCCAGCTCCTCTCCCCCTTCACTGTGTCCCTGCCTGCCATTTTGGGGGGAAAGGATTATGGCGGTGGGGGCGGGGAACCAGGCTCCCAGCTGCGCTTGCTCGAGAGCAAGCAAAGCCAGGTGCCTGAATCCCCTGCTGCCGCCACAGTCTTTTGGGGCTTCCCCGTGCTCCATAGATTTATTCATAGATCATAGAGTTGGAAGGCTATCGAGTCCAACCCCCTGCTCAATGCAGGAAACTAGAGGAGGGGTCTCCCATCCAAGTAATAACCAGGCTTGACCCTGCTTAGCTTTCCACGCTCAGACAAACTACAGCGTAAGCCACAGGCCAGCTGAGGCCAGGAGAGTGGGGGAAAGCTGATGACAGCCAGTCAAATGCCGCTTGGGCACTTGGCTGGCTGTCATTGGCCAGAGCCCTTTGGCCATTGCAGCAGCTGTTTTTGGCCGCTCTGGCCAAGGGACTCTGTGCATTCTTGGCTTGAGGGAGGGTTACTGTGTTGTCCGGGTTCAGACAACATGCTAAACCTCAGTAGGGGAAGTAAACCCTACCGCAAGCCTTGGCTTAGTAGGGTGGTTAAGGATACTCTCCTTAACCACCCTAACTAATCCTTCCTGGGTTCGCACGACATGGTAAACCTCAGTAGGTTTACTTGGGCAGCAAACCTACTGAGGTTTACCATGTTGTGTGAATCCAGTGGTTGATTCTTTTTCAGCAGGGCTTGTCCTCCTATATGCTTCCTAATTTTATCTTTAATTATGCTTTCAACCAATTTACTCAGAACAGATGTTAAGCTAACCAGTCTGTAAATTTCCAGATCCCCACGGAACCCTTTTAAAAAACTGGTGTTACACTGGCTATTCTCCAGTCCTCTGGGACAGAGGCTGATCTTAGGGACATGATACATATTTCTGTTAGAAGATCAGCAGTTTCACATTTGAGTTCTTTAAAAAAATGTTTAGGAGGGATACCATCTGGGCCTGGTGATTTTTAAGCTTTCAATTCGCCAATAAGACTTCTGTGGAAGATTTGTGATTTATTACATCAGTCTAATCTAGCCAAGTGTGACTGTTGAGTTAGGATGGTTTGGCTAGCTTGGAAATTGATGCTCAGATTGCTCTTTCTAGAATGCCAAAGGCAAACCAAAACAGGGCTTCTTTAAAAGCTTTATGGTTTATAGTATCAGTCCCATATATGTAAGACTTCTGAATTTGGTTGGTTTTGCTCTCTCAGACGTAGATGTTCTGGTTCATTCTCCCAGAATCCTAAACATTGCTTCTGTGGAAATATTGTGGTGTAAAGGAAATGCACCAGAAGACTATTATATCTCAAGGAGTCAGGGTGACGTTGCACAAACTGATCTTTCCATTCCTGAATCTCCTGGAGAATCTTAAGAACCAGGCCCCCTTAAAGGCCTTCAAGCCTCTTGGCTTGACTTGTTGTTTTTCAAAGTTACTGGTCTGCTCGGGATAGTACAACCTTGGAATTTGGGAGGATCTTTGAATTTATTATGTTGCCCACCGTCCACTCATTTTTAGTTTACCTTCTGGGTGTTAAAGGAATGTATAAACATAATGAGACCTGAAAATCAGACCATCACAACAGGTGTGATTAATTAGGGTACTGTCTCAAGCTGCACCTAGCCACAGGAGATCTTAGGCATATAAGTCCCCAAGGTGCTGTCACCCAGGGATGTTGAAGAGTCCTTGGTCTCGAGTCACGAGTCGAGTCACGAGTCTTTGGACCCGAGTCTGAGTCCTTGGTGCAAAATGGTGACTCACGAGTCACAAGTCACAAGTCACTCCCAAAGCTGACTTCACGAGTCCCTATTAAAATCACTGGGGGGTTTTCCCAACAAAATAAGGCTACTTCAGATGTGTGGTTTAAATAAATTCTAGGCACAAGTGTGCCTTTTTATTTCAAAACTCTGCAACTGATTTTGGCAAGAACAGACCAGGCAGACAAACCCAAAATAACCAGGCAGGCAGAGGAGGCAGGGAACCCCAAAGCAGGCAGGCAGAGGCCTTTGTCTTGGACAATTCAACTGTTGAACTGGTCAAGAAGAGACCAGGCAGGCAGAGGAGGCTGGGAACCCCAGGCAGGCAGGCAGAGGCAGCCAAACCCAAAAATGTCTGAAAGGTTGCATTTTAGAAAAATGATTTAAAAAAATAAACTTGCTGTACTTCCTAAAACTTATCCATGTTGCATTTGAGGAACACGGTTTTTTCTAAATGTTTGGCCCCCATTCTGGAACAGTGAGGTCTCATCACAATTCCACCCTCACTGAACACCCGCTCCACTGGTGATGAACTTGCTGGAACCAGAAACACACTCAGAGCAGCCACACAGAGTAATCTCAGGTCCTTCTTCTGCCTCTCCCAAGTACGCAACACATCAATCAAAATAAATCTTGACACACTGTTGGGGCTGCACTCCTGGTAGCCGTCCATAGTGGGCGAGCAGCGGCACACCTTGCTTCCATGCGCTCTTTGCCGGCAATCACGCTCCTCTCCACTCCTTCTGGCACAGCCCACGGATGTTGAAGAGTCTTTGGTCTCGAGTCCCGAGTCGAGTCTCGAGTCCCATTAAAAATATTGGGACTCGAGTCCGAGTCAAGTCAGAGGGGGGACTCAGTCCGACTCACGAGTCGAGTCCTCGAGTCCGAGTCCCCATCCCTGCTGTCACCCAGGCTGAACTTCAATGCAGACCTGTACTGCAGAGGTGCTGCGCGCCAGTCATCTGACTGGGATCTCTCTGTTGCCATTCTCCTGGGGATCCTGACAGCAGAAAGAAGATGTAAGCTATCTTGCTCAGCAGTGCTGTTTCATGTTGTTATCCTGTATCATTTTGCCTGCTCTTTAATAAATAGCCTTGACTTCTATCCACGTGTGTTGATTGCTTCTTAATCCTTAAAAGAACCATTGCCTCTTTGCAAAACATGTGGGTTGCTGCATCAATCCCATTTAGTCAGCTGTGACTGGTAAATTTGGTTAGTTTGGCTGACAGGGAGGTTTGTGTTCCATGCTATTTTCTAAAATGCAAATTATTGTCCAGAATGGGTTCTGCAACATGTTTTCTGTGGATGTTTTTCTGGTTGCTGCGTAAGTCCCATCTATTCCCTTATGAGTGGTGAATTTGGTTGCTTTGGCTCACTCAGAGGTTGGCATTCCTGATTGCTCTCCTGGAACAAAGTATATTACCTGGGACCAGTCATCATCATCAGGCGATCACTCGTGACCGAGTAAGATTGTCTTCCAGGATAAAAATTTACAAAAAGGAAATTTTAAAAGGAGGAAATTCTAAAGAAAAATTGTGTTGACTCTAGCGATGGGTCCGTAAGTGACTGTGGAGGCCAATTCTAGATCCACACAGCTTCCCACAGTGAGGACACAGGTTACCAGATGGAAGATGGTCCTGTAAAGGATTCGTTTGACATGCTTTTCACTTAGCACGTTTCTCCCTTTCACCTTGCACTCTGGCTTCTTCAAAGTCCATAGAACCTTTGTGAAAGGCCAGCCTCCATTTAGATCGTTCATGGGCCAGAGCTTCCCAGTTTTCGATGTTTATATTGCATTTTTTAGATTAGCCTTAAGAACATCTTTAAACCTCTTATATTGACCACCGATATTCCGCTTTCCATCCTTAAGTTGGGAATAAAGTAACTGCTTTGGGAGACGGCAGTCAGGCATTCGAACAACATGACCGGTTCACTGAAGTTGGCGTTGAAGGATCATTTTTTCAACGCTAGTAGTCTTTGCTTCTTCCAGTACCCTGACATTGGTTCGCCTATCTTCCCAAGTAATTCGCAGGATTTTCCGGAGGCAACGTTGATGAAATCTTTCAAGGAGGTGGAAGTGACGTTTATAGATAGTCCATGTTTCGCAGGCATACAATAAAGTTGGTAATACAATGGCTTCATAAACCAGTGTTTTGGTCTTCTTACAAATATCCTGATCCTCGAACACTCTATGTTTCATTCGAGAAAACGCGGCACTTGCGGAGCTCAAACGATGCTGGATTTCACTGTCGATGTTAGCTGTAACAGAAAGATAGCTGCCAAGATAGAGAAAATGATCGACATTTTCCAGTATTGTCCCGCCAAGATGGATAGATGGCGTCATCAAAGGGTTAGCTTGCACTTGCTGATGAAGCACTTTGGTTTTTTTGATGTTAAGTGAGAGACCAAGTTTTTCGTATGCTTCTGCAAAAGTATTTAGGATAGTTTGGAGATCATCCTCTGAATGTGCGGAGACCACATTATCATCAGCATACTGAAGTTCCACAACGGAGGTTGTAATTACCTTACTTTTTGCTTTCAGCCTGCTGAGACTAAAAAGCTTTCCATCTGTTTGATATATAATTCCCACACCAGTGGGAAGCTTCCCCTCGACAAGATGTAAAATCATGGCGATGAAAATAGCAAATAATGTTGGGGCGATAACACATCCCTGTTTAACACCTGATCCCACTTTGAATGGAGCACCATGAGAGCCGTTGTTGTCCAAAACCGTTGCTGTCATGTTGTCATGGAGAAGTCGCAAGATATTCACAAATTTTTTGGGGCATCCAATTTTCATAAGGATAGTCCAGAGAGCTGTTCGGGGACCAGTACTGGAATGTGGATTCTAATTCTATAGTATCGTGGCTTATTGCATCCTACCCCATCCAGTTATGTGTGACGTCTAAATTTGGCTGATTTTGTTCACTTTGAAGTTGGTGTTCTGGGCTGCTTTCCAGAATATGGACTATTACTTGGGAAAAGGTATCAGAACACAGTTTCTGTGGATGTTTTGTTGTGTGTTATTGCATCCCTCCCATCTGGTTGTGTGCCTTGTTAATTTGGTTGATTTAGCTCACTTGGAAGTTGCAGTTCTGTGTAGTTTTGCAGGATATGGACTATTGCCCGGAACGGCTACTGAAACATGGTTTCTGTTGATGTTTTGTAGCTTATTTTATCAATCCCATCTAATCATGTGTTACTAGTGAGTTTGGTTGATTTGGTTCCTTTGGAAGTTGGTGTTCCAGGCCATTTTCCAGAATACAGACTATTGCCTGGAACGAGTATCAGAAAGTGGGTTTTGTGGAATTTTTTGTGGCTCATTGCATCCCTCCCATGTAGTTATTTGTTACTGGTGACAGGGCCGGTGCTACCATTAGGCCAACTAGGCGGCTGCCTAGGGCGCCGGGCTAAAGGGGGCGCCAGGAGCATAGGGCTGGAGGGAGGGAGGGCTCAAGTGGGAAGGGGGGGGCGCTAAATATCTGATCTTGCCTAGGGCACCAAACTGCCTTGCACCAGCCCTGACTGGTGAATTTGGTTGGCTTGTCTCACTTAGAAGTTGCCCTCCTGGGCCATTCCATTCTGTTCTGGATGAATTCCGGGCATTATGGGGTTAATAATATAATGTTGCAAGGGTTTCATTCCTAAAATATTGTTCTCAAGTGTCTCTAACACATGCCATTGTTTTTAAGAGCACGTTCCCTTCTGTTCTGTCTTTTACACTATCCCCTAAGCGCAACAGTTGGAAACCTGCGATGGAATAACCTGGATCGTACTTTGCGGGTGCTTTATACACTTCGCTATAGGCTGGTGCTTGCTTACTGGCTCGTGGGGGGAGAGTTGTGTAGGGCGCCCTCTGGGTGCCTGGCTTTGGGGCACTGGTTTAGTTTATGCCTGTCACACAGCTGTTCAAGGGCCAACAAAAACGGCAACTCTAAACGTTAGGGAATGCTAATAAACGTATTTAGGTGCATTTTTAAAATAAGAGTTGTACCCAATGTTAGACCTACTTAGAGTAGACCCATTGAAATGAATGGGATTTAAGTTAGATTAACATTGGATACAGCCCAGTGTTTTACTTTTACTTGAATCTGCTTTTCATTTTTGGTTCTAAGCCCTGGAACCTGCTTCTGCTTGTTTTCATCCACCCTCGTGCCTTTTCCTTTTGTGTTTTGTCTTTTAGATTGTAAACCTGAGGACAAGGACGGTCTTGTCTGTTATTGAGCAATCGTTTGTAAGCCGCTCTGGGAGCCTTTTCGGCTTCAGAGCGGGATAAAAATACTTTAAATAAATAAGTATCTGCGTTGATATGGTTTCCTTGATTTGTGAGCCTCTCTGTGTTCCCCCCGCCCCCAGGTTGAAGAGGATAGGGATAGACATATATGAAATCTATTTTTAAAACGATTTGGGACGTGACATGCGTGAAAGAAGATATCCCAGCAGCACGCGTTGCGACATGAGGGCTAGAAACATGGACCGCGCCACAACCCGTTGAGGAGGAAGGAGGTGGATAAACCCTCCCCCACCTCCGGTCGTTGTTCTTCCAGGGCGCAGAGAGGAGGAGCCCAAGCTCTCACTTCCCGTCAGGGAAAAAAAAAGGCAGTATCACGTAGCTCCTCCGTGTTGTTCCTGGTGACGGCTGTTCTCACTGGAACAACTGTCCGCTTTCAGAACACCAAGAGCGGCGAAAGCCTGTTCTGCCTACCATGAGGGACTCCGGGGGGGCGGTGGTGAGAACAGGGTTGGTGGGCCTGGCGGTAGGGGCGAGCGTCTGTTACTGTATTTACCGAGTGACCTCCAGGAAAAGAAAAAACCAAGGAGCAGCCGGGACAGAAAGGGAAACTATTCAGAAAGAACGTCAAGCAGGGCCAGTCTCTTGGGGGGAACACGGGGTGGCCACCCCAGAGAGCAGTTTATTGCAACGAGTATCTGGCATTTCCGTGTTTTCTAGCACTGTCCTGAAAGATTCTAGCAGTCTTCAGCAAGGTAAGGCGTCTGTCAGCCAAAGGAAAACTAGAAGCATTGTTTTTTCTTTAAAAATCATTTCCCAGTCAATACACAAGTCTTGGGACCTGAAGCAAAATGTATCCCCACCCGCAGCCAGCCGTGCCTTCCTTCAGGATACTAGATGCTGTTAAGGGATACTGTTACTGTTCGATGCTGTTGCTCCCCTAGGAGTTGGAAAGGCCCCTTACTTGGTATTGGTATTTATAAACCACTGCCTTATTTGAGGGCGGCCTGTTTTGCTTCTAAACTGATAGGCACTCAGCCACCTGAGTTCACTGTTAGTGTATGTAGTGTTGTAGTGTAGCCTCGCCTAACAGGAGTGCTCTTGTTTAGGTAGGGTGTAGTGCTGCTGCCACCTCAAGTATGTGGGCGTGGCAGTGAGGCATTGGAGGACACATGTGCACCACACAGCCTGCCCTTTGACCCCTAAGCTAGCCTGCTGCCTTCCGATGTGGTAGACCCAGCCAGCCTTGAAGTAACATTCAACTGCAAGTCTGGTGGGATTCTGTACATGGAATTGGGAGTGCCATCTTGTCCTTCAACTCAGGCAGTAAAACATCTTGGCCCAGCCCTGTGTTCAGGGTTTCAACCACCGGACCATGTTTTCATCCAGGATACTATAAGCTACTAGGGACTCACGGAAGCCATTCCACTCCACCTCCCCTGTCTTCCGTATTTCTTTTCCTACTCAAACTCAAGGTTCATGGGTACTGAGTATGCTCAGTGTTCATTGGACTGTTTTGATTTATTTTTTTGCCTCCATAAGTTTTTTAAAGTGTGTGTGCGTGCATCTCCATCTCCCAGGTTCCTTAATGCACATTGATACCGCCCTCTTGTTTCTCAGTGGCCCCATTTAGTCTTCAATCCTGTTGGCATTCACCACCTGAGATTGCTGTTGGAGGGAGTGATTTAATATTTGTGAAAAGAGTCCTCTTGTCATTTAGAGTTACTGGAGCAGCTTGGCCATTTTATAGACACTTCATTTAACAAAATATATACTTTTGTGATTTCCAACAGTTTCTATAGCTATAGTCCATAATTGTAGGAATAGTTGCAACTTTCCAATGTCAGGTCTAAGTAATTTTATTAGACTAATAAATTCTGGAGTAATAACTTCATAGCACCTTGTTCAGCTGCCAGAATTATTATTAGTATTACTACTACTTTTTCTAAGATTCCTTAGTTGCCTTTCTCAAAAAAGAAAGAAAGAGAAGGGGGGAAAAGACTCAAGGTGACCTACAACAAAATCCAAACATAAAAAATTTAACACAGCTAAAACAATTACCCACTAAAATGCAACTATCCTATAAAACAACTAAAACATCAGTGACAACCAGAAACAATTAAACAGATGCATTAAACAGTCCATCATATGACATCAACTGCCTGGAAATAGAACCACAGTTCTATTCAAGAATTATTTATATGAATACTGTTTATATAATTTTAACTGCAGGGTCTGACCTGTCACTAATGAGCAGTTTGGCATGCAGTCTACTATTGAAAATAGTAGAAGGAGGTGATGTGTGTGTACTTCATCCTATGTTATGTTACTGATTAGCACTCCATTTTTGGATTGTTTGTTGTGCAACAGATTATACTTAATTAAAGAGAGACAAGTTCCCCATGTCTGATGAAAGGCTTTTCATACCCCTCTTTCCAACCATTGCTCTGCTGTGCCTCTTTCCTTAGAGACCTTTTCCTTCAAAAAATGTTTTACCTACTTTTGTTCAAACACCCATTATTTATTTATTTATTTATTGCATTTATACCCTGCTCTTCAGCCAGAAAAGGCTCCCAGAGTGGCTTACAAATATTAATAATAAGACAGTCCCTGCCCTCAGGATTACAATATAAAAGACATGACACAAAAGGAAAAGGGATTGGGAGGGAGGAGGAAGAATGCAAAACTCAGGCACCATATCTTCGTTAAAAAGGTTCTTATAGGTTTTTCTTTATTTTTTTTTTCTTTTTCCTGGCAGGGAAGGGCAAAACAAGCTCCCTGCAGCTGTTTCTTCTTTGTCTGATGTATGGGGCTCCCCCTTGCAGGTTGGTCTCCCCCTTGCTGTGATGTTATTCCTGGGAGGCGGGGTGCAGCCTCCCAGTGACCCTTGGTTCTCTGGCTGATGGATGAGGCCAGAGTCTGCCGCCCCAGGGAACTGTCAGTTGGAGCTATATGTTCCTTCCGGCAGGGAGGGGTGACGCGAGCTCCCTGCAGCTGCCCCCTCTCCAGCTGATTAACCATACATTGCTAATATATTAGAGATGTTGTTTTGTACCTTGCACAACTCCAGATAAGTCACAACCCTGTTTCAAGGACGTCTTCCCACTCCTTCCTTTTCACACAGTTTTAAATGTGGCCTGGACAACATTGGACAAATGAAGTGTAATTAAAAAAGAAAGAAAGAAACCCAAGCCTATAATCCTGGGAGGAGGAAGCACAAAATGTATAGGAAATGCATGACATGAAATGAAATTTAGAACATGCAACAGGGAAGACTGGTTCAGAATACCAGTCCTTAGGCGCAGGGAGGATAACATTAACCACTTCATTCTGCTTCATAAAAATCTAGTAAAGTGGGACTTTATTATGTTAGCCATTCTACATATGGAGCATTGGTGCTGAGTTAGTAATGTGTCCATTGCCCCAACTGTATTTGTGACAACTGATACTTTATTTGTATTTAGTTAAGCAATTGTATCTACTCCTCAGCTAAAAAGGCTCCAAGAGCAATTTTAAAAGATATATAATAAGACAGTCCCTGCCCTCCAGCTTATAGTCTAAGACACAGCACAAAAGGAAAAGGGATTGGGAGGGAGGAGGGGAAAAGCAAAGCTTGGCACTAGTTCTTAGTTACAAAATTCATATATGAATTGACTGGAATGGAAACAGTTTGAAGAGGAGCCAAACTGCTGATCTCTCACCAGAGCTGATGGAGTGTCCCTGCTTCCCATCACTCCCTCAGCTGCAGCCTGATGGAATGGTGGCAGCCAGGTGACAGATGATAGAGCAGTGTTCTCCAACCCTGGGTCCCCAGATGTTTTTGGCCTACAACTCCCAGCATGCCCCAGCCAGCATAGCTGGCTGGGGCATGCTAGGAGTTGTAGGCCAAAAACATCTGGGGACCCAAGGTTGGAGAACACTGTGATAGAGAGAGCAGCCACATGGAGCTGGCTTCTTAGCAGAGCTGATGGAGTGGCCCTGCTTTCCTTTATGGGAGTTTAAAACCCAAACAGGGTTTTGAAATGTCTAATGTTTAAAAAGTTACAGAGCTTTGAAAACAATCATTTAATGAGCTATTTATTAAATGAATAGCTTATTTCATTTTATCTATATTAAAGTTCTATCCATCTCTCCACTAAAAATAATGCTTAAAATGGCTTATAAGGCAGCTTATAGCTTATGTTGATGAGGCATTCACATCTAAACATGTTAACCACTGTATACTAATGCAGCCTTCCAATTAGGGAATGTAGATACAATTGCTAACACTCTTCTCTATCCTGCCCCCTTCATTGCCATCCTTTCCCAATTAAATTATTGCTGTAGAAAAACAAATGTTAACTTTAGTTGGTGTGTGTTTCTAAAATTAACAGGCATGGATCTTCCAAAATCACCTCACGGTCTGGATATACACAACATACAGAATCTTATTCATTTGCTTGAGTCTACAGAGGATCCTTCAATTCAGGAACAAGTCTTGGTTACACTGAGCAACAGTGCTGCATTCTCTGTAAATCAAGTAAGTATGGTTCTTTCTTAGTGTTAAGTAATGCATAAAGAAAATAAAACTATAAAAGACAAAAAGATAATGTAATAACCATATAAAAAGTAAAACAATGTAAGTTATATTTTGAGATCAGGAACATTTGATCAAAAGGTAGGGTATAAATCTTTAAGATAAAATAAAATCTTACTGTATCCTAATATAAACAGTGTTAGAAAAGGACCAACTTGACTTTTATTATGTAATCATAATTCTAAACAAAGTAGTGTTCTATGCCAGGAATAATATGCACACAGCTTCTGCAGCTACAGTGATACAATCCTAAGCAGATCTATGGCAATATGTTGAAGATTCCAAAGTCTTGGGGAACATCAACATACATACCAAGGTCACCTTGTCTTTGGCGACTTGATATTTCATGGCCACTGTGACAACCATGGGCCTGTCTCAAAATCTAGTGCAGACATGTGGTAGGGTATACATTTGACTTTGTTTTCTGTACTGCTTTAAGGAACAATGATACATGCATGGAGAAGCTAGAAGTAGCTTCATTGTCATTGACAGATCATTATCTGGTGAAATCTGGACCTTTGGATGCTCTTAGCCCTTGCAGGAACGGTGGAGAAATTTTAACTGTCCACTCCCAGAGGCTGATGGATCTGGATGGCTTCCTAAGATTTCTTGGGCAGTTTCATGTAGTTTTAGCCAGTGGTTCTGCCAAGGCCTCGGTCTCTGCTTGGAATGGGGGGATGACCCGAGCCATCAATATGATTGTTGCCAGTGCATTTCTGGGTCCAATTTTAAAGTGCCGGTGATCACCTTTAAAGCCCTAAACAGCTTGGGACCAGATTATTTGAAGGACTGCCTGCAGTTCTATGAACCTGCCTGGGCCCTAAAATTGGCCACAGAGGCCCTGCTCACATGCCTGCCAGGAAGTTCTATTGGGTTGATGGACACAAAAGCTAGGGCCTTTTCTTTCATGGCCCTATCCTTTTGGAATGTCCTATCAATGGGATGTGCACTTGACTACCTCCTTGACTGTTTTCAAACAAGCTTTAAGGACTTGGATGTTCGAATCTCCTTTTAAATGAATATATGCCCATTTTTATTTTATAAATGTGAGTTTGTTTTGGTGTTATTTTAAATGTTTCAGGCTGCTGTTTTAATTAATTGTGTTATATTTTATTGTTTTAAAATTTTAGTTTGTAACCCACCTTGAGGAGACTGCCACAAAAGGTGGTCTAAAAATATTTTAAATACATAAACTTTCCCCATTTAAACACTAGATCTTGTAGAGTAGTTGAGATTCTTTTTCACTGTGCCTAAATTAAAGAAATGGAGACGTGGTCATAGTAATTGGCAAGGGAATCATTTACAGCATTAGTTAGGATCCAAACAGCCCTGTGCATGAGCAGAAAGCACTTCCACAGGCACATGTGGGGTGTCACATATTCCCTATTCCCAGAAAAGCATTTGTGTGCACATCCCTTTGGAGGTAATCTATACTGTTGGTCCTGTTTGGACATAATGACGGCATCTGGTGGCAAATTGTGGGTTAATTAACCCACAAATTGTGGAGACACATGCAGAGCCGCGAGCCAGCAGCTTCCTGTTTCCACTAACAACCCTCAAATGCATTTGAGGGTTGTTTCTGTGACATCCAACCCAAACATTTCGGGTTGTTCATGGATTAAGCAACGCCAAGTTAACCTATGGTTTGTTCTTGGTTTAACAGCATGGCGTGCCTCCCCACAATTAATGGGTTAATTAACCCACAATTTGCCACCAGATGCCGTCATTATGTCCAAACAGGATCTCTGTGTCTGTAACCCTTTCTGTGTCTTTTAGAATGTTTATTTTTCCCTCTACCTTAGAGTAGATATTATGGGTTGTATCCAGAATTAGTCATGCTTAGAGTAGACGCATTGAAATCAGTGGGAAAAGTAAGTCATGACTAACTTAAGTCCCATTTATTTCAATGGATCCACTCTAGGTATGACTAAATCTGGATCCAAACTTATGAATAGTTATTTTCACAAATCAGAAAGAAGTAAACATCAGTTGTTTAAATATATTGTGAACTGATTCCTGTTAAGAGGAAGTTGCTTGACTCTAGGAATTAGGATAATTCAGCATGACCTATTTTTCTCTATTTAACTTGTAGGATATCATTCGAAATTTAGGCGGCATCTCTGTTGTTGGAAAAATGCTTTCAG
This sequence comes from Shinisaurus crocodilurus, assembly GCA_021292165.1. NCBI lineage: Eukaryota > Metazoa > Chordata > Lepidosauria > Squamata > Shinisauridae > Shinisaurus > Shinisaurus crocodilurus. Next base: position 199,859,535 of record CM037879.1, read on the forward strand.
TTCCTGTCACTAATGTTAAACAGAAAGCACTGAATGCTCTTAATAACTTGAGTATGAATACTAAAAATCAAGAAGAGATAAAGGTAAGTTTAAAATAACTTTGTAACAAAAAAATGTATGTGAATAAAAAATGAAGTTGGTAAAGCACCTTTAGTGAAATCCCAGTTATATTCAAATTAATTAAAGTTTTCCTGTTGACTTCAATGTGATGTTGACTTTGTCCTTAATGTAAAATACTGATGAGGTAAATACTATTATTTAGTACTTAAAACATTTTATATGATGTCCTTCAGTTTAAAAATGCCAGGACAGATCTCACAGTGATAAGCAATATCAAATTAATAACAAAAAAAAGTGGCAGAGCATAAAAACAATTTAAAACCCCAAAGCCATCGGTAACAGTAAAATATCAGCAGATTAAAACTAGCTAGATGACAGGCTAGAGGGCCAGGGTAAATAAAAATCACTTTGCTTTGCACCAGAAAGATAACCAATTTGGTGCCAGGTGAGTTGCCCTGGCACCACAAAAAGCCCTATCTCTGGTCACCACTCACCTAACTTTTGACGGTAGGGGGCCTCTGACGATGGCCTCTGATGATGAATGAAGGACTATGGATGGAAGAATGGGATGATCTACTTTTGGCTCAAATCCACATTAATATATATTAAGTTCTGATAGTGTTCCAGCAGGAGTAGGATGATGTTGCAAGTAAATGCGATGGCATGTTGATTTAGCATTGGGGTTCAGATTGCAGTAAAGCAGTTCTGAACTTTATCTGGCTTCTGAAATTGGCATTTTGGGATCTAAAATTGTAGATAAAACTTCTCCTGAGAAAAAAAGATCTGACTATATATTTAGAATACTCTAGCTGAAGATACCTAACCTTGAGAAATGATTTTGCCAAATTTAGAATAGTAGCACACACTATATCTCATGTTAAAAAATAAATTGAATATATCTAATTTGGTTGCATTACCTTAGCTAATCTGTTTTTAACTTTGTTGTTGAATATAAGGATTTGAATAATGTACCGTAACTGTAATTCAGAGCTGGGTAGAAACCATGTCACTTATATGTCATATATTTGGCTGAAGTAACTAGAAGCCATGTCATAAAACTCCTCAATTCATATACTACTAAAAATCCACAAAATTGTCTGAACTGAAAAGATTAGCTGCATCCTTGCCAATGCTCATCTTCCCAAGGTACACCCTGGTGCTGATTACTTACTTGCCTACATCCAGCTGCAGGCAGCCTGCCCCATTGAATGTTCGCGAATATTTTACTCCATGAGTTATCACTTCCCAATCATGCTCAGAAGTTCCATCACAGTGACTGACTCATCTGTGAAAATGTTTTTGTTACACTAGACTGCTCAGTATTTATTTATTTATTTATTATATTTATACCCCACCTGTTTTCCTGCAAGGAACCCAAGGCGGCTTACATAATCCTCCTCCTCCTCTCCATTTTATCCTCACAACAACCCTGTGAGGTAGGTTAGGCTGAGAGTCAGTGACTGGCCCAAAGTCACCCAGTGAGTTTAGATTTAGATACACCAAAAACCTGTTTTGTTTTCTTTGATTGCACAAACTTACTGATTTTGTCTTATTTGGCTTTTTATATTCTCTCTTATAAAAACTTGATTTATTTTGAAACCTGGGCTTGATTGGATTTGTATACCTCTGAAGGGGATAAATTCTCCCCTATTCTGCTTAGCCTGCTTGAGTTATGTTACCAGTTTTAAGTTAATGGAAGATAAGGAGGGGTGACAGGCTGATGCTGACCCAGCAGGAGACTGGAAGCTTGGCTGGCAAACCCTCTATTCCCAAGTACCTAAGCCGTACATCGTGGGAAGCACAGTCACCCCCAACATAGGCTGAATAAGCATGTGTGATGGCAATTATAAGGTGGAGCACGTATTGCCTTACAGGCCAATAGAAGACACATCTGCCTTACAGGGTTACCATTGGAATGCTGTTCTCCTTGCTTTCACAGTAACATCTTGTTTATTGCTGCAAATTATTTGTTATATGTTTTCGTTTTCTCTCCCTAAGATATATATTACCAACGTCTGTGAAGAAACTGATTCATCTCCATTGAACTCTGAACTGCAGTTAGCTGGGCTTCGATTTTTGACCAATATGTCTGTTACCAATGACTACCATTACATGATGACTAGCTCCATACCATGCTTTCTTCATTTGCTTTTGGAAGGAAACGAAAGAACACAGGTAAGATATCTTACTGTTCCATCGTAAATTAGAAGGAACATCTTTAGTATTCTGCTTTCTTGTCTGACAAAATTCTTTAAGTTTAGTTCTGTATATCTTTCTAAATTACTTTGAAAATAAATATTGCTAATAAGATCATGATCAACAGTATGTGAAATTCTTTCTTGCTGATTTTCTTTTCTTACCATGGAGTACACTTTAAAAAGTGGGAAGGGATATGCCCATTTGGCTTTTCTGAACTCCAGAGCCACCAGCCAACTCAGAGAAAATCTTGATCAACCCTAATTAGATATGTGGCTTGAACCAGAGCATTGAAGCAATTGCATGTCAGTCATTCATAGATTTCATAGATCATAGAGTTGGAAGGAGCCTCCAAGGCTATCGAGTCCAACTCCCTGCTCAATGCAGGAAACTAGAGGAGGGGTCTCCCATCCAAGTAATAACCAGGCTTGACCCTGCTTAGCTTTCCACGCTCAGACAAGCTGAGCCAGCGTAAGCCACAGGCCTGATATTCACAGGAAAAGACTTTGGATTGAATCCATTTCATCCAATATTTCTTTTCCAGTTCAGAGTAGTAATGCATCAGTACCACAAGATGGCACTTCATGACTCAACCTTTAGAAAACAATTTTACCATGTTTGTAAAATAACAGACAGGAGTTTGTTTTGACTGGTATAAAACAGTGAATAGATTGCACTAGCTCTTTAAATTGTAGACATCCCACTCCTCCCTGAAGTACAATTCCCTGAGAATTCAAGGCTGATCTATACTTCTGAAAAGTGGCTATGAATCTTACATTAAAAATGGGTGGAAAGAAAGTGTCCCAGAAGACAAAGGGTACTGCTACTCCTGCTGCATTGCCGCTCAGATTAACTTGTGTTGCTGCGGAGTGCAAAAACATGCTGATAACCCATCCTGTGCATGTTTACTCAGAAATAAGTCCTACTGAGTTCAAACTTCAATGGGACTTACTTCATAGTAAGGGGAAATCCCATTACTGAAAATGGGGCTTAGTTTCCCTGCTTTTTTCTTGTTGTAATTTTTTAACGTTAGCTCCAGACTTGTTGTTCCAAGAATGGAAGTGCTCCTTCCATTTGCAGAAGTGAGTCTAATCCAGTTCACCACTCGTGCAAGTGGAAATAGGGAGGAAGCAATTTTCACTGATTTCCCCTTCACCCTGCAGCTCACAGTGCCACTTCCCAGGATGTTCTGAAGGTCCCTCAATCCTCCAGATAAGTTTTGGGAGCTCAGGGGCTGCAGGGGGAATTGGCCAAAATCGCTTCCACCTGCAGGAGTGTCCAGTTTACAGAGTCCTAACCTGTGCTACTCTGGATGTAGCCCATTGTTTTTTTTATTCCAGTGCCATGAACTGTCAGGAAAGTTGGGATATAAATTTATCAAATACATATTTTACGTTTTTTCTTAACTTGAAGTTTGTAAGCCACCGATATACATTTTATTGAAAGTCAGGATTTAAATGTTTTATTTATTTTATTAATTCCACAGATGAATAAAATAAACCTTTTCCTTTATTATAGGTTCAGGTTCTAAAAGTGCTTGTGAATTTATCAGCAAACCCAGCTATGACAGAACATCTTCTTAATGCTCAGGTAAAGCTACTTTTTTCTGTGCTCCTTCCAAAGATTCTTGTTTGAATAAACTTTGAATTTAAAAAAAAATAAGCTAAAGCTGAAAGATTAGAGGTAAAAATATTCCAAAATAGTAAAAAAACACCAAAAAGTCTTGTGGCACGTTTAACAGATTTGTTCTGGCATAAGCTTTCATGGACTATAGCTCACAAAAGCTTATGCCAGAATAAATTTCTTCATCTTTAAAGAGCTACAATACTCGTCGTTGTTTTTGCTGGCTATCCATCTGGATGTTCCAGAATAGTAGCTGGAGGTTGCCCAACATACATGATTCTCAAAATTTGGGGACTTGCCTAGGGAGGTTCAAAGGTTAGTCCAAAATTACTAGAGCCGATGAAGGCAGCATATGTACAGATGCAAGGCACTTCACCTCCTGAATAATTAAACTGTGGACATCTTCAAATAAATGGGCATTCAAATAACTTCAGGATGTGACACCAGTTACCAAATTTAGACAATCCAAAGTGTGGCAGCTGGTTGGCCACTGGACTAAATGGACCCTTGGTCTGATCCAGTATGGCTCTTCTTATGTTCTTAAACTGTGCATGAAACTTTATGCACATAGGCATTGAAAGCTAGAAGCTTTACTTATATTACTTTGCTTGTTGTATCTATAAATGATCGTAGTAGTTGCCCCATTGAAAACACTGTTTCATCGAAGGGAAATGAATGATTTGTGCTTACATGCTACTGGAATATTTACCATCAAATTCTAAACTAGTAAACAAGTGCTAAGGCTGGCATATACCAGCCATTGCACCGGTGTAATTATTGTTACAAATCATGTTCAATCTGCATTGCAGGTAAATATATCGGTGCAAGTGCTTACAATTTCTGCTAAATAGCAAGTATATGAATGCCATTATACTTCCAAATGTTATCCAAAAAAGCCCATCTATGCATTGGATGAAAATACTAGTTAAAATGGTACTAGCATTGTGACTTTGAACTGGGAATGGAAACTTCCTCTCTAGGGTTTAGGGTTAAAAATATTTTTCAGGTTGAAAATATAACCGTGTGTGTTCTCAAGAGGAAGAGTGAAGTCTGGTCTGACACATTCCTGCCATACAGCAATTAATAGTCAGTCCTAGCATGAGTACTCAGATGTAGATTCTGTTGAGCTTAATAGGACTTACTCCCAGATAGTTGCATGTAGGATTGCAGCCTAAGACTCTTAAACAGGGGTAGGTACCATGGTGCCTGTGGGCACCATTTTGCCCCTGGACAGCTTTCTTGGCAACCAAGGTACCCTACTCATCCCAGTTGTTTTTTTTTAATTAACACATGTTCTTACTGGCACCTGGGATTACTGTGAAATAGGTTTCTGTTGGTGCTAAAAACTGGGTTCAAAAGAGTTTTATGTTAAGGGTTTGGGCTCAGACCCCAACTCTGCCTTGTACTCAGACTTTTGGGCAGGTCCTTTGCTATGCCATGCCTCCTGTGATAGCCATTTTGTGGTGGTGCCCATGACAGCTTCTTGAATTGCCAAATGTTCCCATGGCCCAAAATGATTGCCTATCCCTGCTCTTCACTTTTAAAACTGTACTTTGCTAGAAGCTATTCAGCATAGATTTTCTAACAAATACATTTTAAATGACTAGTCATTTCTTGTGTATTTTAATCCTCTAGGCACCTTTTCTATTATCCTTGTTTGATAGCTGCATAAACAAAGATGTTTTGCTCAGAGTCCTGATGTTTGCCACAAACCTGACAAGGCATATGAAAAAGGACAAGAATACTACTGCCCACCATCAACACAGTGAAGACTCAATTTTTTCTGCTCTCTGGGGGAATTCTACACTGTGTGCTCAAAAACTTGCTTCTTTATTGTACCATCAAGACACAGAAGTCAAAGAACAGGTTGCAGAACTAATAATGCAGCAGTGCTGAAATCTAAGATTGTACAGTTAAAGTAGATCTACAGACTCCTCCTGAGCTCTGTATGAAGGTATGTGTAAGACTTAGATTGCTACAAGCAGCTGTTTATGAATGTGGGAGCTTTTCTATATACATGGACCTCCTGCGTACACAAGAATTTTCCCATTCACTGTAATGGAAGGGACAGCAGTAGCAAAACTCTGCATTCCCTTTTGCATGAACAAAAGTGCCTGCAGCCCCGGAGATCAGCATGTAAAAGAATGGCATGGACACTGGAAATTATTATAATATATATATATATATGAAGCTTTAGATCGGGGTGGGCAATCTGCAGCCCTCCAGATGTTGTACTCCAACTCCCAGCAGGGCCAATGGTCAGGGATGAAAAGTGTTACGAGTCCAACAGCATCTGGAGAGCCACAAGCTGCCCACTCTTGCTTTAGATTCCTACCATTCTGCTATGTTACTAAACACAATTTAACTTTTAGAAAGTGCAGCGCTACTTTTTCTGTAGAAACGGTTCAGCCACACTACCTCAAAAGCCTACATTTTCTCATTTAAAGCTTTCTAAATATAGACCTTAGGTTATAATTGTTAGTGTTGAAAGAACCTGATCCTAGAATATTTTGACCTGTTCCAGACTTACACAGGTGTGGACTTCTACACTGCACTTAATATAGAACAGGAAGCTCCATATAGGTGTGAAGGTCCCTCTATATTGAAGTAGATGGAGAACAGCTTGTCCATTTCAAGCTTTTGGGGTGCAACATTAACTGTAATACTGTTTATTGTACTACCACCAGCATCTCATGTCTTGTGATGTGCTGACATAGTTGTTTACTGTGACTACATTAAGCATTTACTTACATACTGGTGCAACAAGCGTTAAGGTTGGATTATAGGAAATAATCAGATTGAGTGCTTAATATTTACCTCCTGCCTAACTTAAGCCCTCTGGAAAAACAGATTACAACCCCACAAAACTTAAATTTACAGCTCTTGATGGCATGGATGATTGCCAAGGGAGTCAGGTTCTACGGTCAAGTTTGTTGGTTAGAAAACGTGCATCTAAATGACATCAGATTTCATACTTCACCTTATAGCTGAATGTGAGAACAACCTCCACTGAAAGTAAGCTGCTATAAAGCTCCAGTGTGCTTGTTGCCACTATGTGAAAATTCCCCTTAATTTGTAGCTCAGACTAATATAACTATAGGAAATGAGCAATACTTTGTGAGATTACAAAGAAATTCGCATGGTATTTAGAATGAAATATAGTAGAGCTGCTGCACTGGTATTAAAAAAAAAAAGTGGGGGGAGTGCCCAGTAGGGGACATTGCTGTAATGATGAAGCAAAACAGCAAACAGTAACATATTGGAACATCATTGTTTTACATAGACAAATGCTACAGACAAGCATTGGAGAGAAGGAGGAAAATTTATTCGTGCAATTAAAAGTGAAATGGACTCGGAACAAGAAAGCATAATTTGCTCAGTCATCCTAATATACATAGCTTTTAAAGTATTGTCCAATAAAATGACAAAGTAATGGAATACTCTGAGCAAGAACTCTTTATTTTGTAAATTAGTATAGCAGTTTAACACAGGTACATTTGGTGATTTTTTACACATTCATAATCATATATCATGCTTTCAGTTCTATAAGCAGTCTGTACATGTTCCACATAATTCTGCTAAAACAATTTGTTTAGATCTCACTTGGCAGGGGAAAGGGAACAGAAACAAAATAAGCTGAATAAAGATTTCAGAGAACAACAAACTGATGGTTTTGGTTACACAAAGTACTTGCCAATCAAATTTTTGAAACAATTGAAGTATTCAGGCCTATGATAAAGAGCAATTTCACAGTGACGATACAATGCAAGTATACAGAGATTCTGGCCAGCAGTAAAATAGGCTATTTTTAATAGAACTCTTTAAAAAGGCACATTTCATTAGATCATTTCAAAATGTGGATCTTATATTCGCAAATGAAGTATAAGCATTCAGTAAAATCAGTATTTTGTTTAAAATGTGCTTTAGCAACAATTGTGTTGGAAGACTCCATCTCAAAAATCCTATAATTTCAACAGATATGAAGGCACAGGACACACCCTCTGCGTGAATATTCTGCTCAAGGGAGATAATGGGCTGAGGACTAGTTCACACTAAGGCTGCAATGTTCAAAACATTTATTTACTTCAGGGTGACTTATCGTATTGGTTGTAAAACTCATCACTTCTATCAGTATAGTGTCATTGCCTTTAATTGGACTATTCAACATTGAGTGGCTCTTAGATTACAGCCAAATATAAAAACCAGCCAAGTCATGGTAACCTGTGTTTTGTCAACTTAAGTATGCAATCCTAGCCACACTTACTAGAACAGAAGTTCTATTAATGTAAACTTCATGTCTGAGTAAATATGCAAGGGACTGGACTGTGTGTCTTCTTTATAGGATGGTGGATCCTAAATGAAGGTTGTGATCCTAATCACAGTTACCAAAATATCTCATATTCCAGTGCAACTTACTTCCAAGGAAATGCTTTAATTCATGTATCTTCCTCTACACTCCTGCTAATCAAATAATTGCTGGGAGAGGATGAAAGAGTACTTCGACTGCCCCCTCACATCAGGCATGAAGGGGTTCCTTAAGCACAGCAATGTATGCAGTGGGTGAATGTGCATATGGCTCTCTGTATGTGCTGAAGCTCGCACCCATCCGCACAGGCTGCTGTTGGAGATTTTGCACATTTGCTATAGCAGGCTTGGGCTTGAGGCCAAGTGCATGCAGAAACGGATTTATATACAGTAATACCTTGGATTGCAAGTAACTTGGTCTGAGAGCGTTCTGCAAGACAAGCAAAAATTTTGACTTGATAAACAAGCAAGGTCTTGCAAGACAAGTCGTAGGGATGTAATCGCTCGCCTCGAGCAGGCGTAGCAGGCCAAAATCGGTCCTGCTCACGCCCGCCAGAGACTCGCTTTGATATAAGAGTGTTTTGGATTACGAGCATGGTTCTGGAACGAATTATGCTTGCAATCCAAGGTATTACTGTATACAAATCACTTTCTCTGGCGAGAAGCTACAGTCTCCACATCTGTATGTGCACACGGAGCTTTCACCTTTTTCAGTGTAATTCCCCCAACACTGAACTAGAAAGCCACTTTCTAAACTGGGAACAGAGGGGCTTAACACACTTAGCAGTTCAATGCTGGGAATAGCTGTGCCAAGAGCCACTGAGTGTACATGCCTTGTTGGGTCTTCTGGATAGTTGTCTAAGTAGTTCATTCCCAGCAGCTGACCTGTACTGGTAATGCTATGTAACAAATTAACAACCTAAAAAGGTAAAATCATTACTTCACAGGTAATGGAATTAACTGCTTATTTACAGGGCATTTGTAGCAAGGTTAATATTATCCAGAGTTATTTCATTTGTTAAAAACTTGCCATTTTAGCAGGCTGGTACGCAAGAGTTTAGGGGTTGTTAGATCATTAAACGAACACCTGAAATCTTTAAAATCCTGTTTAAAATTTTACAAAAATGTATCAATCTTAACTTTTTTCAGTTCAGTGGTTCATAAGAAATTGGATTTTTCTTCAAATCCATCATCATTTATATTTATGTCTTGTGATTCTCCATGCTTTAAGACAAAGAAATCTTCTGTTTTCAATCCATATCTATCAAGAGCTTCTTTCAATTTAACTGGAGGATCCAAGTAGTACTGTGGAGAAATCAAACCATATGAAGTATTCGATAAGTCATATTTTAAGCTATTGAGAAAGATTCACATTTAATACTAATTTAATATTTTGCTCTTCCAAATTTTGGGGGAAATTCTGGCTCTACTGAAATTAGTCTGTTTTTGCTGTGGAAACACATCTACAAAGTCGTGCAAGCTTTCAATGCAGCTACCCCTTCAAGTGTACCTTGTGCTTCCGTGATAGTTTGCAGCAAATACTGTGGAACTAATCCTCTATTTCAGTGTTCTCCAACCTTGGGTCCCCAGATGTTTTTGGCCTGGCTGGGGCATGCTGGGAGTTGTAGGCCCAGGACCAGTGAACAACAAACAATGCCAGAGCACAAGTACCTAGTTGAGACTACAATTCATCTATAATCTCTACACGGTCACCTGGGTCAGAAATAGGCAACAAGATCTGGCCCTCCAGGTTTTAGAACAACTTTCTCCCTGGAGCAAATTTCCTGGAGGGTGTGTGGTGGGGTGGCAGGCCAAAGAAAAAGGCTTCATGGCCCAGACGCAGACCAGAGAGAGAAGGGCAGCACCAAAAAGCCAAAAGAACAAAGAAAGAAGCAGGCCTCAAACCGGTACTTGAAAGTAGCAATTATGTGAAGATTGCCTATCGCATTTCAATTGGTAGTCTTTTGCAGGGGCAAAGGGTCTTTCATGTGTGTAATCCTGAGACACCCAGGAGTATACCACTTGTGGGAGCAGCTGTTTATACATACGAATCTGCCCATTTCTTGCCTGTGAATAATCACATGCAACATACAGTGCTCACACAATATTTTGTCCACAACTTTTTCAGCAAAGTTCATCATAAACTGCAACCACTTTCAGTATTTTCCCATAATCTAAACAGCCAATCCTAACAAATATTAGAAAGCTGTGTGCCCGTAGCTCAGTGATAGACCTGGTTTGCATGATCACTGAGATTAAACAAGGTACTGTAGCTTGGTTAATCCTGATGCATGCGTAGTGCAATTTGCCTACGGTAATTACCCAGCTGGGTGCAGTTTGTGTCATCTGAACCCGAGCGGCAAGACTTGTGTGTGTGTGGGGGGGGACAACCCCAAAAAACCCATGGCCTGTTGTGTTATTTGAGGATTTTGCCCTCCAACAAGACATGCTACCTGGGTTCAGACAACATGACAAGCTGTACTCAAGATGGGTAATTAGGTAAATCACATCCTGCATGCACCGAGGATTAAACAAGCCAGCCAGTGATCGTGCCAACTAGCCATAGAGAACACACTGCAAGTATAAGGTCTAGGTCAGTGATGGTGAAGCTATGGCACGGGTGCCACAGCTGGCACACAGGGACCTCTCTGTGGGCACTCGAGCCATTGGTCACCAGATCGCAAAATGACTGTCCCCTTCTGCAAAACACTAATGATTTTGTTCTTTCTCACAGTGTGGAACAGAATGATTTTATTCTAGAATTCCTGTTACAGAATTCTTTTCTACATTGTTACCACATTTAAAAGATTTTGAAGAATGATGCACAGAGCATGGCTTGGATGTAAAGCCCTAACAGTTGACCTGAGTGCTGCATGTGTTGCTCTCAAACTAACGGAGTACGAGCCAAGGTTTGACAAATTATCAGCATGGATATAACAGCAAAAATCACATTAATTGTGCAAAAGCATGCCCAATGCAAACTTTTACCTAATGCAGTGTTTGCAGTCCAAGACATAAAGTGTTTAAAATGTGTTAAGCATGTTTAGTTTTCTTGTTTATCTTGCTCATCCTAGTACAGGTTGACTTTTACTTTTACTAATCCGACACCTGTAGAAGCAGGGAAAGGACCCAGAGTAAAGCTTGCCCCATACAATTTCAGTCTGGCATATAATCATATTACAAGTTGAGAATCCCTTATCCAAAAATACATGTGCCTAATTATTTAAAAAGTTTGTATAAATTCCTTTCAGGCTATGTGTACAATGTAGTACTATAATAATTTTTTGAGTTGATTTTTTTTCCAACAAAAAACTATCATTGAAAGCTCTGTTACTGTGTTTTTCTTTTAAGACAAAAGATGTTAATTACTTCGGACAACTGTATGAGTTGTTTTTCTAAAACTAAAACTAAAACTAAAACCTCGGTATTCAGGTTTAATTGCAGTGTTGGCACTTTGAAATGAATAAGTTGGTTTTGTGTTGCAGTTTGGGCACTTGGGCTCAAAGAGGCTCGCCATCACTGGTCTAGGTTATGCCTCCTATGCCAGTAGCCTGCTGATGTCCAAAGGCCTTTGTAGATCTCCTTTAGTGGCATGGCTATCTGTGTCACAAGCTCATTTACCATTGGCCAGTACAAAAGATGGGCAGGGAACCGTTCTCCTTGGAGATCTTCAGCTTTCAGCATGCTCCTCCCCCCCCCCCTTCGTAAACATGCCCAACAGAGGCTGGATAATTCCAGAATGTCTTAACACTTTCCTGCTACCTCAAAGGAAGAAAATAATTTTTCTCTGCAAGATTTTTTCCAGCAGTCCAATGGGATTTTCATGAAATCTCTCAGCAACCTACACAGATGACTTATCAGAGGACCACCTGGAATGAAATGCAGCCTACGCTTCCCCTCATTAACAATGTTTGATCCGTGAAGTGATAAGTATCTTGTGAGTAAATTTCCCAGCAACAGAGCAGAGGAGAAAAAAAAAACACCTGAGGTTGAAAAGGTCAGTAATCTTTTGTTCCCTTTGAGAGTTATTTGCTTTTCCCTCCATAGGTGTAACAATCAGGGTAGCCTGTTAAGAGTTACGCTGCATTTTCAACATGCAGTCCTGGACAGATTTCAGTAAAGTGGGAAGCAGTCCTTTTAAATTTTCCTCTCTTTGCACAGCAGCAGCAAAGACAGGTAGGATAGCTTGAGAGGGAGGGGCTCGTCAGGAGGAGTTGGGAGGGAAAAGGGCCCAGTCAGAATGAGAAGAGAAGGCTACTTCTGGAAAATCACCAGCAAGAGTTGCTTAGCATGGGGAATGGTTTCATTTTCTAGCTGCTTGGTGAGTGGCTGGGGCAAGGCATGGAAACATACAAGGAATAAGCCAGGATCCTGACCTTAGACATAAGGACAAACCTCAGTTAAAGCAAGCCAAGATTCATAAGCCAACAATAAAGCATGGTTTCACATTGTGGTTTGCTACCATAAAACAAACCATGGTTTGTTGCCCCAAGTGGGTTCAGATGTTCAAGCAAGCCACAACTAGGCTAAACAAACCATGATTTAGTGTTACATATGAATACAGTATCAGGAGACTATGTGATCTTAGTATGCCACATATTAGCAAGGGTAAATACTATCCTCAGTAATCTAATAAGGCATTATTATATATTCTCTGAATTTACCAAAACTGCAACTGTTATGCACCAGTCCAAGAGACTAATTTCAGTACATACAAGTACAGTCATGCCTTGGATTGAGAGCATAATTCGTTCCGGAAACGTGCTTGTAATCCAAAACACTCATATCAAAACGAAATTCCCCCCAAAAAAATGTGTACAGAGATTTTTAATTTAAGCCGTACTACAGTACTTGTATTGCAAGACGTCGCTTGTATATCAAGTCAAACTTTTAAAATAAATATTTAAAAATTTGCTTGTCTTGCAAAACGCTCTCAAACCACGTTACTTGCAATCCAAGGTATTACTGTATACATATTTACATATACATATACACTGAAGTGATTGTAAATGAGTGACTCCTGCTTATGAATCTCTATGGGTACAATGATGTCCATATCAGGTTTACTTTTTTAGTATGATGGACAAAAATAAATGTATGCTCACAGAAATCAGAGAGGCACCTCAGTCATGAACACTGCTGCCAGCCTTTCTGCCTGCAGCACTGGCATAACATGAAGTAAAAATGATGCTGACACAGTTGTTGGAGCACCACATCTTTAGCACTTGAGATTTGCTGCACCGTCATTTAAGATTAGGCCACTGGACTACGGTAAAGTCAGTTATGCCAGTCTAAGTGGTTCATGGACTGTAGCCATTACTTAATCTTCTCTGACAAACTGTTCTATGCACAAGCACTCCAGCAGTGGCCAGGAGTGCTTTTTACCAGCTTAGGCTGGTACATCAACGGAGACCCTATTTGGAGATGACAGACCTTGCCTCAGTTACCCATGCACTAGTCCAACCTTTCCCAACCTGGTGTCCCCCAGATGTTTTGGACTTCAACTCCCATCAGCCCCAGCCACCATGGCCAGTGATCAGGGATGATAGGAGTTGTAGCCCAAAATGTCTGGTGGGAACCAGCTTGGGGAAGGTGCACTAGTGACATTCAGGATGGACCATGCCAGTCACTATGGTATGTGCTCTATGAGGGGCTGCCTGGGTACTGGTAGGTGCCGGGAGGCTAGGGCATGCAACTACCAGTTACACTGGTTGCCAGTGCATTTCCGGGCACCATGTGAAGTGCTGGTACTGAAAGCCCTAAAAAGTCTGAGACTGGGTTATTTGAATAACATCTTCAGCCAGCCTGCACATTGAGATACGTGTCCAAGGCCCAGCTTGTGTGCCTGCCTGTCAAAGCAATCAGCTGGCAGGCACAAGGGAAAGGGCCTTTGCGGCAGTGGCCCCACATTTGTGGAAGTCTGTTCCAATTGGGATTTGACAGGCTCCATAGTTACAGACCTTTAAGCTGGCATTAAAACTTATATGTACAGCTGCATTTTATGGTTTTATTTGTTGTGAACTGCCCAGAGAGCTTCAGCTATTGAGCAGTATAGAAATGTAATAAATAAATAAATCTGCTGCTGCATTTTCACAATCTTAAGGATTTTATTTGGATTGCTGTAATTGTGGTGTTGCTATATTTTCTGATCTCTCGGTTATTGGGCTGAGTGCTGTTTTAATGTTATTGCTGGCTGCCACCATTTATTTTTATTGTGATTGTGTGTTATTAGTATTAATTGTTATGGGTTTTTTTATATTGTTACTAGCGAAAGGCCCTGGTTTCCCACGGGTTGGTATAGCCCTTAGTTTGATACAGCAAAGCCTTCGAGCAAATTGAGAGCCAGTGTGGTGTAGTGGTTAGAGTGCTGGACTGGGACTTGAGAGATCCGGGTTCTAGTCCCCGCTCGGCCATGAAACTCACTGGGTGACTTTGGGCCAGTCACTGACTCTCAGCCTAACCTACCTCACAGGGTTGTTGTGAGGATAAAATGGAGAGGAAGAGGATTATGACATTATGTAAGCCGCCTTGGGTTCCTTTCAGGAAAAAAGGTGGGGTATAAATATAATTAATAAATAAATAAATAAATAAACTTACACAGTTGTCAAAGTTGGATACACTGGGCCACCCGGTCTGAATGAAGTCATGCCTGCTGGCACCCCTAGGCATAGCCTGTACCATGGTGCACCCATACCGCCCCGAGGGAGGGATCTGTCCACTCCATTTCCCTGTGGGTGGGGTGCCCCACAGCAGCAAAGAGGGGGCAAGCATATAACTCTGTCCCTCAGCCTAGTAATCTTCCATGGCGTCTAACTGTATCGACTGCAAAGCAATGTGCCGCTTAGGGGAGTCTGCCCCTAGTGACTGAAGATGTTACTGCAGGCATCAACTAAACAGACACATTTAAAACTAATTAAAATTAATGTGTTCTAAAAACCAAATTGCCCAGAGGTGCGCACCTCTAGGGTTCCCTTAGTAAGCATGCCAAGTTTCAGGTGTCTAGGTTTCACAGTCTTGGCACTATGGCACTGACAGACACACATTCTCTTTTATTGTTATAAATGATTTAATTGACATATTATAAGCTGCCTCGTAAGAAAAAATCTAAAAGGTTGGATATAACTATATTAAATAAATTTGCATTCTGAACCTCTGTGCTGAAAGTAGTGTGCAAAGGGGGTGGGGGAGGGTTTGTGGGCTACACAGTCCTTCTTAAGTATCTCCTGTAAAGTGCAGGGATTTCACAGGCATGGGTGATTTATGCTTCCAAATCCGCACGTTTAAAACAGGGCCAAAGCAGAAGTGCTGAACTGCCTTATAAATATAATTAGCACAATGGCCTTCATTATGGCAAGCAGGATGTGTGTGCGCGCGCATGTGTTTAGAAAGGGAATGTTTGTTAGAAAGATAGTGGAGGGCAGATTTTGTCATCACTGCAACACCACTTTACTATTCCCCCCAGGAGCGGGTGGCAGCCATTCACTTACATGGGAGGAATTAAAGAGAAGCACTTGGCTAAACCTATTCCTTGCCCTGGTGACCTCAGCCATCAAGAGCGAGCCCTGTTCCTATTTGCATAGCCCCCGCCCCTTTACCTGCAAAGCCCCATCCTGGGTTGTAGGGTTGGTCGTGCTAGATTGTGGCAGAAAGCTGTGGACTGGTATGTATGTATGAGGAGAGTTATGAGACAGAATGCTCTCTTTTCTTGTTTAGGAGACTGTCTTCAAACTAGGGAAGCTGCCTAGTGAAATTTTAAGCCAAAGTAAAACTACTCAGAAAAACACAAAGTAGTTTTGACAAGCTGCAATTAGCTGTATAAGGATTCTGCTAAAGATGACTAGACTATGTACACTCTAGTTTCTTCAGTTACAAATAAAATCGACAGCCCATCTCATAATACTCAAATCTCAAACAAGTTGCTATTAAGCATTTCAAATGGCTTGAAAACTGCAGCCATAGTTTACTTACAGCTCCTAGTCTAGTAATTCACAAACTGTGTGTTTGGCCTGACTAGTGTGCCATAAGAAATAAATCTGAGTCCAAATTACATATCTGCAGAGGAGACAGGCCATTATTCTACTCTTGCTTCCTTCCAATTGGCCCCCACCAAGGACAGGTAATTCTGCTGCTTCTCTACATTAGGTGTGATTAAGTTATCTAATCACATCCAATGCAGAAGAATTACCAGTCCTCAGAAAAGGCCGCCTACTCCGTTTCTACTTGAGCTAATGTTTTGGGTTGGCTTCTTTCCAGTCAAGAGGAACAGATCAGGGACTCAGGCAGAAATACAGGAGATGGACTCCTCTATGGCTGAGTAATTCTTATATACATTAAAAATAAATTGTTTGGGGCATAAGTGAAGGGTGCCTCCTATTTTAATTCAGATGAAGTCCTGTTATAAAAGATACGGACACACTGTTCTAGACTTTACCATTTTGAATGGAACAACCATAGTTGCATGGATGATTAGTTCACACCTACCTCATTTGCTAAAGCAAAGGTCCCCCAGTGAATTGCAACAGATTTCTTCGCTTGTACATCAATGTGAATGCCTCACTGCTTCTTCAGGGTCCACATGCTGGTATTTCATAAACCACCTACCAAAACAAAGATAAACATTTTTCTTTGGCTATTACACTGAGGCTGGTGGAAGTACATAGGCAAATTTATTTCCCTTTATTGCCATTTTCCATACAAGCTTTTCTCTTACTATTCCATTTTGTTCCCTTTCTCATGTTGCTAAGAACAGCTTCCCTGTTTATCTGCTAAGCTGCCTCGCAAGTCTAAATTCTTCCATAAATTCCATGTCTTCTCATAAATTACTTTGGGTTTTGCTGTACTATCTGCTGCTAGCCAGCCTTCACCTGACCCTTGTCCATCAAGACCTAGTCTCTCCTCTCACCTTTGTCCTTAGACTGTGAGCTCTCATTTTAAGGGCCATGTCATCTGTACGTCCAGCACATTGCTGGTGCTATCTAAATAGTGGTAGGTTTATAACTTGGGTCATAGGCTCCAGCTTATCAGCTTACATACCTAGGTTCATATGCTCCAATGGGAATAGCTGCAAGATCAAAAGGTCCAAATCGCTTCCCTATCTCCTCAAATGCAACACAGTAGCCAGTATCTCCTGCAAAAAAAAACCTATTCCAGGGTCCCAAGACAGACCAGCTTCCCCAGAGAACTTTGTTGTCATCTGTTGCAGTCCTCTTGGACCAGTGTTGAGCAGGCGTAAATACAAATGTGACTGCATCATGACCAGGAACACAGTTTTCTCCCCACCAGTCCAGTTCAATTACATTCTCACAACCACATTTCTGCATCCAGTCCAAGAGACCCAGGGGCACAAACCATCTCAGGTCACTGCCAAAGCGATTATTTAAATTCATTACGGTGTGGTAGTCCAAATGGTCATAATGGGTGTGGCTGATCACCACTGCATCTATTTTTGGGAGTTGATCTACTGTACATGGAGGTCCTCGGAAACGCTTAGGACCCGCAAACTGTACTGGAGAAGCCCGCTGGCTGAAGATGGGGTCAGTAAGAAATGTAAGTTCATCCATTTCCACCATTACTGATGCATGCCCAAGCCATGTTACTCGCATACCAGCTCCAGTTTTTCCAACTAGTTCGGGGTTTTGGACAAAATAAGGTTTTAACACTGGAAGCTCTCTGTCAAGTTCCTAGGAAAAGAAGAACAACAAAGACAAAAGTCAGAAAGCATATCCTTCTTACAAGCCACAAGCATTGTCTGTCTCTTGGAGCCTTCAGTCAGAAATATGCAACAACAAGGTGTAATTTTAAAGTCCATGGGCTAAATACACTCAAACACTGTTTAATGTAGACCAAAGTTGCTCACGTACCTCAGCAAAGATCTCCCCACTGCACCCAAGCCATCAGCTGCCTGATGGCTTCTAAGACCCTTAGTGTAATCAGAGCAACTAGGTCAATGGCAGCCAGAAGGAGAGTGACACTTTGAGTCTGCATTCCTATGTCACAGGAGGGCTTGTAAACCTAAGGCCATACAGCTGGTTGACTTGCAAGAATAAGAGGCGCCCTGTGACATCAGAACAAATTAGTGAATCAAGGTAGGGTAAGCCGAAGGGAAAGATGAGGAGGAAGCAAAAGTGCGGAGGAAGACATGGAACTTTGACTTCAGAGAGTGCTTTGGTGACGCATAAATTTAATAAATAAATAGCTGTCAGGACAAAACTACAGCCCATGTACTGATCAGCTCCTAACCAGTTGAAGTATAAACAGTTCTTATGCTTAAGATCGCAGGCTAGCAGAGACTCCAGTATTAAATAAGCAGTCCAATTCTATGTATGTTTACTCAGAAGTAAGTCCCATTGATTTTAATAGGCCTTACTTCCCAGTGTGTGCCAAGAATTACAGCATAAAAACTCATTAAGAAAACATTTTCTAGCTTCTGTGGTTGCTAGAACTGAAAATATGTAGAAAGTATCTGTTTCAGAGTGGCCTTCAGAGAGCTTTCAGCAGTTAGAGATGGATCTCCTGTGGTCTGACAGAGGCTTTTACAATTGGAGCCTTATTTGGCACAACTGTTGTCTGAGAAAATCTGTAGCAATGTGTGGCAAAAATGAATATTAGGGGCAAGATTATTTACTTACGGAGATTTTTAACCTTTCCCGTTTCAAGGTGTCAAAATGGACAACAGTATTTCCTCCTAGAACCCGGTTAAAACACTTAACACCATGCTAATATGTCCCTTTTCCCATATCAGCTTAATTTTGAGCAGTGAAAGTCATCCCAATTTTTAAAACAAAAAATGAACATTTAGTGCCATTTCCAATTCTGTCCAGTTCTTTGTGGTCCCTGTGCAGTCCCACATATAGGTTCTGCACTTGCACGGAGCACCAACTGGGAAGCATCTATAGCCAGGTTAGGGTTTGGTGGGAGCCCTGCCCTCACCCTCCAATCGCACACTCAGAGGGACATTGCCTCTGCCTTCCTACTCAAGTTCTTTTTGGACTGCCACAGTGGTAGGTAGCTTCAGGGAACTTTTGCTCTACGTTAAGAGAAAAAATGATTTATTTATTTTTATCCTGGGCAACTGCATGCGGTCCAGAAAATTACTATTTTCCGAGACCCTGCTGTCAAATTCAAAAAGTATTGACAGGTATATTCTATTTCAAAACAAAAATGGCAACTTGTGGCTGGTACCTGGTTGCTCCATAAAATGACACAGCATCTTTTTGTCAATCAACTAAAACTTAAAGAAGAATCTGCATAGGTCCCCATCAAAAAAACCTGATTAGCCTTATAAAAAAACCCATTTTAAAAGAAAGCCAAGGTTTGACAACTGTCAAAACTCTGCTCCAATAAATGGGGTGGCTTGCACTTTTCCAGTTTCCCCAGCACCTAGAGCAGGGGTCCTCAATGTAGTGCCCACAGGCCCTTCCAAAAGTGCCTGCAAAGGGGTCCCCAATGTGGTACCAGTGGGTACCCACTGTTTTTAAAAAAAAAATCTGTTTTTTTAATGCACATACAGTAATACCTTGGATTGCAAGTAACTTGGTTTGAGAGCATTTTGCAAGACAAGCAAATTTTTAAATATTTATTTAATATTTTTTTTACTTGATATACAAGCGACGTCTTGCAATACAAGTACTGTAGTACGGCTTAAATTAAAAATCTCTGTACAAGTTTTTTTGGGGGGGATTTCGTTTTGATATAAGAGTGTTTTGGATTACAAACACATTTCCAGAACG
Source organism: Shinisaurus crocodilurus (assembly GCA_021292165.1). Taxonomy (NCBI): domain Eukaryota; kingdom Metazoa; phylum Chordata; class Lepidosauria; order Squamata; family Shinisauridae; genus Shinisaurus; species Shinisaurus crocodilurus. The sequence goes on from CM037879.1 coordinate 199,879,448, forward strand.
AATTATGCTCTCAATCCAAGGCATGACTGTACATGGATTTGTATGAAATGCATACAACTTTCTAGAAATTATACACAGGCTTCAACAAAAATGGAGCAAATATCCAAATAACTATCCATCTGAAGTTGCCACCTATATGCCACCCATTTATATATTGAAAGTGTTGTAAGGTTCTCAATCCACTGCATTATAGGAGGCGAGTGTTTATCCTTCAAATTTTGTAATATCAGTCTTTTGGCTGTCAAAAGGGTGCAGATAATTCATTTCCTCTTCCATTTATTAATTTCCATAAAGCAGGTAAATAATTTAAAAGAGCGTGTACCTCAGTGAATATTAAAGACTGTTCCAGTACAAAATTTATCTGTGGAGTAACCTCCTCCCAAAAAGAAGCAACTACTGGTCATTGCCAAAACATATGTTTAAAAGAAGAATTAGCTGTACTGCACTGTCAGCAATTAGCCGAATTAGACAATCCCTTATTAGAGACATTGCAGTGTCCCACAGACATGAAACAAAAGTTTTTGCTGAATAAGATGCAGCCTAAGATCCACAGACATGACAGGTAGACGCCAAACCAGCAATCCACTGATTGGGCATTTTGTGGTGGTGCCCACAGCAGTTTCTCAAATTCTCAAATGTGCCCCCAGGTCCAAATAGATTGGGAACTCCTGACTTAGCATCTCAGGAAAGGGTGGAAGAGTCTTGGGAAAGGGTGGAGGATGCTGAGAACAGCCAGATCCACACACAAAAAACTAGAGGATATCTCTGGGAAGGGGGTGATCTAAATGCCACCCCTTTTCTCCAGCAAAGATCCCCTTGCGGCTTCGTCTCTCCCTTGACAGTTCACAGTTTGACAGCTGTCAAATGAGAAGCAAAGCAACAAAATAAGCTATTTTTTATTTTTAGCTCATTTTCGGTTTGAAATTCATTTTTCAGAATTCATTATTACTGGTTATACTTGCTGTATATCCACTGGAATTCTTGTGTGTATATGTTATTTGTTGAACCAATCAGTCATATGAAACTACTGATGGTGAATTTGGGAGAATCCTAACTGTTAAACATATAGAGCCAGTACCAATGCCTTGAACATGACTCACCATTATTTTGTGTGCACTTAATAAACAATTGGAATGACATTTCTGTTCCCTGAATAGGAGCACAGTGAACAAAGTTACATTTAAATGTAACAAACTTTAGATCCTTAAAGTCTGCACCAGCAATCTTTATGTGGCAAAGTCTATCTCCTCATCCTCCGTGTTAAGGCACATATCAAGAAGCCATCAACATATTTAAAGATAATAACATCAGGTATTAAAAGTAGAACATCTGACGCAGTGAACAATGAGGGTTCAGTGGGACATCCTAAAGCACATACTGTTCTCAGAATTATTAACTTACTGTATATATTTTTTGTGCAATACCACAAAGAAAGCACCCACAGCAACACCACTAAGAAAGCACCCACGGCAACATGGTGTACCACCATGCAGGGAACAGCAAACTAGACATTAATAAAGGAGGCCAATTGGATAACACTAGGCACCCTAAAGGTTTTAAACCATCTGTGATCTCAACTGTGGTAATCAAGTTCATACTCTTGAGAACCAGGGTGCAGAAAACTGGTATATTCTGAGGTCAACAAGGATGCACTGGTAGTTAAGACAGTAAGAAAATCCACCCTAGTAATACATACAGTATATGAAAGCTAAACTACAGTTTATATTAAATATGTAGCGTTCAGCTGATCCTCACTTTTTTTTAACCTCAGTGTAAATGTGCAGGGCCTCAATCTGGATCGGGACCACCATACGCGGCTACCGGGGGGGGGGGTAACCTTTTCCACCCGGACACTTCCCCCGCTGAACAGGGGCTAAAAAAAATAATAAATAAAAATCCTCCACTGCCAATGGAGGGCTTTTTAAATAAATAAATTTAGCCCCTATGCAGGGGAGTGAATTAGGGGGTGGGGGTAGCTGGGGAGGAGAGATTTAATTAAAACCTCCCCATTCACGTGCAGTTCCACAACAGTAGAAGTGAGCGCTTATTTGAACAAGTATATCAATAAAAGTATTGTGTTGCCTCTCCATAAGATCCCAGTTTGGTTATTATGAGATTAGTCACAACATCCTCTCACACAGAGGCTCATTCAAACCACTAATCCTTTCAGCTGATTCACATACACACTCTTTCTTCCTTCACCAACTTTCTATCTACGTATTTTCTTCTTCACTTTTCAATCCAGACCTCCTAGCACGAATAATATTGTCAATTCATTGCCAGAAACATAAATCCCACCTCAGTTCTTAAAAAAAATAAAGCTGCAGAAAGTAACTGAAAAGTCTTGGATATAAATGAAAATATAAGTATCATTCAGACAACTATTATTTTCAACAGAAAGATTTGAAAAGTTACATTTATTATCTTTTAAATTTAGCTGTATATCCTTTTTAATATGATTCGCTCCCCAAACTGTCTTCAGTTTGTTAAAATGCTGAACAGATTTAATAATTCAGGAAGGCACACCAACCAAACCTTTCCTTTCCTGAGAAGTAAAAAAAAAAAAATTATTTCAAGTATAGCACAATACGTCTAAGGGATTCAGAAGCATATTCAAACTCTTAAAAACATATATGCAGACATATATGCAGACAGTGTGGCGTAGTGGTTAGAGTGTTAGACTGGGACTCAGGAGATCCGGGTTCTAGTCCCCGCTCGGCCATGAAACTCACTGGGTGACTTTGGGCCAGTCACTGACTCTCAGCCTAACCTACCTCACAGGGTTGTTGTGAGGATAACATGGAGAGGAGGAGGATTATGTAAGCCGCCTTGGGTTCCTTGCAGGGAAAAAGGCGGGGTATAAATATAATAAATAAATAAATAATTCTGCACTGTTATTATGACAACTTTTCTCTATAACTTTCTTTCATGAAATGTTCAAATAGCTCTTTTCTCTAGGTGCTGAAGATCAAGCAAGTATACCCTTTCCCAAGTAAGCAGGCAGTATTAATTAAATCAACAAGTCTTGAAAGCAACATACACGTCCACATTACAGTATGTTTCACTTTAAATTCTTTGAACAGAAATCCAGGCAATTAAGCTTATAATAACTTTATTCTGCCTTAGTATTGGCACACTGGGAGAAGAATGAATAGTATAACTAGAATCAAAACACCTAGAATGCAAGGGCAGTGACAGATGTTTCAAAGTTGGCACCAGTAGCAAATCAGACATGGACACAGCTGCACATAGGAACAGTACTGTGCTATTAAATCTATCTAGGCCAGTGTTCTCCAACCTGGCTGGGGCATGCTGGGAGTTGTAGGCCAAAAACATCTGGGGACCCAAGGTTGGAGAACACTGATCTAGGCTAATAATCTTTGATGTGAAAAATCAGTTTTAATTTAGGAGAAGCATGGCTGGCTTCAGTACGATTAGTTAATTAGCTTAAGATTTTGGAACTTACTACATAGTACATAATATCCGATGTCACTTAGTGGAGCAATGCAGCTGTTGGCAATATGCTCAGAAGGTATCCTTGTACTGACAAAGGTTCCGGAAAAATCAAGTTTTTAAAATGTAAATATGCTGTGCTTGTTTTTCTGGTCATGCAGGTATGGGGCCACCCTCTTCTCTTAAGATAGCATGACAAGGATCCCGGAGGAAGGAGCCAATCCCTGTGCACAAATATCCACGTCCCATTCTTCACAGGGACCTTTACATTTTCCAGCCCTCCTCACCTGTGAGTAGGGAAGTATGTCTCGTGTTGATTTCCATGTAAGACATTTAGGGGAGCACAATCAGGAAAACATTAAGGCAGGGAAAATTATGCCCCTCTTTTTCTGGCATCACCAATGTATGGTGGGGAGTCCTCCCTCCACCCTGTGAAAAGTCTTCAATGTGCCCCTGGTTGAAGCCCTCTTGTTTTATCCAAAAGCAGCCAACAGAAGCAACACACTTTTATAAGGAAAATGAATACGACCCATCATATTGACAGGTACTTCTCTAAATCATAAATATATGAAACTTGGCATAACAAGTCAGCTATGCACACCGGTAGTTGCACAATATGCTGGTGATCACAACGCCAAACCAAGAACAAACCAATGTAAATAGCCAATTTTATGCAATGGGAGTAAGGTTTTAATCCCACAAAATAACCACTGCAGAATAAAACATCCTAACACTCAGCACAGATAGTCCAGATGCTTGCACTTGAATGTTCCCATCCAAACCCCACAATGGAACACCCATGTGCAAAGGCACCCCATATCAACCAAGATGGATTACACAGGTGGGGATGAAATCAGCTTCCAGAGGAAATGGCAGCAATTCCAAGATTTATAAACTAGACAATAGAGGACCCTCTAAAACAGTGTTCTCCAACCTTGGGTCCCCAGATGTTTTTGGCCTACAACTCCCAGCATGCCCCAGCCAGCTACACTGGCTGGGGCATGCTGGGAGTTGTAGGCCAAAAACATCTGGGGATCCAAGGTTGGAGAACACTGCTCTAAAAACACACGATGAAGGGGACAATCATTTAAGGATGAATCTGTCCTCAAAAATCTATTCCTGATTGCAATGATCGATAGCAGAATCAGATCCTGGCCATCCGCTGAAGGGGCAATATGGAATGTATTGGCCTACATGCAGCATGCTGAAGCAGACACAGCTGTTGGAATGTTCCAGCTAACAAGCCAAAATGCTTAAGCAAAATACCCAGTGTACCAGACCACGGTTAATCCCCCTAAGCTTCACACAGCTGGTCAAATACAATGGAATAATTCCTAGCATATCTATCTAGATCATTCCAGTCCACTGTGAGTTACCAGGAGACCCAATACTTCTAGCAGAAGGGTTGGCCTGGGAGTGCAGAGCTGAAGGGGAGGCACATATTGGACTGCACTTCCCCCTACTAGAAAGATCACTCGGTTCAAGATGCCAGAGGCTCTGCTACTGCAGAAGTGGAAGGATGCATGGTCTAGCCCCATCCATTGGCCAGGGGATTAAGGACTGTTGGGGCGTGTCTGTATATATGAGCTTGTATTGTTGCCTGTTGTTTGTAAGCCACCTTGAGAATCATCTGATTGAAAGGTGGAGTATATATCTTCCATATAAATAAATGGAAACAAAAGTTAGATACATGTTTCTAGCATGCATTCAGGATTTTCTTTCTATTCATGAAGAGTGAACATTAAAATGGGAGGATTCACTTTATCCTAGCTAAGGCTACAGCTGCATAAAAATGCCTTCAGGCTGATGGAACACAAGCCCCAATCTTGCCAATACAGAGAGGAATTTATGTCATGTGCCAAGTAGAATGGTAAGTGTCGTGGTTGTGTTAAAAAGGCAATGCATGCTGAATGGGGTTGAGGGAGAGGGGGCTTGGTTCCTTGCTTCACACCAGGTATCATACCAGAGGTATGATACAGATACCTCAAGCTCTGTTATGGCGGCTTCAGTGGATAGCATTTTAATTCCTACTTTCCTCAATCAACTCTTGTAGTCTCTTCCAATTTAGATGTATATTTTTCCACATGTGCACCCTTATGGCAAGAATCAGAGTCAGAAAGCATTTTGTAAGCCATATACTCTGGTTTCTCTTCAGATCGTATTTTGTAAGCCATCTAGCCCAGATGAGGTAGAACATCTCTTAACAGATGGCTCTACAGCAAGGGAGAGCCCACCCCTAGGGAACTGGTTCCATCATTAAACTGCTCTAACTGTTAGTAAGTTTCTCTTAAAGTTCAGCTGAGATCTACCCTCCTGTGACTAAAATTCATTAGATCAAGTCCTGCCCTCTGGCACAGCAGAGAACAAGCTTTTGCCTTCAGCTCTGTAACAGGCCTTCGGGAATCTGAAGAGTGCTACCATGTCCCCTCTCAAATCTTCCCTTCTCTAGGCTACATGTATACAGTTTCTTCAACCTTTCCTCACAGGACTTGTTTTCTAATACTGCTTGCCATTTTCATTCTTTTCCTTTGAATCTGTTCCAATTTGTCTATATTCCTCTTAAAATGTGGTGCCCAGAACTGGACACAGTACATAAGATTGCATGCTAGTTGCTTCTTTGTTTAAGAGGTATAGCCTGCCCTATCCTGAAGAATCCAGGATTGTGGGAATTATAGTCCAACCCATCCAGAGGGCACCAGACTGGGGAAGGCTGGTCTAACCTGTACCTTAAGAGAGATTCAGGAATTGTCTAGATTCTGAATAGGCCTGGCAGCAGCTTTTAAAAATCCTGAGTAAATGGAATATTGCCACCACACACATGCGCAAACCCTATGATATTACTTGCAACTCTTTTCTCAGGACCAATTCACACAAGTCGCTTTGTATTCGGGTATAAATATCACAGTATCAAATATACGGTATGCACATTTCATCAATTATTAAGGGCACACATATTTCAAATGAAGAGTTTCCTTTTTAAATACATAAAGGGGGAGGGCCAATCATTTCCTATCTGCTGCTTCCATGTATATTTAAAAGAAAAAGCTGTCTGGAGAGCTGCTGCCAGTCAGTGTCGGCACTATTTGACTAGATGAACCAATGGTCTGACTCAGTATAAAGCAGTGTCCTATGCACTTACATCAACTAGTTTCATTAACCTATTTAAAGTGTACAGCTGCACATTTTATATGTACTAAACAATAGATTTCATAGATCACAGAGCTGGAAGGAGCCTACAAAGCTATCGAGTCCAACCCCCTGCTCAATGCAGGAAACTAGAGGAGGGGTCTCCCATCCAAGTAATAACCAGGCCTGACCCTGCTTAGCTTTCCACACTCAGACAAGCTGAGCCAGCGTAAGCCACAGACCTGTTAACCATGGCACAGGGCTAATCTGAGGGCTAATCTGAATTCACAAATGCATTAGCAGATCCACCAAATTTTCTGCTAGCAAAAAGTCTTGGGCTATCACAAATTTAAAGTCAACTGCTCTTAAAAGCAGCATTTACAACAGTTTCACATGTTACATTACGCTAAATATACATTCAACAGAGAACTGCAGCCAATCCTGATTTCATGGTGAATATTCCTGTATGATGATAATACAGGATTTGTCACATTCACACTTACTATTTTTAAGTGTATGTTTCAAACATCTTAAGCTTACACCCAAAAAAATGTGATGTGTGAAGAGCCTTGAGTATTCAATAGTTGTATTCAATATTTACCTGCTTTGAAGATGGGACCTTGCTGTTGTCCTTTTCTGTAAAAGTCCACTTTAAAAAATTTGGCAAAGATGGTGATTTCCATGTTGGCCAAGGGTTGACAAACCTCCCATCTTTACCTCTCTTAGATTTTGTTACATCTTCCTCCAACCTATAATCTAGTCTGAAGCTTTTTCTGGATGTCCTGGAGGAATCACTGCTTCGGGAACCTTGACTTGAATTTTGCCGTTTTCTTACTTCTTCTTTAGGATTCTGATTGCAAGCAGACAAAGGATACTCGTCATCAATATCTTTTGGTGAAGAACTAGAGGGGGGGGAAATAAATAAAAGTAAATTTTCTTTCTTAACTGAAATATACCAAAAAAGCAAAGCTTTGGGTGCTTTCAGACAGAGGGCTCTTGATGGTAGCATTCAGAAGGCACTGTGCAGCTATTCTGTCTTTTTCTCTTTAACAGATTTTCTGCACTGAAGGAAAAGATGGAAGAAGTGGTAAGAAAACACAGGACGGTCACAAGTAGAAGACAGTATTGACCCCCATAAACTTCCATGAATGAGCTAGGGTGATGGCCTCATCTGGAGCTAGGGTGATGGCCTCATCCCCAACATAAACTTGTGAGCTCCTCCTCCATTTTTCTGTACAAAAAATGCTTAAAAGAGCATGTCTTAGCAAGCAGATATTATAGTATATTTGAAATTAGGCAGAATCTTGCTCTTTGAAATGCATAGCATCAGGCTCTTAGGCTACTGCATGCCAGGAGGGGTTACTCTGGTCTCTGGAAAAATACCAGTCTACCAGTCCTGAAGTTCATGATCTGTGCAATCTGATTTTGCACATTCACCCTTGCTCCAGTAGCCAGAAAATATCTTCATATCTGGCAATCCTGGGTATTTTTAACTGCAACAATAAGTGGGGGCTGATGGGGGTGGGGTGAATTATGGATGATGAGAAGGAGGAATTAGTTTTAGAAGAAGTATGGTCTCTGAAGCCAATTTTCCCGCCAGTGTACTCCTCCTTGCACTTTAGGAAGGGGTGAGGAGGAAGAAATCATAAGCAACAATGCTATCTAGCATCAGTAAAAAGCATCTTGATAATGAATATTTAAGATTTGCAAAGGGCCTCAAACCCACTTTCTGCCCATTCAGTCAGATAATTTACACTTGGTTTTTATATTTCAGACTTTAGAATTAAAAATCTAGACTTAAATATCCTAGCTCAGTAGACTTTATACATGTGGGGATTAGTAAGTAAGTGTTCTCCAGCTGCACTCTGAACTCCTGTCAGAAAGATTTGATTAAAATGAACTCTTTGGTTCCCTATTAACATCGCAAAAAACACTGGCTTGATTCCTAATCCACTTACTTAGACCTGAAAGGGCGCATGAGATCCCAAAAGCTCTGTATAGTTGGAACAATTAATGATGAGAAGTGTATAGATAGACAAGAAACAGGTGCATATTAAGTACTGAGGGATACATCAGAACAGAGGTGTTGAACTCAAAAGGGTTGGAGGGCCAAAGTCTCCACCCAGTTGATGCCCAGAGGCCCCATTCATGATGTATTTGCAAATAAATAAATAAAATGGTTTTGATAGGGAGCCACTCATAGAATCATTGGTTAATTTATGAATACCAATAGTGAGAAGAACTCAGATGGCTGAAGAAAGGGGAACAGCGTGGGCTGAGAAGCATAGATTTGGGGGAAATATAGACAGAGTGAGCAGAAACTCAAGAAAATGGGGATGGGAGTGATGGTACAGACCTGAGGAAAGGGGTTAAAAAGAAAAGAGAAAAACTCACACAGTGCCTAGGTAAGAGGCAACATGATGTGCTGTTGGTAAAGAGAAAGCAAGAGGAAGCAAAGACAGGGGGAGCAAAGGAATCAAGGACAGCCAAAGAGGTGGTGAAATGTCTGAATTTCAGCCAAACTTACTAGCTAAATTTTGGCTACTGGCCTTTGTCGTATTGACTAGCAGTTTCAGTCTTAATATACAAGGTACATATCAAACCTATGCTTTCAAGGTTCCCATCACTGTCAAGAATCACTCCTATGTATAAGCTAGCTATCACATTGTTTTAGAGATGGAGACCAGGCACTCCAAGTGAAGACAAACAAAACCTTAACTGAAATATCCAGAAAAGCCTTTCAGTACTAGGTCAGTTTGAACGCAATCATGTCCAAGATAATTTGCAACTGAGTCCACTGAAATAGGTGTAGTCCAGATAGATTAATCAATGAATGTTCAGCCTTTGACGTCAATATAAGTAAAGTGTATTTCCTTAATTACTTTAAGAAACTTCGCTCCATCACTTTGAGCACCATTGCCATGGCTCCCCTGGGGGATTCCTCATTCAGAGAAAGATCTAGAGCCCTCGGAGCCAAATGTCTCCAGTGAACAGGCTGCTCCAGAGGTCCCCACAGCTGCCCAAGATAGTCCTGGGCACTCAGGGGAGAGAGATTCAAATCAGCTCTTGAGGTGGATTGCTCAGCTTCTGAGGCAGAGACAGATGCTGAAGCACCACCTAGCCCCTGAGAACACTGGCACCTAAAGATACAGGCTGGGACAGTAGCCAGGTGAAGGATTCCTGCTTGCAGAATTTGACTCCCCAGGAGCAAAGGCCTCCCTCATGAATAGCAATTCTGCCAGAATGCTTGTCATGACCTGCAGCTGAGCCTTGGGTGATGCTCTGGGAGCTCAGGCTTATAAGCATCAGTGTTAAGCACAGAGAGTTGCTGGGACAGTGGCTTTGTACCAGCTCTGGGCCTTGCTTGCATTAAGAACATAAGAGAAATGCTGGATCAGATCAAGGGCCAATCTAGTCCAGTATTCTGTTCACACAGTGGCCAACCAGCTGCCCACAGCATCCCACAAGCAGGACATGAATGCAACAACACCTTCTCCCCCCCCCCCCCATGTTCCCCAGCAACTGGAGTACATAGGCATACTGCCTCTGATACTGGAGGAGGCATATAGCCAATCAGGACTAGTAGCCACTGATGGCCTACTCCTCCATGAATTTGTCCAATCCCCTTTTAAAGCTGTCCAAATTGGTGGCCATCACCATATCCTGTGGAAGTGAATTCCACAGTTTAACTATGCGCTGTGTGAAGAAGTACTTCCTTTTATCTGTCCTAAATCTCCCACCAATCAGCTTCATGGGATGACCCTGGGTTCTAGTATTATGAGAGAGGGAGAAAAATGTCTCCCTGTCCACTTTCTCCACATCATGCATAATTTTGTACACCTCTGTCATGTCTCCCTAAACAATCCCAGTTGCTGTAACCTTTCCTCATAGGGGAGTTGCTCCAGCCCCGTGATCATTTTAGTTGCCCTTTTCCCAACTCTACAATGTCCTTCTTCAGGTGCAGTGACCAGAACTGTACACAGTATTCTTTTTTTTTAATTTATTTAAATTTTTAATTTTTCACATCTTACAACTACTAATGAATACAACAACAACAAAAAATACAACATAAACATTGTGCACCCCCCCACCTCTTGGGACCAAGTTATATTTCTCACCCCAATTTGTGTGTGTGTGTGTGTGTGTGTGTGTGTGTATGTATATATACAAGATATTATTCTATATTCCAAAAATATAACAAATCTTGACAAGGTTTGTTCCCCCTCCCCTTTACCAACACATAATCCAAAAATTTATCCCAAATGTTCACAAAGGTGTCTTTCTCCAATTGTCCTTTTTGACACTTAATATTACAAGTTAATTTATCATTTAACGCGATATCCCATACCTCTGTATACCATTCATTAATTGAAAACACATGTTGAACCTTCCAATTCCTAGCTATCATTAATTTTGCTGCTGTTAACAAATTCACAATCAATTCTTTTGTATTTTTTAAACAAACTAACTTTTCTGTAATTGTTAACAATGCTAATTTTGGGCAGACTTCTAATTCCATTCCAATTATTTCTGCAAATACTTTCTGCCAAAATTCCAGAACATTTTTACAGCTCCACCACATGTGGGCATACTTACCTTTTACATTACATCCTCTCCAACACAATGCGGAGCAATTTTTATCTATCCGATTTAATCTTACTGGAGTTAAATACCATCTCCATACCACTTTATAAAAATTCTCTTTTATCCTAGTTGACATAACTCTTACAATACGTCTATCCCAAATATTTTTCCAACTTTGTTTCGATATTTCCTCATCAAATTCATTATCCCATAACACTTTAAGAGAATCTTTATGCTCTTCTTCTTTTTGTAACATCGTATATAAAGCCTTTGTTGTGCCTCTTGTTGAAACATTACCTTCTATAGCTTCTCTAGTCAAAACTATCTTTTCAAAATTGGTTAGTTCTCTTTCGCTGTCCATTCTTGTCCTCCACTTCTTTAACCACAGTTCCAATTGCATTGAATTTAACCATGATATTCTCTCTCTTCCTACTATTTCTATTATATGTTCTCTAGTCTTCAATTTTTCCACCCAATCCATTAATTTAATCACCTTTTTTCTCCTTAATATAGCTTCTAGATGTCTTACATTTTCTGGAAAGTCCTCCATGACCACTACCGGAGTTAACGGGGATACCTCTGGTGTAAAAATTTTCCTCGTGCTATTCCAACTCTCTAACATCCTCCTCAAAAAGGGATTTTCTAGTCCTTTTATAATATTATTTATATTTTTCTTAAATAATATATTCACCATCATGTTTCCTAATTCTCGTGATTCTAATTCCAACCACATTTTGTCTTTCCCTGCTATAATATCCAAAATATGTCTTACTTGGTTGGCTAAATAATACCACTTTATATTAGGAAGACCTAAACCACCTATTTTTTGCGCTTTATACCAACTATATTTATTAATCCTTGATCTTTTCCTTCCATTACAATATTCATTAATAATTGATTGCCAATCTTTAATTTCTTTTTCTGTAACCTTTACTGGTAACATCCTAAACAAAAAGTTTATTTTAGGCAATATCTTCATTTTTACCAACGCTATTCTACCAAACCAAGAAAGTCCAATTTTTTTATACTCCTCTATTTTATTTTTAACCTCTATCTTTAACTTTCTAAAGTTTTGTTCTCCTACTTTATCAATATCTTGTGTAATTTCTATTCCTAAATATTTAATTACATGTACACAGTATTCTAAGTGCGGTTGCAGTATAGATTTGTATAAGGGCAGTATGATCTTGGCAGTTTTCTTTTCCAGTTCCTTTCGTAATTATACCTAACATGGAGTTTTCCTTTTTCACAGCAGCTGCACACTGGGTCGATATTTTCATCGAGCTGTCCACCACAACCCCAAGATTTCTTTCTTGGTCAGTCACTGCTAGCTCAGATCCCATCAGATTATACTTGAAGCTGGAATTTTTTGCCCCAACGTGCATTACTTTACACTTGCTTACACTGAACCGCATTTGCCATTTTGATGCCCATTCTCCCAGTTTGGAGAGATCCTTTTGGAGCTCCTCACAATCACTTTTTGTTTTCACCACCCAAAATAATTTGGTGTCATCAGCAAACTTGGCCACTTCACTGCTCACCCCTGATTCCAGATCATTGGTAAGTTGAAAAGCATTGGTCCCAATACAGATCCCTGTGGGACCCCGCTGTTTACATTCCTCCATAGGGAGAATTTACCATTTATTCCTACCCTCTGCATCCTGTTCTTTAACCAGTTACTGATTCATAAGAGGACCTCCCCTCTTATTCCATGACTGCTAAGTTAGCTCAGTTTTTAGTGAGGGACTTTGTCAAAAGCCTTTTCGAAGTCCAAGTAAACAATGTCTACCAGATCACCCCTGTCCACATGTTTATTGACACTCTCAAAGAACTCTAAAAGGTTAGTGAGACAGGACTTACCTTTGTGGAAGGCACGTTGATTCTTTCTCAGCAGGGCTTGTCCTTCTATATGCTTACTGATTTTATCTTTAATAACGCTTTCAACCAATTTATCTGGAACACAGGTTAAGCTAACCAGCCTGTAATTTCCTAGATCCCCCCTGGATCATTTTTTAAAAATTGGTGTTACATTGGCCATTCTCCAGTCCTCTGGTACGGAGGCTGATCTTAGGGACATGTTACATATTTTTGGTAGAAGATCAGCAATTTCATATTTGAGTTCTTTAAGAACTCTAGAATGGATACCATCTGGGCTCAGTGATTTGTTGACTTTCAATTTGTCAATAAGGTTGAGACTTCATCTTCTGTCACCACTATTTCCCTCAATTCCTCAGGGGCCCCCCTTGAAAACATCAGTTCAGGCACAGGCATCTGTCCTGTATCTTCTGCAGTGAAGACAGATGAAAAGAATCATCTTCTCTGCTATCTCCTTATCCTCCTTTAATACTCATTTAACTCCATTATCATCCAGTGGTCCAACTGCCTCCCTAGCTGGTTTCCTGCTTCTGATATATTTGAAGAATTCTTTATTGTTGGCCTTGATGTTGTCAGCAATATGCTCCTCAAAATGCTTTTTTGCATCTTTTATTGTCTGCTTGCATCTCCTTTGTGCAGGCTTGTGCTCCCTTGTTTTCCTCATTCCAGCAAGACTTCCATTTTCTGAAGGAAGCCTCCTTCTCTCTAATAGCTTCCTTGACACTGTCTGTTAACCATGCTGGTGACCTCTTGGACTTGGTACTACCTTTCCTAACCTGTGGTATACATTCTGAGCTTCTGATTTGTGGTTTTGAGTAATCTCCAAGCATTTTGAAGGGATTTAGGCCTCTTGCCTCCCCCTTTCAACGTCCTTTTTACCAGTTCCCTCATTTTGGAGAAGTTTCCTCTTTTGAAGCCAAATGTGACTGTACTAGACTTCCTTCGCAATCTTCCATTTAAATATATATTAAATTTGATAGCACTGTGGTCATTATTTCCAACTGGTTCAACAACATTTACATCTCATACTAGGTCACACATACTTACCAGCTTGCATGAGCAACTGGAACTGTCATAATTCATTATCATTTTGCTATCAGATCCAGAACTGTGTTATTGCAAAATTATTGCTGAAATTTTATGCAGGAATAAAAGAAGCTGAGCATTACTGTTATAAATGAGTAATACACAGACTTTATCATTCTGGCTTTACATAATGATACTCCTCCTCAGATTCCTCCTCCCCACCTCCTCCTCAGATTCCTTGCTGCTACATGGGTAGCCTTTTGCTGAGAAGTGAAATTGTGATGTCATGAGCAGGTGACAAGTAGAGTGAGATGAGTACAGCCAGATGTGGCTCCCATCTCCACAGTTATTCTACAGCTTTGCACATACATTTAAGGGGTTCAAATCAATATGCTGCCCAAAACAAGTATACTTCTCTTAACTGTTACTACTACTGTAATGGAACATGAACCTGCTTGCACCCCACTGCCCTTGGTGCAGCAATTGGCTCCCAGGGCCAATTGCTCAGTTTAAGCTAAACAATGCTAACTGACCCCCACACCCGTCTTCCTCTAGCTCTGAGCTGGGAAGATCCCAGATTTATTTATTTATTTATTTTATTTAATATATTTCTATACTGCCCAATAGCTGAAGCTCTCTGGGTGGATCACAGCAATTCACAAAACACAAATACAATAATCGTACCTTTTAAATCGTAAATCTAAGGTGGATAATGAGATTTTTTCGCAAATCCCGCAAAAACAAATTAAAGAGGAACTTGCAATACTCCCCACTTTGGATGAAGTAAAAAAAGCCATTAATCAAATGAAGAACAACAAAGCTAGTGGACCAGATGGGATTCCTGCTGAAATCTTTAAAGAAGGGCCCCCCGAACTTGTACAACATCTTCATAAACTCATCGAAAAAATCTGGATAAGAGAAGAGATCCCAGAAGACTTCAGGGATGCCATAATTATCACCCTCTTTAAGAAGGGTGATAGAACAGACTGTGGAAACTATCGGGGCATTTCTCTCTTAGCAACCGCAGGTAAAATATTTGCTAGGATTCTCGCAAACCGTCTTCTATCTATTTCAGAAGAGATCCTCCCTGAAACTCAATATGGTTTCCGCCCCTCTAGAGGGACAGTAGACATGATTTTTACTGCACGTCAGCTCCAAGAAAAATGCCGGGAGCAAAATCAACCCCTTTATATGGCATTTATTGATTTGGCTAAGGCCTTTGATACTGTAGACCGTACAGCTCTCTGGACTATCCTTATGAAAATTGGATGCCCCAATAAATTTGTGAATATCTTGCGACTTCTCCATGACAACATGACGGCAACAGTTTTGGACAACAACGGCTCTCATGGTGCTCCATTTAAAGTGGGATCAGGTGTTAAACAGGGATGTGTTATCGCCCCAACATTATTTGCCATTTTCATCGCCATGGTTTTACATCTTGTCAAGGGGAAACTTCCCACCGGTGTGGGAATTATATATCGAACAGATGGAAAGCTTTTTAATCTCAGCAGGCTGAAAGCAAAAAGTAAGGTAATTACAACCTCCGTTGTGGAACTTCAGTATGCTGATGATAATGTGGTCTCTGCACATTCAGAGGATGATCTCCAAACTATCCTAAATGCTTTTGCAGAAGCATACGAAAAACTTGGTCTCTCACTTAACATCAAAAAAACCAAAGTGCTTCATCAGCAAGTGCAAGCCAATCCTTTGGTGATGCCATCTATCCAGCTTGGCGGGACAATACTGGAAAATGTCGATCATTTTCTCTATCTTGGCAGCTATCTTTCTGTTACAGCTAACATCGACAGTGAAATCCAGCATCGTCTGAGCTCTGCAAGTGCCGCATTTTCTCGAATGAAACATAGAGTGTTCGAGGATCGGGATATTTGTAAGAAGACCAAAACACTGGTTTATGAAGCCATTGTATTACCAGCTTTATTGTATGCCTGCGAAACATGGACTATCTATAAACGTCACTTCCACCTCCTTGAAAGGTTTCATCAACGTTGCCTCCGGAAAATCCTGCAAATTACTTGGGAAGATAGGCGAACAAATGTCAGTGTACTGGAAGAAGCAAAGACTACTAGCATTGAAAAAATGATCCTTCAACGCCAACTTCAGTGGACCGGTCATGTTGTTCGAATGCCTGACTGCCGTCTCCCAAAGCAGTTACTTTACTCCCAACTCAAGGATGGAAAGCGGAATATCGGTGGTCAATATAAGAGGTTTAAAGATGTTCATAAGGCTAATCTAAAAAAATGCAATATAAACATCGAAAACTGGGAAGCTCTGGCCCATGAACGATCTAAATGGAGGTTGGCCTTTCACAAAGGTTCCATGGACTTTGAAGAAGCCCGAGTGCAAGGTGAAAGGGAGAAACGTGCTAGGCGAAAAGCACGTCAAATGAATCCTTTACAGGACCATCTTCTATCTGGTAACCTGTGTCCTCACTGTGGGAAGCTGTGTGGATCTAGAATTGGCCTCCACAGTCACTTACGGACCCATCGCTAGAGTCTACACAATCTTCTTTAGAATTTCCTCCTTTTATCCCGGAAGACAATCTTACTCGGTCACGAGTGATCGCCTGATGATGACTGCATAAAATACAGATACAATAAAATACTGCATAAAATTTCAATATACAAAATTTAAAACTGTTTAAAGAGCTAAAATAATTTAAATCATAAAAAAACACCCTAGACCTGTTAAAGCAGGAGACATGTCCCATACCATTAAATGCCTGGGAGTAGAGGGCAGTCTTAACCTGGTGCCAAAAAGATGACAATGTTGGCGCCAGGCGGACTTCAGTGGGGAGATCATTCCAAAATTGGGGGGCCACCACTGAGAAGGCCCTCTCCCTTGTTGCCACCCTCCAAGCCTCCCTTGGAGGTGGCACTCAGAGGAAGGCCTCAGATGTAGATTGCAGTGCCCGGGGAGATTCAGGTCAGGAGAGGCATTCCATCAGGTAATGCAGTCCCAAGCCATGTAAGGCTTTATAGGTTGTAGATATACTTGCCTGAGGTTGAAGAAGCATCCAGCTACACTAATCTACTGTAAGTGCACCAACAGCCTGCTGCCTTCCTCCCTCCCCAAGGCCCAAATCCAAATACCTAAGCAGTGTTATTGAGTGATTAGGCCATGTAAGGAAAGACCCTCTTGGATCTTGCTCAGAAACCCACAGCACACCTCCAGTCCAGAGTAAAAGAAAAAGTTTATTAAAAAAGAAATGTCCAAAGAAATTAAAGGGAAGAAAAGGATACTTAAGGAAAACGAAATAAAACTGTGCCATAAATCTACCTACCCTGCGCTATATTCAAAGAAGTAACTTACTCCCACATACAACACACTCCTTCTCCACCCCTACGGGAAGAGGTACCAGGATTCAGAGCAACCGCATATAAACATGACAAAGCACCCCAATGAAAAAAGGACAAGAACTCTATACCCCTTTTATCAGGTTTAGCCCAAGGGGGAGAGCAAAGGAGCCCCCCCCAATGATTTGTTAATCAAGTACACAGAAAACTCATTTTCTCCTTGCTAGGAGTCAGGTGATAATTAAAAGAGGGATACTTTGCCGGGTGCTGGTAAGCCGGTTATCTCAAAAGGAGGCTTCTGGTTTGTATGTTTAGAAAAGGAGAAGGACACGGGGGACACACCTGCTTCCCAAGAAGTCATGGACATAAGCAGCCTGACCAAGAAAGCTTGTAACATGGAGAGGAAACTAGACATGGAAGAGCAGCCCCATGCTACGACTGCCACCAAGTTTTGCACATCTAAAATGTAGAAAGTTATTTTAAGCTTCCTTATTGCTATGGCATAATGAGCTCCCAGCGCCCTACCCAAGGTTCTGCTGCAGGTCATTATAGGCATTCTGGCAGAATTGTTACTCATGAGGCAGACATTGTTCATGAGGCCTTTGTTTCTTTTGCAAGGAGATACTCCTTCACCTGGCCACTGTCCCAGCCTGTATCTTTAGACCAATGTTTTCCAACCTTTGGTCCTCAGATGTTTTTGGCCTACAACTCCCAGCATGCTACTAGCTACGCTGGCTGGGGCATGCTGGGAGTTGTAGGCCAAAAACATCTGGGGACCCAAGGTTGGAGAACACTGCTTTAGATCCTGTCAGAGGCTAGGTGATGCCTCAGCATCCGTCTGTGCCTCAGAAGCTGAGCAATCTGCCTCTTGAGGAAGATGATCTCAATCCCTCAGACCCCAGGACGGTCTTAAGCAGCCCTGGAGTCCTCTGAGGCAGCCTGTTCCTTGGCATAAATGTCAGGATATGTGTAAAAGCAGAATTGTACCTAAAGCATGGAACAAAGGCTATAACACAAAGTTATAATGCTACTGGGCCTCCCAGTACCAATGTCTCCCAATTACTCCCCTATACATCTCTCCCCTGCTCTCATGCAGCACACTTTCTCTTTTTCCTCTTACTTCTTCCAAGTTCTGTCAACTCCGCAGGGTTCTGTGGTAAAATGGGGGACTGTTTTGATTATAGTTACACAGATTATATTTATTGCTGGGATTAGCTGTACTGATGGAAGAACTTCAGGGTGATTGAAGTTTTTTTGCTGAGTTAGTATTAGTCAGTGAGATTCTGAAGTCAGTTAGGACAGTTGGAAGCAGGGAAAGGTGTTAGAATTCTCTATGTGTTCCGTCTTTCTATTTTACTTGGCTTTGTAACAACGTAAATTGCCGTTACTGTTACTTAATAATAAATACATTTTTATTTATCCAGTGTGGCTTAGTGGAGGTTAATACCCATGTGAAATGGAACTGGCAATTTATACAGCAGCAACATAGGTGTCGTGATAGTCTTGAGGGTACAGGATAACGGAAGGAAAATTCCTCAAGTGGTGACAGTGGGCTGATAATATCAGCATTAGACTTCTCACTTCTACAGGGCGAGGTTCCATAGGGTAGTTCAAAACTAGTTCCAGTTTGTCAGTGACTGATTGAGGTTAAGTGCAGCTCATATCCTGCAATATGTTCCCATTTCTTTATTTTTGTCAAATGCTGCATAAGCACATTATTCTACACAACTCAGAGCAAAACCTGCACTTATGTCAGGCCAGAGTTCTTAACCAGCCCATCATGGCCTTCACTGAACCTATGGCAAATGAATTCCCATTCACAGCATCATAGTAGAGTTGGAAGGCTGGAAGGGGCCTATAAGGCTATCGAGTCCAACCCCCTGCTCAATGCAGGCATTCAAGTCAAAGCATCCCTGACAGATGGCTGTCCAGCTGCGCCTTGAATGCATCCAGAGTGGGAGAGCCCACCACCTCCCTAGGTAGTTGGTTCAATTGTCTTATTGCTCTAACAGGACATTTTTCCTGATGTTTAGGTGGAATCTGGGTTCCTGTAACTTGAGCCCATTATTCTGTGTCCTCCAAACTGGGATGATCGAGAAGAGATCCTGGCCCTCCTCTGTGTGACAACCCTTCAAGTACTGGAAGAGTGCTATCATATCTCCCCTCAGGCTCCTCTTCTGAAGGCTAAACATGCCCAGTTCTTTCAGTCTCTCCTCATAGGGCCTTGTTTCCAGTCCCTTTATCATCCTTGTTGCCCTCCTCTGAACCCTCTCCAGTTTGTCTACGTCCTTCTTAAAGTGTGATGCCCAGAACTGGAAGCAGTACTCAAGATGAGGCCTAACCAGTGCTGAGTGTGTGTGTGTTGGCATACTGACAATAAGCATTATTTGGCATTTTACCTGTCTGGAGAGGTCCCTACCCCAATTTTAAAAAACCTAAACTTGGACAATTTTTTAAAGAATCCAGCTTCTTATAAATCAACCTATTCACACAGATGCTCCAGAAGCAATAAAATATTGTGCATCTCTCATTAAAATAACTACTGTCACCTGATAATTTGTGACATGACTACATTCAGCCACAAACATCCTGCTTCCTCTTACATGATAGGTATGTGGGCCAATGATAAATATGACTGAAAAGGTACATAATAAGCATATGAAAGGAATGGAAACTCTTTTGGACTGCTATAAACTTTAACAACACAGTATGACTTCTTTTTCACGGAGACACTTGTGTGAAGGATGGTGGTATACAGTAATATTAGCTACTGTATGAAACCATAATCCACAAATCTTGCCAAGGATAAAAAAGTGTTCATTAGGAATTAATATAAGTTCCACATAAAATATTAACACTGTAAGCACCCTTATTTGAGAGTAAATTCCATTGAAATATATGGGACATTCCCAAATACACACACACACACCATTCATTTAGGATCAGGATGCCTATTTCTAATAATTAATCCACCATCACACACTCAAATCTTCAAAATGGGCATGAAAGCAAGAATTTACACTGCCCACAGAGCCAGATTAACAATGGTGTTACAGTAATACCTTGGATTGCAAGTAACTTGGTCTGAGAGCGTTTTGCAAGACAAGCAAAAATTTTTTTTAAATTTTGACTTGATAAACAAGCAAGGTCTTGCAAGACAACTCGTAGGGATGTAACCGCTCGCCTCGAGCGGGCTTAGCGGGCTGAAATCAGCCCCGCTCATGCCCGCCAGAGACTCGCTTTGATATAGGAGTGTTTTGGATTGCAAGCACGGTTCCGGAATGAATTATGCTTGCAATCCAAGGTATTACTGTATTTTCAAGTCCTGTAATACCTTAATGATAATCATGCACATAGTTATGCAGGCTGAAGTCCCTCTGTGATGCAACCAGGTACAGAACTGCAGCCTTGGAGCTAATTCAGAAGTTACTTTAAAAGATTTTCCTTTTGCTTTTTAATGTTTCAATCAATATTTGACGTGGGAACTTGCAGAAGATCACAGAAGCCAAGCAACTTACAATTAAAATAAGAAGAAAAGCAACTTGCCATTTTTCTAATCATAGAAACAGTCTCTGTAATCTTCTGTGATCAAATTGTTCATGAAAGGAGACCACTATTGTGACCAGGCACTTACAGGAGTTAGCCAGCTGCTGCAGCAGCATCTCTACTACCTCTGGGTCCATAACCAACAAGAAACCCCCCAATTCTTCATAAAAATGAACATAAGAGCAGCCATGCTAGATCAGACCAATGTAGTCTAGCATTCTGTTCACACAGTGGCCAACCAGATGCCAATGGGAAGCCCACAACCACGACATAAGTTCAACAGTACCCACCCATTCATGTTCTCTAGCAACTGGCATACAGAGCATACTGACTCTAACACTAGTAGCCACTGATAGCCTTTTCCTCTATGATATAGCCTTATTGATAGTGGTTGTCTCTCTTTACAAGATGCACTGATAATTGATACAGCTGTTACTGCTTGAGTTTACAGAGACAAAACTGAAAAAGTTGGAAGAAACAAGAATGGTAGAGAAAGGAGAGTTTAAAAGAAGAGCAGGACAGTCAACATCAGCATAATCACCTGGGAAACTCAATTTTCCAGAACGAAAAGCCCCAGAATATTTGCTAGGCGGTTCCTAGTGTTCTCATATATTACACAACACACACACACACACACACACACACACAGAGACAGAGACGCTTACATAGGCCCTGAAAGGCAATGCATTTGCAACTTCCCTCAAACTTCCTAAGGCATTTTAAAAGATAGGGAGGGAATAACATATAACTTTGTGCTTTTAAGATAATATTTCATGAAGAAGAATCTATACAGAGAGGAAATATATTTACTGAGAGAATGACAGTGGAGCAAAGTATCGTTTGGTTGTATGTTATTTGTTACCTCTCTAGAAGGTTCTTTTCTCCCTTACAATGTAGGAAATGGTTGGGTGTGTTGGGAGAATAATACAAGGAACATTGTGGGATCACGCCATAGTTGGTGAAAGGCAGGTTTGCATCCTTGTCTTGCTCCTGCTTCCCCAATAGGCGGAAAATGAAAAAGCTCTGCCAGCAAGCGTGACTGAAAAACCAGTACTCAGCAGCTTCTGTTTCTTTTTTAATGCATAAACAAGTCACCTTGAAACTCAGGCTAGCATGAGCAGCTTTAGAAGCAAAAGATATGTTGCTTATTTTTTGTTTTAAACAAATGCAAAGAGGTATAAATAGACTCTGGAAAGGAAATGCCTGGCAACCTTAACTACTTCGTGTCTGATATTTAGGTATAATGCACTCGTTCCTCCATCTTCTTCAGTCATTGCTTTTCCACAGTGAAATTGCTTTAGGCACCTATTGGAAAATATTTTGATATTCTGAAGCCAGCAAATTATGAATGGTGTTAACACACACACACACACACACACACACACACAACACTTGAATGCCCAAGGCATTCAGAATGAAAGACTGCCTGAACATTTCATGTGACACTATGCATCTAGAGTGTCACTATAGATCAAAGCACCTTTTAACTCCACTGCAGTCAACTCTTTTGGAATGAACTACTACGGCTTTCTATATCCTGTATGAAGCACCAGCAGTGGGCTAGGTGCTGTGCAGATAATGCCAGGCAATTAATTACCTATGGTAGGGAGCTCACAATGTAAGTAGAGCAGAGACAGAACAGAGGTAGGATGACCAATTTGGAGAAAGGAATGACAGAGAGATGCTGAGGGGATGAGGAGTGCAGAATTCAGTGATAGCAGAGAAGATGATGGTTTGGTTGCCCAGGGAAGATACAACAGAAAATAATTTACTAGACTACCATGAACCTGGCAGAAATCCATACATTCACATTCAAAAGAAAACTGAATCCAAATTAAAGAATCTCAAGAGGATGTGTTGTCAATCAGCCGCAGCCCCTACTGTGAAACACTAGTTGATTTCTGGGAAAGGCTGCATCTGAACTGAACTGGCAAGAAATGGTGGAAATTTCAGTGGATGACTCAGCAAGAATCAACCCTTCTTTGATGCAGCAATATGTATATTATTAAACAACCAGTTGGATAGTAAACCTGCAAACCTAAAGGCTTTTTCTAGTGCCTAACTCAATCTAGCGCCTAGAACGTTCCTGTCCTTTGGAGCAACTTGTAGGCCAAAACATCTGTAAGGCCACAACTTCCATCATCCCTCACCATTGGCTATGTGTCTAGGGCTGATGGGAGTTGTAGGCCAAAACATCTGGAGGGCCACAAGTTGGCCATCCACACCAGCCAATGGAAACACTGCAATCCAGGTATCATCTTCCACCAGCAGGGTTCTTCTTATGTTCTTATTCCCTTAATCAGTGTATTGCAGAACGTAAAGGTAGAGACAAGTTTGCAAAGGGTATGTATTGACAGTTCGAAGGAACCCCAGTGTTTTCTATATCCAAACAGTCATTCCCAATGGACTTGTTCAACAAACAACAGAACACAGCCTATGATCATCTAAATTATAGCTCTTCACAAGTAGTAGCAAACAAGACTAATCATGCCAAGTGAGTTCGTATGGTAAATTTAGTTTCAAAACAAAATACAGGTGACTGAATAAACAGGCTGTTGAGCAGGCCTGTGGCTCACACTGGCTCAGCTTGTCTGAGCATGGAAAGCTAAGCAGGGTCAGGCCTGGTTATTACTTGGATGGGAGACTCCTCATCTAGTTTTCTGCACTGAGCAGGGGGTTGGACTCGATGGCCTTGTAGGCCCCTTCCAATTCTGATCCTATTGCAAGTCACACTGCAAAGTGAGGTGAAAAACCTCTAGTCTGAGGGGAAAATATAAAACATAATGGCTAGCAGGAGAATGTAAAAGCAAAACCTGTCCAAAAGAAAAATTCGCTTAGCACTTGGCGGCCAATTCATCTCTCCAGTATTGCACTCTCTAGCTGTAATGAATTCCTACAGCTTTTAGGAGAACAATTTCTTCTTGACAACCACAAATTATCATATTAAAATTAAATAAGATCTCTGTCTCTCACATACACCCAATCTTAAAGCTAAAAAGAGGCTAGTAGTTCCCTTGATGTTTCTGGGAGGCTTTTACAGTATTTCACTCCTTTCAGAGCCAGAACTATTCTTCTGGTCACCCACTTAAATTTGAAAGGTCACATGCAATTCTGGAAAACCATAAGAATCTAAACGCAATCTCAACACTGCAATCCTGTCCCAATCAAAAGTATTCCTTGACCTTGCTTGCTTCTGGAAGTACTGTACTGGATAGCTCCTCTCTCTCTCTCTCTCTCTCTGTCTCTGTCTCTCTCTCTCTCTCTCTCGTGTGTGTGTGTGTGTGTATGTACACGTGTACACACACACGAAACAACATTCTTAATTTGCACTGCAGGGGATGAGTGCCGATCAACACACCCCACGTATCCTTCACAGCCAATATCAATACTGGGGGAAATAGTCCCTGCCTTTCTTCCTGGACACTTCCTGTTCTTTTGGCTGGCACTACTGCACCCAAAGAAGCATGAGGAAGTTGTTTTCAGATTAGGGGGCAGATCCCTTTACAACAGGGGAGGGCCACATGTGGTCTCCCATGGCCTTGAGTGTGGCCTCTGCCATCCTTGCTGCTGCCCCGTGCTGCTGAAATTTGGCAATGTAAGGGCAAAAAGATCAGCAGTTTGTCACTGATTTTTTACATTCATTTTTTATTGCGAAATTGCACAACCAAAACTTTTTTTTATAAAAAGAGAGGGTGGGGGAAAAGGAACATAGATTTGTATATATCCATATCAATGAATACATATGAAATGCAACTTTCTAGTAATTATACATAAGCTTCAACAACAGGAGACAATCACTATGGTGACTCAAAAATGCAAAATTTAGCTTGTTTTCAAGCCAAATGTGCCCCCTGAGTCTCTATAGCAGTTTGCCAATTAATTTAAATAGCCAACCTCTGATTTTTTGGCTGCTGCAGGCGGTGTGATGGCAGGAGTGCAACTCCTGGGGGAGTTCATGGGCTGGAAATGGACTCCCAGACCATCCACAGTTGCCCACCCCGCTTTACAGAAACATGAAACACCAGTAATGAGGAAACCTACACAAACTTTATGCAAACTGTAACAGGCGTATAAATCAACCTTCCCCAACTTGGTGCCCTACAGATGTGTTGGACTACAACTATCATCACCCCCAGCCACTGGCCAAACTGTCTGGGGATGATGGGGTTTGTAGTCCAACACATCTGGAGGGCACCAAGTTAGGGGAAGCCTGACAGAAACAGTCAAGGTTGGAGGCTGATACCCCATTGGGATTGCATAAATGGGCTCGATCCCTTGTCGGCTGAGCACCCAGTTAACTTAAGCAGGCAATAAAGAGGCACAAGGAATAGCAGGTTGGCACATAGGATTTGAGATGGGTGGAAAGAAAGGGCAGAGCAGAAAGGGGAGAGGAATAGGGATAGGCCAGTACAGAAGAACACAACATGAAGGAGCCAGACAGATAAGAGAGATTCAGCATGTTTGGGGAAAAGGGGGTATGGTTTTATTAATTTTGAGACACACTGCCCTAATGAAAACTGTCCATGAAGGAGGTATGATGCCTCATTTCAGGGTTAAAACAAAATAAACAGATATACAAAATAGCAAACAGGATACAGGCCTGTGACTCACGCTGGCTCAGCTTGTCTGAGCATGGTAAAGCTAAGCAGGGTTAGGTCTGGTTCAGGGGTCGGCAACCCGCGGCTCCGGAGCCGCATGCGGCTCTTTCAAGCCATTGCCGCGGCTCCGGACAAGGCTGCCCTGCTCCGCCGCCGCCGCCTCGGGGGCAGCCCGATTTCGCTCTTCTGAGTGGCGCGGAGCGTTCTCCGCGCCGCTCTAGCTGCCGCCGCCGCCGCCGCCGCCAATGCCGGAGCCGCTGAAGCCGCCGCCGCATCCGCCGCGTCACATCCGCCGCCGCCGCGTCACGTCCGCCGCCGCCGCCGCGTCACATCCAGCTGCTTCGGCGCGCTGGACCCCCCCCGCGCTATGATTTTGGCGGGGCGGGGGAACTTTGGCGCGGCAGCAGCACCCCCCCCCCAGCAGCAGGGACGCGAGCGGGTGAGCTGCAGAAGAGAGGAGGGCTCCTGCACGCGCCAAAGGGGGTTATAAGGACTTTTTCTTAAAATTCAAGGTAAGTGCCTCTTGCTTTAATATTGCATTTCTTTTGCTTGTGCCCCCAAGCAGTAGCATCCCATCATCAGCACCATCCAGCAGTAGCACCCTCCCCCCCAGCAGTAGCACCCCCATCATCCACCAGCAAATCCTGCTGATGGATGATGAGGGGTGCTATTACCACATGGAGGGTGTTTCTGGTGGATGATGAGGGTGCTACTGCTGGGGGGGAGGGTGTTGCTGGTGGATGATGGGATGCCACCAGCAACACCCTCCCCCCCAGCAGTAGCACCCCCATCATGGAGGGTGTTTCTGGTGGATGATGAGGGTGCTACTGCTGGATGGTGCTGATGATGGGATGCTACTGCTGGGGGGGGGGGTGTTGCTGGTGGCATCCCATCATCCACCAGCAACACCCTCCCCCCCAGCAGTAGCACCCCCATCATGGAGGGTGTTTCTGGTGGATGATGAGGGTGCTACTGCTGGATGGTGCTGATGATGGGATGCTACTGCTGGGGGGGGGTGTTGCTGGTGGCATCCCATCATCCACCAGCAACACCCTCCCCCCCAGCAGTAGCACCCCCATCATCCACCAGCAAATCCTGCTGATGGATGATGAGGGGTGCTATTACCACATGGAGGGTGTTTCTGGTGGATGATGAGGGTGCTACTGCTGGATGGTGCTGATGATGGGATGCCACCAGCAACACCCTCCCCCCCAGCAGTAGCACCCCCATCATCCACCAGCAAATCCTGCTGATGGATGATGAGGGGTGCTATTACCACATGGAGGGTGTTTCTGGTGGATGATGAGGGTGCTACTGCTGGGGGGGAGGGTGTTGCTGGTGGCATCCCATCATCCACCAGCAACACCCTCCCCCCCAGCAGTAGCATCCCATCATCAGCACCATCCAGCAGTAGCACCCTCATCATCCACCAGAAACACCCTCCATGTGGTAATAGCACCCCTCATCATCCATCAGCAGGATTTGCTGGTGGATGATGAGGGTGCTACTGCTGGGGGGGAGGATGTTGCTGGTGGCATCCCATCATCCACCAGCAACACCCTCCCCCCCAGCAGTAGCATCCCATCATCAGCACCATCCAGCAGTAGCACCCTCATCAATAGCTAATATTTTAATTAGCTATTAATTTGCAAAAATATATTTTACATTGTTAAGTGAAAGTCCTTTTTTTCTTCAGATTGACAGCTGACTGCACGATCCTGTATATATAGCAGTAACAAACAATATATGCAGTGTTATATTTGTTTTAAATGTCACAATGGTTTTGCGGCTCCCAGTTTTTTTTTTTTCTTCGGAAACGGGTCCAAGTGGCTCTTTTTGTCTTAAAGGTTGCAGACCCCTGGTCTCTGGTTATTACTTGGATGGGAGACCCCTCCTCTAGTTTCCTGCATTGAGCAGGGGGTTGGACTCAATGGCCTAGGCCTTGTAGGCCCCTTCCAGCTCTATGATCCTAAACACTACTATGGTGAACACATCATGTCAACTTTCCCCCCCAATCAATTCTGGAAACCCTTACTCCTTTGCATTTTGTCACCCAGCAAACAACAAACAAACCAGACTCACATTAACAACCAGTCTGCTTTTGATATCAATGTTTATTGATACCAGTTAAAGAGAGTTTGCTAGCAAGCTGTACATATGTCAGACCTGACAAATTAAAAACTAGGGCTAACTGCCAGACTCTTGAAACATTTTTATTTTGAACTGAGTTTATTAAAATAAATAAATCTCTAGCTTATTTTCAGGTTAACTCTGCAGAAGAGCCATGCCTGCTACAAATACGGATCTACAGGACTTTGTATGTGATACATGTTAAATAAGACATCAGTGCTGCAAGGCATACAAATTTGGGAGGAGGGGATTATATAACATGCTTTTTGAAGACTGCTGCAGCACATTTCCATGTCAATGAAGGAGATGGCTAGAACTATAGCAACTGAATTGATCTGCCTGGCTTTCATTCTCCAGTCCAATCTTATTCACCAGCTAAAAATGAGACAGAACTCCCCTGGGAAAGAAGAGAGTAAGGGGAGAAAAGACTGGACACAATGCATGCTAATATCTCAATTGAACAACATCTATTTTCTTTGCAGCTCATCGAAGATTGCCTCCAAAGGGGCTGTTCATTCCTTTAAAAAAAACACCCTATACAATGAACAATTATATTTCAAACTGGGCTGCAAAATATTACTATTAAACTGTAGCAAACCCCCATGAGGCCCTGAAAAAGAACCAAGACCTGATGAGGCATAGCTCAAATTAAATAAGCCTTGTGTGACAAAGAGAAAAACTTTAGCAACTCTATTCCAGTTCTGGAATCTGATTTGCAGTAAAAAGAGCTTGCTCCTACCTCATTTTCACATAAAGCAGCAGCACTCTTCATCCTCACTAAATACAAACAACAGAAACCCATCAACATACAGCTGGTAAGTGACAATAGTTAACCACTATGAATATTTTTTCCAGAATACAAAGATCCTTATATCCAATTGTAAAACGCAAGTACAATCTGCAAACTGTCTTTTAATTTCCAAACTTTCAAGAGAGCAAGGAGGCATGCTGATTTACCTTGTACCCAACTGCACACAATCTAAATTGACACCAAGTGAGAAGCCCACATTTATGTATTGGTCATTTGATTGTATTTTCATAGATTCATGGCATAGAACTTTGGCAATAGTTTGAACTACAGCAGATGTCTGGAAAGCGGTGGAGGCAACAGTGAGGAGGTGCACGTAAATCATGGGTAGAAGCCCCATTCACAATCCTGCTAAGGCAAGAATATGAATCAATGTAGTAGTCCAATGCACAACTAGTGCATAAATCACTTTTGTGTATCCAGCACATAATTCCCATGCAAAGGCAGTTTTCATTTTTGAGACTATAACTCAAATGTAACATACCTGCAGGCATTTTCACACATGAGGTTCAAAAGTATCTTTAATGCAAAAGAACGAACATACATGCTATTTCTCTCCCACATCCGATTCCACATTAAGATTCATGTGTTGCAGGAGGTTTGAATGCACTTTTTAGTGCAAAAACAGGCCACATTGGAAAGAACTTACATTCAAATTAAATCTGGCTGTCTTCCACCTTTTTTTATTATTATCTCACATTATCAACAATCACAAGTGACGCATTTCAAATGCGAAGGCATGTGTGCTGCTTGGACCCAATGCATATTTTCTCAGGACTGAGTCTCACTGAATCTAAGTGGGGCTTCAGTCAATCACTAGAGCCCAATCCCATGCCTCTCAGAGGTATGTCCCACGGAGTGCCAAAGGCTTACTTCTGCACACAAGACCAGCGCCTTACAGCAGGTTATATAGGTCTACTAAGATGTAAGCCCCACTGCACTCAATGTGGCTCACTCGCTCCCATACAGGTTTGCAAACTAAGGCTTCCATCCAATGCACACTTCACAGAGGAAAGCACCACAGAGCTCAGCGAGACTTACTTCCCAGTAACCATGTACAGGATCGGGTTCTTCGTGTCACTTTGTGAAAATGTCCATTTAGTCTTGTGGGATCCGGTGAGGCAAAAATCGATTTCTTCCATTCAGGTCTTATAAAGAGGTCAGCTGAGTAGCAAACATGGGGAGTAAATACAGCTGGAAGAGGTCTGCCAGACCATTTTTATGCAACCTCAGTGCAACTCAGAGTAAAGCGTGTGCACTGGAGATACGCAGCAGTTAGCATTCTACCACCCCCTCCCTCTCTAAATATAGATAGGTAGATAGATAGATATAGCGCAATCCTATGCATGTCTACTCAGAAGTAAGACCCATTTAGTTCAATGGGACTTACTCGCAGGCAAGTGTGCCTAGGATTGCAGCCCAAAACATTCTCCAGCCACACCATTTTGAACTGGCGTTGGCCATGACCTGCAGAGGAGCTGCTAGCTTCTCACCTCTCCGTGCACAGCTCCTGGAGCGTCTCTTCTTCTTCCTCGTCCATGACTGGGCTGTTATTCCGCTCTCTTCCTGGTTCTGCCCGCCGCTGCTGCTGGTGGCGGTGGTGCTGCCACCGCCGCTCCCTCCGAATGCAGCCGCTGAACTGCAGCTGCGGTTCCTTTCGAGCTGCCCACCTGCAAGCCGCTGAGGGCAGCAGCGACACGAGCTGGAGGCAACGGCTCCACAACGCTCTGCGCCTCACCATGGGACGCCGGGCTCCTGGTCCTGAGCGGATCCGCTTGGAGCGCAATTCCGTTCCCACCCCATTTACTCCTCCCCGGTTTCTATTTCCCCGAAGTCGGAGCTCACTACCGCCCTCTCTCTTGCCGAGAAGAAAGGGCCGGCGGGGTTTCCCCTCTTCAACACAGGAAGCTGCCTTATACTGAGTCAGACCACTGGTCCATCCAGCCCACTATAGTCAGCACTGACTGGCAGGGGCTCTTTCGGAACCTTTCCCCCTCACCTTGATCCCACCCATCAAGTTCACAAAAGCTGCTGGTAATCTGCAATAAAGGCGCAAGAGACTGCTACCGTATATCACTTGGATAATTATATCACCTTGGGAGGTGAAGAGGGTGCAATCCTATGCACGTTTAGACAGAAATAAGCCCTACTCCTTCTAGCTTTCCCCAGCTAGCTTGGCTGAGGAATGCAGGGAGCTGCAGGATTTACTTCTGTCTAAACATGCATAGGATTACACCCTTATACTGATAAACCTTTTGATGGTGTAGGGAAAGCTCCTCCCCAACCTGATAAAATGGAGGATTATGTAAGCCGCCATGGGTTCCTTCCTTGCAGGAAAAAAGGCGGGGTATAAATATAATAAATGAAATGAAATGGTGCCCTCCAGATTTTTTGGACTACAACTACCAGGATTCCTGACCATTGCCATGCTGGATGGGGCTGATGGGAGTTGAAGTCCAAAATATCTGGTGGGTATCAGGTTGGGGAAGGCTGGTGTAGAATAACCTTGCACTTGTTATATGGAATCATAACCGCTTCAAAATAAGCAGAAGCAAAGGAGAGTTGCCAGCTCCCCCCCCCCCCCTTGCCGGCCCGCCGGCCCGGCCGGCCGACCCCTAACAGGGCTCCTGTCCTAAGCCTTTCACCTTTAAAATGTAAGCTACATGAGAGACAGGAACTTGTGGACAAATTCACACATAGATGGATGTAATTTGAAAACAGTTCAGTTTGAAAGTTCTCATCACTGAGTGGCCCCTGGGTGCAGTACGTGAATGAAATGCATTGTGAATTACCACATTGATACTGCTTCCGGATGGCAATTCACATATATCAGGCTGGGCAGCTGAACAACATGGCATTCCATTCATGTGAATTGTTGCTACGAAGTACCGCATCATATTCAAGTGACTACTTCTACATATGTATCTGTTTGTAGGTCTGCTATATGTGGAATATTTTAGCATATATGAGCACTGGAGTGTATGAACAAGACCCGCCCATCATTTCTCTGAGCTCGGTGCAAACAAGTTACCGTAGTTACAAGCATGGGCCCCCCACCCTATATGATCCCTTATTTGTTGGGGGGGGGGGAATAGAGGATTCGTGTCTTTTAGTTCCGTAGGCCCCTTTGTTTAAGCACCTTTTGTTTCCAGCTGCCTGGTTTGTATTTATATTGAGTCATGGCAGTATGATATGGACGTATGTTAATTATACAAGAATGATGAATACCCTTTATATGCTGTTCCTTGGCTACATGGATTTAGGGCTTCTCTACATGAGGTGCTTACCCCACTGCTTTTCCGAGGCTGCTGCTTCTGTTTTCTTTGGGGGAGTAAGATTTCCTTTTTTCCCGGGTTTTTTCTTTCTCCGCCTTTCTATGTATTGTATCAACCAAGCACAAGGTGGCGCTGCTGTGGTATAACTGCAGTATACCGGATTTCCCCTGTACACGAGGCGTTTGTTCCGATTTAAATTTTAATACCGCACTTTCCTCGCTCTAAAAAAACCCCCCGCGAAAATGGCTGGAAAGTACGGGAGAGGCCCTGGAGGTTGACAATGTTGTGTAATGGACCCGCAAACTTCCGTGAGTGAGGGACCACAAGCGCACAATAAATGCCTCATGTAGAGAAGCCCTTAGTATCACTTCTTCTTTGCCAGGGGTGCAGAACAGAACCTCTTTCAGCCCAATGACCAAATTCCATTTCAGAAAAGCTTTCGGGTGCTGCGTTCCAGTGGTGGGCAGAGCTGGAGGCAAAAGGGGTGGAGCCAAAATACCAAAAATACCAGCATGTTTGACCTTAAAGCTCTTACTGGCAGTAACTGAGCCTTAGGAGAGGGATTTCAACTTTTTGGAATGGGGGGAAAAAACTGCACAAAGGCTGTGAAACCACCCAAAGATTGGTGGGTTGGGGAAAGGGGAGGCAGGGAAAGCAGGAAGGGGCAGATTGGGACCTTAGGAGGGCCAGATTAGGCCCCCAGGCCTGAAGACCAGAAGCCTCACTCATTTAGGGAGCAATCCTATGGCCCCTACACAGAGTCTGAGGGGCCATAGGCTTTTTCGGATTCCCAACTCCGAGGTTGGAGAGAGACTGCGCTCCGACCTTGGAGCTGGCAGTGGGAGCTCTGAAAAAAAAAACACCCCACCTCCACCCCCTCGCAGCCAGCACAGAAAGAACCACGCCGACTGCTCTCTGAGGTCGGGAAAGTGACCTTGGAGAGTGGTAAAGGGGTGGGGAGGAGACTGGGGTGGCCAGGATACGAGGTTATCATCATCAGGCGATCACTCGTGACCGAGTAAGATTGTCTTCCGGGATAAAAGGAGGAAATTCTAAAGAAGATTGTGTAGACTCTAGTGATGGGTCCGTAAGTGACTGTGGAGGCCAATTCTAGACCCACACAGCTTCCCACAGTGAGGACACAGGTTACCAGATGGAAGATGGTCCTGTAAAGGATTCGTTTGACGTGCTTTTCGCTTAGCACGTTTCTCCCTTTCACCTTGCACTCGGGCATCTTCAAAGTCCATGGAACCTTTGTGAAAGGCCAACCTCCATTTATGGGCCAGAGCTTCCCAGAGCTCTGGGAAGTTCATGGGCCAGAGCTTCCCAGTTTTCGATGTTTATATTGCATTTTTTTAGATTAGCCTTATGAACATCTTTAAACCTCTTATATTGACGACCGATATTCCGCTTTCCATCCTTGAGTTGCGAGTAAAGTAACTGCTTTGGGAGACGGCAGTCAGGCATTCGAACAACATGACCAGTCCACTGAAGTTGGCGTTGAAGGATCATTTTTTCAATGCTAGTAGTCTTTGCTTCTTCCAGTACACTGACATTTGTTCGCCTATCTTCCCAAGTAATTCGCAGGATTTTCTGGAGGCAACGTTGATGAAACCTTTCAAGGAGGTGGAAGTGACGTTTATAGATAGTCCATGTTTCGCAGGCATACAGTAAAGTTGGTAATACAATGGCTTCATAAACCAGTGTTTTGGTCTTCTTACAAATATCCCGATCCTCAAACACTCTATGTTTCATTCGAGAAAATGCGGCACTTGCGGAGCTCAGACGATGCTGGATTTCACTGTCGATGTTAGCTATAACAGAAAGATAGCTGCCAAGATAGAGAAAATGATCGACATTTTCCAGTATTGTCCCGCCAAGCTGGATAGATGGCATCACCAAAGGGTTAGCTTGCACTTGCTGATGAAGCACTTTGGTTTTTTTGATGTTAAGTGAGAGGCCAAGTTTTTCGTATGCTTCTGCAAAAGCATTTAGGATAGTTTGGAGATCATCCTCTGAATGTGCAGAGACCACGTTATCATCAGCATACTGAAGTTCCACAACGGAGGTTGTAATTACCTTACTTTTTGCTTTCAGCCTGCTGAGATTAAAAAGCTTTCCATCTGTTCGATATATAATTCCCACAGCAGTGGGAAGTTTTCCCTTGACAAGATGTAAAACCATGGCGATGAAAATGGCAAATAATGTTGGGGCGATAACACATCCCTGTTTAACTAGATGGGCGGAAATGCCCATCTAGCGAAAATGTGGAGCAAGAAGACAGGGTGGCAAAAATGACCTCTGCCGTTCCTCCCACTCTGCCTTGGATGCCCGTAAGCCTCCAAGTTCGCGGGCTTATGGGCATCCCGATAGGATTGTGCCCTTACTCACATAAGGTCTGTAAAACTGATCAGCAGCACTGACTCCCACTGTCAGGGGGATTAATGCTCTTAATTATTATGGAGAACCTCCCTCCTGCTGTCAGTTAGCTGCCACATTCTGCTGGCTCCTCCAGGCTGTCCATAAGAAATGAATATCCCATATAGATCTGAATATCCCATATAGATTCAAGAAAATAAATTTGCATGAACATCTTCAAGCACGATCTACAATTTAGCCTCAATTTTTTCCTCATGGTAATAGGCTTCCAGCCCAGCCCCCCCTCAACAGCCAAGACCCAGTGGAGTATACATGGTTGTGTCCTTCCCTAGCCTCACCATACCTGGGTGTTGTTGATAA
This sequence comes from Shinisaurus crocodilurus, assembly GCA_021292165.1. Classification (NCBI taxonomy): domain Eukaryota; kingdom Metazoa; phylum Chordata; class Lepidosauria; order Squamata; family Shinisauridae; genus Shinisaurus; species Shinisaurus crocodilurus. The sequence continues at coordinate 199,913,925 of CM037879.1, forward strand.
CTGGCAGCCATTGTGTGAACTAGCACCATTGAAAAGCATAGTTTCCAAATCCAAGTGGTTACAGACGTTTTCTCCATGTTGTTTGATCTATGAGATCTCATTTACAAATGCAAGTCACCACTTGATGCTACAGTCATCAGGTTCTAAATCTGCATGTGCAAACCAACCCACAACCACTGAAATAACTCTTTCCTGACAAGGAGATGATGGGAAAAGCTTTGCTTGAAATACATGTTACACAGGTGCTGGTGGCACATGATACCTGCCAAAAAGACAGTTAAAATAGCCAGTGTGGCGTAGTGGTGAGAGTGTTGGACTGGGACTCAGGAGATCCGGGTTCTAGTCCCTGCTTGGCCATGAAACCCACTGGGTGACTTTGGGCCAGTCACTGACTCTCAGCCTAACCTACCTCACAGGGTTGTTGTGAGGATAAAATGGAGAGGAGGAGGAGGATTATGTAAGCCACCTTGGGTTCCTTTCAGGAAAAAAGGCGGGTATAAATATAATAAATAAATAACAGTACCTTGGGGTCTACAGCAAAGATTACTTCATGTGAATTAGGGCGCAATCCTACGCATGTTTAGTCAGGAAAAGTCCTACTACTCCCAGCATTCCCCAGCCAGCATGGCTGGCTGGGGAATGCTGGGAGTTGTAGGACTTTTTCTCTCTCTAAACATGCATAGGATTGCACCCTTAGTTATCCTTTTAAACACCCTCTCAGAGCCCAGGCACATGATTATGCTGTGGCAATAGATAAAGCCTTTCCTGTGTTGGTTTGGTTCACATTGGCCCATGGTGAGACCACCGTGTGGCACATAATGGGATTCAGCTTTGGGCATGCCACAGCAAATGCTACTTTTCAAATGTTTGTGATGGTGTGTTGAACACTGATCTGGTGGTGGTGATGCACAACTATCTTGTCGTAAGCTGAAGCAGTGTAGAAACTGCATGAGCAAGGCTTTCCCAACAACCACCATGTGGTGCTTCTCTCCTTCCTGATATTGCAAAAGCACTGCCCCAATTCCTAAACCAGAAGCATCTGTGGCCACTATAAAAGGCTGTTCATAATCTGGAGCCCTCAAAACTGGACTGTGGCACAGAGTTTGTTTCAACTTGTGGAAAGCTTCCTGACTTTCACTAGTCCACACAACTTTATCTGGACTTCTCTTTTTTACTGTCTCATTCACTCTTTTATTCCATTCAATTTGCTCAAGCTTCCTCTTGCTTGCTTGCTCTCTTGCACCAAGTCAGGTACATCAAGCTCAGTATTCTCTGGAAATAAAGCCGGATGTAAAATTTTGTGCTCTCAGGATCTTTAGGGTTTCAGCATGTTCACATGTACTATTTTGTGCTTCTCCTGTGACCCGATAGAGATTGCATATGTCCGGGTATCTAGCTTATCACGTATTACAAACGGTCCTTCCCAGTTAGCCTGCAGTTTATTCTGTTTCTTAGGTAGGTATATACTGTAGGCCAGTGATGGCGAACCTTTTTGAGCCTGAGTGCCCAAACTGCAACACAAAACCAACTTATTTATTTCAAAGTGCCAACACTGCAATTAAACCTGAATACCGAGGTTTTAGTTTTAGACAAACAACTCATACAGTTGTCCGAACAAATTAACATCTTTTGTCTTTAAAGAAAAACACAATAACAGAGCTTTCAATTATACAAACAGTTTTTTGTTGGAAAAAAAAATCAACTCAAAAAATTATTATAGTACTACATTGTACACATAGCCTGAAGGGAATTTATACAAACTTTTTAAATAATTAGGCATTGTATTTTTGGATAAGGGATTCTCAACTTGTCATATGATTATATGCCAGACTGAAATTGTATGGGGCAAGCTTTACTCCGGGTCCTTTCCCTGCTTCGACAGGTGTTGGATTAGTAAAAGTAAAAGTCAACCTGTACTAGGATGCGCAAGATAAACAAGAAAACTAAACGTGCTAACACATTTTAAATAACCTTTATGTCTTGGACTGCAAACACTGCATTAGGTAAAAGTTTGCATTGGGCATGCAATTTTTCAGGCTGTAGAAAGTTTATAGTTCTTATTTATGCTGTGGCACCCGTGCCATAGGTTCGCCATCACTGCTGTAGGCCAAGACTAGGTCACCCACTTCATAGTGTACCTCACGTGCCTTCCTATTGTACCATAGACTTTGCTGTTGCTGGGCCAAACCAAGGTTGGTTTGTACCATTTGCATCATGTTTTTCATTCTGTCTCTTAAACTCAGTCTACTACTGAGGTTTTCTGTTCCTGTAACTCCCCCTCCCAAGAGTTTTTCATGAATTCATTGATATTTTTGAATGCTTCCCCAACATAAAAAAAAGAGAGAGAGAGAACCAGTCTGTTATAATGTGTTAGACTAGGATTGGGGAGATCAGGTTTTAGCTCAGTGAGTGACTTTGGGCCAGTCACTAACCTACCTCACAGGATTGCTGTGAGGATAGAAGAGGAGGAGGATCATGTATGCCACCTTGGGCACCTTGGAGGAAAGGTGGGATAGGAATGTAACAAAAGAAAAAGAAAGAAGACTCATCTAACACAGATTACTTACTCATTATACCTTTAACCACCTGCCATGAACAAGGTCCCTTATTACAGAACTTTGTTGTTCCATTGTTGTTGTTGTTGTTGTTGTTGGGTCCTTTGGGTTGTACCCAATGTTAGTCCTACTTTAGAGCAGACCAGTGAAATGAACAGGGATGTTGAAGAGTCCTTGGTCTCGAGTCTCAAGTCAAGTCACGAGTATTTGGACCCGAGTCTTGAGTCCGAGTCCGAGTCCTTGGTCCAAAATGGTGACTCACGAGTCACGAGTCCTGAGTCACTCCCAAAACTGACTCCACGAGTCCCTATTAAAATCAATGGGGTTTCCCCCCAACAAAATAAGGCTACTTCAGATGTGTGGCTTAAATAAATTCTAGGCACAAGTGTGCCTTTTTATTTCAAAACTCTGCAACTGATTTTGGCAAGAACAGACCAGGCAGACAAACCCAAAATAACCAGGCAGGCAGAGGAGGCAGGGAACCCCAAAGCAGGCAGGCAGGGGCCTTGGTCTTGGACAATTCAAACTGTGGAACTGGTTAAGAAGAGACCAGGCAGGCAGAGGAGGCAGGAAACCCCAAACAGGCAGGCAGAGGCAGCCAAACCCAAAATGTCTGACCCTAACCCTAACCCCCCACAACAACACATCAAAATAAATCTCAACACATCGTTGGGGCTGCGCTCCTGGTAGCTGTCCATAGTGGCCGAGCAGCGGCGCTCCTCTCTTCCATGCACTCTTCACCGGTGATCGTGCTCCTGGCACAGCCAGAAGACTCGTCAACAGCCCAGGGATGTTGACAAGTCCTTGGTCTCGAGTCCCGAGTCGAGTCTCGAGTCCCATTAAAAATATTGGGGGGACTCAGTCCGACTCACGAGTCGAGTCCTCGAGTCCGAGTCCCCATCCCTGGAAATGAATGGGGTTTGTTAGATTAACATTGGCTACAATCCTATGTATTTGAAATAACTTGGGACTCAAGTTGCACCTTAAGTGCCAATTACTGGGAAATAGAATATGCTCTCTTCTAGGTTTTTGTTACTGCATAACTACAAGGGACTATGCGACATGCATGAATTAAACATAATTAACATGCTCAGTACACAATCCTAGCTGTCTAGAATTTGGGGCTGACTTGATATAACCTTCATTAAGTCTCTGCTATTGATGAATATATATAATCTTTAACATTTGAAGGGTAGGGGGGAATTCAGTAAAACTCTCCATTGTAATACACAGGTTTTATAATTTCCCAAGGGTCTTTTTAAATTAAAATGTTTTGGGTTGTTTGTTTTTTTTACATTTTGCAAAGACAAAATACAGCAACAGGCATTAGAAGGAATAAGGAGGAGGAGAGAAGGAAAGGTTAAGACCCAAATATATTAATGTAGACCATTAAAGTTATGACGCTTTTAGAATTTAAGCAGTTTTAATAATATGCCATCAGGAAGCTTTTGTGAAGGTAGTGATAACAAGAACGTATCTGTGTTGCTTAGGTGTATGTATTATTAATCCATCCTCAATGTATTTTAGGAAGAATCAGAATGGAATGTTTATTTGCATTTATACTAACTTCACTAATTTAATGGAGAATTTATTGAAACTTGGGTCATGTCTGCATGCTGTTTTTGTTGTTTCTATAAACAGTGTAGGGTGTTGTTGTTTTCATAGATTTCATAGATCATAGAGTTGGAAGGAGCCTACAAGGCGATCGAGTCCAACACTAGAGGATACTGCTAAATTAAAAACAATGCAGGTATACATAATTAGTGATTACTTGTGTCTAGATTATTTGTGTATGGTATGATTACTTGTGTATGGTGTATTTTTTTAGAAAATTAAACCAAATTGTACATTTGGTGAAACAGTATGGCGACTCAAGGACATTCTCCCTGGCTTTCTTCTTTCTTCTGTAACATGATACCAAGAGTCTAATTGAAACTGAAAGTCAGGATGATCTCTGTTCTAATGCTGTCTGAGCTATTGATATGCTGTGTGACCTTGGACAGTTTATTGAACTCCTTGGGCATAACTCATCCTCAGTGCCAGTCAGTTGGTTACAATGGAGTTAGTCCAGGGATGAATTTGTCCTCTTTTGCCTCAGTCAATACAGGTGGGCATTAAATAAAAGGCAGCAATTTCAAAAGTAACTGCTAGACTACGGCTTTTGGATTGATTACATTTCAAAGAATTAGGCTCTTTGAAAAACTGGTGCCTACATTGTGCTCTGTTCAGCACCAGCTGAAGAGCTCCTTATTTCCCCAGGCATTTAGACTTTCTGTTTCTGTTGTTTTAAATCTATTACTGTATTTTAAATCTTTTCACTGCTGCTAGGTTTTATTTGGTTATTATTTTTATTTTATTTTATATTGTGGTTTTAAACATTTAAACCTTTATATTGTATTTTATTGTTTTGTATTTTATGGTTTTAATTGTTGTGAACTGCCCAGAGAGCTTTGGCTGTTGGGTGGTATAGAAATGTAATAAATAGATACACACATACATACATACATACATACATAATAAAGTATAAGGCTCTTATATATAATTACTTTAAAATGTATAAACATTAAAGCAAATTTATCCAGATAGATTCCACAAATATAATTTCATAACAGCTCCTGGGCATCTCCCTTGGACTACAACTCCCATAATTCCCTAGGGGATTATGGGATTTGTATATATGGAGGGCACCAGGTTGAGGAAGGCTGGTCTATCAAATCACCCCATCCACATGTTTATTGGCATTCTCAAAGAATTAAAAGGTTAGTGAGACAGAACTTACCTTTGCTGATGCCATGTTGATCCTTTTTCAGCAGGATGTGACCTTCTGTATGCTTGATAATTCTATATTTAATAACACCATCCACCAATTGACTTGGAACAGACATTAAGCTAAATGACCTGTAATTTCCTGGATCCATCCTGGATCCCTTTTTTAAAAACTGGCATTACATTGGCCAAGAGTACTGCTGTAATTGTTTCTAAACAGTTCAGCAATGCTCACGTTTCACACTATGTACTGGGTGGCACCACTTAAGATGAAGTCCAGGGTTGCCTCCCCTCTGGTTAGCTCTGTGACCTGCTGTTCTAGTGACTGGAACATACATTTATCTTGTCTATGTGAGGGTAATTGAAGTCACCCATTACTACAACACTTTCTTGTTTGGATGCCTCCCTGATTTTGTTCTCCATCTCAAAATCACCCAGTCCCAGAGCATTTTGGCCAGGGGGACGACAGCATCTCTCTAGCACTAAATTACTTTTGGGGCCTGGTATTGTCACCCACAATTATGTTGTGGAGGAGTCTGCCTCTCTTAAGGTTTCTAATTTGTTTGATACTATGCCATCTTTGGCATACAGAGCAACACTACCCTCAGTATGCCCTTCCCTGCTCTTTCTATAGAGCAGGGAAGGGCTCTATATATCATTTTGTATCCAGTAATGATTACCGGTATATTCCACTGGTTCTCTCCATTCTACCAAGTTTTCTTTATGCCCACTATATGTTTTCTTTAAAAACCAACCACTCACTCCAACTCTCCAATCCTGGCTCGGAGGCTTCTAGCATTAGGGTAGGAACACCTATACATGGTGTTCCTCTCAGGATATCTCTGGCATGTGCATTTTCCTCTTTAGCCCTTTGGCCTGTTTGACTGGCTGTCACATTTTATTGTATGCCTGTGACCCATTTTTCCACCCTATCCCTATTTGGGCAATTGGAAACATTTTCACCTTCATCCCCTAGAGATGATTCAACCTGAACCAGAAGCTTCCCAGCTCCTGTGGGCTTTCCCCCAGGGTTCAGTTTAAAAGCTGCCAAGTCTGGTTCCACTGTGGTTCCAGCAGATCCTGTTCCTTTTCTACAAGCCTGGCATGTCCCAAAACAAACCTCAGTAAATAAAACCTCCATTCATCACCCCCTCATCCATACATTGAGACCCCTCAGCTTCACCGGTCTAGCTGGCCCTGCACATGGAAGGAGCAACTCAGAAAAGCCATCTTTGAAGTCTTGGCTTTCAGCCTCCTACCAACAACCTAAAATTGACTTTCAAGGCTGCACAATGACATTTCCCCATGTCATTGGTCCTGCCTACCAGGCTATCTAGATGACGTGATCCACACCCTTTCCACCAGGCAGACAATTCACCATGCAGTCTACGTGTCTGTCACAAGCCCAAACATCTATGCCTGTAATGACTGAATCTCTCTCTAACACAAGATCCCACACACGCCCAGAGGCATGTCCTCAGTGCGAGAAGATTTCTGTTCATCCCCAAAGAATTGGTCCCATAAAAGGGATAATTTCCCTTTTCCTTACAGTCATGCCAGAAAGTCTGGGCTATTGGCCCAGGTATAACCAATCAAGGAAATAGAACTAGGTGTGCAATGTGACCCTTGTCAATGCAGAGGTATATATCAGGGTTTTTGAGCCCATTTCCAGACTTGGGTTTAGTCTATGCAGCTAAGCTGCCTCTGATCCTGGAGGTCATATAACACCATAGTGACTAGTAGCCATTGATAGCCTTATCCTCCATTAATCTGTCTAATTCCACTTTAAAGTTGTTTAAATTGGTGGCCATCATCAACAACCCAGGATCATAAACCACTGTTTGATGTTGGCTAGAAAGTGGAATAATAGACCTGTCACCTTGCACACAGAGTACACCCACCTTAGCAATCTCTCCAATAAGGCCTCCTACCTTCTGAGGAGAAATGGCTGCTTAGGGGCCTGGTGATAGCTAATTACCTCGTTGGAATACTCCAGACTAGAGGATAACTGTAATATGGCCAGAGTCCACAAGCTCTTTTTCAGCTGAGCAGTTTTCTAACACAATCCAATCCATGTTTACTCAAAAGTAGCTCCCATAGTGTTCAGTGGGTCTTACTCTTAGGGCTTGTTCTTACGACACGGGAACCACAAGTCCTCCGCGGTTCCCGTGTCATGTGAATGCCGACCGGGGGTGCCCCCGCAGGACAGCCGCAAAGTGACCATGGTCGGTAGAGGGGTACCGCATGTGGTCACCGTGCCGTGCGAACAGCGGGCGGCTGTACCGCGGGGTCCCCACAGAGGCGGCAGCCCAGAGCGGCTGGAGCGGCCGCCGCTCCAGCCTGTAGGGACAAACGGCCCCTCTGGGCATCCCGGGGCCCCGCCCCCTAGTGCCGGGAGGCCCGCACTGCGGTGCGGGGACTGCGGGGTCCACCCACGCGCACGGGGCACAGGTCGTCTGCAGCCTGGGTCGTGCGAACCGGCCCTTAGTTAAGTGTACATGGGACAGGACTGCAGCCTTCATGACACTTACAATTTACAGGACACAAGACATGTAAGGAAGAGGAAATGGGAGGGATAGGAAGCTAAGGGCCAAAATAGACATTACTTTAAATGTGTGTTTAGCAGCTATGTCTCTACAATAGGCATAGTGAGGCCTGATCCAGATCAGAACCCTAGCATGGGGAGTAGGGGGCTTTTAAGATCAGACTGAGCACTCTGCATCTATTAAAAAAAAATAAGGAAGTAAAAAAGTAAAAATGAAAATAAGACATAGCTGCTAGACCATGGGTCTGCAACCTTTAAGACAAAAAGAGCCACTTGGACCCGTTTCCGAAGGAAAAAAAAACCTGGGAGCCGCAAAACCATTGTGACATTTAAAACAAATATAACACTGCATATATTGTTTCTTACCTTAATGCTATATATACAGGATCATGTATTCATGTACAAATTATTGGAAAACTAATAGCAATAGAACAAAATTATATCTCCATAAATTTATTTATTTATTAACTGCTTTTTTAACCCTGCATTTCTTAAAAACAATCCAAAACAGGTTATAAAGAAGAATAAAACACAAATTACAATATCGCTGCGGGGATGGGAGGGGGAACATTATAAAATGGGAGGGGGAACATTATAAGAGTCCCTGACTCTCAGCATAACCTACCTCACAGGGTTGTTGTGAGGATAAAATGGAGATGGAGGAGGAGGAGGAGGAGGAGGACTATGTAAGTTGCCTTGGGTTCCTTGCAAGAAGTAAAGTGCAATGCATGTTAGGGTGCAATGCATGTTAAGACAGGGGAAAAGTCCTACATCTCCCGGGATGCCCCAGCTATCATGCTGGGAGTTGTAGGATTTTTTTCATGTCTAAACATGGAGAATATCCTGGCAAGCCTAACTGGAGGCAAGGCACGAAGAGGTGGCTGGCAAGGAAGGAGTGGATTTCAATTCAAATGCTGCCCAGAACTGGCCCCTGCTTTATATATGAGCAAAAGGGATTTGTGGCGGAGGGGGATGCGGGCAGCTGCCGCCGAAGGCCTCGGCCTCGGCCTCGGCCTCGGCCTCCTCCCTTCGTTCTCCGCCGGGGAGGCGCTTTCTGCAGAAGCGCTACAGCTCGCCGAAGACCGAAAGCGCCTCCCCGGCGGAGAACGAAGGGAGGAGGCCGAGGCCTTCGGCGGCAGCTGCCCGCATCCCCCTCCGCCGCCTGCCCGTCGCTCACCCTGGGCCGGTCCTTGGAAATGGGGAAGAAGCGGCGGTTGGAGGCCTCGGCCTCCTCCCTTCGTTCTCCGCCGGGGAGGCGCTTTCTGCAGAAGCGCTACAGCTCGCCGAAGACCGAAAGCGCCTCCCCGGCGGAGAACGAAGGGAGGAGGCCGAGGCCGAGGCCGAGGCCGAGGCCTTCGGCGGCAGCTGCCCGCATCCCCCTCCGCCGCCTGCCCGTCGCTCACTCGGGGCCGGTCCTTGGAAATGGGGAAGAAGCGGCGGTTGGAGGCCTCGGCCTCCTCCCTTCGTTCTCCGCCGGGGAGGCGCTTTCTGCAGAAGCGCTACAGCTCGCCTGAAGACCGAAAGCGCCTCCCCGGCGGAGAACAAAGGGAGGAGGCCGAGGCCTTCAGCGGCAGCTGCCCGCATCCCCCTCCGCCGCCTGCCCGTCGCTCACCCGGGGCCGGTCCTTGGAAATGGGGAAGAAGCGGCGGTTGGAGGCCTCGGCCTCCTCCCTTCGTTCTCCTGCCGGGGAGGCGCTTTCTGCAGAAGCGCTACAGCTCGCCGAAGACCGAAAGCGCCTCCCCGGCGGAGAACGAAGGGAGGAGGCCGAGGCCTTCGGCGGCAGCTGCCCGCATCCCCCTCCGCCGCCTGCCCGTCGCTCACCCGGGGCCGGTCCTTGGAAATGGGGAAGAAGCGGCGGTTGGAGGCCTCGGCCTCCTCCCTTCGTTCTCCGCCGGGGAGGCGCTTTCTGCAGAAGCGCTACAGCTCGCTGAAGACCGAAAGCGCCTCCCCGGCGGAGAACGAAGGGAGGAGGCCGAGGCCTTCGGCGGCAGCTGCCCGCATCCCCCTCCGCCGCCTGCCCGTCACTCACCCGGGGCCGGTCCTTGGAAATGGGGAAGAAGCGGCGGTTGAAGCTGTCGGCGACCAGCACGGCCTGGAGCGGTGGAGGCGGCTCCTCTTGGGGCTCGGACCCCCGAGAGCCCCCGGACCCGGCTCCACGCTTCGCAGAGGCGCCGCGGGCCGCCATCTTCTCTCACGCTCGTGTCCCTGCTGCCGGAGCGGAGCCGTGGCAAAGGCTTGAAAGAGCCGCATGCGGCTCCGGAGCCGCGGGTTGCCGACCCCTGTGCTAGACAGACACACAATTAAAGAAAAGTCTGTTTTGTCCCTAAGATGCTCAATAAAAAGAGAACAATAGCAAATGAAAATCAGTCTGGAAAAGCTGGACAAAGGGGAATAGTTTTAAGAAGTTGTTTGAAAACAAAGAAGCAGTAGAATTAATATCAGTAGGAAAAACGCTAAGGGCTGTATCATGATCCAAAGGTATGATGCCCCCGCCCAAACACACATACCTTCCAAGATGTGTAAGGGGGATTTCCTTTCCCCAGCACTGCCATGACCTATGGAGAAACTGCTCCTTCACTGGGCAATCCCACCTATGGGATTTCTAATTTCTTATAGCAAATAATTATATTTCAGGGGTTTTAAAAAGACTGCTTAGTGACAATTCTTAAGGACTCAAGAGACACTGTTGCTATTACAAGCCTCTAATGACATTTTACCTCAGGCCAAGATTCCCTAAACCTCCACCCCAGCCAAATACACCCACAACCAGGTCCAGCTTGTGGATACAGTCTTCTGACACCAAAGCTCCTTCTGTTGTATTTCTTGCTGCTTGGACAGTTGATCTGGGTTTTTACTGCCTGTTTGTATAACCTTTTTCTGGCAAGATCTTTGGGCAGCCTCCTGGCATAACACAGCCACCTGCTCCCTACACCTGATCTTCACCAGCCATGTATGGTTATCCCACAGAGAAGGAATAGCTTAACATCCAGGTCTTAGCTAGTCACTTTCCTCTCAGCTTTCTCCTAGCCCTTCTAAAATTCCACACACTAACCAGCAGACCTTCTCCCTTACTATCTACCAACCAACCAACCAACCAACTCAACTCAACTGTCAACTGTCCACCCTTTAACTGTCATTTCCCAACTGTTCTTTTCCACCCAGCTAGAATCCCTAGCCAATCAGAATAAAATTTACCTGATCTAGGCCCCATCTAACAATATTCAAAGCAATTGCCTCTCTCTCCCCCTTCAGAACATCACTAAGCAACTACTCTACAGGCCTTTGACAGCAACAAAACAAAGCTTCAGGCCTATTCAGATACATTGTAACTTCACAGAGGCCACACAAAGTAAACATTACATAACAACAACAGTTATATACAGGACATCCCTTCACATTGTGTCATTTTGCTGCTCTAGAAATGCATTTGGGGCCAAAACAGCCATTACTTTCATTTTAACTCTAGAATAGGTGTAGCGCTCTTGATCTAGGTTGGACCTCCAGCTTGAGGGATAGGAGGGTGGTAACCCTTCCCCCCACTGCTATGGATTCAGTCTAGATTGGGGGTTCCATGCCTAATGGTGCTTCCAGATGAAGGGCTCCTATCACTAGCAATCAGAAGGCATTGTGCAGCTGTTCCGTCTTTTTCTCCTCAGTGGATTTTCTGCATTAAGTAAAAAGATGGAAGAAGCGGTAAGAAAACCCAGGGGGGTCATGAACAGAAGACATCGTCTGGACCCACTATAAAATTCTATGAATGAGGCTGGGCAATGGCACCATAAAAGCCCCATCTGACTGGAAGCAGCCTGAGACATTCCATTCTGAGCTGGCTCCTGTTAAGCAGAGTTAAGCTGTGTGGGAATACTTGAACCTTATTTTCTAAGGTTCATCAGGATTATTATTTTTTTACTTTATTCTTTTATTTTATTTTTAATGTTGCAATCTGAGTTGAAGCCCTTGTACCAGGATAACTCAGTAGATAAAGACTAATTTATCAATGAATACACTTATCTGCTCTGTAGATCATTTTTACATGATGGCATGTCTGATTCTCTGAGAATGAGAAAAAAAGACAAGAATACTAGAGTACTGCATAGAGGAACACCATAAAGAAGAGAAATTTGATGAGAGGAAGCCGAGGCATATGGGGGGGGGAGTTATAGGAGGGTAGAAATGGACTGCAGTGACATATGTCAGTGAAAGGAGAGCACAGTTGCAAGGCTGGAGGCAGAGAATACTTTTAAGAGGGTTGAAAATTGTTTAGAGAGGAGGCATCACTTCCCATGGTGTACATATATATTTCTTTTGTCCCCTTATTGCCTCTACCCAAACAGATTTGGCAAGTATCTGAAACAGTACAAAAAGGGGCAAAACTTGTGTACCAGATGAAGTGGGATGAATGTACTGATCCCACAAGCAGTGATCCCTTTTTCCAATCAACTTCAACTTTCTTACAAAAATATGTGTCTCTAGCCCACGGGTTCTCAACCAGGGGGGAATTCCACCCGGGGCACAGGAATGTTAGGGTTTCAGGGGGGGAATTGGAACCACAGACTTAAACTGTTGGAATACTGATCTTTCTACAAATTACAATTCTACAGACTGTACATAATCTACAGGACATCACACCTTATTGTATGGCACAGATTAAGTCAATCTTGGAAAGGGGGGAATGACATTCTGACATATGGTGAAGAGGGTGCATGGGGCAAAAAAGGTTGAGAACCACTGCTCTAGTCTATGCCTTTTGGGGTGGGGTGGGGTGGGGTGGGGGCGGGAACACATATGGTCATCTGAACCCCAACAGTCATGCTAGCTGAGAATGATGGGAAATGCAGTCCAGCACATCTGGAGGGCACCACGGTAGGGAAGCCTGCCATAAATATAGGCATCTTGTAGTAAAGTAGCAACAACTGCATCCTGAGACAACAGTTGAATGTCCATCCCGCTAAAGTTTTTGTCAGCTGCAGTCTTTTTTTTTCTTTTTCTTTACTTTTTCCTCAAAATTCCTCCCCTTGTCTACCTTCAGGAGTCCCTGAATGGCAACCAGTTGACCCTGTCACTGTGGAGGGTTTAATTCTCCAGCTAAAGAAAGGGAAGGCCTCGGGCCCTGATGGTATTCAGTAACATTAGTTGGTGGTCTTTGATGTTAGCTTCCGTATTCTCTCTGATAAACCAATCTGGCATCATTCCGGTAGCCTGGCTGAAAGCCTATATTATTCCAATCTACAAACAGGGCTCTAGAGCGGATCCATCTAACTATCGGCCCATTAGTCTACTATCAATAGTAGGGAAGGTCTATGCCAGTTACCTAGGCCTAAAATTGAAGGCCTGGATAAACAAGCATGACCTGATGGGAAAAGAGCAGATTGGTTTTAAATCTGGGTCCTCTCCCCTTGATCACTGCCTGGTCTTGTCCCACTTGGCTTACAAATATTCTTCCCCTAAAGGCGGCAAATTATTCACAGCCTTTATTGATTTAAAATCTGCATTTGACTCTATACCCCGTACACATCTCTGGCATAAACTTGATCATCTCTCCATTGACAAAAGACTTCTATTTTTGATTCAGTCCCTGCATTTTAACACTTCTGTACAAGTTCGTTGTAATTCACAAGGCCTTCTTACCAGTGAAATCGAAATGTCTCGTGGTGTTAAACAAGGTTGTGTGCTGGCCCCTATTTTGTTCAATCTATATTTGGCAGATCTTCCGCAAATGCTGCAGCCATTACCCTCCCATCCACCTAAGATCGGTTCCATGAAAATTTCTCTGCTGCAGTACGCAGATGACGCTGTTTTGATTTCACAGACCAGGCTGGGCCTCAAGAGATTGTTGTGTGGTTTTTCTGCTTATTGTACTGAAAATCTCCTCACAATTAACCACAGGAAGTCCAAAGTGTTGGTCTTTTCTAAGCGTAAGGTCAGACTATCATGGTTTATTGGAGGCTCTAGAATTGAACAAGTGAACACCTTCAAATATTTGGGCATATGGTTCCACGAAACTATTTCATGGAACGTGCAGGGGAAGTGCGCCAAGTCTAAAGCAGAATCGAACATGGGTGCAATAACCCGCTTTTTTTTCTCCAGGGGTGGGAAATTCCTTCCAGCAGCTGTCCAGGTTTTTAAGGCAAAAATTATCTCACAGATACTATATGGGGCTCCGCTGTGGTTCCTGGGCTCTAAATACCCACTTGAGAGCATTCAATCACTTTTCCTTAGGATATTATTTGGTGTCCCCAGATGTGTATCTGGAGCTGCAATAAAATTAGAAGCTGGACTGCATTCAATAAATTGCCTAGCCTGGACCCAAGTCATTCACTTTTGGCTTCTCTGCAGACTGGCTCTCCCGACAGACTCCCTGGTTTATACAATCTGGTTGGACTCTTTCGATTCTCCCTGGTCAAAGGCCGTGATGAACAAAATCATCTTGGTAGGGCTTTCCCCAGATATGTTACTATCTAGATGATTAGTTAGCGCTAAATCAATTGTAAAACAGAGGCTGTTGGACATTGATTTACAAGAATTACAGGGAGCCGCCAGGGCCCCCTGTTCTCCTCTATCTTTGGGTCTACCAGCTGTTTTTAGCAAGGAGGGGCTGTCTTATCGTCGATGGTTGACGATCCCTAAATTTAGGAGAGCATTTTCATTAGCTAGATTTAATGCTCTCCCTTCTAAACTGCTGGATGGTAGATATAGCAGAATCCCACTTTCTGAAAGATGCTGCCCATGTAACGACTCTGAGGTGGAATCTATACAGCATGTCCTATTGTTTTGTAGCTTTTATCACAGGGCCAGGAATGATCTGATTTATCCCATTTTACGGTCTTTCCCTGGGCACCCTACGGAATTTTTAATAACTTTATTACTTAGCAGCTCTGATAAGTTGGTCACTGAACAAGTGGCCAAATTTCTGAACCAGGCTATCTCCACTAGATTATATTTGATTTCTCACTCTCATGTGTTCAATTAACTAGTTGTATTGTATGTATGTATTATATTGTGTGAATGGTCTATTGACTGCAATAAAGAATTGATGATAATACTTTTTTAAATTGAATTTTCCAAAACAAAAACAAATCATATTTGGCTTCTGCCTCTTTGTCTGACGAACATTACCAATCCATATCCAATCTAAGTTTTCTCTATTTTCTCAAAAAGAATTTCTATCACCTTTACTAATATTCAAAAATCAAAACCCGAAGTTATTAAGTCACTTTCCCTCTTCCCCAAGAAGTCCACCAGAGGTTTCCAGTCTTTCATAAATGAAGATAAGTTTTTCCCTCTAATTAAACAAGTCAATTTTGCCATCTCTGTTAAGTCCAAAAATTTTCAACAGCCAGTATAGTTGGTATTGCTGCTTCTTTCCATTTTTGAGCATAGATTATTCTTGCTGCTGTCATATATTGTAATAATGTTCCATAGTCTTTTTCAAGTTGTAAATCCATTATGCCCAATAAGAACATTTCTGGTTTAAGTTGAATATTCACTTTTAAAATATTTTGTATCCATGTGTGTATTTGTATCCAATATTTTTTCACTTTTTTACATGTCCACCAAACATGATAAAATGTTCCTTCATGGTTTTGACATTTCCAGATGGGGCTTTTATGGTGCCATTGCCCAGCCTCATTCATAGAATTTTATAGTGGGTCCAGACGATGTCTTCTGTTCATGACCCCCCTGGGTTTTCTTACTGCTTCTTCCATCTTTTTACTTAATGCAGAAAATCCACTGAGGAGAAAAAGACGGAACATTTTTATACATCTTAGCCAATTTCACAGGGGTTAGGTACCAACGATACATCATCTTGTAAAAATTATCTCTAAGATCAGAACGTAATGTAAATTTTGTACCTTTAGTCCACATACGTACCCATTGTTCCATCATTATATTATATCCGAAGTTCCTTCCCCATTTAATCATACAGTCCTTAACTTGTTCTTCTTCTGCCCATACTTCAGCAAAAAATTATAAATTTTTGCAATTACATGATCATCACCTGTACACAATTGCATTTCAAATGCAGACTTATCCTGTTCTATATCATACATTCTTTTATCCACATTAAATCTCTCTGAGAATTGCATGTATGAAAACCAATGTAAGTTATAACCTTCTGTTGCTAAACAATCCCGTGTTTTAATCCAATATGTTCCCTGACACGATTCCAATATTTGTCAGCTGCAGTCTTGTTAAAACTGCTCACATGGTATGTAGTGACTCAGAGACCTTTAGAATGGCTCACGTATAGTCTTGCATTCTGACCACCATACTCCTTCTCCCACATGTGGCAATAGTAGCTAAACTAATTATAGAACTCAGCTATCAGATTTCTTTGCTATGTACAGCACTTAAATTTAAAGGAATAGTTGTAGAAAAGTAAGACCTGCTGAACGAGATGCAAATGTTCTATACAGGGCCGGCGCTACCGCTAGGCAGACCCAGGCGGCTGCCTAGGGCGCGTGGCGGAAGAGGGCGCAGAAACTGCGCCCCTTCCTCGCCTCCGGCGCGCTCCTGCCCTGCCTGCCGCCTCCGCCGCGCCTCCCCGCCCGCTTGCCGGCCGCTGCCGCTTCCGCTTCCGCTGCCGCTTCCGCTGCCGCTGCACCTCACCCCCCGCGCGCGCCCGCCAACCACCTTACCTACCTTCCCGTCGTAAAGCGCGGGGGTTCCATCGCGTCGGAGGAGGCGGCGGCGGCAGCAGCAGCCAGCAGCCAGCAGTGGGGGCGGGGGGAAGGTAGGTGGCGGCGGCGGCGGCGGCGCACAGGGGGGTTGCAGAGCAGGGCTGCTTTGCTCCGGAGCCCCCCCCACGGCACGAGGGGGGGTGCTAAATATAATTTGGCCTAGGGCGCCAAACAGCCCTGCACCGTTCCTGGTTCTATAGGGTCTTATTGCTTTGTTTCCACCAGAGAATGTGAGGTAAAAGGGGTGTTTTTTCAAGTTACAAATGTGGATGGAGATTAGGGTCTCCATTAGGCAGCTTCTGGAAATGTGCAATGAAATGACTATCAGGCACATTACTAATGAAATTTTATCTAGAAGTTATAGAGTAAAGTGATTAGCACAATAAGTGTCCAGTCCCGGACATGGTACAGGATGTCGGTTAAATTAACCTTTAGATACCATGAATAATATGACTAGAATATTTTGGTCATATAATGAGAAATGAAAAATATAGAGTGTTGCAGCTGATTATACAAGGTAAAATAAATGGGAAAAGAAGAATGTCTTGGCTGAAAAACCTTAAGGAATGGTTTGCTGGAAATACAATGTCATTGTTTAGAGCGGCCATATCTAAAGGCTGTTTAGCCATGTGACGATGTCCAACCTCTGGGAGGAGAGGATCAACAACAACAACAACAACAAGAAGATAGAGACTATGAGCTCTTATGATGGCCAGAGCAGTTGCATGATGTGTGAAAGTAGCCTAACAAAGCAGACGAGCGCTCAGCCTTTCTTGATGCTTTAAAATTACTGGTCTGGGTTGATGATGCAGTTTGCTAAAAAGAGGATGGAGAGAAGGTGGCGTTTTAACATCCCCTATAAGAAAATCTTAATAATGGTCTTCGAAAGAAGCTCCCTGTTAATGAACAGATCTGACATTACAGCCTGAGACAGCAATCTTTGCTCACTCTTCCTAAAAGAAAAGAAAAAAATCCTTACAACTCTCAGGAACAAAGAATCAATGTCAGTGGCCTGGAGGCTTTATGTAGTTACTTTCTATCAAACATGGGAAAGAAAAAACGGTGTGCTGTTTAATTGGTTGGGAAACAAGGCACAGATAATAAAATGAAATGCACTAGACTAGATGATAACGAGCAGCTGCTCAATACATGATGTGACTACACCAAACGATTTCCATAAAATGTAAGAGATTGTACAATCTCTTACCCATTATGTTTACATAAAATGCCATGGCAAGAAAGTCTAAATTCTTCATACAATTGTTTAGACCAGTGGTTCTCAACCATTTTTGCTCCATGCACCCTTTTCACTATATGACAGAATGTCATTCCCCCCTTTCCAAGATTGTCTGACTCAAAAGATGCATTCCAAATAATATGCATGTAATATATAATAACTATAAATGGAATATTTCCACAGATAACAAGTGAAATATTTATCTTTATTTTTAATTTAATCTGTGCCATACAATAAGGTGTGATGTCCTATAGATTATGTACAATCTGTAGAATTGTAATTTGTAGAAAGATCAGTATTCCAACAGTTTGAGTCTGCGGTTCCAATTCCCCCCCCCCGAAACTCTAAACCCCCCCCCCCGGTTGAGAACCCCTGGTTTAGACTATCTGAGTGCTACTTCACTTCAAAAGTAGTTTTGAAAAACTATTCAGAATATGGATTAATAATCAGAAAATATATAGTTCAGTAATTTGACACACACAGACCTGGCATTTTTGTACTACTTACAGTGGGGTAATTCCATACAGAAGTTGGCTGCAGTTACCCCCAGAAGAATGTTGCTTGGCTTGTCAAAATTAAATCTTGGTGCTACCTAACAGCAGGCTTGTGGCTGCCTTAAAGTTAAATGAAGCAGCTAATTCCAGGCACAGCAACTGACAAGCAGAGTAACGTGCAGAGCAGTGTTCTCCAACCTTGGGTCCCTAGAAGTTTTTGGCCTACATAGCTGGCTGGGGCATGCTGGGAGTTGTAGGCCAAAAACATCTGGGGACCCAAGGTTGGAGAACACTGCTGTACAGAAACTCTTAAGATGACAAACCCTTAATTTGCTTCAGATTCAGATATATTTAAAATAAAACTGTTCCAGGATTATTCTATTATTTATGTATATATTTAAAAACATTTTAATTCTGTCTTACCTCGGAAGAGCTCGAGCTGGCTAACACTCAAGGTAAAACCATAAATTCCCAATTTAAACCTCAGGCCGAGGGGCCCAAATCTAGAACTCTGGGGGTCCCAATCTGGCCAACTGGGTGGGGTGAGAAGACCACGCCCTTTCACCTGGCTACACCCCTTTCACGCACCACTGATCATTTGGTAGTTTTCTGGCTTTTCTGCAGTTTCCCCCACATTCTAAAAGGTTGAAATGCCTCTGCTAAGGCTTCGTTACTGGCAGGAAGAGCTTTAAACTAAAATATGCTGGTATTTTTTGTCCTGCCTCTTTTGCCTTCAGCCTCACCCAACACTGGAATGTGACCGCCAAGAGATTCTCTGAAATAGAATTTGGCCCTTGGGTTGAAAGAGGTTCCACACCCCTGATTTAAACCATCCTTTGTAAACTAATACTAAAAATAAAACAAATGTAATGAATAAATTAATTAACACAGCAGCAAGAATTAACAGACAACAGCAGAAAAAGTAACAGAATACAGCAGAAATTTAAATATATATAAAAATCAAGTACAATCCAAATGCAATCCTAAAAAGGAAAGTTTTAGTTTTCATCATCTTCCAAAAGGCCATTAATGAGGGGGTAAGACAGGCCTCTTTTGGAAGGTAATTCCAAAGCCTAGGTGCAGCCGCTAAAAAGGCCTTGTGCCTAACGAAGGGCTCCTTCCTCATCCGGAGTTATGGCAGCTCAAAATGGTCAAGTCTGTTAGAGACAAGCAATTTATAAGCAGAGTTATTAGAGATGAGTAATTATAAGGTACTGGAATTCACTGCATGTGTGAACATAGCAGAAGAAAGGCTATCGTTTAAAAATAACTTACAGAGCAATCCAATGTGGCTAAGAGTTCGGAGGGTTATGGGCATCCTATCAAGGGCAGGAGGAGTGCAGAGGCGAAGATTGCCTCCGCACTTCTCCCATCCTGCAAAAGACTTAGACAGCCGATTTCAGCGTTTTGCCCCTGCTCGTGAGGAGGGGAAGCTGAGGCATGGCCAGGATATATTGCATGCTCGTGGAGCCTTACTCCTCCCTACCCCCTGGAATGCCCACCAAACGCCGCTGAGGTTGCTCGTGTGACCTCGGAGCCGCAGCCAGTGCTGTTCTTTCCGTGCTGGCTGCGAGGGCAGGGGAGGGCGCTCTGAGGTTGGAGTCCCAGCTCCGACTTCGGAGCGTGTTTCTGAGGTCAGAGCTGGGACTCCAGTTTCTCTTATGGTTGTCTAGAATCTGTCTAGTGGCCATAGGATTGCGCTCTTAAATCATCAACATTATTTATATTGTTGGCCTTTTGGCCCCACTGTTTTCCATTCCTCCCCCCTCCATAACCATGTGTGAATACATACACACACACACACACACACACACTGATAAAGTACAGTCTAGTACATTAACTTTTATCCTGTAAGAACATAAGAGTTCTGCTGGAGCAGACCAAAGGTCTATCTAGTCCAGCATCCTGTTTCCCATAATAACCAACCAGATTAAACATTTTGCTTACCGGTAATCCCCTTTTAAAGTTATCTAAACTAGCTAATTCCATAAATAAATTGACTTGACTTCATGCTTTTTAGAATACAGTATAACCTTATCTACCCAATAAGCTTGAGAAAACAGATTTTCAGACAAATGGGTGCGCTATTTATATAAGGGCACATTGACACTGAATCATATGAGATGCAGTGAATTTGGAAAGCTGAAGATTTCTTAAGAGTTAAGGTAATGGTCCTATTCTAGCATTAAACATGTATGTCTAAATAAGAGCTTTACTTTCAGTGTATGTCAGGGATGGGGACTCGGACTTGAGGACTCGACTCGTGAGTCGGACTGAGTCCCCCCTCTGACTCGACTCGGACTCGCGTCCCAATATTTTTAATGGGACTCGAGACTCGACTCGGGACTCGAGACCAAGGACTCTTCAACATCCCTGGGCTGTGCCAGAAGGAGTGGAGAGGAGCGTGATTGCCGGCGAAGAGTGCATGGAAGCAAGGTGTGCCACTGCTTGGCCACTATGGACGGCTACCAGGAGTGCAGCCCCAACAGTGTGTCAAGATTTATTTTGATTGATGTGCTGCGTGCTTGGGAAAGGCAGAGGAAGGGCCTGAGATTACTCTGTGTGGCTGCTCTGAGTGTGTTTCTGGTTCCAGCAAGTTCATCACCAGTGGAACGGGTGTTCAGTGAGGGTGGAATTGTGATGAGATCTCACCGTTTCAGAATGGGGGCCAAACATTTAGAAAAAACCGTGTTCCTCAAATGCAACATGGATAAGTTTTAGGAAGTATAGCAAGTTTATTTTTTAAAATCATTTTTCTAAAATGCAACCTTTCAGACATTTTGGGTTTGGCTGCCTCTGCCTGCCTGTTTGGGGTTCCCAGCCTCCTCTGCCTGCCTGCTCTCTTCTTAACCAGTTCCACAGTTTGAATTGTCCAAGACAAAGGCCTCTGCCTGCCTGCTTTGGGGTTCCCTGCCTCCTCTGCCTGCCTGGTTATTTTGGGTTTGTCTGCCTGGTCTGTTCTTGCCAAAATCAGTTGCAGAGTTTTGAAATAAAAAGGCACAGTTGTGCCTAGAATTTATTTAAGCCACACATCTGAAGTAGCCTTATTTTGTTGGGGAAAACCCCCATTGATTTTAATAGGGACTCGTGGAGTCAGCTTTGGGAGTGACTCGTGACTCGTGACTCACCATTTTGGACCAAGGACTCGGACTCGAGACTTGGGTCCAAAGACTCGTGAATCGACTCGTGACTTGAGACCAAGGACTCTTCAACATCCCTGGTGTATGTGTATATTTAGGTATATGTGTACATTTTATGGGAGCTGCCTTTTGAACAGTTCTCTCAATTGTATTTTAATGTTCTATTATTGGCAACACACAAACCTGTCATTAGGAAACAATAACCAGTGTTGATAAATTAAGGGCGCAATTCTATGGCTGCTAGACGCTGTCTAGACAGCCATAGGAAAGGCCAGAGTTCCAGCTCCAACCTCGGGAAAGCGATCCAAGGTCGGAGCTGGGACTCCGATTTAGGAGCACCCTCCCTCCACCCTCGCAGCTGGCGTGCTTCTTTCCACACTGGCTGCGGCTCCAAAATTGGAAGACCGACTTCGGAGCCAGCACTGAGGGGGCAGGGAGGGGTGGAGCAAACGACCACAGTCCTACAAGGAATCCAGGCGGTGCCTCTGGCTTCTCTCCTAGTGAACCGGTGCAAAACACTTAGACAGCCGAAATCGGCTAAGTGTTTTGGAGGGTGAGGGAAGTGCGGAAGCAATCCTTGCCTCCGCACCCCTCCCCCCTTCCACTGGATGCCCGTAATCCTCCCGAGTTCGGAGGGTTATGGGCGGCCACATTGGATGGCATTGTAAAGCTGCAATCTTATGCACTCTTAATTGGGAGTGCGTCTCATTGGGCAGCATCCGTGTCATTCTGCTAGTGCAAATGACGTTGTGCTAGTGAAAGCTAGGTTCTGAACTATGTGCAAGAGGAGAATCCAACTAAAGTTATGTTTGCACAGGCGGTTGTGTATTATGCTTGCATGAGTGGTCGCACATTATGCTTGTGCATGTGTAATGTGCGAGTGCGTGCACAATGGAAAGATTAAGCGGAGCTCCGCTAGCACTATTTGAGTTTGCAGAATGACACTGTTAGAAACTGCCCTAGGTCCATATACTGCTTAGTAAATCTACCATGTTCAGTATTTTTTAAAATGAGAATCTGATAACTCTAGACATTTACATCTCCCCAGATCTAGTTGCAGTTACCCATGACTAGCTGCACCAGAATATCGATGTCCATCCAACTCAAAGGAATTAATAGACATAATAATTCATATTGGCGTTTGCATTTATAACTACACTTCCTAATCTGGCAAAGGATGTGTGCATGGACGCATTGTTCCATGCACAGAGCTTTTTTTCTGACTTAGGGCAAACAATAGGGCTGCTCAGAAATAAAGCCTGCACACATTAAATCGAAATGGAATCAGGGCCGGCGCTACCACTAGGCCAACTAGGCTGTTGCCTAGGGCGCGTAGCGGAAGAGGGCGCAGAACGCTGCGCTCCTCTTCGCTGCCGGTGCGCTCCTGCCCTGCCCGCCCGCCCGCCTCTCCGAGAAAGCCAGGTCAGGGATTGCGCCCGGAGTAGTGGTGGGGCCGAGCCTGGGCGCCTCCCCCCCACCTTGCCTCGCCTCCGCGCCGCCTCCTACCTCGCCTCGCCTCTGCGCCGCCTTCCCCCCACCTCGCCTCGCTTCGCCTCTGCGCCGCCTCCCCCCCCACGCCGCCTTCCCCCCACCTCGCCTCGCTTCGCCTCTCCCCCCCCCGACACCTACCTTCTCCGCGCTGTTTCCGGAGCCCCGCCCGCGCTGTTTTGGCGGGAAGAACCAGGGCAACAGGGCTTAAACAGCCCTGTTGCTCTGGTTTCCCCTGGCCAAAAACAGACCGCGGGGGTCCCTTTTCGGAGGAGGCGTGGGAAGGTAGGTGGGGGGCGGCAGCGGCAGCGGCAGCGTGCGGGGGGGGGTCCGGTGGCGGTGGGGGGGCGGGAGGTTGCAGAGCAGGGCTGCTTTCCGGAGCCCCCCCCACGGCACGAGAGGGGGGGGGCGCTAAATATAATTTAGCCTAGGGCGCCAAACTGCCCTGCACCGGTCCTGAGTGGAATGGCATTCTTCGAACCCAATCTATAAAGAGTCAAATTATATTAGATTTCATAGATCATAGAGCTGGAAGGAGCCTACAAGGCTATTGAGTCCAACCCCCTGCTCAATGCAGGAAACTAGAGGAGGGGTCTCCCATCCAAGTAATAGCCAGGCCTGCCCTGACCCTGCTTAGCTTTCCACGCTCAGACAAGCTGAGCCAGCATAAGCCACAGGCCTGTATATATGCTATGTTTTTAATTCTACATTATATATATATATATATATATATATATAATTTTTAATATTATTAATGATTTAATTCTATTTTTAACTTTTGTATTGTTCTATTTCTGTTTTAATTGTATGAGTTTTAAAGGTTGTGAGCTGCCTTGGGTCCCAGTGTTGGGAAAACGGTGGGATATAAATAAAGATGATGATGATGATGATAATGATAATAATAATAATTTAAAAAAGTTAAGGAGTAAACACTCCCAAAATATACACATGAAATTTCTTGCGATCTTGCTGCAATTTCTGAATACATTTTAAGGAATACACCAATTACAAGTTTTTGTTAATTGTACTTTTAAATTAATACTTTAATTTCTAGTTTGCATCTATATTTTTCTAACAGCTTCTATTTTGGTTAAGAGTAAAGCTTCGAGATAATCACTTTAAGATCTAAGTATTAAAATTAATGGGGTGGAACAGATGGCCCTTTCTTTAGAACATACCAGCACATTATGATTACTTAGGCCTAAATGTTCAAAAGAACTCACTAATTTCATTTTTAAACCCTATCATGCAGCAGTATATATTCACCTTCTAATGATATATACTGTAAAATCTTAGATATGCTAAAAATTCAAAGTTTTAAAATCTGCTTTCATAAACTTGAGGCATTTTTATATTATACAGTTCTTTACTATTCCAATAGTCTACTATTTTTCTCCCCGAACAAGACTATCTGAAAGTGACTGCAAGCTGAAGAAAATAATAAATGAATATTGAAATTTCCATCTATAAGTGACCTGTTGTTGCAACCTAAATGTTTAGAAATTGAAATAGTCATGCAAAATGAATCTTTAAAAGCTAAGACATAATCCAGTGAGTTCAGCACATGTGCAGCACAATCCTAAAGGTTAGTCAGACCTAAGTCCTCCTGTGCTCAGTGGGGTTTATATTCTATTGTAAATGTGCATAAGATTGCAGCCTAAATTCCCATTGAGAGTTAATACATGCTTAAATCCTTCCTACTGAAATCAATGGGATGTACAGTGCAATCCAGTCCAAATTCTCACAAACAGCAGATGAGATGGCTGTGTAACTCTCCCACCGCTGCCATTTTGTACTCCATCACTTCAGGGTGTTGCACAATTATGCTCTGGATTCTTCCCCAGAGAACCGATGCTCAAGGAAAGGAAAGCAGCGCACCCAGTAGTGAGGTTTTTCCAAAGGTTTTATTTTTGCAAAAAGGCCCAGTCCTGTGGCTCACACCAGAATCAGAAGCTGAACAAAGGACACGTGTAGGTCTTCTTATACTTTACATTCATAGTATGGCTTCAGCGAATCAAATGCATTTGCCTAAATACGCTAACCAATCACATACATTCATTTGAACATGGCAACAACCAATCAGAAACTTAAGGCTATCTATCCCTTCCTCCCTTGGCTAGGTTGCGCTTGAGACACCAGGTGTCCAATGAGTCTACTATTCTTGGTATTCTTTATCAATTGGAGAAATTCGCCTTGGTACATCTGGCATTGGCACAAGAAAATACACTTTAGAAATGAGGCTCTAGCCAAGGAGGAGATATGGCAGCACTAGGTGTACAACTAAACAAAAAGCGATACAACTCTTCAGAGGCAGATGGGCAAGGTTAGTCAGCTTAGGCCAGGAGGGAGTGGAACAGAGAGATTAGTTCATTTAACAATGCGTGCTATTTACATCCTTGTTCATTATAAGTGTATGATGGAACTTTTATTCTTACACTCTGTATATGCACCATGTCCACTTTTCTAACAAGGCTCATTTGATGGAGTGCTCTTCCATACAGAAACAAATAAATGCCTAAACAAACAGAAACATCCTAAAGCAAAACTATAACAACACTGGCATGTAATGGGGCAGGTTAAAGCCCTTCTTCCTGAGCTCTACTTTTCCATTTTGAGGATCAGTAAAGTTGAAATTTTAAAATTCTGCTGAGGACACAGAGGTCATCAGATTTCCCATGTCTCTGAAATATAGGGATATGAGGCATATACCATAACCTCCAACGAATTTTCCGGTGCCTCCTGCAATTAAGAAACAGCAAGCAGGGAAGGAACAGATGTTAGGATGTTTGTGAGTCTGTGTGTGTGTGTGTGTACGCGCACCCAGAAAGGAAAGGAGGCGGCTGTTGCCTCTAACAGGTAAGTTTACAGTGTCAGAAGGAAATGCAAGAAAGTTTCTCTTCTCTCTGAAGCTCCATGTTTGGGGGTGTGGTGTTGGGTGGATGGGTTTTGTGCCAATCCTGACAATTTTAAAACAAAAAGAAAGGGATTGCCTGCAAGCACTGACCACCCCATGTATACACACTTTCCTGTAAATCCCATTGAACATAATAGGACTTACTTCTGAGTACACATGCATAGGATTGCACTGTTACTCTGTTTTCAGAGCAGTGGTAAATTTTACTTGGCTCTACCTGTGTACCCCGCGTGAAAGTCTTTTTCTAACACATGCTGAAGTGCCATGGAGAAAGCTCTCTACAGTAATGATTAGGATTATTCTGCAGGGATCTTGGATTGTTTTTATTAATGCATTAGAAATTTTTTAAAAATAAATTTTTAGCAGAAAACACACCCTCCTCAAGAGAAAGAAAGAAAAAAAATCCCAACTAGCTCAAATAGCGGCAACAAACATAATCATTCCATTTTGGCATTATTGTTCAATCAGTGTTGTTGTTCTTGTTTTTTAATAAAGTACAATAGAGCCCACATTTTTTTTCTGAGTGGAGAAAATAGGAGCTTGCAGGGTGGGCCTGTGAACCACTTTGCACACTCAGAGATATCTAAATGTTAAATATTATTATTTCTTTGGCAAACTACTACTAAGAACAAAGCCACCATGGAGGGATTGGATCCATTTTTAAAGTGGGAGATCTTTAAAACAAGGAGTTCCCTGCACAATGTGGGGAAAGTAGGCTGAAAGTTATGTTTGACTGAAATAATGGCATATTTTTCTCCGGTCTACTCCTAACTACCATTTGTCGTTGCCTCTATATTACATTTTAGATTGTAAGCTCTTTGGGGCAGGGAACTGTTCTCTTATACTCGGTAAAGCACCATGCACATTGATGGTACAATAATAATAATAATAATAATAATGATAACAACAGCAATCACCATCATCATCATGGGTCTGGATGATGGTGGCTTCAGAGTGGTCAGAGAGCCCTTAAACAGTTAGAGCATCCTGGGGTGGGTGGCTATACCCTTGACCACACCCTCTTCATCACAACTTCATGTTGCTTAACCATACCTCTTACAAATTCACAGGTGTGTCCCTATTTTCATCTGTGAAATGTTGGAGGGTATGATATACTAGTTTGGACTCAGTGCAGACTAAGATGTTAAAAGTAATATTAGGATCACCTAGTGGTATGCCTACTGTGGGGTTGACAGACACTGGAAGAAAACAAATTAAATCCCCCCAAAGCTCACTTATTAACAATGTAAAAATCTTCATATGCGCTCCATATTTGTAAACAAAAATTTCTCTAGGAGCCTGCTGTTGATGATAATAATTAGTAATAATCATTTATAAGTATTTTAATTAGTAATTTTAGATGCCTTTTTGTATCAATATCATCAAAGAGCTAAACAAGTTTGATGAACTGCTGATAGTGCTTGTTGGAACCTTGCTTTAAATCAATTATTTGTTGTAACAATTTTGTTACACGTAGGTCGGAATCATCCTCTAAATTTTAGTCCCTCATCGCTGCAGAGACAAGGTGCAAAATATGAGAACGTCGCGTAACTTTAAATCAATCTCATGTTTACAATCAAATCTGGCAACTTTAGACAAGGTATTGGATTTGTGGTTAGCAACGTAGGACGTTGCGATTCTGCAATCTCATCGTGAGTCGCGCCATGTGGTTATGCTGCAACAAACCTCCAACAGAAGTCTTGAAAGGGATATTTAATAAGGGATCACCAGAAGGCAGCAGATGTGCAGTTTTATTAACGGGCTCGTTTTGGGGGGAATTTAAAACAAAAGAAGCGGGGGAGGGGACAAAAAAGATGTTTAAAATAAATAAGTGAATTAACAGAAGACGCAATCAGTTTATTTAGTACACATCTACAAGCATCTCCCTTACTCCCTCCTCTCCCCACATGACACGCTCTTCCGGAAATGCTCTCGGGTCGCCCGACTCCTCCGCTTTTGTAGTAAAATGGCGGCGGCCGTAACAGCCGGTTGCCTAGCGGGCAGGCGGCTCCTTTGGGCCTGGCCGGGCCACCTCATCGTGCGGGGCTCAGCCACAGGACAGCGGGTGAGTGACGGATCTGTCGCGTATAACTGGCCACGACTGGCCATCTCCGCGCGCCAGCCTTGTTGACCTCTTAGCTGCTGCCGGCACGATTGATATTAGGGAACGACGCTTTCTCGTCGCACTGCATTTTGGGACACTTCTCGCCCTTCCCCCCATAATGATGGCTCGATGGGCGGACTCATTAGCGCATTGCATGCTGGGAATTGTAGTTTGTGCCCATTATTTTGCGCCAGAAATTCTCAGGAATCAATCCTGGTGTCTGTGGTTAATGCTAGGGCTGAGCCCTGGAACATGAAATACGAATGTGCAGGTGGTAAGTGCCTTTATCTCACCACAGACTACATACAGAGTCTCTATGCACCAGAGAACGGGGGAAGTCTTCCAGAGCATGTGCAGTTTCCAATTAGACTTGAGATCTAGCATCCCAACCCCCCAATTAATCACAGTTGAAGATGGTAGTACTTGGGAGACATGTTTGCTCTGAAACACGACATTGTCAGGAGGGATATCTCACCATGAACGGATGTTGGTCATCACCCAGCTCCTCTTAGTCATTATTATTATTAAGTTGTTTTTGTTCTTCTCCTAGTTCTGCACTGATACTATCTAGCACTGCTGGCAACAAGGTAACTAGGTCAAAGGTCAAGCACGAAAGACGCCTTGTTCAATCTTGGATACATGTAATAAATTGTGTAGTAGCTGGAGAAAGAACTGGGGCTTCATTTTGAGTCAGGATTTGGCACTGAAACCAGTATGAAATATCAGTATTGAAGACCCTATCTCAGAGGTGGGCAACTTGCGCCACTCCAGCTTTTTTGGCCTACAACTCCCATCAGCCCTAGCCAGCATAGCCAATGGCGAGGGATGATGGTAGCTGTAGGCCAAAGCATCTGGAGGGCCACAAGTTGCCCACCCATGCCCACCCATTACTCTCTGACTAGAGTCACCACATGTTCCTCTATTATGCGTGGTTATGAAAGGGTTGGTGGTGGTTTCATTTGAGCCACCTTGTGCAAGAGGAGGGCCAGGATCTCTTCTCGATTATCCCAGTCTGCAGGACACAGAATAATGGGCTCAAGTTACAGGAACCCAGATTCCACCTAGACATCAAGAAAAAATTCCTGACTGTCAGAGCAATAAGACACTGGAACCAACTACCTAGGGAGGTGGTGGGCTCTCCCACTCTGGAGGCATTCAAGGTGCAGCTGGACAGCCATCTGTCAGGGATGCTTTGACCTGGATTCCTGCATTGAGCAGGGGGTTGGACTCGATGGCCTTGTAGGCCCCTTCCAACTCTACTTTTCTATGATTCTACGATAATCATGCATGGGGGTCGCACAGGCTGCCACTAATATGCCTGCTGGCTACACTCCCTGCTGGCTGTGTGTTGGGTCACCTGAGAAGGGGTCTTAAGTATGTACCCGATGTCTATACACAGAGCTCTTCTCTGTGAGGGCAGGATCCCCCATTGTGTGGTGGAGCTCTATTTGTGGACCAGAGATGTGGGTTTTCTGGAAGATTTTGAGTTGGAAAATTTTCCGGATAATTTGCATAGGGTCATTTGCTTCGGAAAATGTTCAGTTTGCACACACAACTTTTCTGATGCCATGAGGCAGCCTTTCCCAACCTGGTGCCCTTCAGGTATTCTGGACCACAGCCCCTAGAATTCCTGATGGTTGGCTATGCTAGTTGAGGCTGATGGGAGTTGAAGTTGAACAATCTGGAGGGCATCAGGTTGGGGAAGGCTGCCCTAGAGAGTGATCGAATTCAGCATGTTTATTTTACTTGTATTTAGTAAACAACAAAGCTAAAAAAGTACCTCATGTTGATTTTTTGACCCAATACACCACAAGTATTTGATGTTGTACACAACTGTTGTAAACTGCCCAGAGAACTTTGGCTATGGCAGTGTTTCTCAACCTTGGGTCCCCAGATGTTTTTGGCCTACAACTCCCAGCATGCTGGCTGGGGCATGCTGGGAGTTGTAGGCCAAAAACATCTGGGGACCCAAGGTTGAGAAACACTGGGCTATGGCATGGTATAGATATGAAATAATAATAATAATAATAATAATAATAATAATAATAGTAATAAACTTGAAATATTTGAAGGGGGAAATAAGAGCACACTGTGACATGCGAGCCAGGTCCAGATGTGTTGGACTACAGTTCCTGGCATCCTCCAGTTGGCATGGCTGGCTGGGAATGCTAGGAGTTGTAGTCCAACACATCTGGAGGGCACCAGGTTGGGGAAGGCTGCACTAATCAGTTTTAGCGACCCCAAGAAAGCTGCATGATATGCTGACCACCACTCATCGATTTCAAGAGTTCAACTCTCGACCACTGAGGCTGTTGGGGCACCTTCAGTTTCGCTGTCACTACTTATTAGTTCCATTTCACTCTGAGACATATATGCATTTCAGTACCATATATGTATTTGTTCACATACTTGCTAGGGATAATCACTTGAAAAACATTAATTACTACTTTGAAACTGCCAAACTTGTCTAATATTGTATTTGGAATTGGCATCCATTCGTTGTTACTAATGAACGTACGAAATTGAAATTTTTCTGTGAAAAAATAAATCATTTCCACCCTCATATCACTGGTGTGGACTTTGGCATGCCAGTAGGGCCCCTTCTTACAGTTGCCAAATGTGGGGCTGGTGGAGGAGGCAATCCACGCAGGCCTATGGCTCCTTAATTCGTGCATTTAACAGATGAGAGGGGTTTCTTGAACCCTTCTAAAGTGAGGGCTCAACACAGGTTTGCTCCCCAGCGCCCCAGTATGGAGAAATCACTATTGGCTAAATAACAGTAATGCAACTACAATAACAAGCTTTAATTTCTCTCGCACAATTTTATAGAGAATTTTACTTGTTTATAAGTGCAGGTTGGCATTTGTATCACACCGCTCACAAGGCACTTTCCCCAACAGTCTCTACATATCGGGAGAAGTAGATTCAGAGCTACCAAGCTAGTACCGCAAATTGTCCTAAATGTTCCTGAAACAAAGGTGTCTTCTCTGGAAAATGGCCTGAGAGTAGCTTCTGAAGATTCTGGACTTTCAACATGCACAGTAAGTGACAGTTATGAGTGAAATACTCCCCTACCCCCTCCAAATCTTTTGAATTTTCAGAATATCATTAAGCTGGTTTTAAAGAGAACAGTATTTAAACTGATCTTCAGGACACGTATGTGGAAGTAAATTTCACTGAAATCAGTGAGACTTCGAATATGCTTTGGTTCAGGATGCTGCTGTAATGAGAGTATGCTTCTCTTTTATAGAATGCATTAATGGAAATGTCTTGTGCCTGGTAGAAGAAGCGCATAGTGAAAATGTTTATGTTAAGGTCTGAACCCATGGATCACTGCATCGGCAGGAAAGTTGGAGAATAGCAATGATTGTCTCCTGTGCTGGTATGCGGATACTGGAGGTTAATCCAAGAGGTTGTATCCAACATTATTCTCACTTGTCCCATTCATTTCAGTGTGTCTACGCTAAGTAGGACTAATGTTGGATACAATGCAAGGTATCAAACTGGCACAACAAAGTAGGCCTGTGCTATGCACCCGCAATATGATCATGCTTTGATAATTGCCAGATGATGACTTAGCATGATGAAGCAATGGGAAGCTTTGTGTTATCTCAGTGGCACTTGTGTTATCTCAAAGCCATTTTAGCCCCTCTAGAACTGCCTACATCCATGGAGTTCTATGTGCCTGACAAGTGGTTTTAGCTAAAGATAATAGGATCTTTTGTGTGTGTGGTTGCTGTCTCTTTCCTGGAAAAATTGTAAGAACCTATGGTTATATAAAATAAAATTAATGGCCCAACTGACAGATCGGATTGCAAGATAGATCTGATCCATTTCTAGTTTGCACAGAATGCTAGTGTAGCTTTGGCAAATGTCTGCTCTGTGTGCCTTTTTGGCGTGGGTGGGGTGTCGTTTGGCATTGGGAGTCTGCAAATGGTTACTAGTATTTATCAGATATAAGCTGCTCTCAAGCAATGTACATAGTATGGATGGGGGCGGGTGCTAACAAATAGTAATTTTATAATTCTGTATTTCAGAAAAATGAAAGCTAAGATTTTCCCAAAATGTGGGGGCAGGGGGAATCTTTGGATATCTCTAATTTTTTTGTAGTTCCACCTTTGATACTCTTGCAGCTCTCTTTCTTTGTTCCCTCTGCTCTCTCTCCCATCTTTACTGACTCCTGAGTAATACCTCTCCATCTCTTTGTTTACTCATGGGGTATGGGCCTATATATGGAAAAGGCAGCATCCTTTGTGAGTAATGCTAAGAGAAGGTGCTTGGTTGATTGATAAGAAGCATGTAGCAATAACTAGAATATCTTGAGGTACGGTATGTTAAAAGAGGGAGCTGTAATTTGTGAGATTAAGAGCATTGAACAGTTAGACTTCTACAACTGTCACTCCACTTTCTAGCTCCTAGATGTGAAATTTGTAATATTAAGATTTTACCCTTTAGAGCAAAGTGAACATTCTGCCCTGCTAGCATGTTGCGAGCTATATTTTATTAGCTGGTAAGACTAATAATTTGTTTTGAATGAGGTGGGACTTTGGATTGACGCTGGAAGCAGATATGAAAATGAGAAAAACAATGGAACAGCTCACTTCCTGGAGCATATGGCTTTTAAGGCAAGTCCTCAAAGTAGCTTTCTCTTGTTGCTTTCAAAATTAAATATTAATTTGTGTCCATCTTTAATTCAGTAGTAAAAACCTTATGCCTAGCTTCAGATTTGGAAACTAAAAGCAACGTCAAAGCAAGTAAGCAATTTAGATTTTGTTCCAATTATGACAGCTGGTTTCTATGTGGTGAAATAACCATGTCCAAAGTATTTAATGCTGAATGATTTTGAAAAAGGCTGCAAGATTAAGGGAAGGCTGGGCACCTGACTGCTTATCGGTCTCATGAAGCTGATTATAGATTTAATAGATCATAGAGTTGGAAGGAGCCTACACGGCTATCGAGTCCAACCCCCTGCTCAATGCAGGAGGGGTCTCCCATCCAAGTAATAACCAGGCCTGACCCTGCTTAGCTTTCCACACTCAGACAAGCTGAGCCAGCGTAAGCCACAGGCCTGATGAAAGTCCTTTTATTACTTCTCCGAAGGATCCCTCCAATATGCATAGTCTGTTGTGGCCAGTGAAATCTACTGGTTGTGCTGTCAGCACATCCCTAGAAAGATCTGCCCCATGCATTACTGGGTGCTGCATCATCGCACAGGGTATTCCATTCCTGTGAGGTGTGCGGTGCCAACATTATACACCAGACTTGTTGAAGGCTCTTTTCAGTGTGTGACATAGCAGAACATCACACAACACTTAATCACATGAAGAGTGTGGAAATCTGTCAGCGTTAAGAGTAGACACACTGCTTATTTTATTATTATTATTATTATTATTATTATTATTATTAACTAGAAACTGTGTGTGTCATAGGGATTGGGTGGTCTGCACTCTGAGAAGTTGCCATTTATATAAGACATCTATATAAGAAAGTCTGGAGACTTTCAATCCTAGTCATTTTTTAACTCAGCAACTACTTCTGTTTGGTCAGACTGTAATATTAATTCCTATCTATATCTTGGTCCAACTGTGATATTCTTATCTATAACAACCTGGTGTACTCCAGATGTTTTGGACTACAACTCCCATCGCTCCTAACCAGCATGGCTAATGGTGAAGAGTTATGGGAGTTGTAGTCCAAAACCTCTGGAGTGCACCAGTTTGCTGATCCTTGATCTTAATAGGCTTGGACAACTTCAAAATGGCTGATTCTGATGATGGTTACCTCTGTTTGTTGGGCTCTGGGTCATAGAAGCTGGTTTACCTTAACCCAGTCAGAGTTGCCAGACCAGATGTCTTGAGGCACATGTTGACCTTTCCGAGTCATTTATAACATGGCGTACCTTGATCAGATGTTGTGGCTGTGGGACACTCTGTTTAGGCCATCTCAGGCTTTCATTTTATTTAAGAGTAATCCCTGGGAAAATGTACATACTCATCTATTATAGACGCAAAGTGGTTATTTGTTCTTAATTTTTTGTTGTTGTGAATTAATTAGGCTTGTAGTCTGCTCTGTCCTGAATGCTCAGGGCAGGTAACTATTTGTTAAATATGAAATCTATGATAGTAAAGCAACCCCACTCATCCACCCAAATCCAGTTGACATAACAACATCATGCACAGCTTCCAGAAAACACTCAGGCTTTGGCTTCTGGGTGAAGATGATTCCATAGCTAAGAGGCAGCCATTTTGGACATCAGAAAACTGACTTCTAAACCTATTTGCTTAACAGGCCTACACATTGGATTTGGGCTGCTTTCTGATGTCCTGTAAAATCCCATGGTAACCTGGGTTCAGATGACTTGAATTTCCTCTTAATAATATTGTAATTTGTTGAGAAGTCACATCTATGACTGACCTCAGCATATATTGTGTTGGAATAGTGTATTAGGTGGCTGCAGTATTTCCTTTGGATATCTGAAAGCATTGTTTGACCAGATCCAACCCATCAGCCCCTCACCATGATGCAGGTGTCTTGTATACTGCCCTGTTCCAATGCTTATGGCTGACAAAATGGAAATCCACCAGAGTTTCAAGGCAAAACTTGCTGGGTCTAGACCAGTTTGGAGTCATTGATGTAGAATAACTGCATTTTGTTTTTCTGGTAGAACAATACAATACTGTATATAATTTCACAAAGTTATATTTTCTTTTTGCCCTGAAATCCAGAGTTGAAATAATTATATTTATTTAAATCACAGGGAACAAAAAAGAGGTCTCAGTTGGACCTAGAACTGGAAATTGAAAACATGGGAGCTCACCTTA
The DNA here is from genome assembly GCA_021292165.1 of Shinisaurus crocodilurus. NCBI lineage: Eukaryota > Metazoa > Chordata > Lepidosauria > Squamata > Shinisauridae > Shinisaurus > Shinisaurus crocodilurus. The sequence goes on from CM037879.1 coordinate 199,948,670, forward strand.
ATGCTTATACATCAAGAGAACAAACTGTGTATTATGCAAAGGCTTTCTCAAAAGACTTGCCAAGAGGTAACTATTGAGTTTTGGGGAGCTTCTAATTTTTTTTCTAAAAGAATTGAGCTTGAAAATGGGCTTTTAACCTTCAGCAATGGCACATTTTAAATATAAGGTCCTGTGTGCTGAGTTTACTTTTGGCCTCTCTTTGGCATACCATTGAAGTTGAAACTTAACATATCTGATTATTATAATATTGGCTATGTGACTTTTGCCTGGCTGTGCATTATCTCTCATTCCCCTTAGCAGTTACATTCTATCTCTTCTCTGGCATTGCTGTGAAGAGGAGATTGGAAACTTCCCCTGCTGTTTTTAATCAACCATAGTTTAGCATATTTTCTCTACCATAAACTGCGATTAATCTTAACTACGGTTAGTGATAACTAGCTTCATAAACTATGGTTTGAAGTTGGCTTATTTCGATTAACTCTAGTTAAGATTAACCACAGTTTGCTGCAGTTAGGATGTGAAAGCTTCCAAACGATTTGTGGCTGTGCCAGAAAAGACAGAATAAACTTGGGGGGAGGCTGGGCCCATTCTTGTAATGCCAAGCTGTAGTTTAGTGGTGAGCTCTTTGTGAAAATACTTCAACTTCTTATTCCTCACATTCTCAGGATCTTAAAAGTATGTTGTTTTACTGCTTTTTCAATAAATGTTCATGAGAGTGCTCATGTAATCTGAAATTATTTGGTATAATCCTGATTATTTATTTATTTATTATATTTATACCCCGCCTTTTTTCCTGCAAGGAACCCAAGGCGGCTTACATAATCCTCATCCTCCTCTCCATTTTATCCTCACAACAATCCTGTGAGGTAGGTTAGGCTGAGAGTCAGTGACTGGCCCAAAGTCACCCTGTGAGCTTCATGGCCAAGCAGGGACTAGAACCCGGATCTCCTGAGCCCCAGTCCAACACTCTCACGCTAGGGATGTAACATCGAGCCTCGCACGGGCAGAATCGGCCCCGCTCACGCTGCGCGAGGCCTTACCTTCTCTTCGGGGCGGTGAGCCTCTCCACGGCGAACCGCCCGCGTAGCCCGCTCCGGTGTCATCGCGTCACTTCCGGCACCGGAAATGACGCGACAGGACCCTGCGCAGGCGCGCTGGACCCCCGTGCTGCGTACTGCGCCTGCGCAGGGTCCTGTCGTGTCATTTCCGGTGCCGGAAGTGACGCGACGGGACCAGAGAGGATGGGTCGAGTGGTGTGGAGAACTGCTCCACGCCGCTCAGAAGATTGAGGTGGGGGGGCGCCCCCGCGGAGAGTTGAGGCGCCCCCCCCCCGGTTCGATTTCATGGCTACTCTCACCACTACGCCACACTGGCTCTCATGTGTTGGCTGGGCATGATGGGATTTGTAGTCTAACACATCTGGAGGACACCATGTTGGGGAAGGTTGTCTTAGAGTTTAATTCTATGCATATTTATTTTGAAATAAGTTCTGATTTCAATGGGCCTTATTACAATAATAGAATTGTATATATGAGCACAGCCTTAAAAGTTTACTTCATATGTGAATTGGTACTTGTTATCTTCTGTTTGGTGAGCTTAGTTTATTATTAAATGGATAGAGACTTCTTTTTTTAAAATTATTAGTTGTGCTGGCTGAAGCTGATGGGAGTTGCTGATTTATCAGATAGACCCTGCTTCTGATCCAACAACTAGATCCTATGGCAAAAATAGACTTGGATGTTGGACAAAAATAGACTTGGATGTTGGAGTCCTTAAATGTTGGTCCCCAGAACTCAAAACAATGTATTTACCCTGGCTGTTTCTAAATTGTCACCTACTCCACTTTTGTTCTGTATACTCATGTAAATGGTGACATTGTGATCACTTGAAATAATTGTGTCCAACCCCCCACCATCTAGTGGTACATGCCTGACAGCAAGTATGTTCAGAGCTGCTGGAACCATTCCCCTAGGATAGCTTTTAATAATCATTCAAAGAAAGGTAGCTAACTTATTCTGAAACAAGACTTTAATTCTCAGCATACTTATGGGGCAGCAGGGTCCAGAAACACCCATGAGACTTACTTCAGATTAAACAGGTTTAGAAAGTGTGAAAAAGCATGCTTGCCATTTTTCCTGCTTAGGTATATAGAATGTGTAGTACAGTACATGGTTAACAGTTTCATTCATCATTAAAAAATATAGTTAGAAAGCATATTTAATAGAATATAGTGAAGAAAGTTCATGTTTTTTATATTGCAGAAGTTGAGTCAAACTATATTTCTTATTTTCCCTCCAGCCGTGGAGATTCTTGCCGACATCATACAGAATAGCACACTGGGGGAAGCTGAGATTGAGCGGGAGCGAGGAGTGATCCTTCGAGAAATGCAGGAAGTTGAGACCAATTTACAGGAAGTTGTCTTTGATTATCTTCATGCCACAGCTTATCAAAACACATCACTGGGACGGACCATCTTAGGACCCACAGATAACATAAAGTATGTCTCACTTTTGTTACTTCTGTTCCTTAAATGAATGTACCGTAGTTCCCAAAGCAAAGATTCCTAGTTGGGGAAAAAACCAAGCCCTCAGTGAAGAAAAAGCACCATGTTAGAACCTTCTTGCACAGTTCATTTTGTGCATCGAAAGTGTATTTGATGTACATATCAGGTCATTCCTCAAACTGCTGCTTTTTTTGTAGGGATACTAATCCCCCCCCGCACACTATGTACTATATATTGTACCATTCATTTCTGTTGTAAGTACCATGTGATATCACATATTGGATATGGTTTGTGACATAATTAGTGGCGGGCAACACAGACTTTTCCAATCCTGCTCAATTATATCAACTAGTTGTTCAAAAATATATTGTATTTTCACCTTTTTAAAACAAGTTCAGTTGTTTAGGACTTTAAGGCTGGCTGTTGTTCTCTTCACTGTGCTAGTTGTGTACAATATGTAGCTAGTGACCCATAAAAAAATATAGGTTACACAAACATGCAGTGTTGTAGAGGGCCCCTTGCCATACAAATTATGTGTGGGACTATGCATGTGGTGTTAACAAGTGGCATGGCAAACAATAGCAAAGACATTCCCTTCCCCCAAATTACACATTACATGCAAATAAGGTGTTCATGCTACTGTTGCCAAAATGAAATGAAATTTAGCCACCGGGAACATCGGGAGAATTTTGCTGCCTCTTGATTCCTTTCTTTAGAAAGTTTGAGTGAATAACCCTCAAGGCGGCTTACAAAAGTGTAACGTACACAACACACATCTATAAATGTATGTAACACAAATCCCAGAGCTGCACTACCTGGCAGCCCTTCGTTCCCTGGCCGATGGATGGGGCCAAAGTGCACTTCCCTTCAGCTCTGCAGCAGCCCCAGGGAAACTGGCAGTAAGAGCTGAGTGTGCTTTCTGGCAGGGAGTGGGTGGAAGCAAGCTTCCTGCAGCTGCTCCTTAGTTAGCTGATGGATGGGGCCAGGCTTGTCTCCCCTTGCCATGTTTTTCCTGGGAATTGGGGTGGAACCTCCCAGTGGCCCTCGGTCCCCTGACCAATGGCAGAGGCCAGAGTGTGCTTCCCTTCGGTTCTGCAGCCCCAGGGCAACTGGAAGGTGGAGCCAAGTTTCTTACTGGCAGAGAGAGGGTAAGCAAGTTCCAGGTGGCTGCAGCTTCTTGGAGTGCATGGCAATCTACTATTTAGCTCACTGTGCTGTACTTGGTGAGGCATATCACCCCTTCCTTCTATGCGTCATTTTTTGCACTCCCCCCCCCCCTTCTGCTCATCTGCTTACAGGTCTATTAACCGCAGTGACTTGGTGGAGTATATTACAACACATTATAAAGGACCCAGGATGGTTCTTGCTGCTGCTGGAGGTTTGTATGATAGATACAATGTTTGTGGCATGTTTATTTTGAGGTAACGGAAACGTATGGTGGGCTTCTTCACCACTCCCAGCCTGGTTAGTGTCATGTATGCCTGAAGATGCAGCAGTGAGTTTATTGGCCCTAAGCTGGAGATGAGAATGTAACCCAGGGGTTAGAAAAGAGGGTTTGGATCAAGATTTAGGAACATGCATCTGGGCTGGTGGAAGTGGACGTCCCTGCCTCCTCCTCCTCCCCACGGCAGCCCCTCCAACCCCCTGAAAATGCTACAGAGTGCTGAATGGGGTGAGCTGTGGTGCACAAGGTGTGGGGGTGGAAGGAGGGATCCTTGAAAGTTGGGCAGAGGCGTCTTCATGAGCTGGGCCCTTCCATCAATGGAAGGCAGATCCTGGATCTAATCAGAGGGCTGTGTAAATAAGCAGCTCAGCTTTTCCTTCTGTTCAATGTAGTAAGTTATAGGAAGTATAGGCCTAGAAAACACGTTGGTGATAGAAGTAGTGTTGGTTGATTCAGATTCTTTACATCTCATTTCTAAACTTGGAAGGATAAAATAGTCAAGGGTGGACCCTGGTTAACAAATTTTAAGAATTTTGGATTCTAAATGGAAATATTTAACTGCTTCATTATATGATTTGTTTATGTATATTCCAGCTAAATTGTAGTTGTGTGTCAATTATTTAGGAGTTGCTCATGATGAGCTGCTTGAACTAGCGAAGTATCATTTTGGTAACTTGCCATCTACTATGAAAGGAGGAACACCAGCCTTGCCCCCTTGCCGGTTCACAGGCAGTGAAGTAAGTTGAGGCCTTTTCAGACAGAGCAGCACCCTGACAAATGACTGATAATGCAGTGGCAATACAAGATATCTGGCTAGCTGAGCTTCTTATCTGACTGCAAAAACTGCTGAGAAGCTGGATAAAGGAGTAGAGCTTGTCAGCATTTTTCAAAGCAACATCAGTAATTCAGAATATTGTGTTACAGCACTCATCGGATTTCTAGCCTCTGTTTCCTGTGCTTTGATTTTCCCCCCAGTGCTCATTTAAACTTTATATTAAGTTTCTGTGATACCTTGTTTAGTTAAACTTTATTATGGAGCTGAGGTGGAAATAAAACTTTCTGTTGATTTAATTTGCTGTGACACGTCTTTGTTTTTTTGGCTGACTTTTAAAATTCATTTTGTATTAATGGTATTTTAACATTTTCTAAAGCCCTATATTTGTGGTACTTGATCAGATTCGAGTGCGAGATGATAAGATGCCTTTGGCGCACATTGCAATTGCTGTTGAAGCAGCCGGCTGGTGTCACCCTGACACGATTCCTCTTATGGTGGCAAATACTCTGATAGGCAACTGGGATCGTTCTTTCGGAGGTGGTGTGGTGAGTTGACATCAAGGTTGCTGTTTTGTTTCAGATAAAGGATTATTGCCATGCTGGTCACTTCTATAATGGCTCATTGTGAAACATCAGCCCAGCTCAAGGAATATCTTTTTGTAATATTGTGGAACTAAGTTTCCTGCCTCTTTCTATAGCAGTGTTCTCCAACCTTGGGTCCCCAGATGTTTTTGGCCTATAACTCCCAGCATGCCCCAGCCAGCATAGCTGGCTGGGGCATGCTGGGAGTTGTAGGCCAAAAACATCTGGGGTCCCAAGGTTGGAGAACACTGTTCTATAGACATTTAAAATCAATCCTTGAGCCCAGTGCACCCATTCTGTTGCCATAAGGCAGAGGTGAATTCCATTTCTAGGACGCTTTCAGGAGCAACAAATACCAGCATTAGCATAAACTTCTTACTGCCAGTAATTAAATCTTAGGAAAGGCATTTCCTAATGGGGGGGGGGGGGACTGCACAAAAGCCAGGAAACTATCAAGTGGTTGTGGGGAGGGGGAGTGGCCATCTGGGTTCCCCAGGCAGGCTGGAAGTTCCCTCCCCCTGCCAGAAGAGCTAAATGAGATGTGATGTGGGAGATAGGATCTTTTTCTTTGGTTAAAAGCAGCTTTGAGGACAGGGGAGAGGAGGATTTTAACTTTTCCCACCTTCCCCAGAGAGAAAGGCCAAGTTTGCACGTAATGGGAAGCCACCATGGGTGAATTTCCCCATGGGGCTTCTCATTGTGGCAGCAGCCATCATTTTGAATATTCAGGGTGCGCTGTAGCTTATGTGCAAAGCTGGTGAGGGTGGTTGGTTGGGGTGGTTGACAAACCACTCGGAAACCCTAGAACAAGCCATGGGCTTCAGGGTGGGTTGTAAACCATCCCAGCCATCCACCCTCGTCAGGTTTGGATGTTGTGACAATCTGTGCTTGGCAAGGGTAATTATGCTAATCAGGCAGCTTGCAACCAGCACACGTGGGGAGGGAAAATAAGCCACTGTGACTTATTTTCCCTCAGTGTGTGAACCCAGTCATGGGCTGTTTTAGGGTTGCGGGTGGCTTGTTAACCACCCCAACAACCCACCCTCACCAGGTTCACATGTGGTGAGAAGCTATGGCATGCCCCAAATATTCAAAATGGTGGCTTCTATGACAAGAACCCCCATGGGGAAATTCACCCATGGTGACTTGTTACGTGTGAACCAGGTCACTAAGACAGTTCTCTAAAAGTGACATACCTGTTGATAAAGCTTTTCTGAGAATACGAAGTGATGTTACCCTTAGCAGAAATGGGAAAGGCAAACTAAGATTTTCTCGGCCATTATTCCTCTTTAATCTGTTGGTCTCTACTTCTGTATTTTCATTTAAACTAGGGGTGGGCACCCAGCGACCCTCCATCATTTCTGACCATTGGCGCTCAACAACATCTGGAGAGCTGCAGGTTGCCTAGCCCTGTCTTAAAGCTGTATAGATCAATTTATCTCTTAGGGATGGGTGATAGTGGGGCAAAAAGGGGATGTACCGGTATATGCAAAAAAAAAGTAATTGCCTAAAATAATGGCACTGGTTTTGAGGCTTAGTGATATTGAAAGGATGTATTCCACCACCCAAAATATATTCCCTTTTTTTTTTTTTAACAGAATCTCTCCAGTAAGCTTGCTCAAGTTGTGTGTCATGGCAACCTCTGTCATAGTTTCCAGTCCTTCAATACCTGTTACACTGATACTGGACTGTGGGGCGTCTATATGGTTTGTGAGGGAACCACCATTGAGGATATGATGCACTTTGTTCAAAGAGAATGGTAAGGAAATAAGCATTTCTGAAAGTAGCTGATTTGAAATGCATGCAGCAAGGTCCCTGCAGAGTGGTATTATATGCATACATGACATTAGTCCCCTGTGACAATTGTCAAACTAATATTGATTATAAATTTCATACAGCACAGATTAAAACTTAATCCTAAATAAAACAACACTCCAGTTGTAGCTAAGAAGGGAAGCTTGGTTCTATCTTCTTCTAGTAAATACTATTAAATTGATAGAAGAGGTTAAGGCTATCAATGGCTATATGCCACCTCTGGTATCAGAGGCAGTATGTCTTTGTATACCAGTTGTTGGGGGAACATGAGTGGGATGGCACAATTGCACCCCTGTCCTGCTTGTGGCTTTCCCACAGGCAGTTGGTTGGCCAATGTGTGAACCAGGGATGTTGAAGAGTCCTTGGTCTCGAGTCACGAGTCGAGTCACGAGTCTTTGGACTCGAGTCCGAGTCCTTGGTCCAAAATGGTGACTCACGAGTCACGAGTCCTGAGTCACTCCCAAAACTGACTCCACGAGTCCCTATTAAAATCAATGGGGTTTCCCCCCAACAAAATAAGGCTACTTCAGATGTGTGGCTTAAATAAATTCTAGGCACAAGTGTGCCTTTTTATTTCAAAACTCTGCAACTGATTTTGGCAAGAACAGACCAGGCAGACAAACCCAAACTAACCAGGCAGGCAGAGGAGGCAGGGAACCCCAAAGCAGGCAGGCAGAGGCCTTTGTCTTGGACAATTCAACTGTTGAACAGGATCTAGAAGAGACCAGGCAGGCAGAGGAGGCAGGGAACCCCAAACAGGCAGGCAGAGGCAGCCAAACCCAAAATGTCTGACCCTAACCCAAACCCCCCACAACAACACATCAATCAAAATAAATCTCAACACATCGTTGGGGCTGCGCTCCTGGTAGCTGTCCATAGTGGCCGAGCAGCGGCGCGCCTCACTTCCATGCACTCTTCACCGGTGATCGCGCTCCTTCTGGCACAGCCAGAAGACTCGTCAACAGCCCAGGGATGTTGACGAGTCCTTGGTCTCGAGTCCCGAGTCGAGTCTCGAGTCCCATTAAAAATATTGGGACTCGAGTCCGAGTCGAGACTCAGTCCGACTCACGAGTCGAGTCCGAGTCCCCATCCCTGGTGTGAACAGAATGCTGCAGTAGATGGACCCTTGGTCTGATCTAGCATGGTTCTTCTTGTGTTCCTACAGATATCATACAGGTGCCCTTGTGCTTTGCTTCTACAAAGTAGTGAGCTTGCACTGGCATAGAAGTGCTCATAGCTGCAGTTGGTGTTTGGTTTGGAGCCTGGCAGAAGGTCATCAGTTGTGGCCTTGAGCCAGCATCTGAACTTGCCTGCTTCTCTGAGTTGTTCTGCCTGTGCAGGGGCTTACAGGAATAGGCTACTGAAAGCCATCTAAAGTTATCCTGTTTCTGAATTATTTACATTGTATAATTGCTTGTTCCAGGTAGACCCTGTGAAGTGTAAAAAATGGACATCTTATGAACAAAAGTGGCAGCCAAATTATTCAAATATTGTTTCTCATTGTCTTTCAGGATACGACTATGCACCAGCATTACTGAAAGCGAGGTAGCGCGTGCTAAGAATCTTCTTAAAACCAACATGCTGCTACAACTGGATGGTATGATCTATGAGTGTGTCTTTCTTTTATGTCCAGTTTGATAGATTTACATACATACTAATAATTTTTAATCTTAGGTTCCACTCCCATTTGTGAAGACATTGGACGACAAATGTTGTGTTACAATCGTCGAATCCCAATTCCAGAACTTGAAACAAGAATTGAAGTAAGAATCATGGTGGTTCCATTTTGTTTTTTAAAAGCAAATTTATGTAACAGCTACAAATTGTGGCTTTGTGTACACTGCAATTCAGTTTCCTGATGATAATTGGCTTTCAGAGGAGTTACTGTTCCATATGTTTTGAAGTGTGTGGGTAATGTCTGCTGGCATTTTAAGTAAAACTGGCAGAAAGTAAGACTGTGTACTTTTATTTCAGGCAATTGACGCTCAAACTATCAGAGATGTCTGCACAAAGTATATCTATGATAAGTGCCCTGCAATTGCTGCTGTGGGTAAGGACTTCACTAATAGCTAGTTTTCTTTTTATAAAAATAATCTCATCTCTGAAGTAATTATTTTTGTTTTTGAAATTACAGGGCCACTTGAACAACTCCCTGATTACAACAGACTCCGTAGCGGCATGTACTGGCTTCGCGTTTGACCTTTATCATAAAGCTTTCCTAGAGGCTTTTAATGGATGTTTTGCGGATATTTGTGATAGCTCTCTAAAATTAAGGCTAGCAAATTGATTTTCCCCCCTTGACTAAAGCCTAGTTTTGATGTTCCACAACAAACCAAGTATGCTGTCTGTGTGGAAGGTGATAAGCCTTTAAAGATGTACAAAACAAAGTTCACCATGACATTTTGTTTTCAGTTCCTATAAGTGATAGTCCTAATGCTATTTCAGATTAGACTGAAGTCCACAACTTTCTGCAGCCACAAATAACTATACAACCAAATATAAAGAATAAAAGTCATGTTCTGTATTTGTATTTTATTATAAAACAAAACACGTATTGATTGTCATTCAGAATCTCATTTCTTAATTTTAGCAGCATTCACTACTTGCTCTTGGGCAGCCTTCTTTGCTTTAACCATTTCAACAAGTTCCTAGAGAGAGGGGGGGAGAAGAATGTTCATATTAAGTTTATTTTTATCTAGCAGAATTTTCTAGGCAGATCCCGATTATTGCAAGTATTGAGCATCACTCTCTAAATACTCGTAATTAGTAGGCTGTCAGTTAAGAAGTGAGAGGGGCATGCCCAAACATGTATTGCACTCTGTCTCAATACCAGCTAATCTTGTGATTTACTTTTCTTCTCTCTTCCCTGCCCCCAAGTGTTACAAGCTTCTGTTACAAATGGATAGATCAGATTCCAAACGGGTTTGGGGGGCGGGTATGAACGTTAATACTCTAAAACTGTTCAGTGTCAAACTATGCACCTGTTGTAATCCTATACAAGTGCTATACAATTATAGCAGTGAAGTGCTATAATTGATTTACTTTACTTTCAGTATACAAGCAGTCCTGCCTTTGGCGGGTGGGACGACTTGCTATGGACCAGACATATAATAGTCAGCAGGGCTCTCCAACCTTGGGTCCCCAGATGTTGCTGGACTACAGCTCCCAGAATCCCTTGCCGTTAGCCATGCTGGCTGGGTATGCTGGGAGCTGTAGGCCAGCAACATCTGGGGACCCAAGGTTGGAGAGCCCTGAGCTAGAGGCAAGGTTAATGATGACATTCCTTACTATCTCAGGCAATTGTGCAAGCTGGCTTGCCAGTTACTATTCTCAGCAAGGTACTATCAACTTGGTTCGAGATTTCTTTTCTAAAGAACAATGTTTCTATGGCACTCAGGAGTTACTAAAGTACTGGTGTGGAAAGGAGCAAACAATCTTATGTCCTAAGCTAATAATGCTTTGAGGCTCATTCAGCAGATTAATTGCATATATATTCCTAAAATAAAAAAACAGAAGCACAGTCTCTGTACCTTATATCGCTTCATGCAGTCTTTTTTGGATCTGCCTGGAACAGAAGCTGCTATTTTCTCCCACCTTTCAGGAGTATTTACTGGATATGTCTTCAGAGCTTGTTCTAAAAGTTTTTGCTCTTCTGTTGTCCAAGGAGATGAATCTGTAAATGGGGCTGTTGATAATAAAATGAGAAGAGGGTTTAAAATGAAGACATTCCTAGTGAAAGATCGCTGTGCAAAGGTGCTACTGGGGAATTCTCTAGCACCTCCCCGATGTCATTACTCCAAGCTCTAGACCACATTTTCCTAACCTGGTGCTCTCCAGATGTTTTGGATTACAATGTCCATGCTGGGTAATGGAGCTGAAGTCCAAAACATTTGGGGGATAGGCTGCTCTAGAACCCTTTTGCATGTCAACAATTGAAAGTCAGAAAAAATGTTACCTTCCAACAACTATTCTGCCCACATTTCCATGTCATGTTCACAAGGTCTAGTGCTCTTGAAGGAGTGAGAGAGACATTAAGTACACAGGCCTAGCATTATTTTTGGCTACACTGATCTTACAGGGCCAGAGCAGTGGCAAACAGTGAAAATATTTCTAAAAGCATCAATCGGCAGACCTGGAGACATTGTTCTTCACCAAATGTGATACTCAGAGGCAGAATGTTACATAGAATATTGAACAATTGTTGAATAATTCTTTACCTTCAAAACGTTCTGACGGTGTAGCACTGTCTGCCTGTGGCACAACTCCATGCTCCTTTTTAAATTTATCAAAAGCTTTCTTATTTATGTCATCCTTCTGATGAGGGTCTAAGGAGGATAAGAAACTGGTTAGCTAACTCAGTTACTAATAACATTTCATTTTTTAAGTAATCATGCCTCAAACCAACATTTTACAGTAAACTGGTTGACGTTTAAAGGCCAATTGTAAGGGAGCTAGAAATTCAACCTGTCATCAATAATAAAAATCTAGAAATATTCCTGCGTTTTCACCTTTAAATTGAATTATGGCAGTACATTTTCCGCATCAATTAATCTGATCCCTTAGCTTCTCTCTTTAATAGCTGAGGAATTATTTCTTCCCAAGAGGTCACCATATTAATTATTTTAAAGTTACATCAAGAGAGAGACTTAGGCTTTCCACATGAGGATCATCAACACTGTTAAATGTACTTCCCCACTGACAGAACGCTGGAATTTGGCACACATAGCTCAAGACACCCCAATTACTGATAAGACCTATCTTTCATTCAAGGCTTGGGATATAAGGTCTTTCTCATAACAGCAGCCAGCACTCCGGCAGCAGTCCAGCCAAGAGAGAAGTGTAATGGACTGGATGGGTACGACAGCTTATCCTTCACATACTTGGCTCCGCGTCAGATTGGGGAAGGAGAGTGGAAACTGGTAACGGCAGCCAGGAATATTGTTACGCTTGCAGAATGTAAGCTGAATTTACTAGTATGTAAAATGGAAGCATGCAGACCATCTTACAAAGATAAAGATACCAAGTTTCTGGAGGCTCTTTGCTTTGTTGATAACATCTTTTGCTGTTCGCTTTATTCCTGATGTAGAGTGCAAATTCATGTAATTGGCAATAACTTCCCACCTATATAAGCAAAAGCAAAACAAAGAATCTTTACAAATATCCTTGAAAGAATGTACCAATTCTTGTAATTAATTGCCCAGCTAGTTTAAAAAACCCCAAGCACTAATAAATGTATCACTTGACAAGAAACTATATTTTTATCCAAGAGTGAAATTACTTGTTGGATGCAGCAGAATGATTTTGGGATTACACATGTGCATCTTTCAAAATAAGAAATGATCAGCTGTGCTTCATGCATATATTTTACAATTTCAAGTACAATGTAAGTACATGGGAGGAACTGTTAGAAAGAGATTGTTTCAGGAGAAAGGACCTTCCCTTGAAAATACATTGGCCTTCAGCTCATTCCCTCCTGCACCCAAATTACAATCTAGCTGAAATCATGCATTCAGAAATACAGAATATTTATAAAGAGAAAATGTGAAGACAGCATTCAACCAGAAAAACACTGAATATCCCTGGGCAGAAAACTCTTTCTGCAGGCTGAGACGACCTTAAAAGCAAATATTCACAAATCAGTTTAATTGATACACAGATAGGAATCAATCTTCCTGGCTGCTCTTCCTTTAACATTTTAGTGCAAGACTGCCTAAATACACTGTTCAATAATAATAAATATGTGCCTACCTTGAGTTAGTCCCAGCAGGAAAGAGGTTTACAGCTTTAATTAGTAACTGTAAGTCATCTTCTGACCAATTTTTACTTCCTCCAACACCTCCACTAGTTGTTTTCTCGGAACTCTTTGTTGCCTGTCTCATACGAGCATCTGCTGCTTCTCTCTCTCTCCTTATCTGTTCATTTACTTCATTTATCTATGTAAATATAAAAACACAATTACTGCAAACACAAAACTCTTTCCCCAAGAATTAGAGAATCGCCACAAGTTCCCTGGTTCATTTTGTTCCTATTGTCACTGTGGGAGAAGAAGTCCATTGGTTTCCAATACAAATAAAACTGAGAGCAATTTTAAAAAAAAGCAACTGCAAAAGTAATCAAACAACTTTTATAACCCTAGCATATCTCATCATAAATTGCTCCAAAAAATGATTAAGCAAGATTTCCCTAAATTTGTGTAAATGAACTGCACACAATGGGAAGTTTTAGAAGTATTGCTAACTCTGAGGGAGAACTCCCTAGCCAGTGGTTCCCAACCTTGGGTCCCCAGATGTTAACAGACTATAGCTCCCAGCATCCCTTGCCATTAGCCATGCTGGCTGGGTATGCTGGGAGCTGTAGGCCAGCAACATCTGGGGACCCAAGGTCGGGAACCACTGCACCTAATTAAGGAAAAGGGAATTTGTGTCATCAATTTATGAAGCCAGGATTTCACCACATACACACAACACTAACCATATACTGTACATGGTGTAACCACAATGAAGTGATAGAACTGTCAGGCAATTTAAGCTAAAGTTTTCAATTTGCTTTAGTAGTGTAACAGAATAAGCAGTGTCCCAGTCCTCATCCCCCCGCCCTACCCGACAGTAATCAGTTTGCTGGGATATGTGAATCTCGCATACAACTTGATAACTGTTCAAGCCCATGTTCTTTGACATACAGGTTCATATACATACCTTTATCATCCTTTAAAACATTTAAATATAATGTTCTGAGGTTTCAAATTATCTCTTGCTGCCCCTAAAAGAGCTAGTATCCCCATTTTCCTCTTGCTTATCCCTCAAGCATGTAGAACTGTTGTGTTCAAAGATTTATCTGCTAACCTCTAGACAGCATACTGCTCTTGCATACAGATTCTCCTAGACTTGGAAAGTGCAATTAAGTAGCCATTATTAATTGAGTAAACAGCTGCAAATTCTCTTGAGAGATGCAATTCTGGTCAGCAAGTTGTTTCCAATACAACATAATGCGCACTGTAATAGGTGCACACCAATATTTTCACTATGGTGATTCACTGTTACAGGACAAAAGATTAATATAATTACCTGTTTTTCTACAGCAGCCTTTCCTTCTTCCCTTGTTGTGGATGTAAGTGCTTCATTCAAGCACTGCAGACTAAAAATAAATCATTGAACGATATTTCAGATCTAGTAGAAAGCTGAAGGTCAAAAAACATAACATGTAGGTCAGGAATACATACCTTGTCAACTCCAGACGATCGCAGAGCTTTTCTACTTCTTCCATCATCTTAACACACTCTGCCTCATTGTCAGAAAAGTAATTCCAGTTCTGAAAGTATAGCACCATATGCTTTATCTACAGAAAAACTGCACAGAGTCTACAGTTCTTCATTTAAGTAACCAGCTTTCATGGATAACATTGTCATCAAAAGCTGAACTGAACTTCTCTTTTGAAAACACAGAACTTCTTTAGATTATACTGTGTTGGAAAATGTTACTTTTGGAATTCAAATGTCTAGGTTTTTTTTAAAAAAATCTTGTTAATATCTTTACCTCCTTGAGTAAAAAAAAAAAGGCAAAATACTAATGACACCTATCTTTTCTTAACAATTATGCTTCTAAAAGCATATTGGAGACCTTTAATTTCAAAGATGCCACTTCTTGTTATGGGGGGGGGGGGCAGTTCTCCCGACACGGAAACCGCGGGGGAGCAGAAGCCCCCCACGGTTCCCGTGTCGTGTGAACGCCGGCCGGGGGCGCCCCCGCAGGACGGCCATGCGCGTGAAGCATGCAAAGTGACCATGGGCGGTAGAGGGGTAAGCCCCTACCGCGCATGGCCACCCTGCCGTGCAAACAGCGGGTGGCTGTCCCGCAGGGGCCTCCCGTGGCCGCACAGAGGCGGCAGCCCAGAGTGGCTGGAGCCGCGGCTGCTCTGGCCTGTAGGGCCAAACGGTCCCTCTGGGCATCCTGAGCTGCCGCCGCCGCCGCCACCCCCTAGCGCCGGGAGGCCCGCACTGCGGTGCGAGGACTGCTGGCTCCAACAGGGTCCGCCCACGCACGCAGGGCGCAGGTCTGCGGCACCTCACCGGACCCCACAGACGGCCCCGTGGTGCCTCCCCCGCTCGCCGCCCGGGTCGTATGAACAGGCCCAGAGTGTCTGTGTTCCAAGTCTTGGTTGTTCCTTCCTCAACAACCATAATTGGGTTGTTGGGGAACCCTGGATTGTTAGGGGAACTCTGGGTTGTTAAGCGTAGTGGGAGTGGTCAGGAGTCAACACTCACTCGTTCACAACAACCAACAGTTTGATTAAACCGTGGGTTGCTGTGATATCCGAACCAGGTCAGTATGAATTTACCTTAAGTTGCAAGGACAACTTCATCTCTGAAGTTCATGAGAACTTCATCTCATTCCCCTCCCTAAGAACTGTATATATGTGATTCTATTATGCATATCTTAAGGCTGTTTATAGAAGAAAAATCAAACTATAAAAGACTAAAACAATAAAACATACAATCAAGTACAAAATATTTTGCAGTGTTTCTGAAGAACACAAGATTTTTAAAAACTGCCACAGAGTTCAAGAGTTACTCACAGAACCTGCACAAGTAAATGAAATAAAATAAATAAAAATAAATAAATAAGTAGACCTTGTGATACAGATTTTGAATGGAATGTAAGCAATCTTTATAGTCTCAATACTTTTTCAGTTAGAACAAGAAGAGAAGTGGCATTTCTTTCTCTAAATAGCTGAGACTCTTCTGTATACAAAGTCTTCATTAGAAACCCGACTCAGTGGCCCTGGATGTAACAGCGGTGTTTGGCGGCAAATTGTGGGGATGCACGCTGCATGCAAGCCACTTCCAGTTTCCAGCAACAACCTACAAATGCAGCATTCATAGGTTGTTTCCGTGACATCTGAACCTGGGCACTTGGGGCTGTTCTCGTTAGCCTGGTGTTGTTTAACCAACGAACAAGCCATGGGTTAAGTTGGAGTTGTTTAATTGACCCACAAATTGCTGCCAAACACCACCATTACATCCAAAGAGGGTCCCTGTGTGTGTTAGATATACATACATAGACACCTCTTTCTCTCTGAATAAACTGAAGACTGAATCCAAATTTACTTACAGTAGCCACAATAAAGGGTTATTTGATTCTGTCCAAAGCATGCTACCTAAGTGGAATGCATGTCAAGTTCCAGCACTCTTCATATAATTAATGCAGTTTAGAAGCTTAATATTTTCAACATCCTTTCTTTAACCCATATATAATTAGGATAACCTTCAAAACTTGCCTCAGTTCATCATGATATTTTTAATAATGGAAACAAAATTGAAGGTGAGATTATATAGTATTCTGACTGTAAAATATGAATTAAGTATCATAAGTTCCTATCCTAAGGTTAAGACTAATAAGGAGTGCTATTGTGGACCAATGTTCTAACACAGTGTTCTCCAACTTTGGGTCCCCAGATGCTTTTGGCCTACAATTCCCAGCATGCCCCAGCCAGCTATGCTGGGAGTTGTAGGCCAAAAACATCTGGGGACCCAAGGTTGGAGAACATTGTCCTAGGGGTTAGGAGTCAGAATCCTTATAAAATCAGATTTAACTACAGCAATTAGTCATATACCTTGCAGGTTGTTCGCAGTTTTTGCCTTTCCTTTTTAATTGCTTTTTTCTGTATATCCTTCTCTTTTTTCACCAGCAGTGCTTGTTGTCTAATTTCTTCCTCTTCTTTCTCCTTGGCTAATCGTGCTGCTTCTAATTCTGCTTGCCTTTGCTGAGACAGAAGAAAACTCTGGAATCACTCAAGTCTGATACCATATCTATGTCAAGCTAAAAGTAGTTTATGGTGCTTTTTGCCACTCGAATGGTAACAATGATACAAATAGCAGTTCTTAAAATCCTAGGCTAGCAAACTTACCAAGGATGTACATTTGGCATGATTTCAAGGCCACATATCTAAACTACTTTTAATGGTCTTAACAATTTCTGTGCAAGATATTTCTGTTCTTCACAGGCTCTAGCAATCATCGGTATTCTCTAAGATCGTTAAGCATGACAGGACTTGAGCAAGTGGGCATGTCACAAATAATTATGCTAATAAAACTGGTTTAAAATGGAGTCCTTTACACTTAGCAGCTTTTGGGCCAAACACATATCTATCATTTGAACCCACAGATGTAACGTATTTGATTAGGTGGAATATTAAATCTTCCAGGAAACCACAATTTATTACTTGGGTTCAATTCAAATACCTCATTGTGCACAACTGAAAAAAATTAAAATTGTTACAGACTCTGCCACAAAAACAGTAACACTCAGGGTAATATAATGTTCAATGGGTTTGATCCAGACTTAGTTATACTTACAGTAGACTCGCTGAAACAAATGGGTCTTTAAGGTGGTCGTGACTAACTTTAAAATCCCATTGATTTCAATGCAGCTACTTTTAAGTCTGGATCCAACCCACTGTGTAGTCTGTCAAACTGGCAGAGGACCAAAGCATTTTTCATGCAATTTAGTATGTTTTTAATTCTCAGCACTACATATATAATTTGAAACTTACTCTCTCTCTCTCCTCCTGTTCTTTTCGTTTTGCTTCAACCTTTGCTTTCTTTTCTGCTTCTTTCTTTGCTTTTTCTTCTTCCTTGAATTTCTTTATTCTCGGATCACAGCTGTATGCGGTATCTAAGAAAAGAAAGAAAGAAAATGTGTCTATGCAGGGGACATATAAAGGCAGAAATTTATTGAGCCAGTCCCCTTGAAAAAGCTGAGTTCACACTTACCAACTAGTGTCCTTATTCTGTTCATCTCTTCCTTTTTTCTTAATGCTCTAGCTGCTCTGTTCTGCTTTTCAATCCACCTCCTCTCATCTCGACTACAGAGAGAGATGAAAGACTTCAGGTAGAAAGTCTTGCTATGCTCAGTACAAAATCAATTCTGGTAGTGTAAACTCAACAGGCCACGATCCCTAAATGCTCCAATACCATCAAATTCAATAAGGTTTCAATCAAACAGCTTTCCAAACAATGATTTTTTATTTAGCTTTCTATAAAAACCAGAATAGTAAACATTTATTCTTCTAGGATAACCCCTTAACTAGGTATCTTTCCATCAAGCCACAGTTACAGTCTTACACACAAATCATATTCATCTACCCTGACACACACTTACCATTTGCCACTCAATTACAGGTGTTGCCAGAATAAAAGCTGTGAACTTTGTGTACGCATACAATCCTTACTGCCCTCCTAACCCATGCTCCCTCCAGGTATGTTCTTCCTAAAATCAGAAAGCTTCCAATCTGCTTCTTCCTTGCATTCACACTTTCTCCAAGCCAGGGTGGAGTGCAGAGAGAGAAAGTATTGAGTTATCTTTTTCCCCTAGCATGATACTGAGAAACTGGAGAAGAACGGAACTGTCCTTTGAACTGCGCCTGTCTCAGCACAGCCAGGTCTGGGGAAACTATATAGCACCTATATACAAGATCCTTTTTTTTCTAGATTAATCCAGAATCACCACTCCTGTTTCAGTACCCATTATCATTAACATGATTAGTGCTACCATTTCACACATTCATCCACAGTGGAAGAATTGGGGTGGGGGGACACACTTATCAATGTCACCCTTTAATCTCCCTAATTGAGAGGATAAAATGTTAGTTCATCTTGTTCAGGGCAAAAGATGTATGTTAATGTATCCTGACTGTCACCCTGGGCTATATTGTCACATGCTTAACATTTGTAGCACAATCCTATGCATGTTGATTCAGGAGTAAGTTCCACTGAGTTCAAACAGGCTTACTCCCAGGTAAGGCTGCAATCCTATGAACACTTACCTAGGAGTAAGTTCCCCCAAACTCAACAGGGTTTAACTTCAAGTAGACATTTATAGGATTGCACTGTAAATTATCTAAATTTCTGAATCATATCTGTAATGTGATATGACGTGAACTGAATTTTTGGGTATATTACACGTTTAAAAGGACCCTTTTACTTACATACCATTCTGCTTTTTCTTTTTCTTCTTCGTCTAAGTATGAAAACTCCCTCCAAGAATCAAAATTATACCTATCGAGAGAAAATCAACACAATGTTGATGATTAACAAAATCTTGGAAAAGTAGTATTGCAAATTCCTCAATATATTTTAAATTATTTTTAATTGTTTGAATTAATACTGAGAGCTCAGTAAAGATTATACTGTTAGTTGTTTGATGTATTTCTGCTGCACGAACATGCATAGTTTGAGGAAACCTAAATGTAAATGATAGTACTAGTGAATGTCTTTTTCATTCTGGTAATTGTTTTATGATACAGGGCTGATTCTTATAACATGGGAACAGGGAACATGCTGTTCCCCTATGGAGCCATTCTTTTAGCAGACAATAATTTATTTATTATGTATTTGGTAGCTAAATTTGCATTGGCAGCTAAGAAGCCATGTTCTTGCTATAGTAAGGAACATAACATATTTTAAATTCTAAAAACTTTGTTTTATTTCTTTCAGTGGACAGTAAAAAGGACTGTTTTTAAAATCTTGTAGGTTGTAAAGATGCAATAAAGTTTATGATGATGATTTCACTCCATTAATGTAAGAATACAGGAAAAAAACTGTGCTTATGCCAGAAGCCAAGGAGTGAAGGTGCAGATTGGTATACTTCTTCCCACATGAATCCACCCTACAATCTGGCTATTGTATTCCTGTGTAACCACAGCATAGATCAACAGGGAAGCAATAACTATGTTAAAATTAGGCACATCTATTTGCTAGTAAAAAATAAAAATGTGTTCCCCATAAATTACAAACCATCAGTCTAAAGATCTTATACTATAACTGTTTCAGACCATCTATAACAGCCTATTCTGAGGAAAGCGAGGGAATGGATTCAAAACGCATGAATAATTGCCCAAAATGGAGATACAACAGGGTCACAATGTCACTGCCCAGCCACATCCTTTATTCTTCAGGTAAAAACTTCAATGATCTTACACATTTTCATATTTATAGAGACCTCTACAAATTTAATTGTTGTGATTTCCCCCATACACTTTTTGCATACCTCGTACTGTTCCGGGGGGGGGGGGGGGGAGTTAGTCCACTTACCAAAATGAATAAAATGCATCCACCTCTTCAAAGGATGAGTTCATATCCCCAAGCTTAGGTATATTTTTCTTATTTGACCATCTGTACCAATTAAGAGATACAGTACATACACATCATTCATTAACATGAAAAGTTTAATAACTTGGAGAATGTAGATGCCAAGTGTTCCATCGTGACCTACATCTCAGTGGGTCATTCCATGTAAAATCAACCAATGAATTTACCTGACCGTCACCGATTTTGAAAAAACTTGGTGAACTTGTTGGGTCTGCTGAGAAAATAAGCTGCTCCAAAAATTAGACTTCTGGGACAAAAACTTTTGGAGATATGGCAATCAAAAATATGAAGAAAAATGTTAATTTTAAAATTAATGTTAATCATTAAAATTACAGTAATTCCAGTTCTACAGAACCTAGAAAGTTAATCATGGTGTTGATGGAAAGCCTTTGAAATGCTCTTTCATTTGATATGTAACATAAGTGGTTTTTTGGAATACGTATATATTCAAGGTCAAATAGTAAAATGTGACCTTGAATTCTGCAAAAACTAATTTTTTTTCCTCCAAGATTTTTGTTTTAGTATTTCATCTGACAGTGCTTAATACATGTACCAATTTTCAAAATGGGGTTCTTAAGAGAAAACGAGTTACATCTTTTGGGGCGCTCTGTGTGTATGTGTCATAGTTCATATGAACTGCTATCTCACTGTACGTATCTTAAGAAAATATGCATTATATCACTTAGGTTTTGAATAAAACATTGTGCTCAAGTACAAGCTACCCTGTCATAATTATGCAGTTCTAAATTAGGTATTCTTCACAATAGCATACTTCTGACATTTTGTGTAGAATAATGATACTTCCTCTGGGTGGTCATTCTGGTATGAAATCAATCAAAGAATATTTCCAACTGAAAGCAAATTGCTTAAGATTTGGTGAACTTGTCTTGCTTATTAAAAAATAAGTTGCAGGGCCTATTGTTTTCAGAAGAATGAGGTTTAAAATATGTACTTTAAAAAAGGTACTCACCAGTATGCTTGGGGAAAACATGTTCATTTTATTTTTTTCAAATAAATATACAGAAGTTTGACCTTGAATAATGACAAAAAACTCCTTTTGTTTTAAATAATGTTTAACATCCCTGGAAACATGTACTTGATTTCAAAATGGGACTCTTACTAGCATAGTTATTTTGATTTACGGTACTTAGATGTGGGCTTGAAAAACCATTATTGTGCATAGATGAGATTTTCCATTTTACTTTTATATATGCTGATCAGTTTTTATGCAGTTCAAATATTACTTGCTAACATTTTGTTAACAAGTCCTAAATTAAGGACCTTTTCATAACAGTAGTTTCTAGTCTTGAAGTTGCTGCTTGACACTCTGTCTGTTAGTGTATAGAAGTGCCCTGTTGGGCAACAAGGATTAGCTTTTGTCAAAACATCTGAAGATGGTATCCATAGGACATCTTGTTTATCTGGATACATAAATGATTTTGCTGGTCCAGCTGGATGAAGAAAGCTCACTAACACTTCTGCTCTCTGATCATCTGTTTATAAAACACAACCTAACCACCAACAAATCATCGTATTTCTTGCAATTCCAGTTCTCCTTCTTTAATAGTCACTGTTAGCGGTGGATCCAAGCTGGGTCGGCGCCTCCGAGTCGATTTTCAGGGTTGGCACCGACCCAAGTGTATTTTCTGAGTGGCACAGTGCGCCGCTCGATCAGGCTGCTCCGGCCCGTTCGTCGCTTCCAAGACGCGACAGGACCCTGCGCAGGCACAGAACGCGTCACAGGGGTCCAGCGCGCCTGTGCAGGGTTCCGTCGCATCATTTCCGGTCCCGGAAGTGACGCGACGGGACGGAACGGACTGTGCGGTCGGCTTGCCGTGGAGAGGGCGAGCGGCCCGAAGAACAAGGTAAGGCCTCGCCGGGCGTGAGCGGGCCAATTTCGGCCTCGTTTCTGCCCGGCGAGGCTCAATCGTACACCCCTAGTCACTGTCTCTTTTCTGGATTCGCATTGAAATTAATATCTTTTAGTAGCAACAGTGTGTTTTGTTAATGGAATTACAGCGTGAATTTTCTGTGTCCCAGGAATCGTCTTGAATTCTCAAAGCGACATTTCAGAAGCTTTTCTTCCAGTTCATAATCTTTACTTGTGGTGTATTGAAATGCAACCTGTGTGATGTTCTCCTTTGCCCAATCAAAGAGTTGATGAGGGGTCATGATTTGTTTTTCATACGGATGCTGCAAACTTGCTTGAGCAGCTAACCTTTTCACA
Source organism: Shinisaurus crocodilurus (assembly GCA_021292165.1). NCBI lineage: Eukaryota > Metazoa > Chordata > Lepidosauria > Squamata > Shinisauridae > Shinisaurus > Shinisaurus crocodilurus. Next base: position 199,971,159 of record CM037879.1, read on the forward strand.
GTGCCACCCAAACCATCACAAGGCCCTTTTCCATGCGATGTGGCAAAGAAGTGCCATTCTGCATCGATACCGAAATCTGACTTATGCTTACTTAAGTTGTTGAAGTTTTTACCGTTTTTATACTGTGCTGCTGCACCATCAGGGAAATAATAGATCTTAGTTATGCTACCTGTAGAAATGGTGTGCAGGAATTCAACAATTTGAAAAGTCATGAACACATTGTAGCAGAAGTGGGGTCAGCACTTGTCATGGCTTCAGGCCTGCCTTTTTCTTTCTTATCAGAATCTGTGAATAAAGCTTGATTTAATGTAGACATCCAAAGAGATATATCTCTGTGAAGGTTTGAGGCCTACCCATGCCTGGTTTGGTTTCAGCCTGAAGGCCCCGGAAGCTCCGGAAGGGAGAGGGCGGGCTTAAGCTTAATTTCCCTTCAAAAAAATCTGTTTTAAGTGTGTATAAGGGGGCGAAGTTATTGTAGGGAGGTACTGTGCATGTATAAGAACATTCACATCTTCTGAACTGTTCGGAACCCTGTTCTGGAAATCGGTACATATACTCAAGGAAAACATGGGTTATCTGAGGAAAAAAATCAGCAAAAAAAACCATTTGGTTTTTTTGGAATTCTAGGTCAAATTAAAGAAACTATGACCTTGAATATTTTATTTTACATGCATGCTTCGTGTTACATATCAAATAAAAGGGTAGTTCGAGAGCTTTCATATGACACCATGATTTACTTTCTAGGCCAATTCTGAAGGACGTTATGATACTTTTTGTGTAGTCACAAATGCTGAAAAATCGTGTTTTGGGCATTTTATGAGCACGCTGTACTTTTGCACCGTGAGGTATTAAGACCTATAATTTGGTGTATGTTCATTTCTCATGCTGGTCTACCAGTATGCCAGTTTTTTAAAAAAATCGCAGATAGTGAGGTAAATTTTTCATTTTTTTTGGTTGATTTTACATGGAATGACCCCAGTGCTGGTGTTGTGAGCTGACCCAGGATGTTGTGAAAGTATAACCAAGTGCCACTGGACTAAAAACAGCCACAACTTCTTGATGCAATGTAACATTGATCTACAGACCAGGAGAAGGCAATCTGATACCCAAGGTTGGAGAACACTGCTCTAGACCAGGAGAAGGCAACCTGATATCTTCCAGATGTTTTAGACTACAAGTTCCACAATCCCTGACTGTTGACCATACTAGAAGCTGGGGCTTCTGCGAGTTAATAGTCCAAAATATCTGGAGGGCACCAGGTTGCCTACCCTGCTCTAGACTGACACCTGTCTGGCCCAAGGCCAGACATTATTTTGGTGTAGCTTGTCCCTTGCCCTGACAAAAGTATAGAAAGTTATCTGTTCACCATGCTGAGGGCTAGGCCTTGCAAAGTCATGTACACTGGCACATGCCTAAGCACTTAGACTGTAGTAATCAGTTACACTGGGCAGAATCCAATGGTGCACTTATGCCCCCACTGATTCTCTTCTGCTTACACAAGGGAGATTTAGCGCTTCCTAGGGGAAGCCCCAAAACCTGAGGAAACACTCGTTTCTGGAAGGAGGCAGGTTGGCAGAGCTCCCTTACACAATCTCTGCCAACCTGCCCCCCAGCCACAAGTGTTTCCACTTGTTTCAGGTTGCTCTGGAAGCACTAAATAGCTGTTGCACATGCTAACAGAATTGGCAAGGCGTAAGAGAATTGGGGGGAGCGTAAGCGCCCTGTTGTATTCCAGCCACTGATTTCATAACCGACAATCAGCACAGAAGGATGGATCTGTCCCAATTGTCTAACAAAATGCTCTAATACAGGGCTCTCCAACCTTGGGTCCCCAGATGTTGCTGGCCTACAGCTCCCAGCATACCCAGCCAGCATGGCTAATGGCAAGGGATTCTGGGAGCTGTAGTCCAGCAACATCTGGGGACCCAAGGTTGGAGAGACCTGCTCTAATGGTATCATCACCAGTGTATCCTACTAGGAAACTAAAGGAACCAGGCAAAGTTTTAGTATCTAAACTAATTTCAATTCTGTATCTGGACACAACTCTCCAGCAGCGAGGTTTCAAATAACTGACTCTGCAGCCTTTCGCCACCCTTAAGGAGATACTCAAGTTCTCAAATGACTGGACTAAATACATTTCTAGCAGAAATGCACAATGCCAATGCATTGCAGTGGGACAAAACCTACTCAGCATCCTGTAACATAGCTTACCTGGCATTTCTCTCAAAAACGGGTGAAAAAACTTCAAAGAAGTTTTCCTTTGCTTCACTTTTAGAAGGAACAGTGTTATCAAAAGTAGGATCTATGCTATTAAATGCTCGTCTCTTCACAGGATCTGACAAAATTTCATAGGCTGAAAAACAAAAATTACATGGCCACAAGTTACTAAATGGAAAAGACCAGCACTGCAAATATTTATGTTAAGTAATCCGTTCATGGGATGAGAATGCAAATAAAGTTCTGTTTTAAGTGAGAGAGAGAGATAACACTTCTGACCTTTTTCAGAAATTATAAAATTAAATTAAATTAATTTTAACACTAATATATTATGATGAGGATTATGATGATGAGGATCAGGGGCACAGCCCTATCAGAAAAATTAGTTTTGTGAAGCTAACATAAACCTAGTTCACTGAAGAATTTGGAGGGGGACATAGATAGGCCTAAAACAATAATCCTACCTGTATTACCAAACCTCTGGGCAAACAAAGAATCCCAATGACTGTACTGTATTTGCCAATACTGTAAGTGGAGGATTGTTGGATCAATAACAGAAGCTACACACAGAGTTTCTATTACATGCTTAAAATCTACCAATGGGGCTTCTACGCAGGAGATTCAGCACTATTCTAAAATAATTATGTCAGCCAGAGGATAAGCTCTCTCACTTGAATCTCCAAAGCCTTCCCCAGTTCTTGAAATTCGGCAGATTTTTGGAAATCAATGCAGCACTTCAGGGTCAATAGTGACATGATGGGGTGGCGTAGTGACATGATGGAGAGCCAGTGTGGCGTAGTGGTTAGAGTGTTGGACTGGGACTCGGGAGATCCAGATTCTAGTCCCCGCTCAGCCATGAAACTCACTGGGTAACTTTGGGCCAGTCACTGACTCTCAGCCTAACCTACCTCACAGGGTTGTTGTGAGGATAAAATGGAGAGGAGGAGGAGGATTATGTAAGCCGCCTTGGGTTCCTTTCAGGAAAAAAGGCGGGGTATAAACAGAATGAATAAAATAAATAAATAAAATTAGGTAATTGGCTACCAACTTGGGCTAGTATGTCAGCTACTTTAGATCAGCTGGTAGGTATCCACATATACGAAAGCTCTAGAATTATGACTGATCATAATTTAATGAATCTATTATTTCACACAAAATATCTTTTGAGTCCACACATACAAGCTCTCTCATCTGCATATGAATGGATCACGAATATGTTGTTTCATGATTGACATTACATATTAGGCCTGTGGCTTAAGCTGGCTCAGCTTGTCTGAGCGTGGAAAGCTAAGCTGGGTCAGGCCTGGTTGTTACTTGGATGGGAGACCCCTCCTCTAGTTTCCTGCATTGAGCAGGGGGTTGGACTCGATAGCTCCTTTCAACTCCATGATCTATGAAATCTATCAATATGAATTATTATATTGACACTGTGCCATCAATATACATGGTGCCTTACAAGCTTCCCTTTCATTGGAAGCGTCTAAAAGTCTACATAAGCAAATAACTCAAATTTACTGAAATATTTTATACATATTTCTATACAAAACACATTCAATAAGAGCTAGTTCTTACCTTTTGTTATACAAGTAAAGTAGTCATTGTCACCTTCACCTATCTGTTCTCCTGCTGCTTTTCGCTTATCTGGATGGTGTTTCAAAACCATGGCTTTATCTACGAGTTTAAAAAAAAAATCAAGCTCAAATGCAACACTTCCGATATTTTATCCTCATTTATTATATATCGTCTCATATCTTTTAAATAGCAAAAAGCAAACAAATGAATAGCATATTGTATTTTGAAGGGACATTGCTTTTATGACGTAGACACCCACTAAGGAAGGATTTGGGGAAATTCCGTCCTTAAGGGGGTGAAAAAAAGGGGGCAAAATCACCCCACTCTCATATCTGCAGTTCTGCAAATAGGCCTCACCTCATAATTGCTGCAGGAGCCAATTTGCTGCAGGAGCCAATAGCAGCAGTTATGCAAATAGCCCATAGAATGTTCATATGAATTCCTGCAAGGGCCAATAGGGCTAGGTATGCAAATCTCCCCTAGGCCATTTAGAATGTTCTCTGAGGGGGTGAAAAGTTTACATGACAATGGAGGGAAACTTTTTAAATGACTGACTGACTGACTGTTGTGTGTGGGGCATCTTCCCATAGGCTCCATCACGTTTAGAAGGATCTACCCCAAACTTGGCATGCTCACTCTTCAGCACCTGTAGACTCTCAGGATTAACCTGATTTTTCTTTAAGAACAGATATTTCTGTCACAAAAGATTTCTGCTGCCAGCACCCAGCCTAAATGTTACACTTTCAGTCAGAGACACTGCATCTTTTCCATACATGTTTCTTTTAAAAACAATTATACCAAATCCTAAAATCCACATGAGCACAGCCGCAGGCAACAGCTAGTACCTCACACACAACATTAGCCATAGCTGATTTAGGTTGGTGCATAGTTAAAATAAATAATTCTCAACCGTTCTGTACGGGTTATTCTCATCCATTTCTATTTGTTGAATTGAAATGCACAAATAGGGTAATGACAACTGGAGTCATTAGAGCAGGGTTCTCCAACCTTGGGTCCCCAGATGTTGCTGGCCTACAGCTCCCAGCATATCCAGCCAGCATGGCTAATGGTAAGGGATTCTGGGAGATGTAGTCCAGCAACATCTGGGGACCCAAGGTTGGAGAGCCCTGCATTAGAGACTAATGGCGCCATCCAACGTGGCTGTCTGTATTGTAACCCTCTGAACTTGGGAGGATTACAGGAATCCAATGGAAGGCAGGAAGAGCATGGAGGCAAGGATTGCCTCCGTGCTTCCCTCACCCTTCAAAACAGGCTGTTATAGATGTTTTTCACCGGCTCGCGAAGAGAGGAGCTGGAGACACCACCAGGATACCTTGTAGGACAGCTGTGCCTTACTCCTCCCCTCCCTGCCTCCCAGCACCAGCTCTGAAGTTGGCCTTCCATGTTTGGAGCAGCAGCTGGTGTGGAAAGATCCACACCGGCTGTGAGGGTGGAGGGAGGGCGCTCCGAAGTCAGAGTCTTAGCTCCAACCTCGGAACGCATTCCTGAGGTTGGAGCTGGGGCTCCGACTTTTCCTATGGCCAGCCAGGCAGCCAGCATCTACCGGCCATAGGACTGTGCCACTGCGCTCCAAGGATCTCATTTCTGTATAGGTTTTGCCCATGTAATAATCATCCTTAATTTCAACTGTTCTATATTAAATTGGAGTCATTTTAAAATACATTTTACTGTTTTTTCTTATTTTGTGACTTAGCTGTTCTAATCCCCCAACACTTGGATTCGGAAGTGTTTTTTTCTACGCATATAAGAGCTTGAAGAGAATTGCCTCTCTTATGGCAGTTCTAGAACCCTTACATCAGACCCTATGAGCTGCTCCCATAAACTGATGGGCAACTCAAAGTTTGAGGGAGGTGTCCCAATAAGTCAAATGTTCTTCCTTTATGGAATCAACACTTTTTAGAACAGTATAGAACTGTTCACATAACCTAAAACATTTTCAATTATTACATCGAATACCAAGAATATACCAAGGATTAACAAAAAGTACTTACGAGCTGCTTTGATTTGTTTCTGAGATGCTTTGTACCTTATATGCCCCAGTCCAAGAACTAAATAGTGATCCTGATTCTGAGAGAGAAGTACAAATATTAATAGCAATCTCTAGTGAGTAGCAAATGCCCAAGGCACACAGCCAAGTGGCAAAGTAAGCTATTCTTCCCCTGCACCCCTCCGGCCTCTCTCAATTCCAGCTGCCTGGGTTTGTTTTTTTTTGCCACCACTGTGCTTAATGCCTTTCCTTTATCCTTATAGCTTTTCAGTCCCTCACTTCAGGCTTTAAAGTAATACTGGTCTTTTTAGAGCCCTAAGTACATGGGGGGGAGGGGGCAAACACACATGCACTGATATAGTGCTGTGCTCTGCATCTCTAACTAGAGACAGCTACCAGAGTAGAAGTGTTAGGGCAGCCTTCCCCAGCTTGGGTCCCTCCATATGTTTTGGATTACAATTCACACCATCCCTGACCATTGACCATGGTGGCTGGGGCTGATGAAGTTTGTAGTCCAAAACATCTGGAGCAGCCCAAGTTGAGGAAGGCTGTGTTAGGGGAAAGGGAAGTGAGCACAACAGGGGGAGAAAAAGAGTTCCACAAAAACAAGTTCAGCACATTGCAGAAACAATGCCTGCTATTGGAACTTTAGAGAACAGGAATCAGCCATATTCCATATTGCCATTATTAGTTTATGTGATTTGTTCTATGTGTTTTTCTAAAACTTCCCAAGCCTCTACAATCCTACATCTTCTCTACCAGACCCATGGACACTGAGCTGCTAGTTTAGAATTATTGAGTTAGTATTAGTTACTGGGAAATTTGCCACTTTGTAAGTACAACCCAATACCAATCAGAGAAGAGAGGACACAAAATATTGTTTGGTAACGAAGGGCACAATCCTATGGCCAGCTAGACGCTGTCTAGCTGGTCATAGGAGAGGTCAGAGTCCCAGCTCTGACCTCGGAAACACGGTCCAAGCTCAGAACTGGGACTCTGACCTCGGAGCGCCCTCCCTCCACCCTCACAGCTGGCACAGTTCTTTCTGCACCGGCTGTGGCTCCAAGGTCAGAAAACTGACCTCAGAGCCAGAGGTTTGCAGGCAGGGAGGGGGGTGGGGAGGGGAGCAGTAAGGCTCTGCTGGGATACGTTGTATCCCGGTGATGCCCCAGCCTATCCTCCTTACAAGCAGGGCCAGAAGACTTAGACGGCCGATTTCGGCCATCTAAGTCTTTTGCAGAGTCAGAGTCTTTTTGCCTCTGCGCGCCTCCCGCCTTCTATAGGGTGCCCATAATCCTCCGTGTTTGAAGGTTATGGGGTGCCACAATGGATCGTGCTGCCCATTCCTCAAGAAAGGGAAACTTATATACATGTCTACTCATAAGTAAGTTCAACTGAGGTCAATGGGGCTTACTCCCAGATAAGTGGGTGTAGGACTGCAATTTCCCTAAAGAAAAACAGGCTACTTTCCGGGTGAAAATCAGCTTAAATGTATAAACTGGATGGTGTCACCTCCATATCTTTATATAAACTGAATTAATTAGCCTCAAACATTTTTGAATTTACACATCTCAGGATACAATGCTTTTGAAAACAGTCCTTAAGAACAAGCCAGACAAGGAATAAAAGATGAATCAATTCTCAAGATAGCACAATCTAGAACAGTAATGTTTCAAACCACTGTTTACAGGAAACCATCATGGAACCTTCACTATACTGTGAAGAACTGCTTAAAAATGAATACCCTAGACCCTCAGCTCATTGGAACAATTTGTCTGAGCAAGTAGCGTGTATGTAGGATTACAACCTGAAACAAAAGCAATTTCCCACGGCAAACAGAAGATGCATGCTGCCACTTTCTCCCAGAGCATAATCGACCAAAGTACAGAACCTGTTACCATCACTGGTAATTCCAACATTAGATAATATACCTTCCAGTCCTTTGGGTCAAGCGTTTTTAACATAGGAAATTCTTCCAGCTGTAATTCTTCATCTCCTGACTCTTCAGAGAGCTCTTTCTCATCCTCCAGCTCCTGGAAAGAGGCAGAAACATGTATGTTTCGCCTCTTAATAAATGCTTCAAACCATCTTCCGACAGGCTCAACTTGGCAAAGCACAGAAGCTGTGAATAAAAGTATAAGAGCAGCTTAGGAAACACCCTAACCAACCTTGAATTTTCAATTTCACCCCATCCCAACACCAGGTAAATTATCTTATATGCATTAATTTATTTAGTCAGAAGTACATGTGGTACAAACATATGAAGAAGCAAATGCTAGTTTGATATCATTAGCATACCATATGTATTACCCAATACAAAATTACCCAATACAAAATTATTTTGTCCAGTTCAGCCTATGAAATAGCTTAGTCACAGTTACGTATGACAATGATTCTCAGATTGTTCTCACATGTAAGTACCTGCCCATTATAAATATACATGGTTTTAATTGGATTGCAGTGAATCAGCAAGCGGAAGAAGATTGAGTCACAATGCATACTTCCAGGATTCTGTAAATTGGAATGGTTTGGACTACAGGCAATGCAATCAGTAAAGTAGGAACAGTAATAATGGTCAATGGCTATCATCCTGGCAATTAAGACCAAGAGAAAAAATAAATCAGTTATAAACTTAGCCTAACTTAAGCCTAAACTGCTTAAAAATGAATACCCTAGACCCTCAGCTCATTGGAACAATTTGTCTGAGCAAGTAGCGTGTATGTAGGATTACAACCTGAAACAAAAGCAATTTCCCACGGCAAACAGAAGATGCATGCTGCCACTTTCTCCCAGAGCATAATCGACCAAAGTACAGAACCTGTTACCATCACTGGTACTAAATAAGCAGTAGTGCATTACTTGTAATACAGTTAACCAACTAAAGTGCTTGTTATTTTCAAAGCACCCTGAAAGAATCACATTATTTCTATTACATCTGCCTCTTCTAAAATTGTGATAACAATTCTAAAGATGAATACGTACAACAAATTTAAACAGTAGCAGAATTCTGTAAAAACAAGAAAAGAGCCTTTTAATTGGAGCAAATGTAAAAACCTGGCTTTCTGTAGCTGGGTATTCATGCAACGACAAAGAGCATTACAAGACAATGTAATGACACAATACGTTTTTCAGCAGCTGGGGGTGGAGGGAGTTCTCTTTAAAGCAGCCTCATATTTAACAACTTGTCTGGCAGCTATAGGCAACAAGGAATTCAATGCAGGTGACTCTGTAAGTGGGCTGGCAAGGGAGGGACAGCTATCTCCATCCTTCCTCTGCCAGTCTGCTTGGTTTCTATGCTGATTGCAGAGGAAGGGAAGCCTGTCCCTCAGCTCCATTCTTCCTCTGCCAGCCTGGTTGGTGGCAGGCATATATTTAGGAGCCTAAGGGTGCAATTCTATGCATGTTTCGACAGAAAAAAAGTCCTACAACTCCCAGCATGCCCCAGTCAGCATGGCTTGCTGTGACATGCTGGGAATTGTAGGACTTTTTTCTGTATAAACATGCATAGAATTGTGCCCCAGCTTGCTGTGGAGAAGGGGGCTTCTCCATGGCCAGAAAGGCTACTAGTCTTTATTTTATGCCTGCGAAACATGGACTTTCTATAAACGTCATTTCCACCTCCTTGAAAGATTTCATCAACGTTGCCTCCGGAAATTCCTGCGAATTACTTGGGAAGATAGGCGAACAAATGCCAGTGTACTGGAAGAAGCAAAGACTACTAGCGTTGAAAAAATGATCCTTCAACACAAACTTCAATGGACCGGTCATGTTGTTCGAATGTCTGACTGCCATCTCCCAAAGCAGTTATTTTATTCTCAACTCAAGGATGGAAAGCAGAATATCGGTGGTCAGTATAAGAGGTTTAAAGATGTTCTCAAGGCTAATCTAAAAAAATGCAATATAAAAAATGAGAACTGGGAAGTTCTGGCCCATGAACGCTCTAATTGGAGGTTGGCCTTTCACAAAGGTTCTATAGACTATAGACTTTGAAGAAGCCTGAGTGCAAGGTGAAAGGGAGAAACGTGCTAAGCAAAAAGCACGTCAAACAAATCCTTTACAGCACCATCTTCCATCTGGTAACCTGTGTCCTCACTGTGGGAAGCTGTGTGGGTCTAGAATTGGCCTCTACAGTCACTTACGGACCCATCGCTAGAGTCTACACAATTTTTTTTACAATTTCCTCTTTTTATAATTTTCTTTTTGTAATTTTATCCTGGAAGACAATCTTACTCGGTCACGAGCGATTGCCTACTACAGTGTCTTGGCTAGTTACTCTTTAAGCTTATTTACTTTCCTGCTTTAGAGGCCATACACTTGCTCAGTCACCACAAACATATTAGCTCAAGCCCATAAGGATTTGTTATACCAGCATAACTGTTCCTGTGAAAGCTTCAAGAGCAGGAAAGGTATCTCTCTTGAGAGTTGCATGAACAGACATGAAAAATATAAACAGTTCATTCAGCCCCTGGAGTTGCTGGCTTCACATAAAAAGCCTTTGTAAAATAAAGGCAGATGAGAGCTTTTATTCCTCCCTTCCCCGCCAGCATCTCAGTAATTTCAAGAGACAAACAGGGAAGCCAACCTCCAGGCTTCAGCACTATCTAAAGTTGCCACCTTATTTCCATCTCTCACAAGACTGCTGAGCTATCGACACCTGTAAGACAGGCAAAAATGCAACAGGGGTAGCTCCTCTCAGAAGGAAGCTAGAGTGAAAGCTACGCCTGGTGGATTTCTCCTTGTCATATGCCAGCTTTCCCCAACCTGGTGCTCTCCAGATGGGCTGGACTACAACTCCCGTCCTCTCTGGTTGGGGAATACTGGTAGAAGCAACGCAGTTGGAAAACCAGAAAGCAACCCTAGGGGCATCAATGGCCCCGCCCCATCTCCTGAGCATGGCCTGAAAGATAGCAGCCCCCATCGGGGGACTCCATTGACTTTGCTGCCCAAACTAGGAGCCGCGCACGTCTCTGAGGAGAAACGAGAGAGGCGAGAAAGGCGCCCTGAGAGGCACTCCCAAGCTCGAGAAGCAGAGGCGGAAGGGGTGGGGAGTCACATACCCGTAGACAAGGCTCTGGTGACCGCGGTGGACTTGTCCCTCAGGCGCCCCCCGTAGCATCATGGCGGCGGTTGGGGAGTCCCACTCGCTGGGGGACTGGACGGCTCCGGCTTTTTCCTCCCGGCCCTAGTCACTAGTCACCAGGTGCCGGCGCATGGACCCGGCAACTACTTCCGGGGCACTGGGTCACCGTCGCTTTCCTCTTTGCCCTCCGCCTCACCTGAGAGACGGAGAAAAAGGTCCCGCTTCGAAACAAACGACATAGACGTAGTCTTCACACCAGCCTAAGAAACAGAGTGTCTACATACCAGAGAGTAAAGGACTGCTGTGCCTTTAATGGAGGAAGTCACGCTTTTGCGTGCCAAGGCGCTGCACGTAGCCAGATTTATCCTCTTTGACTTCGCTAGAACACGGCATTTATATTAGCCAAGACCTCCCCACCCCCCAGTTATTTGGGGAAGGTTTGCTGGAGTAGGTTTTTAAAAACGTGCTTGCTATTTTATACATTGTGTATTATAAAATCGTATGTTTTTAATATTCTAAATCACGTTTGTTTTTATAATGTTAAGTAAGCCGCTGCGGGAGCCTTCGGATTGCTGACAGTGGGTCCTAAATATAGACATAAATATTTTCAGGTCAGCTCTTTTCTACCAACCATAAAAGTTCAGATCTAAATAAAAATCAAAGGTAGCAGTGTTGGCCAAAAGAAAAATTCTATAATCTATATTAGTGTAATAACTTTTATCAGGCCAGCCAAAAGATCACAAATATCTAAATACAGATAAATAGCTGATCATTAAAGTTAGGAACCTAGCTAATCCTTGAGAACAACAAACAGTAAAAAGTCTGCTCCCTTTCCCCTCCCGCCCCGAAGAGAACAATTTCCACAATATTTTGATATTCAGAGTCCACGGAACGGATGTGTGTGCATAGTTTATTGGGTGGGGAAGATCATCCCGTTACACCACCACTAACCGGAAGTTCTTTAGAAAGGTACATCATCTTTTTAAAAAAAACTATGGAAGAATGGAGGCTTTCAGTTAAAAAGTGGAGGTGCTAACTAAGTACCACTTCACCCCTTTCCCCCTCCCTTCAGTGTGAGATCATAGAGTCGGTCCAATACCCATTTATTCCCCCCCCCCAAGCCTTTTGCGGTGGGGATTCGGCCCTTTCCTATTACGTCTTTCCCGCTCAGTCGGAAGGAAGTCATTATAAGATGCTGTGTAATACGTCCGCTCGGTTTCGTGTCGTGCGCATGCGTAGTAGTGGGTGTCAGACGGGGATCCGTATTCGGAGCTGCTTGAGGAGACGACGCGATGCCGGATTATTTGGGTGCCGATCAGCGCAAAACCAAAGAGGAGGAGAAGGAGGATAAACCCATCCGCGGTGAGAGTTTACTCTAGAGACGCTATTAAAGGACCCCGGTAGTTACAGGGAGGAGTTTCCGCAACATCCATTCGCAGGTTGCCGTTTGAGACTCCAGTGCGCAGGCGTTGTTCCCAGGACTGCTCTTCCCCTGCCCACTCTTCTCCTGGCTTCTTCCCAGTTCGGCACCCTGTTGGGCTTGGGCGAGCCACAGCCGGCTCGTGTGCGTGTCGCCTCAGAAGCAAGGCCCGCTTACTGGACTTAAGTCGCTGTACTGTAGCCTGATGAAACTTATTTTTCCTAGTACCCCAGTTTGTTCTGGCCATAGGCCAACCTATAAACTGAATAATAGTAATACTACTTAGCGTGTATATAGGATAGCACTTTAAAATGTACAAAGCACTTCCATGTGCTTACCTTGTAATCCAAGCGGTGTGCAACTTGTGGCTTTCCAGATGTTTTGGCCTACAGCTCCTTTCATCCCTCACCACTGGCTGTACTGACTAGGGCTGAATGGAGTTGTAGGCCAAAACATCTGGAATGCCACAAGTCGCTCACCTCTGTATGTAATCCTTACAGTAGCCTTCCCCAACCTCCAGATGTGTTGCACTGCAACTCCCATCCTCAGCCAGCATGTCTGACACATCTGGAAAGCACTAGATTGAGGAAAACTGCCCCATATCAACCCTGTAAACAAGGTAGTTCACTCTGATGATCTCCATATTGCTGACAGGAGCTTGAGGTTGAGAGGGGCTTACCTAATACCCCTGAGTGAGTTCATGGCAGAAGCAAGATTTGAAAAGAGAACTTGGCCACTGTGCTAAGGAAGCAAAGAAGTGGGATATGGCAGGGGCAGATATTAAGGGAGTGTTCTGTTTTTTATTCTTAACATATATATCCCATTTCCCTGCCATAGCTCCCAATAAAATATCAAAATATTGTGATACAATAAAACTCACTTTCTAGGTTTTATTTATCTATTTATTGCATTTATACCCCACTCTTCAGCTAGAAAAGGCTCCCAGAGTGGCTTACAAAAATTAATAATAAGACAGTCCCTGTCCTCAGGCTTACAATCTAAAAGACATGACAAAAAAGGAAAAGGGAGGGAGGAAGAAGAGTGCAAAACTCAGGCACCAGTTCTTAGTTTAAAAGGTTCTTATAGGTTTTTCTTTCTTTTTTTTCTTTTTCCTGGCAGGGAAGGGCAAAACAAGCTCCCTGCAGCTGTTCCTTCCTTGGCTGATGTATGGGGCCAGGTTGGTCTCCCCCTTGCTGCAATGTTAATCCTGGGAGGCATGGAGTGCAACTGTAGCCTCCCAGTGGCCCTTGTCAGTAAAAACCACAAAATAGAGTCAGCTTCATCTGCCTAAGCGCCTTTTCCCTAGTACAACAAAGCCTTCCTAAACAGAAAATGCCTTAGTTTTCACTGATGTGTATAAACCAATGTCTGTGCTGTTTTACTTTAGACTGGGGTGGGTGGTGTGCATGTGTGCTCACATGGTTGAATGCTCTCCTGTGACATTTTTGTTTCAGGGAGTGGTAGGGTGGGAGAAAATAGACCCTGAAGTTTGGAATAAGCTTTGGGAATAGGGCAAATTTAATTATTTTTGGAAGGGGATGACTTACCAATAATATGAAGTGGCTGAGGGTTGTTTCTTTTGTTTTTTTACTACCTGAAGCAACTATGGAACTTCTTGAGCTATATGGTGCCACTTATGTACCAGCTTTAACATTATTTTTAGTAATGTTGCAATTGTTTTCAAATTATATTTTATTGGTGAGTTTGTTTTAATAAGCTGCTTCAAGCAGCAGGAGAAGCTGACTATAAATGTTTAAAATAAAAAAATATTTGATAGTAAGTTCTGTTGAAATCATTGGAAGTTCCTTCTAAGCAAACATGGTTAGGATTGGGCTGTTTTCTTCCCCAACCTGGTGCCCTCCAGATGTTTTGGACTTCAAGTCCCATCAGCCCCACCTAGCATGGTCAATAGTCAGGAGTTGTAGTTCAAAACATCTGGAAGGCACCAGGTTGGGGAAGGCTGTTTTAGTGCAAAAGAGCTGATTGAAACATGTGCTGTTAAACATCTAATCAAAACACGATCTAAACATTTGCTGCTGCTAAATTATTCCATACATGTGGGTAAAAAAAACCCAAGCATTGAATAATGAAAGTTTCACTGTATCTGTAATGTAATCATGCAGGTTGCTTGGGAAGTGCATTCAAAGTACTGGATTATCAGAGTTCTGCATCTCCCATCCAAAATACTGACTACCGTAGTTCATGAGCTGTTTAATTTCTGAGGTGGAATGACATGAAATGCCTCCAGATTATTCTTTGCCTGTACAACTGAAATTATTTATTTATTTATTATTTGCATTTATTTATCGCCCATCTGGCCGGCAAACCGGCCACCCTGGGCGATGTACAGAAAATAAAACAGAATAAAATACATTAAAACATTTTTCTCCATTAAAATACATTAAAACAGTATAAAATTTTAAAATCTTAGCCCACCCCATATTCCCGCCTGAATAACCAAGTTTTTAATGAGCGGCGGAAGCTCAGCAGAGAGGGGGCATGGCGGAGGTCACTTGGGAGAGAGTTCCATAGTACGGGGGCTGCCACAGAGAAGGCCCTCTTCCTCGTCCCGACCAGTCTAGCTGCTCTGGCTGAAGGGACAAGGAGAAGGCCATCCGTGGCAGATCTTGTTGAGCGGCCCACTTGGTGTTGCTGGAGACGCTCCTTGAGATAGACTGGACCGGAGCCGTATAGGGTTTTAAAGGTCAAAGGTCAAAGCCAACACCTTGAATTCAGCAAGCAACTGGTAGCCAGTGTAGCTCCTTGAGCACTGGCGTGATGTGATCCCGCCGGCGGCTGCCTTTAACCAGGCGAGCCGCCGCCTTCTGTACCAGCTGTAGCTTCCGAACCTTCTTCAAGGGTAACCCCACGTAGAGCGCATTACAGTAGTCTAGGCGAGAGGAGACCAAGGCATGAACCACTGAAGGGAGCAGATGATTAGGAAGGTAGGGGCGCAGCTGCCGTATCAGATGGAGTTGATACAGCGCTGCCTGGCTCACAGCTGCCACCTGAGCCTCCATGGACAGCTGGGAGTCTAGAATGACTCCCAAGCTGCGGACCTGGTCCTTCAGGGGTAGATGTACCCCATTCGGCACGAGGTCAACATCCCCTAACCTCCCCTTGTCCCCCACCAGAAGTACCTCGGTCTTGTTGGGGTTCAGCTTCAGCATATTCTTTCCCATCCAGCCACCCACTGACTCCAGGCACTTGGACAGGGTCTCAACGGCCAACCTCGGTGAGGATTTAAAAGAGAGGTAGAGCTGCGTGTCATCTGCATACTGATGACACTGCACCCCAAACCTCCTGATGATAGCTCCCAGGGGCTTTAGGTAGATGTTGAACAACATCGGGGAGAGGATGGAACCCTGTGGCACTCCACAAGTGAGCAGCCGAGGGTCTGAAGCCTCCTCCCCGAGAACTACCCTCTGGTACCTTCCAGAGAGGAAGGACTGGAACCACTGCAATACAGTGCCTCCTATGCCCAACCCCTCCAGGCGGTCCAGGAGGATACCGTGGTCAACGGTATCAAAAGCCGCTGAGAGATCGAGGAGGACTAGAAAGGAGCATTCGCCCCTACCCAAAGCCCTCCTCATATCATCCACCAAGGTGACCAAGGCCGTCTCTGTCCCATGTCCAGGCCTGAAGCCCGACTGGCACGGATCTAAATAATCGGCTTCATCCGATTATAGAAGAGAAGTGAGAGAACAGGGTTTTTTTTAAATGACATTTGAAATTTGAACTAGAAAGCATTTCTTTAAACAACAACAATATCTTCATGTATTTTCATAGGTGTTTTTGATGTGCTTATAGCCTGGTCTGTTTGCTTAGAGGTCCACAGAGTTCAAGTTTAGGGTTGAACTCTAAGGTAACCTTAGAGTTACCTCTAAGGTAACTCTAAGAAGGTAACCTTAATGTGTTAATGCTACCTGACAACAATACAGTGCTACTATAATGACCTATGATATCTGGAGCTTGTATTTATCTGTTGGGAAGTAGTGCAAAATGTAGTTGCTTTACTCTTTAAGATGATCTGTGTTGTGCCTCTTTCAGCTTTGGATGAAGGTGACATTGCCTTGTTGAAAACTTATGTAAGTACTTCATACAGTTACAATTATATGGCAAAATCTGAGAACTGGTCACAGTGAGATGTTTGGGAAACATCTGTATTAACCAAATTGATTTGGCCAAGGGCAATACTTAATTAAGACTGCAGTCCTAAACACATTTACTCCAGAGGAAGCCCCACTGACAGATGCACGAGCAGTTTGGTGAAAAGATGAACCTTGCTCTTCATGTGCAGTTTTCTGGGGCAAATGGACTTAGGAGTAAATACCTTACTGGCAAAGCAAAGAGCTCAGACCTCACGAACAATAAGATCTGAAAGTGTTGTCCGTGTATGCACAAGCTGAGTACTCCCAGCAGATCGGGGCCATAGGCTTTAAAATGACAGCACATTCTCTTTTCTACTCAATCATGGCAGACATCTTGGAGAGGCTGTAGCTCAGTCGTAGAACACCAGCTTTGCATGGAGAAGGTCCCAGGTTTAGTCCCTGACATCTGCTGTCAAAATGATCTCGGGGAAGAAAGCCTGGGAAAAATGCTCCGCTTGAGGCCTTGTGGAGCCACAGTAAACGGTGCCAGACTAGATTGACCAATAGTCTGACTCATAAAGCTCATATGTTCATAAGTCTATATCATAGAATTTGGGATGTCTCTTATTTAATATTCCATTCTCATGCCCACAAATCTTCTGTGATTTCTTCAGTCTGCTATATTTTTCTAATCCAGGGCCAGAGCACATACTCAAGGCAGATCAAGCAAGTAGAAGATGACATCCAGCAATTACTTAAGAAAATCAATGAACTCACAGGTATGTATTTCCCGTGTCTGTGGGCAGCATATGTTTTTCTCATGTTAGTCTTGACTTTTCAGTTTTTCATGTCTCTTAAGGAGCATAGCTCAGAGTTCTTACCCTATTCTGTAGAACTGGCTCTTAATAGTTTATTACAGCTCATTCCCAAGAAAAGCTCAAAAGAGGAGGGGCAGTTGAAGAACAATAAAAGAAGTGAAAACAGGAAAGACTTTTGAACGGAGAGAAAAGGGGAGATATGAGGGAGGAGATAGTGTCAGATAGGGAGATGTGCTTAAATGTAGCTGTTTACATTTTGACATGGAAAAAAGATAGCAAGTGCATACTTGAAAGACTGGTGTGGCATAATTGTGAAGAATGTGAGCTAGGAGTTGAAGTTCACCAGTTTAAATCTGCTTAACTTTCACCTCACTGAATAATGTTAGTGAAGCCATTATCTCAGCCTCAGGGATGTTGTAAGGATTGCTAGAGCTTGTTTAGCTGTTAGGAAAAGCTCTTAATGTTATTAAACAGAGGACTGGCTTTCTTCTGCATGTTTTCACCTGATATGTCCCCCACCCCCCTGTAAGGTTTGCAGACCTGTTGAGTATTATTTAGCATTGATACAAGTGGCAGAATGGCTTTTTCTTTTTGGCATGTATAAATTGTATTGGTTGCAGCAACATAGGTAAGCGAATGCTTGAATATATAATATAGCACTAACTTAAGTGGCACAATGGCTCCTTTTTTCTGTCCTTGTAGGCATTAAAGAATCAGACACTGGCTTGGCTCCCCCTGCTCTCTGGGATCTGGCTGCAGATAAACAAACTCTTCAAAGTGAGCAGCCATTGCAGGTGGCAAGGCATGTATATATTTCATCTGATTGCTCATAGGAGCAACGAACTACGAAAAGAAATAGCATTCTATCCTTCACATGTAATGGGAGATCCTTGTTAATAAGTGAAGATGTCTTAGGGTCCCTTCCTGTATAACATATAGTTATATTACAATATGAATATTAAAACTTTGATTTTCACATGGATCCATTTCCTAGGAACTGCTTTTGTGTCTCTTAATTTCATGTGAGTTTCACTCCAACATAGTTGCATCCGCTGGAAAATGACTAGTATTTAACAAATCCAGTGGCACAGACCTTAAGAATCTGGTATTTGAGATCCATGGAAGGGTAATGGGAGGTAACATTGAAAGCAGTTTTTAGTTGGATATTTGAGGTGTCTCTTCTCATGTTGTTTCTGATATTTTAGGATTTAGAAAGGAAGTTTATAAGATAATTTTGAGTTATGGTTATTTACACAAGAATAATAGTAGAAATGTTGTATTGCTGTGTAAATTCTTAAAGAAGCCAGGACTGTAGATGACAATTTGCTGAGTGCTGATGCGTTAAAACCTTCATTTGCTCACAGACTGCTTGTTTAATTACTTTTTCTTCTGGTTAGGTGCACTAAGATAATCAATGCAGATTCTGAGGACCCCAAGTACATTATCAATGTTAAGCAATTTGCCAAATTTGTGGTGGACCTTAGTGATCAAGTGGCGCCTACCGACATTGAAGAAGGGATGAGAGTTGGGTGAGTTGATATCAGTACTTACTGTCTGTGTATATACATTTATTTATTCATTTATTTGATTTAAAGAATATTTGTATACAGTAGTACCTTGGATTACGAGTATAATTCGTTCCAGAACCATGCTCGTAATCCAAAATGCTCGTACAGCAAAGCGAGTTTCCCCATTAGAAATAATGGGAACTCCGCCGATTCGTTCCACAACCATTTAATCACTGCTTTGCCCCATGAAGGGAGCCGGCAAAGCAGTGATTAAATGGTTGTGGAATGAATCGGCGGAGTTCCCATTATTTCTAATGGGGAAACTCGCTTTGATGTGCCGGCTCCCGGGCTCCCGGGCGCGCCTTGCGCGCTGCCATACCGGCTCCCGGCGGACTCATGTCAGACCCCCCCCACATCAATCCGCCCGCCCCGCTGGCACGGCTTCTTCTAGACTTCGGAGCAGCAGGAAGGAGAAGCAGAAGCAGCAGCAGCAGCAATAGCAGGGCTGGGGCGAGGGAGGGAGGGAAATCCCAAATCGCTGCTGATAGTGCTGGGTGGGAAAAGGGGACGGGGCAGGCGGGAAGGAAAGGGGGGGGTAAGGAAGAGGGAGGGGGACGTAGGGGAGTAAAGGAAGAGGGGGCATGGGGGGTAAAGGAAGAGGGAGGGGGACCTCTCCCCCGCCGCTTGGGGAGGAGGAGGATCCTCTTGCTCGCTCAGGCAGCTCTCTTTCCTCTCGCTCGGTTTCCTGGAGGGGTGGTGTGTGAGGTAAAGTGGCGGGGGGAGGGGAGCAGCTCTTCTTCTCCCTCCTCCTCCGCTTCTTCTTCCTCCCTCTTTACTCTTCTCTCCTCCTCCTCCTCCTCTCTGCCCTCCCCTTCGCCGCCGCTGCTGCTTCAACCCCGCCCCGCCCCCGGCTGCTCCGAACAAAGCGCCGCCGACGCCTCTGAGGAGGCAGAGCGCCACAAAGATAAGAGACGAGGCTGAGGAGACGAGGCTGTCTCTTTAAATCGTCCTCTCGCTTCCCCTACACCACCACCTGCCCCCCCTTCAGTGTTTAATGATCCCCTCCGAGAGAGAGAGAACTCAACCTAAGCCTTCTAAGCTTTGCTCCAACAGTTGTACTGAGCTGATAGTGTACAGATTAACACAGCCAATCCTTTGGATGTTGTTCTGATAGCGTAGCTTCTGTAAGGGTTGCCAACTCTGGAACCAGCTCCTGTAGCTGTGTCCCTCTGCCAGTAGCTTGATCTGCAGCAATGAACACGCAAGCGTGCTTTGTTCCTTCAGATCTTCTGCTGTTTTCTGCAGGTAAAACTGTGGGTTCTAATGTTAGGAAAGGGGGGGGATGTATCCCAAAGCGGGACAAACCAATTGGGAAAGGAGCGAGGGGGGAAGCAAGGGGAGGGGGGAGAGAGAGAAGCGCTCTCTCAGGGCTCCTTCGCTTCACCTCCGAGGCGCAGCCTCTCGCTCTGCGTGAGCCTCGCGCTGCCGCTTTGCCGGCTCCCAGGCAGGGAGCAGGCAAAGCGGCAGCGCAAGGCGCACGCAGAGCGAGCAACGGCCAGGGCTCCTTCGCTTCACCTCCACGGGGTGCTTGGAGGCTCCTGGCGCTGCTGCATGCCGGCTCCCAAGTAGGGAGCCGAAGAATGGAGCTGCAAGCCGAAGAATGGAGCTGCTTTCTACCGTCGCAAGCGGCGCCCGTCAATGATGGGGCCGGATATGACGCGACAGGACCGAAGGCGGCGCGGGCAGCTCGCCTCTCCGTGAGCCGCCGCTTGCAATGGTAGGAAGCAGCTGGAGCGGCTCCACGCTAGCAAAGCACCCCGTGGAGGTGAAGCGAAGGAGCCCTGGCCGTCGTTCGCTCTGCGTGCGCCTCGCGCTGCCGCTTTGCCTGCTCCCTGCTTGGGAGCCGGCAAAGCGGCAGCGCGAGGCGCACGCAGAACGAGAGGGAGCTGGCAAAGTGGCGCGAGGCAGCGAAGCGAGACGCCCGCACAGCGAGCGGCCTCGCCTCCATGGGGCTCCCAGGTAGAGAGCTGGCGCAGCAGCGCGAGGCGCCCGCAGAGTGAGCGGCTGCGCCTCGCCTGTTTGGGGCTCCCTGCCGGCTAGGCAAAGCCGGGGAGCTGGCACTTTAAGTGCTCGTCGTGGCCACAGTGTGTGGCTCGTGTTGCGAAACTTGCTCGTCCTCCGAACGTCAATAAATGATAAAATTTTGCTCGTTTTACGAGTAGCTCGCATACCGAGTTACTCGTAATCCGAGGTATTACTGTACTGCCTTTCAGCCCTAACAGTCACCCAAGGTGCTTTACAACAATTAAAATCTCGTTACAATTAAACATTGGAGAGAATTAAGACAAGTCAAGGTAAAACAAATAAAAGAATCTACAAATGGAATAAAAATATCTTGACTGCCTGTCTAAAAGACACCAGAGAAGGGGTCAATCTAACTTCCATTGGGAGTTCCCACAATTGGGGTGCTGCCACTGAAAAGGCACTGTCTTGTGTCCTGGCCAGCCATACATCCATAAATAAAAAATAAAAATATAATTCTTGCATAGCAAAGCTCATTGAGTAGTTTACAACAACAAAAATAACATAATAAACCATAATGTAACAAACTTTACAATATTCTGTGTGCAGTTATTTTTGTTTTAGTTTGCAGTTTTTTCAAAAAAGCACCTGAAATTTTTGGTGTAGAGAATCACTTCTCTCACATATTGAAGGATTGATTTTTGAGGGACATATTATTAAATTAATATGACTTTTCAACTGATTTCTGCAGTGTTGACAGAAACAAGTATCAGATCCATATTCCCCTGCCTCCAAAGATTGACCCAACTGTTACTATGATGCAGGTGAGGATCTCTGTTATTTTTTCTTTGCATTTTTTACCTTTCTAACCTGACTCCTCACTGCCATGTGCTATTCTTCTTCCATAAAGTTTGTAAAAATTGCAGTTACAAACAATGAAGGTATGCACACATCCATTTTTTAACACAGGTGGAGGAAAAACCTGATGTCACTTACAGTGATGTTGGAGGTTGCAAAGAACAGATTGAGAAGCTAAGAGAGGTGGTGGAAACACCGTTGCTGCATGTAAGTATTGTTCACATAGTGAATTTGATGTGGATATTTTCTTCTTCTTGTAGCTTGTCAAGGCTTTGCTAGTCCCAACAACATCTGGAGGGCCATTTCAGTAACCTGAAATAATTATTCAATCATCAAATTATTGTTGAATAGATTTATTTTTAAGATTCAGGATGCTACCTTTATTCACTTTCGGGGGGGGACATAAGGATTGCTTTGCTTGATCAGACCAAGCTTCATCTAGTCCAGCATTTTGCTTCTAACAGCAGTCAAACAGATGCCTCTAGGCTGTGAGCTGGCATCACCATTGGCTGATGGGAGTTGTAGGCCAAAACATCTGGAGGGTCACAGGTTGCCCACTCCAGCTCTATTCTCTCCTAAGTAGGGCATGAAGATAATGGCCTTCCCTTGTCATTTGTCTTACTAGCACTTGATATTCAGAGAGACACTGCCTCTGGGAGATCATGGGGAATGTGTGACTGCTGGAAGTTTAAAGGTTGCAGGGAAGGGAATGCCTTGTGACTTTCTCTACTCTGCCTTCAACATTGAAGCTTCAGTGAATGCCAGTTGGCTTTGGACCAGGGGTGGCCAAGTTGTGGCCCTCCAGATATTGTTGGAGTACAACTCCCATCATCCCTCACCATTGATTATGCTGGCTAGGGCTGATGGGAGTTGCAGTCCAACAAAGTCTGGAGGGCCCCAAGTTGCCCATCCCTACTTTGGACCAACTTTCTTGTTACTGTTGCGCTTCCTTGCCAACTCCTGCTCCACCCTCTGGGTCCCCTCTCAGTTTGTGCTCTGCCTCTTTAAAAATGGAACAAATTCCTGATAGTTCATTGATAGCACTAGTGTTGTAATGCTGTGGCAATCATGGGCTCCTTTGCTAGATGTTGAACCCAGTGCCGGGCTGGGGAGTTTTTAATCCTGCTTTCACAACTTCTAAATCTTTTTTTCCTGTATCACCACAGCCGGAAAGATTTGTCAATCTTGGGATTGAGCCCCCCAAAGGAGTGCTTCTCTTTGGCCCACCTGGGACAGGCAAAACCCTCTGTGCTCGTGCTGTTGCCAATAGGACTGATGCCTGCTTCATCCGAGTGATTGGATCTGAGCTGGTGCAGAAATATGTGGGAGAGGTAATGAAAGAGGGAGCATATTGCCGGTTCGATGTGTACTGGGGAAGGGTGGGAGATCAACAGTTTTCACAAGCCCTAGATTATAAAAGCTATCTCTAAAAACCTAATGCCTTCATACTGCTTTTATGTGCAGATCATAATATACAAATGGTATGTCTGTAATGTTACTGTTCTGCAATATGATTGAAACTTGGACCTGTTGACATACTTGCTCACGTGATCTTAGGCCTGTGGCAGTTCTGGCTATATAGATTCAGAAAATTGTCCACTATGTAGGGTGGATTGTATGGTGAGAGATTGTATGGTGTGTGATAGACTTCGCATGGGTTAGTAGCAGCCACACACTGTTATGTCATAGATGGAAGGGACTGTAACTAAAATGATTTCATATAGCTGCATGCATTTGAGTTCAGGCTAATCTCTTGGCTCTACTCATCATTTGGGAAGCTTTAAGTTTTGCTTTTAAAATCTTAACTCAAATGGCGGTTGACTCAAATGGCAGTTGGCTCATATAAACAGAAACTCTGATCTCTGTCTCGTTCTTTTAATAGGGTGCTCGAATGGTTCGGGAACTCTTTGAAATGGCCAGAACAAAGAAAGCTTGCCTGATCTTCTTCGATGAAATTGATGCTATTGGAGGTTGGTATCAGCATGTATTTATTTGTTCTTATTCCATATCTGGTGTGACCCTGAATGTGAACCCTGTTTTATTCATAATACAAATAAAATAAAATCAAGTCAACTGCCCAGTTATCTCTTAACTCTGGGCATGTTACCATCTTGTTTTTATTTGCTCTTAGTTTGCTTCCAAACTCAAATAACATGAATGTGGTTTTTTTGCGTTCAATGATTAATATTTGAAATGTGGGATTAAAAGTTTTCCTGAATTTCAATAATCTTCTGAATATAGAACACAATTCTAACATACAGAACTACTTTTTGTACAGTCCAGGATGGACTGTACTCCTTCAGAAAGCACACAGGGAGATTATTCTCTTGAAAGTACCTGCATATCGGGCCCTTCCTCTCTCCCCATGTAAGCTTGGTGGAAGACTAGGCAAAAGGGTTGGGAAGCAATTTGGTCCTTGACTGCTGTGCTCTACTACACTAGATTGGCCCCTGTAGCACTACCAGGGAGCAAGGAAAAGTATTTCACTTTCTGTAACGTCACATCCTTCTTGTAAGTTACTTATTTTCTTTCTCAACATTTTAGTTTGATATCTATTGGTGACTTTGGTAAGGAAAATAACTTGAATTGCATCTTGTAAGTGGCTTCTTTTTTCAGAGGGTATGGTTAACAAGGATGTCTTGTGTCTTTCTGCCACTGCCTCTTTCTAGGAGCTCGCTTTGATGATGGGGCTGGAGGAGATAATGAAGTCCAGCGCACTATGCTAGAATTGATAAACCAACTCGATGGCTTTGATCCAAGAGGCAATATTAAAGTGCTGATGGCAACTAACCGACCTGATACCTTGGATCCAGCACTGATGAGGCCTGGAAGATTGGACAGGAAGATTGAATTTAGCCTACCAGATCTGGAGGTGAGCATAGCTTTATTTTCATATTAACCAAAGTCAATAACAATGCATTTATTAGAACCTGAGTGACTCACTGAGGCTGAAAAGGACCTTTTATATTAGCTCTCTGAGTGATGTACTTTTTAAATGAGCATCCATGAAAATGGATTGGATCAAATAGTCATTCTACACCAGGGGTGGACAGCCTTTTTTCAAATGAGGACCACATTCCCCGCAGAGGTAATCTTTTCTGGGACACATGCCAACAGTGGGCAGGGCCTGAGCCACTCCACACTAGAGATCGTCACCACTTCACGCTGTTGCTCCCCCCCCCCCCAAGAACTTAGAGAGAGAGAACAGACAGATGCTCTGGGTTGATGATCTAGGGAATGAGGGTGGGGGGTGGTCTTAAATTAAGATCATCACCACCTCACATCCAGCTCTTCCCCCCCCCCCACATCACCCCATCCATTCATATATCCACACATACCCTATCCATTCTCTCACGCACTTCTCTCTCTCTCTCTCTCTCTCTCTCTCTCTCTCTCTCTCTCTCTCTCTCTCTCTCTCACACACACACACACACACACACACCCCTTATCAAAGCCTGGATCCATGCTTTCAAAGCACTCTTTTCCAGCTTTGGTGGAGAGGGGCTGCCCCTCCCTGCTTAAGCAGGAACACCTTTTGAAAGTGCAGACCTGGCTGGATTTGCATTTTTGGAGGGGCAGTCTGCCAGAGACACTGCAGGCTGCGTGAAATGTGGCCAAGAGCTGTAGGTTACCCGCTTCTGTTCTACATCATATACAAACCTCTTTATTTGAAATATTCTGGTGCTATATAAAGCTGTATTGTAAAATTTTAGTTTCTTCCTGTTTTTTCTAACTTGCTGACTGACTGAATGTCAAATGATGTGTTCTTTTGACTGAGTGGTTCTTAGTCTAGTGACAAATTCCTGAAGAGTAGCTGCGTTAGTTGCAAAAGTCCTGTAGCACTTAAGACTAACACATATATTGTGGACAAGTTTTCATGGCCTAGAATTCACTTCATCAGCCACTCAGTCTGATAAAGTAGGCTATAGCTCACAAAAGGTTGTTCCATGATAAATGTGTTTGTCTTGAAGATACCACAGGATTGTTTGAGCTTTCTGTTGTCCCAAGGACTACTTCAGCAGATGGCAATCAGAAAGTATATAGTCTTACATACATTTCTATATAGAAATGAAATTTAAAATAACAACAAAAAAGAAAGTATATAGTCTTAAGAGCAGTTTCTGGGGTTGGGGGAGGGGCTTGGCTGAGAGAACCTTGGTGGGCCCTCCTTATTGCCGTCCACTTGTTCAGAGACCTGGCAAGCAGCAACTGGTGAAGACAAATTGCTTGCTTGCCTGCCCGCTCCCTCTGGATGGTGTGGCAGGAGGCCACGCTACACAATGGGCAGGTAAGAGTGTGGTTGTGGCTGCTGCCTGATGCTGGCCCTCCTTAAGGGAATTCATGTTGGCTGAGCAATTCAATTTATTCCTAATTCCATCACAATACATTCTTATTCTTAGCTTGATCCTTTCTTTTTCTTAGGGACGGACTCACATATTTAAGATACATGCTCGTTCAATGAGTGTTGAAAGAGACATAAGATTTGAGTTGCTGGCTCGACTGTGCCCTAACAGCACAGGTAAGTCAAGGACAATAGCTCTTGCCTGTCCTCTCTCCTCCTCATTTTGTGGTGATAGTTTCTTCAAATTGTTTTAAAATCCATTGTTATTCCTTACAAGGTGCTGAAATTCGGAGTGTCTGCACAGAGGCAGGTATGTTTGCCATCCGAGCAAGGAGAAAAATTGCCACTGAAAAGGACTTCTTGGAAGCTGTGAACAAAGTCATCAAGTCATATGCCAAATTCAGTGCTACACCTCGATACATGACTTACAACTGATCCTGGGCATCTCAAAGAAACCTCTTCCTCATGCGAATAACCTTAAACAGAGTAATAGTTTGTTGTGTGTGTAGTGTAACCTAGATAGGCAAGTGTAGAAATAAATGGAACATTCCAAGTTAAATGGTGGTAATTATTGAAAGTTTACATGTTCAGCGTTATTGTAATATTCAGTAAGTGATGGTGAGTGAGCTCTAACTCTTATACTGTCCCTAACTCCCTCAGGGCATGATATGCTTGATGAAAGGTGGATCAGATGTAGAACATATATAAGAATGAGTCCAAATGAAGCAGGAATAGATTGGGGGGTTACGTTGAGTCTGCCGATACCTCACTTTTGTGTCTGGTTGCTGTTGTTGGCTTATTCTTTGCTTCATTATCCTTTATGCAACATTGTAGAAAGGATTCTTAATTATACACCTGGGTTGCCATACCTATATGCGTAGACTTTAGATCAGGGTGGGCAACTTGTGGCCCTCCAGATATTTTGGTCTATAAATATTTTAAACAAACTGCCATCAGTTTATGGTGAGGCATGCTGGCAGTTGTAGGCCAAAGCATCTGGAGGATCACAAGTTTCCCACCCCTGCTTCAGTTATTCTTCAGAAGGCATGAAATCAGCCCACATTTCCTGCAGTGAAACAGTTCTCCTCATTACTGACTTTATGCCATCTGAAAACACTTGGCTCCTTTGTTCTGGGAATGTTGGTGAACTGACCAGGGCTGGTCAAATAGGCAGTGCATATTTATCAAGCAGCTATTTCCAGTGACAATATTGAGATTACCGTATGTTGTGAGGAGACTGCTGAGCTGACACTTCATTATTATAAGAGCCTCCAAAGATCATCTCTGCACCATTCCAACGATCAAAAGATGTTTAGCCCCTATTGTTTTATATAGCATCATCTATGTATATGGTGCTTCACAAAGAAAAGGTTTGACAGGTCTGTTTTCAAGAAGTGTACAAATCTTTAAAAAAAACAAAAGCTAAAGAGCGGCAGGGATAAATGTGGAAACAATATGCGATTTCAATTACGTGGTCTGTAGCTTAATTCCAATATGGTACTGGATTTAAGGGGACCAATGCGCCTTCCACAATTTTTGTATAGTTGGCAGTGGAATTGAGAAAATACCTCCAATCTAGCTTGCTGCATAGTGGCAAATGCCAGCAGAAGGTTGATTTCTTGTGTATTGGTGAGGAATAACTAAATAAGGTACATAATGTATAATACAGGATTGTGTGTACCTATTGCATAGGCGTGTAGATCGGAATCTCCAGGAATTTTGGCCATAAAGATTAGATTTGTGTTGACTTGGAACAGTGTGGTAGCAATAGGTATAAGCAAAAAAGTTAACTTACCATCAGTAAAATTCAGTATCTAATCTGAATAGCTTTTTATTTTGAATTTTTACACTTTTGACAATACTTGAAAGAAATGTTTGGTTATAAAAAGCAACAGTTTGCACTGTAAGCAGGTAGTAGGCAAAATACTCAAAAGGACAGTCAATTCATGTTACAAAATGTATCAAAATACCACCTGACATGCTCATGCATGCATTCTAGGTAGCTCCAAAAATTCATGTCCATTGCAGACATTTAGTCCTCTCAAATATAAAATGTGA
Source organism: Shinisaurus crocodilurus (assembly GCA_021292165.1). Taxonomy (NCBI): domain Eukaryota; kingdom Metazoa; phylum Chordata; class Lepidosauria; order Squamata; family Shinisauridae; genus Shinisaurus; species Shinisaurus crocodilurus. The sequence continues at coordinate 199,999,153 of CM037879.1, forward strand.
AGAAGGGAAAAATTACTTCCACTTTGCAACAGAGCAAAACCGCATCAGTACAAATGGAAAGCAAACAGAATGATGAGCTCAATTCCTCTTTTTAGAAATTCGTAGATTATGGCATCTTGCACTTTGAAGCTACTGATCTTTTTAGGTTGGTGCTAAATGAAAAGTTATTTAATGGTCAATTGCCAAAACCACCTGTACTGTAGGCTGGGTTCATTTTCACAGATGGGGATACAAGTGAGTCTCTTACAGGCAGGCCCAGAAGTTAAAAGCGGCTTTTAGCATCCACATAGAATTTCCAACTAGGGCTTTAAAATCCTGTTCGCATGCCTGGATAGGTTTGCCATGACAAGACTGGCCTAACATTAGTATTCTGTAGTATGTGGCAAGACTGTAGACTTCAGAGGCATAGCACAGAAGAAGGCGGAAGACACACATTTTGAAATATACTGGGCACTGAAGTCCTATTGATTTCAGTGGGAGAACTTCCAACACATGCTTAACTCTCCAACTGAAAGCACTGGGCCTTAAAAGTGCTCCACTTTAGCAAGATCATGACCACTGCAATCCTATAAACACCTAAGAGTAGTCACCATTGAGCAGAATGGGGCTTGCCGCTAGTATACATGCATCAGATTGCATGGGCCATCCAGCTCTGTTCTAGCGAGCCGAACAGAATGAAAATTGCCTTTGGAACAATTTGCTATAGAGCAATATAAAAGTAATGGCTTGCTTCCCACTCTGCACCACACACTACTAATTACACTCAGAAGGTAGCTTCACTCTGCATTCAAGTGAAATGGCAGGTGGAATAGTATTACATTTTTTTAAATATTTAAATGACCTTGAAAAAATTGACCTTTCACAACCTATGAAATACAATAAATAAAATATCCTATATCGGTGTTCTCCAACCTTGGGTCCCCAGATGTTTTTGGCCTACAAGGTTGGAGAACACTGTCCTATATTTTGGGAGATGTCTTTCCTCAGGTTTATAGTTCACAGAGGCTACTTACAGCCAGTTGCATTTTAAAATGTGCACTGTGGCCTACTAGTGATGTGTGTTTCTCTTGCCCAGCTACTGGATTATTCCTTTTCACTCTCGGCTGTAAGTCCATGTCAGCAGTGCCACTGTGGTAGGTGGTGACTTGTAATTTTCACATACAGCAACTGTTTAGTAAAAAGCTAGCTCTCGGGCAAAAGGGGCCATAACATAGGACAAATGTACAAAATGGCACTCTCGTATTCATCTTAGTGCTTAACTAAAAACCTTGGACTTCTACACTGGGAATTTCTAATGGAAATCTAGTTGTAAAAAGTTGTCTTTTATGTTTTTTAAAGCCACTACATTCAATCTGGTGCCAACAACTCTGAAATCTAGTCTGAAAACCTTGGAAGATATTTGTACAGTGCAATCAATTGGTAGTACAAAGACAAGTTTTCCAACAATCTGCTGTTACTGAACAGTGAGTCATTTGGACAGGAATCGGTCTGAACCACACACCCGCTCCACACACACACCCCAACAATCATTTCTACTCTTTGCAATAACACACTGCTAAAAAATGTAACATACTGATCTATTGCACATTTCTGAACAAGAAGAAAACTCCAAAATGTTCTAGAATGTTTGCAGGAAAATACACGCTTCTTCAGTTTTGTACAAATATTAAGGCTTCAAATTCCTTAGACAGTCTTCTGGCACAAAGCAACTGCCCTGCTACTATGTCACATGCCCGTAAGACTGGCTAGTCCTGGGCTCTTGTATAACCCGTGCAAATTCAGAGGAGCCCTCAGAAGTCAATCGATGCATCTCCAAAACATTTTATGACGTACGGGTACAAATGACAGCATCTAATGGTGTCTGGAATGCAGACAGGCCTTTCAGTTGGCTGGTGAGTACAGCATCATGAATACTGGGAAACAGCAAGTCTTTTAGGGTAGGTTTGTCAAAAAAGTGCAGTCTAGCAAGATTGTCCACAACAGACCCTAGGTGAAAAAGAAAAGAAGGGCTTTGTACATGTACACAGCTGACAACATAGACACTTTAATTGCCAGCTCTTTTACTTTTGTTGTCCTTGTCCAACTAATGATTATATGTATGCAGAAGCACACAACCACCCATAGTTTGAGGAGAAACTGTTCATGCAAATGGGTGTTATGTGCACAATTCCTAGTGCAATGTAGGAGCTGGGCTACATGCACATAGTTCCAATATGAAAAAATTGTAGTAGTAGCAGCTATTGGTGGTTGAGAGGGGGAAAGGGGAGCTGTGTTAAACCCCTCTTTCCTCTTCCTGAACAGCCGAGCACTACTACTGCCATTGATGGTACTGGGGCTCTGTGTATTGCAGGCCAAAATACTGCACATGTGCAGCTGATTCAGAGCACAGCTGGGTATCCAGATATATCAGTGCAGTAATCCAATATGACCTGCTTTTTACGGTTCTAAGGCCATCGAGTCCAACCCCCTGCTCAATGCAGGAATCCAAGTGGAGCTGAGCAGACAGCCAAGGGGGCACAGCTTCCTGACAGAGCACACCTTTTGCGTTGGCGAAGGGGAACGAACCTTGTCAAGATTTGTTACATTTTTGGAATATAGAATAATATCCTATATATATATATATATTGGGGGGGGATATAACTTGGTCCCAAGAGGTGGGGGATGCACAATATTTATGTTGTATTTCTTTTTTATTTGTTATTAGTTGTATGATTGGAAAAAACCAATAAAACTTATATTAAAAAAAAAAAGAGCACACCTTTTGCATATAGGTCTCAGGTTTAAATCCAATACTCAGCATCTCCATTAAGGATAATCAGGTCATAGGGAAAGAACTCTGTCTCAGAAAGCTGCTGCCAGTCAGATTAGATGATACTAGCTAGGCGGGATCAGCTCATGTTGTGGGGTGGGCAACTTGTGGCTCTCCAGCTGTTTTAGTCTACAACTCCCACCAACCCTAGCCAGCATAACCAATGATGAGGGATGATGGGAGTTGTAGGCCAAAATGTTGGAGGGCCACAAGTTGCCCACTTCTTTTTAGACACATGCGCTTAGGCACATGCTAAGTTTGCTGTGACTAGTCACAACATTTCTAGTGCACTAGTCTCTCTCTCTCTCTCTCTCTCTCTCTCTCTCTCTCTCTCACACACACACACACACACACACACACACACAATCTAGAACAGTGTTCTCCAACCTTGGGTCCCCAGATGTTTTTGGCCTGCAACTCCCAGCATGCCCCAGCCAGCTATGCTAGCTGGGGCATGCTGGGAGTTATAGGCCAAAAACATCTGGGGACCCAAGGTTGGAGAACACTGATCTAGAATCTAGAAAGACCACCATACTGACAAAACAATGATGTTAGCAAGGTCAGCTCATACTTCCCCTCACCCCAAGTCCTCAAACTTACCGTTACAGCCAGTTATATATACTGAAATACCAATTTCTTCATATTCTTTTATGATCTGTAACAGTGCAGGAATGAACTTGCAGTTAATATTCCTGTATCTAATAACAAAGCTCATTGTCAGAAGACAAAAGTACGTACAAACATTGTCAGAAGCCATGTTACAGCTTGGCTGGTATACTGGAAATACATGGGCTGTACAAAGGGAAGAAATAAGGGGAAAATACAGCACTTAAATGTTTAAAGCAGCCTTCTCTAACCTGGTACCTTCCAGAAGTTTTGGACTATAACTTTCATCAGCCCCAAAGCAACATGAGCAATGGCTAGGGAGAGTTGTAGTTCAAAATCTCTGGAGGGCAATAAAGGCACGTGGCCATGGCACACCCTCCTGGGAACAAATGGGAGTTCTTCCAGCCACCTTCCCACTGTCTTATGCCCTTCGCCTTTGTACCTAGCCGTATGGAGCTTTGCCTTCTACGAGTGCTTTAAATGGCATCATGTGCTTTGGTAAGAAGGTACCATCAGGGCGCGCGGTACAGGAACAGGAACTACATACCGATTTTAGGGCTTTCACTCCAACAGAATCCACAAAGTTCACGGATGAAAAGTCCAAAATGACTGAGTGAATATTGGTCACTGGCTTCATAAAACGTTCAAGTTCATCAGGAGAGGAGTCCTGCATAGTAGCTTCTGCTGCTGAGAATTTTCCATTGAGTGGCAATTCATCATTCATCACTTCATGTTTTACACTATTCTCCGTGTCGTTTGTCTTTGATGGAGGATGAACAAATGCAAGATTTAAGAACAGGCTTTTTTTTTATTTTTAAAGACTTCTACATATATTTCCAGCACAAGATGTCAAATTGGCTTTACACATATGCTAGTTCTATATGCACACTTGTTCTCTGCATAAATGAATGCAGATGGTTGATTCTATGTAAATATTTATCTAGAGATTTTTCATACTGATATGTGTGTGTGTGTGTGTGTGTGTGTGTGTAATAAAGAATAACTATCAGCTTTACCGTATGATCCAGATATGGGGAATGTGTGAAAAGTCAGATGTTGTTGGACTACAACTCCCATCATCCTTCACCACTGGCTATGCTGCCTAGGGCTTATGGGAGTTGTAGAACAAAACATCTGGAGGACCACATGTTCCCCAACAAAGGTATAAATCTATACATGTCTACTCAGAAGTATGTCCCATTGACTTTAATGGGGCTTACTCCCAAGTAAATGGGTATAGAATCACAGCCTACTCCCCGCAATTCATTTTGTTGTTACTTTTGGCCAAGTCACTGATGATTTTGAAGAATCATATCCTCCTTATCCACATAGTCAAACAATCTTGTAGAAAAAAATGCTTGTTATCTCAACTGAAAAGTGCTAGAAAATCAGTGTAATCTTGGAATGTAAAAACATGCATGGGGCCATTTCAAGCAAGAACATGACTTCTGATCACACCTCAAAAAAAAATGTTGTGTGGATCAGTCCCTAGACTACCCTTATACCAGAATAAACTTTTACAGAACTCATTTCCAAATATCTGAACCTAATTCAGAGGATTCTACTCTCATGCTTTGTTATTTTATGCCTCTTGAACACTGATAGTGTTTTTTGTGAAGAGCAGCCTGAGGAACAGTAAAGGCAAACACACAAGCTATGGCTGCGGCAGTTTTGTTTTGCCCTCACTAGGGGGAACAGAGCTTAAACCAGTGTTCTCCAACCTTGGGTCCCCAGCTGTTTTTGGCCTACAACTCCCAGCATGCCCCAGACAGTTGGAGAACACTGGCTTAAACAATCAAATTGACAGCTGCCTTTGATACACATCTTTGTGCCTATTCATATAATACTTGTCCAGCACTTTCCCCAAAACACAACGGGTTGGATCCAAATGTCATATTTAGAGTAGACCCACTGAAATCAACGGAACTTAGGATAGTTGTGTCTAACTTAAGTTCCATTGATACAGGCCTGTGGCGGCTCACACTGGCTCAGCTTGTCTGAGCGTGGAAAGCTAAGCAGGGTCAGGCCTGGTTATTACTTGGATGGGAGACCCCTCCTCTAGTTTCCTGCATTGAGCAGGGGGTTGGACTCGATGGCCTTGTAGGCCCCTTCCAGCTCTATGATCTATGAAATCTACTCTTAAGTATGACTAAATCCGGATCCAACTCAATGGCTGTAATTAACAGGAATTATATCAAACAAAGTAAGTTACTGTTCACATGCTGTATATTCCGTTTCTCTCTTGTGAGCCTTTTTTTCCCCTTTAGAAAAAGGAAGAAAATCTATCAGATGGTCTCACCTGCACTAAATACAGATTTGTGTGTTCCTATTTCAAGGACATCTCTGTATCTATATATATAAAAGAAGAAGTCCTGACTGACTGACTCATAAACGTCCAGCTCAAACCGTTTAATCTAGGAATGTGAAATTTTGAGGGAACATTGCTTTTATGACATAGACACCCACTAAGGAAGGATTTTTAAAAATTCTGTCCCTAAGGGGGTGAAAAAAGGGGGCAAAATCGGCCCATCCTCATATCTCCTATGGGCAAAACAACAAGGGAGCAGTTACGCAAATCGGCCTCACCTCAGAATTGCTGTAGGAGCCAATAGGAGCGGTTATGCAAATAGTCCATATGACACTTAGAATGTTCATATGAATTCCTGCAGGGGTCAATAGGGGTGGGCATGCAAATCTCCCCTAGGCCATTTAGAATGTTCTCTGAGGGGGTGAAAAGGGAGGGAAACTTTTTAAATGACTGACTGACTGTTGTGTGTGGGGTGTCATCGCATAGGCTCCATCACGTTTTGACGGATCTACCCCAAACTTGGCACGGTCACTCTTCATCACCTGTAGACTACTCTCAGGATTAACCTGATTTTTCTTTAAAATCAGATATTTCTGTCAGATATTTATGAACTGCCACAGGGGCCCAATCAGGAGTGGATATGCAAATCTCTCCTATGTCAAAACAGAATGTTCATATGAATTGCAGCCGGGGCCTACATGGGGGTGGGGGGGGAGCTGGGATTTCATTGTTGGGTAGTCCCGGGGGGGGGGGGGGGAGAGCAGGGATTTCATTGTTGTGTAGTCCCGGGGGGGGAGGGAAGCAGGGATTTCATTGTGTAGTGCCGGGGGGGGGGGGACACACAGATTTCATTGCATAGTCCTAGGGGGGGAGCTGGGATTTCATTGTTGTGTAGTCCTGGGGTGGGGGGAGCTGGAATTTCATTGTGCAGTCCTGGGGGGGAGCAGGGATTTCATTGTGCAGTCCTGGGGGGGGCACAGGGATTTCACTGTGTAGTCCTGGGGGAGCAGGGATTTCATTGTGTAGTCCCGTGGGGGCAGGTATTTCATTGTGTAGTCCAGGGAGGGAAGCAGGGATTTCATTGTGTAGTCCCGGGGGGGGGGAGCAGGGATTTCATTGTGTAGTCCTGGGGGAACTGGGATTTCATTGTGCAGTCCCAGGGGAGCTGGGATTCCATTATGTAGTCCCGGGGGAGCTGGGATTCCATTATGTAGTCCCAGGGGACCTTTCCTATGGAGCGATTCAAAACAGCGGTCAGCTACCTTAAGGAATTTTGAACAAATAGTGCCTATAGGAAAATGATGACCCGTGTAACGCCGGGTAAAAAAAGCTACTAAGTTATATATAAGACAACACAAGGCTAGCCAACTTTCAAACATATAGCGTCAGTGCCCGGTCAAGCCTGGTTGTTACTTGGATAGGAGACCCCTCCTCTAGTTTCCTGCATTGAGCAGGGGGTTGGACTCGATGGCCTTGTAGGCTCCTTCCAACTCTATGATCTATGAAATCTATGGAAGTGAGCCTCAGGAACATGCACTTCCTTCTCTCTCTTGAATGAATGCCCCCTTCCTTCCCTAACTCAGATTAAGGGAAATGTTGAGACAAATCCTAACCTTGGTTAAAGCTAACCAAGGTTCTGTTTAAACCATCATTTCAGATCCAGGTTAAATGGAAACCCTGGTTAAAATTAAGCACCAGGAGCTCATGTTTCTGTTAACCACAGTTAAGCATGTGAAGGAAGAGAAATTAAAATTTGACAAGGGAGATCGCATTCCCAAGACTGGTTTTTAATTTCTTAACAGCAGTTAAGAACACGTACCATTTTCAAGACTGCTTTCTTCTTGTGCTCATGCAGGTGCTTTAGTTCCCTGGCGTGCCTTTTCTGTGCTTTTTCCCTTGCTGCCAATACTGCGCAGGGATCAACACCAGTCTACCGTAGAAGGAAAGGCAAACTCAGATAAGCTTCATCTTGTAAAGGAGTAACCAAGGTGCAGGCTTGGGCCTGTGAAATCTTCTAACATAAGAAATTTGTTAATCTTTAAGGTGCCCGTCTTCTAAAAGTTCACCTCTCTCAGCAGCTATTAAATAAAATTAATTCAGCTGCGAAATTGGAGAATTAATTTATACTGCAAAGCATATTTTTTAATACAGCTGTGATTTAGGACAAACAAGAGGAGTTCTGGAGATCTTAGAAGCCAGGACTTTGGCTTGATTTTGAAAAAGCAGCACCTATCACATCTAAACAAATTAAAACATGGAAGCTGCAGGAATGTTGGATGATTCAACATCTATCTTAACCAAACCAGACCTCTGTATACTTCTCCAGTGACAACCAAGGTTACTTTGAAGTGTGCCAAATTAGATTCTATGTCTGTGGGATCGTGATCAAAACTATACGCAAACTCATATTTGATAAGTCAAGTGATTAAAAAATGAATTCATCAACTATTTTCTGGCCAGGCCAGAAGGCTTTGCTAACAATGCTAAATATAGCACAGGTAGCTTAGAGTTGAAACATATGATCAGCAGGCTCACAGGATGTATCCGCTGCTGGGTTGTACCACTTCAGACTGCAGGTGGAGAAATAGAATGTTTGAATACTCCCGTGTCTTTAAAAAAAACAACACCCATCCCTGCAAGTATAAAACTTGCATGGAAGCCTGGGACCCTAACTGCCTATGTACAGGGACTTGATTTTAGATGGGGGAATGGTCAAACATATAACTGCCACCTCTTGCAGTCTGAAGTGCTATAATCTAGCACACACTGCATGAGTTTACTATCTCTGCAGTTTGGCTATTCACTATAAAATGTTTTAGATCACTTTTCCCAACAGGATAATGGGTAGAAAGGAAATGGTGATCCTCACCTTTTTCTTCAGTGCATTGATATATAAATCACTATTGGCAAAATAGAGTGATGCATTTGCCTGGAATATTTTAATTCCAGGACATTCTTTTACCTAAGGAATGAAGAAATTAAAAAAATATATATTAAGCACTCCTTACTGAACCTGGTTATGTTGCTACTAAATACACATCCATTAGAACTTGTCTAAGTATCTAGTGTTCATCTCATACATCTGAGGGATGCCATCATCCTGGAACTTACTGTGCATGTGCCATACTGCAGAAAGAACCACGATTAAAGTTTCTATGGCACCAGATTTCTTGGGATATAGAGAGGGTGGGGGAAAGGATGGAAGACCACAAGAATAAATTCAAAAGCAGAATGTTGTGATCTGTGCAGTCTTTAAAAAATGGACAATTGCCCTCTTCACATTTTGCGCCTACAACTCCCTACTCCATTGCTACCTGCAATGCTTCCCAAAGAGGATCCACCCATATAAACACTGCCTTTATGAGCTGTTTGCTCTCTCTCATTCTGCAGGAAACCCTGCTTCTTTTTGGTGCCGCAAGCCTAGCCACCCATCAAACTAAGATGAACCACTTTGGAATCACTGTCCTGGTTGATGGTTGACAGCCTTTCCGTCTCAGCTTATCCCAAGGAAGGCTGACAACCTTAAAAGTCCGCTCAGAAGTGACTTTAGGGCACACCACAGGCTTATACATGCATTTATGAGGAGGCAAGAGCTCTCCTGCAGGGACTATACCACCTTTGCTTCACAGGGGGAGGTGCTCCTCTAAACACCCCACACACACACACTCTCATACACATTAAGCCGCTCTGGAACCTTTTTTGGCTGAAGAGCAGGGTAAAATGGCTTTGAATGAATGAATGAATAAAAGCACAAAAAACTTTCCATGTCTGAAAGAAGGCATGGATTGTACTACCTCGCCAATGGGCATCAGTCTGCTCTGACCTACAGTCTTTAGGTTTAGATGCTCTCTAAATCTAGCCCTGGATTTAGATGCTCTCTGAGCCGGGGTTTACACGCACAGCACTAAGAAGTGTTAGAACTGGCCTAAATCACTCCAAGCTGCAGGTGGAGGTTGCCAGATCTGAATGCTTCTCCCACATTAAAAATCTCCCAGAAAATAAAAACTAGCACCTCTCAGAGAGAAAGTTTCTAACCCAGCTGCAATAGTTTTTTAATTGCAGGGAAAGCTGGAGAGTATTAAAAAAAATAATCAGATTTCTCCCATCTACCGTCTGAAGCGCTATCATCCTTTCTAAAAACTAGCCAATCTATCCCCTCTTTCTGCTGCATTTGCAGACCAGGCCTGAAGCATGCTAGAAAGGGCAGGAAACTAACTCACATTCTTAGTGAAGGGAGAGTGCATTAAGAGTACCACCAACGGGCATGCATGACTGCTGGCCACCCGCACCGCACATGGTTCCTCTCCCTCTTTCTCTCTGGCTCCCCTCCCTCCCTCCCTCCCTCCCTCCCTCCCCTTTCTTTCTCCCCCAATCCTCTCTGGCTTCTTTCTTATTTTTATTTTTATTTATTTATTATATTTATACCCCGCCTTTTTTCCTGCAAGGAACTCAAGGCAGCTTACATAATCCTCCCCCTCCTCTCCATTTTATCCTCACAACAACCCTGTGAGGTAGGTTAGGCTGAGAGTCAGTGACTGGCCCAAAGTCTCCCAGTGAGTTTCATGGCTGAGCGGAGACTAGAACCCGGATCTCCCAAGTCCCAGTCCAACACTCTCACCACTACGCTACACTGGCTCTCACTGGCTTCTTTCTCTCTCCCACGCCATCCCTATGCAATGGAATGGAGCAATTTCTCCATTCATTTGCATGGGGTGAGAAAAAGGTCCCCTGCCGAAAATTGGTTGTGGGGTGATGGAGTCCACCCCCTCACCAAGTACCCTGTTGCCCCAAGGGTCCTTGGTAGGGGATGGACTTCACCCCCCTTCCAGACGATTTTCAGCAGGGGAGCTTTTTTGCTCCCTATACATGCCAATGGAGAGATCTCCATCAGCTTGTATAGGGAGCGAACCCGCTTGCTGAAAATTGTCTGGAGCAGGGGAAAAGCTCACCCACCGCCAAGGAGCCTGTTGCCTGAAGGGTCCTTGATGGGTGGGTGCACTGTGCCTCCCTCCCAACCATTTCTCAGCAAGGAGGTCTCCCCCCCCGTACATATGAATGGAGCAATTGCAGACGGGGAAAAGAGCTCGGTGGGTGCCTCAGCCTGGTCTTACAGGCACAGTGGCACCCGCTGGCATCATGTTACGGATCCTTGAATTATGGGATCCAGCTTCTCCTTACAACCAAGGCTTTGTTATTGCTCCTCTCCATCTTAATCAAAGAAAACACTTCCTTTGCTTTTCAAAGGGTACTAAATCTCTTTATACCCCCTTACCTCTTCGTACTCTTCAACATCACAGTAAATGTCTGTGTCGGGAATCTGTCCAAGGATTCTGTATTGTGGACTGTAGAAAAATATTCATAGTATTAATAGGTCTCTAATCTCTGTTAGAGGCACGCACCTGGGGCTCTTACATCTTTGGTTGGTCCTGAGGCCTGGTGCCTATTATCCAAAAATAGTGGCATGCCCCACGTGGGTGGAAAGCTGGGGCCTCCTGAGGGAACATGAAACAAGAATAAGAGGAGGAGAGACTATAGCAGGACTGGGCAACTTGCGGCCTTCCAAATGTTTTGGCCTACAACTCCCATGAACCCTCATCATCGGCTAGGGCTGACAGGCATTGTAGGACAAAATATCTGGAGGGCCACAAGTTGCCCGCCCCTGGGCCACAGGAAATAATCAGGCCACAAGGGGAGGCTGTTGGGGCTGAAGAGAGAAGGGAACAGGACCCGGATGGCAAAGTGGAGTGGAAGGGGAATAGGGGGAATGGCACTGAGAGGTGTTGGGGAACCTGGCATACACCTGGGAAACGCAACAAAAAATAACATCTTAAGATTTCCATCTTCATCAACTGTGCCCATTTCCAGTGTTTACATATATTGATCAAAACAGGTTCTGCCGCTTGGGCATCGTCCGTCAAGAAGCAGAGAGCAAATGGTGCTATTACAAACTTGGCTTCTGCTAAAGTCATGCGCTATCAATTAAATGAAAATCTACAGCAGGGGAAAATACCATTTTGGAGCCTGATGTCAACATGCATGTACACACATAGACAGCCTTCCTCCACTTCGAACCTGCTACTGCCGGAGCGTCTCCCATTGCAACTGAGAACACCTGAGACCATTTTGCTCCCTCCCTGCTCCTTTTTTGAATCCTGTACAACAAGTTTGCTTATGTCTGTGTCTCTTGTGTATGACTAGTTAAAGGGAGATGCAATAGTATCTTGCTCTTGATTGGCTGCTTACTCTTTTTAGGAATGAAGCCCAAAATAACACAAATAACCCAAATATGCTGCTGCAATTCCTTGATCAAAGGCCATAACAAATGATTTCTGCTTACTCAGAGAGGTATTAGCAAAAATTCCAGCTCTTCGTAATGTACATGGCCAATGCTGAATATTAAATCTGGCATAAAGTAAGTTGGAAAGCTGACCACTGTGTATGTGTGTGTCTGTTAATGATCTGAAGAAATCTGATAAAATGAATGCTGCTGGACTGTTTATTGCTCCTACCTTTATGTTAAATTTAGCCTTCATAGTTCTATTTTCTATTTAGATGTCTTTCAAAGTCTTGTACTGCTGTACAAATGGTTGCTTTTTCCAGGGGTTCTTCTGTGTGACATACTTCCAGCTGTCCTGGCAGGGACTGAATTGGCTGGGAGGAGCTGAAGCAGCAATTGCTCAGCAATGACAAGCAGAGCAAGTGCCTTGGGCAGCCACCCTGGTGAACTACTCCACTTCCTTGCAGGAACAAAAATGTACACAGGGTGAGCAGGCTCAGCAAATGCACTGCTTCCACTGAGCGTCGAGAAAGAGTTGCCCCTTTTTGCATCCACCACCAAGGGCCTTCAGCTGAAAGCATAAAGAACTCACCTCTGGGTTCTGTACACGATGGTAATCACTGCAAAAGCTATAGAAGTGAGCAAACCGTAGTCTAACCCCAGAAGAACAGAGGCCAGAAAAGCTACAATCCAATAGTCTAAACAAACAAACAAACAAACAAACAATCAGCAATATACTGTTTCTACTTTTCAAGAGGTCTTGAAAAGAAAAGTCTTCTTTGGTCAGTCACTGACCCCATTAGCATATATGTGAAGTTGCAATTTTTTTGCCCCAAAGCTTCACATAGGAAAGTGGTTGTCAGGGTTTCAGAACAGGAGGTGGAGGTGTTAGCAATGTAGCTAGCCCAACAATGGAGGATGCTGCAGCTTAATCAGGTACTGGCAGTGTGAGAGCAGGCAAGGTCTCCTCACGTTCACATTTGCCCTTTGGGCCATTCGTAGTGGCAGGGCAGGAGATAGGACCATGCATATTTTTGTCCAGGTATCTACAAATCGCCTTGGTGTTCTATGACAGGAACAGGCAATGTAAGCCTGCGAGGCCTCACCTGGACTCGCCAAAACATTCGCTCTGCCCCATACAGTCTCATGCCACTCCTATGTGGACAATGAGCTATGCACAGAAGAGAGCCTTGGAGGGCTAGACAGGGCACACAACCATTTGCTTCCTTGTCTTTTCATTTCCAAACAGGCAGGGACTTCCCTTACACCAGTGGTGGGCAACCTGTGGCCTTCTGGATGTTTTGGCCTACGGTTCCCATCAGCCCTAGCCAGCATAGTCAATGGTGAAGGATGATGGGGGAGTTGTAGGCCAAAGGATCTGGAGGGCCACAAGTTGCCCACCCCTGCCTTACACAGATGGGGTCTTACACTGCCTGATTGGTCTCCAGCATATTTTTGCCCTGTTCCTCACAAGCTTTTTACATTACTAATTTTGTGCATGGAGCATCACTCTTCTTGCACTGTTTGGACTCTCACAGTGCAACTTTTTTTGTGCAACACAGGGATGCAGGTGGAACGCTGGACTACTGCATAAAATTAGAAGTGGTTGAAAGAAACATTAAACATGCACTTTGATCTGCATTAAGTCACTCACCAGTTCAATCTTGCTGGTCCTCCAGAAGTGAGCGATATCTCCAAATTGTTTGAACATGCCTTTCAGATTGACCATGACAATTGCTGCAAGCACAGCCTAGGAAGATATTTTGGGAACAGTTTGATTTTCTTAATTCTTTTAAAACTGTGTTGTTAAAAAAAAAAAAACATTCCAAGATATATAACTAGTATGATTTATCCAGGAGATATATTCTTATGCATGCATTTTTTTAAAAATCAAAGTGTAACAAGTGTAAACATTCAGGCAGTCAAATGTCCCCTTTGGATCTTTTGCTTATCTGGACACACATTTCATCATAAACCTATGAGATGTCTTGATGATAATTAGCAGCAGGTTTATTTATTTTTTGAGTGCCTGTAGCTGGCCACCTTTCTGGCTGACCCATTTAAAAAGAAATACCGGTATGTTTCCCTTCTAAAGGGACGAGTCAGCCTAAATTAAGCACTTCTAAGTCCAACTAATTTCACTGGAGTTAGCATTTTTAACTCTCCCCTGTTGGAATCCATGGGGAAAAAAATTGTATTCCCACTTTCATGCTTTATATCAGGGGTGTGCCACTGCGGGAGATCTGGGAGCCATTTTCTCCCCCTGGCAAAATCTGCTAAATTTGACCACTTTAGTGCTCTGTAGCTGCTACGGAGCATCATTTTGTTTGTTGAAATTTTGGGGGCTGGGGGATTTGGGGTGCCTTGGGGGCTGCACAAGTAGACAGTGGGGCTGCCTGCAACTTGTGGGTTGCAGCTTGCCCACTCCTGCTTGTGATCCTGAAATGAGGAGTAATATGTTGCCTCATTACATTTTAGCTTCTGAAACAGAGATTTCCACTATTTTATTAAGATGATAGATTCATGACTTTGGCCTGCCCCACTTTCTGTCCTGGATTTCTCCATATTTTAGCCTTTTACGGTCTGCACTGGTCCAAGGAAGGTACGTGAACCTTATTGTTTATACACACACACACACACACACACACACACACACAATTTGTATCCAATGTTAGTACTACTTAGACCTTTACAACAAGCCACTAATCATTGGCTGGTCCTGCCCCACTATTCTGGAATCACTGGCTGAAGGTATAAAAATAAGGACAAACAGTAACTCATGTAAAGTTACTGTGCTAGACTGCTACACATGTGCATTAAGATGCTCAAGATTCAAGTGCTCAATGGCATGTAATTACTTGCATGTTTACAGGCACGGAGACAGTGACTTGGTCTGCACATCACGCTAAGCCATGGTGGGTTGATATCGTGGGTGGTTATAGGGTGGCTTAACATGCCGTCTGAACCCGGAGTGGTTTTTCCATCGTAGGTTGTTTTTCACAAACAAGCCACCCTGAGAATCCATGGCTTGTAGTAGGGTTGTTTAGGGCGGCTTGTTTTCAGTGTGGCTTGTTGTGCCATCTGAACCTGGCAGGGCGATTTTATCATGGGTTGTGGGGAATGGCTAGAGAGCTGGCCAGCAAGAGCGGTGAAAACCCCTGCCACTCCTCACGATTGCACTAGTGCCGCTGCCACTCTCCCTCATCCCTTCTCAGCGCCTTCTGCCTCAGGATGAATTTTTAATTTTTTTTCATATAAATCATGAAGAAAGGACACCAGAGAGTGTCTTGAATGCATTCACAATTTTTTATTTATTATTTTTGGTCCTGAGCAAGTGCACAGGAGGGAGTGAATGTCCCCTGCTAATTTTCACCTCAATTTTACTGCTCTGCCTTGAAATCTGCCTATTTTAAGCAATCTGCCTCACTTGCCTGCCTGGAAATTTGCATATGTTTACCCATTTAATCCCTGCTCTGTCTTGAAATTTGCATATGTTTAGCAATCCCACTCACTGCTCTGTAATCTTCATATACATCTGACAGCTAGCAATGGAGACCAGTGGAAGGAAGCGACAAGCACGAAGTGTGGGGTAGCAGAAAGCAGCTGGCAGCTACAGGAGAGAAGGAGCTTTAGGGGTGGGTGTTATTACTTCAGTAGAAGGTGAAGCAGTCTTTTTTTTTTTTTTTTTTTTTAAAGGTGTTCACTAGCAAGGGAAGCTCCAAAGCGGAGGATGAAATTGACAAGGACATTGACAAGAGGGGGATATTGGTATGCTGGGCTCAATAGTGGACAGGTGGTCTTGCGGTCCTGTGCACTTGTGCAAGACCCTTAAAACAAAACTTAAACGTTTGCAAACATGTTCCCGCATTCATAAGAGCTCAGAAACTTAAATCCCTTTGGTGATATGATGTGTATGTGTGTGTGCATGGGGGGGGGGGGAGTTTCCCCTGTGGGAGGACAACCCCAGCAGACCAATTGCAGAAAGGGTGTTGATGTAGGGAATGAGGAAATGAAGATTTCTGCCACAAAGGCCCCTGGGATATGTGCCGGCAGTGGCCTGGAGGTCTGAGAGTAACTGAGGGAGAAACAAGCCATGGCAAGCCACCAAACAGGTGATCGGCTGTTGGGGAGTAACAGATAAGCCACCCATCCACTGTGGCTTATTCTCAGGGCGGCTTAGCATGATGTGCAAACTCACTCTAAGGCTGCAATCCTATACACATTTCCCTGGGAGTAAGTCCCATTGAACTCAGTGGGCCTCATGGCTGAGTAGACCCCTTATTGGGTTATGTTGCAATGCAAGGGACAAGTAAGGAGAGATATTGTAAGCTACCAAGAAACAAAGGGGACTCACATAGGAATCCAGACCAGAAAGCCTTCACTCCAATTGTGGATATCCAGAAAGGACAGTATCTACTGAGAGCTAACAGATACAGAGAGCCAGCAGATACAAAGAGAACAAGCCCAATATCCAGTGATTTCCAAAGCCATTAAATTAGCCTGCCATGCAATCAAATCCTGAGCTTAACAATGCAGCACAGAACATTCAATCAACAGTACAGATTGTGCAATGGTTTAGCAAAAGGGGCTTTTACTGCTGCTTAAGCATACATTTAGACCTGAATGAAAACAAGCACACAAAGAACCCTTACCTGGGGCAGCGGTTCAAAGAGGTAACCGATGGCAACAATGACCAAGAAAACCATGATGGAGGACAGAGTGCCAGCAACCTGAACAAAAGGCACACAAAGCAAAATGTCTGAAGAGCACTGCCTAGAATTAAACAGCTTTTAAAACGCACATAATCTTGACACTTCTGAGTGTTCATTCCACATGTTCCTCTCATTAGCTTTCCTATATACCCCTTTAGGAAATTAAAGGGAAAAGCATCCAAACTAAAGTTACATACCCCACGTGATGTATGTACAGGAGCCAGAAACAGAGTAGCGAGGACTTAGATAGAACACTGGACTGGGGAGATCTGGATCCAGATTTGTATTCACTTGGGGAAATCACTCTTAAATATACTAAGGGTGCAATCCTATCCATGTTTAAAAAGAAAGAAAGTCCAACAACTCCCAGCATGCCCCAGCCAGCTGTGCTGACCGGGGAATGCTAGGAGTTGTAGGACTTTTTTTGTCTAAACATGCATAGGATTGTACCCCAAGCTACTGAACAGGGTGCAGATAAAATGGGATAGCCCTGAATGGGTAAAATGGATACACCACGCTGATCTTGTTGGAGCAAGGAAAAGGTAAAACTTGGTCTACATACCTGAGTCTTTCCCCCAGTGCCCTCCTGAACGAGACTCCGAGACATAGAACAAGTGACAGCAAAGGTTTGGAAAAAGGATCCTGTGAAATTACATATGCCTAATGCAATGAGTTCCTGTGACAACAGAAAAAAGGAGAATAAAAGCAAGTCCTGATGAATACTGTCAAACAGTACCGAAGATAGTACTTATACGGATGACTGTCAACCACGGTTGACAGTTCAGGAAAGTTACATCTGCATTGGGCCATACAGAACGTAGACGGGGCATTTTTCAGACAAATGCGTCTTCAACAACTAAAGCTGATGGGAAGATACATTACTGATTTCAACAGGCTTTTGATCAAAGAGTGAATGATGTATATTGACTTGGTTAGCACATAATGCCAACTCAGGGGTTACAACACCCATGAACTGGTGGAGCTGCACAGGAGTGAGTGAGCGCACTGACTCCCCCTGCCTGCCCCTTACGCTGTGCGTCCACTTTACTAAACCACCCAGGAACACCCCGTTCCTGGGGTGTTAGCCATGACATTCGAACCTGGCACTCTGGGTTGTTGAGGGTTAAATAACCCAGAGTTTGAACTTGTGTTGGGTTAATGCTCTGGGTCGTTTAACTCTCAACAACCCAGAGTGCCAGGTTCCGACATCATGACTTAACAATCCAGAAATGGGGCGTTCCTGGGTTGCTTAGCAAAGCGGAAGTGGCAAGCTCGCAGGAGACAGTGCGCTTTCTTTTGGCCACAGCAACCCACGGGTTAAACAAACCATGGGTTGTTGTTATGTGCAACCTGGTCCATTAAGTCACAGTTGAGTTACCTGATTTCCATCAACTGTATAACCATGCTTCAGAGCAAAGATTTTGGCCATTGAGATTGTCATGGAAAATCCCACAAGTGCTATTGCAATTGCATCCACAAATACTGCTCGGATGAGGCTGACATCAGGTACTTGTGGAGGACGTAATCTGCAAGTGATTCAAAAGAGAAAAGACAATGTACTGGCCATATTGAACACTACATAGCCGTAAAAAGTTAACATTTAATTCCATGCCCTTACCCTTTGGGGATATTACCAACAACATCCACTCCATAAGTCTTCGACAGATTCATTCCAGCGGAAACTGCAGTACCAATCACCACCTAAAAAAATGAACACACACACACACACACACACACACACACACACACACACAAAGAGGTAACTTGGTTAAAATAAGAAAACTTCAGAAACCGCCTCGAGGGAGTTCTGTTTGCATCTTTGTCTGCACAGTGAAGGACATTTCAACTAAGTTTAAGGCAGAACTTACCACAATGATCTCCATAGGGATAGGAACAGGCAGTTTCTTCTTAAAGCGGTCATTGATTTCCTTACCACTTAGTAACAGAACAATACAAATTAGTCCAACAACGAAAGCTGCTACATTGGTTTTTGTGATGTTTGAGAACACAGCAATTAAACTCTGCAAGACAACAAAATGTGGAAAGTTATTCATAAATGATACAGCCAAGAGAGAAACAGAAGCAAATGATTACGTGGAATGCGATGTTGGATTCAGAATACAGCACCCTGAGAATCTCAGTTTTTATTTAAAAAACAAGTTTCTAGCCCTTATGGGTGTAAAGACAACCTTGAAAGAAAGCAGACAACCTTGGTGAAATCTTAGAAGCTATAGGGGGAGAAGTGGGATTTTTTACTTGTTGGAGGGGGGTGGGCTTCATAGCATCTTTGGAGCAGAAGCTACAGAGCGCTAAAAGGGTCAAATTTAGTTTTAAAACAAGCTAAATTTGACCTGTTTAGCACTCCGTAGTGCTAACGGGACCATTTTTAATAAGACTCCAATTTTGGAGTACCCCGTAATGCCCCACAGAGTGTGGCCTGTGGGGGGGGGGGTCCGGGGGCAAAAATAGCCCCTGGGCTCCCTGCAGTTACCCACCCGTGACACAGTTTGTCACCTTAGGCAACAACGAGTGATCTCCACAGAGAGAACAGGGAGGCTACCGGGACAAGGAGGCACAAAGAAGATTCTAAAAATCTGGCCTGCCCAACTTGTCCCCTACTTAAATTGTGATTGGGCAGATTCAGGTTTATACAAAAAGTTCTGTCACTGTCATCTGTGTTTTGATCCTCAGACTGACATCAATAGATGCTTGTAGGGATGGACAAAACCCTTCAGAAATGATATTACTAGTCAATTTTTTTTGTTTGCTTTCTTTTCTTTTCCCTCAAAAATTGATTGGGGCAGACCCGAGTCAGCCAATGTTGCATGCACTTTGAGTCTCACCTCTGCCTTGTACTTAGGCACTCGGGCAAGTCACTCTTCTTTTAGCCTAATCACTTTGCCTTTTGGGAAATGCACCATGGCAGCCATTTTATGAATGGGCAACCCCCATGGCAGCCATTTTGTGAGAGCACTGACAACACTCCCTCAAAATGCCAAATGTGCCCACCAGCCCAAAATGGTTGGGAACCCCAGTACATGCTATAGATCAAGCCTACCGACACTAGCTCAGTAATTGGCCACATATAACATTTCACAATTTCATAGCCTACTATGAAACAAAGGGAATAAGAATTGCCTTGTTTATTTATTTAATACATTTTTATACCGCCCAATAGCTGAAGCTCTCTATAAGCCTGAACTGGTTTAATTGTCATGGCTCCTTTACCTGTAGGGACAAGTATCAGTCGGTTCTGAGGAGCCTTGCAAAACTACAGTTCCCAAGTTTTCTTGGTGAAAGCCATGAACGATACATTTTTTAAGACTGGATGAAATCTCTCTGTGGATATGGACTGTGAAACTAGGCACTTTCTAAGCCCGGTTGTCTATAAACAGCCAGGAATGGTCCCATCATGTGTCACTTCATTGTATAGTTACTTACATATAGAAAGGAGAGGGGTCCACTGAATCTTTTAGTCTTAATCCCAAACAGATACTTTAACTGGGAGGTAAAGACATGCACGGCTGCAGCAGTGGTGAATCCCCGTACCAGCGGCTCCGTAAGATAAATGGCAACAAATCCAAATCGAAGGAGTCCTAAACACAACTAACAGAAAGAAAGAAGAGTCACGGCCTAGGAATCGCCACTGCCTTCTAGTTCAATTTTAAAAGCCAGCACTATACAGAGCCATGGACTTGAGAAGCTACTGCCTGATTACCCCTCACCTTCAACACACTGGATCAGTGGATCAAGCATACTTAATCTCAGATAAAGCCACCTCTTTCCCCTTTCCTTGTAAGCATGCAGGCCTTCTCCTTCCTCTCCTAGCTCAGAGAGGTACAGAATGCCAATACTACCAGGTCTCACATTTGTGAGTTGTGTCTAATGCTGTGGGTCCGCCAGCGGAATGCATTCTCCCTCCCACCCCCTAAATCTGCTCTGGAGGGTTGGGAGACCCTCTGCAGCAGATCTGGGTGGGTGGGGGCGTGCAGGTGGGAGGAGAGCAAGGGGAAGTCCCGTTGCGCGAGAGGAAGTCTGCTCACATGACATCAGACGGAGCCCTGTGTGGTTTGCACGCTGTGGGGAGGGAACTGTGTGTGGTTACGGAAGTGGGAAGCATAAACAGCAAAGGTGTCAGGAAAGCAGGCAGAGGTTGAAGTGATAATACGAGGCCTATAATCAAGGTGGCCTGGATGCACCACAGTGGTCAGGAGTTGGGGGTTTGGCTCTGCATCGTTCTTTGTCCCTCCCCATGACTAACAGAAGCAGCATAGCTTATGCAAAATCAGCCAATCAGGCAATTCCGCTTAATTCTGCTTAAATAAATATATTAAATAGTATTAAATAAATTAATTAATTTGCCCAACTTATACCCAGAATACAACTATTCTTGGCAAAAAATATTGCGCTGCCGAGGTAGAGAGTTTTATTTTTTAAGAAGAACACAGTATAGACAGCCATGATGTGACTTGGCCATACCAAGCCATCCTGTACCTCCCACCCACAAACACACAGACTGAAGCTATTTCCCCCAACATTTAGGTACAAAGGGTACATCCCATGCCATTTTAGGTCAGGAAAGATTAGATCATGCCATTTGAGGTCAGATGGATGGATTGGGGGCTTACTGAGCTGGAACTCCTTACAGGTATGTGTTTGGCAGCAATATTCAGATGTACTTCCGGATCAAACTGTAAACGTGTTACCTGTATCGTCCCTGAGAGCAAGGTAACTGCGACAGCTACTTTCACCCTCATGTCATCTCTGGCCTTAAAGTTCTCAAGATCTGTGCTATTCGTAGCGTTGGTGTCCATAATGTGAAACATTTCATCAGGAGCTTCTCTGACAGCCACTCCGCCAATCATCAGGCTGATTACAGCAAATGTTCCTGCAACAGTGTTGATTTAGGGGAATAAATGCTCAGCAGCAGCAGCAGCATCACATCAAGGAATTCCAGAGAAGCCGATATATTTTTTTGCCAGCGGGGCTGGGGTGCATGTGCGAAGTGGGGGGTGGGAGGGCATATTCACCTTTCTGGTGTGCCGCATGGTTTGATGCCCCAAGGGGGCGGGGAGATTTATGCCAGCTCCAGGCTTGGGGGCGTCGGTAGAAACCCTGAGGTCTCTTCAGCAAATGAAGGGGCTTTGAACCTACAGATTCAAGGCCACCTCCACCACCACCACCCTAAATGCCTAGGTTCAGGGCCTACCACCAGAGGTACAGTTATGCCTGAGGAGCTTTCCGCTGATGTAACTGGGGTCTCTATGGCAGATGTGACACACACACACACACACACACACACACGGTGGTGGAGCTCCCTTCCAACAGCAGGAAGCACCTCCACCCCATCCAAGCCCCTCTCTCTGACAGCAGTCCAAGGGACTTAGGATTGCTCCGCCCATCCCATCATCTTCCTTATGTGTGTGTGTGTGTGTATAATTTATTTATTGGAATGTTCAAAGTGTTTCACATATGTTATCTCAGTAATCCACACAACAGCCATGTAAGGCAGGGCAATTATTATCTGCATACTGCAGAGGAAGGGATGATAAAGAGGTTTTGTCTAAGGCAACTAGTGAATTGATGGCTGAGCCAGGATTTGAAGTAGGGACTTACTGGTTCATAACCCAGTCACTTAACCACTATACTACCCTGGTTTTTAGAGAAACATTACTGGATTACAGGTAATTAAAAGCAATTGCTCCTCTAGTTTCCTGCACTGAGCAGGGGGTTGGACTCGATGGCCAAGCTGTAGGCACCTTCCAACTCTATGATCTATGATATCTACCGTATGCATTTCAAGCAATTAACAGTGGCATTAAAGTGTGCTGGCCAAGGCGATACAGTTAAGTTTGGGTCAAAGAAGTTGAGATTTAATTTTAAGGGAGCAATGTCTGTATGTGGGTAAATGGGAGGCTTTCTGTCTTCCACACAGCTGTGATTCATGCATGACAGACACAGAAATTTTTTCAACGTTTAAAAAGGGCTTCCTGTAAAAAGATGGAATGTTGGACAGCACTCCCCCTGGGTCCCACCCAGTTATACTATTAAGATAAAAAGTCCATTCTATTCAACTGGTTTTGAAAGAAAACAATGTGCCTATGTTAAAAGGTGTACCTATTGATATGTGTCTGGATGTTCCAAAAAACGTGTACAGAAAGACTGGATAAAATGAAGAATACAATCCAAATACTGGGGGCACTGCTGCCAGCAATGCATAAGCTAGCCCTGGGAGAAAAGAGAGAGAGAGAGAGAGAGAGAGAAACATTAATGAAAAGGACTCGTGATTCCAAACAAATTGTTTAAATTATTTCCACGCACTTCACTTGCTTTTATTTAGCAACTGTGGGGGTGGGGAACCAGTACATGTTTTGATGTAGGAACTGCTCCTGCAAGTCCTCTCACAACCAACTGGTCCAAATTTCATACGGACTTTGGGACTCTTGGAGAGCAGGAGTAAATAAATGCAGGAAGAAAAAGTTTTATTCTGCAGAAAAATCGATATAGCTATCAAAGGGTCAGCTGCTCAAATATTTACTCAGTTAACTCATGTATGTTGTTTGCTTACGAGAACTAAAGTAAGGCAGACATTCATGATGAGATTGCTGAATAAAATGCTGTGTGTTACCAAGTCTTTCATCTTAAGATTCACCATGAATTATTTTATTATTATTGTGGAGAAAGCCCAAAACTCAGTACACACACGCACACTCATCTTTCCCCAAAGGAGGGGGCCAGGGGAGGAGGGATGAGGTCACCAGGGAGTAGCCAGACAAGTCATCAGCCCCAACAAAGGAAGACCTCGGCAGAGATCCACAAACGTCCAGGAAGGGCCATCAAGGACCATCAGCAAACAGGGCAGCCTCGAAGAGCTGCAAAGGTTTCCCTACGTCACCTTCTTCCCGGGCAGGAATAAGCCCATCTACACGAAGGGGCAGGCATAAGCCCCCACCTGACCTAGGGGGCGGGGGGAGAGCGGGGGATCCGGGGTAGAAAACCCCTCTCCCGTCCCGGTTCGGGTTGTTGGGAACCACGGGGCCAGATCCTCCTAAGCAACAGCCGCCCAGGCACTCCGTTCTCCGCTAGGAAGCGCCGATCGGGAGCTGGGCTGAAACTGACTAGAGTATTGTCTTTGATGTAAGGAGAGTGACCTGAATGTAACCTGCTAGCCACGGAGCCCGCTCATTGGGTAAGACGCGAGTCAACTAAGGTTGTGTTGACTGTAAACGTATTCTTAGAAGACTGCTAGTTCCGATTTGATTGCTGTATAAACAAATAAAAGCCTTATTTGGGCATACAAAGGGTTGTGGTTTTTCCTATTGTACTGAGAGCCGATACGAGCTGCATTGCTCTGCCGGTTAACCCTAGAGTTGCCGAACTCACGCAAAGGATCCGGTTGCTGATCCTTCACATGGTGGCAGGCGACGGGACAATTGGAAACCACATTTGACGGTCGGAACTAACAGGACTTCGGGCAGGCTAGTAGGTTGCTGGGGAGCGCTCAGAGCAAGGAAAATGAATAGTCTGAGCCAAGAGCAGGTGGAGCTAGCGAGCAGCCCAGAAACCCCAACCCAGACCTCCACAATGGAGTGGGTGGTGCGGCCAAAGACGGCAAGGCAGGAAGGGGGGGAAGCCCCCTCACCGTTGTTAGGAGGGCAGGGACCCAAGCAGTGGGGTAGCCCCAACCTTACCAGTAGCGGCCGGAGAAGCGAGATAAGGGACCCAGAGGCGGAAGAAGACCTCGGCAGAAGGGTTACTGACGGAGCCATGGGGGGAGGAGGGTTGGATGCCCTCTTTCCCCAACTCAATTGGCAACAAGCCAAGGAGTTGATGCAGCATCAACGAGATGCTACAGATGCAGCTGGAGTTGGCCAGGCTGACCAGGGGCACCGGACAAGGGGGAACCCCTGCATCCCAGGGTGGGGGCACCACAACCCCCAAATGGGACAGGAAGCAATTCCCCACCTACCAGTCGGGACAAGATGTACTGATCTTTTTCACCCTGTTCGAGGCTGCCTGCTTAGAGCAGAAGGTGCCGGACAACTTAAGGATGTCTGCCCTGAGGACTCAAGTCAGCGGGGAACTGGCTGATCTTCTGGGTATCCACACCCAAACCGCTCCCTTGGACTATGGAGCGTTCAAAGAAGCGGTGAGAGAGAGGTTTGCCCTCACCGCTGAGCATTGTCGCCGTAAATTTCGTTACGGGCGGCCTACCCCAGGGGACACGTATGCCTCCTGGATGGCGCACCTGGGGCAGGTGTGGGACGCATGGATCGGGGCCACCGGGAGGACCTCTTTGGCGGAGGTGCGGGAGCTCCTGATCCAGGAACAATTCTGTGCCACTATCCCTGAGGACCTAGCTACAGGCGGTGAGGGATCGGGACCCCCCAAACTGTAGGGAAATGGGCAAGTTGGCCGACCAAATGGGACTGTATCGGCAGCCCAAAGGACCCAAGGGGGGTAACCTCAGTCATGGCGGGACCAAGGGAAGTGTGGAGAAGGGCAACCCCAAACCTCGGGAGGGAGCCCTAGGCAAGCCCAAAGACAACCCCGGCACCAGTGGATGTTTCTATTGTAAAGAACCGGGGCACCTCAAGAGGAGCTGCCCCAAACTGATCGCAAAGAACCGCCACGCCAAGACATCGCCGGGCAAGGTGGGGAGGATGCTTGCGCCGGAGTCCCGCGAACCGGAGGAGCACGAGGAGGATCAGCAGTCCAGCTCGTCCCTCGAGGGAGACGGTGAAGATGCGGCGCGGTCCCTGAGGAGCGGAGGACAGCATTCGCTGGGGGCCATCTCGCAGGCATCATTGATGCGCATTGCCTCACCGGAGCAGCTGCGGTGGAGCCAAGACAAATTCTGTGAGTCCATCTCTGTAAACAATGTTTCCCGGGTGGGGTATAGGGACACTGGGGCGGACATCACGGCTTTACCTCGAAGTAAGGTAAAGAAGAGACAGTTGCTAAAGGGGCGCACCTGTGCCATAAAGCCCTATAACTCTCCCAACATAGCCGTTCCCCTCGCCCGGGTCTGGGTCAAGTACAGGGGGTGGGAAGGGGAGATGGACGTTATAGTGCATGGCCAGCAAGAATGGGGAATCATCATTGGGAACGACGTTGCGTTCCGGGCTGCCCAGGTCAAGGTGGGGGTGGTGACCCGGCGTCGGGCCAAACAAGCCCCTGACCCGCAGCCTCCCAGGTCCCCGGGCCCGCCTCCCGGTCGCGGTAAAGCGGCCCCGGCAGCGGCAGCCAGCCGTCCCCCGCCGCTCCCCCCAGTTGTGGGGAGGGACGAAGACCCCGGGGGGTTCGCGCCAATGGCCCGTGATTTTGGGACTCAGAAGGCGTTTCAAGAAGAGCAGCAGAGCGACCCATCCCTGCAGGGATGTCGGGATCGGGCCAGTCAAGGGCCCGGGGTAGGGGACCAGTCAGAACGCTTTTTGTGGGAGGCAGGAGCCCTCTACAGAGAATTCTGCCCAAGGACGGGACCGGGTCCCCAACCAAAGAAAAGACAATTAGTTGTGCCTGCGAGGTACCGCCAGGCTGTACTACAACTGGCCCACGATGTGGCGTGGGGAGGGCACTTGGGACAGAAACGGACCCTGGTTAGGGTGACAGAGGGGTTTTACTGGCCCATGGTGGCAAATGAGGTGCAAGAATATTGCCGGTCCTGCGATGTCTGCCAGCGGGTGGGGCATAACCGGGACCATCCTAAAGCCCCCCTGCAACCCCTACCCATTGTGGGCATCCCCTTTGAAAGAATAGGGATGGATATCGTGGGACCCTTGAATCCCCCCACCAAGACGGGGAAGAAGTTTATATTGACTGTGGTTGACTTTGCCACCCGTTATGCAGAGGCTTTTGCTTTAGCCTCCATTTCCGCCACCAGCCTGGCTAAGACTCTCCTCTCTCTTTTCGCCCGCCTAGGAATGCCCCATACAGTGGTTTCGGACTGCGGCACGGGCTTCGTGTCCAAACTGTTTAAAAAAATGTGGGAACTGGGGGGGGTGGAGCACCTGACTTCGGTGCCATACCACCACGAGACCAATGGGTTGGTGGAGTGTTTCAACCAGACTCTTGAAAAGATGATCAGGGCATATGCGGCGAAGCACCCTGGGACTTGGGATCAAGCCCTCCCCTACTTGTTGTTTGCCTACCGGGACTCCCCCCAAGAAAGCCTGGGATTCTCCCCCAACGAACTGATGTTTGGGAGGGAGCTCCGGGGACCTTTGGCTCTGTTGCGGGCGGAATGGGAGGGGGTTGCCGCAAAAGCCTCCGTGCCTGTGCATACGTTCATGCAACACCTCCAGACTGTCCTTCGAGAGGTGAGGGAGACGGCGCAGCAGCATCTCGAAACAGCCCAGCAGCGGCAGAGCGCGTGGTACAACCGGACGGCTGTACCACGGACTTTCGAAGTGGGGGACCAGGTGTTGGTACTGCGCCCCCAAAAGACGGACAAACTGTGCTTGAAGTGGGAGGGCCCAGGGACCGTCATTGGAAGGTCGGGGGAGGTGAACTACCAAGTGGCTTTCCCGGGGCAGCCGGGGAGGCAGAAGGTTTTCCATGTAAATATGCTGAAACTGTATGTAGAACGCGGAACGAAGGTGGGGGGAGTACAAGAGTGTGTGGAACCGGGAGACCCTGATGGGGGGTTGTTGGCCGAGTGGGGGGAAGGGGGAGGAATGGAGGAGATCAAACTGTCCCCCTCCCTGTCCGAACAGCAGCGGCAGCAGATCACCCAGGTCTTGGAAGAATTTCAGCCCATGTTCTCAGACCGACCGGGATGCACCACACTCACACAACACACCATTGACACAGGGGATAGCCCCCCCATACAATCCCTACCCTACCGGGCGGTGGGGCCCCATGCCCAAGTCGTGGCCGAGGAGGTCCAAGCCATGCTGGACTTGGGAGTCACTGTGCCCAGCTCGAGCCCCTGGTCCTCCCCGATCGTATTAGTAGCCAAAAAGGATGGGGGTGTCCGGTTCTGCGTAGACTACCGGAAAATAAACAAGGTGACCGTCCCGGACCCCTACCCCATTCCCAACATGGATGTGCTGCTAGAGAGGCTTGGGGGGGCCAAGTACATCACCACCCTGGATCTGACAAAGGGGTATTGGCAGGTTCCGCTCGATTCGGACGCTGCCTTGAAATCTGCTTTCGTGACCCACCTGGGGTTGTTCCAATTCACCACCCTCCCGTTTGGGGTCCGCAATGGTCCGGCTACCTTCCAGAGGTTGGTAAACGGAATGCTAAATGGGCTGGGGGAGTTCGCCTGCGCGTACCTAGACGACATCGCCATTTTCAGTTCCACCTGGGAGCAGCATTTGCAACATGTCCGCCAGGTGTTTCAAAGGATTCAGGGTGCTGGGTTGACGGTAAAGGCGAAGAAATGCCAGGTTGGGAGGGGGGAGGTGGAGTATCTGGGACACAAGGTAGGGGGAGGTAGTGTCAAGCCCCTAGAAGCCAAAATAGAATCAGTGCGCACCTGGCCCCAACCCCAGACGAAAAAGCAGGTCCAAGCTTTTTTAGGGCTGGCTGGCTATTATCGTAAGTTCGTGCCCCATTTTAGCCAGCTAGCCGCCCCCCTGACTGACTTGTGCAAGAAGCGGCAACCCGTTAAGGTCCAATGGTCAGCCGCTTGCCAGGCAGCGTTTGAGGGACTGAAAGCCTGCCTGATGGCAGCCCCTGTGCTGCAAGCCCCAGACTTTGAAGCCCCTTTTGTTCTGCAGACGGATGCCTCAGAAGCGGGGATGGGAGCCGTCTTGCTGCAGGAACGACCAGAGCAGGGGCTGTGCCCGGTTGCCTTTTTAAGTAAAAAACTTTTGCCTCGGGAGCGGAACTTGGCCACTGTCGAGAAAGAGTGCCTAGCAATAGTGTGGGCAGTGACCAAGCTTCGCCCCTATCTGTGGGGCCGCCGGTTCCGACTGCAGACCGACCATTCCCCCTTGTGCTGGCTGGATAGGGTGAAGGGGTCCAACCAGAAGCTATTGCGGTGGAGTCTAGCCCTGCAGGATTTTGATTTTTCAGTAGAACACATCAAGGGTAAGGACAACATCGTGGCAGATGGGTTGTCCCGGGCTTTCTCAGTAGGAGACAGTTAGATAGGGATTGGGGTGGTGGACCCCAATGCCATCTTTCCCCAAATGGGAGGGTGTGGAGAAAGCCCAAAACTCAGTACACACACGCACACTCATCTTTCCCCAAAGGAGGGGGCCAGGGGAGGAGGGATGAGGTCACCAGGGAGTAGCCAGACAAGTCATCAGCCCCAACAAAGGAAGACCTCGGCAGAGATCCACAAACGTCCAGGAAGGGCCATCAAGGACCATCAGCAAACAGGGCAGCCTCGAAGAGCTGCAAAGGTTTCCCTACGTCACCTTCTTCCCGGGCAGGAATAAGCCCATCTACACGAAGGGGCAGGCATAAGCCCCCACCTGACCTAGGGGGCGGGGGGAGAGCGGGGGATCCGGGGTAGAAAACCCCTCTCCCGTCCCGGTTCGGGTTGTTGGGAACCACGGGGCCAGATCCTCCTAAGCAACAGCCGCCCAGGCACTCCGTTCTCCGCTAGGAAGCGCCGATCGGGAGCTGGGCTGAAACTGACTAGAGTATTGTCTTTGATGTAAGGAGAGTGACCTGAATGTAACCTGCTAGCCACGGAGCCCGCTCATTGGGTAAGACGCGAGTCAACTAAGGTTGTGTTGACTGTAAACGTATTCTTAGAAGACTGCTAGTTCCGATTTGATTGCTGTATAAACAAATAAAAGCCTTATTTGGGCATACAAAGGGTTGTGGTTTTTCCTATTGTACTGAGAGCCGATACGAGCTGCATTGCTCTGCCGGTTAACCCTAGAGTTGCCGAACTCACGCAAAGGATCCGGTTGCTGATCCTTCACAATTATTATTTATTATATTTATACCATGCCTTTTTTCCTGCAAGGAACCCAAGGTGGCTTACATAATCCTCCTCCTCATCCTCCTCTCCATTTTATCCTCACAACAACCCTGTGAGGTAGGTTAGGCTGAGAGACTGTGACTGGCCCAAAGTCACCCAGGGAGCTTCATGGCCGAGCGGGGACTAGAACCCCGATCTCACAGTAGCTACATTTTCTACAGCAGGGAGACAAATGGGAAGGTTGGAATGTTCTACAGTGAGTGCATCAACTCATAGTTTGGTCTCTAGAAATGCCAAAATAGTTGGATTTATTACAGAAACACTTCCATTCCATGATCCTTCAATAGTTCTATCTGTAGGTCAAGTGCTCGCTGAGGCGGTAAACCTACCTGTGTCTGAGTTATACTACTTCACAACTGCAGGTTGGGATCACATGACTGAATGCTCCTCAATACCAAAACCCCCACGAAATAAAATCCATAAACATTGTTAAGATGAGATATAGTTTTGATCATTTGGTTATGGCTACACCTCCAAAAGGAAGTCCACAGCCCTCATAAGAAGCGTTGGGTAAGCAAGGGTTCAAGAGAAAAGAAGCAGCCTGCCCACCTCCCCAGCAGGGCAGAAGGCAAAAGGTCATGACTGAAGGCTTGAATGGAAGAGTGAGTGAAGCCTAGAGGCATGCATAGGCAAATGAGTGGCAGGCTTGCATTGATTAAGACCTGAATATTGCATATCGCCTAAAACACAGGAGGATTTCTCCTGAAAAGATATGGCTCCCCCCCCCCCCCCCACTGGGCGAATACCACCAGAAGCTTACTCCAAAAACAGTCCCATCAGCAGGAAGACCCAAACCTTTGCTTTCCTAAGAACACCCATCAAGAGCTATCAAAATACAAAGAGTAAGGTCGTTAGCAGGGTTGGAAGACATGGGTGGGGCAAAGACCACCCCCACTGCTCTCATTCCTTCCAAAAGGGCTGGAAAGAGACTATAAGAACCAAGAGGTTTTAGCAAGGTGGGTCGGGAGAAAGAGCTGAGGGGGTCACCTTGGAACGTGGACTGCAGGGCTACAGCTGGAACCTCATCACAACAGACAGGTAGTAGCTGGGACTTTGCTTTTCTATCCTTCTAGGCGGGAATCTCCCCCCCCCCCCTTTTTCCTATTCAGGCTTGTCAGGGCAAAAGGGACTCTTTCTCCTCTCCAGAATACAGGGTGTGTTTGAACCATAGCGTAAGGATATTTTGCTGCCTGACATCACTAGGTTTGCTTTACCAACAAGTAAGACGCTGTACCTACTCTGTATTCTTCTTCAATAAAACCATCCTTTTGTTTCTAGAGTCTATGTGTGTGTGTGTAGGTTTGTTTAAGTATAAAAGGAGCAAAGTGCACACTTTCCACCCCAGCAGCGCAGGTTTTACCCCAGCCAAAGATCCTAAACCTTTCGTAAGAGTGTGGGGTTAGAGGGAATCTAGCGCCCAGAATTATCTGTCGTAACTAACAACATAGAGAACTGGCATGTCAGGGAGAAATGTTCTAACCTAGCGTTCTCCCTGACACACCAGTTCTCTATATGTAGGAAATTTATTTTGTGGTATTGAGAAGTATTCTGTCATGTGAACTTCAACCTGCAGTCTGAAGTGGTCAAACTCAGGCACAGGTTTACCACCTCCGTGAGTTCTAGGCCTCAGTATGTTTTTTTTTAAAAAAATTGTAATTGTTACTGAAGACATATTTTGCTACATTTGCATGCTGCCCTTCTTCCAAGGAGCTCAGAAGAGCACGTAACTTGCCCAAAGCAACCGTGTAAGTTTCATATCCAAGTGGGGATTTGAACCTGGTTTTTCCATGGCCAAGCTCACCACTCTAGCCACTAAGCATCCGGGCTCCCATAGAGGTTGCTCTCAATATGGGACTATACCCCTCAATGTTCACAAAGGAAAACATTTGTTTTGTGACTGCCCCATGTGAAAGAAAAGCACAGCCCATGTTAAATGGTTGCCTGAGAGAAAATTTAGCCTTCCCTCTGAAGTGGTAAATTTTGACACAAAGCACAATTTTCATACAGGGGCACTTCCAAAAAGAGAGTCACCATGTAAAATTGAGGGGTACAGTCCCATGAGAGGAATGCATCATCTCCACTAATGGACATTGGATCACCGAAGGTCTGGTATACTGCATTAAGCTTCCTACATGTATTCACACAAGCTACATGACATTGTCATGAAAGGCATGGCTGTTCTGAAGATTCCAAAAAGAAAGAAAAAGTTAAATTTCACTAACCTTGGGGAAGCTGCATGACACCAGTGCTTATACCTGAGATAATGTCTCCCAGCAAATACTCCTTCACTGGATAGCGGGGGAGCCATGTAAAAATTGGGAAAAAACTACAGAGAACAGATTTGGCTTTCTTGGAAGAACAACTGAAAATGCAAAGCAAAACAAAAACCGAAATCAGCTGAAAGAAACTGGCTTTAGTCGACTAATTTAGGGGACAATCCTATGCATGTTTAGATAGAAAAAAGTCCTACGACTCCCAGCATTCCCCAGCCAGCTGGGAGTTGTAGGACTTTCTCTGTCTAAACATGCATAGGATTATGCCCTTATTCATGGGAATTAGAGTGCAATCCTATCCTAGGCATGTCTACTTAGAAATAAGTTATATTAAGTTCAATGGGACATGTTCCCATGTAAGTATGTATAGGACTGCAGGTTTACAGTGCAATCCTGTGCATGTTTACTCAGAAATAAGCCCAACAGTATTCAATGGGGCTTGCTCCCAGGTCCCACAGTAATTCCTTTCTCACCACTTGATTGAATAGGTTACAGTCATCAGCTGCTTCTGCCAGTATTCTAATCTACCATATCTTGGCAGGATCCTTTGGAATTGGGGAAAGAAAAGTAGGATTGGTATGTTTTGAATAAGAAGCACCAGAGAGGAAGAATATGGTAAAGGATTTCACTGGGGATTCTCTCCCTCCCTCCCTGTCCCAAAGTTTAGCAATGCAGGTGTGAAAGGGAAAAAGGATTATTTAGGGGCAACTACAAAGGGAAGAGAAAAATCCTTAAATGAGGGACTGTCTGCATCAAAACCTGGGAATTGTAATTTGGTGAGTTTGTTTGTTAATTCTTTGTTAAAGATCTCTAGTTTCCCTCATGGAATGACAGTTCCCAGGGTTCCCTGGAGAGATGGAATGCCTATTAAGCCTGTTTAATCCTATAGGATGGAGCTTCCCTCAAAATCTTTTATAATATAGAACTTAGAAATTAAAATTACATTGTGATATTTTGGGCGAGAGCAGGAATCTTTCCATTATAGTTTTCTTTTCTTTTTACTGTAAATGTACATAATCTATCTTTAGTAGCATATACATTTAAATGATAATTCTCACTGATCCAAAGTCCCCCTTTACTCTGTCAGGACAAGTGTCCTTCAGAGGTTGATTTATGGTGCTCAGGAAAGGGTCAGTGTCAACGAGAACATTGACTAGAAAGAAAATGAAAAATTAAGAAGATAAGTGTACAAGTGTGTGCACACACACACACACACACACACTACATAGAACATGTTTGAAAGAACAAGGGAAACAATTCTTCACCCCGGCACTGTAAGAAGAACAAGCAGCAATGGGTTTAAACTGGAGGGAGGTAAATGTAAGCCAAAACATTAGGAAAACCAGCCTAATGATAACAGTAGACAGATTAAAGGGCAAAGGATTAACGAGGGAGGACTAGTTCAGTCACTTTCAACACTAAGGTTCTGGTAATATAATACTTCACAGTACAATAACCATATAACTTGAACTTCTTGTGACTAATTTCAGACTATTAGTATAATAATTTATTTATATAGCACCATCTCCGTACATGGAACTTTACAAAAAATGAGAGGACAGGTCCCTGTACCCTAAAGAACTTACAATACAGTGATAGTCTGGGGAAGCAGAAACGGTCCACACTACACATTCTGAAGAATTATATGGTACAGCCTGCATGGGAATGTAGGAGGGGGGACTGAGTCCTTGCATGTTTCCCCTAACTAATTTTAAAAAACAGTATTTGGTAATGGAATGCTAGCACATTAGAAGTACACTGCGCCCTTCCTTCTGACATGCTAACTTTCTACAGGCAGGGAAGTTGTGGGAGTTTTTAAAAAAATTATATGTGTGTATGCACACACGCACGTATATATACGTATGGGTTGGATCCAGATTTAATCAAGTTTATAGACCCATTGAAACCAGTGGAACTAAAGTTAGTCATGATTAATCTAACTCTCATAGATTTCAATGGACCTACTCTTAAGTTTGATTAAATCTGGATCCAACCTATATATGAGACCATCATGCACTCTTCCCCCTGTATTCTAAAATGGTAAATCCCAGCAGGGTTGTACCACATTATTGTTTCTGAATGTATGGATTGGCTCTTACATTCCCATTGAGAACTGGTGCAAGACCATTGCATTTTTGTTTGCTTTTGAGAGACACGTACTGGATAGATTCAAGAGCTTGGATCCTAAATTCCTGTGAGCAGAATTCTGTTCACAGGATTCTCCCAGTGGCAGAAGAGGGGGAGGTGATTTTCACCAATTCCCCCTTTCTCCTGCAGCCCCCCGTCCCCCCCAAGAAACTGCTCCAGAGGGTTGGAGGACCCTCTGGAAAATTGTGGGAGGTGGTGCTGGGGGCTGCAGGGGGAATCAACCAAGGTTGCCTCCCCGCCACCTCCAGGCTCCACCAGCAAGAACCTCCGCTGGATCGGAGTCCCTTCCGTGTACAGAAGGGCAATGCAGGATCCAATCCAACTAATGCTTTTAATGAGGTCTACCATGCATAAAGTAGCTAAAATGCCCTACCGACAAGAATGTGCTATCTTCTGACCAAGAGGAACAGATGCCTTTTCCTTCTTGTGTAGCTGCTCTTGAAGGATTCCTTGGTTGTACACTCGCCTCTCCACACGATACATCTGGTCCGACCCATGGTATCGTTCATGTTCTCCAGCATGTTCCATAGTACATGTCAGTGAAAGGGAGTAGAAGAAGAGCTGCTCCTGGCAGTTGCTATCAGGACAGACACATGCAAAAAGAACAATTTGAGAAGTGCTCCCTTTTTGAGAGGACTAGGAGTGTTTCTGCATAAAACAGGAAGGAGCAGGCAAAGAAACCATTCTATGTCTGCTCCTGTGCCCCCCACCATTGGGGCCATGTAAGACCAATAGCATTGGGGGCAGCATGTTTACACATCAAGACAACCCACCCTGGCAATAAGCCAAGGTGGGTTGGTTGTTGTGCGAACAACCCACAGTTCACCTGCTAGACTATCAGGCTCTCCATGGCTTGTTCACCCCCTCTCCCCCCTCAGTCCTCCTGCGGATATCCCAGGGGACCCCGCAGCAGGACCAATTTGTCTACCCCCTCCCCACTGTGATTGCAAGCCGATTTTGGCTCATTGCGGCCTTTTGTCCCTTTCCCCTTCTCTTTCCGGAGATTACAAAGTCCGACTTGACAGCCAGCTTTCACGATCCACGTTTTGACAGCCACTGACAGCCCCTTCAAAGTGCCCAAACGGCACCTTGGAGGGGCTGCCAGTGGGTGACAAACATTTTTAAAAAATTATTATTTTTGCTCACCTAATGTGCACAAACATTTTCATTCTTTTAAAATTATTTTTGGCCGCACTTGTATAACTGCGCAGGACCACAGTTGCACGAGTACGAGAATGGGGACCCTTGGTTGGGCAATGTCAGGGAGGTACCTGCTGTCAGAGTGCACCAGGTACCAACCTGGACATTGACACAAATACCCCCCCCCATTAAAAGGCAAGCTGTCAAGAGAAAGCAAAGGTATGAGTGATCTTAGCTCGCAAAAAAGGGGTGCTGCGATTTACACCCTGTTCGCAGCAAGATCCTTTCTCTGCCCGCCCCCGCCCCCCCAATAGTCCTCAGGGTGATGCACTTTTTGCACTTTCCCCCAAGACTCCAGCTGCTCAGGAAAGTGCAAAAGTGCATCCTACCCCCCTTTTCTGAGGAAAAGGAGTTTTGACAGCTTTGACAGCTAGCTGTTAAAACTCTGGGTCCCCTTTAAGAGGGCATTTTGACAGGGCAATGGGTTTTTTTTTTTACTGGACATATACAGCCATATGTCCCAGTCAGAAACCACCCATATATTATATGAAATTTTTATGAAAATATAAATAAACACTAATGTTTGGCAGCTGTGTTCCTTTACGCTGAAAATAGAGAAGAGGTTTTTTAAAAAAAAAAAAAAAAAAAATAGAGGACTCCCAGGAATCCCCCATGTTGGCATACTGAGCAGGGCAGTAGTATACAATAGTATAGCTGCCCTGAATCAAAGGCAAGGTTGTGGTATGGAAAGATTTTAGTCCCTCCGTATTCCCGTGAGGGAAGTTATAAGCAATAAGTTATAAGTTATGAAAAGCTGCTCTTGAACAATCTCAATGCATAATAGAAAAGACCGGGGTGACAGCAATAAGAGCTATCGCAATACTCCTTATCCGTAAGATAAGAGCTACCGGGTGTATTCAAGAGCCTGAACACAAGAGACTTAAGAACTGTTGGCTCTTAAATCTGGCTGATAATGTCAAGATTTGAAAGGACTTATTGCCATTATCAGCCTGAAAGTGTCAGAAGAATGCATGCATGCTGCAGAATAAAATCACTCGGTGATATGTACAAGTCTCTGGGCAAGCCCACCTCTAGCTCCCAAGAGGACACAATGTGGTATGAAGGACCATTCAGCATAGTGACTGGCTATAGCCATTTGTGGCCAAATGTTTCTCTCTCTGCTCCTATGTTTCGTTGAGGTCAAACCTCTGTGGGTCCACTATGTCACAGGCAGTTTCTACTGCAAGGCAAATGATGGCCAAGGACCAAACACACTGGCTGGGTTCACACAACACTTTAAAGCAGTGTTCTCCAACCTTGGGTCCCCAGATGTTTTTGGCCTACAGCTCCCAGCATGCCCCAGCCAGCATTCTTGCCCTAAAGCCGCTTCCCTCTCACTTCAATTCACTGAAGTCACCTGCTCCGATGACTGCCCTTTCCCTGCGCACGGAAGACTCACTCGCAGCAGCTGCGCGTCGTGACACAGTCTCTCCCACTGAGGGCGTGTTTACACAGTCAGGAATACTCATGTCGTTAGTTCAGGAGTTTTGGCCCAAGTTAACAACCCTTGTTTCCCCAAGCAGGAAATACCAGGTACTTTAAAATATAACCTTTGAAATATAACTATCAATGGATCCCTTCTGGAACACTCTGAGGTCACTGTGCTGATTGTAAATTCTGAACTCCACCCAAGATGATGAGCAGGGCTGTGATCTGGAGGCATTCACAGGAAAGTTTCCAGTTTTTCTTTCAGCGCCTTTGCGCACGCACGCGCACGCACATACACACACACACACACACCAATTGCCTTTTAACAATGCCCCCTCCAAGTTTACAATGTAGTTTGGATGCCACGACATGAGGAGTTTTGAAAAGGAAACTGTAAGCAGAGAGGAGAATAGTACACACTCGTCAGTAGGGCTGCCAGAGAAATCCACGACAGATTCAAATGAGATCGGATTTCTATGAATCCGACCTGCGGATTCCACAACAGACTGGCTTTTTCTGAGTCTTCTGAGGTTCTTTACGGGGGGGGGGGGGGATTTGCACTAATGTGCATTAGCACAAGTGGAACAAAATTCTTGTACATCCCTAAAAAAAATCCATAGGAACACAGGAAGCACCCTTACACTGAGTCCAACCATTGGTCCATCTAGCCCAGTATTGTCAACACTGACCGGCAGCAGTTCTCCCTCTAGGGTTTCAGGCAGGAGTTTTCCCCGCCCTACCTGGAGATACCTGCGGCTGACCTTCTGCATGCTAAGCAGGGGGCTCTGCCACTGAGCCATGGCCTTTCCCCTGATCCAAGTGCATCAATGAGCGTGCGATATAACGAAAGACACCTGACAATTCACAAAACACAGATGGAACGGATTTAACAAAATCCACACATCCATGCTCATCAGGGACATGCTCTTCTGTAGGTGCTCTTAAGGCAAATCCTTGAACTGCTATTTGTTTTTAAACTCTGGAAAAATGAAAAGAGAGAGTGTAGTTTGAGGGTTCAGTGGAAGCCACATTCCAGTGTGCACATAAACTGTGTGAATACAGGCAGTCCCCGGGTTAAGAACGTCCGACTTACGGACAACTCGTACTTACGAATAGACTTCTGGGTTCCCCAGCTCTACGTCGTTTACGTAGAGCAGTGTTCTCCAACCTTGGCTCCTCAGATGTTTTTGGCCTACAACTCCCAGCATGCCCCAGCCAAAAACATCTGTTGGAGTTGTAGGCCAAAAACATCTGGGGACCCAAGGTTACTGACGCAGAGTATAGCGTAGTATACATAATTTACGCAATTTGCGTAAATGCCGTATACTACGCTATACTGTTCCGACGTACATACAAATGCAACTTAAAGACATTCTTAAGAACGGAACCCGTTCGTTACCTGGGGACTGCCTGTACATCTGCAGTATGGGCTGTGCCACTATGGATACAGTCATTTTCCCAAGCTGAAACAGAGGAAAGTCCCTATTAAAGGAGGGTGGTGGGGACTGTGTCTGCACCATCCTTGGAGAAATGATGGGACACAGTTATAATAAATGAATAACACGAATAAACAAATATCCAGAAGCTCTAAACATTGGTCCGGTTCGCAGTAGGGGGTGAAGAGAGAAGGACAGACTTCAATGGGCAAAGAAGTGTCATCTCAGGAAATGTGTTCCCGAGAGGGGACACCCAGTGTGACCAAGAGACACATCTATGAACAGTTATTTATTCCTGATGATATTGGTGTTAGACTGCATAGAGAGGATTGCAGTAATAGCATAAAACTGAATCTGGCTAACTAGATATTTTAGAGAACAACTATTTTATTAAAAGAGCATGAATTTTCATAGGTGCTAGAGTGAAACTGGGGCTGCAAGTCAGGGAAATCAGTTACCGTAATGAGATGTTTATACTCCATCTTCCTCAGTCTTTAAAGGGACAGCTACCTATACAATGAACTGTACATTGGAAAATAAAGGGTGGAAAATCCAAAGCGTTTCTCTTAGCTATTATAATTGAGAAGAAACCTTAGTCCCTCTTCAGACCCTGCTTGAATAAGCTCAGTTCCATCATGAGATATTTTAGATAACCAATGCCCAAGATCAACATGTATTCTGTCAATGACCTGACATTTCATGCTTAATTTCATGTCTAAATTTAACATATGTTCACTTCTAAAGTTGTCTTTACATTAAACGTTTTTGTCCCTGGGAGTCCACTATGCTATCAGCTGTGTATATGTTTGTTCTATTCAAGGAACAGTTTTAAAAGGCCACTAATGCCCATTTATGGACCACATGATCCTTACATGCCAAGTTGATTAAACAGTACAATAATCTGCCAATCACAGCAAAGCACTAAGTCTTTCCACAGTTTATTTAACTAAATCAGGATTCTAGTTCTCAGCATGAATGGTTTGCAGGCTCCCCTCTGAGAAAAGAGGGAGAGATTTAACTTTTTATCTATTTTTCTGTCATTTCTGGAACACCCAAGGTTGTTCCATGGTGTTCTTCAAGCTGATATTGGCTTGAAGACTAACCTGATCGACCCATTTAGCTTGGCAAGTTCATAAAGCAAATGAAGCTTGTAGTCAAACTGACATCCTAGAGTCAATACCTGGTATGTTCACTGAAAGGATCACGTGTAGGTTATCTAGGCACTTGCCAATAACAGGATGAGAAAGAAAATACGTACCCCTTAGATCAGTGTTTCTGATGCCAGGTCACAGGTTTTTCTCTGGAGGAGCATTTCTTTCTACACTCAGAAAGCTACATATGTATTTTCTTTATCAGCTCCCAGAACAATGGACAGGCATACTCCTTGCAATTGCAGAATAACACCATTATTGTCCCAGAGCATCCAACTATGCCCTTTCCTAATTGGTCAGGACACAGGATTTTACTGTTCTTTCTGGGCAAGATTGATGCTTTTGGAATTCCATTGCACCTATTAACTATAATCCAGGTGTATCCATATTCCCTCCCCCTTGGGATTATGTCACTGTCCAAATATTGCTGTACAGAGGGTCCTTGTTGTACTATTGTACTAAATTTGATAGTCCTGTTAGCTGCTAACAGTCAACACAATGACCATCTCTATAAAAGCAGCCATATAATGACTAACCCTCCATATAATGATCCTACTATCAACCGAACCTTTACATTAAACTCTAAATTCTTTGCCCAACTGAACAGAGTTGTTGTGTGTCTGCAATGACTACGGGAATTTTAGTTGTTTTATGTGCAGGACAGTTGATATGGATATTATAACTCCTAAATGGCCAATGTTGTGGTAAATCAAGTTTCACTTGCCAGGCTTGTTCAGAGTTTCGATAGGATAAGCTTTTGGAGGCATGTGGATGAGTTCATATTGCTCTTCATCAGTGTGTTTTTGCTGGAATCTGTGGGCGCTGTAAGCAAGCACATGTTAATAAATTGCCTATTAACTGCAGAGAACTGTCCAGCATAAGTTTTCCTGCTATAAGCAAATGCTTTAATGCCTTCTAACCAAGGCTACTTATTTTTGTGAACTCAAAACATATACCTGCCCGACCAAATCTAGTTATTGTTAAATAAACTAGGTACTGTGGACACAGGCTTCGACCTTGGACAGAAGCCACCATTAAAATACAAAATGTTAAGAAATATCTGTCCAGGTTTCTCTGTTCACCAGAGAGAGCTGTGTATTTTTCTAAGTGTTTTTAAAATACTTTATCGTACTACTACAATCAAAGGGGCACAAGCACAACACTAATGTTTATTTCCCTTCCCCACCGTTCTTTAAAGAAAGGTTATATTAACATTATATAAATGTTTCCAACAAAAAAAAAACTTTAAACAAAGAAGAAGAAAAAACAGCAGCAGCAACACTGCTGGAGAAAATAAGATAACTAGAAGAAAAATTCAGGAAGCAATCAGATATGCTGGAGTTGGTGATGGGATCTGAATAAACAAGCAAGGCTTCAAAAGCTGATGATCAACTGGCTTCCAACTTGATTTGAAATTCTTGTTCACTGGTTCTCCCTAGATCTTTAGCTATGGTTGCAAATCGAGCACGATGGCTTCAGGTGTGCAGCCTCCCCACCCCATCAATGGTTGCTTTTCTTCATAGAAGTCAATGGAACTGAATACTTTGGCCAACCTGTCCTCATCTGTATACCAATACAGATTATAAAATGTATCCCTCCAATAAAGATGATTAAGCAAAAAGTGAAGCAAGAGCAGGAAGGATTAGAAGAGGAAGTGCAGAAAGCAGTAACAGAAATGAAACAGATAGAACGGCGAGAAAAAAATATGCAGTTGAGAGAACTGCAATAGTGGAAGGGATCAGGCAAGGATCCCAAAGGGTGAGTTACGGTAAGTCCTATAAATGGGCTATAAAAGGCTTCGTGGTGGGAGCCAAGGCAAAGTGACACAGGAAAGGGACTTTTTACAACTCCTGGGTAAGAGGCATGTCTAGATCGAGACCAGAGACAAATCTGCTCTTGTTGGGTCCCTTTCAAAAACTAGTTTGGTAGCTACTGATGTAAATAACAGGAAGGCATGCGGAGCTTATCTCTGGAACCTCCTTTCAAAGTTAGGGCTCATCCCTTCTGAAACAGAGAATACCTCTGGGGACACGCAAAGCATTTCCTCACTCCCCCAACCAATCAAAACTGGCCTTACACATTAGAAGGGCAAAGGTTTCCAGATCATAGGAAACTACGTACATTTAAGTGCCTCTCCTTCCAGGAAACAAGCCTGGCTTGCCCTTCAGATTTTGCCATGTAAGTACTGAATATATTTTAATACATAAAGAAAAAAGCAGAAGCTTTCAGGGGAAAACTTTGGAGCAGAAGTCCAGGGCCCCACTGAAAGGAATGAGCTGGAGGGTCCAAACTCAGCAGGGCTTGCTTACTACATTCTGAAGTAAAGTAATGCACGCTGCCATCTAAAAAGGACCACTTCATAAGATCATTAATTCCAGAGTCTAGTTCAGGGCTCTCCAACCTTGGGTCCCCAGATGTTGCTAGACTACAGCTCCCAGAATCCCTTGCCATAGCCATGCTGGCTGGGTATGCTGGGAGCTGTAGGCCAGCAACATCTGGGGACCCAAGGTTGGAGAGCCCTGACCTAACTGACTGCTTTACTGGCCAAGAGGGTCTCACTCTCTCTTTCTCTCCCCCCCCCCAACTTAAGTGCAAGTTGGGTTAGCACTTTTTAAAAAAAAACTGGCGCTTTTCCTGTGGCTTTAACAGCAGTTTGACATACAGAAATTAGGCAAGTGAAGGCAAGCCTCCCTCGTCATTTTATTTCTATGCGGAGGGGAGGGGCAGGAATCTCCCTCCTTAATTTCTCTGTGCTAAGCTGCCGTCAAAGGCATGGGAAGACCAGTATAAAGGTGGCACCCCACCCCACCCGAAAAAGACATCCATCCATCCATCCATCCATCTCTTCTCTCTGGGGAAGGCGGCTGGCTGCCTCCGAGCTGCCTTTCAATCAGGGCAAAGGCGCTCAGTTCAAACTCACAGAGAAGCCAGCATTTGAGGGAGGGGAGAGAAAGTCTTGCTCACCCACCGCCTTCCCCCATAGGCTGGGGTCTCTCTCTGTCAAATACAAAGAAGATGAAAGACACCGCGTGGACTGCACGCGTCGCGCCGCTGGTCATGCGAGGCCGGCCACGCGCCACTCACCTTTCTCAGTCTTTCCCCGACCTCCAAGTTCGCTTTGCCACCAAGGCTGGTCTGTTATAGCAGCAGCAGCAGTAATACCAGGGGCTGGCCTCAGTTACACGGTAACCCAAGGTAACTCTCCACCCACACCTAGAGGTCCCTCCTCCCGGAACCCCGCAGCCCAAAAGTGGGCATTGCAAAAAGGGCGAGCGGTTTTAGGTTTCCTACAAGGCGAGACACGTTGCAGGAGCTGCTGGGAGTGGTAGTTCCACCTTCAATTCAGGGCCATGACTCGAGAAGCACCGCAGCACTACAAGCCCCAGCATGCAGCGAGGCGACGGTCTCGTATGCGCTTCCATGTGAGAAAGGTTGTTCCTAATAACGTGAGTCGGCTGTCTGTAGCCTAGTTGACTGAGTCGCTGGCTGGCGGATGCTCTCTTTGCTCTGGTTTCTCGGGCTAGGCCTGAGCTAAAAAGCAGACAATTCTCCTAGATCACGGTAGCCAAAACCTTTTAGGCTGCAACTCTATACCCGCTTACTTGGGAGTAAGCTCCATTGAAGGCAGTGGGACTTCCTTCTGAGTAGACGTGCACAGGATTGCTTTGTAACGGGCATTCGCGTTACCTGAGGCTACAGCAGCGCGATTCAGTGCATGTTTACTCAAGAGTAAGTCCCATTATAGTTAATGGGGTTTATGCTCTCATGTAAGTGTGTTATGTCTGATTTTGTTTTATTGTATTATTTTTTTTTTAAGAAGGGAAGCCAGAAATAATAATATAAATATAAAGCCAAAACAGTTGGAGAAGCACACTCTGGCTTCTGCCATCAGCCAGGGACCCAGGGCCACTGGGGGGTTGTGTTCCTTGCTTCCTAGGAATGACATCAAACCGAGGAGGAGACCAGCCTGGCCCATCCATCAGCCAGAGAAGGAGCAGTTGCAGGCAGCTCGCTTCCTCTTTCCTGCCAGAAGGAACACTGCTTCAACTGACAGTGGCCCCGCCCGAGGCCACAAAAGTGACGCCTGGCCCATCCACTGGCTTAAGGAACAACAAGAGCCTCATTTAAGCATTCGGAAGTTGCAGCTGGTACAGAATGCAGCAGCCCACCTGGTTAAAGGCTGCCGCTGCGTGATCACATCAATCCAGTGCTCAAAGAGTTGCACTGGATACCAGTTGTTTGCCGAGCTGAATTCAAGGTGTTGGCATTGACCTTTAAAACCCTGTACTGCTCCGGTCCAGTATATCTCAAGGAGCGCCTCCAGCAACATCAAGTAGGCCGCTCAACAAGATCTGCCATGGATGGCCTTCTCCCTGTCCCATCAGCCAGAGAAACCAGGCTGGTGGGGACTAGGAGGAGGGCCTTTTCTGTGGCAGCCCCCAATTTATGGAACTCTCTCCCCAGTGACCTCCGCCATGCCCTTTCCTTGATTAGCTTCCGCTGGGCATTAAAAACTTGGCTTTTCAGGTGGGAATATGGGGTGGGTTAGGATTTTTAAGTTTTGTACTGTTTTTAATTGTTTTATACTGTGTGTGTGTGTGTGTGTGTCCCCTTGTGTTTTATTGGACTGTACATCGCTCAGAGTGGCCAGATGTCTGGCCAGATGGGCAATTCATAAATATAATAAAATAATAAAATAAAATAAATTCAAGCAAGAATGCCAGCAAGCAGGGAGTAGACTTCTCAATTTAAGGGGGGGGCATGGGGCTAAACAGCTGGTTGCCTGGAGGGGGCTTTGCCAATTCTGGGAAATCCAGTGCTCAAAGAGTTGCACTGGCTACCAGTTGCATTGCACCCCCCCCCCCGGAAATCCCAGAGGAGGCTTGAGCCCCGCCCCTATTAAGTTTACACCCCTGTTCTCCCCCTTCTCTTCCCCCCCTTTCCTACACTTCCACCCGTGTGTTCTCTCTCTCTCTCTCTCTCTCTCTCTCTCTCACACACACACACACACACTCCCAGGAGGTCATTTAGATTGCCCCCCCAAAACACATAACAGCTGGTTGCCTGGAGGGGGCTTTGCCAATTCTGGGAAAGGGGGGGGCTGAGCCCCACCCCCTCATAGTTTACACCCCTGCCCGCAAGGGAAGATCAACCTGGCCCAACATGCATGTAAATATACATGACCTGTGGCTTACGCTGGTTCAGCTTGTCTAAGTGTGAAAAGCTAAGCAGGGTCAGGCCTGGTTATTACTTGGATGGGAGACCCCTCTAGTTTCCTGCACTGAGCAGTGGGTTGGACTTGATGGCCTTGTAGGCTCCTTCTGTTGCAAAAATGCTCTGAGTCCTTTCCCTAAAGAACTCAATTGCTCAGAGAAAGGGAAGCAGCCCACACCAGTAGTGAGTTTTTCAAAGTTTTATTTCTGTGCAAAAGGACCAGCTGGGGCACGTGTGCCCAAATCAAAGCTGGACAAGGATCAATGGGCCAGGCAAGCATTCTTATACATT
This sequence comes from Shinisaurus crocodilurus, assembly GCA_021292165.1. Lineage (NCBI taxonomy): Eukaryota > Metazoa > Chordata > Lepidosauria > Squamata > Shinisauridae > Shinisaurus > Shinisaurus crocodilurus. The sequence continues at coordinate 200,043,952 of CM037879.1, forward strand.
TTACAATCATGGGTGGGTTTACTTTCAGCAAATCAGATACAGTGAGCCATTAAACCGTGCCAACCAGTCAGATACACTTCCCCGTATATGACGGCAACCAATCACAACACTTCCAACTCTATGATCTATGAAATGCCTGCTTATAACTCACCACCTTGTTCAGGCAGGCTCCTTCCAACTCTGTGATCTATGAAATGCCTGCTTATAACTCACCACCTTGTTCAGGCAGGCTGCCCATGGACTAAGTGTTATGTCAGTTAGTATGTGAGGGGAGGGGGGAGTGTGAGAGAGGAGTATGGAATGTTGTGATGTCTGCTGATTGGTGAGAGAGTGGGAAGTGGGGGTGAAGCCCGTGATATATATAAACAGTGGGCGGTGCTGTTCAGGGGGAGAGCTGTGGAGGGAAGTCTGAAGAGAGAGAGAGGAGTCAGAGAAGTCTGAGTGGAGTCTAGGGAGAGGGGGGGAGTATTGGGTAGTGCTGTCTGAGAGAGACAGAGTGAGAGCGAGAGGGAGGGAGTTTACAACGTTTAGAATCCTTTAACATTATCTGTCACCCTACCCTTGATTGTAAATAAATAAACTTGTTTCCTTTTTAAAAATTTAAAATGAGTGGTCTGAGTTGGTTACCCTGGAGGGGGTTGGTGGCAGCGGAGATTAAGAGGGTGTGGAGGTGGGATTTGACTGTATAAAGAGTTCTTACAGGTGGTGGTGAGAGGTGTTACACTTACACAGGCCTTGAAAAACTTACCTTCCTCCTCTTTTCCCTGCCACTCCCCTTTCCTTGTGTGTCCTGCCACTTTAGTTTGTAAGCCAGAAGGCAGGGCCCTGCTCTCTCTTTTTCACTGATGTAAGCCGCTTTGGAAGACAATACTTGTCTAAAAAGTGGAATAAAAATGCAGTAAATAAATAGAATTAGTGGGATTTCCATGCAAATAAATGTGTTTAAGATCCAGGGTGCCAGGATGATACCGGATAGAAAATAAATTGTCCTTGACAGATAATGAATCAGTTGATAAGATGAACAGCATAACATGCATGTTGACACAGAATTAAGCCTCAATTGTCTTCATTGGGGCTTACTTCCAGGTAAATGTGAATGGGATTGTAGCCTAAAACTACAATACGAATATCATTAAGTAGCAAATGTATGCTTCTGTTATACTTATGCCTTGTTATATTTAAATTGCAGTATAATATGGTATTGAATGGCAATACTCCTTTCACAGTGTTAGTCCAACACTTGATTCAACAGAGATCTCTCAGCAATGCTTTCAGTCAACTTCTTCAATAGGCATAAGTGGGTGGTTGTGGCAGCTGTTCCCCACCAAGATTGCTAGTGGTCAACGTTTCCCCAGTGATGAGGTTAGCATAACCAGCTTGGGTAGGGAAAAGGCCTAGTCACAACAAACAGAAGAACCAGGTGGGCATGCAAAATGAGAGGATGCCCTGCCTCTGCAGTAACACAAAGGCCTCACTGGCAACCCCATTTTGTGCTAGGAGGAGCACTTGCCAGATTGCAAGTTGCCCCTTTTCTCATCTGATGCAGTGGGGGTGGGGTGGAGACCATAAATAGTAGTATGGGGTGTGAAGGATTGAGGCCTATATACAGGTTTGGGTTAGGTTGAAGCCTGTAGGCCCAAACATCTCCTGATGGGGGGGGGGGTCATTTGTGAGTTTCATTTTCATCTCATGGAGTTAAAGTTTCCTTTCCCCCCCAAATGGAGTTAAAGTCACCTTTCTCCCTTAATAGAGTTAAGTTTCGTTTCCCCAGTTTGAAGTCACAGGTTTGTAGCCTTTAGTCCTGATGGGCAGATATATAAAGAGGTGTGGTTGTGCTGCAAGAGTGTGGAGGATTGTTGCTGTAGGCAATGACACAGGGAGCAGAGAAACTGCAGGCACCAAGAAGCAGAGACAGACAGAGAAGCAGAGACTGAATATCACTGAAAAATGCAGAACAGCCAGGGCTAGGCTGGGAAGGAATCTCTATTAAGGTTACAGGTGAAAGAGTAGCTAGGTTAGAGAGAACTGTGTATTATTTCTTTTATTTCTATTATACCTGCTTTTTGAGAGTATACAGCTCTATTTGTGTTATTACCTTAAGTTATTGTGAATCTACTATACCAAAATTTACTAAACAGTTATTGTTAACATCAAGTTGTTTGGAATGTCTTTTGCCCCACGTGTAAAGCCTAATCCCACGTTACTGGGAAGAGAAGGTAAATGTGGTCTATGGATCTCCTGTTGGCCATCTTGCTTTATGTTATGTTTTCATTGTATTTTAATCTATGTTATTGTTTGATCAATTTTAGTTATGCCCACAAGCTGCCTTGAGTGCTATTTTTTGGTAGAAAGGTGGGGTACAGATCAAATAAATAAAGGTGGAGTGATCTCAACTCTATTTTGTTGTTTTGCCCATGGGAGCAGTACTCAAAGGTAAGTGGTGTCACCCCTCCAGCACCAGCTGCAAGTTACCGTAATAGGCAGCTGCAGTACTCTGAGTCAGCAAGCTTAGGATAGGATGCTTGGTTGTCAGCAATATCTCATATATCTCTGAGATTATAAAAGGTACAAATAATACATATATTATTTGGTTAATTAGTGCAAGCACTCGTGTCTTTTAGCATTAATGCAGATTTACGTCAGTGATCTTGTCCTGGTGTGGGAAAGTACATAGCACTTGGCACTTTTCAGAGAAGCCCCCCCCCCCCCCCCCCCATGTAGAAAGCCAGTTGTAGAGAAGCTCATCCTCATATGAGCAGGCAGAGCCCTTGCTTCGCTGTGCTTCTGGTGTGCCAGGTGAGCCATGTCAGAATAGCGCATCATGCGGACATCCTCTAGCAGTATGCTCTTGCCAGTGCACAGCTCTCCACAGAAGTAGGAAATCAGGCCTGGACCAGAATCTGGGGGAGAATGCCAGCAACTCAGCCGGGGCAGGAACACTGAAGGGGAAAAGAAAGTGTGCAGCCTTGGTATCTCTTTTTTAGCTCCACGTGGAAGCTTCTTTCTTACAGCGATACAGTAATAGGTTTCTAGTCCTTTTTGCTGCAACAGAATTCTAGATTTCTGGAGAGGTTTGCATTTGGGGATCCTAGTAATCAGCCTCCCCCAACCTGGTGCCCTCCAGATGTATTGAATTATAACTGGTCTGGAGGGTACCAGGCTGGGGAAGGCTGCTAGTAATAAAGGCACCAGGGAGCCCCAAATACGTGGCAGTTGTTATAGTGAAGTGCTTCTGGTGAGCCTTGCATCTTTGCCTCTCATTCGCTTGGACTTGCTCTTCTGAAAGAAAGCCCTGTAATCCTGCCAGTTCTTCATAGATGAGCATAGCTTTTAACATTTCAGTATTGCATTCCCTTGCTTGGGCAGTAAGCATACTCTGCTTGAACTGGCAAAAGTGTGTGCATGTTGCCACTTAAAATATTTTGTGGTCGCTGATCTTTTCCTCATTACAGCATCATTACAGAGGAAACCTGCAAAAGACCAGAGTGAACAATAAACTCAGCCAACTTCCTAGTTTCCTAGGTCAAGCTATATAATATCAGCAGATAAGATCATCGGCTTTAGTATCCTTGTTTTTACAGTGCCACAAGTATATACAGGCCTGTGGCTTATACTGGCTGAGCTTGTCTGAGTGTGGAAAGCTAAGCAGGGTCAGGCCTGGCTATTACTTGGATGGGAGACCCCTCCTCTAGTTTCCTGCATTGAGCAGGGGGTTGGACTCGATAGCCGTGTAGGCTCCTTCCAACTCTATGATCTATGAAATCTATGGATACTATAGTAATGATAAAACAACAGAGTCTTGTGAGTAACAATTTTTTTAATGGCAAACTTTTGTGGAACAGATTAACATGGTTACCTCTCTGTAAAGAAATGATAAAAGGTGCTGACAGCTGTTGCTGAGCCTCTACCATTTGGGGATTGGGTCTGGCTTCCAGAGAAATACCAGCAGGACAGTATTCTCTATCACAGCCAGGAAATTTACCACAAGCAGAGGCTGTTCCAAGACTTGCATAGGATACTACTGCAACTGGCTCCTCCCCCAGGTTCTGGGCATGGCACAGTTCCTCCTGCTTCTGCCTAGGGCTGTGCACTGGAAGCCTGGGGAAGAGCACACTGCTGGGTCATGTCTGCATGATGCAGTACACTGACGTGGATAAAGCTCACCTGGCACAACAGAAGCATGGAGAAGGGATAGGTTCTGCCTGGCTCATATGATGAGCTTTTCTGCAGCCTGCTTTCCACATGCACTTGAAGGAATCTGACAAGTTGATCAATGTAGGAGAATAGGGCATGAGGGTCTCCAGAAAATATTGCCTTGACTTACAGCAGGGGTGTTGAATCTCTTGCAGCCCAAGGGCCAAATTCCATTTTGGAGAAGCTCTTGGGGACTGCATTCCAGTGGTGGGCAGCATTGTAAGCAAAAAGCACAGGACCAAAAATGTAAGTATATTTTAGCTCAAAGCTCTTGCTGCCAGTAACTAAGCCTTAGGAAAGGCATTTCAACCTTTTAGGGTGGAGAAAAACTGCACAAAAGCCGGGAAACTACCAAACGATCACTGGTTGGGGTAAAGGGGATAGGGCCAGGAGAAGAGGGCATGGCCATCTAGGAAACCCCAGAGAGCAGGATTTGACCACCAGGCCTTAAGTTCTGCACCCCTGACTTACAGGAACAAGTCATGTCAGATGGTTAGTATTAATCATTGTCTGGCTCCTTTTATATTAAAGGTACTCAAGATCATTTAAAATCTAGCCACACTTTGAATGCCTAACTTTAAGGGGGGGGGGGAGGAATACCACTCATGTGTACACCTTGACTTCAACACTTGTACTTAAAGTCAAACAAACAGTTGTGCCAGTGTAACACTTCTACCCCTGCTGCCCCTGCTAGACTAAGGGACTGTTCAGAGGAAACTTACTTTCTCTTTCCCACAGCCTACTACTGTGAGATAAGGAGTAGGTACTAGACTTTTGCACAACCTCAGTATATGTAGAATAAAAATTCCTGAAGTGGGATGAGGTGTTTACAATCTACATAAGTGAACAGTCACTACCAGTCTCACTACGCTTACTTTTGGGAGTGGCCGGGTGGACAAGTAAGTTCTGAAAAGGCCCTGTGGAACAAAATGTCATATATGAGGCAGCCCTCAGCTGTATATTGTACATATGTGTATATATATGTACATATATATATATATATATACACACACACACACACATATGTACAAGCACAATATGTAGCTAATATTAATGAGAACACTCCGTTTGTGAAACATGAGCTGACCAGTTCTTTTTGCAATGCACTTCTTAGGTTAGGCGTATGGGTGGAAAAATCAGTTGGATTCAGAAGTAGACATAATCATTGCCTCTTGTGACACATGATCTCCAGTGTTTCTTTGGTATGAAACCTGTAGGTCATAAAGATATGTATCACTCTTAATCACTTCCTCTCCCCAATAAGCTGTGAAAAAAAATGCCACATAAATAATTTGTTGACATCATCTTTATTGAAGCATGGAATTTTAGCTCGGTTCACTGAAGAGTGAAACATTTTTTTAAATTCATGATAGTAGACAGATTAGGGCTGTAGGGTCATTATGTTGTTGCTGGTGTAGGTACAACATTATCAGAAGATACAAACATGACCCGCAATAGAAACAAACCACAAATAAACACGAAGAAACGTTCACTGTTTTACAAATCACTCAATTACTACAGAGACCAAATGGCAGTTACTGTGAGTAGATAATCCACAGAATTGTTTTACTTTTGGACAAGGAAACAGGAGCTTCTCTTTGGAAGGGGAGAAGGTTTATCCACAACTGCTTAGTAGAAAAGGTTTAAATGTCAAGCATTTTTCTTGCGCACAAAACAACAATAACCAACAGGCATATCAAAGAGTAAGAATGAGGGACATGAATGTCTTGTACAACGATTTCTGCAGTTTCCTTTTTGATTAGGCATTTGTTTGCTTTACGCATAGCATCAGACCCAAAATCAGCAGCGAACTGTTATAACAAGTCAATACAGTGCCAACATGTCAAGTTGTAGAAGAGAATAAAAAGAGGACAAACAATGATAACTTAATCATATAAAATATGATAGAGCCGAAATACAGTGCATTTAAATACCTATGTGACAATGAATGTTAAATATTGTACTTAATACTGTCATTTCTGACCAAAAATATGAAAAGTCTTTTGTGCTTAAATGTAATATGCTTGTTTTTCCTGTTAATAACGAGCCAGTTGCTTACTTCCAATACTGCCACTTTAACTGGTATTACAACAGATCACAATTTTTCACAGACACATCAACATTAAAAACATTTACTTATGAGAAAATAAGTCACTTCTCATTAGATCACAGTGCGAAAAAAGTGGTGTAACGCTCTGTCTTGATGTAGGCTTTCAAGATATTCATCAAGAAAAAAGTCCTGATAAACCAGACTGCAGTGCTAGATTGAAAAGAATGGAAAGCGACACATCACAGATTGGGAAGGGAAAGAAAAGAAATGTCTTGTTCTTCATGGGTATCGCCTAAGTGACCGTCGTCTTCTGTTGTAGAAATGCCTGAGCCCATGTTGTCGTGAAAAATTCATCATGTAATTTTGTTTGCGAGTGCTGTTCAATGGAAAGAGGATGGAAGAGAAGAACTTAAAGTCCTTTTGTATAGGAAAGATCTTCCCAAGTGCAAAGGCTGTAGATTGCATTCTTCTACCAATACACATATTGCTTTAAATGACCATTTGCATTCATATAAAATTATGTAAAACTCATTTGAATTAGTATTTTGCATTGCTGTTGTCACTCATGATGTGAAACCATGCAGAGCCATTTGGCTTGCTTCACGTTCTATTAGCATCAATAGAACTTAAGCATTTTTCTATGTGCTCAAGTACATCCTATTGATTTCAATGAGGTGGGGATACATAGTTTGGATAGTTCCCACTGTGTGCAATGCAGACAATCAACCCTTCCTGTGTTTTCATTGTCATTCAGTTCAGGAAGAGAGCAAGAGCTTTACATAAATTAAACACTGTCACCTGTTTAGGTCAGACCCTAGATTTCTAATGGTGGTAGGCAAACATATACACAGGGGTTGAAATACACTGGAGTTCCTAAAGTGAGAATTAGATATTGGGAAGACAGAAATACACCCTGATTACTTGAATACTAAATACATCATGGATAAATAACATATCCAAATAGAAAATGATTGACATTTTGTATGCTAAACTAATAACCCTTGTTTGACTTCTGAGAAACACAATTGAGTCATTTAATGAAATTCAATTTTGAAGCTTTTGCCGTGATTGACTTTGCAGTTATTCTCTTTACAGATCAATCCAACCTTCCAGTTCAGAGTGCTCTGACGTTGGAGCCTCCAATATATCCAAGAGCCCTGCTGGGCTCCTGCCATCAGGATGAAAGTGCAGGAGGAGCAGCGTTTATGCCAGCTCCAAGGCTGGTGTAATTGTCCCTCATGTTGAAGGTGATTGGGATCCCAATCCGCCCACACCATACCCCTGATCCTCTTTGCCCACTCTCCAATGTCGGAGCTCTGATGTCAGAGGGATAAGCAATGCAGATGTTTCCATGGGGGCAGGGAGGGGGGAAATCCAAGGTCAGATCTCTTCCTCCAAGGTTGGAGCTTTGTCTCCAACCTTGGAGGGGGAGATCTGCTATATCCTATGGCCATCATCTCAGGGACCATAAGATAGCACTGTTAAGTAGATCCTAAAAATAGAGTTGGTGTTGGACACAAAGATTTAAATACTTCTATACCAGTGGTATGCTTCTATTTTTATTTGTTTGTTTACTAATTCTATTGCATAGGGACAGTCCTGTCGATCAGATATATAATCACCAATGGGCACTGCTGACAGGTGGTGGTATTATATATGTACAAGTTAGTTCCTTGGTCTGGTCATACACCCTCTTGTCCTCTAGATGGTACACAAACATTGCCACATTACTTTCTCCCAAATGAATGGCTGACATTAGAGATGTAAAATGTCTGGAAATAATAAAGCCATGGGGAAAATGTTTTTTTAATCCTCTCTGTAACATTCCCAGCATAGTTATTTCTTCCATTCCTTATTAAAATTATTGATCTAATGTATCTTTTACTGATAGACATTTAGGGATGCTTCAAGTCATGCTCAGTTTCCTAACAAGCGAGTAGAGTCACCATATCATAATATGGAAGAAAATGTGCATTCTTGACAGTTTGGGTTTTGTTCTACAGAGTGCTGTGCTTCTCGGCTTGTTCTGATGCTGCAACAGTCAATTAATGTAGTTCTAATCTAAAAGCCACACATGAAAAGATGACTGTAAGTTATCCCGCCACTGTCAGCAGATGCGACGGAACAGCAGATGGGTTATAGATTTCATAGATCATAGAGTTGGAAGGAGCCTACAAGGCTATCGAGTCCAACCCCCTGCTCAATGCAGGAAACTAGAGGAGGGGTCTCCCATCCAAGTAATAACCAGGCCTGACCCTGCTTAGCTTTCCACACTCAGACAAGCTGAGCCAGCGTGAGCCACAGGCCTATCCCACCTATGTTTTTCTTTTTAAAATTAACATTGGGGCTTTGGTCTATACAACTCATTGCCACAGTTTTTAACAAAGTTCTCAGTTCGACCCCATCACTAAGGAATGCTGCCTCAGCTATAAAACCTTTTAACTGCTGCCACTAGAATAAGCCTCTCTACCTAAAAGAATCTCAGTAGCTTGGTTCCAAAAGCATGGGACTGACACTACCACTAGGGACCACCTTTCAAAATGAACAAAAAATATGATGTTCATTAATGGAAATTATTTACAAAAGTGAATAAAATGTCACTCTTCAAATAATAGGTTGAGATTGCATAAGGGTGTGATACAATGTGGATGCTCATAAACATCCAAACTCAGAGGATCACAGGGAGGCATCCTATGCAGGGCGGGAGGAGCACAGAGGTGATCTTTGCCTCCCCGCTCCTCCTGCCCTGCAAATCAGCTAGATGGCTGATTTCAGCTATCTAGCTGAGACGCTTCAGATGGGGAGGGAAGGAGGCTGGAGCGCTGCCAGGATACGTCATATCCTGGCAGACCTGGTCTCCTCCCCTCCCAACTCCCCGGAACACCCTTTTCACCCCTTCTCCAAGGTTGCTCTTACGACCTCGGAGATGCAGCCAATGCCATTCTTTCTGCACCGGCTCTGAGGCGGGGGAGGGGGATCCGTTCAAGGTCGGAGCTTTTTTCTGACCTTGGCGCTGGGAATCTGAATGACCCTATGGCCCTCTAGATGCTGTCTAGTGGCCATAGGATTGCTCTGTGAGTTTATTTTTTAAAGTTTTTACATATAATGATAATTTTATGAGCAAACCAAGCTATACATACTATAACCTTAGAACATAAAGGCTGTTCCTAAAGCAGCCTTCCTCAACCTGGTGCCATCCAGATGTTTCAGACTACAACTCCCAGCATTCCCGACCATTGCCCATGCTACCTGAGGCTGATGGGAGCTGAAGTCCAAAATATCTGGAGGGCACTAGCTGGGGAAGGCTGTCCTGAAACAACAAAGTGACTTTAGATCTGAAAAGAGTGCTAAACATAGTAATGCTTATTTTTCATTTTTTCTCTAAATTTCCGTGTGTTTTTTTAAATTTAACTGCCCCACACCCAAATGCTTCCCCCCATCCCGGCTTCTAAATTTCCAGAAATCTTACATCTATAGTCACCACAATCAGAGGATTTGCTACTGGCCATATCAAGGATGTCCTGGCTCACACGTTGAATTTGTCCATTTGAGCAGATGCCTGACCTGAGGATGGGTGTAATTGCTCATATAGGCAAAATAAAATCTGGCTTAGCCTTCGTCCAACAGACACTTTTCAAAAGTTAAGCAGACGTTATGTAAGAACAATTAAATATTAATATCTCAAAGCAAGAGAAATGAGCTTAATATATGAATTGATGCATTAAACAGTGGCACATAGGATGGGATAGAAAATAATAGAATAGTAGAGCTGGAAGGGGCCTATAAGGCCATTGAGTCCAACCCCCTGCTCAATGCAGGAACCCAAGTCAAAGCATCCCTGACAGATGTCTGTCCAGCTGCACCTTGAATGCCTCCAGAGTGGGAGAGCCCACAGCCTCCCTAGGTGGTTGGTTCCACTGGCGTTTTGTTCTAACAGTCAGGAAATTTTTCCTGATGTTCAGGCGGAATCTGGCTTCCTGTAACTTGAGCCCATTATTCCGTGTCCTGCAATCTGGGATGATCGAGAAGAGATCCTGGCCCTCCTCTGTGTGACAACCTTTCAAGTACTTGAAGAGTGCTATCATCTCTTCTCTTCTGAAGGCTAAACATATCCAGTTCTTTCAGTCTCTCCTCATAGGGCTTTGTTTCCAGTCCCCTAATCATCTTTGTTGCCCTGGGGCGTGATGCTGGCCCAGTATTCCCAGTAGTGACCGTGTGCCAAAGCTCAGGTCAGAGTCCATAGGCAATGCTGCTGCAGAAGTGGTTGTTGTCTTCTGGTAGCACTGGAATAACTTGCACTAGCCCTACCTATAGTAGGGGAGACTTCTCCTTGATAAGGGGCTCTGCCACCCTTGGCAGAGATTAGATACTGGTTTAGTTATGCAAGAAACTCCATCATTTTCACTATAGAATTGGGCTGTAAGCAACTGCTATGCAAGGAAAACGTAACTGCTCCAGAATCCCTTCAGAACACAGTAATACCTTGGATTGCAAGTAACTTGGACTTGATAAACAAGCGATGTCTTGCAAGACAATGTAGGGATGTAACCGGGCGTAGCGGTTACATCAAGCGGGCATAGCGGGCTGAAATCGGCCCCACTCATGCCCACCAGAGACTCGCTTTGATATAAGAGTGTTTTGGATTACAAGCATAATCCGGAACGAATTATGCTCTCAATCCAAGGTATTACTGTACCACTGACCTGAAAACGATCCTATTTCCAATTGATGAGGCATCAGATTTAGAATGTAACCATTTGTGCCAAATAGTAAAAGCCAAACCAAGATGCCTCTTGCCCAGTTTGTAAAAACTTCCTCTTTTTAAAAATAATAACGAAGTCTTTTGGCCTAGTTCTCACTGGGATGGTAAACCTGGGTTCTGGGCTATACCACTTCAGACTAGAAGTGGGGAACTCACATGACTGAATGCTCTTTCAAACAAAACATTCCCTCCATATAGAAAACTAGATGTCAAGGAGAAGGGTTCTAGGCTGGTCTCTCCACTAACATATTACATTTCTGTGTAGAGTAAATCTAAGCTAGACTACTACAATGCACTTTATGTGGGGCTACCCTTGAAGACTGTTCAGAAGCTGCAGCTTGTGCAAAATGTGGCAGCCAGACTCATCACCAAGACCAGAAGATCCAAACATATAACACCAGTTCTGGCCCGCTTGCACTGGCTGCCTGCCTGTATGCTTCCAAGCCCGATTCAAGGTGCTGGTCTTAACCTTTAACGCTCTACAGGGCTTGGGACCACAATACTTGACGGAATGCCTCTCCCAAGCACAATCTACCTGGACACTATGCTCAACATCTGGGGCCTTCTTCTGACTGCCACCTCCAAGGGAAGCTCGGAGGGTGGCAACAAGGGGGAGGGCCTTTTCTGTGGCAGCACCCCAACTGTGGAACAAGCTCTCCCCTGAGGCCTACCTGGCGCCAACTCTACTATCTTTTCGCCGGAGCCAGTTCAAGACTGGCCTCTATGTTGAGGCTTTTAACAACTGTAAATAGTGCATGGTGGGGTTGCTATTTTAACTTTTTTTACTGGTCGCATTTTGTAATGAACTTGTTTTAGTTATTAGAGCTGTTTTTAAATTTGGTTTTAAATTTTTATGACGCTTTTATTGTGTATATTTTATATTATATTTCATTGTATTTTTTATTGATTGTTGTAAACCGCCCAGAGAGCTTTGGATATTGGGCGGTATAGAAATAAAATTAATAACAATAACAATAATAATAATAATAATGTACAGAGGTACATTCAATCATGTGAGCCGCACCTGCGCCACTGATATACCCCAGACAGATAAAGTGATACAGCCCAGAGAAGAGTAATTTATTGTTTAGGCTACGCACGCTTTATATATACGTTCCTGCCCCTACCAAGCAGAAAGACCCGTGCTCCAACTGAGTGATGGCTAATGACTGAAATTTGCAAGGGCTTCTCCCTTCTTCCAAATGGAGAAAGCCAATCCACACTTACATACCTTTGTGCATGCAGATTGTTTTCACCTAGTGAAATAACTAGGGACCCCAGTGCATGTAGGAGTTTTGTGTGTACATCAGAGAACACATTTATTACACTTACAAACTGTTCTTCTTTTGGAAGGCTCAGCAGGATTATATGCAACTCCTAGGCATTCACCAGGCTGAGACCTTCTTAGGTATAACCCTAAAACAGCATCATGTCGCTTCTGATCATAGGGCCCTATACATTTTAAATATTTATAAATTGCTTTTTTTTACCCAAAGTATACTGAAAGCAGTTAAAACGGAACTTTGGAAAGGGTGCTAATCTGCAGCTAGCCTTGGAATAAACTCAAGGACCCCAACTGTATATAAAATGCATGACTTCTATTTGGAGATATCATTTTCCTCTAAAAAGGCTTTATAATAAGAATGGCGCCAGATCAACATGATATGGAAGCACAATGTTTTTATTCCAATAGCAATTATTTTGCTAATAAGATTGAGAACTGCACATAACTGTGGCAGTTTTCAGTGGTTCAGTCTCCAAATAAATACTGTGTGTCTTTATCAAATGGAAAAATACGGTGTTACGTTCCTTCAGGCATGGAAACATGTTTTCATTTGAGTGAAATCCACAGTCAAGTAATAGGTTCTTATATTTTCAAATATATTTTTTTATAGCAACAACCTTCTTCAGAGTAATCCTTGAATTGAAAATAGGTATAATTCCACCAATTGCTTTAGTGGGTGAGATCCCCTGCCTGATTCGAGGTGCTGATAATAGCAAGAGAAGGCACATAGTGCTTCCTGTCCAAGGCAGGAATCTCTGAGTCTGGACCAGCCACCAGTCAGAGTCCCCTGTGTCATAGACTGGGCGACTGCAGCTCAGGCATCTGGCCAGATACTTCTATCACTACAGCTCAGTTCAACTGGTAGGCAAATTAATTAACCTATGCAAGCAAGCAGTTCCTCCATCCCCACACTTGTTGAGATGGCAACCCTAGTTCTAGCTGAGAGGCCAGTGGAGTCTGAGCACATGCTCATTTTGTATATTGGACAGGTATCTACACAAAGGAGTGTGTTTGAGGGATGGGAGTGTGAGTTTCATTGTTCCCTTTAGACTCCCTCACCCATTATCCACGTGAAGAGGTTCCATGCAGTGACTGGGGAGCAGGGCCGCACTGCTGGTCCACCTCCCATGTAGACCACTAGGCCTACTCCCTGGATGTCCATGCATTGGCATGGACATCTGCAGGAGGGAGTGCCTCTGCATGCAGCTGCTCGTGCTTAGGCTTCCACAAAAACAGGACTCTTGATTGTGTGGAAGCTAATGCACAAGCAGCTGCAAACTCGTGGATGTTCTGGGGGCAGGGCAAGAGGCATGCTTGACACGGGCCAGCAGCACAGCTCTGCTCCCCTATCATTGCACAGAGCCTCCTTCACATGGATAACGTGGGAAGGGGCCTTGTGTGTTTTGAACATGATGTGTATTTCATCACAAACTATACTCCCTGGGCGATGGAAGGTGAACTTCCAATTATTTCATCTGATGTAATTGACTTATTATTGCATTTAAGAATGGCAGATGGAATACAGCAGCACAGTTTAAGTCTGACTCCCTTCTGTGCTCTGATTGGTAGATTAGACTCTGTATGAATCTCTACATTTGCCTTTTGAATATTTGTGAAAATTTAAATGAGGGAGGCATTCAACAACACTCTTGAGTACATATTGCAAAATTCCATTCCAATTAACTGCAACTGTCTAGCATTCTGAACTACCCAGAATGCTAGGATTATGCCTTTCAGGGACACATCAATTCACACTCCCATGCTTGAGGGTACAACTGAACAGGATCCATTTTGGCTTCAAATCACAATGATCAACATTGGCTAAGTGAATGAACTGATAATTGAAAAAGTATAATGGCTGCACTGATATTGAGGTAGTGAAATTACTTACCTTACTCTAGTGTAAAACCAATGACAGCAAATAATGAAATACAACACAAATTAGAAAATGTATTTCAATGCATGCAGCACTGTGATTAGTCATAAAAGCTTGATGAGGTTTAGAGGCAATATAGGATTTTTCATCACTTTTAAAAATAAAAATTGAACAAATTACTGATTTTAAAAAATATATGTTTGTTTCATCATTCAAATAATTTTACATGCATATATAAATACAACCTACATCACACTAAAAGATGGCATAAATTATGGGAAAGTTGGCATAATGAGCTTTTCTACACGAGGCATTTATTGTGCACTCGGCATTCCCTACTCAAGGTTGTTTACTGGTTCTTTAAATGACATCATGACCCTCCAGGTTTGCTTCTGTTTTTAAAGAGCACTTGCAGCGAGTTTTTTTAGAGCAGGGAAACTGGTATTATTTCTGAAAGTGAAATAAAACACTTTTTCCACTTGTGTATTTGCGCTATTCCACTATGCCATAGTGCCACCTAGAAGTTATGTAGTGGAAAAGCAGGAAAAGTCGTGTAGTGCTTGGATCTCAATTCTGTGTCAAAACCGAAAGTAGATGCAGTGGATTAACAGCCTCGTGTAGAAAAGTCCAATGTTGCAATATTTAACAGTTTGTCTCCTGTGCTAGAGTAGGTAAAATCTTTCCTATAAATATATAAAAATAGCTCTGTACTAAGAAATGAAGCAAAGGAAGATGGTTGTCTAAATGAATGCACGTCATTATTGCTAGAAGATAGATTAATATTAATTCCATTTCAAGAAAGAAAAAGCACAAGTATTCTTTGCAACAAAATCTTTAAAACTCATTTGTGCCAAAATATGAAATCATTTCAGTCATGAAAAGCATGATGGTGATGCTTATGGAAAGATTAATAACATGCCTAAAGTCCAAATTTATACTGTTATGGGTTCCAGTGTTTGGTTTTATGATAAGAGTAAGATTGTAAAAAGAATTTTGAGGCTCCTCCCAACTTCATGTGCAATTAACATTTGGATGGGAGTCACAAATGCATAAGGAATGGGAGACCAAGCTTCATCCTTCTGCTATTAATATCATTTGACTAGAGACTACTATTTCTTAAAACACTTATAAGGGGCTGCCCTCTTCACAAAGTGTACATGCAGAAAAGAGTATGTGGTTCCATTGTGCAGCAGGCTGTGAGCTTTCGTTAGGGAAGAACTGACATGCATTGGGAATACAAAGTTGGGTTTAGAGACTATTCGTAGAGAGTAAATACAGGAATGGAAAGAGAGAAAGTAATTGCCTGGGAAAAGAGGAAACAGGTCTTTATTGTAAACGAACTGCCCACACACGTTCAAGTGAATGATTTACCTAAAAAAGGACTTTCCAGCTAAAGATTCTGCAATAAAAAATGCAACTACCGGTAAAGAAAAAAGGATTGAACAAACCTTCTGGTAACTTTACATGCGTTTATTTTCATAATTAATTCAACAATTAGCTGTCAAATTTACTTAAACATAGCTAAATATGGAATTAATTATACTGTGTCCAAAATAGATTCCCTAGACCTTTATTGCATGAGCTGGAGGATACTGTATTGAGGGAACCATATTTTCGCCTTCCTTTGCATGTTAAGTTTTTGCAATCAGTATTGGGGGGTCAAAGAGTTTTTCCTGTTATAACAAATAGGGCTAAATTCTAATTTTTAGAATTAAATTTATATATATAACGGTAATCTATATATAAAAGTATATTGTTTATGAGTGTACTAAGAACCCTTGTTCTAGGCAAGAACTTTGGCATATTGGTCAGGAAAAGCTTTATTTTTAACCTTTCCTGATTGGATGTGATTTGTTCCCAAGGGCAGAGAAAGGTAATGACCATTGCTTCAACTCAGGGCCCAGGCAGGAGCAGGCAGAGCACTTTGCAGGGGCCAGGAAACCCAAAGGTCTAGTCCATGCCAGTGGTGCAGCCAGGGCCGGTGCTACCATTAGGCCAACTAGGCAGCTGCCTAGGGCGCAGGGCTAAAGGGGGCGCCAGAAACGCCTTGGAAAAAAATACAGCGCTCTCAAGTGGGAAGGGGGGGCGCTAAATATCTGATCATGCCTAGGGCACCAAACTGCCTTGCACTGGTCCTGGGTGCAGCTAGGTTATTTTAGACCTTGGGACTTAATTATCTTATGGGGTGCCCCATCAGAAGCCCATGGGTACTAAGTTGTGAAGTACACAATTAAGATTTCTCCCTGCTCCATTCCATGACTTACAACTGCTTCTACATTCCTGATATGTTAAGAGCTAGAATAAATTTGCCAACCCTGATTAAAGAGAGGGGGGAAAGGAAATTCTCTGAGCACATGCGATTTCACATTGAAGGTCACCTAAAGCATATCATCATCATGACTTCGGAATTAAATGGAGTTTAGTTCTGCTGCCCTGATGCTAAACACATTTACTTGGGAATAAGCACCAATTTGTTGTAGAAAAGGATAATATATATTAAAAGTAAAAATACTAAAATGAGCATCTGTAACTATGTATATGCTCGGCCAGCCACCCTCAACTATAAAATGTTTTGAAAAACAGGAAGAAAGGGTGCTGCGGTGACCAGCATCAGCTTCTGTGGGCCTCAGCCAGCCCAGGTGCTGCAAGCCCATTACCATAAATAAAATGTGTAGGGTAATTTCTAGATCATGAATATTGATACAAACCTATTCCCCTGTATCTATATATCTGTACAGTCTTGTTCGCTCATTCCCTCCATATGTATACTTCATGTGTAATGCGGGGAGCAGAACTGTACACATGTGTGCACTGCTGTATGCACGTACGCTCCTCCATGTGATTGGGAACCTGAACTTGAAGGAGCCTATTGCATGTAGAACCTCTTTCATGCTCCCACACAGAGGTCAGGTGTCTCCTACACCCCGTTCTGTGTGTTTAGCATACATGTAAAAGGAATGAGTGAACAGGCTAACAGAGTCTCCTGTTCTTGTAAGAACTTTGTGAGATTTGCTGGAGCCAATAAGGAGCATTGTTAGAACTGGAAAAGCAACACTGCAAATAGCCAGCAAGCACTCGCCCCTGATACTTGTATAGATAATATACTCAAGAACGACAAGTCCCAGAGTTCCTTAGTTCCTTCTGGCTTTTCTGTGCAAGGGTAGGAGGAGCCAGAGGGATGTGGCAGCTGACTGGGAACAAAAGGGAGGGATAAGCACCATAATAATAAGGAACCATGGGGACCAGTATACATCCCTCCTTAATGTGCATATAACCTTTAAGGTTGACGTGGGGCCTCCCTTTTTTGTGGCTGATGGATTATGTGACTGAGTTGCACTGCTGTAGTCCATGTGTACCCACCCTGTTCAGGTTCTGGATGCAGAGGGGAGGTGTGTAAGCCCAAGGCTCGCTCCTGTACCCTACTGTGTATAAAATAGAAACCTGCTGGAAGCATGTGTGAACTGGCCCTTAGAATAAGAATATAGGTAGAGTGACTAGATTCAAAGGAGGGCTGGACTACCTTCAATAGCTGTGTAGAAGAAATTTTTCCAGATGCTAACTTTCACGTAGAAACGAGGAAATGTGCAGCCACTTAAATTCCCTCTTCTCTACATCTATTAAAAGTACAGGAATGTTCTTTTGCATATGGTCACCCACTTATAGGTCATCTGGCTGACATATCTGGTTAATTATAGCACGTTCATTTCCCACAGCATGTTCAGTTCCTTCTCAAGTCTCTTAATACATGTTCAGACGATGGAGCTTCTATTAATTCCCATGGTTGAAGTTCCTTTCCTCATCTCTTTCTCTCTACTCCAATGAATTAAGTTTTACTGGTGAGTTACTACTTCTGGAGCCACCACTATTTGATGTGAGATTGTCCTCTACTAAGAACAGGGTCTTCTCAGTACTGTTGCCAAGGAGATTTGCCAGGCCCACTCTGTTGAGACTTTCAGATGGTAGATTAAAACCATATTTTCTTCCAAGCTTTCTGTAGAAGCTGAGCTCACTGACCTATTTTTATTTGCTGCTGTTAGTCTGAATGTGAAAAAATCATGAGAAACAAATGGGGCCCTGCAAGAAAACATTGCACTGTGTCCCTGGTGTTCATGTGTTACCTGAGCCTATGGCTGAAAAAGCAGAAGTTATCATCAAAGACAGGAGTGCCTGCTCTAGCTTGGGTCTTACTTCATGTCCCTCCAGCCTTTCTGAATGTTTGAACATTTAAATTGGCCTGGGAGGAAGTCTGAGGGGGCAATTTAAGTAGATTGACCTACGTTTTTTATATTTATGTGTTTATTCCTTTATCCTCCTTTTCCAGGATGCTCCACTCCATTCCCACCTTCCACCAAGTTTTCCATTCCCCCTCTTTCAACAGTCAGTCAGCATTCTACTGAGCATGCTCAATCCTCACTAGGCTGTTTCCCTTCCTCTGAAGATACTTCTGCAAACCTTGGGGTGTCCCTAAGCCTGCTAATACCTCCTTCTTGTGTGTGGATGGGGCCATTTTGGCTACATAAGCAACAGTGCTCAGAGAATTGGGATTGCTATTAGCATATATGATTGTATATTGATTATGTAACTAAGTAACAGTAATATGTTTTATGATAGTCCTATTATTTTTTGTAGGCCATTTTGATGGCCACTGCAATAGAATAATAGTTTATAAATTAAATAAAAGCTAACAGATCTCATGGTAAGAAATATCCTTTCTCTGCTTTGATATGAAAGTTCAATCCCCCCTTTCCCTCCCTTACTTTTTAAAGATGATCTTGAAGGGGAGAGTTGGGATTTACAAAAATTACCCATGTCCTAACCTCATTTGGAATAGAAGAACACCCTCAAAATGTAATATTTTATTTAGGTATTTGAGCATTCTTTATCCATTAAGCTAAATCAGATGCACCAGGCAGGTCAAGACTAAGGTCCATCCTTCTTCTACTTCAAACTTAAATTTTGATGTTATGGAGGCAGTGCCCAGCGAGGTGTGTAAAATAAAGTGGGGGGGAGGGGGAGCCAAGCGTGAACAATTACTTAGTATTGGATGAAGGCTGTAATTTGTGGTAGGCATGGGTGCCGTGCAAGCAGGTGCCTTTCAGTGCATAAGAGAACAGGACTAACTGGAGATGAAGTAATCTGAGTTGCTATTGTCATCTTCATTCGTTTAAATTAGGGCTGTCGACAGACCAAAGTGGGGGTTTTGAAAGTAAATTTACTGTCTTTAAAACAGGCCAACAGTGGCAGAATTTAAATATTAGTGCATGAAAATACAATAGACATTTTGAGGCTATTTAGTGATAAGAGATTTTCTCAGCTAACCCACAAAATGAATTAATTGATCAATTTAAACCCAATGGCTTGGATTCTGATTTGCATGACCAGAAGGGTAGTCATGCAGGGACAGTACTTTTCTGCCCCTCTTCCCCAATGCAGCCCCCAGCGCCCTGCCCCCCGTCCAAGCTGCTCCTGAGGGTCAGGGAACCTTCCAGAATGGCATGGAATGAAGTGGGAGGGGAAATTTGCAGAAACCAGGCAGAGGCATCTTGTGCAAGCCAGAGCTCATGCAAGGCACCTCCACCCAATTTTCTCCAATCCCTCCTCCCGTTGCAATGCCCTGTGCCTCATCCCATGCCATTCCTGGGGCGGGGGGTGGGGGGAGAAGAGGGCAGGAAGTCTAGATCTATGTTCTAACCCATTTAAAGTTAGTTGTGAGTGCATCCTGTGGCTCTCAGTGGGTCTTAGCTGTGACTAACTTGAGACTTAGTCGCAACTAATTTTAGTTGGATCAGGGCACCACCTGACCGAATAGCGCTATACACACTTTCCACAGGTAAAGTTGCTGTCAAAAATTATAATTACTGAGAAAAATACTTTACCAATTTATACTTCTAATTAATACTTCCAGCCCTAATTTAAATGTGAATCAAGAAACCAATAGTTTAACAGCTAATAATTTTTTTGAAGATATAATCTAAGCTTCAGTTTCTATCAGGCTGACTCTTTAAAAGTTTTCAATATAGTAACATTTGAACCTATCTATTGGGAAGGCACACCTCTCTCAGCCAACCACTGTAGCGATGAATCCCAGCCCGTCATGACAATAGAATTTCAGGAACTAAATTGTTAGAGAAAAAGTAGATCATCTTTATGTGATGTAATAAGCATAAACTGGTTATTCTGAGATGGAGACCATTTTAGCCAGGGGGAAGAATCAACAGGGCAAAGACATTTTTACGTGGTAAAATTGTGGCAGTGTAATGAATATAGTGCTCTCTGCCCATAGAAACCTACTATAATGAACCCTCATTCTGAACAGTATCCTGCTTACTAAAAAAGAACAGGAAATAATTAAGACATTAGCTGTTAATGCTGCAGCCCAATTCAGTATTACTCTGCACAAGAGCAACACGTTCTTACTACTTTGTATCATACTGCAAAGAATGCAAATCAGCTTTACATGCCAGCTTAATTGTTGAACACACACATCCTTTTATCACTGCATAAGGCACTAATGCAGAAGTACAGTAGCATTCAAAGCAGTTTAAACTTGATCTTTTCCCCATTCCTCTGCCTTGCAGCTGACCTCAAAACAAAAAATTTCCCCACCCCTTTTAAACAGAAGCAGTTCCTTACTAAACTGAACCTTTGTGCCATGCTGGAGGGTAACCAGTACTTCCCAAGAAAGATGGAGGTGGTGGTGATATGAGATGATGCTGATACTCACTGAACGACTTCTACGTGGTCCAGTGCCCACTGATCATGGCCTGTGCCATTGTGGCGGGGCTGCCACCAGCGAAGTAACACTCCCTTCACTCGTGCCTCCCTAAAGTGACAGAGGAATCATTTTAGAGAGGAGAAAAGAAACGTACAGCACGTATTACGGGTTGTCCTTGAAGCACTTCTTGTAGTTCTCAGGCATATGTTGGAATCATGAAAATGCAGCCTGGATTTCATTAAATGTCTAGCTCTTGCGGTCTTATCTTTTTTATCTGTATATCACACTCTATTCCAGAAGATGCAGACCAGCAAGGTTAAAATGTATCTGGCAATAAACAAACAATAAATACTAAATAAAAGCCAGATGCATTGTCTGAACTATCATGAGCTGCAAGGCTATTTCAAGATTTATATAGGGATAACAGTTTTTTTCTTTTAAAAAATTGGGGCAGGACAATTTATGATACTAGAATTAACTATTCCAAAGCCAGGTTACCCTATCCTGCGTCCTGCCATGGTATAAAACAGTGGTTTAGGACAATGAAATTACTTAGCAATTACTTGCTGTGATGACACAGGATTCCCAGTCATGCAAGTGGGGGTGAGGGGACATTTGCAGGAGATCTGTGGTAGTTTACAAAAAGTATAAACTTTTTGCTCTTGTCAGTGATTGGAGGGGAGACCACCTGGGAACCACATGTCGCCACCTTGAGTTCCACAATGGAAGAAAGGTGGGATATGAATGAAATAAATAGATGGATAGATAGATAGATAGATAGATAGATCCTTTTTCTCACCGGTCACTTTTTCTCTGCAACCCCTCCCCATAGCTATTTCCCACACTTGATTGGAAAATAGCCTTGGGACCAGGTTAGACTAAAAATAGCCAAGGTAGGAGATTGCAGAAGAAAAGTAGCTGGTAATGGATACATTAAGCACTCTTTTTCCTATCCATTTCTTATTTGCAAATGCCCACAGACCCTTCCACACTGGACACAAGCATCCAATTTGGAATCCTGAATTTGCTGCTGAATGTCAACTCCTAGTCTAAAGTGTATTTGCCTTAGTACTTAGTAATTAAGATCAACATCATAGTATTATTTTCTATAAACATTTATACTGTCATCTGTGGAAACATTATGAGTGAATATAGACCACATAATTTTTGCTTAAGCTATATTAACTCAGAAAATAATAGGTTGTGTCAATGGTTTTATTTCACAGATCAGATTTTTAGAAAGAATTTAGTTCTTTAATTAAAAATTGTGGTCTTTCAGTAATAACTGAAAAGCAGTCACACTCCTAGCCCTCAAAGCCAAGGCCCATTTTAGTTTTGAGTCTTCCCTCCCTTACTTTAATATCAATGGTTGGGTTCCTTTTGTATGGATTTCCTGCTGTAGTATTGTAGCGTCATACCAGGTACTTACAGTGGTACATTGTAAGACACTCTTTGGGCTTGTATAAAGTCCTTTGGTTGATGCTGTGCAATGACTTGCCATGTAATTCCATTATTTACACTGTACTGGAGCAACACTGCTTTGTCCACAGTGTTAGGATCACTCAAATTGGTATTGCAACTGTCAGTTTGTGAAAGGCTTCCAATTTGCAAAACAAACATTATTTTGCTGGAAAACACACACGAGAAAGGGTTATATAAGAGAGAAGAAATACTTTCATCCACATTGGGTGCAAAATTATTTCCCAAACAGTGACCATTATAATACAAGCAAACAAACAACACTTTTAGATTCTTTCCAATCTGCAAATCAGATAACCTTCTAATGACTGTGAACGGTTACATTCTTCCCAACAATTCTATCTGAATTTTTTCAGAAACCTCTAGGCACAGGTGTGACCTGATGTAATCTGTTACCAGAGAGCACCAGCTCACTTCCATTAGTCTGACACACTCCCATTTCTGTTTCTTATTCTCCGTCTGGTCTGTATGGCTAGCTGGCAAGGGTTGTCTGTCCAGGACAAGGGATGTTTGCAAGGCCAATCGCCACCCTCTATTGACATGGAAAAGGGAGCATCCTAACTGTCTGTGCCTCAGGTTATGGAACACTTGGACATGCAAAAGCTACAGTCCCTTGCATCCTAATGCAGCAATCAGGACAGCACCTTGCTGCTTATTAATTAAGATTTGAGAGCCATGAGTTTTTGCTTGACCTTCCAAGTGGCACCCAACCCCACCCATCTAGCATATCAACTACCGTACTCTCTATACAGAATATGTTCAGAGAGTCACCCTCCCCTTTTCTTAGCCTGGAAACACCCCCCACCCTTGCTTCAGTGAGCTGGTATTATAGGTCTATTCAAAGTCGTTCCCTCTTTGCATTTAGTCTATGTATGGATTCGCGAATGGGACCGTGCCTAGTGGACCTGTCTGCAATGTGTGTACAGTGATATATCTGAAAAGGAGCATCTACGCCCATACAGCTATATGTGTGTAGGTGCTCCATATGACCGGAGTATAGCACCTATGCTGTATGTATGCAAGTGCCCCTTTCAGAAGTCTTGCTGAGTGCACGGATGTTGGATCTGAGGTCAATGGGGCACCGCAATGTTGAGGGTGGGGCCACTGGGTATGGGCCAACTCTTCCCTCCACGCATAGACCAAAGGTGTAGAGGGAACAACTGAATAGGATCCACGTTGCAAAACAAACCATAACATCTTACTTCCTAAGGCTATTCCCATTCATCCCTACCACTAATTTCCTGAATGTGATTGCATTTGATAATGCACTAATTTTCTCATACTATTTTTAAAGACAGCATTTCAGATTCTTGATAACATAAATTACCTCGCTCGGGTCAAATCCAGGGGCTTAGTTACGGCTTGCCTGATCTGGCATCCATTGAAATACAGGGAATCTCCATGTGCATACGGTGCCAGCTGCCCACACCCATTCCCTATAACTCCACCCTGAATGGTCTCCCAGTTTATTTCAGTCACTCTTGCCGATTCGAAATTATCTTTAATATAACTGGGAAGGTCATGGCCAAAAACAGAACAGTCATCACCTAAAGGAATAAATAAAAATTACAACATTGACAAGCATCGAGGTACCATAATAGAGAATTTATGTTCATGTTTTAAGAACTGCCTGTGCTTCAAATGAAGTCCTTGAACCAGGGTGGAGGCAATGTGACAGCTCAGGATGCTCTTCATGAAGTATTACATCAACAATGCCCTAAACGCTTCCTCTCCTGCCACTTCAGAACATTGAAAGCTACTTTTAAGACCTCAGTTATATGATCTAATTCATTATACAATGCTTATTTCTTTCCAAATACCATATAATAAAGGACAAAAGAGATTTTCCCAACCGGTAAAACTCTCCCTAGTTTTACTACCTTACACACACACACAGAGTAAATCAAAACATCTTTCTTTGCTATTCTGCACATATACTTTAGAATGGTTGCCATATTGAATCATATTTGTTTTGAGATTTTATTTTATTAACTGATTTTGTCTTTGCCAGCTAAATGTAATAATTCCAAAAAGCATGATCCTTTCAATCGCAGCAAAAATGCTACTGGTATTCCACTGGTTATATTAACTCCTATTAGGAATGAATAAAATCTTTTACCAAAGATGCTCATATACTATCCCTAGTAAATAATTTTATTTATTTATTTATTTATTCTATTTTTGAATTGCCCATCTTGCCAGTCATCTGGCCACTCTGAGCGATATACAGTCTAATTAAATACAAAAACCCCACAAAAAAACAGAGCGTCAGTTAGCCCTGGGGGGAGGGCAGTCCAACCGGAGCAGGCCCTGATGTTCCCTCTGCCTGCTCCTGCCGCCTTCACTCCTTCCTCTTCCCCACAGGGCCCTTGATGTCAGTTAGCCCTGGGGGGGGGGGCAGTCCAACCGGAGCAGGCCCTGATGTTCCAATAACACCATAAACATGGCCAAGAGAGGGCTTTTTTTTTTCTACAGATACTCTGAATGCAAAATACCTAGTTATTACCACATTCACAGAACCAGATATGAACTAATCTGACAGAATTTATGCAAAAAGTAACAAAACAAAATACCATGTTTGTTGTTTTATTACCAATGGCATTTGGGGTATAAGGTAGTTAAGAGCCAAGTCATTCAGCCATCACTGAGGGACTGAGCACTGTAGTTAACTAATCAAATGGTATTTCACATATAGATAGTTTTGAACTTCGTTGGATTGTCACTGGATGGCTAAACACTTGCAAGATTGAATCTTTCCAATTCAAAATTGAAAACAAAATGCTTCCACATATACTGCAAGTCCATTTGCATTGTAGGTATACTGTGATTTTCAGAAGTAAGCACACATCAATTTCTGTGTTAGATGAAGTTGGAGGATCCAAGTATAGCTCCATGCAAAGCACAATTACTGACAGGTGAAATATGGTCTCTCAATTCATAATTAGTAATTACCTACCTTTCCAGATATCAGTTGAACATTCTCATGTAGAGTCTGCCTAGGAGTATCACCAGCCCTTCAATTACTGACTTACAGACTAGATTTGCAAGGCACAACAATCCATCATTAGTGTCAAGCTACGGTGGGCTGTTGTGTTGTGCGAACTTGGACTGTTTTCCACAGGGTAGCTTCTTTGATGGTAACAAGCCACCTTGACAACCCATGGCTTGTTTTAGGGGTTCTTGTATCCATGATGAGTTGTCGTGTTGGCCGAACCGTAGTGAGCTGCTTGGTAGGGGTGGCAAAGACCCTTTGCTGCTCTTGCCAAGTTCGCCTGGGCTCCCGCCAGTGCCAGCCACCCACAAGTGCTCAAGCGGCACTTTTGGGCAACCGGCATTGGCTTTGTGCCCCCTGCCACAATCGCAAGCCCTCTTGTACTTGCTGTTGCTTTTTTGTCCCTTTTACCCATTTTTTTCTTTTTTTGGAGAGTGCGAAAAGCGATCTTCAATTTGACAGCTAGTGGCAGCTACTTCAAAGTGCCCAAGTGGCACATTGGAGGCGCTGTCACTAGTTTGTCACCACCTTTTTTTTTTTAATGTGCATCCCAAACATGTACAAATTTTTTCATATTTTTTTTTAACTTTTTTAGTCCAACTTGTGCAAGTGCGCACTTTTATGAGTCTGAAATGGCATGCCTCGCCTAGGCAATATCCTGGGGGGGGGGGTACCTGCTGTCAAAGTGCAGCAGGAACCCCTCATGGGCTTTGACCCAGAGAGGCTGCCAAGAGCTTTATTTTTTACTTTGGTTTATCTTGACAGCTGTTAAAAGGCGAGCTGAACAAGAGAAACTGCAAGTGATCTTTGATCATGAAAAGGGGATGGCCAGTGGGTCACCTGCTTTGCGATGAGATCCTCAATGGTTTTATTTTGGACCTGGATCCTCTGAGGGTCCTTTCACTTTCCCACCCTTTCCAGAGATTCTCGGTGCTTGGGAAGGTGCGAGCTACCCCCTTTTTACAGGAGCTGTCAGTTTTGTTAGCTAGCTGTCAAAACTCCGTTTCTTCTTAAAAGGGTTTTTTTTGGACAGGGTACCCCATGGTTTTTTCAAAGGGACATATGCAGGCATGAATGTTGCAGGTATGAAGGGGAAAAAAGGGCAAAAGAGACAAAAAAGCCACAGCAAGTGCAAAATGGCTTGCAATCGCAATGTGGGGAGGGCAGACAAATTGGTCCTCCCACAGGGTCCCCTGCGATACCCGCAGGAGGACCAAGGGTGAAGTGGGGAGGGAGGGAGTGAACAACTCACGGTGAGCCCGATCATCTGTTAGTTGCACTGTGGGTTGTTTGCACAACAACCAACCCACCTTGGCTTATCGCCAGGGTGGATTGTCATGACGTGCAAACGCGCCTACTCTTATGGGAGTTTCTGTTGGATTGCACACCCTTTTCATTGATTTAATACTGAATTAATTTACATGGGCAAAGTTTACATGGGCTAGGTTTAAATTGAAAAAATGGAACGTGAGACCTTGGTATCCTTCATCGCAAATGCAAATGGCTCCAGTAGTGCAGTATCCACGGCCGCTGCAGAGTTTTGGACAGGCTTCTCCAATGTAAACGTGATCTATAGCCCAGCTTTGTTTTTCTGGTTCTTCTCCTTTTTGAATCCACCGGAACTGAGTTGCACTACAGATGAAATTGTCCCCAACCCACAATGTTAGTTTGCTGTATAATATGCTGATAATTTCCACACATTATATTGGCATACATTATAGTCATATTAGGCAGTAGGTAGTGAGTGGAAGATTTATGCATACTGCAGCTTTGGGCAGCGTTCCACTGCCTTCTGTGCATTACAGTTCTAACATTCTCTAACCTCTATTTCAAGGGGTTGTAGAATACACAGGGCATTAAAACCACAAATGTTATTTCCTCCCAATACATCAAAAGTAATGAAGCATCATGTCTGCTGAAGCTCTCAGTGGGGTAGATATTGTCCAGTAGGCACTATTTATTTTTACTAAGGAGAAATATTTCCAAAATAATACTTATTTTAAATTGTCTCTTCTTTTGAGCCACCAACCAGTGCCAGCTAAACAGATTAAATTTTATAGCAATGCATTGAGATGACCTTTCGGTAACCTACCTGGATGAGACATGATCAGGCAGCTGGATAGTTATTCTCTTCCAAGTAGAGCTATTGACAGAGTTATAGATGGTAGCTTCATGGAATTGAAATGGGGAGCAGCCAACGCTATTAGAAGAGGATGGGAGACATTGTGTCTGAACAAGCTGCCATGAATCTGACCTGAAGGAAGCAAAGGAAATAATGTTGTTAGGGCAACTGAACACAATAATAATAAAAAATTAAGTACCTACTAAAGGTCATGGAAATGTGTGCATTTTTAAAATATTATCTTGAACAATATTTTCCAAGTTACAAACAGACACAGAATGAAGTCCTGTTTTCTTTGCTAAAATGTGGGTTTTCCTTTCCCAGCCCAGTACATAAGTGCATTGTCTAGGAGTACTGGAATCAATCTGGTAAAAACAGAGGCCCTGTGAACAGAAGCTTTGCCTGAGAATTTTAGGAGTGAGTTCCACATGATGTTCATGGCTCGCTCAACGAGTACAATGTAAAGTGATAATATGCATGTGTGAAATAGCCATCGTAACACACAGAGCTCTCATATCATTTCACATCCCCCAAAACTATAATACTTCTCAGTCTAGGCAGGTAACACATTCAGTTATAGGTACAGTAATTGATTGACCACTCATCAAGCTATGCTCATGTATGTGTGAATCAGCCTTTCCTCCTTGCTTGACTAGTGGGCTTGATCTGATATTGGTTTATTCTTCTATAATTTCATTGTAATAATTTATTATATCAGCTAAACGTTAAACTGACAATACATGATAATATTCTACAGAAGCTAGTACAAAACAAGACTTGGCCTTCTAGGCATGAAAAATTATTGGCTGTATTAGGATATCATGCTAAACTAGAGGTAGGCAACCTGGTGCCCAGATATTTTGGACTCCAATTCACATTAGCCCCAGCCAACGTGGCCAATGGTAAGGGATTATGGTTGTGGCCTAAAACCGCTGAAGGGCACCAGATTGCTATCTATAGTTTAATGCAGTCTTCCTGAATATTGCACCCTCCAGATGCATTGAACTACAGCTCCCATCATCCCAAGTCAGCACAGCAACTGGCTACACTGTTTGGGGATGATGGGACCTGTAGTCAAACACATCTGGAGGGTCCCACATTGGGCAAGGTACTATAAAGAGATGTGAACAAGCCTAGCCTCCTACCAGGCTCGCAGGCTCCCTCTCCCCTCTCCTGACTCCTGTGTGGCTGAGGAGGAGGAGCAGTTTGAAAGTTTTTGCTTTCATTTAAGCATGGTTTGTCATGTTGCTTGGACCAACAAACTGTGGTTAACATTAACTATGGTTAGTTTCAGACAAGCCAACTTGAAACCATGGTTTCTGAAGCCAGGTTGTTTAAACTAACCATAGTAAAGACTTACCAGGTTTTTGCAACTGGACAACACTGCAAGCTTGATAAATCAAAAGTAGACGCAAAAGCTTTCAAACTCCTCCTCCCAGGCACAGGAGAGGAGGAACAGGGAGCATGCATGTCAGGAGGAGGCCAGGTTCATTTACATCTTAATAAACCATAGTTTAGTGTGATGTTCAAACACGGGCATTATCATGCTGCCCTGCTAAGCCGTATCACCATTATTATTAGATAACCATAGAACAAAGATTGAGTACAGATGGCGAATCCCTGTATTGTCTAGTTTTAATTGAAAGTACTTGCTTACTTGCCCTAGAGGCAGATCATGGACTGCTGACAACAACAACAACAACAACAACAACAACAATAACGATAATATATTTATTTATTTATTTGTATTCCACCTTTCTCTCAACACTGGGACCCAAGGCGGCTATACTCTGTTCTTTAACTTTTTGTACTAATATGAGATACCAGGAGGAAAACAGTATACAGTAATCTGATACTGCAAGGGTAATTAAGGAAAGTTAAGTTGCACTGGTATCAATATCTACAGCTATAACCCTTCATATCCAATAAAGCAATTAAGGGAACAATGCTATGGCCCCAAGACACTGTCTAGGTGTGTGTGTGTCATAGGATAGTTTGGATTCCCAGTTCTGAGGTCGAAGACAGTGCTCCGACCTCGGAACTGGGAATTGGAGCTCTGATCCCCTCCTCCTTGCAGCTGGTGTAGAGAGAACTGCGCCAGGCTGCCAGCTGCTCTCCGAGGCTGGGAAAGTGACCTCGGGGGGGGGGGGTCAAAGGGGGCGGGGAGGGGAGGAGGCTGGGGCAGCCAGGATATGAGGTATCCTGACAGTGCTCCAGCCTCCTTCTCTCCCCCACTGAAGTGCTGTTGCTAGATGGCCAAGAATGGCTATCCAGTGAAACTGCAGAGTGGGAGGAGCGGGGAGGCAAAGATCCGCTCTGCCACTCTTCCACTCTGCACTGGATGCCCATATAAGCCTCCAAGTTTGGGGGCTTATGGGCACCCCATAGGATTGCACCCAACAAAAGAGCAAATGAGTGACCAGGTACCCAAGGTTGTGAACAAACAATTTGCACTAGCAACTTATCAGCAAAAGGTTCGGTTTTGCAAATTTATATAAGTATAAAGGTTAACAAATGGCAGAGATCACCATGACACTCACAAGCCTGGCATCCTTATTTAAGAATGCAAGAAATTAATATATCCTGGGATGAAGTTTGGAAAGCTAGTTTGGTAAATCAGTTCTAGTATAAGAGAAACCTCATTTAAATTGCTGTTGTATTGGAATACCTCACCTTTAGAGCTCCAACATAGGAGTGAAAATATGCCTCCTAGATGTTTGGAGACTTTGCAGGGAAAGAGGAATATGTTAACACATGTAGTTGGATTGCCCTGTTACTTCCAGTTTTTGGAAAACAATCTTTGAAGAAACAGAAAACATAGAACACTCTATACAAAAAGAACCTCTCCTATGTCAACTTAATGTGATGGACACTAAGATTCAATACAGTTATAAGGACCTTTTCTGCTATCTTCTAATGGTGGCCAAACTTGTCATTCCACATAACTGGACTCTCAGGTTGTTAAAAACAAACCCAGCAGATAAAGTGTGGCATATATTCATTATGGAAAAATAACCTACCAACTGAAGGTAGGCAGGAATCAGGCTAGTCCTGAGAATTTTCTGATCACATAGACCCCTTTTCTCAATTTTGCTGAATCATCTAACAATACTAATCAGATTTCAAATAAATATACAATGATTTATTTGTATTAGGCCAGCTTTAGCTACTCATTTATTCATTTTATTTATTTATTCTTATGTTTATGTTTGGAATGCTCTGTGGGTGAAAGATTTTACTGTTTGGGTATATGTAAATATACTTGAGGGTTGTGTGGGTGCGTACACACACACACAATTTAAGTACATAAAATAAAAAAGTTTAAAAAATTTAAATCTTTAAACCTCCCATTGTGGCTATAGATTTTTTGTTTTACCTAGCATCCTTGGTGTATTCTAGCATTACAGAATGGAGATCTCCACAAGATGTTGCTTCACAGCCAACCACAATCTGAAACAATTAAAATGGGTTACAATTTCTTCCACCAGCTCTGACATTATTTTTCTCTGCCTCTCCCTTGATTGGAATTTTTTTTTCTCAGTGCCCATTCTGACAGACCACTGCATGCGTAGACCCAAGATTTCTAACCAAACAGACATCCTAAACTTTTCTTCAGTTAATCAACAGCTTAGCAATGGCAGTACTGCTATGACATTCCGCTTGTGAGAATACGTCACCACCGCTCAGATTAACAGAACTCAGTTAGTCAGTCCTTTCCTCTAGCTATTCCCAAAGAGTGGACAGTACTCTTTGAACTGAAATACCATTTATGTATTCATGTTAATCCAATGCTATTATTAGGTGTAGTAATGTGACCCATAAATTCCAAGAAGCTATATACAATAAATATTTAATGGAAATCTGAACTTGGCGTCCCACTTGGACCTGTCAGAATTTCATGGCGAATCTGACTGAGTCAACATTTTACTTTGAATGAAGAGAAGCTTCTTCTTACTTTAAACTGTATCATATATCCTGGCTGTATAATGAGTTCCCGAGAGGACAGGATATTGTGTGTCTGATCCTTTTTCTTATTTGGCCAGTAGAGATGAAATGATGGGTTGCCACAGAATCCTGCAGTCCTGACTGCATTTGGATAGAAACTCCAGTTTTCTTCATGGGAAATGCCTTCTATTGACATCAATTAGACAAAGTTAATGGGAAGTCTCATAATGTACAGGTACATACTGAACTGAGAACACATTTTTGGATATTTATGATATAATGATAAAATATTCCTAAAAGCAGATTGATGGGCAGATAAAGCTGGACATCCTAGCCACAGTGTACCCAAAGTTGTGGTCAAACTCTGTGTAAATGAGACCTCCCCACCAGATCTCTTAGAAGGGGTGTATAATTATGTGATCTCTAACCTCATGCTGGACAATCAGAAAGTCAGAAGTTGTGTGTGTGTGTGAGAGAGAGAGACTTATATTGCCTCTGACCTTTCCAGAAGTCTTAGGAAAAGAAAGAATCGTGGCATGCTCACCATATGGGGCCCTTTTGGTATCTCTAGGCCCTATCATTTGCCTATCCTTGCTGATTTTGGGGTCAGCCATGATATAATTGGACAATACAAATTGTGTAAAAACTATTCAGTTTCAAAACATGGTGTATGGAATATCTATATCTAGAAAACTTTCTTATAATTATTTTATAATAAGATTAATAATTTTTAAAAGTGTTTCTATAACATATGTGAGCAAAACAAACAAACAAAAAACAACCTAGACCAATTTCTTTAAAAGGCTCCCCATATAGCAAATGTGGCCTTGAGATTCCCTCAATCAACATAACATCAAGTTTTAAAAAATTGTTATCCACTTGACCCTTACCATCATCAAATGTATCTACCAGTTGACTCGGATTGATTTCTGCTCCTCCAATCAGTACATTATCCAATGCCCACTGAGCACGATCAAAGCCCGAAACCACAATTCCATTGTTAATCACAAATGGCTGCCACCATCGTAGGCGGGTTGTATTGGTCAGAGCATCTTCTGGGAGCAGTATGTAATCATGTCGGATTGAGATGTATTTCTGATAATCCATCTCATGGATCAATGTCCACGATATTCCTACATTACAAGGATTCAAGATAAAGCAAGAAACTAATTAACTTCTGAGAGTCCATGTTGAGTTGGGCCTAGAAGACCTGCATTCAAATAGCTGGTCCACTATGGTTCAGTGAGTGGCTTTGAGCCAGTCAAAACTGTATCTGTCCTTTTCTAAAATGAGAATCATCATCATCTAGTTCCTGATATGGTTCTGAAAATAAGTAATGTACGGCCTGTACAGCACTTGCCTAAGTGTGTTGCGTAGAACTGTTGGAGCAATAATCATGTATGCCTGCATACCACTATGACTTGTAACATCATAATACCAAAGCAGCAGGAATGCTTTATCTTAATCATTTATTAGTGCTGATAGTCTTAGGAATGCTTTAAAAGCAATCAAAAATAAAGAGACCTCAAACAATGAGTAGAAAAATAAACATAACATTTTTGATTTTCCAAAAGAATAACACTTGTATAACAATGAACAATTCTTACTTATTTGATTAACTCTTAAGAATAAGCAGTTCTAGTGTCTTTAATAAGAAATGTGAGTACAAGTAAGAACATTTCATCCTATTCCTTCTGGAATGCAGGAAAATATTGTTCAAGGACAGGAATAATGAAGGTATGAAAATATATTTCTGAAAATGGTGCAACTTTATTTATCCAAACGGCATGGAAGACATCCAAAATATCTGGATAAGCACGAGAGATTCAATCAACTGAGTTATACTGGGTTATACTTACATATAGCAAAGATTGAAGCTTTTCTGTGAATTTTTCATGTGTGTTACTAGCACAAAAGGCAGCGGGGGCGGGGGGGAATACCAACTGGGTGCAATGGGTTAGGGGCTCACTGTTGTAACCACTGACTTTAGATAACTAGAACTTTCAAGTAACTACATTTTTAGAGCAAGAATTCAGCCCGTAAAGGCAAAGCTCTTCCTTAGCATATTTTTCTAATGCTAAAGAGTTTAAATATAAGCAGGTATATTTGTTGGATATCATTAAAATAGACGCTTGCCTCCATCTGTTGAATAATCTAGCAGAACTCCTTCCTTCCGACATGTTGGTCTGTGACATGTTGTCATGTTATTTTCACTCCCAATTCTTCCCCAATATTGTAAAAATCTGAAGGAGAACACATTGGTAGGGTAATCATACAATCAAATGGAACCAAAAATAGTAAACATTTCCTACCACAATAAAAAGTAAATTTAACTAAAATAAGTGCTACTGACTCTTTCACAAGTAAGAACACAGAAAGAGAAAAATACATACAGAACTGAAACTAAGCTGTACTGAGGCCTTATTGATCCCTGAAATTTTGCTGGTTATATGAGATCTGTATTAGGAGAGAAGCTCCTTGCCTGGAAAGAAAATCATGAGGATTCCCAGGTCTCAAATACTTTGGAATAGGACTAGCGAACACCAGCCCAAGATATTTTTCTGCCTGAGGCTGACTAGCAAATCCTGGCCCCCTCCTGGCCCATTCCTCACAGGATGACCTTGGGCCAGTCACCAGTCACCTCTCAGCCTAAAGGATCTTGCAGTGTTGTTGTGAGGATAAAAATGTGGGTGGGATGGGGAATCCTGTATACTACCTTTATCTCCTGAAGGAAAGGCAGAATATAAATGTAATAAGATAAAAACATAAAAATAGATCTACTTTAAAAATGTAATTATCTTACAATATCTTATAAACAGTTCAAAGTAGGCCATGTAAAATGGTCAGCTGTGCATAGCACACGCGTATACTTGGAGATGTAACTTACAGAGACCCTGGGGAGGGAGCTAAATCCGAAGACCCACATAAATTCCTAGAATGCGTACTAACAATTCAAAATTTGGGCACACTGTCCTCTTGCTTCTCATGTCCCCCCTGCCCCACCCATACGCCGCCATATTCTGTATGATCATCAAGTCAAAGAAACTTCACTGTTAAGTCTCTTCCCCCTTCCTTCCTTCCCTCCTTGCTTCCACTGTAAGGCATAGAAATAAGTTAATGGATAAGGAAACTGATGCTGCAGTCCTAAACATGCTTAGCTACTGGGGACCTGATATGCTGCCGCTCCTTATTCCTGCTGAAATGGGTGGCTGGCTGGCACACAGGGAGGGTGGGCAGGCAGGCAGACACCTCTGCCACCACCAATAGCTTAGTCAGCAAAGAGCCCTTGCTAACAAAGAACGAGTGAGTGCAGGTTGCACAGATAAGCAGTGGCATGTACAGTTCCCTTGCTTGTTGCCTTGCCTGGCTCCCGCACATGACGTGCCTGCACATATGTGTTATGTTGCTGCTGCCTCCAGCTCTCGTTATGGTGCAGGTGCAGGTGCAGCTGTGGAGATTGTGGCCAGGCACTCTGCACAGCACCCCACCTGGCTCTTCCTCTTTCTCTCTGGTGTGTGTGTGTGTGGGGAGTGCTGCTTGCTCCTCCTTCTGTCCCTGTAGCAGCGTGGCAGCAATGATGGACAGGTGCTCTACACAGTGCTTCATGGCCAGCTGCCTCTCTCTCTCTCTCTCTCTGAAGTGGGGCAGGTGGGGATGTGCAAAGGGGCTATTTCTTGCTCCACTGCTCTTGCAATCTGCTGTTTGACTTAGGTGGTTCACTTTTACTCTTAGTGGGGGCAGCACAACTTGTCAAATGGGTCCAGAGTCACAGACCAAGGATGGAGAACCTCTCCAGCTTCCCTATCCAGCACTACAGCTTCTTCCCCAGGCCTGGCTCCCTCTCCTGGATTGGAGATAAGAGCTTTTCTGTGCTGACAACTAAAAAAGACTGCCTTTCTCAGGACTTGGCAGGGAAAAGCTCGTCTCCAGTCAGCTACTGATCGGAGCTGGCTTTTCTTTGCAGGTGGGACTGGGGAGGAAGGAAGTGTTGGGTATGCAGTCCTGCATACTTCTGAGGCTTGTACTCAGAGGCTTGACCTGTCCCCTTCAGTAAGGGGCTCAACTATTAGCTTTCTCATCCTTCTTCCCTGCTATGAAAAGGGAAAGAAGCCAGATCTGAGTTGGATCTGCACTCAACACTCAAATGTTTTAATCAAAATTAGGCCTAACAAGCTAGGCTGAAATCCAGCATCTAGTTAATAAACTCAAGACTATTGCTTTCAAATCAAGGTGACCAAAAGTGCATGTAGGATTGCAGCTCCTGAGTATGAACAGCTCAGAATATGCATTATGTCTTGTACAGCTATGAAATTGTGGGTGAGAATGATTTAACAACTGTTTTCACACCAGCCAGTGAACTGATTTGGTCAGCTGGGAGAATAGACACTGCCTCCATCCTCAC
Source organism: Shinisaurus crocodilurus (assembly GCA_021292165.1). Lineage (NCBI taxonomy): Eukaryota > Metazoa > Chordata > Lepidosauria > Squamata > Shinisauridae > Shinisaurus > Shinisaurus crocodilurus. Next base: position 200,079,774 of record CM037879.1, read on the forward strand.
TTGACTCTAACTGGGTGGCTTAAGGGTAAAAGATTAATAGACGACAATCTGTTCCCACACCTATCTAGACTGCTGCTCTGTCATTATTTAAAGGTAACCTTTATTAAAATGTACTAGCTATGTCCAGCTCTATTGAGTAACCTGACGTACTTTGCACCCCGCAAATCCAAGTCTTGAGTGACAGCCTGTCTCACAGTAGCGCCTCCAAAATACAGAGCGGTGTCTTCTGCTAGAATCCCACATTCCATGCAAGCAGTGCCTCCTTCCAGAGACATCCATAAATCTGGTCTAATTTCTTCATTGTCAAAGCGCTCCTTCAGGAAAGTCTGTTAAAGGATTGTAACATTGGAGAATCTGGTCACTAACTGAGATCTTTTCTTTTTTCTTTTAAACAAGTAGCTTAGGAAAATATGGGTGTGGGTATTTTTTCCTATAGTATGCCAAGGGTTATTTTATATGTGAAGTACGTAGATTTTGTTGGAATAGTAGAATCACATTGGTTTAATCAAAGATAAAAACTAAGATAAACAGAAAGATATAGTGTTATATTTTTAAAATTATTTTTGGTACTTGCATGTCTAGCTTAATTCTAGTATAGATATGTATCTAATTTTTAAAGCACTACCAAAAACATATTTTTCTATTATATATTTTTTTTCAGTACTGTCTGCACCAAATATATATTTAGATTACCTTCAAAGTCTGAGTCAAATAGCAGTTTGAACCAGAGAAACCCGGATCACAGATGCACTGTTCTTTCAGACAGTCTCCATGGCCTCTACAGTTGTCTACACAACCAGGTCCAAGATAGAAGTTGTCAATGGCCCACTGCATATCAGAGTACTTCTGATAGAACCTAAACCGTACTGGGCTGAATTAACACATAAAGAGAAACAGAGAAGAAAAGCAGAAATCATTATACAAATAATATGCACATACAGGTTTATGGCTATAGGACATGTCAAGTCAACAGAAGATTAGGGGTTGGATCCAGGACTTTCCTTCTGTGATCTCATGGACGGTGCCTCCACCCAATTTTTGGGCATCTCCCTTTTCCACACACACCACAGCTCCCCACATTCAGCAGGGTCAGGGGGTTGGAGGGGCTGCTACAGGGAAGAAAGGGCAGGGAAGTCTGCTTCCAGCCCAGTTGCATGCCTCTAAATCTGGATCCAACCCATGATAACTTTGAGCTGTTAGACAGTAGAACAGACTGCCTCAGAAGTTGATGCAGCTGCCCATATATCAAAGATGCTGTAGTAGTGGATTTCTTGCATTGGCAGGGAATTGGAGTGGGTGACCCTTCCAACTGTATCATTCTTTACATTTATTTTATTTGTGAAATGTATGCACCATCTGTCCACCCATCAAGGTACCTTAAAAGTGGCTCACATAAAAACAGTAAAGCAGTTAAAAACTTCCTGAAATACCAGAGGTAAACATAACAACACCAACTCAACAGTATTGACAGTGAGCATGACATTTTACATATACGGTACATTTTCAAACATGTTTATTTATTTATTTTTTATTTATTATATTTATACTCCGCCTTTTTTCCTACAAGGAACCCAAGGCGGCTTAATAATCCTCCTCCTCCTCTCCATTTTATCCTCACAACAACCCTGTGAGGTAGGTTAGGCTGAGAGTCAGTGACTGGCCCAAAGTCACCCAGTGAGTTTCATGGCTGAGCGGGGACTAGAACCCGGATCTCCTGAGTCCCAGTCCAACACTCTCACCACTATGCTACACTGGCTCTATAATATTAACACTATGTTAATATTATAGCTAATTTTTACATATAGCAGATGCACCTGTTCTATTTTAATCTGTTATGTAAATAAGGGATACATGGCTGATTCATGTTAATCCCAAAATAAGGTTCCCAATTGGGGTCCCAGTCATGGGAACTGTCCATTCTTGCCTGTGGGTTATATCCAATGTTATGCTAGCAGAAAAATGTCAAGAATTGGAGTTGTTCTACTAGTAGTTGCACAGTTGCTAACAGAACAACTAACACAACTAGCGCAAGCAACAACCGGCCTAATGAAGTCTCAGTGAGTTCTGCAACAAATTGTGGAACAGCTTCTGGAACGACCTGCAGAAGAGCTTGTTCAATGCCTTGTGCAACTGGCTTGCACAATAGCTTGCGCTAACAGAATCAAGGCATTGGATTTGACACCTTCACAAGAATTTAAACACACACACACACAAAGGAACGATACCACGAGGGAGACGATGTGGAATCTGCGAAGATGATGTGGAGCCGGAAAGCAAAAGCAAAAGAGACCGAGGGCGGGAACACAGGTGCTTAAATAGGCCCTCTCCGTGTCCCCGCCGTAGCCAAGCCATTGGCTCAGCAGCAGTGACCTGTCTTGTTACCTGACTCTCCCCTCCTCCCCCACGCACAAATCTTCTCCCCGACCCCAGGTGAGGGGCCAGTGGAAGTCTGTTCTTCAAGCAGTAGAAGCACTAGCAGAATGACACCATTGGATACAACCCTATAAATGTACTCATATAATAAGAAAGTCAGAGTGCAGATCTTTTGAGATCATGCCTATATTTCAAGCATGCTTCAGATAGGTTTTTGTGTGTGCTTGAAACAGATACACACAATCCATATATAAATTGTATTGTTCCTTGTGATGACTTCTGCTTACTCCAAATGGACTAGCAGCATCAGCATGCATATAACAGCACTATGGTGTGACAGGCATCAAATCCCAAGTTTGAGCAATATTTCTTGTCTGGGGTACTTCACCTTAACTCCTGTTTTAATGCTACTCCCACTGAGGGGTAGGCTTTGTCTAGATAGAATACCCACATAGTCACATTGAACTTGAAGGAATATTAGTAGCTCAGATGTCATTTCATACTTACTTTCCTACTAGGCTTTCAGGTAGAGGGTAAGTTATCCTTTTCCATCCTTTTGTTGGAAAGAAGACAGATGGCTGTGAAACACCCCCAGAACATTTGGGGTCAGCAGGTAAGCATTGTGGTATTAGGTAGCTCCAACTCACTCCAAAGTCAGTAGAATACTGCACATGGACTTGGTTCTGGGCAATTTTCTCTGAGGTTTTACATCCAATGGAAATCTAATATGTGCACAAAGGAGATACACGTTTTTTGGTTTGAAGATGTTTTTGTTTTCCCAGCAAGAAAACTAATGTTTAGGTTTTGATGTAAATTTGTAAGACAGTATTATCTGTTAGTCTAAAAGGGGGAAATCTGAGGCACACAGAGGCTTGCCCCAGGATTTTATTGCATGTCGATAGAAGGACAAAAAAAGAAACCTTGATCTTTTGACTTAAAAGCCTGGAAAGTCTTATCCAGTTATCAGGCTGCCCTTCATGCTAGCCTCATTAATTACAGAACCATCTCACATAGTACTTGTTAAGATACAGTGTTCTTCATGTTTCCAAGCCCGATACTGATGCATCTACAAGTGAGCATTTTGAGTTCAGCAGCAGGGAAGCTCTAGAGCAGTGTTCCTCCAACCTTGGGTTCCCAGATGTTTTTGGCCTACAACTCCCAGCATGCTCCAGCCAGAGTTGTAGGCCAAAAACATCTGGGGTCCCAAGGTTGGAGAACACTGCTCTAGAAGATCAGTTTCTTTGGGGGGAGACCGCAGCACTTGAGTTCTGTAAGTAATTTACCAATATAGGACTGGAGGACAAACAATATGTTATATTATTAACTCTGTTTTTTTAAAAAAGTATGCTTAAACTGGCTACTTTTATTTTAAAGATAAAACAGTTGCAGGGCCCCAATCTGGGACATCTTCCAATCTGGACTGGGGCCCCATATTAGTGTGAACCACCCAGACAGCTTTGGCTATTGGGCAGTATAGAAATATAATAAATAAATAAAAATAAATAAATAAACAGGTTGGAGAACACTGCTTTAGCCCTTGCACTCAGCTAACAGCCTGAACACCTTTTGTTAATTACCAACTAGCTACACAACAACCTGGAAAGGGTATCTTTTCACCTGTCACAACAGAGTATCATGGCTATAAGAGAAATTTTGCAAAGCCTACTGAGGATATTTGGGAAAAGTCAGGAATCAGTAATTTTCAATTATTTAGGGTGCAATCCTGTTTAGACAGGGAAAAGTTCTGCAACTCCCAGCACTCCTCAGCCAGCCATGTTGGCTGGGGCATGCTGGGAGTTGTAGGAGGTTTTTTTCTGTCTAAACACGCATAGGACTGCACCCTTGGACATTCACATCAATACATTGCACACATTCATCTGTTCTTGGAAAGCTGCTGATCAGTTCTGTGGGTTAAATGATGCTAATATAAGCATCTCAAGGCAGTGTTTACCTTGAACTGCATAATCCAGTTCTCTGTAGGAGTCAGATCATGGGTGACGGCATACACCTCCCTGCCATCATGGCTACCACACATCATGACGCCATCAGGAGAGTCACAGAATCTTTCAATTGAACAGTCATCATGGAACAGCCAATGCTCATTCACTTAAGAAAATATTAAGAAAGTAATATTCAATATTTTTAAACTGCAGTATTTCATCATTACAACTACTGTTGGTGTTAATTACTGAAAACAGTTACTTGATTATTAAACCATTAATAGATTATAACAGAAGAATTTCATTCTAAAGCAATAATCCTTTAACTATGCTCATACTTAAAAAAAAAGTTTAGTGAATAAAATCAATATTTTTCCTATGCCTGGTTCTAGAGTTACCAACCATTTTTTTTTTTGCAGCATTCCTGTGCCTTTGGAGAAAATTCAACAGGCGAAGTTTTTCCTATCACTGTGTCTCCATGTTGGGAAAAGCTTTGCCTGCCTAATTTCTGAATGTCATGCAGCTAATAAAGACACAGGAACCCTACCAGAAAAAAACATTTGTACTGATTCTGATCCATATGAACTCTTACCTGTTGTCCTATCTTCCATGAACATATCAAAAGCAATTCTGCCTGTGGGCCCTGCATCTGCGGGAGTGCGTTCATGCTGTGGTAGTGGCGCACTGCTGAAAGTATCCAACATCACTGTCCTCTGATCAGCTGACCCTGATATCAGCACATTGTCAATAGCCCAGTCACTCTGATCCAGACCATCATGCTTAGGCTGCCACCAGCGGAAACGGGTTCCCACTTCTTTGGCATCAGGAGGAAGGAGAATGTTCACGAAGCTAAAAAAAATAGTTCGAGATTATACAAACTGTATGCATTCACTGCTTCATTGAAAACTTTAAAAAAAGAAAGAAATGGATTTGGAATGAGCAGTTCAATAGTCCCCTAAACAACATGGGATCATGTTTGTTGATCTGCTCCATTTGCTTTGTGCCAGGGCACATGGAGAATTACCTACAAACAGGAAATACTGTGTACATTGTATGTACATTGCTGTGATAATGATTAACTATAAGGACAATGCTCTTTGTATGATAAATGATACATGGAGTGGACTCATTTTATCTACTGGATTACAACAACAAAGATTTTAATCCTGAGTTAGCTTTCACCACAGGACAAAGGGTCAGACTAAATGTTTTTTCAGCACCCTATTCAAGCTCTGTGAAAAACTGAAATTCACATTCCACACTCAAATTGTTATGCAAAGTGCTTTCTTATGGAACTGTAGTTATTAGAATTATTATCGACATGGTAATAGGCTTTATCTGTTATTGTAAACCCTTTGGTTTGCTATCATAAAGGGTAGATATTTCAAACAGATTACCATGTGATAGTTCAACTGGAATGGAAACCAGATATGCAGTGCAATTCTATGCACATTGACTCCCTAGTAAGAGAGTTTAGGATTGCAGCCTAAATTTGATAGAAGTTTCCTAGGGTATGAGGATCTTCCTACCCTTGCTGTACCAAGATGCTCATAGTTCTGCCTCACTGTACTGTCAGTACAGAAACCACTAAACACACCAGTTGTTGTCATAAACACACAATTATTATTTCATTTAAAGTGCATTAGAATTAACTGAACAGCACTAAAATGCATTAAGTGTTGATTCACAAGGATGAGAAGTTATTGCTTTTGAATCATTAATGTTCTTGTTAAAGAAACAACAAGCCTTAAGGAGATCCCTAAATGGTAGACAGAGTGGGATGGGCAGTTGCCAGATATGTTATCTGTTTAAATATGATTCTGATCATTGTATGGGCAATATACTACAAAGTATTTCACATATGCTTAACTTCATGATGTCAATGTCCTTCTAACTGGCATCCAACCCACTGAAATGAAGAACTCAGAGCTCCGCAGAATGGGGCTTGAAACACAAACTATTTATAATCAAAATAGATTATGTACGAGCAACAAGAATATATTTATTACCCAGGCTTGCTGAACTGGTCATAAAATATTTCCATTAAGAGGGTCCACGTAATGCCACCATTCACAGAGTACTCCAGGAGAACTCCTTGGTTACGACTGTTGGGAGTTATCAGACATCCATACATGAAATAGAATTGGATGAATTCTGCATTAGTTAGGTTTAGATCCACAGTAACCAGCAAACGACTGCAACCCTGAAAGGGAAAGAAAAACATATTATGACTGCTAAGGGAAAATAACTATCTCATTGGTACCAACAGCACATACAAGACCAAAATACCAACCCCACTAAAATGAAGAGCCATCCCAGAAGCCACAGCTCCACAGACAGTGCTCAGTTTCCCACCATTTACTGTTAACCAGTTCTGATTGGAAGGTGCACGATTGAAGTTGTCTTTAAGTTGGGTGGGAAGAGGCATCTCTGGTTCATCACAGTACAGTCCACCCCAGTTTTCATCACACCTGTAAGTGATGGCAAACACAGAACTCAGCTAGAAAGAGATTCTGTATGCAATGATTTCATCAGTATGTTTTTGTTCTGTCTACAAAATTAGGAGTTCCTTTATCTCATTTATAAATATGTTTGGATAATTCACATGGTTCTTTTTCTGCAGATTAAAGAAGGGACACTAATTCTGTGAGGTCTATACTGAATGGCCTTAATTCTGTTTAATGATACATTAAAAGGACAGATATAGCTAATGCAAGCAGTACATCACATCCAAGCAACTTGCGGAAGTCAGGAGTTCCTAGATGGATCCCCAAACTTACTGTTTCCTCTTCTCAGTAATAATACTTCAAAAATCCCTATGTGCTATTGTTTCCTCAACTCTCCCAAAGTTCGTATTCTCCTTCAGACTTATTTGACTTCCCCATCATTCCTCTCCTATTGTTATTGGGATCCCTTGCCTGTTTCCCACCCCCCTTTCTACTTCTCACAAGAGGCTTTCCAGACTTCCTTTGCCTTTCTTGAACAACCCACACACATTCACAAAAGTAGCACAGTAGAAGGAATATTCCTTATATCACCATGTGCAGCAAAATGGTTGTCCCTCACAAAACAGTGCCATAGCATCGTTGTTTAGGGTGGCCCTGGCTCCCCTCCCTTTTTAAAAGAAAAAAAGTTGCATTTGGAAAGGAAGCGAATCCTCTTTCTTACCTGCTTATTTGAAACCACTAACTAGAATCAGAATGTGAATCTACAGCACTGTCTAGGGTTGGTAGGTCTCAGAGTGTGACCTGAGGTTTCAAGCCTGCTTCTCATGAGGGAAGACTATTTTCTGCTTGCCTTGAAGAAATCTTTTGCTGTTTGCTCTGCTCCCATGTCTATCAGACTCAATCCCTGCAGCACAAGGCACAACCAGACTCTTCTCCTAACCTGCCAGGTGTCTTCTTCTACCTTTATCAGGTGCCACTAGGCTCTGTCCCATTCCACCAGGTTTCCCCCTCTAACTTATGAGACATCACCCCACAGCTTCCAGGCTCCTCCTGATGTGTCTCAGGGCCTGGCAACCCTATGAGAGGGTCTTTCCCATGAGAATTCAATACTTACATGCAATTCCCCTGAGTGCACTTCCCATGGCCACTGCACATATCTATACAGCCATCACCTATGTAGACATTGTCTATGGCCCATGTTTGCTGCTTATCAAATGGAGCTGGTTGGTGCCAGCGGAAACGCGTTGCCTGGGACCTTTGGGAAATATGAAGAAATATGAAACGAATGCTTCTAGAGATAAAAGCATGAGAGTTAGCCGGTTCCAAGACCAACCCATTAAATACATGTTTTTTAAAAAATTAAACAGTAGATGGCAGCATTAAACTCCAAGCTAGGTTTGTACTCCAAGTGAAAAAGACTTCGATCACACAGATTGCATCCTATTTTAACATTTTATTTACTGCATGTATATGTTGCACCTTCAACATCTAAGAAGTAATCAAAGTTCCAGGGAAGTATTTGGTTGGATTAAGCATATCTTAGAGATAAAGAAAAAGGTTTGGTTCCACATTGAGTTGGATAAGTTTAATATTTAAGATGAATTTGAGAATAGCTATATTTAAAAATGCAGGGCACCAGGAGGTTCTCTGACAGAAACCACATTAAAATGAATGGGTATTGCACAGGAACACATACTATTCTTGCATAGTTCTCATTCATTTCAAATGGGGCTTGCACAGGAGAACTTCCCAGTAGATTGTACCATAAATTTTACTTGGGGAATGCCTGCTCACTGATGATGTTTCCTCAAGCCTGAAACGACAAAGAGTGCTGAGGGAGAAGCTGATGTTTAATTATCACATTTTATGTGTATTGATCAAGTCTCTTAAAGACCTTGGGGACTGAAATACTGCACTTCCTCTGCAGATTCAGACTTCTGTTCCAAATGAACAACAACTGAATAAAATCTAATCTGGACACGTCAAATTTCTCAGGTCTCTCATATTTATGCTGGGGCAACTGGTCTTAATTCCTACCAGCAAAATCAGCTGAGAGAATTCAGAGCTTGGCTTGGCCAAGCTCCCACTAATGAGAGAACAGACTTCCACTGGCCCCTCACTTGGGGACAGGGAGAAGATTTGCGAGTGGGGAGGAGAGAGGAGTCAGAGATTGGGACGTCTTTGGGGTCTTGCTTTTCTCGCCTACATTGGGTGCCTGGAGGCGTCAAAGTAAGGCGACGATGGTAAGGCCCTCCAGCTCCACATGGAGGGCAACTGGCCGGGGGCGGACCAACCCGCCTCCGGTGCGGTTAGGATGTATTCGCCAAAAATATTTAAAATATTGGTTTTTCCCCGGCCAATGGCCGGGCTAGGTTAGTACCGCACTTCGCCCTTCACAGATCTTCAATTCAATAAATGTGGCCCTGATTTGAAACCATATACTCTGTGTCTGACTCTTCTTTATCTCACCCATACACTCGCAAGTGTATTGATATTGTACAGTGTGTATGCCTCAGTTTTCATTTAATTTGTTCCCAGTTTAAAATATAAAAAAATTGGGCTAGATCAAAAGGTTTCCTTCAGGTGATAGAAGGAGTACTTCCATAAGATGAAGACCCCATCCATCGGAGAAAGTGCCTTCCATTTAAGGAAGAGAACCTTTGGATCCAACCCAATAATTCTGCCCATTTCTAGTACAATATGTATTTAAAACATTTACACCTTGAGACATCTTCTAACAAAAGCAAAATAAAAATAAAAATAAACCAAATTAAGAACAAATATATAATTCGTATTTGTTCCTCTGCGTAACATCTGTAGACACATACAGCCAACATGGAAAAAGAAGAACTCTGCTTCACATTTATAATACAATTCAAAATTAGTTATGTCATACATTTTAAGGATATACCAAATGCAATTTACCTGGTATAAAAAGGAAGTGGCAAAGCAATCCTTGTCCATTTGTTGAACGTATCTGATATGAGAATCCTCTGGAGGTGGTATTTATTGCATTCTACGTTAGTGGGAAGGCAGTCTCTCATTACTGGGTGCCATGTGAGACCAAGATCAACTGAATACTCTAGCTCAATAGCTAAAAATATTGAAATACATTAAATTAGTACAAAAATTATATGATCAGACCCATTGGTAATAGTTCAAGATTAGAATGTTACTAGTGTCAAGCTGTGAAAAATGTCATGGTTTGTGTAGGAGTGACATTCAAATGGTCTATGTTTAGTGGCCTATGAGCATTGCATTGCTTTCAAATGAATACATCCAAGTGTGTATTCCACTGAAGGCAATGCAACATAAGACAGCATTTGTAGTTAGATACATATAGCTCAGTGCATTGTCTGTCTCCATTGTATTTCTTTCAAAAGAATAGGCATTTGGACACATAACTGGATGCACAGCACGTGTGCATTCTACTGAAAGCAAGTTTGAGTGTCATTTGTGGTAAGTTTTAAGTAAGAACAACAACAAGAACAGCAGCACAACATATTGCAGATAGGCCATCTGCACCGGGATATGCATTTCGATGCACCAAAGACTGAATCAAGGGATTAAAGCTGACAAAAAAGATAATGGAATAATGAGAGATGCATAATTATTGAGAACTAGTGTAGCATCACTGCTAACAGTGTACACTGTGATCTCTGGCACACATCCTTGGTTCAAATCTCCCCTCAGCTACAAACTCTCAAGGAGGCCTTAGGCAAACCACTATTATCTCAGCTTCAGCCCGCCTCTGCATCTGCCATATGAAGTTCATAAAACTGGTCTACCATATAGGGCTACTGAGAAGATTACTGAGATAATGTATTTGGAACAAGTTGAACCAGTGTGGCATAGAGGTTAGAGTGTTGGACTGGTACTCGGGAGATCTGGGTTCTAGTCCCCACTCGGCCATGAAACTCACTGGGTGACTTTGGGCCAGTCACTGACTCTCAGCCTAACCTACCTCACAGGGTTGTTGTGAGGATAAAATGGAGAGGAGGAGGAGGAGGAGGAGGAGGATTATGTAAGCTGCCTTGGGCTCCTTGCAGGAAAAAAGGCAGGGTATAAATATAATAAATAAATAAAAATAAATATGCAAAACAAAAAACAAAAACAACCCACAAGAGGTACAGGGAGAGAGAAAAAATGAGAGGAAACAATAGTATCTCTTTACAAATTGCATGCTTAAAAATTTCACTTGAAGGATGTCATCTTACTAGGGGTTGGCTCACACATGCATGTACATCCTTTGATTTCTCATCTGTTGATTCCTCAACACCTGATGATTAGAAGCTGATTGTGTGAATTGTCTCCCTTGAAAAACACTGTGTTTAGAGTGTAAGTGTAACAGAACATTCTGCATTAGATCTGTGATGGTAATTCAAACACACAAACCATCCATTGCTGTTGCAGTCACAAAGTGATGAACACAGACGTGCAAATTAGATTCTAGTAAGTGCTAGTCAGCCCGATCCAATTTTTCAGTTCTTAATGTACCTAATCTTTAATTAAACACTTAGGTTGCAATTGTATACAGACACTCCTAAGTAAATCATTAAATGGACTTCCCCCAGCACCGTCTTCTGGGGGCGGGGAGAAGTTTGCGCGTGGGGCAAACTGAAGAGTCAGAATACAGATCTGTGATGGTATATACCAAATGGTATATACCACATCGACTAGGCCAATGGGCTTAAGAGGGGTGGGGAGCTGGGACCCTCACTTAAAAGACCCTGTCTCCCCGCCCTCTGCCTCTTTCATTTTTTGGCTGTGACTCCTCGTCCACTCCTCGGCGGGAAGTGCAGAATTAGGCAGTGGGGTTTAGGGTTCTGGTGAGCATCCAGTGGCACCTTTTCAAGGTGACTGGCGGTTACCCGAGGCTTCCCTCGCTAATGTCTTCCGGCTTGGCAGGAGGGAGATCGGGCCGCCTTTGGGGAACTACCTTTTCTCACCTACATTGGCTGTCTCGTGGCGCCAATGGGAGGCGACATTGGTAAGGCCCTCCAGCTCTGCATGGAGTGCAACTAGACGGTGGCGGGGCATCCCGCCCCCGATTCGGTTAGGATGGCTTCGCTCAATTCTTGGTTTTTACCCGGCCAATGGCCAGGAGTAGATTAGTACCGCACTTCGCCCTTCACAGATCTTTAATTCAATAAATGTGGCCCTGATTTTAAACCATATATACTGTGTCTGACTCTTCATTATCTCACCTATACACGTGCAATTCAATATGACTTACCTCTTAGACATGCTTAGGTTTGCACTGTTATTTGAGAAACCTACTGACTACTAAGAATGGGGTTTACAATAAAAAATAGTTTAATGTCTGAAGCCCTAAAATATACTACATACAGTTTAAATCATTTTCACGTGGTGATTTTTTTAAAATAAGTAGTTATTTATCATTTTTTGTAATTTTATCAATGTGACACCCTCTCATACCTAAATTATGACCATCCTGATTAATAAAACTCCAAGTTAAAATAATGATTGGTTAAGGATGCAGACAGAACTAAAAAGAAAAAAAACCCTGGTAAGATAACTAACAGATCAATTACAACACCCTTAACATGATCAGAGTTGTAATGAACTACAAGTCTAAAATGGAGTGTAATGATTGGGGTTGGTAGTTAATTTCCAGACTTAAATAGCTTCGTTACTTATAAGCAAATTGGCTAATCTACTTTAGGGATTTTCCTTAAGCCTCATTTCCATTTTTATGCAGCATTCTGAAGTAATTGCCTGCAGTTAGTTGACATACATGATCAAGTCTTCCTCTGGTCTAGTTTAAATCAGCTGCATGCCAATGTAACTTACCTCTAATTTATACAGTATACAGGTGCAAGCAAAATCTAAGGTAGGATTTTGTTCTCTGGAAACGTAACAGTTTAAAGCATGATACACTATAAAATTAAAAATGATGTGTAACCAATGTCAGAACAAGAGGTTTATGCTAGAAATGTCAAGCTGCTTTGTATGACTCAGAATAAAGAATGCCACCCCATTCCAGCAACTGTTGATGCATTTGTGGAAGTGCTGATGCCTGCATACAGATCACACCTTGATAAGGGCTTCCTAATTCATTCAATGGAAGGGCAAAATGTATGCCATTGAAATTAATGGGAATGCTCTTGTACATCAGTGTGTGACCCAAGCTCTGGAGTGGAATAGAAATAATAGGAATTATATGTCTCTGTTAGGTGTTGGATAGATTCATTCAAACTGAACCTACCCAAAACTGAGAAACCATCCAGTGCTTGCGCACAGTCTGTGCTGGATCCCCTACTTGTCATCATATAAGCATGTAAAATCTCAACACTATGCGGTGTTCATGAAAGAGATCCTGTGTCACATCATGTTTTATTTCTCAAGGACGGTTTCAGTGAGCTCCCACTTAAGCATATGCAGCTTCAGCAGTGTTAAGTAGCAGGATACTCCCCAAGCATGTGTGCCTTAGTCTCAATCAACACCTGGGATCTATAAACCGACCTCATTGTATTTACATGCATATACATTTCTTGTGTGTTTCATCTTGGATACATGCAAACCATAAATGGGGGAATATGAAGAATGAAAAGACAGAAACAACAAATCCCTTTTTTGATTCTGAATCTTTCATTAAAGTGTACAGTTGAATGAAGAACAACAAGCAATGGCACCATAGAAGAATGGCAAGTATGTGATGGATACAGAATCCTTTACCATAGCAGGAGTCAGTGACAGAGCAAGAAGCAGCAAAATCTAGTTGAAGGAAAGAATCCTCATTGACAGCAATATCAGTGGTTACAACGTAGCGGGTGCTTGCTTTCTCAATGAAGACCAGAGCATCTCCAGTAGAGCCACAAACTGGCATTTTTGTTCCTCCAGGGTGGAGAAGCCATTTCTTGCTATCCAGTGTGCTGAAATCATCTTCCAGGATTGTGTTGCCAGATATGTTTCCACCAATAAGGATCTGGAAGACAAACATTAAAGAATTTGCTTACTTTACCTGTAGGAAAGTTGAACTGGATGCTGAAATGACAGAGGGGGTTGTTTGTTTTTTACAAGCATGCCCAAGTCATTGCTGATTCACGCAAGAGACCAATTAACACAAGGAACTTTTGCTAGAACTTATATTTGATACATGCTGATCAGTTTTTGTCAGCCCAAACTGAAAGTATGTGTGATGAAGCCATCAGTTAACCACACTACAATGTACATACTCTTATTTGCCCCTTCAATCAAATGAGTGGTTAGAAGCTTCTGATGTGGCATGCATATAGTAGAACACTCAGATGACTGAACCACTGTGACTAATAGTGTAGAGAACATTGCCAGAAGCATCATATCTAAGTCATGTATCAGTCTTAGTCAGCACTAAATAAGCATCCCAATGAGGCTTTATTCAGGCTTGGAAAAGAATGCAGTTTAGTTAGAGGAGACTATTAAAGATTATGAAATTCTTCAAATACAAATCGTGTAAAGAAAGACTGAAGGTAGCAGCAGGACATAAAGTCACTATTCTATATCTATAAAAGGCTGCAATATTTTATATTAATCTTAGCAAAAAATGTAATAAAGTACTATATAAATGGCATCACCCTCTGAAAAATTGAATAGAATTTTACAATTAAAAGGAAGATTATTAATACATGTTGATGGTGTACTAATCCAAGTTCAGATGCTTTTAATATGTGGTAAGGGGTATTTAAAATTAAGAATTATTGATCTAAGATATCAGAAGTTATTAAATATGCCTGTTCCTGAATTATACCTATACATCTTGCAATATATTTGCTTGGATACATGAAAGATGTGGTGGATGAAAGTAATCAAGAATTGATTACCGATATCATTGTATGTCAGTGGCTTGAACTAGCTTATAAATGTAAATCACTGAACCACCCTCTTAATTGAGGAGGAATTAAAAGGGGTCTGGAATACATTATTTATGTTAATAATAATGGCTTGGATCCTAATGTAAGTGAAGGAAGTTCACAAACTGACAGCTTCCCATCCTCATCCCCCCCCCCCCCGCAGCTGCCTGTGATTCTGTGTGGGATGAGGTGATTCTGCCCCCCCCCCCCAGCAGCTCCCTGAACCACATTCCATATTATTTAGAAGGGCCTCTACCCTCCAGAGATGCTTTTGTGGGGACACAGGCAGCTGTAGGGGAAGGCAGGGAACTTTCCTTCTGTGAGCTTCCTTCCATTCAATGATAACGTGATCTTTTATTTTGAGATCCAGATTCCATTTTTTTTAAATGCATGGTTTAATCAGAATTTTGCCATCTAAAATACCTTACCATTAACATTTGTCTTTCTGTGTATCTCATTTCAAACACCTAAATTTTAAAAAGTTGTTTTTGAAAAAGACAAAAAAGGGGGGGGGGAAGTAATTGTCACTGCAGTATAAAGATGAGGTGGTGGATTTAAACTGCAGCAGCACAAACTTAACATGGCTATAATCATTTATCAATTATATAAATGGAGGGAGCTTTGGAACAATCTGCCCAGGGAATCACCATCACAGGGTAATAGGCAGATACTTTTCTGGATTTCCTGGCAATAAATAAGGAGGTGCAATAAATGACTCCTAAACTCATTCCAACTTTTTATTTTCATGAGCCTGCATTCTGAAATGGAAAGCTCAGAACCTCACATAGGGAATTTTGGGAAACTGTAATGCAACATTGATCTTCTAAACCTGCATAAAAGCAGGTTGAGAATCATTTGCACAAATTGCCTCTTGTTCTTCTGAATACACAAGAATTGCTTATGATTATGACTTGTGATGTGACTATAATATATTCATAGATAGATAGACAGATAGATAGATCATAGACAGGGCCGGCGCTACCGCTAGGCCAACTAGGCGGTTGCCTAGGGCGCGCGGCTGAAGAGGGCGCGGAAACGCTGCGCTCCTCTTCGCTGCCGCTGCGCCGCCCCCGCCCGGCCTCCGCCGCCGCTGCGCCGTCCCCGCCAGGCCTCCGCCTCCCCCGCCAGGCCTCCGCCTCCCCACCCTCCTGCCTGCCGCCGCCGCCGCGCCTCCCCCCGCCCACCCGCTCGCTCGCTCGCCCGCCCGCCGCTGCGCCTCCGCCCTCCCGCTCGCTCGCTGCCGCTGCGCTTCCCACCGCCATCGCCACCCCCCCAACCCCCCCGTCACCCCCCCAACCCCCCCGTCACCCCCCCATCACCTACCTTCGTCGCGTCGCTTCCGGAGCCCTGCCTGCGTTGTTTTGGCGGGAGGAACCAGGGCAACAGGGCTTAAACAGCCCTGTTGCCATGGTTTCCCCGGGCAAAAAACAGCGCGGGGGTCCTGTCGCGTCGCTTCAGGAGGAGGAGGAGGCGGCGGCAGCAGCAGCAGCAGCAGCAGCAGCCGCCGCCGCCGCCGCCAGGGCGGGGGGGGGGAAGGTAGGTTGGCGGCGCAGGGTTTGTTTTTTTTTGCTTTGGAGAGGGGGGGCGCTAAATATTTTTTCGCCTGGGGCGCCAAACTGCCCTGCACCGGTCCTGATCATAGAGTTGGAAGGAGCCTCCAAGGCTATCGAGTCCAACCCCCTGCTCAATGCAGGAAACTAGAGGAGGGATCTCCCATCCAAGTAATAACCAGACCTGACCCTGCTTAGCTTTCCACGCTCAGACAAGCTGAGCCAGTGTAAGCCACAGGCCTGTATTCACAACTAGACTCCTAAAATTACTTGGATCTTCTGAATAATCAAGAATTACAACTATTACATGTACTTATTGTTGGAATAAGCAACATCCATTAGTTAAAACCCACTGTATGGAAGGGAAAATAGCTGGCTGAAAAGCCACTAAGGGCACAATCCTATGACAGAAAAAAGTCCTACAACTCACAGAATTTCCCAGCCAGCATGCCTAGGAATGCATAGGATTGCGCCCTAAATGGTTAATGCATATAGGGGGTTGGGGTGCTTTTTTTGTTTCACTTTTGCCTCCTTACTTTGCCCACTTCACTTGTAAGTACCGGTAGATGCCTGTTAATATTAAGTAAAGGTCCTGTTTAAAGCTTGCAGTTGGTTTCTTTCTGTCTCAAGTGTGGTCAGACAAAACTTACTCTGCAACACTTATAAAGAACTCAAAGCTGTACTCCTACAATTACTCAGAGCTGTAACTCAGTTAATGCTTCCAGGATTAAATTAACAGTCTAATTGTTGCTATTAGACTTAATGAAAATGTAGCTTGGAGTCTTACGCCCACCAACTTAAAATCAATTATTTATCTTTTTTCTGAATTCAGTTTAGTGTTACTTCTTTTCCCTTTAAGCAAAGGAAAGAAAATATGTTTTGTGTTCCTAGCATTTGTTTCTATCATAAATTTGATATCCAAATATTTTGGAGAATCTTAACCAGAGGCAGATGGCTCAGAATTAAACACCACAATATATAAAATAAAGAAGTAATGATTCCAAGCCCTACGCAATAGGCTTAGAGACTCACCCCTTGTTTTCATTGCATTTATGGAGATTTTTGGAGATTTATAATTTAGAAAGTGAGCTGAACAAAAAGATCCCTGTACAAATACTCTTCTTCTTGGTTCGTGAAACGCAAAAGGCTGTTTAAGGCAGAGCACATACTTTGCATGCAGAAGATCTCAGATTCAATCTTTGGCATCTCCCATTAAACAGGGCTAGAAAAGGCCTCCAGCCCTCCACCTGAAGCCTTGAAGAACTGCTGCCAGTTAGAGGAGGAGCCAATACTGGGCTTGATGGATCCATGCTTGGACACAGTATTAGGCAGCTGCATATGGTCATGTTCAGTTTATCAACATCATAGTGACTATGCATCTGCCTGGCTATTGTTGGAAACACAATGCTAGACTAGGGGTACAATCCTATGCGTGCTTAGACCAAAAAGAAGAAGAAGAAAGCCCTACAACTCCCAGCATCTCTCCAACCAGCCATGCTGACTGGGACATTCTGGGAGCTGTACGGCTTTTTTCTGCCTAAACATGCATAGGATTGTGCCCTGAATTGATTTTTGGTTTGATCCATCAGGGCTGTTTGTATGTTTACAGGATTGGGACTATTACCTATTCTGTAAAATGTCATCTGCTCCCATCAGCACCAGCCAGTATGACCAATGATCAGGAATGATGGGTATTGTAGTCCAAAAGATCTGGTGAGCAACAGATTGAGGAAGGCTGATTGATATACTTGGCTGATATACTTTATCCCACTCTTCAGCCTGAAAGGGCTCCCAGAGTGACTAACCATGTAAAAAGTCAGTGATTCTGATCTTCCACCACTAACCCCTGCCTGATTTTTTAAAAATACATTTGAAATTTGTTGGCTGGTGCCACAGTCAAGAGAGATACAGAATTTCTGGCTGGAAAAGCCAGAACTGGTGGTGGATGAATATGTGGCTAGGACAAGATTGGTAAACTGGAATGGTACTTTACCGAAGATGGTGAAGTCTAACAACCAGACTTGGTCAAAAGTAAGTCAGTCGCTCTTCATGTATTTCCAGAAGAGTGCTTTGGTACAAGAATTCAAGGGATGCTTTTATTACAAAACACCCCAGAGAAATATTCAGTTCAGGTGGCAGAGCAACTGAGGGCTGATCTATACATTCAGGTTAGGAAACTAGAATCAGGAAACTGAATATTCTGATATGTCAAAAACTAAGAGATACGGCCTGTTTTCTATGGACAGGGTGTTTTTGATGTGAGGGAACATTTAATCATGTGACCCAGGACAGGAGTGATATACCATGTGATTCCTTTCAATATGTAGGTCAAGTCTAAGTGCTGGCCATTTGTATAAATACTGAGATTCACATGGGATTGCAGCTCACTGTCTGTTCTTGGAACACCTTTGAAATGTGAGCTGAGCCAAGTGAGGGAGCGGCAGTCATCACTTGGCTGTGATGATGTATCACTTCATTCACACAGCTGGTTATGATTTGGGAGTTTATTTATTTAGAAATGTATACCCCGCTTTTACTCAGATGATGCAACAGGAAATAACCCCCCCCAACTCAAACATACACCCCTGATCAACCTAGCAGCCCTTAATCCTCTAATTGGTGGATGGGGCCAGAGCATGCTTCCTTTATACTCTCCAGTCCCAGGGCAACTGGTAGCTGGAGCTGATTGTTCTTTCTGGCAGGGAGTGGGGGAAAGGCAAATCTACAGCTGTTCCCTCTCTGGTGGATGGATGAGGCCAAGCTGGTCCCCCCACTTACCGTGATGTTCTTCCTGTGAGGCAAGCGTGCAATCCCCCATGGCCTTTGGTTCCCTAGCTGGTGGCAGAGGCCAGAGTGTGCTTCCCTTCAGCCCTGCAGTCCTATCAGTTGAGATTCAACCTGCCTCTAAAAATGATATATTTGCAACATGTTGTCCTGAGAGGTAGAACTGCATGTTACAAGAATCATGGGACTACCATTGAAAATGGCATCCCTGAATCAAATTCTTCTTTCCTCCCTTCATTACATGTAGTAAAACATCATATCCTGACATCATCATGATGTACACTTCTCCACTTCCACCAGCCAATAATATGGCACAAGAGCAGGAAAATGTACAAGATAAAGACATCAAGACATGGAGTAAGTTTTACACATATTACCAAGGGCAAGGAGGAGAACTTGAAATCAGCACACCACAGCAGCAGTTCTGTGTTTCTCATAATGTGCTGTTCCAACCTACAAGTAAATATGTAAACTGTGGAAAGTATTCTGTCAAGGGTACTTACATTACAAAATAGAAAGGACTACATACCTGATCAATTACCCATGGGCTATAAAAATGTCCGTTCTCAGACGGCTGCCACCAACGCAGACGAGTAGAGGGAGAACGCGCTTTTAAGGGGATTTCTAGGGCAATGTACCGTCCTATATTGCTTGAATTACTGAAGAGAAATTCCTGAAGAAGGTTCCATGTGAGGCCCCCATTAAGAGAATACTGTAGCAGTACAGGCTGGCTTCTGGGATCTGGTACTGCTTTACCACATCCTAGTCTCATGAAGAATTGCACAAACCTAAAACATTAGTACAGGTGGAACAACAGATTAATAATTGGAAGGAATATATTACCAGTTAAAGACCCTCCGGGACCTTTTAAGAATGTTTTAATTTGCTTATAGATTAATAACCTCATGAGGGAGAACTGTGTTCTATCTCAAATATGGAGAGCAAATATTCTGTAGTTGCTTGGCTCCTTCTTTTTAGGTCACAATTTCTAGAATATTATGCTGTTATGATGATTATTTGTTTGGTCTATTCACTGAAGCAGCATCACAGAGCTGAACAAAGCTACTTATTTATCCTTCAGGCATTAGCATGCAATCAATAAGTACCGTAGATGGATTTATTTATATAATGCAGTTATCTGTACATTTGATTCTGTGTTGAAATTTCACGATTTTAGCCCAGAAACCCAGATTATAAAATACAAAAGTATAAAAATTCAGCCTAAGGCTATAATCATTTAAAAAATAATATAAGGGGAAAGAAATCAGTCTCCCAAGTGTTCCAGGATTCCTGATCTGCAAAAAAAAAAAGCAGCCCTTTAAAACACAAAAAGTAATGATACTTTTTGTGCTCAATATTATTAAATCAAGATTTGTATAATTACTCTGCATTGAATCTGGAAAGCTGTACTCATTCATTAAATACATAGCCTGACAGATTTTCCCAAAGAGAAACAATCAACAAATAAACAATATCCATTAAAGCCCTGGGTCAAAAGAGGAAGGCAAGGCAGCCGGGACATACTACAGGGACAGGTGGGCCAATTTACCATCTGATTGGCCCTGCCCGGGACTGTGTTTAGCTGCCTGAGAGAAGCTTCCCGGTGGCTGGAGCTGCAGAGAGAAAAAACCCTCTCCCAGACTGAATGCTTGCTGACTTGAGCCAGCTGTGCAAGTTGCCTGGGAAGGCTCTTCATCTGCCCTGCCCTGATGCAGTGCGGCAGTGACACCAAAGGCGGGGTGACCCCTTTTGGGGGAGCCGTTTCGGGGGGAGGAACACATCGAGTTGATTGGCTTTGCGGTTCTTATGTGTGGGACTGGTTTTTCTCTTCAAATCTGCTCATGTGCCTGGGAGACAGGATATGGGCCCAAGTGGGTGGACTTGAGGGGGCCCCAGTTAGTGTGGCTATGGGTTGAGGGAGATATGCCATTGAGAGGAGGGCTAGCTAGGTTAGGGGAACACGTCCCAGACAGTTAATGGCTGGGCTGTGTTTTGGCCCTCCCCCCACTTACATGTTTGGTGGTTGCCCTATCAGCCTGTCCTCCAGTCTCTGGATGCTGCTTTTAAATGCCAGATCGGTTCAAAGTAAGACCTCCCTAATCCATGATTTAACAGTGGATGAGGCAGCCAATCTAGTATGCATAAACAAGACCTGGGTGGATGAGCAGGAGGGAGTTAGTCTTTCTCAGCTCTGCCTACTGGGGTACTTGGTTCAGCATCAGGGTAGACTTGAGGGCCGGATGGAGCGGGGTTGCTGCTGTGATCTATAGGAATTCCTTCTCCATCTGCAGGCTCCCTGTCCATCTGACTACTGTTCTGGAGGGTTAGCACCTTGTGTTGGGTCAGTGGGACAGATTATTTATTTATTTATTATATTTATACCCTGCCTTTTTTCCTGCAAGGAACCCAAGGCGGCTTACAAAGTTCACAGTTTAATCCTCCTCCTCTCCATTTTATCCATGTATCATTTTATGTACCATGGATACATTTTATCCATGTATCCAGATTAGAGATTTTGTTGGTGTGCTGCCCTCCCTGCTGCTCAATAGACTCCTTATCTGAGCTGACAGAGGTGGCCTCGGGTGTGCTGTTGAGGTCCCCCAGACTGTTGGTTCTGGGGGATGTCAACATTCATGCTGAGGGCACCTTGTCTGGGGTGGCTCAGGACTTCATGGTCTCCATGACAACCATGGGACTGTCCCAGCATGTCATCAGCCCAACATATGTAGCAGGGCATACTCCAGACTTTTCTCAACTGGACATGGAGATGGTGATCTGAAGGTGGGGTCCCTTTGTCATGGTCAAATCATTGCCTGCTGAGGTTTAGACGTATGGCAGCTTTTCCCCTCTGCAAGGGTGGGGGGCTTATTAAGATGGTCTGCCCCCGAAGGCTAATGGATCTGGATGGTTTCCAGAGGGCTCTGGGGAGGTTTCTGGATGATATGGCTGGCTCTCCTGTCAAAACCCTGGTTGACCTATCAAATGCAGAAATGGCCCAGGAGGTTGACATGATTGCTCCTGAGCACCCTCTCCAGATTAGATTTTGTACTGCTCTGTGGTATGCTTCAGAGTAGGCTTGTATAATCGAGCCTCGCCGGGCAGAACGAGGGCGAAATTGGCCCCGCTCACGTCCGGCGAGGCCTTACCTTGTTCTTCGGGGCAGCTTGCCCTCTCCGCGGCGAGCTGCCCACACGGCCCGTTCCATCCCGTCGTGTCACTTCCGGGACCGGAAATGACATGACGGGACCCTGCGCAGGCGCGCTGGACCCCTGTGGCACGTTCTGCACCTGCGCAGGGTCCTGTCGCGTCATTTCCGGTCTCGGAAGTGACGGACGGGGCCTGAGAAGCCCGATCGAGTGGACACAAAGAAAATCGAGTCAGAAAATCGAGTCGGGTCGGCGCCCCTGCGGAAGATCGGGTCGGGGGCACGACCCGGCCTTGGAGACACCTCTATTCCAGAGCTGAGAGCGATGAAGCAAAATAGGAGATGGCTTGAATGCAGATGGAAAAAAACTCCTCATGCAATCAAACACTGGTGTGTGCCATGGTCACATATCTTCAGGGGCAGTGAGGGCAGCAAAGAAACACCATCCTACTGCTTTTATTGAATCTCCTATGTGCTTGCCCAGCAGCGCTTTTCAAGGTCATCCACGGCATATTACATGCTGGCTCTAAGGACACTGTCAATCCATCTGAGGCCTACTGTAATACATTTGCTAGGCACTTCCAGGATAAAATCTGTTATGATTGGACAGCTTTGTGTAACCACTTCCGTATTGGATTCTTGCCCCTCTCAGCTGAATAATTTTAGGCCTGTGGCAAATTATCCTTTCCTGGGCAAGGTCATTGAGTGGGTGGTTGTCAACCAGCTACAGATGCTCTTGGATGAGACTGATTATCTGGATCCATTTCAGTTGGGATTCAGGCCAGGTTTTGGCACAGAAACAACCTCAGTCACTCTGTATGATGCTGACCTATGTCGGGAAAGAGCTAGGGGGAGTGTGACCTTGTTGATCTTCCTTGATCTCTCAGCGGCTTTTGATACCATTGATCATGATATCCTTCTGGGATGATTGTCTGAGTGGGAGATACTGCATTGCTCCCACTCCCAAGTAGGTCTCACTTTTACTTGGATGGTTGGCACCAGAAGGTGGTGCTTGGGGAATATTGCTTGGCCCTATGGATTCTCTAGTATGGGGTTCCACAGGAGTTGGTTTTGTCCCCCAAACGGTTGAATGTGGTCATCCGGAGTTTTTAAGTGCACTGTCATCAGTATGCTGATGACATGCAGCTCTATTTCTCCTTTCCATCTTCATCAGGTGAGGCCGTGGATGTGCTAGATTGGTACCTGGCTATGACAATGGACTGGATAAGGACTAAAAACTGAAACTGAATCCAGACAAGACCGAGATGCTGTTAGTGGATGGTTCCTCTGACCGGATGGAGGATATTCAACCTGTTCTGGATGGGGTTGCACTCCCCCTGAAGGAGCAAGTTTGTAGCGTGGGGGTTCTCCTGGAGCCATATTTGTCATTTGAGCTCAGGTGGCCTCAGTGGCTTCTACCAGCTTTGGTTGGTGGCCCAGCTATGCTTTGTGGGACCTTGCCCTAGTCCGGGGCGTACTATAGCCTCAGACACCGATCCTGACTCAGAGGGAGAAGTTATAGAGTTAGGCGCAGCTGTGGGAAACCAGAGGTCTGAGAATTCAGTTCTTCCAGGCCTCCCACTGCCTAGCGGACAGAGAGGAGGTGAGGCACTGGAGACTGATACAACTTATCTTCCACAGCTGGAAGGCTTAACCTTGATGGAGGCCCCTGCAGGAGAGCGTGTTTCAGGGGTGTCTCCTTTGGTGCGTTGTCAGCAGAAGAGGGTGGTGCAGAAATGCCCAGTGAGGGCCAGGTTTACCTGCTAGGACTGAATGTCCGATAGCAATCCTTAGAAGCCACTTCCCTGTATTTAATCCAGTGCAGCTTCCAGCAGCCTTTGCAGAAGACAATGCACTGAAAACCTGGAAAGCTTTCTGCCTTCTTTTGAACTGTGAACTTTGTGGGGCTTTTTCTGTGAGCTGCACTCTGGGTGATTGCTTCTTTGTCATCCTGTTCCTGAAATGACTTTTGCCTGGGACTTTACTCTAATCAGTTTCTGTGAATCTTTATGGCAACTGTAAAAGCTGGTAACTAATTACTGTAATTACTGCAATAAAAGCTTTTATTGGGACTCTTGCCTTTGACTCCAGGAAGCCAGGTTCTGCCAGCGCCCCTATCTGGACAAGGATAACCTGGCTTCAGTTGTCCATTCTCTGGTAACCTCCAAGTTAGATTACTGCAATGTGCTGTACATAGGGCTGCCTTTGAAGACAGTTCAGAAGCTGCAGCTCATGCAAAATGCAGCGGTCAGATTGCTAACAGGGACAAGAAGGTCTGAACATACAACACTGATTCTGTTCTGTTTGCACTGGCTGCCTGTATGTTTCTGAGCCCGATTAAAGGTGCTGGTTTTGACCTATAAAGTCTTACACAGGTCAGGAGCACAATACCTGATGGAGTGCCTCTCCTGGCATAAACCAACATATGTACTACATTCATCATCTAAGGCCCTCCTCGAGTGCCTTCTCTGAGGGAGTCCCGAAGGGCAACAACAAGGGAGAGGGCTTTCCCGGTGGTGGTTCCCCCCCATTATGGAATGATCTCCGTGACAAGACCCGCCTGGCGCCAACACTGTTATCTTTTCAGTGCCAGGTGGAGACCTTCCTCTTCTCTCAGGCATTTGTCAGTGTATGAGGAGGTTTTAAACAGGTCCTGGGTTTTCTTATTGTTGATTGTTTAAAATTGTTTTAGATATATGTGTGTCTCTCTGTGTGCTGTTTGTTTATATGTTTGTATGCAAATGGTTTTTATAATGTATTTTTAAGGTTTTTAATCTTTGTAAACCACCCAGAGAGATTTGGCTAGTGGGCAGTATAGAAATGCAATAAATGAAATAAACATAGAGCATGTGATGCCAATCTGGGGATGATTTAGCCATATGAAAAAACTCTGTAATTGAATGCTAACAATAATATTAATTTGGGTGCAAGCAATTTTATCAGCAATTAATATTAATTTGGGAGCAAGCAATTGTAAAGAACCACAAAAATAATATTTAAGTATATACTACATTCTTCATTCATAAACAGTGGTAATTATGTTTGTTCTTCTCCCTCTCTCTCTCAAACAACATTAAGTTATCTGAATCCATGATGAAACTGTGTCCTATAGGGACGCAGCCCACCACTTAAGAGAAGGTATCTGACAATGACTTGAGTAGTACAAGAAGTTAACATGCTGTGATTTAATCAAACGTGGTATCATAAACAGATTCTTGTACACTTTGTCATTAAATATTATTGTTAATCTTAGAACTGCCTTGAAAATCTAATTACTGCAGAAGTATTGATGTAGTATATCCCAAGCTCTAACAAAGCATTCCTCATGCTTTGAAGTAGATAACTCAGAAAAGCAACATAAATTCATGTGATATTATGTTTCTGCAGTGGTTTATCTCACACGCATGGCTTATTGTCTCTCTGGAAAAAAATGTAATACATATAAATTAAGCCCCATTGCAGAGGATGAGGGCATGCAGTAAAAGACATCGTTTAAAGCCTTTATGCTAATAACACAAGTCCAAAAGAGATAAAGAGCATATTAAAATGCAATTTCCACAGAGTGCTTAATCAGTCTTGCATTGCAAGATACTCACTAGGAGTCAATGCACAAGTCTGAAGGAAAATGGAAAGCTTTTTGTTTATAAAAAGGCCAAATGATGGAAGGATGTTAAGAGCCATCCAGTGATTTGTAAACAAGAATTTAATTTCAAACTAGTTCAGATTCTTTTTTTAGCTTAATATTTTAGACATATCCTCTTTTATCAAATAATTCCTAAGCAGGCCCAAAATGACAAAACGTAATTTTTAACTTAAAATGGGCCATTTTTAGATAACTCAGCTCCAATTAAATGGTGACAGCTTGATTAGAATCTGTCAGTGAATGATTGTAAACAAATGTCTGTAATTCAAGGCAAGCTTCAGATATTACGGAATTCAGAATGATGAATGCAAAGTTATCCCGGCAATGAACACTGCAGCTCCAACAATGATTCATGATGGAGCAGCCTGTTTATAAAGTAGTTAGTATGCAACAGATTTCAGCGTGATGAGATTAATATGTTATTTATCCTAGGCGAGATGCTGGCATCCTAATCTTGCAGCCCACATTTTGGTGTATCTATCAAAGATGTGGCATAACTGGCAATGATTGAGGTTACTATCTAAATCATATGAAGGGCAGACGGTTCGGTGCCTGTGGAAAAAAATCCAAACAGTGTTCCACCATCAATGAGCCGATCACAGCAAAAATATAACAATAAATAAAAATATATAATTTGTAGTCCTTTCATTGTACTCCAATATATGTTTCTTGGAGTGGGCTGCCTCACCCTGCCTAATGGTAGGACCACCCCGACAATGGTCCAAATCACCCAATCACCTGGTGGGTGAATACTTCTGGAAAACACTCAGCCTGAAATGAACTGCAGTCCTTGAAGCCTATGCTGAGGGAATACAATGACAGCTCCTGGTGCATGCTAAAACTCTGCAGAGGTTAGCTTTCAGAAGCCCACTGCAACCAGTCATAACTGGCTGGCTGTGGTAGCATGCTAAAATCCAATGTACAGAGAACTTGGGGTGTGTTGACAGCAGTTATATGACCCTCTCAAAGCACACTATTGGGAGTAGAATTCAGAATGGACTGAGTTTGGTTTTTTGGGGGACTTGACTCAGTCCAAAATGTGTTCCAGATCTTAATCCAGAGAAAATGAGTCCACGTTAATACATCTGGCATAAGAGAAGTACACCATACCATATTTTCCTAAAACCACAGATATCCTACTGTCCCAGTGGAAACTTGTAAACATGAAAAAAAATGTTACCTGGCTTGGGACAAATCCAGATCTCGTGTCATCAGCATGCGTAAGCCTTCTTCATTAAAGAAGAGATTATTTCCTCCAGACAAGATCCCACATTTCCTGGATGGCTTTCCTCCACTCACTAGCAAAAATCTATCAGATTCTAGTTGACCTGAGTGCAAGGGACACAGTTATTTGGGATTTACCCTGTGGCATTTCTGCTAGAACAGTTATGTGAGATAAATAAAGCATTAGGCGTAAAGTGAACAAATATTTGTACAAGCACTTTTCAACCCTAACACTGTTCTTGGAAACCCGCAGAAGAGCAAAATGAAACACACAACCATAGCTTACATTTCTCAGCCTTCAAGGAAGATTCTGGTTATTTCTCCAATTTGTTAAATTTACCCTATGAATTCACAACATAAGCAAAGATCCTTGCAATAGGAATGAGGGAGGGGATTATGTATGCTTAATCTCCCAAAATATATTTCAGATTTGGATTTCTTCTTCCATTGGGAGTGAATTAGGATGACAAATTTAGGACCTTTATGACCACATTCAGTTATCTGTAGGCTCTTGCCTCCTATATGACATGCCTGCAGGTCACTTCTGATGTTTACAGTCCTTGCATTTTCAAGTCATTCCATGATGATCACTGTAATGTTGGATGATCTAATACCATTGCTTGCTTTGAAGTAAGGAAGGGATATACCAAAACTCTTTTGGATTTTCAGTATACTGCATTTTGCAAGTTGACATGAGTAGGAAGCCTTACTGCAGCCTTCCCCAACCAGTTGTTTTGGACTGCAACTCCCACCATCCCTGACCATTGGCCACGCTAGCTAGGGATGATGGGAGATGTAGCCCCAAACATCTGGAGGCCAACAGGCTGGGGAAGGCTGTCTTAGGGCACAATCCTATCGCTTGCCCCTGATCAGAAGCCCCTGAACTCAGAGGTGTTTGGTCATCCAATGCAGGGCAGGAGGAGCGGTGGAGGCCATTTTTGCCTCCCCATCCTCCCCCATCCTTTTTAGCATGTCTAGTGAGGGCACTTTGGAGAGGGAAGGAGACTGGAGGATGCTCAGAATAAATCGTATCCTGGTATCTCCGGTCTGCTCCTCCCCCATCCACCACAATGTTCCCTTTCCCCCTCCACCAAGTTCACTTTTTGGACCTCGGGAGGGCAGCCAGTGTGGTTCTTTCCACGCTGGCTGCAAGGAGAGGTGGAGGAGGGTCACATCTCTGAGTCCTCCTTCTGAGGTCGGAGACAGTGCTTGGAAAGGGGAATCTGAACAATCCTCAGAAGGAGGAATCTGAATGTTCACCCATAGGATTGCTCTTTTACTGTATTATGGGTTATCTAATGGGTTATCAAGTGATGTCATTCTGCTAGCACAAAGCTTCTACCACTTGTGGAAACCCATTGTCATCCTTGCACAAGTGTCAAATCCAATAGTTTGATTCAGTTTGCACAAGTCAGAGGGATGGACAAATCTATAAATTTTGGCTTCTAATTTTTCCAGTCCTTAGTTTGTTCCATCCCATTTCTGCATCAGTGTGAGCATGTCTCCTAATACATGCATTTGTGTATGCATTTCTGCCTAATATACACATTTCTTGCAAGCAGTTCCCCTTTCCATAATGCTTTTTTGTATATTTCCCCCCCACTAATATATGCATTGTAATCTATTTGACAGTCTATTTTGGTGGGTTGATTGTGTCCATTTTGATGGAATGCTTGAAATTCAAATGAAAGGCAGCAGTTGGGGTTGAATTGGTTTTGGTTCTGGCTGGTTCCACTGCTGAAAAGAGGCTTGAGGGAGCAGCTTGTGGTCAGAATTTGTTGAATGCTAGGGCCTGCTCTGTATAATCCAAAAGGCACACCAATTAAGATCTTTCACCTCCCTTTAAAAGTACAAAGTTACACTTGAAGGACTCATTCCCAAGCTACCCTCTTAAGGACTGAAACATATAATTACATTCTCCTCTGCAAGGAGAAAGCAGACTCCATTCCCCACCAGCCAATACAAGCTGTTGGAAAGCACTTTTAAGTATATTTGAATTTGCTTTGCTTTGTGTGATGCTCCTGGGAAGGAGAGTATCAGCTGCTATTCTCTCTTTCTAATACCTGACAACTCATAAACTGTCAGGAGGAGAATCCACCCATTTGCTTGCTCAGGAGAAAGCAGCAGCAAGAGACAATGGGAAGGGAACTGAACTGATGCAGGCTAGGCATACAGAGGTGGTAGAATCTAATTAGACTAAAATGCAGAGTGTCTCACATTAACAAGTGGACTAACCTGTGTTAAGAAAGTAAGGAGAATTTGGCTTTAATAAGGCTGATTTTCCTAATGGTCTGAAGGCAGAAAATATTACACAAAAGTTCAAACACAATAATGACTAATATAGGCAAGCAGGCAGGCAGGATACCTTCAAAATCATCCTTGAGAAAGTCAGGATTCTTGGTGCTTATTCTGCAGGTTGGTCCAGAATAGCCAGGGTCACAGATGCATTTTGTTCCATTGACGCAGCTACCATGACCATTACACATCTCTTCACACTGTGGCCCAATATATACATTGTCAATGGCCCAGGTCACCGGCTGAGACCCAGCAGGATAAAATCCCTGGTACCATCTGAATCTCACTAACCTGAAAGAAAGTAACATCTTTATATTAGCTGCTATTTTATTGTATTATTTTACGGTAAAACACCTAAAGATGTAAAATTTCTTGAAATTTTGAAGCGATGGGAAAAAAGTGTTTAGAGGGGTGGGTTGGGGGAAAAATGGAAATTCTTGGTAAAATTGAAAAAAATGCAATATTAGCACCCTTTACAGATTGAAAGTCACTTTGTTACTTTAGGAACATAAAATGTATTATGTATAACTTGGTTTGGCAAAAAATTATCACGTTTGGCATATTAAAAGTACAGTTTATTCAGACAATAGTTACAAACTGAATTTAGTTTTTAAGATTTTAATTTTTTTGTTTTGTTTTGTGTCCTAAACTGTAAGGATCTCCTGAACTGTAAGGAACCTCTTTGGTTTTGCCAGTTTATCAGGAGCAGACAAAAAACAAAAAGAACAACAACAGAGGAAACCATCAATATTAGTAAAACAAAGACATTTTTCTCCTCTAGTTCTGTCCTCCACAGTGTCAAACAGACATAAAGCACTCATTCCCATAAAAATAACTGAGAAAAAATGGGGGGTTGAACCAAGACTCACTGAATATACATGAAATTTAATCAGTCTCATTTTCTGAGCTAGTCAAGGGGACAGAAACAGGTCCACCAACTATACTAACAAAAGGAAGCCCACAATAAAGAAGGAATTGAAACCTTCTTCCGTCTCTTGTAACAATGGCAGTGCCCCCTAGAGGCAGAAATGCCTCTTGTTGTTGCATTTGGGGGGTTGTAGTCTCAGTTTACAACCTAGGACTTGCTTGTCCTTAGTGCACAAGAATTGTAATGATCTAGTACAGTATATAACAGTACATAAACTGTTAGTCTTATATAAACATCTATTACATTGTTTTATGAAAACATTTTTGGTGAGTAAATATATGAACACCTGTCTGAAACATTTTATTCATCATTCTGAAATAAAATATTTCATAATCCATTTTTTTTTCATTTTTTGGGAAAAGCAAAAAAGGCTTCAGGAAAAAATGGGGGGGGATTTCCCCCCAAATTTTTCCAGCTTTTTCCCAGGCCGTCACATCTCTGAAGGAGCCCAGAGGATAGATCTGATATGTGTGTGAAATAGCATGAGGAATTCAGACCAGAAAATTATTGGGAACAACAAAAACCATGAATCACTTCCCTCCCACATTCAAAAAGGTAAGTATAAAACATGCTCATGCATTTGTGTCACAGAGTATTGGTAGGCAATGCAAGGCCTGTGAGCTGTATTCAACCTGCCATATCTTTTTCCCAGCCCACCTTCCTCTGTGCTATCTCCTTGTGGCAACTTGCTTGAGGACAAGTCATTTGGGGATCTGTGAACATTCAATATGGCTCACAGGTTTTATGTTGCCTACCCCTCCCATAGGGAATGTTACAAAGGTAGTGTGCAGAAAGGCAATGGAGGACACAAGGAATGACTGTTCTGGCCCACACAACATCAGCTTTTATGGCTGAGCTGGAGTTAGATTACTTTTTATACATGCATGTTTGCATTACTAAATGTTGCAGTGGGAAATATGATTCCATTTGTTTTTACTGCAGGAAGTTTCTGTCTCAACAGGGCCTCTGCTGCAGGATGGAGTAGGAAGGTAAACTAGCCTACATCACACTGAAAGGCAGGCAAAGAAGAAATGGAAAAATGAAATAACCTAGGGTATGCATGTATTTATTATTACTATTTATTTATTATATTTATACCCCACCTTTTTTCCTGAAAGGTACCCAAGGCAGCTTACATAATCCTCCTCCTCCCCTCCATTTTATCCTCACAACAACCCTGTGAGGTAGGTTAGGCTGAGAGTCAGTGACTGGCCCAAAGTCACCCAGTGAGTTTCATGGCCAAGCGGGGACTAGAACCCGGATCTCCCGAGTCCCAGTCCAACACTCTCATCACTACACCACACTGGCTCTCTGTATGACTTTGGTATGTTATGTTTCATAACATGGTATGTTATGCATACTAGACTAGTATGCATTTCAGTAGTCTCCTCTTCAGAAGGATTTCTCAAAAGTTGGATAAAAGCTTTGAACAGCAGGGATGCACAGTTACAGGCTTTCCAGACATTCAGGGGTTAACAATAATCAAAGATGCATGCTCATATTTAAAAATTAAACCTTTTGTTTAATTATTCAAGAACAGTTTTTTTCAGACTTTGTTCCAGTTTCTCACATAGGAACATATCGCCTGCTGTATTTCGCTACTAAATATGAGGTCACTTACCCAGTGGGAACGCTTTCTCTTGTAGCAGTTTCAAAGCTACTTATCACTATATGTTTTAAAAACACAGGATGCCTCCTATGAGTTTCTCCAGTTGTCTGAAAGCATCCAAATGCCCTGTCTGAGTGAAAGATGAACCAATGGCCCCTAAATAAGCCTGCGGCTTTCAAAAGCATTTAGTTTTGTAATTAACAGGTCTATCTCTGAATTATACTGCCATTCAGAGATGACATCTCCATGGCATTTCAGACATGAAAGTTACTCAGAGTTGCTATCATACATCTTTAAAACATAATATAAGAAACAGATGTGACATGTGAACATGGATATTAATTGGGGATAGGAAGGAGAAAACATTTTCTGAGCTCATTTATCTGTTTAAACAAATGGGACCTGTAACAAAATATTGCAGTGTGAAGTGCTTCTGTTCATTTTTTACAGTCAATCAGCCATACCCTGTTCCAGGATACTCCATTACATTCCCGCTCCCACCCAGTTTTCCATTTCTTCTCCCCAAGTCAGTAAGCATTCTGTGGCCACTGAGCATTGGGTTGTTTTGGAGGGGACAGGATTCTAAAGATTTTTGCTACCTCTGTAAACCTTGGGTTTTCCCTCAGCTTGATAACTTCCTCTTAGAGATGGCTATTTTGGCTATATAAGCAATGGCACTCGCAGCCTGAACTTTGGAACTAGAGGGGCTGATTTATATGGCATTTCCATCAAGAAAGGCAGATTACAACATCAATAAAACCATGTCATAAAAAGGAGAATAAAATACAATCTAAAAACTTAACAGCAGCACACTGATAAAATTCAGTGAGCTCAAGAACTGTAAGAAGTCTGCCAGAAAAATAAAAACAGAATGGGCTTGACACATCTCTCCTGGGAAGGAATATTCTAATGCCAGTGCCACACTGAAAGTCCCCTATTCTTGGTGGAGCACAACCTCACCACTGACAATGGTGGGACATGCAGTAGTGGCTCACCAGTAGATTTTAATTCTTGGGAAGGTTCAAATGGGAGAAGGTGCTCCCTGGGACATCCTAGGTATAGGCCATTTAGGACTTTTCAGGTTAAAAAGAATCAGTGTTATATGTACCCGGCAACCTATGCTAGCTAAAAATCTGACTGCCACATTTTAGAGCAATTGAATTTTTCAAACTGTTTTCAAGGGCAGCCCCGTTACCAGAACTTACCAGATTATGTACAACAGTAGCCAACTCCTTAGCCTCCAATTTGCCTATGTTTGCTATGGCAGTGGGTAGAAGTAGGAAGGACGATATTGCTGGCATCCCAATCCAAACCACATTAGTTGGAATCAAGTTGTACTAACTTGATTCCAGGTATTGTGATTAGGAATGGGTTGTTTGTATGTGATCCTAAGCACGTTTCCTTGAAGTATGTGCCACTGAAATTAGTGGAACTTACTCTTAGTAGTTGTATTTATGACCAGGTAGAGTCAGTGAGTCTCCTTTTACTATAAGCCAGTAGGGCAGAAAAATATATATAAGGATAAAAGCTAGGTGAGTGTCAAGACAATTACCCGCAGAGGTGTAGCTTTCCAAAGTGGATGACCTCTCTTCTCCAGCCCTGGGTTGTTCCGGCATAGTACGTGCTGCTTGGATGATGCTCAGTAGAGCATAGAGAACTGAGGTAGCTGCTGCTACTATAACATAAAGGAAGAAGCAGGTGCCAGGTTGCCCCCAAATCTCGTGAGAATTCAAGTTTAATAGGGTCAGCAGATGAACTATCAGTGGTACATCCAATATTAATCTGAAATAGAAGAAAATAAAACCCAAAAGATTGCATGGCCTAAATTTATGGGTGTTTCGACACTAGCCTACTTTATAAGGATGGATCCTTTTAGAGTAGGATCAGAAGGAACTGTGTCTGTGGGAGATGCAATCTCTCCAAGATGTCTGATGTGCTGGGAACAAACAACAGAACCTTGAAATAGCATGGCACATTCTTTCACAATGGAGTGGAAAGGGGAAATTGTGCTGGATCCTTTGGCTGTTTGTTATTGTAACATCAGGGCCAAGGCCATATGCAAGAAGCAGCAGAGCATGCAGAAGAAGAAGTGTATTGATGTTAGACGAAAATCACCCAGAGGGCTCACTGCACTAGTGCACTATTGTTTCTTTGTCCCTTCCAGCTCCTCTATATCCATTTACACTGTCCCCCCAGGTGTCCTGGCTGGCATAAACATTCATACTGGCAAAGTGGGTTGCACTCTATGATGTGAACCATTGTCAACACCCACACAGAATTTCAGGAGCTGCACTAGCACAATGGGGGATGCAGGTACACTATATAAGTTCCCATCCCAGTTGTGTCTCTATATCTACTTTTGGAAGTTCAAGGTGGTTTTGTGAATGTGTGTGTGTGTGTGTGTGTGTGTGTGAGAGAGAGAGAGAGAGAGAGAGAGAGAGAGAGAGAGAGAGCTCACAGAGCTGTGATCCCGCACTCTCTCTCCCGCTTTCAAGAAATGTGACTCTATAGGTTTTTGATGGCTCCTTCACTGGGGAGCTTATTCAAAACTATATCAAATTCTATCCCAAAACAATAGATTAGTACCACTTGTATATCATTAAAAGTAAAAATGTGTCTGGAGTTATTACATAGTACAGGTCTACTGTACTTAAGTAGCATGAGCAATGTAATGGGAAGAGACTGGATAGTTAAGTTGCTTTATATATATATATATATATATGAACAACATCCTTCATCCCATTATGTTGCCCTGTTTTTTCAGATTCTCATCTCAGGAAACAGCTATAATCTTGCATAATCAACTGTTCAAAGAACTGTCTAAAATATGTCACTTATAGCTTTACAAAAGCAATCTTAATTATATTTTTTGCATATTTATATTGGAAAAATGTCCACTTTATTCTTATTTTTCTCCTGAGCCCCTTAGAGGAAGAGTGAGATATAAATGTGATAGATAGATAGATAGATAGATACTATACTGAACTGAATAGAGAAACAAATTATTTCTGACCGTAAATGTTAAAAATATGGTACTAATCACCATAATGCATGTTACTTACTTATAACTAGGTCAACTACCTACTGATCTGAATCTAGAAGACATACATAGTACAACAGATCTAGTTCTTAGAATCCAGAAGTGTGGGCTGGCAACTGTTACTGCATTATGCATAATAAGTTCTTGTTTGTCAGCATCTTCCAAGACCTCAGCTAAAGACATTTAATTTGAAAACAGAACAAAATGCCTTTGCCAGATGCCAATATGTGCGTGTAGGTCTTGTGGGGTAAACACAGTGAATACTCGTTCCTGTCTGAATGTGACCTCAAAGGCATTTGTTGAACAAGCTTTTAATCTATATTTTAAAAGAGAAAACAGTTTGCATTCTATATATTATTAATTAGTTGTCATGACAAATTGGAATGTGCATGAATACACAACCAAAGCAAATTTTCTAGGAATACACAAGGCAGCTTCTTATAATTGCACAAGAATGTGATGTGACTACAAATCTTTTGCATGTATTAGCTAATATCTATATAAATGTTTATCACATGCTTCAGTTGCAATTTTAAGTTTAGACCCTTTAAACATATACTATGGGAGTACTCCTGAGGGTGGAACTACACAATACGATCAACATGGAGATGTGGCTCCTCCTCTCTCTCTATACTGTGTAGGAATGCTTACTTATATCATGACATCATCACATTCTATAAATATCAGCCAAAAGTGTGGAACAGGGA
The DNA here is from genome assembly GCA_021292165.1 of Shinisaurus crocodilurus. Taxonomy (NCBI): domain Eukaryota; kingdom Metazoa; phylum Chordata; class Lepidosauria; order Squamata; family Shinisauridae; genus Shinisaurus; species Shinisaurus crocodilurus. The sequence continues at coordinate 200,115,312 of CM037879.1, forward strand.
GCAGGAAATGCACAACTGGTATTTTGTCTTTCCCCTTCACTTCTTTTCTTGGTGGCAACTGTATTCTTGTATGGCAAAGTTATATGCTATGTCTTTTTGTACTTTTATACTATTTTTCAATGTTTTGTATGTTTACATGTAAAAAAAGGAAATAATGCACAATGAGATGACAACACACACACACACACACACCTATGCATTGGAAGCAGGTGGGAGGGAGAGAGATCAACATGGGGATGCCATTTTTATCTACATCCCTTTGACAGTCATAACTTCCACCCTGAGGGTACCATATCAAATTGTGATAGCTACAACATTTCCATATTGTAAGAACTTAATAGTCTTCCTATTTCTTTACAGATTGGACTAGAAATTGACACAGAATTACTCACATTAACAGGATTTCCCCCCTATCCTTTAAAAAAATACAACATAGGCAGGAAAATGCCAGAGCAAGGCTAAGAAAGACAAATGCTTGATAAGCAAGAAGAGGAGAATGCAGTGATAAGTACCTCAAATTGGATTATGGTGTTCTCATTCACGTTCAAATCCCTTGTCGTAATTGAATGTTCCCCAACTTCATTTGAAACAAATACCATAGCAGAATCTTCCTCCCTATTTAGAGAAACAAAAGTGATATTTCAAAACTTAATTATCAACATCTATTAATAAATGACCCTTTTTTCTGGAATAGCTCGGCAGATACATATATTATTATACGTACGGTGCTCCTTTGGAAGAATATGGACAATAAAGTCCAATGTTACCACCAGGATAGAAAAACCAATTGTCTTCCTTTGGACCAAAGTCAAAGGTATCGAGAAGGATAACAGGATTCTTAAGGTTGTTTCCATCAATAATGAAGTCATCTAGAATCCAAATTTCTTCTTTCTTACCTGGGAATAAAACACAATTTTTTGTACTGATTTAATTGTTAGAAAGGAGAGCAGTGGGAATAATTATACAACAGAAAATCATTAATTAGTTACTACTATGGGTGATCAGTGGGCAGTATCCTATGCTGCCCCTGCGCTAGTGGAAGAGTTTGCTAGTGCAACAGGAACTAGTGTTTCCTGAAACAACCATAAACGGGTGGAAACTATCATTTCCAAAATAGGGCAGGTCAGGGGAGCTCTCAAAAGGGAGCTCCGCTAACCTGTCCCATTCTGTAAATGAGTGTTGCTGCTAATTTCTGGGGTTGTTTAAGGAAACACTAGTTCCTGTTGCACTAGCGGCCCGTTCTGCTTGCACAACAGAACTAGCGGAGGTGCAGCAGCAGTATAGTATACTGCCCAGTGCTTCCCAAAAATATATTAAGAAGTGACTATGCTCCATATATACTTCCTTATGTTACCTATGTGAATTCCAAACAATAAACATGATACATATGGGTAATGATAGCTGACTTGAGGAGATATCTTTACCTTGTGTCTCTTTGCTGGGTACATTAGCTCAAGACAGCCCATCAAATCTTGCCTGCTCCTTGGATTGTCTTTCAGATATTCTATCTATCTGGGAGATGTGTCTGTTTGTTTGTTTGTTTAATTTATTTGTTATAGGGATTTTAACTCCACCCAAGGTGGCTTACAAAATAAAATAAAATAAAATCAAAATGCAGTAAAACAATAAACTTGTTATTTTTACAATATGAAAGAACTAGGTTCTCAGGATGCAAAAATGTATTCCTTTTTTAAAAAAGCAGTACTTGTTTCTCATTTTTAAGAAAATGTTTTGAAATGATTTCTATTAAGAATGTAAAGAAATTCCATACACAATGAGAAAGTATTTTTATTATGTGTTGTCCTAACCATGTAAAGTTAATTTAATGTATGTATTTTGAATATTCACAGCCCCTTGAGGAAGGCCTTGAAAAATACACAGGCTGAAACGCGTCGGGCTCCTTTAATAAAGATTTTTGCATCCTGAGAACCTAGTTCTCTCCTTTTTTCCGTTGCATTTGGATGCTTATCTCCTCCTGTTTCTGTCTATTTTTACAATATGCCACAGGATTTGGATTAATACATTAAGAAACACAGCCAGAAACTGCTTCATTAAAAAGTTCAGAAATTACAAAATTAAGATTCATCCATACCATTGTTATAAGGCTGCCAGAGCCTGAACCGTGTAGCATTGCTTCGTGCCGTATATGGCAGTGGGATATTAATGAAGAGAACAACTGTTGTTTGAGTGAAGTAAAACTCATCTATCAGGTGCCACGTGATGCCCCCATTGATGGAATACTGAAGCAGAATAGAATGAGACCTCTCTGGGGTACCTAGAACAAAAAGGAACAAATAAAAAATGGCAAAGTAAAAGCCACGCTGAGAATGAGACATTAGGCAGCTCACCATGTTTGCAGAGAGCTATAAATAAGCTCTCAATTAAAACACAATGAAAGTAGATTTCCAAAGAAACAATACGCTTGTTAATTTGCCCCAAATGTCACAGGAAATTTAGAAAGGGACAAAACCTAAGGTAAGCCAGTCACAGGAAACCCGGGGTATGGAGCAGCCAAGGCTTTGGCTTTGGTTTTTGAAATGAGCCTCCATCATCATCAGGCGATCACTCGTGACCGAGTAAGATTGTCTTCCGGGATAAAAGGAGGAAATTCTAAAGAAGATTGTGTAGACTCTAGCGATGGGTCCGTAAGTGACTGTGGAGGCCAATTCTAGATCCACACAGCTTCCCACAGTGAGGACACAGGTTACCAGATAGAAGATGGTCCTGTAAAGGATTCATTTGACGTGCTTTTCGCTTAGCACGTTTCTCCCTTTCACCTTGCACTCGGGCTTCTTCAAAGTCCATGGAACCTTTGTGAAAGGCCAACCTCCATTTAGATCGTTCATGGGCCAGAGCTTCCCAGTTTTCGATGTTTATATTGCATTTTTTTAGATTAGCCTTATGAACATCTTTAAACCTCTTATATTGACCACCGATATTCCGCTTTCCATCCTTGAGTTGGGAGTAAAGTAACTGCTTTGGGAGACGGCAGTCAGGCATTCGAACAACATGACCGGTCCACTGAAGTTGGCGTTGAAGGATCATTTTTTCAATGCTAGTAGTCTTTGCTTCTTCCAGTACACTGACATTTGTTCGCCTATCTTCCCAAGTAATTTGCAGGATTTTCCGGAGGCAACGTTGATGAAACCTTTCAAGGAGGTGGAAGTGACGTTTATAGATAGTCCATGTTTCGCAGGCATACAATAAAGTTGGTAATACAATGGCTTCATAAACCAGTGTTTTGGTCTTCTTACAAATATCCCGATCCTCGAACACTCTATGTTTCATTCGAGAAAATGCGGCACTTGCGGAGCTCAGACGATGCTGGATTTCACTGTCGATGTTAGCTGTAACAGAAAGATAGCTGCCAAGATAGAGAAAATGATCGACATTTTCCAGTATTGTCCCGCCAAGCTGGATAGATGGCATCACCAAAGGATTGGCTTGCACTTGCTGATGAAGCACTTTGGTTTTTTTGATGTTAAGTGAGAGACCAAGTTTTTCGTATGCTTCTGCAAAAGCATTTAGGATAGTTTGGAGATCATCCTCTGAATGTGCGGAGACCACATTATCATCAGCATACTGAAGTTCCACAACGGAGGTTGTAATTACCTTACTTTTTGCTTTCAGCCTGCTGAGATTAAAAAGCTTTCCATCTGTTCGATATATAATTCCCACACCGGTGGGAAGTTTCCCCTTGACAAGATGTAAAACCATGGCGATGAAAATGGCAAATAATGTTGGGGCGATAACACATCCCTGTTTAACACCTGATCCCACTTTAAATGGAGCACCATGAGAGCCGTTGTTGTCCAAAACCGTTGCCGTCATGTTGTCATGGAGAAGTCGCAAGATATTCACAAATTTATTGGGGCATCCAATTTTCATAAGGATAGTCCAGAGAGCTGTACGATCTACAGTATCAAAGGCCTTAGCCAAATCAATAAATGCCATATAAAGGGGTTGATTTTGCTCCTGGCATTTTTCTTGGAGCTGACGTGCAGTAAAAATCATGTCTACTGTCCCTCTAGAGGGGCGGAAACCATATTGAGTTTCATATTGAGCCTCCACTCCAGTGGTTATTGGCTAAGGTTCTATGATCCCATGGAGTGTTTGTTGGTGTTTCATTAGTGTTTGGGGGCAGGGTGGGCTGTGGATGAACAAACCTAGTACTATAGGAATCCATCTTGCCATTTTTATTTTTAAAAAGCACCAAAGCTTTCCTAAAAATATAATTTACTGATGTAATTCAAAAATATTAAACATTACTCAAGTCAAACTGAGACTGTGGATATCCTTCAGTACTTAATTCACAATCCAGAGGACTTTTAACACACTGACAAATATTTATTTATTTATTACATTTATACCCCGCCTTTTTTCCTGCAAGGAACCCAAGGCGGCTTACATAATCCTCCTTCTCCTCTCCGTTTTATCCTCACAACAACCCTGTGAGGTAGGTTAGGCTGAGAGGCAGTGACTGGCCCAATAGGAAAATAATCTGGACATCTCATCCAGGGAGTTTTTGAAGGAGGGTCACAGATCAAGAGAAGAACAGTGGAAGAAGACATTTCTCCCAGTGTCATGCTTGGGGATTACTAGAACATGGACCTGTACTTTCTGACTATCATTGGGTGCACTTCTTCCATGGTTGTGCCTCAGAATTGGCAATAATCTGTGGACTAGCCATTTTTATGCAAATTAGCATGGAAAACAATTTATTATAGCTACAATGGGCAAATAGAACTGCTGAAGCAAAGGAAAAATAAATATTTACCTTACCTTTGGCTAAAAATTTGAATGAAAATTGGATATACATTGTATTACTACAATCTAAATCTCTTGAAACAAGCATTCTCAGCCCCTCCTGTAAATAGAGAATAGATAACGAGAGTTACTATTTTCCATAGATCAAATTAAGGTTTTCTGTAATTCAGTCTTACTAAATAGCTCCAAGTAGGTATCGTAAAAGTGTAGATAGAAATTGATCTAACAAAATAACATATTAATGGAATGCAATGGAGATACTTGTTTTTGTATATATATGTTAATACAGAGCAGGTCTGCACAACTTGTGAACTTGATTACCCCGTGTTAGTGCTAGGCACTATCTAGCACTATAAAAAATAAACAAGTTTTATTGAGTCACTGATGAGCTGCATTTGGCTTGTGCAGGCCTTATCTAGAGCAATAAAAACCTTGCTTTATGATCTGCATTCTTCTAACTGAAAACAATTTCAGCTGATAATGATGCTTCAGTTTTGAGAGTAATATAACAAGATGTAGAAGTTAAAGGTTTTACTTTTTCTTTATTTATATAGTCCCAGCCATATACCTGTCAATATGTAGACTTGAAATCGAAAAGGCCCTACCCCAAAGGCACTCACAATCTAGATTTTACATCATAGAATCACAGAATAGTAGAGTTGGAAGGGGCCTATAAGGCCATCAAGTCCAACCCCCTGCTCAGTGCAGGAGAACAGATGTGGGCAGCCCAGGCAGTCACCCATCCAAGCACTGATCCGGCTCATACTTGCTTAGCTTCAGCATGTGGCCTGCATTATGGCCTTCCCCAACCTGGTGCTCTCCAGATGTGTTGGACTACAACTCCCAGCATCCCCCAGCCAGTCACACATCTGGAGGGCACTCGGTTGGGGAAAGCTGTTCTACATAATACAAGGGAATGGATGGACAAACAAGAATACAATTACTGCTTCTGGTGCTGCGGGGTGGTAGGCAAGGTGTGAACATTATGAGAGGGGGTGTAATGAGAAATGAGGAATGACGGCTAATCAAATAAATCCCACAAAGCTTATCGAAAGTGAGGACAAAAGGTATATATTCTATGAGAAGTGGGAGAGGAAGCCAATGAAAAGAAAAAAGGACATGCTTAACTGAGGCAGTAAAATCCTCCCAAGGGGAATGTACTAACTCTGTTTTCACTTAGGGATTGTTTGAAAATGTCTCTTGTCTTGTGTTAAAATCCAGAAGGAGGGAATCCTTCTCTCTGATATGATGTGCTTTATATGAGGCATGTGCTCAAACAAATGGTCCTCCTCCATGTGAAAACGGAGATGATACTGTTCCGTCATGGGAACTTCATCATCTTAGTTCAGCACATTTTAATTTGTCTTCGGGTGAGGCTGAACAGGATAAAAAAGGCTAACCTTCCCCTGAACTGTTCTGGCAGCAGAGTCCTATAAAGATAAATAACGGGACCAGCGTAGGTATGGAGAAGGCAAGTGAAAGGTAAATTGCAGGAGTTTGAAAAGAATCAAAGAAGAGCAATGAAATGAAGCAGGAGAGGAAAGCAGTTTATACTTAAATAACATCTGAACATAAATAACTTCTAACCCCTTTAAAGATGAGAGTAGTTCCAGATTTGATGGTGTCGCCGTTCAGGTTTCCTCTTTCAGCTCCATAGACTTCGGGCCAAAGATCAGGATGCAGGTTACCATTGAAGTCATCTTTCAGAACAGAAGGGAGGGGAGCAGCAGGAACACAGTAAGGGCCTCCAAAACCTCTGTCACACCTGACAACAAATTATGGGCAGTGGTTGGGAGCATTATCCTTGACTAATGAGACTGGCTGTGTTTGGACCAAACAGTAAGTCAGAATTGCTGAGAATTCTGGCTTAGCCTTCACAAACAACATGCTCATGGACACTGCCCAATTGCCTCCCCTTGACTCCTCCCACCAGTGGGAGCGGCTACTACATAACGAAAACCAACAAGGAAGCAAATGCTTTCCATTATGTTTGAACCCAGGCTCCTGGTTTGTCACTTCCCTGATAAACCAGAATCTGTAGCCACAATTTGAATTTGGCTTCCCATTCCTGCTTTGCTGGGGAGCAACAAGCTGGGTTTGGTGATGACAGGAAACATTGGCTGCCTCATTTGTTTTTAGTTTAGCTGCTCCTACTGGTGGAAGGAGCCAAGTGGGGGCAACTGGGCAGTGTGCATGAGCATATTGCTCATGAGCAATAAGTCAGATTTCTCAGCAATTCTGGCTTGTCATTACATCCTAATGCAGCAAATATTTACATCCCCAACCAATACATATGACATGAAACACGTGTCTCCTTACACACAGCGGCCAGCATCACAGATTCCATGACCTGAGCACATCCAAGGACATCCAGTGGCCAGGATGACATTATCAATAGCCCACATATCCCCACCAGGAGCATAGTCATGTTGAATCCATCGGAAGCGTGTTCTGGGAGACCTGGGGAACACAACAAAGAGAATAATTCCAGGCAGACCAATTGGTAGGCTATAGAAGGGAAAGAGGTTCAAAGATGAGGGTAGAGACTACATGATGCGGTGGGATAATACATTTGCATTCAGAAAATCATATACATAATTAAAATACTTTTCATGCTTTATTTTTTAATTAAAAACATAAACCAATAGTTATCTACCCTAGATTCTGTTTATATGTGCTGCCAATTTTTACATATATTTTGAAAAAGTACACCATCTGAGGCACTAAGATCACTCCCACCTTCTGGCAGTCTAATGTCTGGACTGGACCCTTCTGCAAGAGGAGTGCCTGAAGGTATTAGTATATGGAAGCCAGATACAATTTCCAACATGTGTTACTTACTTATTTCCAGGGCTTTTTTTCTGGTGGAACTCACCAGAACTAAGTTCCAGCACCTTTTATTCTATTAATTTCATTACAATTTAATCGCCATCTACTCCCGAGGAAACATAATCCAAGAGTTCCGGTACCTTTTTCTCCAGAAAAAAAGCACTGCTTATTTCCATAGTAGCTTTTCCAACACATTTACAATTGTACATACCAATTGTACGATAGAGAGCGAATTTGTATGGAGTAAGCTTATCATGGAGTAACCATCATATGAACTGACTGCCTGAATTCATTTTAAGTTAATAGCTATTCATAATGCTGTTTTCCACAGTCCACAGGCAGGAGTGAAATTGGCACTCTTCGTGTGTCTTTTCTGAGGGCTTGACTTTCAGAGGCTGCCCCTAGAGTAGCTTTCTCCAGCCTGCTGCCCTCCAGGTGTATTAGACTACAACTCACATCATTCCCAAGCATCATGGCAATTGGTTGCAGAAGGCTGCCCTAGAGAGCTCCCACACTTCCTTTAAACTCCCATTCAAAGTTCAAATCACTTGGAGATTTGCGGATTTTGTGCAAAAAATTTTTTATTGTGGAGCACTGGGAAACGCATGGCATGGTAACAGCATTTATGGCCAGAGGAGGGGAATTCAAAGTAGGGTCACTGTGTTAACCAGCATATCTGCATTTATCATCACATCTAGTTCCACCCTTAGAGTCATGGGAGAAGGAGTTAGCTTTGAGGAGCATAAACGATGTGACAATTTAATTAGGCTAAAACACAGATACTATAATCTGGGGGTAGAGAGAAAAATGCCTTTACTCTAGGGTGGCCCTCTTTGTAAGCATTCCAGTGCATTTAAATAAGACATTTGGTTTAATGCATCCTTATAAATCATTCATTCACAGTTTCTGTTATGGTTAGGCCATAAATTCGGCTAAATGCCATACTCCCTTTCACAGCCAAAACATTATGAGAAAAGCCTGAATTAGAGAATAGTTCTCACATTGTTGCAGATGGAAGGTAGAGTGTAATTCGCTTCCAATTCTGGAATCTTTCTGAAGCGTAAACAGAACTCTCAGTATAGTGTTGACAGCCTATCCTAGGAGGAACACACTCCTCAGTCACCAAGTGCCAGTCTCTCCCATTGTTTAGGGAATACTGGAAGTGAATACCATGGGAATCACTGAATGGCTTGCTGCAGCCCATGTTCAGCTCAAACTGCATGAAGGTGGAGTCAGACACATGGAAATCCCAAGTCTCCGCATAACGAGGCTTTCCTAAAAAGAGCACAGGGGGAAAAAACATTATGTCTCTTCCTATTACTTGTAATCAAATGTTTCAAATTGTTTCCTCAAGGCACTACAATAATATTGCAATTTTAAAAAGAATTTTTTAAAGCTTTAGTATGTTTGTACTTTACTAAAATAAAGTATTATTTAATATAATAAATAAAATAAATAAAATGCAAGCCTTGCCTATATTTTCACTGAATATGAGAGCTGTATCCATAGACAGACAATCAATGTCTACTTGACCGCCTTGGATCCGGTACCAACTAGCTTGTAAATCCACAGATCCATCAAATTTATCCTGAAAGCCAGTCTGAGAGCTGTCATTCATCCCGACAAGGACATCATCCAAAGCCCACTGTGCTGAATGCTTTCCTGTAAACAAACAGAAATATGCAGTCATTATTCCTCATACTTTACATCTAGAATCAGTTCAGCTAAGCTTTTTTCTTAGCCTCAAGAAAAAATATTTATCTCATTTGTGAACTTGGGGCAGATCTACACTGGCACCTTTCCAATATGGGGGAATCACTGTGCTGCTATATTTTACTCACACAATTGTTACTCGGAGGGCACACTGTAAGAAATAATGTGCGGTATGTGTGTTTTTTATGCAGCTGTGCGTCATACTTGGAGACATATGGCATCAATTGCATGAGAAACAGGTGGAGTAAGCTTGGTCACGTTTGAGGGTTCTCCTCCCTAATGTCACATGATGCAGTGCCACATCTACCTGCAAAGGGCTGTACTTCCACTGAGTGTTTTTTTTTTACGTTGTGTTGTGAATGTGCAGGTGCACAGCAGCAGAGGTACAAAGCTGCAGGTAGAGGTATTTCGTCTAGTAGAGCCAGACAAGGTCCATTCTACTTTAAGTAGCTTCCTTCTAGTCTTATCTAGAAAGGCAGTAATTGGCATCTCAGGGCTAATTGGTGTCTCATGCTTTGCACCTGTTGGAAGAGCTGACTGGGTAGTCACCCTGCTCCTCCCTTGGCCAGGGGTAATAAAAGGGAAAGTACAGTTTCTGGCACTGGGATGTTGGGAATTTAGTCTGTCTCTGAAGAAACTCCAGTCAATGTAGATTAGTAAATTCTGTATTTTGTTTTGTGCCTGCTTTGTTTCCCTTCTCATCATGTATCATTTGTTTGTAATACATTTGTTCTTTAATTTGGAGTTTGGGAAGTGATCTCTGACCAAACTCACTCCATCTCTTCCCAAGGGGCATAATAACTCCCAAAATTGTCACACTTATCCTTTCTGAAAAATTGTGTGGACTCAAACTATGAATCTCTAGTCCAACAGTATGCGCTAAATCCAATAGCATGCACTCTAAAGACAGGCCAGCTGGGCAGTGTTTTATCAGAGTCCAGAAAATGACACAGCCCCTCAAACTGTGGTATGATTCAGTAAGCTAGTTCCATAGGCATATATGGGTCTTCTCTATCACCAGCTGTAGAAAGGGAAAGCTTTTAAGCGCATGGTTCACTCTGGCATAACCCAACAGTGGGAATCTAGGGCACATGTTGGGATCTGGGCTATAGCCTCATGGTGCAATTCACTTCACAATTAAGCACACTTAAATCAATCAATGAGGAAAGAAATCAATGGGGCTTAAGCACATGTATATCTTAAGCTCTGAACAGATGAAGGGTATGTCTTGTCCATGTTTGTGGAACAGGCATGTTAACGTTCATTTACCAAAATTATAACTTCCCTATACATTACAAGAGCTTAAAAGTTACATACTTTCTAGGTTGTATTCTTAAAGCTACAAACTAGCTTTACATACCATGTTGAGGTTGCCACCATCGGAAGGCTGTGGCTGATGTTTTGGCCTCACGAGGCAGTTCTATTGATACAATCTGTGGTTCTAAGAAAGACATGAAGTCCAGTTCTCGCAGTAGATGCCAGCTTATTCCATTGTCATTTGAATATTGAACTACAAGTCCTGTAAGTTAAAATGAAATAAAGTAATTCACAAAACCTGAGATCAGAAGCCAGTCTTCACTGGTGGACACTGAAAACCATATTTAGGCAACTCTCCTATAAGTTTAATGTGAGCTTGGGGCCTAGATGAAAGAAAAAGATTTTTTTAAATTCTCCCCTCTTTTAAAATAAGAATTCTTAGGGCTTGTACAGATGATTCGTTTTTGGAGAGATGATGGCACACTTGTAACTTTTGTTGTTGCATGGATAACTCCCCTATCACAGATCTTTCTGCTCAGAGCTTACCATCTCCATCATTATTGGAAGTTTCTGGTGAGATGGATCTTGCCCCCTCATAAGTACTAACATGACTATTTACCTTTTGAATGTAGTGTGATTATGCAATTGTGACAGGCACCCATTCCACAATGCCTGCAACACCACTGTAGACAAGAAACCCCTTCACAATTTATTTTATTTATTTATTATATTTATACCCTGCCTTTTTCCCTGCAAGGAACCCAAGGCGGCTTACATTATATTATCCTCCTCCTCCTCCTCTCCATTTTATCCTCACAATAACCCTGTGAGGTAGGTTAGGCTGAGAGGCATTGACTGGCCCAAAGTCACCCAGTGAGTTTCATGGCCGAGCGGGGACTAGAACCCGGATCTCCAATGGGCCCACAATTACTGTACTTTTAAAAGGAGGTCTAATTTTGGGTTGTTGTTTTTTTTTTAAAGATTGTAATACTTTAAAGGATAGGTGCTTCTGAAGCTAAATTTGACCCTTTTTTATAGCTCTGTAGCAGTTTATCACTGAATTTTGGTGACAAATGGCTGATTTTTTTTTGCCAGCACCCTGTGCAGAGGTGTATATGAAAATGGCCCCTGGATCCCACCCCAAGCTGCACACCTATGGTATACTTCATGAGCACTCATGTATCCCCTAAAGAGCAGGGGGGGGGGAATGTGGAGAGCAGAACTAATTTCTCACCATTTCAAAAAAGCCTCTCCCGCCCCTGCAGGAATGCCCACTATTTAAAAAAATATTTTCTTCTTTATGTTAGTAGTAGTTGTTTTTTTTCGTGGTTATTGCTGTTTTGTTTGTTTTTAGGGCTGTACATCTGCTCTCCACACCTCAGCACGTGAACAAATCTGATTTTTAAAAAATTGTTTAAAGGTGCGAACAGGATTTTTCCAAGTAGCAAGTCAGCAAGATTTCTTCCCCCACCCCAAGACCATTGCCGACAGTATTATCACAGTATTGCTGTAGAATTGGAGGAAGCTGGTGCCATTGCTCATAAAAACAAATATCCATTATACGTATAAAATAACTATTTTATTTTTATTTTAAAGCCATTAACACAAATTGATACCTGTATTTCACTCGTCCAGAATATGTATTTCACAAATCTGAGTACTCTTGTTGAAGGATTTAGGAAGATTTACATTTAAAGTGGCAGCATTATGTTAAGACAGAGATGTCTGTGAGCTGCAAATCACGTACGGAGCTAGGTCTTTTGTGTATTTAGGTTTCCAAGTTGTAGGAGAAGATGTGGTTGGTTTCTGAATTTGTCTATCACTGATTGCTCCCATGGTACTGGCAGCATCCATGGATAAATGGAGACCAGCTTTTGGGACTAAGCATAAAACCACGTAAAGCTAATTTGGACTCTACTATGCAAATTTTGAGTTCATGCACAATTAGTCTTGGTTTCAGTGTATGGGCATATACGCCAAACTCATATAAAAAACTGTGGAGTACCATTATGGTGATTTGGTTTGAGAATTAATAACCAAGCAGTATTAATAACCAAGCAGCAGCCAAAAATCCATGTTTGAATAACTTTTCTAGTAATACAGTACTTTTCCTGCCATTACAACAAAGTATGTTTTTTTAAAAATGCTCTCATTTTACATCTATAGCCGATGCTGAAATGTTTGACCTATTTCTCCGCAAAGACTGGAGCTCTTTACCATGAAAATGTACGATATTATATGATATATTCAGTGGCTCTCAAAGTATAACATTGTATGTTATCAACAGGTTCCTATAGAGGATGGATATTGCAGAACACTGCTCTGTTGTTTGTAATAGAGCTAAGAGCTCATTGGAATATTACTTTTGCTACAAGGATAGGCATCCCTGTGAACTTCCAACTTCCCAGCCATACTGTGAAGCAGAGTGAAGTTCCTCCTCACTGGCAACAGATGGCCAGGACATTCAGAATATGATGGCCTTGCTTCATGTGGTCAAAGCCATCATATAGTGAATTTCCTTGCAAGTGGCTTCCATCATGGAGGACATTAAGTGTCCAACAACCCTTACTCACATAGTGAATTTTGCTTCATAATACGGATGGCAATGGGAAATTTGCCATGGGAATAGCAGTTCTCTGTGGTGTAAGTAACATTTAAGTGAGCTCGAAGTCATTTTACATCAGGCAATGCTACGTCCTCCAATTTCTCATAATACCATTTTTCCCCCCAGTAGCACAAAAATCCCACATCAAGAAAAGCCAACTGAAACAATAAATAAATAAAAATAAAATATTAACCCTAATATAAACAATATTTTATATAAACAGTTTTTACAAGGTGAATTAGGAGTAACTGCATTAAATAGAAGTCAGTGGGCTGGCACAACTAGGAAATAAATGCATCTCTCTCTAGTCCTTTCACTTATATGGGAGAAAGTACCATTCACTTGTATGGGAGGGCTACACTCAGTAAAACCATGAGAAAGGAACTAAAACTACTCCCTGCCCATATAGCAACCCTTGTCTTTGAATTAATCTTGCTTTTCCTTTCTTCATAACTCCCATTCAGTTTACCGTTTCTTAGAGCTTTTCTATATGAGGCATTTATCGTGTGCTCATCATTCCCTGCTCATGGTTGTTTACAGTATCTTTAGACAATGATGTGACCCTCCAGTTTCACTTCTGTTTTTAAACAGCACTTTTGGTGAGTTTTTTTAGAGCAGGGAAAATGCAGTATTATTTATGAAACCTAAAGAAAACACTATTTCCACTTGTGTAATTGCACTATTCCGCTATACCACAGTGCCACCTAGAGGTTATGTAGCAGAAAAGCAGAGAAGGAAATGCTCTTCATATAGTGCTCGGTTCTCAATTCTGCGATGAAACCAAAAGTAGATACAGTGAATTAACAGCCTAGTGCAGAAAAGCTCTTTTTCATGTGAGAGAGAGACAGAATGCTGGGAATCAGCTTTTATAGGAGCAAGTCGGAACACTCAAGTGTTCAATCAATGTATGAGTGGGGAGTGAGGCCACACTGATTATCCCAGCCCCTGATTTTGTGCACACTGGCTTGCACCACCCCTTGATGTATGCGCGTACAGCACAACTGTCTGCAGTGAGGAAACCTTTGTGAATAGAGCTGTATTCATGAAGGCATCCATGCAACCACAAACGGGTTACAGATTGTATGGATGCATGCCTGCACATACAGCTGTATGCACAAACTCTTCCTTACTGCAGATGTTTGTGCTTTATGCACATACATCAGGGCACACACTGAGCTGGCATGCACGACATCCGTGGCAGGGGTGACTGGTGTAACCATGCTCCCCGCTCCCACATTGAATGGAATGGGTGAACATTCTGACTGGCTTCTATAAAAGCCAGTTCCCAACATTCTGTCTCACTCTAGCACAGTCTTCCCCAACCTGGTGCCCTCCAGGTGTGTTGGACTACAACTCCCATCAACCCCAGGCAGCATGGCCAATGGAGAGCCCAAGTTGGGGAAGATTGCTCTAGCATGATTGAGAAACAGAAGACACAATGGAGGTTATGAAATGAAGAAGAGAGGAGCAAAATTGATTCAACAGTGGGGGATTACCAGAGGCAGGGAGTAGGATTATCTGCTTCCCTAGTGTTTTATTAAATTGGACCTTTTTTCTTTCTCCCTAATAACTGAATGGTTGCCCTCCAACTCTGACACTTGGTGGCCCAGCCCTATTGACAGGGAACCCACCCAGGTGTGGAATGAGCATCTGTGCTCACACTGCAAGAAACAGGTCCCCCTCCAAATGAACCCACTCATGATTATGGGAATTTTTCCAGGGTAAAATAAGAAGCAATAAAATGATGGGAGGCTAATGATTTATTCTTTTAAATTAAAAAAAAGTCCTTTGTGTCCTTCATAAAAAGGAGATACAGTATCAACCAGCTGCTTTTTTTCTGTCTAAACTTGTACAGGATTGCATCCTTAATTATGTTAAATAGCTCAACTAAATAAAAGAGAATTTACCTTCGTTCCGGGCTCTGGGTTTGTTGCAGCCTGTACCAATTGTTTTGCTTCCAATTTGTACATAAAACTGAACAAGTCTGTTAACAAAAACATTAAAAAGTGATCTTAAGAGAGAAAAACTACATAGAGAAAATTCAGGGGACAATATTATTAAACACCGTTTCTTTAGCACGTATGCTCTATTTACCATTTTATTTTATATAGACTTCTGTTCAGCTATTCCTATTATTAATAGCTACAAATTAAACTAGATTCAGCATGTGAACATTTGTGATGGGTCTTTTGTATTAAGCACATACTTGTCCATTGGATTTTGTCATGTGTTGTGTCCATACTTCTCCATTGTCCATTCTGCCTAGCACAAAAGATGATCAGGTACCAAGAAAACCCATATTTCACAGTGCCCCTTTATTTTTAAAATACCGTTACATGCGATTGTTCATTTCCCTGTCAGATTAGAACGACTATGCAAACCTCTGCTAATTTTTCGGTTAATATTTCATATGAACTGTACTAGGTTACTTTAATATATGTACTTTAATAGTACAAAATATTGTATTAGGTTACTTTAAAAAAAATTGTTCCATCAAATGTATAGTGTACTTCAAATTGTTTTGTAATAATTGCAGCTTAAATGGAACTTACAATAAAAATGTAGTGATAACATTTTAGATTATTATGATCCAGGAAGGTGTCTGAGGGATGAAACTCTTTCCTATGAGGTTACATCAAATTCTATACTTTTGGTTGAATGGTAATCCCCACTGAGATTAGCATTAGAATGGAAAGACCTATTCGCTTACCTTTTAAAAACAACAACACATAACTACCAACAGTGCATAATATGTCTGCATATCCCCATTAAGGCACAATCCTATGCATGTTTAGACAGAAAAAAAGGCCTACAACTCCCAGCATGCCCCAGCCACATGGCTGGGGCATGCTGGGAGTTGTAGGCCTTTTTTCTGTCTAAATGTGCATAGGATTGTGCCCTTAGGGAATTAAATGGTGGCTTGTCACAGATTTCAATTTATATACATTACTTTTTTTTTAACAGAACAGAATTCTTTATTTGCACCAGCCACCAGCCTTAGCATGAAGTAAAATATATAGAAATGGAAAACAAAATTATACTTGACTAAAATTACCTTAGTGGTGTTCTTAAAATTGGCATTGAACAAAAATGCCACGATTAATACATAAATACATAGTCCTTCAGACATAAATACAATCAATAAAACAACAGATAGACTTCTGCTCAGTCAGGAAGCTGTGAATAATTAGGTCTCTAATAAGATGGTAGATTTTAATAGCCCCAGCTAAAATTTTAGTGTTTTTTGCTGTGACCTGTTTATTTTGATCTGCTAGAAGAAAAGACATGGAAGCAATAACTGACTGCCCTGGAATAGATGACAGTAGTGGAGAAATCTTTTTTTTTTTTTTAAGACTTCAAAAAATTCAGAACACAGAGATACAAAGACAGAAAATACTTTTTGAGAAAGCCACACTGTCTGCAATGATTTGGGCCTTCCAGCACAAGAGAGACTATCTGTGGTCATTAGCAGCAGGATCTGCAGCACAGATGAAAGCTCAGGCAGTTGCAGTTAACAAGCCAGATGTCATCAGTGGGGGGAAATCCCTTTTGCAATGTTTATCTAGCTTCCGCAGCTGCCTGGAACGACCCATATATGACTGATAGTGAACAAAATAATATGGGTTAAGCATTAAGAGTGGCAAAAAATTATATCTGGGTAGCCTACTGGAAGCACACAAGATGTAAATACTATGAGCATAATACTGGTCCGTGCAAGAAAGATGCTGAAGTGACTGAGGGCAGGCCTGAAGAGTTTCAGAATTAGTGTTATGCCAGCTGTATCACAGCAGTATGAGTGGAATGGATTCCACAGCTTGGTTGGCCACAAAAGCAGTGATTGTTCTACAGATTCCAGTAATGCTGGAAAGGAGATCTGTGCTCTTCTACCTCTAATGCAGGGCTCTCCACACTTGGGTCCCCAGATGTTGCTGGACTACAGCTCCCAGAATCCCTTGCCATTAGCCATGCTGGCTGGGTATGCTGGGAGCTGTAGGCCAGCAACATCTGGGGACCCAAGGTTGGAGAGCCCTGCTCTAATGGATATAAAGAACAGTGAACTTTGGCAGCTGCAGCTTGTGATGAAGAGGTTTGAAATCCCATGGCTCAAAGGTGAAAGTGTTGTTTGCAGCTTCTGTACAGAAAGCATCCAGGTCTTTGCAGCTTATAGCCACAAAGGGATGATGCTACAGAGATGACAGGAAAGTAGTGAACAACAGTTCAAGTAGTGCTTGATTTGTGCCAAAACTAATTGCAACATAGATCATGTTTCAATAGGACTATATTGTGGAGACAGCATTATTGCTAAAGAAAGCTTTCTTCTCTGCTTCTATGGTCATTGTAAAATTGATTGATTGGACCATCAAGAGCATAGTGCACTGACTTTGGTTTCCTACAATGTTCAACTTTTCTGTGCACCATCATCAGGAGAGCCTTAGATGACATTTGTGTACTAAAGTAAACAAGAACGCATGACAAGGTGTTCTTGGTGGTAGTTCTGTAACTGTACACCTGGGCATACTGAAGCTTGCCAAAGTCTGAGCATCATCTACATACAAAGCAAGACCTTCCTGTTAGAGCTGGCACTTAGGGCTGGCTGGGCTTCTGCATCTTTTTCTTGCTGCACAGTCCCAGTTTTCTCAAAAAGCGCTATGCAGCTCCTTAAAAACAGATCGAATGTAGGAGGGTGTGTGGTTTCAAAAGGGGGCATGTCAACCAGGGAAGGCTTTGCAGGGCAGATTACAGAGCTCTGTGGCCTGGATTAGGCCCACACACTGGACGTTCTGCACCCCTGGCTCGAGCAAATTTGGGCTTATTTCACCATATATTTCAACATTTTAAGGGAAACAACTTGGTTTTTAGGGTATGGCAGAATATATATATATATATATATATATATATATGTAATTGATGAACTGAGTGAAATAATCACACCAGAAAGTGACCTTTTTCTATTTTATAGTCTTCTATCTTTAATCTGAATTTTAACAAGTTCCTTCATTTGGGCTGCAATCCTATGCCCACTTACCTGGGAGTGAGCCCCACTGAACTCAGTGTGAGTTACTCCTGAGTAGACATGGACTGGGTTCACACAACATGACATGACAACCCATCATACATAGCTACCCATGATAGGTTGTCATGCTGTGCAAACCCAGACCCCAGGGTGGCTTATTTTTTGCAAACAAACCACCCTGACAACTCATGGCTTGTTCTAGGGGTTGTTTGTACTCCAAAAAAATGTATAAATATTCTCATCAGTTGTTTTTTTAAAAAAGCGCTTAGAGGGTGGCCGAATGGGACAAAACAAATGGGGAGCCAGAACCAGCAGTACTTACACCTGCCTTCCCCCATGGGATCCCTTTTACTCTGTCCCATGCAGCCACCTTCTTAGGGTTTTTTTAAAGAACTGTCAGGGAACCGCAGTAACCACAGTGGTAAGTGCTCTGAAAAGAGCTGTGAAAAGGTGGGGAGTTAATATCTCCCCTTTCTGGAGTAGCTGGAGAATCGGGGAAGTGTTGAAAAGATGGAGGAAACTCAGAACTGTCAGTTCAACACATAAAAGTCAGAGGTTCACATTACCAAGAGGGAGATATTGTCGTTGTCGTCCCCACTTTTGGTGCACTTACTCCTTTGGTTCCCCCTCAATTTTTGGTGCTTCTGAATTGTGCTAATGGGTCTGAAGTGGAAATTTTAAAGAAAGTAGCCACCTCTCACTTTTCACCCTCTAGAGTGAAAGATGTGAAGGAATGTGAAAGTGAGATAAGAAGTGTAAGAAGTCAGGATGTCTGTGGAGTAAAGTTGAACAACTTATCCTTGTTTGTTCCCGTGCTAGCAGCATGTTGTTCTCGTGCTGTCTTTCTGTGAATGTGTGTGTGTTCTGATAACCAAATAAGCTAGTGCATTTCCTGTGTTTCCTGCTTCCCTTGCAGGAATAGCTCCTATCTTTGTGTCAGAAACTCCTATGGGTATAAAACCCAGAGGAATACATTTCTAGGGTGTACTTTCCTTGTATTTGTTACAGGAATTTACCTCTGATCAGACTCAAAATAAAGTACTTGCTTTTCTAAAGGCAGAGTGGTTTTCTATTTTCAGTGGACCTCCAGACTGACCAAGAGAAAATTCCACGACAGGTCCCTCTTTTCCTTTACTATTATTTCTCCCCCGGTCCTTCACAACTGTGCACAAATTAGCCAATAGGCAGCCTCATCTTTTCAATTTCCTTGTATGATGCGGCTAGGGATGTGCTGATGCTGGGAAGCCCGGCTCATTTGAGCTCAACGGACTTCCTGCCTGATTCCAATCTAATGATCGGAAGCAGGCTGACTTGGGGTTTTTTCCACGAATTTCCATCTCTAAGATGGACCATGGTTTGTGCAATTAAAAAAAACACTTAAGGAAATTTGTGCAAATCGCGCTACTTGTGCAATTTGCGTAACTTTATGCAATTTGCATAACTTTATGCAAATTGCGCAAAGCACGGTATTTTTGTGTGTTTTGCACAAATCAGCACCCCAAAACCACAGCCTGTCTTAGAGATGGAAGTCCACGAGCTGGCTCGACTTGCATCATAGCGAGTCGACACCAGTGCAGGGCTGCCGAACCGGAATCGAGGGGGTTGAACTGTGAAAATCCATCAGACTTTTACCCCCTATTGGATTCCTCACACATCCCTAACATTGTCTACTCCACTTCGGGGCTCCCTTTGACAGCTGAAACATACAAGGAAATTGACTGGGCAAGACTACACGTAAGAGCACACTTGTGAAAGACTGACAATATATATATATGACCCGAACTGCACATTTTTGAAGCTCCAAAAACTAATAATAAAAAATGGGGAACAAAAAGGGGTAACGATTGGAGCAGGGAGGGGGCTGGATTGAGGATACAAGATGGGTTCTACCACAAGGGCTCCTGGGATATGTGCCAGAGCTGGCTGGAGGACTGAGGGGGAAAGAGCGGGAGAACAACCCACGGCAAGCCCAATCGTCTGTCGAGCATACTGTGGATTCTTCAGCAAACAATCCTCACTGCGTAGCTTATTTGCAGGGCTGGCTTAGCATTACATGCAAACCCTACTGTGAGTCTGCAAGGAGCTTAGAACTTGTCTGTGGTTCTGGAAATATTATAAAATGCTAATATATTACAAAAGCACTATTGTCTGAACCTAAGCAACTTCACCACCACCACCACCACCCAAATTACTGCAACCTTATGGGGGAAAAAAACAGTTCATCCAAATTCTTGTCCATTTGAGGAGTATCTGAAGCATTTTCATTACCCTCCAAAAGGAATGGCAAAGTGGGACTGTACTGCATGCACTTTTTAAAAAGCAGAATATACAATTGACCTGATGCTTGTGGTATCCAGAGGGACTGTTCTTGCTTCCCTTTTGCCAGGTCCATTGAAGTAAAGAGATTTTCCATCACTGAGTATTCCACAGCCATTCCCAACTTGACCTCCAGTTATCTTGTACCAGAGAGGGCTCAGCTTCCTCTCAAACCTGTCGAACATCTCACTGTGATTAGGTACGTTAGACACACAGGTCCCATGTGAGGCTTCAGAAGGGGAATAAAAAAATATATATGGGAGATGCTGTGTTGAAACCATGCTGGGTAGCAAAGGTCAGTAAACTGGCAAGCAGCATTATATGATTCACACACATTAGCTACTTCTGAGAAAACTCAGGGGTGAGCACATGCCACCTAAATTTTGCCTTTTGAAATTTTTTTGGTAAACACATAATTCTCCTGCTACGTAAGTTTCTCTCTGACTCAAATTCTCCCTCTAAAATGGAAGACATTCTAACTGAACAGTTAAAACCAGTGATGTTAATGTTGGCCACAAGCAGGAAACAGTAGTCTGTCATTATTTAAGAATCTTTTAGCCTTTAAGGGCACAATCCTATGCATGTTTAGACAGAAAAAGGCTTACAACTCCCAGCATGCCCCAACCAGCTATGCTGGCTGGGGCATGCTGGGAGTTGCAGGTCTTTTTCTGTCTAAACATGCATAGCACTGTGCCCTAAATTGGGTTTTTGTTGCTGAGGATTCAGAAGAGTCAGGTCAGAATTTTTTTTGGTAACTTTCTCTTCAGGAAATAGAAAAAGGAACAACACTGCAAGCTACATGTCAACAGAAATTTTCACAGAAGCTTGTAAGAACACACATGCTCCAAATCTAGCAAGCTTCTGTGCATATAGCCCTAGCTGGAAGAGAAAACTCGTATGCAAATAGTGGTGCTGGGCATGCAATTCTTAACCTGATCCAGCTTTAGAGACTGCATGTGCAAAGCTGTATTAGAAAAATGGTGAAAGTGATGATCAACTGTTGAGCAGGAGGCTGGATATCTGTCCCCAATCCCTGCTGAATTACCAGTCAATGTGAATGCTGAATGCTTGCGTGTCTATCTGATTGCTGTGCATTTGGACAACTGGCCACAATGTAGTTACTATGAGACAGTTACCAAATATGGTGACTGTTACCCAAAATATACACACAAGCAAATAAATGAATGAAAAGTTTTATATTGAAATCCACAGCAATTCTGTACAGTAATACCTTGGATTGCAAGTAACTTGGTCTGAGAGCGTTTTGCAAGACAAGCAAAATTTTAAATATTTATTTAATTTTTTTTTACTTGATATACAAGTGATGTCTTGCAATATAAGTACTGTAGTACGGCTTAAATTAAAAATCTCTGTACAAATTTTTTTTGGGGGAATTTCGTTTTGATATACAAGTGTTTTGGATTACAAGCAAGTTTCCAGAATGAATTATGCTCTCAATCCAAGGCATGACTGTATAATGCCTAATGTCTTACCTGTATAGCCCAAGTCGCAAAAGCAGACTCCAGAGATACAGTCTCCATGACCATTGCAATAGCTGGAACATGGCTCTGAGATATATACCCCATCTAAGCCAAAGGGGGGCACACTCTTCTGTGAACTGCTCTCTTGGATCCAGCGGAATCTGGTCTTACTGTATGGATAGAAATATTAAAGGCAGAAAATTGTTGTTGATTTAAAAATCTGCTGTGTTTTTTCCACTCTCAAATGAGACACCAAATTGCTAGAACAAACTTTGTAATAGCAAGAATTAATATAATTTAGTCTTCAAACAGATGTGCAAGCTCTTTTTGGTGCATGTGCCATCACTACTACTATCGAACATTTACTGTGAGGCAATGGTCTGCCAGGCTTTCCACATAAATGTACATAGTATTTATTTATGTGTGTATACACAATTAATGTGTATACTCAATATTAAACACAAAATATCTTATTGCTGTAAAGTTTACAGTAACCCAGGAGGGTCCTGGGGAGTTGAAATTAGTCCGTGAAGTTGCCCTCCACTGCTGTAAATAATTAAAATGATGGCAAATGATAACCTATTATTATTATTATTATTATTATTATTATTATTATTATTATTACTAAGATGATGATGATGATTATTGTGGTTATGGTTGTTGTTGTTACATTTATACACCACCTTTCTGTAACCAACCAAGGCCGTTGACAAGAATTCAGACAAAAATAATAAACACAACAATAATAAAACATGAAAAACAACCTTTAAAACCATAGCAATTTAAAAAGCCAAATTAAAAAGATGCATCAACTCCCTTCCTAAATGCAGAGAGAACAGGGACCAGCAGTAACTCCAAAGGGAGTGTGTTCCAGAGTTTGGGAGCAACACAGCAGAAAGCCCTTTTCTGCGTGCCCGACAAGCAGGCCCCTGTAGATGAGGGTGCCTTCAGAAGGGCCTTTCCTGCTTAATCTTAGTAACCAAGCAGGTTCATACTGAGATAGGCTTGGTATTGTTCTTCAGAGAGCCAGGCTCTAGACCAGGGCTCTCCAACCTTGGGTCCCCAGATGTTGCTGGACTACAGCTCCCAGAATCCCTTGCCATTAGCTATGCTGGTTGGGTATGTTGGGAGCTATAGGCCAGCAACATCTGGGGACCCAAGGCTGGAGAGCCCTGCTCTAGACCAACACCTTGAATTGAACCCAGAAAACAGTTGGCAACCAGTGCAGATCTTTCTCTATTGGAGTGAAGTAATCCCGATACTGTTCACCAGTTAGCAGCTTAGCTGCTGCTGACTGAAGTGTGTGGAAGCTCTTCATTACTAACAAGTCCAAGTTGCAAAATGAGCATAGGAAGGCTAAAAACAGGAATCTGAGGTATCTAAAACTGGGATGTTTCTTTAGTCTGGTTGATACAACCTTCTCAATAGGTAGTGTGATTATGCCTGCCTGCCCACCCTGCCACTGGACATGCCTACTCTGCTTCCAGCGCTGTAGGATGTCCTCATGTAGATGTAAATTTTGCATGGGGCCTATATATGCATATGATCTAACACCAGTAGGCACAAGTTGCATAACTGATATCCTACAAACCAGGGATTGACCATATGATTCAGTTCTATGCACGCTGATTTGATGTATGTTGGTCCTGTACAAACACTATATGGAGGTGCAGCAGGCCCAAAGGTAGGGCAGCAGGTGCAATCCTGCTCTCTGTTTTGCACAAAGCCTCTCCCCAGAGTAGTTCATCTGAATTGGACATTTATGTCCTAAAATCGGAGGAGTCCAGAGAACAGTCAATAGCACCAGATGCAATACAATCCCTGAAGCTAAACAGATGGACTGGGCCAGTACCTGGATGGGAAAATCCATGAATATTGCTCTGAGCAGCTTAAAGGCAAGGCATAAGCATAATAAAGAAATAATCCTATAATGCACTGGAACTTGGATGTCAATTCCATTGTCATTAATGGAACTTACTTCCAAGTGAATATGTTTAGGATCAGGGTGTAAATCTGTCAAAGATATATGCAACAGTTACAGTGTTGACACACTGGGAGACACCCAACAGTATCCCATCTGTAATGGCAACCAATAAATGTAATTATGTTGATCAACATCCTTTTGGGGCTGCGGGATGTTGTTTTGATTTTGCTGCCTATTTTTCATTATACTACAGAACATAATGCTAAATAGACTGCTGCTATTGATTTGGTGCTGTTTGCATTGGGCAAAGCAAACTTGTTAGTGTCAGATTTGTGTGACTTGGCACTTGGATTTGTTGGTTAATTAAGGGAAAAATACTTAAACTACGCTACGCACTGATTATTTGATTCATTATTGCCATGAAGACACCAGCTTCCCCTGCTACACAGCATGCCATGCACTGTAAATGTTTGTTAAGGGAGTAACAGAAGGAGTCAGTCTGAAAACATGTACACAAGATGACGAAATATTTTGGCCGTGCTGCTCAAGAAAGAGGAAAGGTACAGAAAAGAAAAAAATCATGATAGGAGCATGTACAATTTCTGTGCGTTTGTGCCCTGAAATAAAGTCCTAACTACTCCACACCATTTCAAATGGTAGTAAATAAGGAATTGGCTCAGGAATAGACACTGAAACTACTTCGGAAGTCTCTCTGTTCCTGCCTGTCAAAGACCTATAATACTATTTCACTCTATAACCTATCTCCAGAGAACAAAGGTAAGGGCTAATTCCATATGGGCACCTAAAATGGACACCATGGCTTGGATGCTTCAGCTTGTTTTATTTATTTATTTTAAACATTTATAAGCTGCCTCTTAGGGTAAACCCTCCGAAGGTGGCGTACAACAGAACTTAAAAACATAAAACATAATAAAACAATTATGGCTCTTGCTGCATTTTGTGCCAATTTTAGTGTTAAGTGTGGCTGCTGGTACAGTGCCATCAGCTGTGCTGGCATGATGCTGCATGTATCCAATAGTTGGGATATCAAGCTG
Organism: Shinisaurus crocodilurus; assembly: GCA_021292165.1. Classification (NCBI taxonomy): domain Eukaryota; kingdom Metazoa; phylum Chordata; class Lepidosauria; order Squamata; family Shinisauridae; genus Shinisaurus; species Shinisaurus crocodilurus. Next base: position 200,140,273 of record CM037879.1, read on the forward strand.
TAAGAATGAATGAGGAAAAACGTGTGCATGCTTGGATTCTTTTTTTTTTTTCCTTTTTTTTTTTTTGTAGCTGTCCCACTCACCTAGATAAATACAACAACTGTACTAGGGGCAGGAGTCCAAATTCAGTAGAAGTGGAAGCTAAATAACTTGTTTTTGAAAAATCAGATTAGATTATCAACTCTGGGGAGAGGCTCTGAGCAGAGTAGGACTTGTTGTTGTTAGCCCTTCTGTTTCTGTTTGCAAACAGGAGCAGGGTTTGACTGTTCTGTACGAAAGCCTGCATGCTCTGCAGAGAGGAGGCTTCCTAACACTCATCAGCAGTAGTCAATGACACAGCACATTACACAGTAGCTCAAATGCCCTTCTGTTTCTTCTTCACCCAGGAACAACTGTTTAAGGAATTAATCCTATTGTGATGGCTTATTTTATTCATAGGACTTATTGCTCTCCTGCCAGCCTTTCTGACCCAAGTGGTAAGCCTGAAAGAAAAAGAGAATACTAAAGAAGATAATATTATTTGTCACAGTGTTTTGTTTTGTTTTAAATTGCAGCTTCAAGTTACAGATCTGTAAACTATTTTTTAGAATAAAATAATGTGCTTTGTTCTGTTAAAGGGTTTCTTCAACAATCGTGTAGTATTTCATAGTCTGAAAACTAAGAAAGTTTCCAGAAGTTTGAAGCTTAAAATATAAAAAAATAAAATCAGCATGTACAGTAAATGCATCACAACAGTACCTGGCTGCAAGAGATCTTGGAATAACAATGGTAATTCTTGTCCACTCGTCAAAGTCTCCCGTGTAATACATGGTTGGCTCCGTCAGTTCTCGGGAGCTTCCTTCGCATCTTTTGACCCCAGGAGATGCTGGGTAACAGCCCTCCTTCACTAATGACCAAAAGAGGCCAGCATCATGGGAATACTGAAGAAGCACTGGAGCAGCAGCACTGAACTGATTTGTGCAACCTATGTTCAGCTGCAAGTTAAATTAAATCAAATAAAAAAAATAAAAAATGGTGAAAAAGCAGAAGGAGGTGTAAATGTCAGATATAGTGATCTGTATTTCTTTTTATTATGAGTGTTTAGGATGGATAGATCATTCTATTTCCAGTCTGTGTCAGTTTTCCATATCTCGTTTCTACATCATCCTGTGATTTTTTTTAAAAAAACTACAGAAAATATGCATTTAAATGCAAATGTATTATTTTAAAAACACACACATGGAATAGGCCTTCCTCATCAAACAGAAGGTCTTCTATGTGAGCTTTAACACTTGATGTTAGCCATACATGACGTCCAAGTGAGATGGTACTAATCAGAGACCTGGCATGGCAATCAGTTTGGTGTCTGGCGTTATTCATCTGCAGGGTTGCCATACTGATGACCTCAGCTTGTAGTACCCTTGCCAAGTCTCTCTTTTCCTCTGGGACGTAATCACAGATATTCCCTAACTCTCCAGTTAGGGATAACTGATACCTCACTATAATTGCCTGGTAGTTGCTACCGTTAGTAGAATAGATGTTGCTGTACACTGGGTCTTCTATCTCAGGTGTCTCAACATTAGTTTCTATGCCTAAGGCTGCCATCATCTTCATCACATGGTCTGCAAATGTATCTAGGTCTTCAGTTGGTAAAGTGGACAGTTTATATTCCACCTGCAAATCAGGAGAAGAGCCTAGTAATTTGTACACTGCAGAATCTGAGTCAGAATAAGGCAGGTTCTCATAAATGTCGAGAGCGATGTTCGATGTCGACAGAGACCGCTCGATGTCAAGAGCGAAGTCGTTGACAATCTGGTCTCCTCGATGTCGAGAGCGATGCTCAATGTCGACAGAGGCCGCTCGATGTCGAGAGCGATGTTTGATGTCGATGGGTTCTCTTTGTTGTCGAGAGTGATGCTCGATGTCGACGGAGCCCGCTCGATGTCAAGAGCGATGTTCGATGTCGACAGAGCCCCGCTCGATGTCAAGAGCGATGTTCGATGTCGACAGAGCCCGCTCGATGTCGGGAGTCATGTTCGATGTCGACAGAGCCCGCTCGATGTCAAGAGCGATGTTCGATGTCGACAGGCTGTGCTCGATGTCAAGAGCAACATTCGATGTCGACAGAGCCCTCTCGATGTCGAGAGTGATGTTCGATGTCGACAGGCTGTGCTCGATGTCAAGAGCAATGTTCGATGTCGACAGGTGGAGTGAGCCTCTGAGGTAATAACAGTATCACAAAACTTGGAGAACTGTGAAAACTGAAGGATAATTGCATCTGAATCCATGTATTAGTTCAGGAAGTGTGAATCAAGATTAGTTCACTTGAAAATGTGACCTAACAAAATCCTCAAACATGTCTAAATCTTACATTTGTACGTTTGCATTTCTACCCCTCAGGGTCAGTCAGTCAGTCAGGCGATCACTCGTGACCGAGTAAGATTGTCTTCCAGGATAATAATTTTTTTTTTTTTTTTACAAAAATAAGATTTTAAAAGGAGGAAAATTCTAAAGAAAATTGTGTAGACTCTAGCGATGGGTCCGTAAGTGACTGTGGAGGCCAATTCTAGATCCACACAGCTTCCCACAGTGAGGACACAGGTTACCAGATGGAAGATGGCCCTGTAAAGGATTCATTTGATGTGCTTTTCGCTTAGCATGTTTCTCCCTTTCACCTTGCCACTCGGGCTTCTTCAAAGTCCATAGAACGAACCTTTGTGAAAGGCCAGCCTCCAGATGGGCCAGAGCATTCATGGGTCAGAGCTTCCCAGTTTTTGATGTTTATATTGCATTTTTTTAGATTAGCCTTAAGAACATCTTTAAACCTCTTATATTGACCACCGATATGCCGCTTTCCATCCTTGAGTTGGGAATAAAGTAACTGCTTTGGGAGACAGCAGTCAGGTTTCAAGGCGGAGTGGGATACTTGTAACCTATTTCATTACTGTTACTCGATTATCCGGTTTGCATGAACAAAATAGCTCGCCGTGGTTAGTTAAGCCATGGTGGGCTGCAGTGAATATCTGAATATTCAACACCCGGCCACAACTTGTCATTCTATGCTAATGTGTGAGTAACTTATCAAAGGAAAAACCAATACAGATGTGAGTGAAGCTTTCTTTGCTATGAGGAACATTATTCCCTGCCACACTATGCAAGTTCCTCAGTCTTCTTGGGCTCTTTCTACACCTTGGGCCCAGTTCTCACAGAGGTGCTAACGCTGTGTCTGGGTGATAACACTTCAGCGCAGCAGGTGCTGAACTTCAGCCAGAGCTGCAATTGTAGCTGTTCTTATGGTCCCAGAGGTGATGAGGTAGGGCCCAGAGCTGGGATGGGTGTCCCAACAAAGGGAAGCGGAGCGCCCAGTACTGGAGTCACCTTAGGGAGGGTGTCTTCTGGGGAAGCAGCCCCTTTGCAGGTGGGGGGCAGGAGCAGCAACTCTCAACCAGAGTATAGGAAAGGTACTTGAGTATAGAATACCCTCTTTGCCACAGGGTTTGAAGAGACCTCAATTGTATTTTATGCCAATGCAGTATTAGTATTACTGTGACATCTGCAGTGCTACACCACTTCACAAAAGCAAATTAGACAGGCAGATAAGCCCCAAGTGATAGTATTTTTAAAGACAGCATTAGGGGAAAAACTACAATAAACGTGAATGTATGCAATATACGCCACTTCTCAGTTTGTATAGCATTTCATCATTGTTATGTCAAAACAGAATGAGATTATTTTACAAATCCCCATACTCTTTGCCAACTTCCCTATTTATAGAAGGGTGGGAATTATATTTGAAAAGCTGCCTGTAAACATATAATGCCTTTAATAATTCTGTTTGTAAATTATTCAGTGCCTGTATCCACCAATTATGTAAGGACCATGTATTTGTGGCTAGCTCATTAAAATTCTATTGCAGTCGATCCCTGGAATTCACAATGGGATTTCATTATAAACTCAATAAAATTTTGATTAGGATTCAGAAACAGCAGCTCGTCAAAGTGAATAAACTTTCTTTTGAGTCTAAGGGTTAGTTCTTACATTACAGGAGTAGTGTGGTAACCATTTCCCCATGATTGCATAACTTGCTCCTCCAGAAACATTTTCATAGATTTCATAGATCATAGAGTTGGAAGGAGCCTACAAGGCTATCGAGTCCAACCCCCTACTCAATGCAGGAAACTAGAGGAGGGGTCTCCCATCCAAGTAATAACCAGGCTTGACCCTGCTTAGCTTTCCACGCTCAGACAAGCTGAGCCAGCGTGAGCCACAGGCCTGTATATTTTATTCTTGGAGATCATGCAAGAGTGATAGCCAATGGGATTACTTCCTACACCAGAGCTGGATGCCCCCAATTTCTCTTCAAATGTCACTCTAATCATATACTGAACTAGTCCACCATTTCTTAGGCTAAGATTGACTGCCTCTTTGGCCCTGAAGCTCCTGCCTGCATATTTGGGTATCATGCAATAAAACATACTAAGCAAACAGCTCAGTATAAAGGCTAGAGCAGGGCTCTCCAACCTTGGGTCCCCAGATGTTGCTGGACTACAGCTCCCAGAATCCCTTGCCATTAGACATGCTGGCTGGGTATGCTGGGAGCTGTAGGCCAGCAACATCTGGGGACCCAAGATTGGAGAGCCCTGGGCTAGAGGCTATAACTGAATGCCACATAAAGACAAAGTTTCATTTTGGGATACCCTCAGATGTTACAGAATCACAGCATTAATAGAACCCAACTTCTTGGGTGAATAAGGTTAGGGAAATTAGCTCCCTCTTAATTTAAACTATAATAAAGAATACCTTGAACTGAAGGACATATCCTGGTTTCAGTGTTAAATCCCGTGTCACTGCAAAACGATCACCATCTGATTTGCCAAATATCATTGCTGATGGGGTGGCAGAACAGAAAGTTTCATTTTTGGGCATTCCTTCATTAGCTAACATCAGCCACACACTAAGCTGGTTCATAGGGTAATCAAATGCTGGCTTCTCATAAAAGTTCTGTTGGAAAAAGAAAACAAAAGAGAAATAATACTTCATTATGACTAATACAGGAGGATTTTTGCAGCCTAGTTCACAAATTAGTTTAGCTAAAGTACTTGGATTTAAACAGATTTATACTGTTTTCCTAAGCACCTTTCTGTGGAGATAAATTCTACTGAAATCATTAGAATTAGGGCTGGTTCGCACATGCATTTACATATAGATTTCTCTCCATTTTATTACTATACTGTTGATGACTGGCAGCTGATCTGTGAACTGACTGACTCTACTGGGAAGCAGTGCACTTGAGTTGAGCTAAAGATTCCATCTATGGTACCTTTTCTGAGATAGCCCATTCATTACTTGATCTTAAGTCATGGATCTATGAACCATCCCTCACTTGTAAGGGGGTTTGCACATGAACAAGGTGTGAAGGATAAGTACACTCACACCAGAATTTACTGCAGGGGAGCAGTATTTTCCCTTAATTAACCAACAAATCATCATCATCATCATCATCATCATCATCATCAAATGACACACATGTGGGCAATGAGGTATATGTGTGTTTCACATCACCATTAATGTCACAAGCAACATCTAATAAAGGCTTACTGCAACTAAGTAACGACATCCCACACAGCACTTCCAAAAGCAATGGATCAGGAGCGGGGGGGGGGGCAGGGGGGGCGGGGGGGGCAGGGGGGAACTGTAGCCTCTCAATGACAAAACACTGCTCTTCCAGTGCTGGTAAAATGTGATATTTTATTAACAGCAGGAAAGGTTTGAAGAAGACACTTGGATCCTACAAAACAAATGCACTGCGGCGGGAAAAGTAATAATCTGAAAAGGCCCTATGTAAATATATATGTACAATATCAGGGTGCAATGACATTTGCTCTGACCCAAATCCTATGAAGCCTTTTTTGGAAATATATTCCACTGAAATCAATGGGACTTACAACTAAAATCACCAAAGATTCATTTGAAATGTGGTTTTAAAAACAACCACATTATATATGTTAATCAGCTCACCATTGCAATGATGTCCGTGTTATCTGCCAACAAATGGCAACTGTTTTGCGAATGGCAACTGTTAAGGTCATCATCACTGTCTGTACTTTTCTGCATTTCAATTCCCTCTGACAACACAGTTTACTTCTTTCCTCTCCCCGACTAGCATGTGTATAGACCTACCAATTTGAGGTTAACACTTCATGCACCTGATGAAGTGGACAGTGTCCACAAAAACTTATGCCAGAATAAATTTGTTAGCCTTTAAGACCCTTTGTTGTTTTGGCTGCAACAGACTAACATGGCTACTATCCCTCTGTAAATTTTAGTAATAGCTGTAGCTAGAGAGGTGCACATGATAAACCCCTTCTGTAACAGAAGAATGAACGGAAGAATGATTGATAGCAGAGGAATGTGATGGAATCGTGGGTGGTCAGAGTGAGTGACCCGTGTGGAGAGTCAGTTAGAAGTGGGAGTTGAGGGGGACAGTTAGAAGAATTAGAGGGAGTTAGGAGATTAGAGGGGAGAGAGGACTAGTAAGAAGGCTGGAGGTTAGGATAGCTGTTAAAGAGGGGAGTCAGTTACATTACGTTAGGATTAGAAAATTATTACCTGTTATAGATGTTATATTTCATAAATAAGAATATATACTGATTTGAATTCATGAATGTTCTGGTCTGGGGGATTCTAGGATAAGTCTTTCACCTCACGTTCTAGCTTTAATTCAGATAGCCAAGTATATAAGTGGCTATCTGAATCCAACTGCAAGTATATCTCAAGGAGCTCCTCCAGCAACATCAAGTAGGCTGCTCAACAAGATCCGCCATGGATGGCTTTCTCCCTGTCCCATCAGCCAGAGAAACCAGGCTGGTGGGGACTAGGAGGAGGGCCTTTTCTGTGGCAGCCCCCAATTTATGGAACTCTCTCCCCAGTGACCTCCACCATGCCCCTTCCTTGATTAGCTTCCACCGGGCATTAAAAACGTGGCTTTTCAGGCGGGAATATGGGGTGGGTTAGGATTTTTAAGTTTTGTACTGTTTTTAATTGTGTTTTATAGTGTGTGTGCGTGTGTCCCCCCCCTTGTATTTTATTGCATTGTACATCGCTCAGAGTGGCTGGATGTCTGGCCAGATGGGCGATTCATAAATATAATAAATAAATAAATAAATAAAAGTATATAAGTGGCTATCTGAATCCAACGGCAGTCCAACTGTTCTCAATGGCTCAATAGGTGGTGGCAGCAGCAGTTAATTTTGGGGCAGGTTAAGAGAAGTCTGGACTGAGTAGGCAGGCTGAGAGGCTTAATCAGTGACCTCTAGGGCCAGGCTCTTGTAGGGGTTCTAGTCCCTGGAATGTCACCCCTTCATTTTTGCAGAACTTTCTGTATTTCTACCTATATTGTTGGATATTTTGGGAAAGGGCTGTAGCTCCATGGTAGAGCACAAGCTTTGTATGCGAAAGGACCCAGGTTCAGTCATGGCATCTCCAGGTAAGGCTGGGAAAGACGGCTGTATGGAAGTCTCCCTGGAGAGCCACTGCCCATCAGTGCAGACAAGGCTGAGCTAGGTGGGCCAATGATGTGACTTGGTATAAGGCAGCTTCCTGTGTTCCTATGATCTGTGGAAAGCCCATGGAGTACCTGAACTATCTGTACATTTCCAAATAACATGTTTTTGAAATCCCCAAAGACTAGTTGTGATGCTTGTTACAGCAGAGAGCCAGTGCATAAATGTTGGCATGTGACATGCACAAATGTATGCACAATATTGGCAGCTACTTGCACCATGATTTACATTTTCAGTGCTAATTGTATATAATTGTTTATTATTATTCAAACCCCTTATGTCAATGTCATCTTTACAATGAAGATGTTTATGTGGACTTGCTGCAGAAGTGAGTGAAAGCGTGTCACTTTCAGCATCCACTGCAGCTGTTGTGTACATTCTCCTAATTTGTGCAAGATCTCCCACATACAACCACATTTATATTTTCCTCTGACCGGCATATGCACAAGTCTTTTTCCTGTTTGAAATTAAATTGAATAGAATCAGATAGAAGATGGGGTCTGGGATACTTTCTAGAACGACAACATCCTCACTGGAAATTGAACCTGGAAGATTACCATGTCACCCCCAGTTGCAATCCATTTCAACAGGGAACTTGTTAGTTGCACTCATGTATTACCTGAGGTAAAGTAGGGTTAACAACAGGGATGATCTGCTTCAGCTTTTCTGACAAAATGATGATATCATCAATAGCCCATTGGTCATATCCTTCCCCTGAAAATACTGGCTGCCACCAGCGGAATCTAGTGCAGGGAGTCTTTGCAGCAGCAGGAAGCTCAAGGTAGACAAATCTAGAAGCAAAGATTTTCACCATGTTTAAAGGGACATATTACATGCTATCAATCACACACACAATGCCAGGAATGCTGGGTTGTATCCAATGTTAGTCTCGCTTAGAGTAAACCCGCTGAAATGAATGGGACGTGTGTGTGTGTGTGTGTGTGTGTGTGTGTGTACTTTCAGAATATATATTTAATACAAGTTTCTCTGACTGAAATAACTTTTGCTTGCTGCTAAAAAATGTTACCGTATGTTTCATGAGGTGTAATGGTTAGGGTAAAAGCTGAACAGATTGATCATTTGAGGGACCAGACTGTTTAGTCATTGCTTAAAGTACTTTTAATTCAATAAGGCTGCAACCCTATGCACACCAATCTGAGAGTAAGCCCCATTTAACACAGTGGTACCTACTTCTAAGTAAACATGCATAGGATTGCATTGTTCAGGTATTTAAAGCAGCTTGAGTTTAACTCCTGTAGTTCCAAAGAGTTCATGGGTGATGATAGGAGTATGACTACGTATGCTATTGTTACGCTGGTACTATATACAAAAATATACATTAAAATGTCCCATCATGGTCTGAATTGGTACCTGGATTTGCTGAAGTCAGAGAAGTACATTTCTGCCAGTAGATGCCAGTTGATACCTCCATTGTTGCTGTATTGTAATAGCACACCTTCTTCTCTGCTGTCTGGCTTGTTGCAAGAAGGACTATCCCCACCTATCTGAATGTAAAACTGGACAAAGTCTACCCATGTAGCGTCCAAATCCAAGCTCACCAATTGCCTCTTTCCAGCCTGTGGTATACATGGAGCAAGGGGGGAAATACATGAAAAAAATATTGAGATAGCTAACATCTGTAGTGAAAAAAATGAACAGAGTTACTCTTCCTTAATTTTAAATGTATGAGACTTAAATACAGTTGAGCTTTAACAGGAAAATAAAACTTATTTAGGTAGTACAGCACAAATAAGGAGTTCACAGCCAGAGCAACATCAGCAATATTGTGTGAAATCTCCTCCTTCCATCAAGGTGGCTTCATGGGGGGAAATGCACCTTTCAAGTCCCAGCTGCTTAAACAACTATGCTTTTTTTTTAAAATGGTGCCCTCAAGCTGAGGATGCCAGCATATGCTCCAGATACCAAAGGCCTCTGCAAATGAACCAATCAGATACTATTGGTGAGGATGACCATTTTGTATGAAACATGGGAGCAGACCATAGGTCAGTGGTACAGCACATGCTTTGCATGTAAAAGGTACCCAGTTCAATCTCTGGCAACTAGTTAAAATGATCAGGTAGCAGCTAATGTGAAAGACCTCTACACAAAATCTTGGAGAGCCACTAGTCAGAGCATACAATACTGAACTAGATGGGACACATGGTCTGACCTACTATAGGGCAGCTTCCTATGTTCCATGGAGCTAGCTAGATTGTTCTATTATGGTTCAAAAGCATAGTTTATGTGTTCCCTTGTTTAGTAGACATGACCATGTCCCTGAATGTCTGACAAAATCTTTTGCAACATGTGGATGAGGAGAGCTCTGAACAGAAATCTCTCTGTGAGAAAGGCAAGATGATGGGAACCATTGTGAGGAAAGCCAAGAGCATACAGTTTTGCTAAGCATATTAGCAACATTTTACTGTCATTGGAAGACAGAAGCAGTGGTCAAGGCTATGGACATTAAAACATGGTATTAGTGCTGCAGCTGTAGTATTTAATACTACTGATCTACAGTGTCAAAGTGGAGTCTGCAGATTCGACATATTGCTTATAAAAGCATAGCAGAAAATAATGCCCACCACTAAGTTTGGGATTTGCCACTTTGCACCCAAACAACCAGCTGGGACTGCATGCTTTCATTGCGGCAGGTTGGGACAAAAGTTGGAGAAAACAACTGGATCCTAATTTCTACTAAGATTCAAGTCACAAACTAATCCTGGTTAGCTAGAGTTTCCTTGATTCCATGGTGGTAGTATGGTGTTCTGCCCACAAATTTCAAAGTTTATATTTTTATAAACTGGTTTGCATATAATGTTTAGTTAGACCCTAAGAGCCATCCTATAATAAGCAGTGACTCACAGTATAAAGAGGAAGGGCAATATCCAATGTTGTGCTGGCCGAAGGGAGTTCCAGGAAGCTAACTTCCCCACACCCTCCTCTCCCCAGCAGCCCCTCCTGAAAATGCTACACCGGGGGCAAAGGGAAAATGGGCAATCCCAAGAAATCAGGTGGGGGCACAGCTTACGCAAGAGCTTCACTTGCACAAGGTGCCTCTGCCAGATTTTGGGGGATCCGCCTTTCCCCCTCAGCCCCCCATGCCACACCTGCCCCATTGAGGAGGGTCTACCTCTGTGTACCATTTTTGAGGGGTTCTTGGAGCTGCAAGCAGAACGAGGGGACGGGGAACTTAGCCTCCTGGAAGTTGTTCTGCCAGCACAATTTTGAATGTTGCCTGAAGTGTACAATCACTCTTTGTGGGTTTAGCTAGGAACAAGAAACTCCAAATACAGAACCTAACCACGAAATAACAATTTAAAATTAATTTCAGGCATAAAGGAAAGTTATTCCAATAACAGTTTTGCTGCATTCGCAAGCAAATGACCTGCCTCAGCGCCTCAGTCATAGCCCTGTTCACTTCACATATTCATGCAGAATGAACACATGGTGAGTGTACCACTGGCCAACAAGCTGTACACATGTAGGGTCTGCAAGAATTTCTTGTGAATGAATGCACAGTAGCTGGAGCAGTGCCAAAGGGCACAAACCTAACCCCGGCTCTATCTATTCATAAATCAACATGGACATGTGAAGTGAACAGTGCTCATGTCAATTATTTTGGTGGTTTAGCTAAGAGAAACGTCTTAAGGATGCAGGTAGACAGATACAGTTCTAAATTCCTTATAGAACATAGGCTCTGTCCTTCCATCCATTACAAAAATATAGATCTTTCTCCGAAATACAGATACAGAATAGGATCTTCTCAGTATAAACAGATACACCCAGGAGTAAACAGGGATATTTCTCCTAGCTTGATTACAAATGGTCATTTAAAAAACTAAAAATCCTTGGCTCAGAATACAAGGGCTGTTTCAAAACATGTTCATCATTTATTTGTCATTTTGATTATGCCTGTCCCATGACAGCTTTCAGAAGTTATGCTCTGAAACATCTAAAGCCTGTTGATAGACATCTGACAAGATCTGCATGGGCATGAGTGACAAGAGCTTATCATTTGGATTTAAACTACCAGATGCACTTTATAAAGAGACTGCTGAAACCCATCTTGTGTCTTTTACCTGACACAAAAATCAGCATCCAAAATTTTCTACACCATTTTAGTCCATTGTTTGCTATGCTCTCCTATGCTTACCTAACTCTAAATCTTCCCATTTAAACATTATGTAGCCAACTCCATCAACAAAACCATGTACTATAGTGCAAAACTGGTATAGCTTCCACTCTGTGAGGCAGTTTGACTTCCACACTACCTAAAGCACTGCAAAATATAGGCAAACAAGAAAGAAGGGAATATATTCAGGAGACAGTGGCACAGTTTGCACAATCACAGTGGGGGAAATAAGCCACGCATGCAGGGGGGAATATCATAATTACCCTCACCAGTGCAGCTTGCTGTGTCATGCAAACCTGTTGAGAGTGGCATGTTGCCATGGTTAACAAGGCACTCAGAACCCATGGGTTGTTTTATGGTTCTGGAGTGGTTTGTTAACCATGACAACAAGCCACCCTTGCTGGGTTCACACAACACAAGAAGCTGCGCCAGTGAGGGCATTTATGCAAATCCTTCTGGCACAGGACCAGCATGCATGGCAGGGGAAATAAGCGTGATTGTGTGAACCAGGTCAAGGAGGTATACTCGACTTTGTTTGCATATTCTTCCATTTGTCTCCAAGGCTAGGGTTTCTTAGAATTCAAAGTTCTTATTCAGACATGGCTCCAGTTCACACTGTCAGGATAAGACTGCAGGTCTCAGGTCTGGAGCCCCATGGTCGGGGGGGGGCATGGCAAATGACCCCCTGAAGGCAGCAGTGGTACAGTGGTGGTGCTCTGCCTCCTCCTAGCCTGCTGCTGGCAAATGGAAGCGCAGTGGCAGCCAGATGGGTGAGGCTGCAGCCCCATGGTGCACAATTTTAAATTCACCCTTTTCTTTCTTTCTTTCTTTCTTAACTTTTGAGGAGCAGTGATCTGAACTAATCAGACCCTGCCTTTGGAGGAGGGAAACAGCCAATGAGGGCCCAGCAGTGATGTAAAGATTGCTGCTCTGCTCCTGTGCTCTCCCAAAGGTAGCATCTGATTCGGTCAGATCACTGCTACTCAAAAGTTAAGAAAAAATAAAAAAGTTAATTTAAAATGCCATGCTGCGGTGCTGCTGTGTCACCTGGCTGGCTGCAACTGCACGCACTTCCTTTTGTCAACAGCAGGCTAGGAGGAGGAGGAGGAGCCACTGCTGCCACTACTGCTCCCCCAGGTTAAAAAAAAGGAGGGCTGGCTGGCAGGGCGGTGGCAGGAAAGCAACTTGCCTAGGCCCCCCTCAAAGCTAGCAGTACCTCTGTCATATGGCTGAATGGTGGCCCAACCCTCTCCACCACGGCACAGATGACCTAACATATAATCTGGGGTCTCCACATGAACATTTGAACATGCAGATGCCCCATCTGAACAATTTTTCTCCCACCCACCTCCTTTTTAAGTGGAGACATAAACATAGTTTGGCCTTTGATGGATGTGAGTCATATATTAGAAAGCATGAGCTTCCTTCCAGTGGCTGGGCTCCATGCGTGAGCCATCTGAATTCCCTGGGATAACACAGATGACTCAATCCCCCACATAAAGAGCAAAGATATAATTCTAGGTAGGATTGCTGTCTCTGTCACACTTGTAACATGAAATCTACTTCTCCAGTGGGATGATTCACTAAATAATTAAAGTTAATTAAAATATTTCTCCATTGCAGAAATCACAAAGGCATTACAGGGATGAGAGCTAATTAAAGGAGCAACATTCTGCAAATATGCCTGCAGCCAATTAAAACAGGACAAAAAATTTGTACCACAGATCAGGTACAAATGCAATGCTGGCTCCCAACAAGCCAGGATTTAAAACCAGGGTTTAAAACCAGGGTTTGAAATTGGTTTGCAACCTGGTTTGTATAGATCATTGTTATCCTCAGTGCTCATAACCAAGGTTAAGGCAAACAAAAGAAGGGAGAAGAGAATACACATCCAAGAAGGAATGGGGTAGGGAAGAACATATTTTCAAGGCTGGTTTCTAATTTGCAAACCATCATAAGCATGGAATCAGGGTTACATCTGCTCCAGACTGCAGTGTAATACCAAAAACAGCTTAAAATGTCCATTGATCATAAGTAGCTTGATGGATAAATTCAAATAGCAGAAACACTATGGGACATATTTTTGCAGAGCCAGCATTTTAACAAACTTTGTTGATGCTAAACTTTGGGGAAATTCAAAAACTAGTGGGATTGAAGAAGTTATGATCCACTTTCATTTTTAATGGAATAAGGCAATTAGTGGATGCATTAAAACAGGGGTAGGGAACCTGACGACCTCCAGATATTTGAAGTACAGCACCCATAAGCCTCAGCCAGTATGTCAAATGGTCAGGGATTATGGGAGTTGTAGTCCAACGCATCTGGACAGCATGAAGTTGCCTACCTACATTAAAAATGCCTTAAAGCAGGGCTCTCTAACCTTGGGTCCCCAGATGTTGCTGGCCTACAGCTCCCAGCATACCCAGCCAGCATGGCTAATGGCAAGGGATTCTGGGAGCTATGGTCCAGCAACATCTGGGGACCCAAGGTTGGAGAGCCCTACCTTAAAGAATAAAGAGTTCATAGATTTTGAAAACTGTCACTATTTGTAGTTATTAAACACTGTGATTTTTTGAGGAATAAAATAAAGGCAGAGCTTTTTCTAATACAAAAGAAAAAGTAATCTAAAAACATGAAAATTATAGCACAATGTGACCAGGCATTTTTAATACAAAACATACTCCTAGTTAAAATTGTTTAACAGCAGGATTAAGATATACACTTTCCTTAACTAGATAAAAGTCTGTCTACTTTCTCCTTGTACAAGTGGTTTTTCCTCTGATCCAAGTCAATCTAACATTAACACAGTGTAGATCAGGGATAGGAAGAAGGCAGGCAATGTATCTGGTAGACCACCTAGTGTTCTTGCAAAGAATTCTTGCAAAGAATACTGGAATAGGTGGACCTTGATCTGATCCAGTAAGGCACTTCTTATTTTTTTAGGCAATAGTATATACTCAGGATCACTTAACACAGAATAATTATGGCTTAATTGTCCATTGATCCATGGTATGCATTCCTGCTTTTTAAAGTTAGGCTATGTGCTACTGTGGTTTAGCCTGTCATCTAAGCCCTGCAGGGTGCTTTAGAAGCGACCTGGGGGTGGCTTCTAAACCATCCTGCTGTGCCATGGTTTGCGGTAGGGTTAAGGAAACCCTTGTAGGTTTAGCGTGTTCCTGAACCCAGACGACACGCTAACCTACTCGTAAGCCAAAAAGGCACAGAGTCCCTTGCCCAGAGCGACAAAAAGGGTTGCTGCTCTGGGCAAAGGGCTCTGGCTGATGACAGCCAGCCAAGTGCCCAGGTGGCGCTTGGCCGGCTGCCATCAGTTCCCCCCCCAGCTGGCCCCCTCACTCGCTCCCCCTCCCCCCACGGCAGTGACGGCACCACTTGCTGCTGCTGTCACTCCACCATCCCACACCTCATCCTCCTCACCAGGGTTGGGCAAATAGAAGCTGCGTCGGTGGTCCATCGCAAGGCTGGGTTTAACCCGGCGTTGTGAGAAACCGCTGGGGCCTTGGTGGCTGCGTTGGGGTCTTGGCACGTGTGCGCCAAAGCCCTGATGCAGCCAGGACAGCTCCTTCCTCTCCAGCACGGGGGGAATACGCAGGCAGCTATGCGGCACAGGGGTAGAGGAGGCCGGCTTCTGGCCTGCCTCCTCTACCCCCACGCCGCATAGCCGCCTGTCCAAGGACCCGCTGTGCTATTGAGGAACAGCAGCCCAGCGAGTCCTCCCAGCACCTCCTTCCCCTCCTGTGCTGAACAACCCACTGTTTGTTCAGTGCAGCAGGCGGGAGGGAAAGGAGGCATGGGAAGGAACTGCTGTGCTGCCGATCCTCGACAGCACAGCGGGTCCTTGGACATGCCAGCCTGGCAGAGAGAATTCCCCTCTCCTGCCCACCGCGCTTGTGCTGGTGCCACTAGCTAGCACATGCAGGGGGAGTGGGAGGGGGGTGCTTCCTTTCCATCCTGCCTGCCAAAGTGATCGACCAGTGGGTCATTCAGCAACAGCAGGCGGGAGGGAAAGGAGGTGCAGGAAGGACAGCACAGCAGGTCCTTGGACAGGCGGCTACGCGCCATGGGAGTAGAGGGGCCCAGCTTCTGGCCAGCCTACCCTGCCCCCATGCCACATAGCCACCTGTCCTGGCTGTGTCAGGGCCTTGGTGCATGTGGTGTGTCGGGGCCCAAAGCTGCTGCCAAGGCCGCAGTTTAACCCGGCCCTGCAAGGAACCGCCGACGTGGCTCCTCCTTGCGCAGTCGTGGTGAGGAGGATGAGGCATGTGGCAGCGGACAGAGGAGTGAAGGTGGATGCTGGCGGTGAGTGGGGCCCTGGGGGGAGGGGGAAGGGGTGGGGGGCAGCCAGGGGGACCCATTGCCCTTGCTCGGAGGGAACGCAACCCCGCTGAGCAAGGGCAAGAAGCCTGTGACAGCTGCCAAAAAGTGCCAGGGTTCCCGTAGTGTCCCCTGGGAGACCGACTGGAGGACTGAGGGGAGAGGTGGCACCTTCAGACCCCCACTGTGCCCAACCATTAGTCGGGCACAGCTGGGGCCTGCGGCAACTAAACCTACAAAAGTTTCAAAACCTCTGCGGGTTTAAAGTGTCATGCGAACCCAGCCATTGGTTGACCATGGAGATTCTAGTTTAAAAAGGAGACCATGCAAGATTGCTGTCAATAATTAAACTTAGTTTTAATCTTATATCATACTGCTAACTTTCTTCTTAGTTACATTAGATTCAGTTTAAATATCACATATAGATTTCATAGATCATAGAGTTGGAAGGAGCCTACAAGGCCATCGAGTCCAGCCCCCTGCTCAATGCAGGAAACTAGAGGAGGGGTCTCCCATCCAAGTAATAACCAGGCTTGACCCTGCTTAGCTTTCCACACTCAGACAAGCTGAGCCAGCGTAAGCCACAGGCCTGTATACCTTGTTGAAATAGAGAGAGGATCCAGACGAGATGACCCCACAGCCTTGCTCTGGTGTTACAATCTCTCCACCAATCACTTCCTGCCATTCTGTCTCCAAACTGTTTGGACTCTCAAAATCGAACATTATCGTTGAAGGCAAATTATTTGCAGGATGACATTCAGAGCCTTGATATCCAGAATCACACCTGCAGAGAAGCACAAACACACTGGGTGGTCATATGCACACCTGCTGCTTGAAGAAATAAGCATGCAAGCAACTTTGGTCCATGAATATGACTATGGAGCTTGATAATATACACAGCTAGCTTGAGAACCTCTTGCTCCACATGAAGAAAGCTGATGGCAACAAACTCCTATTCCCCTCACTGGGTGTGTTGCAGCTGTATCAGACACACTGTTATGCAGCAACTATTCATGGCAAGCCAAGGTTCTCCTATGCTTCACCCTGCATACCCAAGGCCCGTACATATGTGCTTATCCTTCCATAGTTAATATGGAGCCTGGAGAAGAGCAGACCACAATATGCTTCAAGGTAACATGCAGGAAGGCACTGGTATTGCAGCAGTATGTCCAGTGCAGGAAGAGAGGGTTCTGTCCTGTTGCAGTTCTGTGAGGAACAGTTCTTCTGCATCCTGGTCTCAGTGAATGAATGGAGCAGGATCATGGTTCGTATAATTACCTATATTGTAAGCCTAACCCAAATCTGTAGTACATATTACTCATGCCACTTTCTCTAGAGTAGTTTCATCAGCAATGATGGGACAACCCTGGAGTAAACAGCCTGAATCTTTCTTATATTTGAGCAATGTAGCTTTGCCCATACTTTCCCAAATGTAGCTCCAGAGAGCCATGTTGTGATAAATACGCAATTGTAGTTCCACCATGGGCATGGTATAACACTACACTTTATTTAGTTATTCTGACATGTTCTAATCTCTGTATACCAGCAGGACCAGCACAAGGCAGTTTGGTGCCCTAGACAAGATCAGATATTTAGCGCCCCCCCCTTCCCACTTGAGAGCACTGTATTTTTTTTCAAGGCGTTTCTGGCGCCCTCTTTAGCCCTGCACCCTAGGCAGCTGCCTAGTTGGCCTAATGGTAGCACCAGCCCTGTATACCAGGTATCCTTTGGCATATCTTAACAATGGGCTATTATTCTCAGCATAAGACAACATTGGCATTGGTCCCTCAATTTTCTAATTAGTCTTGGTGCACTCTTCTATCATTATGGGATCCACTACTACTGATTGTGACCTAGTCCCATGCCTTTGTAACTGAATATAACCATCAGAATAAATATGATCAGGGAGAGAAGACTAGCCTAGGGACTTGTGGAACAAATAACTGCAAATAACTGGAACATGAACAGCAACCCATCCACTATAACAACAACCATGAGGTACCTGCAAACACCATGGTCACACCAGCCATGACCATTGCACATGTTTGGGCACTGCTGCCCAATGTAGATGTTGTCTAAAGCCCACTCATCTTGTATGGTGTAGTAGCACTGACTCCAACGGAAACGAGTAGCACTAGACCTTAAATGCAATTAAATATTGTGTAGTCATTAATATAGCACATTGTTTATGAGCCTGCAAAATAAAGGAGAGCTTTTCAAAAGAGAAACATATACGCTGATATTTAGCTTAAAATATTGCATGTAGTGGACACACAATAGAGGTATTCACAATCAGGAGAGATAAATTGATTTTCTGAATTTAAACAATTTGATACAGATGGTGAAAAAATCAGCAACACATATTCATGTAATTGAGAAGCATTGTAGGAACATTCTATGCCCCTTATGTTTTCTTGAACCAAGATTCATTTTTCAAAATGATACATAGAGGTAAAGCAATGTCTTCCATTCAATAACATTTTTGAGGTTGGTAAGTAGCAACTAATGGAGATTGAAGGGTTTTGGAATTGAAGAAATGTTACTATAAAAACTAAATTGTGGTATATGGTTTGTGAAGGATTAAAAGGAGATTGGCCGTAGCCACCACTCCTCCCCACACTCAGTCCTGTGTTTGTGAGTCTCAGTGCCAGTGGTATTTGTCACTTGTTTAATGGAGAGAGTGATTCTATGGCCCCTAGACATCATCTGGGGGACCATAAGATACTTTGGATTCCCAGATCCAAGGTCAGAGACAGAGCTCCAGTCTCGGAGCTGGGAATCCATGCTCTGACCTGCCAACTTCCCCTTTGCAGCCAGCGTGGAAAGAATAGCACCAGCTGCCTCTCCGAGGACAGGAAAATGACCTCATAAAGGCATGTTCTGGGGGGGGGGTGGAGAGGGGAAGGGAAGGGAGGAGACTGCAGAGGTCAAGCTATGATGTATCCTGCATCCTCTGCAGGCTCTGTCCTCTGAAGCGCTCCAGCAAGACAGCAAAAAATGGCCATCTAACAGAAATGCAGAGTGAGAGGAGTGGGGAGGCAGAGCTCGGGGACTTACGAGCATCGGGGGTGCAACCCATAGGATTGCGCCCAAAGCTGTTCAGCTGTTCTCCAGAAGTCTTCTGTGCTTCATGGTCAACAGGGAGCTGTGCAATCACATGAGTAGTGGGACAAGGACCCATTCAGGAATACTATATACACCAGCCTAACTACCAATGTGTTTTCATACCGTTTTTTTCCATATATTTTCCTAAATACCTTTATAGTCCCGTACCAATGAAGATTCAGATGGATCCTAGTCTTGTGCCTTGTGAGCAATTAAAGATCTATTTCAATCACAGACCAGCACTAATTCAGGAAACGGATTTTAACAGAGCTCACAAGGAAAAATTAAAATCTTGAAGCTGTAATGTCCAAAGCATTTACTGTGGAGAATTCCTGCTAAAGGCATAATAGTTTTATATACTCTTAAGGAGCCCTAGGATGGATTCACAAGATCACATCCATTTTCCCAAAGTAAACAGCTTTTCTTGGTTTATTACTGTATTCAAGCAGTACAGACTGGAATTAGTATTTCAGAGATGAATATTAAAAGCATGGAAAAATCCACCCTTTTATCACTGTTTAGCCACTCTGATTATGTAGACAAAAAGGCAATTTAAGAGGTTAAGGATAACCAATCCATGTTAATAAGCTTGAATACACATCCCGAGAAATACTACTGACTAGCTATCAGTGGAAAGTCCCCATCCCTAAGTTGTTTTTACCATTAGCTTACAATCAAAACGAATGGTCCAAGTTTACCTTTATTGTCCCCAACATTTTAAAAGTGAAATTAAATTAAAATGAACTTTTCACCCTGAATGGCAATTATTGGTCCATCCTCAAATGCTGTTTTGCAAGGGAAAATATTTGAAGCGTCCTTACAAATGCAGAGTTAATGTGTGTGGGCACTTCTCTAGATTTAATGTTCTCTGAGCACCAAATGAATTCACAGGGTAGTTCATAATGGTTATGAATGACTCATTACAGTCGATCACATCCGTTACTCATACATTAAGGAGTCCCTAACTACACATAGACACAACAGCCCATAAATGTCCAGAATAAGCCTTTAATGTTTATCTTGTCAATAATCTGAAGATAATGGGTCATTGATTCCTGTCCTAGAAGTCCTTTACTGTCTTAGAACAGTGTTTTCAGAAGTCACTGTATTACACCAAAACAGAGACACAGCTCACTGAACAAGCCACATTCACATTATTGTGGTCAGAATAGACTAACAGCAAGCTGTATCATCTCAAATCGAAGGAGGAACATGAAAAAATGTTTGCTTGCTTGTGAAATGCTGTAGTTTGTTTTGTTTTCTTTTTCAACTCTAAGAGAAGAGCTTTACTTGTTTTAATTATTCTAAGTTGCTAATCTGGACATTGCTTCATTTTTTTTAAGTGATAGTTGTAAAAATGATACTATTAAAAAATAATAACTGGAGATGTATCAGAGAATTCAAAGTCACAAAATGTAGTGCAATCAATGAAAATAGAAGTTATACCCTTACATTTTTGTTTTATTTGTATGTTAGGAAAATCTTTCCAAGCGAAACAACTATGGATACATTGGCAGCAGGTACCCCCCAGGACATTGTCTCATCCGAGGCTTCAAATTTCCGCACTGGCGCAAACCTCTGCAGTTGCACAAGTGTGGCTAAAAAAACAAAACAAAAAACTTATTTATGCACATTGTGTGCGCAAATTTTGTTTTTAAAAAATGGTCTGCCAGCCACTGACAGTCCCTCCGAGGTGGCGCTTGGGCACTTTGAAGAGGCTGTCAGTGGCTGTTAAAATGGGGATCGTGAAAGCTGACTGTGAAGCCGTCTTCTACAATCTCTGAAAAAATAAAGGGTAAATGGGAAAAAAGATGCAGCGAACCGAAAATGGCTCCCAATCGTGGTGGGGAGGAGAAGGCAAGTCAGTTTTGCTGTGGTGTCACCTGGGATACCCGCAGGAGGATCAAAGGGGAGGGAAGGGGTGAACAACCTATGGTGAGCCCAATTGTCTGTCAAGTGCACCGTGGGTTGTTCGCAGAACAACCAACCCACCCTGACTTATTGCCAGGATGGGTTGGCATGATGTGCAAATTAGGGATGTGTGAGAAATCCGAGAGGGGGTTGAAAATCTGACAGATTTTCTCAACTTGGATTTTATTCTGTCAACCCTGTGCTGGCACCGACTCAATCTGATGCGAGTCGAGCCAGCATGTGGACTTCCATTTTTAAAACAGGCCAGGCACACTGTTATGCAGCAGCTATTCATGGCAAGCCAAGGTTCTCCTATGCTTAATTAAAAAAAAAAAAAAAAAGTTGGGGAAATTTGCACAACATTCAAGCCTCCACTCCGCAGACTGTGTAAATTTGTGCAAATTTACACAAATTGCAGAGCAGCCACCTGAATTTTGTAGAAATCTGAAATTAACTGTCAGAAAATTCAAGGTAGCCAAGGTGGACTGTGTGCATATGCAGTGAGAGGGGGATGCTTCCATACTTCTCATGTTAAATGCTACAACAAGAACAACTGGAACAACAACAATGGCTTGAATCTAATGAGTCAGTCCCAATTTGCACACATCGCAATTTGTGAAATCATGATTTGCACAAATTGTGCTAGAGATACGCAGTTTTTGGCTCCAAATTTGTGCAAATATTTCAGCAATTTCATGGAAGCGAACCCTCCTGACTCAGTCCGCTTTTGGCAGTTGGGTCAGAAATGTGTTGAAAGTCTGTCAAGCTCAAACGGAACAAATTTTCCAGTGTCACACACATATCCCTAGTGCGAACACGCCCAATGTCAAATTTAAGTATTCATAATATCTTTCCAGCTACAAAGTTTTAAAGGAAATTATCTCTGTTTTCAAAGATAGCAAATAGCATTAAGGCGCAATACAATGTATGTTTAGACAGAGCAAAGAACTACAACTCCCAGCATGGCTAGCTTGGGCATGCTGGGAGTTGTAGGCCTTTTCTCTGTCTAAACATGCATTGGATTCTGCCCTTAATTTCAAGCAAACACAGAGGCGTAGCGTGGGGGGTGCAGGGGGGGCCGGCCGCACCGGGCGCAACATCTGAGGGGGGCGCGCTCGCACTCGCAGCTCTCTGCCCCTGCCTGGCTCACTCAGTGAGTGACTCATTTTGATCACCCCTCCAAAACACACACACACACACACACACACACACCAGGGATCCTGCTGGAAAGGGTGGAAATTGAGGGGGCTGGCCCACCCTTTTCCACATGACCCTTGGGTTAGCTGCACATTAGAATAAATCAGCCCCCTCCATTAAAAAAAACTGCCCCCTCTCTTCTGGTGGGGGCCCCCTCCCAAAAAAGGAGGAGGGAGGGATTGGTCGCGGCGGCGGCGGGCGCTCCCCCGCGAGGCAAACAGGCTCTTGCAACAAGCTTTGCAGCCGGTCCGGCTCGAGGCGTCCTCTCCCTCCCCCTCCTCCCCCCCGGGGGCTTTGCGCACGGGTCCGCGGCGCTTTCACACGGGCTGCTGCTTGCCCAGCCGAGATAAGAGGCAGCTGCGAGCGACACTGGAGGAATCGGTGAGCGGGAGTCAGGCGGCTGGAAAGGGGGGCGAGAAGCCGGAAAAAAGGGGGCACAGCTGAGCGCCCCCGCACCCATTCTTCCAAACCGTTCCTTGCCTTCCACTTGGGCAGCCCGATCCCAAGCCTCTCTTTACTGCAGAGGCAGCTCTCCACCAAGTTCAATAGGACCGGCACTGAGGGAAATGCGTGTAGAATTGCAGCTGGGCGGCAACAGCCTGGTCTTGTGCACGCGCTTACTCGGAAGTAAGCTCTACTGGGTTTCGTGGGGCTTGCACCCGAGGAAGTGCACCTAGAGAGGATCGCAGCCGTAACGAATTCTCTCTCACGTTGGGCGGAAGGATCCTAAATCCCACCTGGCCAAAATAAGTTGGAGGTTTTAGCTCCATCAGAGACTTCCGATCCAAAATTCCTTAAGCTGGTGCCCCCCCCCCCCCGCCACTACCTCTCCCTCAACTTCTCCCCGTGAGCCGAAAGCAAGGTGGCTGATGTTTTAAGAATCTTTTTCTTTTTCCTCTTCTCTGGAACAAATGTATAGCTGGCAGCCATTCAGTAGGCCGCACTTTTCTTGGCGTGAAAGTCCTGGGAGCACCCAGGAAGCTTTATCTGTTGAATTTCTTGACCCCAATGTCCCATAAGTCAACGCTCTGAGCCTATATAAATGATAGATTTCATAGATCTGATAGAGTTGGAAGGGGCCTACAAGGCCATCGAGTCCAACCCCCTGCTCACTACAGGAAACTAGAGGAGGGGTCTCCCATCCAAGTAACAACCAGGCCTGACCCTGCTTAGCTTTCCACGCTCAGACAAGCTGAGCCAGCGTGAGCCACAAGCCATCATGTATGTATGATCAAGGTGTAATCCTATGCATGTTTAGACAGAGAAAAGGCCTCCCCCAGATGTTGCTGGACTATTTAGATGCATTTTACTTTAATTACATCAGTATTTTCATAAAAAACAATACATGTGCTTAGGGGGTAAGGGTTTCTTTAACTAATCTAGTGGAAGAGACTCGAGTGCTAAAATCCACGGGTTAGGGGGCGCAAATTACTTGCCTTGCCCCGGGTGCTGACAACCCACGCTACGCCACTGAGCAAACAAACTCTGTTTTCTTGATGACCTTTCTGAATATGGATTTAACTTAGAATAATGCTGGTTCTTTTCAAGCTATAAGGAGAGACTGAGGACCTGGAGCCAATGAAATGATATTTGCTACATTCTGAGTTACTGTTAATTACATTTACCCAATTATCCTGCAACTCACTCATTAGGTGTTGATTTGTTTATGAAGGCAGCAACTGGCAGCTGTTTGTATCTCATTAAACCTGTTCTTATGTAAATGCCTTCCATAAAAGTGAAATTAATTTTAATCAGTGTTAGAAAAGTATAATTCATATACAATACAGTCCAGAGAGCAGGTGCATCCAGCTGATATTTCCGACACATGTTACCCATGCCACATATTTTCTGACACAGCAAATCATGGATAACACAAGGGCTCTCTAAAACCCTGTGTGCTCAGATACACCACATTTACAGGTGTGTATGTTGCTGAAAAAACAACAGGGTATTCAAGACAGCTTATACCAAGACACTGCCCGTTTAAGCAGCATTTCGACCCATAGACAAGCACACAAAATATTTGAAGATGAGTTCTCCCTGCACTCAAATAAATGCAATATTCTCCTTGTTTAATTGTTCAGTTCTCCCCATAGTGAAGGGAACATAGGAGGAATGTAGGATGGAGCGTATGAGTTTGAGGCCTACTCTCAGTCTCTCTCTCTGGATTAAACTGTGACATCAAATCAGCCCCTGAGATGTTTCAAAACAAGTGGCCAGCTGTTTATTTCCTAAATATACACGACAAATTTTAATCTAGGGCACATATTATAATATAATGGCATCACTTGGAGAAAATAGTAATTGATGAAGCATGTAACAAGAAAAAGGAACATCCAAGTTATTAAGTGTACAGAGAAATGCCAAAAGACAGGAAAATGAAAGTAGTTTATCTATCTTGGCCTGTATTCCAACAGCTGCGATGCACTGAACTTGAAGATAAATAAAGAGTAATGCTAAGTGATTCATTTACTTCTTGATAGAAGGAAGCCATAAAAATTAAATAATTAATAGTGTATTATTTCAAGGGTTTATATTACTGAAAATTATCTAGCTAAACAAAAATATGTGGATCAGCAAAAGTATTGTGATTACAAGACAGAAGAACAAAGTAGGAGAACCTTCTGGTCATTTGTTTATTTTGGAAATTACAGACTTTCCGAAAACCTCTGCAGAAAAAAATGAAGCAGGTGACCCTGTAATGATATTGGACCCGCATATCTCTGCAGAGCTCACTGGAGGATCAGGATTGTGTTAATTGATAACATTAACTTTCCAGTGCAAATGGAAAGGCAATCCAGACACTCCCTATATTAGCTTGAAGGGATGGCAGGATCTGTTTTTAGGATAATATATTTAAAAGCTAAGCAGTTGTTACCATGTTTTCTGAGGTAAAAGGACTGTGATTCTCCTCCACTTTGTATATTCACTGGAATGATAGATACTTGCTGGTGTAAACTCCTGACAGCTAGGCATACTTGGAAGACATTCCTTAAGGGGGGAAAACACAATATACCAAAATATCAGGGATTAATGTGAAAACACTGAAATGAAGTAGTTTGTAATTAATTAATTAATTATTAACATTGCTATAACACCTTATCTGCAAAAGAAGACATCACAGTGGTATACAACAATTTAAAACAATAGAACCCTAACACAATAAAAACAAGAAAATTAAAAATAGTAACAAACACTAAAACTCCATATTTCAAAAGGCTAAATTAAAAAGGTGTCTTCTCACTCTTTTTAATAGCCAATAGAGGGAAGCCCAATCATAGTTCTTGAGGGAGTGCATTACACAGTTTTGGGGTAACACAGGACAAAGCCCTTTCACGTGTACCTGACAAATGGTCCCTAGGATACTCAGGTCCTAAGCCATTTAGGGCCTTAAAGGTTAAAACCAACACCTTGAACTGAGCCTGGAAAGGTATTGGCAACCAGTGCAGGGCTTTCAAGAATCAAGATAGGTGTAATGTGGTCCTAATACCATACAACAGTTAGCAGTCTAGGTGCCACATTTTATACCAATTGAAGCTTCCAGAAACTCTTCAAGGGTAGCCCCACGTAGAGTGCATTGCAGTAGTCCAAATATGATGTACCTAAAGCATTTATTTATTTATTATATTTATACCCCCCCCCTTTTCCCCGCAAGGAACCCAAGGCGGCTCGCATGGATAACTGTTGCCAAATCAGACCGATTTAGGAAGGGTCGCAGCTGGTGCACCAAGAGTAATTGTGCAAACACGCTCCTTGTCACCACTGCCACCTGAAGATCCATGGACAGTGTAGGATCAAGGAGCACTCACAAACTATGGACCTGATCCTTCAGGGTGAGTGCAACTCCTCCCAGAACAGGCTGAATCCCAATCCCCAAGTCAGGCTTTCTACTAATCAACAACACATCTGTCTTGTCTGGGTTTTAACCTCAGATTGTTCACCCTCATCAAGCACATTATTGAACCTAGGCTATGTTCAAGGGTTTCAGCTGCTTTCTTGGTATTACATGACAAAGAGCAATAGAACTGGGTGTCAGCAGCATATTGGTGGCACCTTATTCCAAAGTTCCAAATGACTTTTCCCAGCAGTTTCGTGTAAATATCAATATGGGGGACAAGATAGAATCCTGTGGGACACCGTAGGCCACCATAAATTGTGGAGTTGAGCAGTAATCTCTCAGCACTGTCTTCTGGACATGGCCCAACAGAAAGGACCAGAATCACTGCAAAACTGACCCTCAAGACCCAGCCCTGCCAGGTGAGCCAGAAGGATACCATGGTTGACAGTATCGAAAGGGAGTGAGAGGTCCAAAAGAACAAATAGGGTTGTGCTCCCCACATCCAGTTCCCAGCATAGGTCATTCACCAAGATAACCAAAGCAGTCTTAGTCCCATATCCCGATTGAAAGCCTGACTGAAATGTAAAGATACTGCAACTGATAAATTGATTACAATATTTTGTTATGAATAAAATGGCAAAACAAAATCCTTTCCTTAAGGGATGGCCAATTTGTATATTATCTGGGGGTCATTCTATACTTCAG
Source organism: Shinisaurus crocodilurus (assembly GCA_021292165.1). Taxonomy (NCBI): domain Eukaryota; kingdom Metazoa; phylum Chordata; class Lepidosauria; order Squamata; family Shinisauridae; genus Shinisaurus; species Shinisaurus crocodilurus. Next base: position 200,167,034 of record CM037879.1, read on the forward strand.
TCACTAGATTTTTGGGTCAGAATAACCCAAGCCTCTCATGAATGGAACGATAATAAAGTTGGCATTATCTAGTAGTGGTGGGGAAAAGTTGCTTTGTAGTCTGGACTCTTTCCATGTGTCACTAATGAAGTGCATGAGCTGCCTGCAGATAGTGCATGCAATCCAGAAAAACTAAGGTGCACCTAAACTTCTGCTGAAATCAATGAAGGACATAAATGGGCGCTTGTCCAACAGTTTCCTATGGAATGTAGCCATGCTACTTTTCTCTAGGCTGCAGTCCTTAAGATATGGTTGTATACAGGGATGGGGACTCGGACTCGAGGACTCGACTCGTGAGTCGGACTGAGTCCCCCCTCTGACTCGACTCGGACTCGAGTCCCAATATTTTTAATGGGACTCGAGACTCGACTCAGGACTCGAGACCAAGGACTCGTCAACATCCCTGGGCTGTGCCAGAAGGAGTGGAGAGGAGCGCGATCACCGGTGAAGAGCGCATGGAAGCGAGGCGCGCCGCTGCTCAGCCACTATGGACAGCTACCAGGAGCGTAGCCCCAACGATGTGTTGAGATTTATTTTGATTGATGTGTTGTTGTGGGGGGTTAGGGTCAGACATTTTGGGTTTGGCTGCCTCTGCCTGCCTGTTTGGGGTTCCCAGCCTCCTCTGCCTGCCTGGTTATTTTGGGTTTGTTTGTCTGCCTGGTCTGTTCTTGCCAAAATCAGTTGCAGAGTTTTGAAATAAAAAGGCACACTTGTGCCTAGAATTTATTTAAGCCACACATCTGAAGTAGCCTTATTTTGTTGGGGGGAAACCCCATTGATTTTAATAGGGACTCGTGGAGTCAGTTTTGGGAGTGACTCAGGACTCGTGACTCGTGAGTCACCATTTTGGACCAAGGACTCGGACTCGGACTCGAGACTCGGGTCCAAAGACTCGTGACTCGACTCGTGACTCGAGACCAAGGACTCTTCAACATCCCTGGTTGTATAAGGCCTCCCTCAACTGTCACCACCAGTAGCCATTCCAGCAGGCTGAGAGGAGGGAGATGAGTGGGATTGCAGGGCCATTCCACCAGCCCTGCCGAAAGGCCTCCCTCATGAAGGCTCCTCCTCCTTCAACTGCCACCACCAGCAGCCATTCCAGCAGATTGTGCAGAGGGAGATGAAAGGGAGTGCAAGACCATTCCACTAGCCCTGACAGAAATATTAATTAATTTTCCCCCTTCTTCCCTCCCCATTCCTTTTTCCTTGTGTGTCATGTCTTTTTAGATTGTAAGCCTGCGGGCAGGGACTGTCTTGTTAATTGATTATATGTAAGCCGCTCTGGGAGCCTTTTTGACTGAAGAGCGGCATTAAAATGTTTCACATAAATAAATAATAAATAAGGAACAGCATGAATCATAATATTATCATTATGTGTGAAAATGACAAACTGTGATTAGTTTAAACTATGCGGTTATATCCAATGTTAGCCCTACTTAGAGTAGACCCACTGAAATTAATGGGCCTTAAGTTAGACTAACATTGGATACAATCCATGGTTTATTAGCGAGCAAGGATAAAAAAATAGCTTGATACTGGCTTGTTTCAATAAACCACAGTTTATTGCTTGTCCTTTTTGGACATAACGATAAACTACAGTTAGTATTTAACAGGGAGCTTACACTTCTAATCTTCTCCTTGCTACCATGCTGGAAGAGGACAGGAGAAAGGCAAGTGTGTGTGTCTGAGGCTTGTGCAGACTCATTCAAGTAACACTAAGCGATGGTTTAGCAATACATCTGAACTGGGCCTATGACTGGCTAGAATTTTTGCCCAAACCATTTCTAGTGTTATCCTTTTAACAAGGCCACGTTCCTCCATTCATTTGTATTTCTGATATAAAAACACTTAATGAACATCAACTATGCAGTTCTACCATTTCACTAACTGCTTCACTAAAGCCAAAAACGTTGCTTAGTGTGTTTAGTAATCACAGCAGCATTTCACAAGCAGGTATCTTCTTTGATCAGACTTACCTCTTGAACCAGATGCCAAGTAAGGCCATGGTTAGTGGAGTATTCCAATTTCACCTGGTTGTCCATGTGAGGAGTGTACTGCTGCCCACAGCCCATCACCAAGTTGAACTGTATCATATAGGATGCTCCAATTTGCATAGATTGTGTTTCCACGTAGCGCATACTAGAAGCTAGCTTAGAATCTCCTGTGAAACTGAAATGAAGAGGGTGGAAAATAAAGATTGGCGTCTGAAGCAGTTCAGAAGAAAGGAACTATGCATGATGACCCTGACACCTTTAGCTATAACTGCTGTTATATTTTCTCACAGTATGAAAATCCACATGCATGAAGACGTGAAGAACTGTGGTTTAGGAAAACACAAAACACAACCAATAGAATAGGACAAGAAAATAATTACGGTAGTTGGATTTTGCATGCTGTTGGGTCAATGTGAAAAGAGACAGGAAAGAAAGTTGCACACTAACAAGTGGAGCGCTAGAAATATACCTTTAACATTGAAAGATGAAAAAGCTCCGTTATACTTTATTCATGGGAGAAAGAGACCTCAACAGATGCTAAGAAACATTTTATTGACATGAGACTGAAATATTTTGGGAGTAAAATCTGCTTTGCAATGAATTACTTAAGCAGAGTTTCCTAGCACCTGTTGAGGTTCGCTCCTTTCAGTGTCCTTCTCCCCAATCCCCAGGTTTTGGTACTGCCTTCCATTTTTTCTTCTGATTTTTTTTCCATAGCATTCCCTAAAATGTATGCATCAAGGCTTCATTCCTCCTCTTACTATTACTTGAGTAATTAATAATCACTCATTTATTTTATGCAGAATCCTGTGAAACCATGATTTCTGACACTTTCGTTATGAAGAGACTAATCTTATTCTAGCGCAGGGCTCTCCAACCTTGGGTCCCCAGATGTTGCTGGCCTACAGCTCCCAGAATCCCTTGCCACTAGCCATGCTGGCTGGGTATGCTGGGAGCTATAGGCCAGCAACATCTGGGGACCCAAGGCTGGAGAGCCCTGCCCTAGCGGCTTTACAGCCCCATCCTATGTGGGTGCCCTCAACCCTCCGAACGCAGAGGATTATGGGCATCCTATTGAGCGCTGGGGATAGGATTGCTGCCACGCTCCCCTTGTCCTAAAAAACATATAGACAGCCGATTTCAGCCATCTAGAAGTTTTACACCTTCTCACGAAGAGGAGAGGCTCAGGCACCGCCTGGATTCTATGGAATGCCCCCCCCGGGGGGGGGAATAGAAGACAGTCTTCTGTGTTCGATTCCCAGCCCACGTGAAAAGAACCACATCGGCTATGGGGGGGCACTCTGTGGTGCTGCGACATTGGAAGGGATTTCTGAGGTCACAGTGGCAACTATGCCCCATCCTATGGCCCCCCCAGACAAGATTGGAGGGCCATAGGATTGCGGCCTTATAGAGTTTTCTGTGGAAACTTTTGTCTATAATGGTATCCTATGCAAAGCAAACAGGGATGAGGTGTCCAGATCTGCATCACCTGCCTCTCAAAACCCCACAAATCCCTCTTACTGCATGTCTTTTATGATGTGCTGAGAATTTATTTATTTATTATATTTTTGAATCGCCCATCTGGCCAGTCATCCAGTCACTCTGAGTGATGTACAGTCCAATAAAATACAAGAAAAAGAATGATGGGTAAAATTAATAAAACCATTCCAGAGCCCTAAACATGCCCTGTTAGGGACTGTGAGTGGGCTGACCTTGCTTTTCATACCTTCCCTATCATATCCCCAACTTGAATGAACATTTTCTAAGACACACCCTTGACATGGAAGACCTTGCCTTGGTGCTGGAGTGCAGCAGAACTGATCGCAGAGAGTTAGGCTTACTCCAAGCACTGGATCCAATGGATAAGATGATCCCTTGTGGTTGTGCTGGGAATTCTGCACCTGGGTCTACCTCAGGGGTGGGCAACCTTTTTGGCCCTGAGGGCCGCATGCAGTGCCAGGTGGTGGGTTAGTGACTGCACGGGTACACAGAGATACACATCTGCACACACAAATGCATGCATTATTACCCCCCACCCTCAACATTCTTAAGCCTACCCACCCACCCCCACCCACCTCAGTGTGTGAAGATGGGGAGGTTTAAATCTCCCCTCCCTATCTACTGAGATCAGGGGATGGGATTGCTGAGGTGATCCAGATGGCTGGGAGGGGGGCAAGGTTAAAGCCTCTCCCCGCTTAGCGATCCTGAGCCAGAGCCAGAGCCAGAGCGCCTCCAGCAACATCAAGTAGGCTGCTCAATAAGATCTGCCACGGACAGCCTTCTCCCTGTCCCATCAGCCAGAGAAACCAGGCTGGTGGGGACTAGGAAGAGGGCCTTTTCTGTGGCAGCCCCCAATTTATGGAACTCTCTCCCCAGTGACTTCCGCCATGCCCCTTCCTTGATTAGCTTCCGCCATGCATTAAAAACGTGGTTTTTCAGGTGGGACAGGGCCTGCGCTACTGCTAGGCAAACTAGGCGGTTGCCTAGGGTGCGCGGCTGAAGAGGGCGCAGAAGAGGGCGCCCCCGCCAGTCCTCCGCCTCCCCGCCCGCCACCGCCACACCTCCACGCCCGCCCTCCCGCCGCCGCGCCTCCCCACCCGCCCGCTCGCCCCCACCGTGCCTCCACGCCCACCCTCCCGCCGCCGCTGCCGCCGCTGCCGCACCTCCCCGCCCGCCCTCCCGCTGCCGCCGCGCCTCCCCCGCCCGCCGCCACCCCCACCCCCGACCCCCCCGCCACCTACCTTCTCCGCGTTGCGTCGCTTCCGGTGCCCCGCCCACGTTGTTTTGGCGGGAGAACCAGGGCAACAGGGCTTAAACAGCCCTGTTGCCCTGGTTTCCCCAGCAAAAAACAGAGAGCAGGGGTCCCGTCGTCGCGTCACTTCCTCGTCCTCGGAGGTGGCGGCAGCCAGGGCGGGGGGGAGGCAGGTTGATGGTGGCGGCATGGGGGGGGGTGTTTGCAGAGCAGGGCTGCTTTGCTCCGGAGCCCCCCCACGGCACGAGAGGGGGGTGCGCTAAATATCATTTTGCCTAGGGCGCCAAACTGCCCTGCACCGGTCCTGAGGTGGGAATATGGGGTGGGTTAGGATTTTTAAGTTTTGTACTGTTATTGTGTTTTACACTTTGTTTTGTTCTTGTATTTTATTGGACTGTACATCGCTCAGAGTGGCCGGATAAAGTCTCTCCCTCCCCTCAGTAATCCCGATTGCTGTTTCAGTTATTTGTTCCCTGCCCTCCAACTGACAGCTGATCAGCAGGGAAAAGTGGGTGGGGCACAATAGGGGCTCTATGGGCTGCCCATATGTAGACTCTACATTATGTTGCCACTGCACAGTAAAACAAAAGCTCAGGTTCTCCAGAGGAAGAACTTAATCTCAGGGTGTTAGAGCCAGAAGTAATCAGGGGACACTCTTTTCCACAGGGCACATCCCCCCCTTGTGTAGGACAGAGTGCCTAATGTTTAAAGCTTAAACTACTCCATTCTGCTTGAATATTTTTCCAGTCTGTGTTTCTGAGCTTCTAACTGGCCCCCACTACATGATTATCACCCTTTTACATGTGTTTTCAAAGTATATTAATTACGCCTTCCTCTGATGTTCCCTTCTCTGGAACTCTGAGACTAGAAAAACATGTTTCTTAGCACCTGTCGAGATACTGAGACTAAAAAAAAACACACTCAGGGAAAGGAGTGGGTGGGCTTGGGGAACATTACCGGTATGTGTCCCTTTCTGGCACCTCTCCCTGAGATTTAATTCCCCCCACCCCTGGAGCCCCTGAGAAAGAGTCTAAAACCCTAAAAGTTTGGGACAAACCCAGAGGCCAGGCAAACCTAGCCAGCAGAAGTGTCCAGGGATGGGGACTCGGACTCGGGGACTCGACTCGTGAGTCCGACTGAGTCCCCCCTCTGACTCGAGTCCCAATAATTTATGTGGGACTCAAGACTCGACTCGGGACTCGAGCCCAAGGACTCCTCCGCCTCCGCCTCCGCTCTCGCCTCTGCTGCCGCCGCCGCCGCCACCCTCACCTCCTCCTCCTCCTCCTCCTCCACCGCCGACCTCGCTGCCGTCGCCGTCGCCATCGCACGCCGCGTCACGCCGCCAGCGCCGTCGCTCTGTTTTTGGCGGGGTTGCTGTGGTTCCTCCCGCCAAAAACAGAGCGCCGTCGCTAGCGGTGTGACGCGGCATGCCACGTCATGCCGCCAGCGCCGTCGCTCTGTTTTTGAACCACAGCAACCCCGCCAAAAACAGAGCGACGGCGCTGGCGGCGTGATGCGGCGTGCTGTGTGCTACGGTGATGGCGACGAGGTCGGCGGCGGCGGCGGCGGCAGAGGAGGAGGAGGAGGTGAGGGCGGCGGCGGTGGCAGCAGAGGCGAGGGCGGCGGCGAGGGCAGAGGCGAGGGCGGCGGCGAGGGCAGCAGCGGCGGTGAGGTGAGGGCGGCGGAGGTGGAGGTGAGGGCGGTGGCGAGGGCGGTGGCGGCGGCGGTGGCAGAGGCGAGGGCGGCGGCGAGGTGAGGGCGGTGGCGGTGGCGAGATGAGGGCGGCGGCAGCGGTGAGGTGAGGGCGGCGGAGGAGGAGGTGAGGGCGGCAGTGGCAGCGGCCCATGGAGGGAGCAGGTGGGTATCCGCGGGAGGAAGGGCAGCTCTTCTTCCTCTCGCAGAGACCCTCCTGCTCCCTCCATGGGCCGCCGCTTTGGGAGGGACTCGGGACTCGACTCGAGTCACCATTTTGGACCTCAGACTCTAGACTCGACTCTAGACTCGGGTCCAAAGACTCGGGACTCGACTCGGGACTCAGGACCAAGGACTCTTCAACATCCCTGGAAGTGTCTTGTAAAAGAATCACCAGTCATCAGGCTCTGCCCCTGGCTCATGCAGCACCAGTGCCCGGGAGCTGCCAGGCTCTCCCTGGAGTCTCACGGTCAGGAGTCCTGGCAACCATACCTCCAGCTTAGATGGTTGTTGTGTCTTAGCTAGTGTACATGTTCTCCTCATCTAAGTGTATTTAGCACATGGATATTGTTTTACATAAAGGGCAAGGCCACAGGGGAAATCAGTAGCAAGGCTGGGGTTAGCACTGAAGGGACCTTCCCTCTAGAATTTAGCTCAGATCACTCAACCAGACTGTCTTTTGCTGGATAGCTTTGTGCCATAAATGTCAGCATGTACCTTAGAGCTTTAGAAGATAATGTTGAAAACTGACATTAACATGTTTAAGTATCGAATTGGCTGGGGGTTGTTATCCATCAGAAGCTTAAGAACGCATGCTTCTGTTTAGTCTTTGACCTTTTTTTCCTGCCATGCAGCTTCATTTCCTAAAGGAATATTCTTTATGTCCTGCTATATAAAACACTCCAGTCTTTATAGATCAACATCCACAAGCTAACATGGAGCTGACTACTCTTGTTTAACCGAGTTTTTGGTATCGGTTATTTTTCATAAGTGTTTTGGACCAGGGAAAGGAGGGACAAGAGCTCCATTGGGTTTTTGCCTATTCTGCCAGCGCACTGAGATATACCTGTGCTAGGAAGGAGGTCATGCCTGTAAGCCTTGACATTTCTTGGGTAAGCTGAAACATGGTTTCTTTTTTTTTAGTCACTCCCTTACCAAATAGATTATAGCCCAAGAAAATCAAGTAGCACAATGTAGCTAAGAACAAAGTTATTGAAGGAGATATATTACACCTGAATATATTTACCCTTCATTTGTACATGTAGGCAAGCTCAGAGTTTTCCTTTTTCTATACAAAGAATTATATTACATTATATCCAGTGCAAATAGAACAAATGTAGCATTTTATTGTTTATACAGTTTGCATCACCAACGAAGCATGCGAAGCTGCAAAATGGAAAGGTTTTATTTCCACTGATTCGAGGTAATAAAAATACAGCAAACTATTACACAACAAAAAAGAAAAAAATGTGAGGACAATTAATGAGAGCAAAAACAACTAAAATGAGCAGTAAATGGCTAAAATATGTAATGCTGATTAATAATCTGGATCTCTGTAAAATATATTGGCCAATCTATCTCCCAACATTAAATGACTGCACAATTTCATGCCCAGATTTTTAAACAGTCTCTCTAATCAAAGCATGAAGCTCACCTTCATGTATTATATTCTAACCTATTATATTCATTGCATTTACTACATAGAAAAAATAATGCTGATGTCTTCTAACTGGTGGAACGGTTTTTTGGGGCTGGGGGAATTGAGAAGAAAGCATAATCTATTTGTCTCAGAGGCCATTGTTAAAATGTTTTTTTTTTAGAAGGCATCTTGTGCAGGGAGCACAATGAGTATGAAATGCCAAGATATGCTTCTTCTTTTTAACACTACCTCTTCATAGGCTTTTTTTATGCCCACAGATTGCCTGTAACCATAACTCAGCAGCATTAAAGACATTAACTCTTCTTCCTTCACCACTTCTTCCTCCAGTAATTCTCCAGTGTACCTGCTGACTTTTACAGCTGTAATCCTGATGCTGTCTTTCTTTGTGTGAAGAAACATATGCTTGGAATCAATTTGAACACTGTCAGAAGGTAGCCTAATATATTGGCTGCATCATCAAGGAAGAGCAATCAAATGCTCTCCAGAAACAATGAATCAAGAGGAGGTTTGTTATAAACATTCTTCGGGGAATAGATTTCTACTTGTACATTTAATTAAATGACGTGTATGTTCAGAAATAGTCAACTTCCATGGGTATTCCCAAAGTAATCAGTCCACCTGCAAGCATTGTACACTAATTGGTACACATGGGAATGATAGCATAGTAAATGCCAGCCAATAATTGTTGTTGGTAAGGTGTTGTGGGACTTCCAGAATTACTGCACTTTCAAATCCATTGCTTTTGGTAACACTGGAAACCTATGTGGACACAGATGAATTGCATTGCAAAAAGCTATCATGCTGACATAACAGGCAGAATCCAGATACCTAATCAGAATGAACCCAATCCTTCTGCCTGAGAGGATAGTTTTCCTGTCCCGTCTGATATACTTAGATTAATCTCTGTGGGACTCAATGCATATATGGAACTTCACACAAGCAATGGTTATCTTGTTCATTCTAGTATCAGGTAGTGTTCTTCATGAAGCTCAATATATCAACCAGAACCACTAAAGAAGTGTATAAAAGTGTTTTGCTCTATTTAGTACATCCTTAATTAAAGTAAAAGGGAAATCTTAATTAAGATTCTGGTGTAGCCATGGGTACTACCATATTGAGCTTTTTAGGAAAGGCAGAGTAAAAATATTTTGAATAAATAATAAATTGTGGAGCTTCAGACATCATATACAGGGTTCAGCCCCAGACCTCAAGGTGCTCACTAATGCAGACCAGCTGAGAGCTGCAGGAAGCACTATATAAGGACTTCCTCTTCTCTCAAGCCTTTGCCACAGCAACATGAGTCATTGTGGTGTCTGCAGCTGGTTCCTGACTCTGGTGACAAACTCTGATCCTTGCCTCACCCCACCTGTGTTTGACCTGCATCTTCGCTTCTTGCCTCTGACCCTGCCTTGCCTGATATGTGCTGGACCTCTGCTTGTCTCTGGACTTTGCTCATGCCTCTGGCCCTGCTCCACCATGTATGTGTTTGACCAATGCTTGCTCTGGACTCCTTTGTCTCTGGCCTCCATCTACCTCCATCACCCCTGGCCCCGGCATTCCAGCCTAGGACCCTTGCTGCTCACGCCCCGGAGCCGACACTTGCCCCTCAGTTGTAATAGAGCGCCTGTCTCTGTTGCTGCTGTCTCTTCAGTTCACCAAGGGATGCTCCTGTAACACCTGGCTCTAATAACTTCCCATTTGTTGGTAAAAGTATCTTTGTTCTTTGACTCATTAACCTTTGTGCTGGACTTGAGTTTAGGCCTTGGGATTTTTATTTATTATATTTATATCCTGCTTTTTTTGTTGTTGCAAGGAACCCAAGGAGGCTTACATCCTCCTCCTCTTCATCCTCTCTATTTTATACTCACAACAACTCTGTGAGGTAGGTTAGGCTGAGAGTCAGCGGTTGGCCCAAAGTCACGCAGTGAGTTTCATGGATGAGTGGGAACTAGAAACTGGGTCTCCCGAGTCCTAGTCCAACACTCTAACCACTATGCTACACTGATTCTCCACACTGGCTTGCCACACTGGGATGGAGTGTTCCGATGATATAGAAGTGTTAGATATGGGTCTGCCACTGCTGCTTTTGCTGTTCTCAAAAGTTTCTTAGCTGTTTTTACTGTGGATTCTACTTTGCCATTTCTTTGGGAATACCCAGATGATGGTGTGTTCAAAATTCCAGTCCTTGCTGAATTTCTGGAATTCTGCTGCAACAAACTGGGGCCCATTATCTGAACACACAGTGTCTGGTATCCCATATCATACAAAGTGTGCTTTTATCTTACATATGACTGTTCCGGCAGAGATATCTGATAAGTAGTATATCTCCCAAAAATTTGAAAATTAATCTACAATTATCATGTATTCTTTGTCTGCTGAGATAACAAATCCACACCTGCTTTCTCTGGAATGTCATGCTGTATAGTGATGTATCCGATTGCCTCACGTGAGCGTAGCAGGCTGAAATTGGGCCCGCTAATGCTCGCGCGAGGCTTGCACGAGCCTACCTGTTTCTGGTGGCGCGGGAGTCCAAAAACATAGCACGGGGGTTCAGCACGCCAGAGCAGGGTCCTGTCACACCCGTTGGCGGCAGCTCGAGCGGCACGGAGCACACTCTGCGCCGCTCGGAAGAACGAGGCAGGGGGCTGCCGCCACGGAGAATCGCAGTGGCGGAGAGGCGAGCCCCCCCCCCCAGGTACGTGAACACCACTAATTAGTGTTTCTTTGGGTTGGCAGTCTTCCCAGGATCTGCACACTTCACATTTCCCTATGAATGTCTTCAACTGCTCATTCAATCCTTGTCAGTAGACTGCTTCCCTGGCCCATCGTAGACATCCTTCAATTCCCAGATGTGATGAATGCACCTTGTGCATGATTTCTTTTCATAGGGGGCTTCTGGTATAACTTCTCTTTCACCCCAGAAGATGATTTTGATAGACACTTGGATGCATAGTGGTTATGTTTGTCACAGTTGTGGCATTTCTTACCATAAGCTGGGCAACTCTCTTTTTGTCTTACATGCTTTCCCCCACAATACTTGCATTGCTCTATGGTGTTCCTTGCTGTCCTTACATCAGGTGTCTCCCTCTCTTCTGTAATGTATATAGACAGGTTCCAATGGCTGTGCTTCCAGAGCCCTAATCCTGTCTTTGGACAACTCAGCTGCCCTGCAAATCTCAGCTGCCCTGCAAGCTTTTCTCGAAGGTCAAGTCTGCTTCCCTCAGCAATCTCTCTCATACTTGTGTGTCCTGTATTCCACACACTATCTGGTCCCTTATTTAAGAGTCTTTGATATCTCCAAAACTGCAACTGTGGAGAAAAAAGCCTGCACACATGCACACACCTCCTCATGTGTAAACCAGGTAATCCCAGCTAGGAGCTGGGAGGGGCAAAATGTACATAGTTCCTCTTGATGGCCCCTGGCGCCTCAATGTCTGCTAGGCACTTTAGCATGCAAATGTAGTCCAAGCCCTGTAGTCATGAGTCACCCCTCCCCTGCCTGACCAGGTGAAGTTCATCCTGATTGGCCGAAGGCAGCTGGGCTACTGAAAAGAGGAGGGGGGGAGAAATCTATATTGCCAGCTGTGGCTTCTGGTTTTGGTTGTTGGTCGTCAGACAGCAAGCTGTAAGCAGGTTCATGACTCCGGTCAGACCTCAGCCACCAACCCTGGGGAGCTCCCAGTGAACAACGCTAATATGAGGGCTGTGGCTAAGGCAAGTCCTGAAGAGGGCCACCCATCCCAGACCTTAGGGTGGGTGTGGTGGTCTCCTCTTGTGGTAGGGCTTTGCTGAAACAAGCCCTGAAGAAGACCGGCCCCCAGGTAAACGTGAGTGCCTGGGAGATATAAGGAATCAGTGTTATTGTTTTGTAGTTCTACTGTGGTTGTACCAAAGTGTCTCCCTATCTTGTCTCCTTCCCTCATTTCCCACCTTTTGTGGTAATCTGTTTACCTGAATAAACCTTCTTGGTTTTACCCCACGTGGGGTTTTGGTTGCTATGTGGTTCAGCGCTAAATCCAGGTTATAGACAAGGGCAAGTCCCTGAGAGAGATTCCAGTCAGGAGTGCAGAGCTAAGGCTGGCAGTCTGGCACCTGGGATCTCTGGTCTTTGGTAAAAAGGGTGGGTTGGCAGAGCCAGCCAGCCCCCCTTCCTTCACAGCAACTGACAGCTAACATCTTTAAACTGGTGCTATATTCCTCAGTGCCTTCCCCTATTGCTTGGTTCTGCATAAAAAGCTATATCTTTCCACTGTTTCATTCTTTCTGGGATTGAGGTGGGCATCAAAACAACCTATTATTGTAGCCAAAGTGCATTGTGCTTGGGGAATGTTTGTACACAGTGTCTCACTTATTATTTATCTCCCCCTTTCTTCAATCAAATATAGAAACAGTTTCTTTTTCACAGACTCCTCCTTATCTGCCATTGCAATGTCCCCATAGAGATCAAACTCCTTTTTCTAGGTTTTCAGTACCTGGACTAAATTCTGAGCTTGCAGGTTTAATGTGCTTGGTGGCTCCTGGCCCTCTATTTTCGCCCTCTCTTACACTCACTCTCCTCAGTTTGTTGTTCTTCTTCTGCCTAGGAAGTCACCGCTGCCACCATGTTTCAAAGTTGGTGGATTGCACCCACAGAACCAAACAGACTCTGCTTTCTAACAAAACCTGCAAGTTTTATTTAAACAAAGCCTTTTCCACAGTGCTCTCTCAGGTTGTGGACACTCTCTCCTCAGGCCAGAAGCTGTGCGTGTTGCCCTCACTACTTTCTGGCTCCTCCCAAGAAGCACACCCCATCTAGGCCAAATCCAGCAGTTCTTTCATATTGTTACAGATACTATGTAGGGAGCTGGTGGCATGTGTGTGTAATATCTAAAGTCAAGCTAAATGAGAATGAGGTTTTCTACATGAGGCTATTAATCTGCTGTATCTACTTCCAGTTTCCTCACAGAATTGATCTCTGAGCTCTACATGAAGAGCTCCTCCTCTCCTGCTTTTCCACTACATAACTTCTAAGTGGCACTATGTTATAGCAGAATAACACAATTGCACAAGTAGAAAAATGTTTTCTTTCACTTTTACAAATAATACTCAATTTCCCCTGCTCCAAAAAATCCCCAGGAAGTTCTCTAAATAAACAGAAGAGAAACTGGAGGGTTATGTCATTGTCTAAAGAACCCATAAACAATTGAGTAAGGAGTGATGAGCGCACAGTAAATGCCTCATGTAGAAAACCTATCAGCAACAATCATAGAAAGGACATATCAAATGCAATTTACTGTATCATAGAAAAATCTGCACCAAATACAGTACAGTCACATATTTTTATATTTAAACTTTTAAAAAATTACAGATACAGTAGTGTTCCTATTCAACAGCACTATCCCCATTCTCTTGCACATGTGGTTATATAGATTCTTAGTCATTATTCCAAAAGATGCTCACACACTTCATAACACAAATAAGCAGGGAGGGGAGAAAGCAAAGAGAAGAAGGGGGAAAAGATAGGAAAGTAAATTTTCTTCAGATTCTTGGAAACACTCATTAATAAATTGCGGCAGATCAATCCATTCACTTTGCAAGTTTTAGGCATTTCAGGTTGATATTTGGGCACATAGGAGTGGTGTCAAACCAAAGGTTAGGAGAAATACGCTTGAAAGAAAGTATGGCCTAGGGTAGCACCAACACAATTTCACTTTTGTACCCACCAGGTTGACAGATTAGGAATGGGAGTAATGTGGGCTATTGACCCACCATCATCTTGTGGCTTGCAGGTACTGGACTCACGAAGTGCACAGATCTGATTCTCTCTCTCTTTTTTTATTTTTGTAAAGTATATGTTCACCTCTAAAATGTCTCAGGTTCTTACGATAAATAAGTGCACTTCCATGTAATTAAACTATTTGGGAATAACTCCATCATCAGTGTAAAAACCAGTCATGATGACTCAATACACCTACCACAGCATGAAGAACCACAACCCTTACTTCCTTTGTGTAATTCAGCAATTTTAGATTTAGAAGGTGATCTGGGCTATTTAGTGTATTGTCAAATACTAAAATATCACATATAAATATTAACGCAACAAGTTGCGATATTGTTTGAGTTAATTCACAACTATCAAACAGCTGAAAGGAAAAGAAATTAATCAGCAAGAAAAATATATAAAACCTTTTATAAAAGCTGGGTCTTATATCTTAGAGCAGAAATAAATTCTGGTTTACAAATTCATGTCTGCAAGGGGAGATCTACCATACAATTAGAAGCATTTCCCCCCACCTCTTTCATGAAATTGTGCTTTAAGATGACATGGTGTAAAATGATTTATAGCATATTGACTATAGTTCTTCTAATGAAAAAGCAATTGTCAGAATATTCCCAGGAGAACACTCTCCATGCCATAGCAATCCATGCTCATGGAAAGTCATGAGTTAGAAAATGAGAAGCAAATGGACTCACAGCTGGGAGAAGCCAACAATAATTAATTTAACTACCAGCCATTTGCGCAGACCTGATATACTTTTTTTTAAAAAATTCCCCTGAGAGATGCAAGGTCAGTGAAGAGAATAGTTCGCATCTCACAAAGCACCCAAAGAATACTTATACGGCCACTAATTTAAGTGTTCACAATGTTTTTCTGTCCAATTCAATGTAGGAAGAAATCAACAATAAAAGTAGTCTACAATTATTAGCACTGTGGTTTCTGGATTGGATTCATAGGTATAAAGAAGAAAAACACAAAACAAGAAAAAAATGTTTATCTTTCTATCCAACCTAAAAAAATCCTCAAAAACAAAAAACACAACCCACATATGCTATGCCAATCTAACAAGACCAGAGGGAAAACAATGGCATTCAAGGCCTTTCATTCCAACTCTTTGATTAAAGTGATGCAAACAGTTTGAGCCCAGCCATGTTGTTTCATTTTAATGAGCAGTGAGTACTTCCATTGTCCTTATTAAAGTGGTTAATGCAGTTTCAACAGCCTCATTATCACTGCCAGAGCACATTCTATGTTGTTCTCACAGCCAAGTCAACTCCTTTTAGTTTGAGAGATGATCAGAAAGTTAAATCAAAATGTTCAAAATGTACTTGTTAATAAAAGTCCCGGAGTGCTGTTTCTCAGCGCCCTTTGGGCGACTGTAATATTATTTACCATTCTTCCTATAATTACTATGACTGTAGTTTCTCAAAGCAAATTATTCTATACATAGTAAATCCACAGTTGAGTAAAATCTTGATCAGACATAGATGAATGTGGTGGTTTGATAAAAGCAGAAAAATTAAGCTGTTGTAATCATGCTTGAAGCCTTAAATGTTTGAATCAAGCCACCTCTCAACTTTATTTGGGCAGATGCTGACAATTAATGAAAAAGAAATTTACGCCATACTAGTCCTAATGTATTAGTAATACTAGTACATAAAACTAATGCTAATGTAATATTCATATGCAAATGCATTATGAAATAAAACCTTCAAAGGCAATTGAAACATAGCTAATTTTCATTGAATCGGTCCATTCAAGCTCCATTGTTTTTACATTACATTGTTTTATTTCATTATAATATCCAGGTTACAGTGTGAAAGAGCATCTGGCTACACTGGAATTTATACAGCCCATGTATGTTTTCTCACAAATAGTATTCAATGGGCCTTCCTCACGGCCCCCTAAACCTATTCTTGTTGTTGCCATGAAATGCACAAGAAAGTAATCTACTGAGAATGTTTACATGTTGAAAGATGAATAAGAAATTCAAAGACATTATTAATATAAAAATAAACAAACTAAGGTAATATTTCTATTCTGCAGTGCAGAATGTTGTGTTTTATCATTTTACACTGTACAGTAATGAGTTAATGCATGGGCGAGTGTTATGAATAGGGTGCAACAACTGTTTTGCTGCAAATCTGGACGCAAGCCAGGACCTTCTTGTGGATTGCCTCAGCTCGCGGGGACGGGTTGGGCCGGCGTTCTGCCTCAGCTGGCGCCTAGCAGCTGACTTAGAACTGGTGCGGACCAGGGGAATCCGACTGTTTAATTAAAACAAAGCATCGCTAAGGCCCGTGGTGGGTGTTGATGCGATATGATTTCTGCCCAGTGCTCTGAATGTCAAAGTGAAGTGAATTGCCATGGCGTTATTTATTTATTTGTTTATTTACAGTCATGCCTTGGATTGAGAGCATAATTCGTTCCGGAAACGTGCTTGTAATCCAAAACACTCTTATATCAAAATGAAATTCTCCAAAAAAATTTGTACAGAGATTTTTAATTTAAACTGTACTACAGAACTTGTATTGCAAGACGTCGCTTGTATATCAAGTAAATTTTTAAAAAATAAATATTTAAAATTTTGCTTGTCTTGCAAAACGCTCTCAAACCAAGTTACTTGTAATCCAAGGTATTACTGTATTTGAAAGGTGCATGGGATGCCTTTTACGGGAAACCCTCCTAAGGCTGTAAACAAAATTAAAAACCCATAAAACACAGTAAAGCAATAGTAAGAATAAAATATCAAAATTTTGACAATTACAACCAGTTAGTACCATGTACACAACGGCACCCAATAAACTAGCTCAGTTATAGAGCAAGATAATATTGTAGTGTGGCATGGCATTGTGGGGATGCTCAGGATGGCAAACTTTTGCAGCAGAGTGGGTTGGTGTTGCTGCAACGACAACTGCCATCATGAACTGAGGTAGCATATCAGCATCATGTAAAGTGAATGTGAAGCACAGAACATAAAGCAAAAGAAGCAGAATTAAGGCAAATCAAGAGACAAGTCACTAAACACCGTTTTGGCCACCAAAGAGCCAGCTAGACTGGCAAAAACTTACATATCCTATATGCAGTAACAACATTTTATAATAAGACAGCAACTAAAAGTCAGACATCCACCTCTCCTACCTATTCCATACGATGGCTGTATAGGCAAAAAAAAATAGGTAGTTTTGGGCACTAGTGCAGCAACAAAATAGGTTTGCAGGTTTTCCAGACAATTTATATCTGAAGATTGCTGGGAACCTATTGGGCAACCTATCCAGCTAGAGCACATTCAAAACCCATCCATTTCAATGGGAGAGGATTAAATAGGCATTTAACTGTCTCATTACATCAGTAGATATTTTTTTAAATGCTTAGATTTTGTTGGATTATATCCTTTGATCAGAATTGCTATCACTTAGGTCCTGCTAAATACAAGAGGCCAAGTAGGTTCACAGAGAACTCTTTATTAATTGTGTTTTAATTGTGTTATATTATGTACCATCACCCTACTTTAATTGGCATTAATTAATTATTGTAACTGAAGGAAATCAGAGCAGCTAATTATTCTTTAATTTACATCTGTGATCAGTTCAGGATAAACTTCCAGCATGTTGCAGGCAAAGGAACTATGTGAACACAGCCTCATCATCAAGCATAAATCATGTTGCACTGCAGTGTAAAATTTACCCCTCATTACAGATAGGTCAGTGAACACATTGTCCATGTTGTGTGCTCAGGGGAAAATTCTAATGAACAACAACTAGGAAGAGAGTCATCGTAGAAATCAATTAGCCCTTTCCAGCACTCATTAGGATACACAGAAACACAATCATGCTATTGTGCTCCTTACTTGAAAGATTTGTAGCCCTACCATAAGCATATTACCTGATAGTAGTCAGTATGCATTAGATTGAAACTTTACTCTGGAAAGCTTTATCCACAATACAAGATAATAATTACTCACCAAAGTGTCCAGTCATGGCCACAGTATGGTTGAACATTTCCCAAGTAGAATCCAAGAGACTGAGTAACTTCCACCAGGTTAGTGAAGTCCAGACTAATGCTATTGAAAAGCACAGAAGTCATGATGATTTCATCAATAGCCCACACGTCATCTCCTTGAGAAGAATGATATGGTTGCCACCATCGGAACTGAATGCCGAATTGCCTTGCATCTTCTGGTAGTTCCACTGAAATTATTCTTTAAAAAAACAAACAAATGAACTAATTGAAACTACCATGGTAGAGAAAGCTATTAAATTATTCCACCCATTGTCTCTTGTTGCCTCTCATGTCTGGACCTCCTTCCCTGGACAGCTTTATGACATTCCTCTCTATTTTTCTTCAGATCCCTCCTAAAAACAAACCTCCTTTCACTTCAAAACTTCTCCTCAAAACCTGCCCATGTTCTGACTCCTTATAAGGCAGCTTCCTATATACATAGGAGTATATGACGTCTTTGGCTTAATCCTCTAATCCAGGGGTCAGGCTTGGTTGGGACCAGGAGGCAGATTGGGCTGACTTAAACCAGGATTTTCCCATCTTACAACTCACATACATAGCCACTACACCACGGGTGGGCAACTTTGGGAGGTCTGGAGGCCATCTTTGCACCTTGCACCCCTCCCCTGCAGGCTGTGGGGCAACCTGCTTCCCCCCCCTTTTTTAAGGGAAAAAGTGGTGCTGTACTGCTACTGAGCAGTGTCACATTTAGCTTACTTGCAACCTAATGTGACCCCCTTTGGTGTTCTGTAGAAGCTACAGACACTTTTTTTTTAAACAATTTGAATCCCCCAGCCCAGGTTGCCCTGAATTGGGGGGGTAGGGGCCATACACTGCCCACAGGCCACATGTTGCCCACCCCTGCACTGCACTGTACCTGCCTTCAGCTTGATCAGTGGTGAATGTTAAAATGCAACCTTGATTTTTACTCTTGTGGTAAGCAGAGGACCAGCACAAAAGGGAGGCAGCACTCTTTGGGTGCAGCAAGGAGATGCTGCTGACCATTGCAATGATTGTGCAGTTGGCCCTCATAGAACTGCTAGCATTTAGATTAGAGGCAGATTTGAACAGTATCATCTTACATCAGGCCAAGTATAACCCTTGTCATGTCCAAAAGAGATCTCCCAGCAACAGCATTTCCCCCTCAGGGCCAAACTTCACATTACACGGAGTTCCATGTTACTTTCCTATATGGTTTTTAAGAATCAAAACCAAAAGCAGCCTAGGCATGCTGGCAATCTGAGCAAAGGAAGGTCAGGTGAGGAGAGGCTGCCTAACTCTTTCCCCTCATATCATTTTCATCTCAAAATGACTGCAAGCCACATTTTCACCCTGGGGAGCAGGGGAGAAAAGATATGAGGTCTCCTTCCATAGGTGGGAAAGCAGATTGGAGGGTGAGATTTTGAATGGACAACAGGATAGGGGAAAGGATTAAGGGTTAAGTAGCCCCTCCTTTGCTGCTCTTCTTACTCTCAGTTGCTGCTTCCAAGGTCAATTTCTAATTAAAAACCCCCACAACTGTTTGGAGGTGGGACTTGGAACTCCACATCACGTCTAAGAGAGGCTATTTAAAAGCCTTTGTGTCAGCTTGCACAACTTTGTGTAGCACATAATTTACTCCTTGATTAAACCATTTATTTATACATGTGTTTTCATTGTAGCCCAAAATTAACAGTACACCCAGCCTCACTATTCCTAGAAGAACAATCCCTAGGAAATACTCATTTGTAAACATAAAAATTAATCCTGTCAGGGAAAGAGGCTGAGTGCAGTCTTGTATTGCCTGCACATTTCTTTTGCAAGCCAGTCCCATGAGCCTACCACAGTCTTCAAGGCCACTTGATTTCTCATGGCAGCTGTGACAACAAAACCTGTACTTGACAAACTGTGAAGAAAATTAAGAATAATATCGAATTTCCAGGAGCAATTACAGTACACAGCCACAGGGAGCATACATTAATTGCCATGGCAATGACATCTTCGCAAATGTTCTGTAAATCAATAACACCAGATGCCCACATGCAACACGCAAGGTGAGATGTGAGGCAGGACAGCATAAGGAGTATTTGTCTCCATCAAAGTACAATTAAATATTGGCAAATGTGCTTTCAGTATATGCCTACTGAGCATGTGTGTGTGTGTGAGTTTTTCTTTTTCTTTCAAAGAAAATCTGTAAATAAGCTGGCATGACAAGTGACTGGAAAAATCAATTCATACATTTAACTTCACACTCCCACCTTCTCCCTTGCTTGGGCTTTATGATCACCGAAGGTGTGTGCTGTTGTTCTTTGATTCTTTGTATATGTGCAAAACTGCTTTGCATTTTCACTCATGGCAGAAAGCAGCATGTTAAAAACCACTTGCTAAGCTGTATTTGTGAACCTTAATATATGCACGCGAAGCACCTTGTGATATCACATTTATTTTTGCAGAATGAATGTGCTAACTGATTAGCAAGAAGTCAAATGATGCAACTGAACATGCGACTTTAGAGGTACTGGAAAAAATCCATCAAGACAATAGAGAGTGGTTTTAAGGAATGAGAATGGTCTGGTCTCTTAAATTTTTGTGATTCTACTTATACCATGAAAAAAAAATCCATTCTAAGAATACAGGTCTAAAAAAATTGCGTTTCAGCTAGTGTCTATGCCAAAATCCATTCCATCCAGGCACTAGGAATAAAGACGATTTGTACAAGTAGTCTTTTCCAAACAGTGAGGGACAATGAGAGCAGTTTCACAACACTTTGGGGTTTGGACTGATAGTTTCTTAAGCTCTCTCCCTGTAACATTTAGTACCTGCATCATTTCCCCAAGTTGCCTTATACCCACTTCACATCACTGGCTGCTGCTGGTGGGGCAAGAACACAGGTATGTCTGACTAAGGCTGCAATCCTCTACCCACTTTAACTGGGAGTCAGCTCCATTGAACTCCATGGGACTTACTTCTAAGTAGACCTGTACAGAATTGCACTTTAAATTTTCAAGGGAGAGGAGCTAGAACTCAGTACCAGATATGCTTGGGTTATATCTAGTGTTTCTTTTAGTTCTGCCCTAGAATTACCTGCACAAAGGGCACTGCATCAAAAGTGCTTTGCGGGCTAGGGAAGAGCTACAGTGATTTCTCATCAGTATCTTGTAGGAGTCAGAGAATAAAAGAGGGTAATTCTGACAGGACTGTTCTGCTTATCACTGTTATTGCATGCCATTACTTAAAAAGAACATGGACATAGCTGAGATCTTTGCTCTAAATGTGTTCTTTCAATATATGCACATATATGAATGTTCAACAGCTCCAGTTGTTTTGCAAAGGTGACAATTCTGCTGTCAAATGACAGCACAATAAACACACCAGCAAAGCTAAATGTGGGCACAGCACCTTTGCAAGGAGGATTCCCACGTGGTGTTCCCAGCAGAAGGAACTTGTATGGTACAAAGATGGAGGGCTAGATGGGGATTGGCAGGGATGCTCACATGGACCTTACATCTCTGCAAACGGTCATTTGTATAGCCTGTGAAAGATGCACCCATGATGTGCTCATGTACATAGGAGAAGAGGGGAAACAGGGCTCTTATTGTGGTAAATTTTGAGGCACAGGCACTCATCATGACAGCCCTCATAGTCATGATGCCAAGAAGGGTCCAAAATTGCAGGCAGCTGTGTTGATCCAGATCAACAACTCAGTTCTAGAAATTTTCATCTCCATCAGGAGCAGGTGTTTTGTAAACCTAATGGGTCTTACTTGCCCATTCAAGACCAAGCCACCCCAGAATACTTTACATTACAACAAGGAGCAATATACTGTTGCTGGGAAACTTCATCCCCCCCCCCCCCAGCTACTGTCTACTGTGAGGATTGCAGATAAGCTCAGAGGGAACATGGAATTCCGAAGGGAGTGTCAGATAATGTCAGGGTCCTTGCTAATAAAGAAGTACTGGTGATGCTTCCCTTTGAGCCTTGGCTCCTCTACAGCAGCGGTCCCCACCCTTTTGGCACCAGGGACCGGTTTCGTGGAAGACAATTTTTCCATGGAGCGGGGGGGGGGGGGGGGAGATGGTCTCGGGATGATTCAAGCGCATTACATTTATTGTGCACTTTTTTTCTATTATTATTACATTGTAATATATAATGAAATAATTATGCAACTCACCATAATGCATAATCAGTGGAAGCCCTGCACTAAAAATCATGCTAAATCTAATCAGAGCTGTCCTACCCAAGAGTACATTGCCAACATGTAAATTTCATAAAATGTTAAAATAGTTATGTAATTGTAACCTAATTTATAAAAATCATACACCTTACAACTTAAAAATCATTCCACTAAAACTTTAAAATTGCATACAGGTAAGCAAGTGATCTTAAAACCCTTTTATCCTATTTACTGGATCACCAAAAATTATACATAGTTACAATTCATTCAAAGCCATCAACATGTAAATTTCATAAAATGTTAAAATTATTATACAATTGTAACCTAATTAATAATAATCATACACCTTACAACTTAAAAATCATTTCTCTATAAACTTTAAAATTGCATATAGGTAAGCAAGTGATCCTATCCCCTTTGTAATGAACATTAGAACGCTGTTATCCTATTTGCTGGATTACCTGCCTAACCTACCTCACAGTCACAGGGTTGTTGTGAGGATAAAATGGAGAGGAGGAGGAGGATTATGTAAGCCGCCTTGGGTTCCTTGCAGGAAAAAAGGCGGGGTATAAATATAATAAAGAAATAAAGTGCTAAGTTTAACAGATCCCCCAAAATTATTATACATAGTTATTTATTATATTTATACCCTGAATATATGAATATACAATTCATTCAAAGCCATTTTATATTGCTTATCTACCAAATACATTTTCGCCAGAAGGTTACTAACTCACCACTTATTTTCTAATATTGTTCAAGATCAATCTCCTGAGTATGTAGATTGTAAGTTAATCACCACCAATATTCAAACGCCTCCACGGTGGTGCTTTACATTTACAAAGCCATTCACTGGATGATTACAGTGCACTTCCTGGTTCTCTGGTGCTGCTCTTTTAACGTAAATACCATAGTAAGTACCTTACAGCCGCGATTTGCTATTCATGCCTGTTTTACGGTATTGCCATGGTATTTACGAAAAAAGAGCAGCGCCACAGCGCCAGAGAACCAGGAAGTGAGACGATGGAAATGCTGGCCGAGAGGCAAGCAGAGGAATGAGCAGCTGGGGGTGCTTGCCAGAGCTCCCAGCACCCCAAGATCCAGGTAGGGTGCTCACGGTCTGCGGCCCGGTTCCTAACAGGCCACGGACCGGGACTGGTCCGCGGACCGGGGGTTGGGGACCCCTGCTCTACAGCACTAGCCATGTGAGAATCCTACATGCAAAGGTGCTGTTCTTGTTTTTGTGCTGGCACTGGAACAGTCACCTTAATGTGTCATTTCTTTTTCTGGCCCAAGATTAATAACATTTCTGGATATAATTCAACTGCCACATTTTTACATCAGTCCATATTTCCTGGAAATGTTGTCATTTTTAGGCATATTAACATATCAAGGTGAAAAGGTTGTTTCATGTTCTTAATCACTATTACTATCAATATTTACTTCAAGAATACTTATCTCCCCGCTGTTCCTATTTTTGCATTCAAGGGGACTCGTATTCCACTGGAAAACCTTATCCTATTGCCAGTATTATGGTGTGTTGAGCTGTGCCTTACTCCCACCAGAACAATGCAGAATAAATTGATTATATCAAGAAGCAGAGAATTCTACCGTATCAGTGTAAATTATCACATTTATCAGAACTGGCACTCTCCATCTTATAATGAAAAGTAGTATTACATTATATTAAAATCTTAGGGGAAGTGTATTTCTACAAGTGTAAAAAGCTTGATGCATAGTCACAAACTATGCTTGCAGCTTTACTCAAAGTAATAAGAATATTTTTGAAGATTTATTAGTATTACATCTCCCAAAGGAGATTATCAAGGAAACGCTCTTAAAACATAAAAAAGAAAGAAAAATAAATAAATAAATAAGAGCACAGAAAGGAACCTTCACCAAAAATAATAATTAGTATTAGAAATTATTTCAGTGATTTACTTCTCTTGACAAGTCTGCATATAAGAATTGTAAATGTGCATTACACTTAAACAGCTAACAGAATCCAGTGCTGAATTCTCATGAAAGAGAAGGGTAGTTGCATATTACTCCTGATTTTACAAATAACCTCAGTGACCATTATCTGAAGGAGCTAGAGGAGAACTCTTCCAATAGAGCCCACAATTGCTCTGGGTTTTACCCAGCAGCAATTCTGACTAATAAAGAGGCAGCCCACTTTTAAAACTGAATAGCGACTTGCCTGGGGTTGTTTTTTTTTGGGGGGGGGGGAAGTTCCTGCTGCGAAAATGTCAAAGAAAGTTCTGCCTTCATATGTATTTCCCTACCCCCTCATATTTGTGTATGTCGCTTCTCTGGATTGCAGTCAACATGAGTTTACTGACTTCAGTTAGACTAATCAACTTAAATTTAAACAAATGTTTAAGTGCTTTGCCCATTAAGGCACAAACATTAAGCAATATCATAGATTTTTAGTTCCCTAAGCTATAACTACTCAAATAGTATGTGGGTGCCTTACGGTTTTCAAAGCTACAAAGTCGACCATAGACTATGCTTAGAAATCATATAAGGTCTGGTGGGTGCACTTGAAGGTCTTGGAGGGTGCCTGTGCATCCGTGGGCACTGCATTGCCAACCGCTGCACTAGCATAAGGGACCTCTAGTACAATGCCAATAGCATTGATTTGTGTTACGGGTTTTCTGGGGAATCCTGTTGCACGTGCTAATGCTATTGGCGTTGTGCTAGAGATCCCTTATGGTAGTGCAATGTATTTTGAGTTAGTGAAATTACATCATTGTAATCCAATTATATAACATTATATACTATTGCTGCAATTGCGTCCATAATATGCTCTCTTTGATTACAATGTATATTTCATCCATACATATTTGAGGAGCACTCAAACATCTAGATAATCTTAACTTCAAACGATGGGAGATAGATTTACTATGAAGGAAATCTGTAGGCATGAAGTATTAGTACATTTTCACCCTGACTAACAATCTCATAAAGAATAATTGGAAATGAACCTGAGGTTGACTAAAGCTTCTTAAATACCAGTGCTTCAACTTAAATGGGCTGTGGATGGGACAACCAACACTTCATAATGGGGGCACATCTGTATTATTCTCCACTAAAATAATCCATATACCTTGGTTCATGGTAGTTGAGATAGGAATAATGTTCCAGCAGTTTCCATGTAATCCCATTGTCATATGAATAGTGCAGTAAGACTCCTTCTCCAGGCTGGTCTGGTGCTTTGCAGGTACTCAAGACGGATTTGCTTCCAAGACGTAGAGTGAACTGGAGAAATCTAGTTAACAAGGGTATGAATCATTGTAAATTACAATTTATACAGCACTCTCTTCCTAAAACTGTTCGTTTTTTAAAATTTAAAAATCTAGACAAGCTTAGGTAAACAATATTTATGGGACCTCTGTGTAGCTGAAACTGTTTATTCAGTCAAGCAATGCAATGTGGCATATATTGTTTTAAAATGCCAATCATTATTGCATTCAATTATTTATTAGGAACTGGAGAGGTGGAGGATATATCGAATAGATCTAATCAGTTGCCAGAAGCTGTCAAAATAAATACAACCTCATAAATAATTAATTAGCACTTGGCTCTGACACTCACTTTTGATATTAATGTCATATGTTTGCAAACTCAGACACACAATACGTACCCCCAAATGCATTAAATACTTAGTACTCCAGATGTAGTGAAGGAATTTTAAAAAAATGAAATGTATTTCAAATAACCAACATTAAATAAAATGTGTATTAAGAAATTATTAACATGTGAGATATTTTCTTCTATCAAACAGAGGCTGCAAGCTTTAACACATAATACCTGGTGTTTACTCAAATGTAAGTATATTCAGGATGTAGTTCTAACTTCAATGCATTTCCATTCATTCCTATATACCTGGACTGTGAGCTGTCAAGGAAAGAAGTGATAAGCTGACGCCTCCCATCTTTATTAAAAACCAAGGCTTTACCACTTGCTAGAACTCCACAACCGAAACTGACTTCAGCACCACGGATAGAGTAAAAGTTGTGATATGAAGAGAGCCTAGAATTGCCAAAACTCTCAGAAACAAACATGGGGAAGGTCTGGGAGGCCATTTCACATGCAGGTCCTGAAAAGCCAGGATCACATCTGTAATAAAAATGAAACAGAAATTATGGCCAGCTAAATATAAAGATTTGGGGAACACCAAGTTATGGATTAATTTAGAAGTCTTCAGACGTAACAACCATAATACCATATACACTTTAAAATACCTATCTAATGCCTCTCTTCAGCTTCAACACTCTCCAAATATTTTTTTAAAGCACATTCAAATATTCTATAACTAATTATGAAAATACTATCCCATGATATGCACATACTTGGAAGTAAGACCCATTTATTTCAATAGAATTTACTATACAGCACAGCAGTCTGTCATCTGCCTTACCCAGACTGTGCTAGAGGAGTGCAGGAACTCCCAAGCTTCAAAGAAACCTGGTAACCTACTATGACTGTAAATAGAACAGTGAAAGGAAACCAGGTCAGAATAAAGGCAGAGTATCAGAGAGAGAGAGAGAGAAAACAGAAAATAGACATGAAAGCAGGAATACACGATGATTCCTATCTATCCCAATCCTGTGTGTACATATCAAAGTTTAATTGGTCAGACTACCCAACCACAACTAGAAAGAACAGGATTTTACTGTTAAGTTCAAAATTCCCCTTTCTCTCCCTAGTGGTAACAGGGCAGCCTTTCCTCTGAGATGTACATGAGAAGTTTCTTTCTTTCTTTTTTAATGGGAAAAAGTCCCTTTATGCTGCTGATCAATAACATCTTAAAATATGTTTCAAATTACAACTGCCAAAGGTGAAATGAAGTTTACATAAGCTATTCCTGTAGTCCCATGAAATATCAAGGAATCTGTAACTTTTAAAAGTTAACAGGACTTGGAACAGCATCCAAATACTGTCACAACACTAGCACTAATAACATTTGGGTATCGTAAACCAACACTAGCACAATGCCATTAGCACTTGCTACGCAAAGAGAAAAAGCAGTGATTTGCTGCTGAAATTCAGTGGGAAATCACCACTTTTTCCCTTTGCCTTGTGAGTGCTAATAATGTTGCCCTAATGTTGGTTTATGCCAGCATAATGACAACATCAGATATCGCTCTTGGACATCACATGTGGCAAGTTCTACGGGTCTATAGTGACTGTCTATTTTTGTATGCAAAAGACAAACTTATTACATCTTACTGCACACTACAATTAAATAAATTAGATATATACAGATTTAAAGATACACACACACACACACACACACACACACACACACACACAATCTCCCTATAAACCAAGGGAGACCAAGCTGCACTGTGGCTGCTTGCTGGTTGCTGCTGCTCTGTCTTTACATTCACTACCCATAGCAGTGGGAGAGCGGTGTTTCCTTCCTTCATTTGAAACAAGAAGCCAGGCCATTTGCCAACTGGGAGAAGAAATAACCAGAGTGGCCTCTTCTCTACCCCATTTAGGCTGTTGTGTTAACTTTAAATGCCTGAATAACTTAGCTAGGTAACTTAACATGAGTTGATGACTGAATAACTTAAGAGCCCTGGAGCTCTCCGCTGTCTGCCACTGAGACAGGTCTGGACTAAGAAAGACAGGAGTTTCTCAGCTGTCACATTTAGAGGATCCTTTCTATGCTGCCAGGAGGAGGTGTAATCCCAAATGACAGTCTGCCCTGCAACCTATGGAGAGAATAAACCTAGAAAGCATAAATACCTTGGCCAATGATTTATCATAAGACTTACTTGCATCCATTTTTAGTGCATTGTCCTCGCCCTGAGCAGAATTTGAGGCAAGAAGGCCCAATATAAACTGCAGAGAATAGAAATTGGTTATACCAAAGTTTACATCCATAGTCAAAAGAAAAACAAACAACACACAAGCACACAGACTTCATAATATCAAGCAAGATTGAAATATTTACCTTCAATCCCAGCACTACGACTACATCAGAGAATAAAGGATAGCTTAGTAGTGAATATAAATATTTAGGGATAATGCTGACTGAAATAAAATTATTTGAAGATTATTTATTTTATTTGGAATACAGTTACAATTAAGGTTACACTGTAATCTCTTTTTTGGACAATAGCTTTTGGGGCAGAAAACTGATATGGATAAGCACTGTTCCAACAATAATGACAATACCCATACAGTACGGACTACTATATCCATGAGCTCAATAAAAGCCAAGATAAATTCAAGAAAATCAGCAATGGACATGAATAACCCCAGAAGTTAGTAATGTGAAATATAAAATGGTTGACATTACAAAGCATGATTATTCATATGCTATAATAACAATCTTTGGTGTCTAGTGGGAGCCCCACCACCCTTGTGGAATCCCATGGGAACAAGCCATTCCTATCTCTCAGCATGGCTATATTTCGGGCATGCATTCTGCCACGCTCGCACCCAGTTGGTGCACTGCCTGTTTGCATCAGCACCCAAAATTATATATGTCAGGGAAACAAAGCTTGTATTGTTCTATTTAGAATGTTTTTACATGCTATCTTGCCTTTACACACTTTCACAGATACCTTCTTAACAACAATGCACTGTCAAAACTATAAGTATTTGATGTTCATTTTCCTTTATTTTTGGCATGTCACCATCTGCAATCTAAAGCTTTAGTATTGCCTTGAAAACTCCGAGTTAACACTTAAACCCTGATTAATGCAAAAAAGAAAAAAAAGGAATAGCATCACAACAAAAACAGCAGGAATTAATTATCATACTTTTTCATATCTCTGTATCAACAGTTGTTTCCCCACAACCCCAATCCAGAAGACTGACACAATCCTATCCATGTCTACTTAGATAAGTCCCCTCGAGTTAAAAGGAGCTTATTCCCAGGTAAGTGTGCATGGGATTGTAGTCTTAATTCATTTCAGAGTTTTCTGTAAAAAAAATGATTTGAGTGGTGTAGCTTTTGGATTACAGCCTGTTTAAAAAAAAGAAATGTAGCTTGATGCAAGTGTGTGTTTTTTAAAGTCCACACTCACAGTTGAGCATAGGTGATTTCAGTCTGAAAACCTGAATTTATAGTGAAATACAGTGGGGTTATTAATAAACTTTCACATTCCTTCATGGGTTCTTCTTTGCATGATTTGCAGCTTTATAATTCCATGAATAGGTGTAATATAAAACCAGGGATATATGGTATGTCATTCTCCCCCCCCCCCCAAAAAAACCCGGTATACTGTAAAATATATTTGTTTTGATTTTGCCCTTCTCACTGTAAGAGCTCTTATACGATTCAACCTACACTCTGACTAAACTAGGATTTGGGGATAAGGTGCATGCTGCAGGATCCTGCACACACCCTCCACCTCTCCCTTCTTGCAAATAAATTATCTCCAGTCTCAGCAGAATTATAATGAAACCAGACACATTCCTAACTAACTTTGAAATCTCAGTTTAAGCAGGAGTATAAAAGTGAGTTTCAGAGCATGCCCAGTTGAGCATACTGAGATTGGTGATGGTTAGATGCTACGTTTAAACACAGGCAATTCACATGCAAGAGGAGCGGGTTAGTGGGACAGAATTCCTAAACTCCAGTTTCCTAGTAAATCTGAACCTGGCCCTAGAAGTCATTCCTGTAACTTCACAAGTATTAAGCCATGTGTTTCATTAAAAAGGAAAAAAAAGTAATATAGCAATTGCGTCTGTAAATCAGGGCTATGCCATCAGAACATATCTGCTTTCACCAGATACCAGAATTATTACATATCTTTCCATTTAGTGTGTGTGTGTGTGTGTGTGTGTATTCTGTTTTAGCACAAAACTCATTATACAGCATAAGATTCTGCCATCCGCTTAGAGTAGGAAATTGTTATTTAGCTTCTCTGAAACAATAAAGCATGTAGGAAAAAGAGTTCTTAAGAAACTGGAATTACAAGCAGGCATATCATATTGGGAAACATAGGACATTTATAGAGATGAGATCACAGATATTACACACTACTGGAACACAATTATGACAGCAATGGATGCTACTAACTGTTGTCAATTGCCCACATGTTTCCAAGGACTGGTCCTGTTTGTCTCCATCGAATCCTGGTATCTCTGGTTAATGCTGCATTTGGGAGGGGAATAGTTATTCGGTTCCACCTGAAACAAACATATGAACACTCATGCTTTTAAAGTTACAAGTTGATTTAAAGTTTTAAAGGTGCTGAGCTTATACCAATGTTAGATGCTTCATTTACACACAGAGACAAAACATGTGCGACCATTTAAGGATCACACTGGCTTAAATTTTATGAGATTGTGGAGTGGATATAGCACTCTAAGTCCAAATGCGTGGAACTGTATTTGCACATATTCCTCTCCTATCATCCTTGTCTCACCCTTTCCTCACTCTCCCCTCTGCCAATCTAAATTTAGCTTGTAAGCTCTCTGAAAAACCTGATTTTCCTGGCTGCTCTAAATCCTTCATATTGTTGCTATACAAACATGACCCTCAAATACAAGCAGTTCTGGATCTGGGATACCCATGGGTTGAGTTCCACCCACCGGACTCTCCTGCTGGAGGAAGGGGGGAGGTGATTTTTGCCTATTTCCCCTTCTCTATATGGTTCCCCCAAAAGCTGTTCCAGAGGGTCAGGGGACTCTCCAGAACAGCATGGGAGTTGGTATTGGGCACTGCAAGGAGAACTGACAAAAACTGCCTCATGCCTTCCTCCAGCAGGAGTCTCTGCTGGGACTTGGTCCCTTCTGCAAACAGAAGGAGCTCTTCTGTTCGCATAAGGGTAAGTCTGGATCTGGCGCAAAATGTTCAAGGGAAAGGGAAGAAGAACATTTATGACAAATACATATTACACTGGGATTCACCTATACATGGGGAAGCCTAATGCCAGAGAGCTTCAGCTATTGGACGATATAGAAATGTAATAAATAAATCGTTCATAAAGGTTTTATTTTATACTACCAATGTACCTTTTTTACTGCTTAATGAGGACTAATGTACAGCCCTTCACATTTGAATATGTAGATGTAGTTAACCATAATCAACCATTTCGACTTGTAATATTCTTAAAATTGTATTTAATAGATGTATGAAATAAATAGTTCTGTTAAATCATTTTTCATGCCTGTGGTTCCTGAAAACAGAAGGGTGTCCTTTATACAGTGAAAACA
The DNA here is from genome assembly GCA_021292165.1 of Shinisaurus crocodilurus. Taxonomy (NCBI): domain Eukaryota; kingdom Metazoa; phylum Chordata; class Lepidosauria; order Squamata; family Shinisauridae; genus Shinisaurus; species Shinisaurus crocodilurus. The sequence continues at coordinate 200,198,270 of CM037879.1, forward strand.
ACCTGAGGTGAATAACATTTCTTAACATAACGTAACATCTTCAACTCCCTTTCTTTGTCACAGAGAAGAGGTTACATAGGGGCATTATCTTTACTGCTTTTCAGAGTCATGAGCAATTTACTTTTGTGTCGTTCTTGTGTCAGAGAGCTATTTTGGGAGAGAACTCCCTTACCCACTGTAGTTCTCAGAGGCATAGACCGTGCTGTGAGGAAGGTGGGACCCGGCACATATCTCCGGCAAACATTCTGAGTGAAGTAAGGACCAGGAACGACCATGGTTGGTAGAGAACTCCAAACTGACGCTGTCAACACAAAGAAATAGAGAAATAAAATAGAGCTATTAATCCCCCCCACCTGAGATGAAATGTGATAAATTGGCATTTGTAGCAACAACTAGAAAAAGCTTTACAATCATGGCTTATTAAATAATTGATCCCCCAGATGCTGAAGTATGAAATGCCCGAGAGTGTCGAACATTCAAGATAAAGCAGACATGAAGCACAGTGCGCTAAAAGACAAGATGGTAACCCATGTCAGAAAGTGTTTAGCTGATGGGTGTGAGGGCAGTGTCTGCAGGCCTTACTCACCCAGCAGGCTGTTATTTTCACATTGGATTTAAAGAGGAATGATGTGGTATTGATGTGTCAAATAAGAGTCAGACTAAAGGGAAACTGAGAAGAGGGGGTCTGTGTGCTTCTCCTGCTAATAGATTTCTCAAACCATTTTGTGGACGGGTCAGTAGACTGAGTTGGGGATTGAGTTAGGTTATTTATATTTCATAAGCTCAGAACTGGTTGGTATTAAAGACCAATTTCTGTACGCATGTTATATTCCACAGAAATACAGTAGGCATACAAGAATAGCTGTCTTCATGATCAAGAAACCATATAGCGAACAAGCTCAGTCTCCTCCCAAGTAGCCAAGAGGGTCAAAGGCATATTCTGATAGGGAAAAAAGTCTGTGGATATTAGTCCTAGAGCAGATCACAATGACTTCCCATGATTCTCCAAGAAGCATTTTGAAAGTTTTGGGAGTGGGTATGGGATGCATGGGGTGCCTCTGTGTGAGATTTTAGCTAAGAGCCAATTCACACATTGGCTCAGTTTGGATGACCTTTTGCCCGCACACTCCATCCTTATACTGCCCCTTCACTCCTCCCTTCTCAGCACGCTACAATAAACCAAGAAGTCATTAATTAAGCCAGGATCTTAAAATAGTTTCAAATAGTGGTTTACTTCAAACCATAGTTTAAGATACTGGCATGTTCCAGACTAGATAACCAAAGTTTCAGACTAGATAACCAATAATGCAGGCCAGCATTATTATCTCTAGTGAATTCATGACTAAGATGGAATTTGAACCAGGGACTTTCTAGTTTGTAGCTTATTATCTTAGCAACTAAGCTACACACATAGGAATCTCGTGAAGAATCTCTCACTTTCCATCTTCAAAGAGTTGTGTATTTATGAGACAGTAGGCAGACCATTTGTAATCAGTCCACTAGTTACCTCAGTGACAGATATCATACCAAATTTTCTTTAGAACCCACTTCACCCATAATGGAATGTCAGTATGAAAAGCAACATCCTAGACTCTGTATATCAATCTGCAGTATCTCCAATACAAAAGAGTATTTTGTGTTATTGTTTATTTCAGCACTGTAGTTCTCACTTAGGTGGGAAGAATAGTATTGCTAATTTAAAAAGGACTTCATGCCCTGCATAACACATAGTTAGGACTGATGACAGTTTCTAGGAGCTATGAAACAGACTGTGGTTATTACAGAGAAACTTTGCATAATGTAAAGACTGGTGAGCTGGGCGAATAAGCATCTCCTCCATGAGATAAGCCCGAGCATTACCAAATCAGCATGAAACAATGGAAACATATAGTGGGGTCAAATATGTAATCTTCTGGACTCCCTTTGAACTGGCAACTTTCTTTTAGGTGTGTTCTTTCAACATGAACATCCTCACCCCTGAACTGGTTCAATTATTTTACTGCCACTCATCATTAAAAAATGAAAACACTTTCAGTACATACATTTGGATGAAGCATAAGTCTTCTTACATTCTGTGAGTTTTCAACTAATTTGAGAAGCATTAATAGAAATTTGCCCTTTTGAAAAATGGACATGTATAATAATTTAAGCAGTGTAGTTTAATTCTAATAGCCCCATTTTAAGTTCTGCAAATGAAGCATTAAAACAAATTAATAATTCATCAGCTTTGCACCAAATAGTCAGAACATGGATTATTCAATTCAGAATAATTTATTTGGAATATGACTTTACTTGAAGAATGTCTTTCTGCACAGTCATTGTGAGTGTGATATTTTAAATTTACATTAAAACAGTTTATGAAGCTTCACTGATTTCATTTCAGATGAAATTATATGGATACCTTGGAGGACCATATTCACTTCATATATTCTATGTCAGTCTTCTACATTCCCAGTTATGACATGAAAGCGCTATTATAAATAATGTTTTTGTGGACAAGGAGATGTGCACTGCCAAATTATTTTTGAAATGCAGATGAGGTTTGTGGAAAGTTAGCAGATCTCTACCACTCCTTGTATCTGTGGCATTATATGAGTTGAAAGAAGAAAATCTTTCAAAAGAGATCAAAGTCTGTACTGGAAAATCCCACAATGAAGCAGAAAATTATGCTTATACGTGTACCTTAAAAGAGAACTTCCTTTTAAAAGGATTGTTCTAAGGGCCAAAACAGATATTATTTTAAATGTGTGTCTACCCGCTACATCCTTTTTCATTTTTACTACATACTAGGTGCATGGCCCCTGGTCCAGATCAGGACCCTAGCGTGGTGGGTAGGGGGGCTTTTAAGATCTGGACTGGAGCCCTTGCGCCTACTCTAGAGTAAAAAAGAAAAAAAAGAAAAAGACATAGCTGCTAGAAACAGATTTAAAGTAATGCCATTTTGTTCCTAACTGTAAGTCTCTACTGAGCACTCTACTAAAATGCAAACAATTAAGTTTCTCTATCCTGTGCTCCACTCCACAGCAGCAGCAGAACACATACATGTGTATATGTAGAACACGTACAAATGCACACAAATACACGGCTAGCTCTAGAGAGTGGCAAGATGGGGTAGGTGCCAGGGGACCCATGGAGAGGTCTGTAGAAGTTGGTCTAAACCAGGCATGGGAAACCTCCAGCCAGTGCGGTACCTGATCTGGCCAATCAGCTTCTTCCCCAGGTCCTGTCCCCTCTTCCCAGGAAGGGAAACGCTGTTATCTCCAATCACAACCTGATCAGAGATAAGAGCTTTTCCCTGCTAAGGTTCCCTTTCTCAGTGCAGCAAGGAAAGGCAGCAAACTTCCTATGGAGGGAAATAACTCGCTCCTTCCATAGGCATTCCTTGCCTTTCTGAGCTGCACTGTGCAGCAATCTCTTCATGAGGAAAGACAGCCATCTTTCCCTCCATGGGCAGTTTGCCACCTTTCCATGTGTGTGTGTGTGTGTGTGTGTGTGTGTGAGAGAGAGAGAGAGAGAGAACACGCATGTGTGCGCGCACATGTCAGCAGTGGAAGTGGCTACACTTTGGTCTGTGGCCCTGCCCACTGCTGGCACAGAAGTCTACACGCAGAATTACATTTCAATTGGCTTCCCAATATTACGACTGTGTCAGTAGCAAGCAATATGTTGTGCAAAATCTTCTCACAGGATGCAAGTTTATTTAGCATTGCCTCCTTCCCTTTATTTCAGAAAATAAAGAAAACAAATCACAGTTGTATAAACATTAGAACTATAAAGAAACCAAACAACTATATGGATGTTGTAATTTTAAGTTGTACTACCTGTTGCCTGGCTGATGGGTTCCACAACCCAGGTTAATAGAAAACTGGATCATATGAGTTACAGTGGAAGGGAGAACTGGCAGGACATGGAAGTAGTCCACTGCCCAGACATTTCTGTTATGCCCTTGATGATTCTTCTGCTTCAGGCAGAATTTGGTAGCTGGAGTCTGAAGCTCTGGACTGATAACAACCGAAACCAAAGATGGAACCTTCAACAGAAATCAACAGAATTAATTACATTTCTATATTGTATTTTGATGGGGTGGTTGTTGTTGTTAACTGCCTTGAGGCTGTTGTGAAAGGCATGATGTATAATATAGCAGTCCTAAGTAGGGGGCAGGGGGAAAGCAAAGTAACAGATTGTCTGCCACTTCCAAAACCTGGCAATATTACCAGACTTTTCAGCCTGGTAGATGTGGAATTTGGAATCCCACCTCCCAAAACTAATGTGGGGAGCATTAGCTATTCCAGCTCCAGGTCAGATCCTGTACCCACTTGGGGGAACGAGGGGTTTTGGTTCCAGTGGATCCAAAGTGGCCTCTCCCCACCCCCAGAATGCCCCATTTTGAGGCCTACCACCAGCAGGAGCACCACCAGTAGAAGATTTACACTAGCTGAGATTTCCATATGCATAACTGGGGCCTCTGTGGTGGATGTGCTCCCCCTACAATGGCAGAGCTCACACAGTGTTTGAAAATGGTGTTCCTTCAAAAAGCAATAGCAACTGTTTTGGAAAAGATTTTCAGTAGTTGTATATTACTCACCTTAATTCTCTTGTGGTTGAATTAGGACAATGCGTTAGCTTAGGTACATGTACACAACAGATCTAAACCAGTTTCAGACTCATTCCATCTCCCCAAAGAATTATGGGAAGTTTGGAACTGTAGTTCTGCAAAGGTGGTCTGGGATCTCTAACAAATCATTCTTCGCTCTCTCATCAAACTACAATTCCAAGATATATATTTTTTGATGGTGGAGAAGCTATGACAGTTAAAGCTTGTATAAAGCTAATATAATTGTGTAATGTAGGTGTACTCTAGAATTAGGGGAATTTTTCAACACTGAGGGTCACAATAGAAATATATTTGGAACTCAAGGTAATCTGACACAACATAATCACAGGTAATCTGCACAACATTGTTACCCACAACTCTCTATGAAATGTCACTATTCTTTGCCTCAACATTTGTTTTAGAAATTTGGTGGCAACTGTATTAACAGTGGAATGTGCAGAAACATTTTTTGCAAGTGACATAAAGTCCATAGCTATCTCATTGCTAATTTACTTTAGGCTGCTTACAATCAGCACAAACGTGGCACCTAACATTTGAAAAACACATTTATATTAAATTGCAGTGTTAGCTTTGAAATCTATGACTCGGATACTAACTTCCCTTCTATGAATGGATCAGAGTTCATGTTCACAGGGCAGGGCTTTCCTGCTTCCCAATCCCTCTGCCACCCTAAAAATCTGCTTTTCTGGGTCGGGGGACTGTTGGGAATGGTGTGGGATACAGTGCGGGAGGCTCTGGATGGAGAGGGGAGTTGGCAGAAATCTCGCTCCCCTCTCCATGTACATGCATGGAAGAGCAACTAAGGATATAGACTAGGAGTGCAGAAGCTCTTTCCGAAGCCTGAATTCCATTTTGGAGAAGCCTGGGGGCTGAATTCTAGTGGGGCCAAAGGCAAAAGAGGTGGGGTAAAAAAAAACCCAACTGCCAGTATATTTTATCTTCAAGCTCCTACTGCCAGGAGGCATTTCAGCCTTTTAGAATGGGAAATTCTAACTACCCAACGATCAGTGGTTGGGGGAAAAGGGAGTGACCTTCTGGGAAATCCCAGAGGACTGGATTTGGCCCCCAGGCCTGAGGTTCTGCACCCTTAGTCTAGACTTTTGTCACCTGTGTTGTGCTATCTTCGTGATTTGTTTTGAACACTTACCCTGTAAGAAGCATACGTCATTGTATCCAGATTTAGATGATCCTTTCTTCCTTCAATCTTTGCATACAATATAACATCATTTTCATGGGCTTGTCCAGCATCACAACTTCCACCTGTAATAATGTACATATTTGGTGGAGATAACTAAGTAATATTCATTTGTATTTTAAAATGCAGTTACTTTAGAGTGCAATCCTATTGATTGCGCTCTCAATGATCGGGAGCCCCCGAAGTTGGAGGCTTCTGATCATCCAATACAGGGCAGGAGAAGTGGCGGAGCCGGAGGCTATCTTCGCCTCCCCAGCCTCCCGGCCTGCATTTTTTGCTAGATGGGCTTTTTTGCCTGTCTAGCTGAGGTTTGTCGGAGGGGGGGGGAAGGAGGCTGGAAGAGGCTCAGGATAGCTCGTATCTTGGCATCTCCAGTCTCCTCCTCTCCCTGCCCACTGAAATGCCCCCTTTACCCCTTCTCTGAGGTTCTTTTTCTGACCTTGGAGGCCAACCGGCATGGTTCTTTCTACACCGGCTGCAACCATGAGGGGTCGGGGGAGTGAGGTCAATCTCTGACTCCCCTTCCGAGATGGGAGAGCTGTCTCTGACCTTAGAGGTGAGGAATCCCCACTATCAAATGGCCCCTCAGAATCCCCTCTTATGTCTAGGGGCCATATGATTGCTCCCTTCATTCCTATCAATTATGAAAATGGCTGTCACTAGACAGTATTAAGCTGATGTGTGCCACTATTAGAAACAAAGGTTAATGCTACTGAAAGAATTACACAGGCTTACCGTAATTTTTAAGTTCTGACTGCAAATGCAGCAACAGAATGCACAATACAAAATTTTGTTTAAACACACACACACACTCTTATTTGTTTCCCAGTGCTGAGTGTTTCAAGCTCTTCTTTGTATTCTTTGTAAAGAATACAAAGCTATGGGTTGTAAAACAAGCCAATAGTGATCTAGTTGAATAAACTGACCATGGTTACAGACACTGTTTAACAATTTCTTATAGGTAGGGATGTGAAATCTTTCCAGTTATTTCCACAAATGTGTCTACCTTGGCATCAAGACACTTATTCACAGAAGAGGAGTTTCGATATTCACAAAAGGAAGATTTTTTAAACAGTGTTACGATTGATTTATTGCATCCTCACAGCACAGACCCATTATTTCCCATACAGAAGAACAAACCTAGCTATTGTGCACTAATCCACAATTATAAAGGTACTTCATTTAGACTTTAGCTTCTCTGTGAACTTAAAGTAATGAAAACTACTACATGAGGACATGTAGGAATGGAGAGGTAATGGATTAAAATTGATCTACACCAGCCTTTCCCAACATGGTGCCCTCCAGATGTTTTGGACTACCATTGGTCATGCTGGCTGGGCCTGATGGGAGTTGTTCCAAAACATCTGGAGGGCACTAGATTAGGGAAGGCTGATCTATATATTTAGAGTCATCACCATATCGGTAGCAGTAGCCTTGTTGGGGCTTTATCACTTCAGACTGCATCTGGCCAACTATATGCATGCATATAGTTGGCCAGTTTTTTTAAAAAAAGTCTCCATCCATGTATCCAGAACATTTCATCCTGATATGCTGGTTTCCTACATGCAGAGAGATTTTTCACATGGGGAGCATTTAAATATCCAATCTCCTATCTGCAGGATGAAATCGTACAGTCCCAACATATACCTACTTATTCTGTGTGTAGCGCAGCTCTTATAACTCAAATTAAAATAAAATTCCATTCTCTCTTTTTTAAGCCATCATTTCCCCTCATCTGAATATTCAACCAAGTAATTTTCACACATCCATGTTTTCAGTGTGATTGCACAAGTTTACAGTCATTCTTGCTGAGCCAACAGCTTTGCCCCGGAGTTCAGAAGGTTGACAAAAGTGCTTTTCCTGTTTTTCATGCAGGTGTGGCTGTCCTGGAAATACAGCAATCTTCCCTTCCTGTACTTTCTTGGTACATCATAAAGCACAGAAGAGATGTGACTATTCAGAGTAGAGATCAGAGGACTTCCACTTCAGTAAGAAAGGCTGTTTTTTTCTTGTTGACATAAAATACTGCTTCACTAGGAAAGCAAATTCATTCTGTTTCCTTTACTGTCTTTCCATTTCACATTAATGAACACAGTGTTGAAAGAATAAGCTCCACGTACAGTTTACCTGATCTCTAGAGCCTGCAAAACAACATTCCTGGAAAAAGTGTTGCAAAGAAAAACTGCATGATTTTCCCAGTCATTTAAATTTTCTCCTTGTTTATGTAATGTTGGTTCCCACTGCCGGAAAGATTTATGAAATTCCAGTTATTATAGCTCACTTATTTAGGGAGGCAGATGGTTCTGCTTTTGTATATATCCTTCCCTTGCTACCCCATCTTCTATCTTCACAAAGAAAGAATTTACTCAAGGTAAAATTCATCCATCTGTAGAAGGCTCATATAAGACTTTCAAAAGCACTTCATCATGAAGTAGCATGGAATACCTTTGTGGCTATTTAGGCAGCTATTAATTCTCAGGAAACTCATTATTGTGATAGCTTATATTGCAAGGTCTAGCTAGAAAATAAAAAATAAAATCTGGAAAGTGCCAATGGCAGGGAGAAAAAGGGAAGGAAACCTCCAAGTGCACAGGAACATGTTTATTAAGCCCAACAGATTTTGAATATAGATCCTTCTTAGGGGGCACTCTTAGGCACAACCACCATCAGTTTTTGGCCTCTAACTCCTTTGCAAATTTTTCAAGCAAGTCAGAGGCCAAAGAATCAAGCTGGTTGTTCCTAAAGATGCTCTCTAAGAAGGATCTCTATTAAAAAAGTGTTGGGCTTAATAAACATACTTAATAAACATAGGTTTCCTCTCCTTTTTCCCCATGGGACTAGCTAAAAGAAACACACTTGAGAAGAATTTTACTTCCTTGCTTATATTACATTATATCCCATCCTTCCTCCAAGGAACTCAAGGAAACATACATTGTTCTTCCACCACCCATTTTATCCTCACAACCATCTTGTGAGGTACATTAGGCTGGCCAAGGTCACCCAGTGAGTTTCATGGCTGAGAGGGGATTTGAACCTGCATTGCTTTGGTCCTAGTCTGACACTTCAACTACTACACCATGCTGGTGCCTCAAAACTCAGACTTTTTGCTCTGTCATCTGTTCCTCACTGACATCATAAGTTTGGTTGATGGAACACATGTTTGACATTCCACTAACTCTGCTGCCATGCCTAGGTTGTGGAATGCCTAGTCCCAAAAGAGTCATTTCCCTCCTTTACTCATCCATACTGAAATAAAGCTGAAGACCATTTCCTCTTAGCCTTTTAGTTTGTTTTTGCCCAATTCCCTACTGCTCATATTTTTCCTACCCCACTGGAAGTGTAGCAGTTGAAGCAGCAACAGAGGCTGGAATTAGATGTTATGATAAATACAGGACTGCTACTAAAACAGCAGTCCCATGCCCAGTTTGTAGTAAAATTCACTAAGATCCTGAAGTCATCATATGGTGAATTATCTTTCCCCCTGCCAGCTAATGATGTAGGGTGGGGTGGTAAAAAAGAAGTTTTATTACATATTATGGAGGTAGTGAACTCAACACAGGGCTGCTATTTCCACTGATCATTGTGATTCTTTTTCTATCCAAGGTACAGAGGAGGCAGGGTAACTGATTCCTGGTGAAGGAATGGGTAGTATCTGGCAGTGAGAAAGTGTGGGGAGGAAATCCTGCCAAACAGAATCAGTGATGTCTGGGCTAGTGGAGGTCAGGTGCCGCATAGACTTAAAAGTCACTGACTCTTTGGGCCAGTCACTGATTCTCAGCCTAACCTACCTCACAAGTTGTTGTGAGGATAAAATGGAGAGGAGGAGGGGGATTATTATGTAAGCCGCCTTGGGTTCCTTGCAGGGGAAAAAAGGTGGGGTATAAATATAATATAATATAATAAATAAATAAATAAATAAATAAATAAATAAAAGGACTTGCACCTTTTAGGCTCCTTCCAACTCTATGATCTATGAAATCTATGAAACCTTCTCTGCTCATGTGTGCATATAGTAAAACATGTTAGTGGCACATACTCACCCATACTGAAATAAAACCTCAGATTTCCATAACCCGTAGTGTCCATATATGGGGTGCATAATTTTCTGTCTCCATCTCTGAGAAACACAGCTGATGAACCTGATTCCAGGGTTCCACATTCAGTACCAATGACAGCTCCAGCTATATCCCACCTAAAGACATGATCCAAGATGGAAGAGAAAGGGTTATTTCATACATTATGTAGAAGCAATCCTGGAATTGCTACTGACTGTGCACTCAACAGGTGCCAATTGTATGGTATGTGTGTTTGACACATTCACACTTTTACATTTTTAGACATACTCATCTAAAACATCTAAAGAGTGTTTGGGAAGTTCTGCTGGTTCAGAAAATAGCTGCAAAATGCTGATTGGAGCTAGTTATCTGGAGCATGTGATTCTGCTTTTGTATCAGCTTCACTGGTTTCCAGTTCATTTGTGGAATCAATTCAAAGTGCTGATTATTACCTTTGAAGCCTTAAACAGCATAAAACAAAGATAGTTAAAGTACTTGTTCTCAGCTCATCTGGGGAGCTCCTGCTGTTTTCCTGCCATCATCTGAAGTTTGGTTGGAAGGAATGCAGGACAGGGGCTTATCTGTTGCCATGCCTAGATTGTGGAATGCCTAGCCCCAAGGTAAGCATTTCCCTCCCACTCAAAGCCGAAGATCATTTTTTCAAGCTTACTGGATATTTAGTTTGTTTTTATGCCTGATTCCCTACTGCTATTTGTTTTCATATAATCTGCTGTCTCTCATTGTGCTTAATATTTCAAATTTGTTTGATTTGAGGTTGAAAGGCAGAATATAAATGTTCTTAAATAAACAACTCTTAAATGCATAGCTAATATCAGTAACGCGTGACACGGCCTGCAGAGTCCTGAAAGCAGCAAACTGACATGAATTATGTCCATCAAGGCATATTCCAGCTATTTTTCCCCTTAAATTGTTTTTTTAAAATGCTCATTCAATATGTTTGCTACTAATTATGTCCAAAGCAAAATATAAATATGACACGATTTGAAACATATTAATCATCACTCAAAATGGCTGCATGTTTTACAAGATTTATAAAGAATATAGAGATGGTTTTGCATTGTGTGTTCTCCTGCTCTACCCTTGCTATGCCCTCAGTGATGGATGAAAGGGTGCAAAGAAGTAAGGAAGTAGACATAGTAACTACAAGTGGGGAATAGGATTGAGGAAAGAGCTACAGCTTTCCATTCCCCCCCCCCCCCGTCCCCTCTTGTCAATTTTGATGGCTCTTTAGCTAGTATAACATAAAAGTATGAATAACATTGGGAGAGCATTGCATTATATGTATTACTATATTCTTGACTACACAAGTATGGTCAGTTTATATATAAATGAATGCATTTTTGTTTCATAAGAAGATCTAAATGGGAAGTATTTGAAGGTAGTTTCTGGTAGGGTTAGAATTACAATAATTATATTTTGAGGGTAGACTTTTTGGGCTCAAGACAATAGTAGACTAGAATTGAGCCTGATTGGACTTTTAAAGGGAAATTTCACAATGGTCCATTGGCATTTTCTGTGCTCAGTTTTTTTTAGTCCAATTAAAACACTCTATTTGCTAACCCACAAAATTGCAGTGGTCAAGAGTGACCTATATTATGCCTTTCCCCACAGACATACCCCCTTATAGGGGATATTCAAAATAAAAATTAAAGGTTTTATAAGATTCTTGTAATTAATTAAAGAAAAAGCCATCAAATTCCCTTAAAATAAATAAACTAGGAGTGGAGTTCATGACTGACACCATAAAATATTAAGAATATATTTATCTTAAAATTAATTATAGGATACATTAATCTTCTAAATCATTCTCTTTTCTTTCTTTGCTGATGATAAAGATAGAAATAATGATCGTTAAAAGTACAAAATTGCTGCAATCCTACTTGTACTTACTTAACAGTACAAATGAAATCAGTGCGACTTGCCAGTGCTGGCTCCAGTGTTTGGAAACCGAAAGTTCTGCATATATTTAGAAGCAAGAACAGGGCCAGTCCTGGTGTGTAGCAGGGAGAAGCAATTTTCTTCAGGCAGCACTGAGGGCAGGGAGAGTGGAAAGCATAAGCTGGTGTCTGAATAGTGCAGCAACCCTTTTAAAATCTGTTGACCTTAGTGCGGGAAGGAGGCACCATTTGGGATCCACTTCAGATAGAAAAGTGTCTTCGACAAGCACTAAGCAAGCTGCATCAGAAAAAGTCTAGCTAGAGACCATCTAGCTGTGAGTCCTGCAAGACCTGGTCCCTGCTTCCCTGGCTCATCACACCTGGCCAGGGAGGGTGGGGCCCGACTGACTCCAGCTACAAAGGCTGCTGCTGCTCCTGCTGAAGGTGCCTGGAGACAATCTAGCTGTGAGTCCTGCAAGACCTGGTCCCTGCTTCCCTGGTTCATCACACCTGGCCAGGGAGGGTGGGGCCCCACTGACTCCAGCTACAAAGGCTGCTGCTGCTCCTGCTGAAGGTGCCTGGAGACCATCTAGCTGTGAGTCCTGCAAGACCTGGTCCCTGCTTCCCTGGCTCATCACACCTGGCCAGGGAGGATGGGGCCTGACTGACTCCAGTCACAAAAGCTGCTGCTGCTCCTGCCTTTGTTTGTTATCTGTAATTATTTCTGTTGTGTGTGTTTTTTAATATTTAGTGGGTTTTTTGGTATTTTTTAACTTGTATTGCTGTTCTTATATTCCGGATCGTCACCTTGAAGTGGTGAGTGGGCTTGCGTGTTCCGATGAATCCTGTGAGCAATGCCGTCGGGAGCTATGTACTCCCAGTAGGGTCACCCATGGCGGTAAGGTCCGGGGAGAGGAACCAGACAAAGAACGATCCAAAACATAAAGTCCTCAACGGCAGAACAGGCGGAAGATAATTAAACCTAAATTACAACGGCTGTGAAGGCGGATGAAGGCTGCAGCAGAGAATGGTTTTCCAATCGTCAGGGTAACCGTGCCATTGGATCTCTGCCGTACTCTGTCAAGCTTGTGTGGTGATTCGTTGTGCACCGATCTCCCCACATAAAACAGTTTCACGCACAGGCGTCTTCCAACCCAACCCATCCAACCCAACCCAACCCAACCCAACCAACCAAAAAAAAAAAAAAAAAAAAAAAGTCCCATGGCGACTGGCAAATGGCAACGGGGGCAGGACTGTGAATCTGGAAGCCCCTAGTCATGGACCAGCACATGGGCGGTGGATGCAGACTCAGTCGCCCTGTTCAAGGAACGAGGTAGTCGAGCAGCTCGGCAGCTGTATCCATGACTGAGCAGCCCTATTTAGGATCCACTCTGCTCACCCCGTATGGGGAGGGGGCTAGAAAAGGTGCCCTAAACATAGTCTACCTCTTTCTCCCCTGACTGGATTACCGCGTCCAGTGGGGTCACCATTTTAGCGGTCGAAAAAGATATTTGAATTTTGGAACATGGAATATACGGACATTGCTGGATAACATAGATAGTGAACGCCCTGAGCGTAGGACTGCTATTATTGCAAGGGAGCTGAGACGGTTTAAAATTGACATAGCAGCACTTCAAGAAACTCGAAGGGCAGGAGAGGGACAGCTGAAAGAAGAAAAAGGAGGTTATACCTTCTTCTGGAAAGGACTACCTGAGCAGGACCGACGAATACATGGTGTAGGCTTTGCCATCAAAAATGAACTAGTGAACTCTTTGTCAGAAGTTCCTACTGGCATTAACGAACGCCTGATAACTCTTCGATTAAAGCTCGCCAATAACCAACAGGTAACTATTTTGAGCGCTTATGCACCAACATTAGATGCTGATGATGACATCAAGGAAAGTTTTTACAGCCAGTTGGACACTCTCCTGTCAGAGATACCTAAGGAGGATAAAATTATCCTCCTGGGCGATTTTAACGCAAGAGTCGGGCGTGACTTTGATTTATGGCCAGAAACTATTGGAAAAGACGGAGTTGGTAATAGCAACCCGAACGGACTCTTACTTTTGTCTATATGTGCAGAGCATAATCTCACTATCACAAACACGCTCTTTCGACAAAAGAATAAGTTTAAAACATCATGGCAGCACCCACGGTCAAAGCACTGGCATCTTCTGGATTATGTAATTGTCCATGTTAGAGATCGCCGCGATGTACTTCTTACTAGGGCCATGGTGAGTGCCGACGACTGCTAGACAGACCACCGACTAATCCGGTCCACAATGGTTATCAACATTGCTCCCCAACGTAGGCTTCAAGGAAGGAAACCAAGGCGTAAAATGAACATCCAAGTCCTTCAAGATCCTATTAAGCAAACTCGTCTTCAATCACTTCTTAAGGAACATCTACCTACGGAACCTCCTGACAACATTGAGGACCATTGGTCTAAGCTGAAAACCTCCATTACTGCAGCTTGTGAAGAAACTATTGGATATGAAACTAAGAAACATCAGGATTGGTTTGATGAAAATGACAATGAGATTAAATATATAATTGACCAAAAAAGGAAAGCCTTCCAAATATGGCAAAATGATATTAACTGCGCTGCCAAGAAAAAACCTACGCTAGCGCAAAGGCTGAGGTCCAAAGAAGAACAAGAGAACTTAAGAACGCTTGGTGGAAAAAGAAAGCTGAAGAAATTCAACAACTTGCAGAATCTCATGATGCACGGGGCTTTTTTAAGGCCACAAGGGCCATTTATGGACCAAAAACCTATGGTACAAATCCTTTACAATCAAAAGATGGCACCAAACTCTTAAAAGACAAAGAGTCTATTGCACTGCGTTGGGAAGAGCATTATTATGACCTTTTAAATCGTAAGTCTAAGGTGGATAATGAGATTTTTTCGCAAATCCCGCAAAAACAAATTAAAGAGGAACTTGCAATACTCCCCACTTTGGATGAAGTAAAAAAAGCCATTAATCAAATGAAGAACAACAAAGCTAGTGGACCAGATGGGATTCCTGCTGAAATCTTTAAAGAAGGGGGGCCCGAACTTGTACAACATCTTCATAAACTCATCGAAAAAATCTGGATAAGAGAAGAGATCCCAGAAGACTTCAGGGATGCCATAATTATCACCCTCTTTAAGAAGGGTGATAGAACAGACTGTGGAAACTATCGGGGCATTTCTCTCTTAGCAACCGCAGGTAAAATATTTGCTAGGATTCTCGCAAACCGTCTTCTATCTATTTCAGAAGAGATCCTCCCTGAAACTCAATATGGTTTCCGCCCCTCTAGAGGGACAGTAGACATGATTTTTACTGCACGTCAGCTCCAAGAAAAATGCCGGGAGCAAAATCAACCCCTTTATATGGCATTTATCGATTTGGCTAAGGCCTTTGATACTGTAGACCGTACAGCTCTCTGGACTATCCTTATGAAAATTGGATGCCCCAATAAATTTGTGAATATCTTGCGACTTCTCCATGACAACATGACGGCAACGGTTTTGGACAACAACGGCTCTCATGGTGCTCCATTTAAAGTGGGATCAGGTGTTAAACAGGGATGTGTTATCGCCCCAACATTATTTGCCATTTTCATCGCCATGGTTTTACATCTTGTCAAGGGGAAACTTCCCACCGGTGTGGGAATTATATATCGAACAGATGGAAAGCTTTTTAATCTCAGCAGGCTGAAAGCAAAAAGTAAGGTAATTACAACCTCCGTTGTGGAACTTCAGTATGCTGATGATAATGTGGTCTCCGCACATTCAGAGGATGATCTCCAAACTATCCTAAATGCTTTTGCAGAAGCATACGAAAAACTTGGTCTCTCACTTAACATCAAAAAAACCAAAGTGCTTCATCAGCAAGTGCAAGCCAATCCTTTGGTGATGCCATCTATCCAGCTTGGCGGGACAATACTGGAAAATGTCGATCATTTTCTCTATCTTGGCAGCTATCTTTCTGTTACAGCTAACATCGACAGTGAAATCCAGCATCGTCTGAGCTCCGCAAGTGCCGCATTTTCTCGAATGAAACATAGAGTGTTCGAGGATCGGGATATTTGTAAGAAGACCAAAACACTGGTTTATGAAGCCATTGTATTACCAACTTTATTGTATGCCTGCGAAACATGGACTATCTATAAACGTCACTTCCACCTCCTTGAAAGGTTTCATCAACGTTGCCTCCGGAAAATCCTGCAAATTACTTGGGAAGATAGGCGAACAAATGTCAGTGTACTGGAAGAAGCAAAGACTACTAGCATTGAAAAAATGATCCTTCAACGCCAACTTCAGTGGGCCGGTCATGTTGTTCGAATGCCTGACTGCCGTCTCCCAAAGCAGTTACTTTACTCCCAACTCAAGGATGGAAAGCGGAATATCGGTGGTCAATATAAGAGGTTTAAAGATGTTCATAAGGCTAATCTAAAAAAATGCAATATAAACATCGAAAACTGGGAAGCTCTGGCCCATGAACGATCTAACTGGAGGTTGGCCTTTCACAAAGGTTCCATGGACTTTGAAGAAGCCCGAGTGCAAGGTGAAAGGGAGAAACGTGCTAAGCGAAAAGCACGTCAAATGAATCCTTTACAGGACCATCTTCTATCTGGTAACCTGTGTCCTCACTGTGGGAAGCTGTGTGGATCTAGAATTGGCCTCCACAGTCACTTACGGACCCATCGCTAGAGTCTACACAATCTTCTTTAGAATTTCCTCCTTTTATCCCGGAAGACAATCTTACTCGGTCACGAGTGATCGCCTGATGATGATGATGAGATTATTATTATTTTTTGAATATTATATTCAGTGTTTTTTGATGTTTTGTGTTCATGTCTTTTAGATTGTGAGCCTGAGGGCAGGGACTGTCTTATTATTAATTTGTGTAAGCCGCTCTGAGAGCCTTTCTGGCTGAAGAGCGGGGTATAAATGAAATAAATAAAAATAAATAATAAATAATGTATATAAATGTTTGTATGTGCTGGATCATGGCCAATATGTAAATTCAATCTCCTGGAGTTATTGTAGTCCCATTGAAGAAGCATTTTGAACCTTAAATGTTGTTAGTATTCTGCTGCTGGGGTCAGTCTATTTATTGTAAATTGCACCACAAATGTACATTTTGGTAGACATTGTTTTATGGATTTTTCATGTTCAAACTCCAAAGTTTATCTAATCACATGTAGACTAGTGTGCCAGTGTGGCGTAGTGGTTAGAGTGTTGGACTGGGACTCGGGAGATCCAGGTTCTAGTCCCCGCTCAGCCATGAAACTCACTGGGTGACTTTGGGCCAGTCACTGACTCTCAGCCTAACCTACCTCACAGGGTTGTTGTGAGGGTAAAATGGAGAGGAGGAGGAGGAGGAGGATTATGTAAGCCGCCTTGGGTTCCTTTCAGCAAAAAAGGCGGGGTATAAATATAATAAATAAATAAATAAATGCATTTTATTAAAACTTAAGTATCAGTGCAGATATTACTTTATAGGGGACATGCTAATCAGATACTAATTACATACTGTAATTAATTTTCCTCACAAAGATTGCTGATTTGCAGATACAGTTTGAATATGGTTAAATTAGTTTTTCAAATTGGATTAAACATGTTCACATGCTTGCGGTTGTAACTTGCAGTCCTCCATAGGCAAGGAGCCCAAGAGGTGTTGAAATGGGTCTACTTAAATCAGGATTGTTACTGTATTGGGATATCTCCCAGGAAACCAATTTAACCTAATGAGTGGCAGTGGCTGCTGTTTAATTGGAACAGCAGTCACAAAAGGTTTACTTATTAGAGATGTATTCTGCAATTTAAAAGGGGTTAATTGGTACTGGCTTGTATATGGATTTTCAATAACAGGTTAATTTCAGTTACCTCATTCTGCCTAAAGCTTGAGAACCTTGGGCCATAGGGCAAGTTTAAAAGTTCACAAGATAAACCAGCAGACATTTCCTGAATGGTGCTGGCACCTCAGACAGTCAGAAAGCCAACAACACATAATGCATACCCTCTGGTATTTTAGGGAGGGAAAATAGGAACACTCTTTTCTCGGGCCCATCCCTGCTGGCTGTATTTTGCATTAATTTACTCTGCAACAGCCATCCCACACTAGCTTCTAAAGCAGGTAAATTAGTAAGCAGGTTGTTAACATTGTGTTCAATCACACAATGGAGCTGGCTGTCCTCATTATAAAACAGCTGCAACTCAAAAGTATCCTGCGACATTTACTATGTGTGTAAGAAATAGGCATGGTGGGGAGAGGAGTACTGCACTGATATTTTCAGTACTCTAAAGTTGATGCAATCTAGAGGGCCACGGAAAGGGGATGAAACCTAGAGAATTCTAGTGCATGTGTATTACAAAAAGTAAAATCCAGCAATTCCTAAATTGACCAAATAGGGACAGAGTTTTACCCGGTGCAGGTACCAAAAAATGACTGTCCCTAGTAGGAAGACTTGAAACATACTCATAATGGGGCTGTTCATCGTCCTCGTGGTATCGTTCCTTTGTGTGTGCGTGCACGTGTTTGAATCGGGAAGGGGCTTAGTGTGGCTGCTTCCCTTACAAGTAGAATAAGAAGTTTGGGATACGATATTTGAGGGTGATTGGGGGTTTCAATTTGTCTGTGCCTTGAGGCTGGCGGCGGGCTGGGCTTTTGCCGCCGTCGCTTTCCCCGCGCTGCACAACTGTTATCTGCCCAAGCCAAACAGATGATAACTGGGATCTGCAGCGCTGCTGCTGTCCAGTTGACTCCCTTTTGCTTTTATCCTTACCTTTTGCTGCTGTTGCCCTGTTGATTTGGGGCGGGGACTCTCACCTTTTAGGCTTGGAGGGGGCTTGTCGCTGCGGCGCCATGTGGTCCCGTTGCTGCGCCGATTTCCCTCTATTTTGGATTGGAAGGGGCTCGCTGAGCTAGCCCGTTGCTGCGCCGATTTGCTTTGATTTTGGCTTGGGGGGGGGCTCGCTGAGCTAGCCCGGCGGTCTGCTTGGCACCATTTGTGCCTAGCTGGGGCTTTCCTGCCCGTGAGCCATGTGGCTGGCCGCCCCGCAGCTGTTTTTTCGGTGGCGCCTCTCAGCTGTTTCCGGCGGTGCGCAGGCGACTCGTTTCGGCTGGGGGGGGCTTGCTGAGCTGCGCGGGGCAGCTGATTCTGGGCGCCGCCTCTCAGCTGTTCGAGGCGGCGTGCAGCGGCTGATGTTCGGTGCCGCCTCTCTGCTCTTCAGGGCGGTGCGCAGGGGCTGATTCTCGGCGCCGCCTCTCAGCTGTTCGAGGCGGCGCGGTTTCGGACCCAGGCCCCTTTTTTTTTCTTTTTTCTTTTTGGTGAGGCTGTTGGTGCTTGGCCTGGGCTGTGCGGCGGCTGCTCCATGTGGCCGGACGCCTCTCAGCTGCTTCAGCGCTGAACGGCTGGTCTGTGGCTGCCGCTTGGGTGGCTGCGGCGCCATTGTGCTTCGAGGGAGGCTTTAGACAATTTTAATCAATTTTAATCCGCAAAATTATTTAATCAATTTTAATCAATTTAATCAATTTTATTCGATCAACTGAAATCAATTTTGGTCAATTTAATCAATTGATTAAAATTGATCAACTTAAATCAATGGATCAACTTAAAACAGGCCTGTGGCTCACGCTGGCTCAGCTTGTCTGAGCGTGGAAAGCTAAGCAGGGTCAGGCCTGGCTATTACTTGGATGGGAGACCCCTCCTCTAGTTTCCTGCATTGAGCAGCGGGTTGGACTCGATGGCCTTGTAGGCCCCTATGATCTATGAATCTAAACCTTCCTAGCTTCTGCTTCAATTTTGATCAATTTAATCATAAATCAATTGATTTAATTCCCCCCCCCCCTTTCTCTTTCTTTCTTAATTTTACTGTGCGTGATTGTTTTGGCACAGCTGGTCTGAGCGTTAAAGTTAAGCAGCGTGCTACCGCTGTAATTTTGCTCGTTACTCTCAAAAATTTCTATTAGTATTACAGATTGATGCCTCCCAAGAAAAATCAGGATGGCAAGAAGGGCAAGCCTTGATGCTTCAAGGGTTGCCAAAAAGGGGCGGACAGGGCAGGGCCTCTCCACGCGTAGCAGATCACAAGATAATGTTCTGCATTCATTTTCAGCACGCTTAGAAGAAATGGAAGCCACCATTAGAGCCATGGCCCCGCCAAAGCCCAGCACCAGCCGATTTTCTAGAGAGCATACAGTGGAATCACCTTCACTGCCTTGGGACCAGGAATTTGCTGAAATTCCCAATACAACAAGAGATTCCCCAAGGAGTGCTAGGCTAAGCGTGGAAAGTTAAGCAGAGTGCTACCTCTGTAATTGTGTTTCATTACTTTTCATCAATTTCTTTTAGTTTTGCAGCTCGAAAAGCCTGGCACCAGCCAATTTTCCAGGGAGCATGCAGTTGAGCCATTTTCACAGCCCTGTGACCAGGCATATGCAGATACATCCAACAATGCGGGGGGTTCCCCAGAGAGTGCTTGGAGTAGTGGTACAGATGCCCCCCAAGAAGAATCAGGGTGGCAAGAAAGGCAAAGGCCGTGCCTCTAGGCAGCCAGGAGTGGTATTACAGCTGCCAATTTTCTACGGAGCATGCAGTTGAGCCATTTTCACGGCCCTGTGACCAGGCATTTGCAGATGCATCCAACAAAGCGGGCAGTTCCCCAGAGAGTGCACGCTTAGATCTTCACGGCCCTGTGACCAGGCATATGCAGATACATCCAACAATGCGGGGGGTTCCCCAGAGAGTGGTGAGTACTACCCACACAATAGCATGGCAACATGGCCATTCACGCAAACAGGCTCACCATTGAGCATTAGGAAGACACTTTGGTTGCTACACAGTAGAGCTACAAAATAACAAGGCTGGTTCCTTGCTTAGTTCTCTCCAGGGCTTGCCTCAGCAGGTAGCCCTGGCCCGTGCTTCTTCACGTGCAAAACCCAACAACAACAGAAACCAGAAGCCACAGCAGCAGTGTGGATTCTTCCCCCCCTCTCCCTCCAGTGGTCCAGCTGTCTTTGGCCAGTCAGGATGAACTTCACTTGGCACAGGCAGAGGGGAGGGGTGGCTCATGGCTATGCTTGCATTTGTATTGCACTTTCATACGAATTGCTGGGGCACATAGACATCAAGATGGGGAGCCTCTGAGGCACCATCTGAGCTATGTACATTTCGTATTTCCAGCCCCCCCAGCTGGGATTATACTTGTTTGCACCTGAAGAGGTGTGTGTGTGTGTGTGTGTGTGGGTGTGTGGTGCGGGAGACTCTGAGATTTTTTCCTTCCCATCCCATTGGGGGAGGGTTCTGAGTTTTCCTGCACCGCGCACACATGCTTGCGCTGAGTGTCCATACAGGCCAGCACCCACCTCCTAAAGGGCGCCAGCCCTGTTAATTTGCCCAGGCTGGCAATCAAGGCAGAGTACATGGTCCAATCTGAAATTGATAAAGAAGTGGCAGCGGGAAATGTTTTGGGCCCATTTGCCTCATGGCCCATCCCCTCCTTGCGCATATCGCCTTTGTGAATAGTTCCCAAGAAGGCCACGGGTGAGTTTCGCATGATCTGTTCCTGTGGTCCCGGGGTCTTGATGGAAAAATGTGATATTAAACCAGCATTTAAGCTGCTGCCTGTCCACCCAGATGATTTTGACCTTCTTGGGTTCTGTTTCCGGGGCAAAATTTCTCATTCAATTGGCCTTGCAGAAGGGGACGGGCCTCGAACAGGTTGTCCACTATTAGATGATTTCTCATTCAATTGGCCGTGCGGAAGGGCCTCGAACAGGTAGTCCACTATTAGATTATTTGTTCGAAGGCCTTTTGTGAATTGGCGTTTGATTTGGGGGTACCATTGCCTGTTTCTACACTCAGTTTTTCCTATAGAGTTGGTACCTACCATTGCTTGTCTCTACACTCAGTTTTTCCTGTATAGAGTTGGGATTCAGTGCAGCAGTATTCCCGCCTCTCTAGCGAAAAATAGTAGACCTAATTAGGCGTATTTCTGTTGTTCTACAACACTCAAACATCACTTTACGCCAATTACAAGGCCTGGTTGGCCATCTCAATTGTGCTGGCAGGGTTATTGCCCCTGGTAGTGCATTCTTGGCAGACCACTTGGCTAACTCAGTTGTCCAATTTTGGTGTGACAATCAGGCTACAGTGCAGATACTGAACACTATGTCCTCAAAGAACTCCAGAGTTATGTCCTTGTCTGGGCGCTTACATTGCACACTTTAAAGCACAATATTTTGCTCGGAGCCTGGGGGCAGATGTAGAGATTTCGGGCCCTGCCCCGTGGGCCTACAGTTTGCCATTCTCCTTACCAGACGGTCTTATTTCATGACCAGTTGGGTAGAGGGTCTATCATCCTGCTACACGCGGGATCAATAACAGAGCTATGTCCTGGCAGGGCTCTACACCTATTCATGGCTGGACGTAGACTTGCTGAAGGCAGTCTGTTTTGTCAGCAGGATGGCTCGCCACTTTGCACACATTGTGGCTGGCTGTGGACTCGCTGAGGGTAGGCTGTTTTGTCGTCAAGACGGCTAGCCACTGACTAAGTGTCGGTTTTAGTCGGTGACGAGGTCTGCTCTCGCGGCCTTGGGCCTGGCACATTTGGGTTTCTGAGCCCACTCCATACAGATTGGTGTCGCATCCACTGTGGGCAAACTGGGGTTTTCTCAGGGGTCCCAGTCATACCGGTCCTAGGTGCGAAAATTACCTTGATGGTACGTCAAAAAATTGCCTTGATGGTACTGCCGTGGGCTGTGTTTCTCTTCCAGGTCACCGGGGTGGAGGCAGGACTGTCCGTGTGCTGATCTGTGGGCACAGTATGATTTACTGGGCAGCAGGACGAGCACGAGCTGCCATGTCGGGCTTCCTGGCAGTTGAGCCTTCGGCGGACGTCCAGTGGATGGGTCGCCGGAGCATGAGATGGCAGAACCTCCTCCACACTTTGTTCCGGACTGACCAGTGTTCTTCCCCCCAGATGTCCTGGTACCCATTTTGGGGGAATGATTTGGGCTTGTTGAAAGGCAAGGCCCTGATCTGGCAGGTGTCATGCGATATGGCATACATATACGGCACCGATGGCTGGGAGTTCCTGGCGGTTGAGCCTTTGGCGGACGTCCAATGGATGGGTCGCCACGGCATGAGATGGCAGAACCTCCTCCACACTTTGTTCTGGACTGCCCAGTGTTCTTCCCCCCAGATGTCCTGGTCCCCATTTGGGGAGGAATGATTTGGGCTTGTCGAAAGGCAAGGTCCTGATTTTGCAGGTGTCATGCAATATGGCATACATACGGCAACGATGGCCGGGAGTTCTGATCCTTGGTCATTCATGATACTGCGCTTCAGTGGGCCCAAGGCCTTGAACAGAGCGGTTAGAAAGGTGAACGGCGAGATTTGTAAGGCTGTAGGAGGGAACACTTTTGTATTCCCCATCCCACAATATCCTTGGCCTGGAGGGAGCTGTATCGCCCGGATGGGGTTCACCTATCCGGTGTAGGTAATGAGAATAATATTGGAGATCTGCGAAGGGCCCTGCTCACTTGTTTATCGGGCAGGTGGGGGAAATTCGACTAAGCGATAGCTTGTCTCTCTCTGTGGCGGGAAGTGCGGGATTAGGCAGTATGGCTTAGGGTTATGGTGATCATCCAGTGGCACCTTTCAAGGTGACTGACGTTTACCCAAGGCTGCCCTCGCTAATGCCCTGAGGCTTGGCAGGAGGGAGATTGGGACGTCTTTGGGGTTTTGCCTTTCTCACCTACATTGGGTGCCTTGAGCCGTCAAAGTAAGGCCACGATGGTAAAGCCCTCCAGCTCCACATGGAGGGCAACTGGCCGGGGGCGGACCAACCCGCCTCCGGTGCGGTTAGGATGTATTCGCCAAAACATTGGTTTTTTCCCGGCCAATGGCCGGGCTAGGTTAGTACCTCACTTCACCCTTCACAGATCTTCAATTCAATAAATGTGGCCCTGATTTGAAACCATATACTCTGTGTCTGACTCTTCTTTATCTCACCCATACACTCGCAAACCACTCCAGTTTATCTAGTGTATAAGGCCCTGGGAAATCAACAATGAATACAAACTTTCTCTTTGTTAGGAGAAAAATAGAGGTTTACAGAATACAGCCAAGTTTTTGTTTTGTTTATTCATACATCTTTGTTTTGGTTTAGATTTATAATTAAATCTAGACATAGTTATTTGGAACTAGATGCACAGTGCCCTTATTTGGAAATGAGAAAATATATGTTCACAACTGGACTTTTAGCAAGATTGTAAGCTTATCTGGGTAAGTCACACAAAAATGGCCAAAGATAGGCAAATATTTTTCTACATCAGGAACATTGATTTGTCAAGTTTCATCACACACACAAAAAGATAAATGCTCATGAAGGCTGCAATCCTATGTAAAACTATCTTGGGAGTAAGCTCCATTGAACACAGTAAGACTTACTTCGGCGTATATACACACATAGGATTGTGTTGTAAATTGATCCATGTTTTTTGCAAAATGACTTCACAATTTAGAATGTACAGAAAAGCCTCACAATAGTATGTGAAAACAATATGCACAGCTGTATATTGTTCTCACATACTATTGTGAGGCTTTTCTGTACATCACAATAGTATGTGCAGATAAACATCACCAAATGTCAGTTGGCATGTAACCGGCAGATTTGGCAGTTATTGTGACTCTGTTTCAATTTACTTAAAGCTTTTCTAAATCTTAACTATCCTGCTGATTGTTCCAAGATGAGACCTGTAGTCACTAAGTAAGGAAGGCAAAAGCAATTGAGTGCAATGGACAAGACATAGGAAATAAAGAGGAAGACAAGGCACAATTAACAATGATGACTCTCTCCTTCTTTCCTTCCTTCCTTCCATTCATCCTTGTTGCACAATAAAACTTGAAAATATATGGGCAGCATATGTTGAAGTCACAGCAACTTTTCATTTCATGTCCATCTCAAATATTCCTTTCGTCTTCAGAAATCAATTCTCCCTTCATTCCTTCACTCAGCAGCATTTTGGTTCATTTAGCCAGTTCTGGAAGGCTTGGAGTTCTAAGGGAGCTCTTCAGCAGAGATCCATATCAAAGAAGCAACCTATGTGGTTACTAACTATGTCATTAAGGCAACCTGAAGTGAATCTTTATATTTTCCCAGTGTGGATTCAACCACAGGAGAAGCTGCAACTCCACTAGCAAGAGAAGGTCTGTGTGTGATTTCCAAGTACAAAATACACAGGCATACAGGAAAGGTTAAGGCTTTGTTAGTGGGGAAAAGGCACATGCACAATATTCAAGAGGATTCTCTTTGAGAATACAAAAAGGAAGATCTGAAACCTTCAGTGTCCTGGATCCTACGCTGTCCCTGGATTTTCAGGTGTTAGCAGTGGCAAGAAGTGCACAACTACATCTAGTATTCCAGTTGTGGCCATTCCTAAGTTAGTTTGAACTGGTAACACTTATCCATACCTTGGGTACATCACAATTGGATCATTGCAATGCATTCTGCATGGGGCTACACTTGAAGAGCGTCCAGAACAGCGCCGGTGCAAGGCAGTTTGGTGCCCTAGACAAGATCAGATATTTAGCGCCCCTCCTTCCCACTTGAGCCCTCCCTTCCTATTTCTGACGCCCCCTTTAGCCCTGTGCCCTAGGCAGGTGCCTAGTTGGCCTAATGGTAGCACCGGCCCTGGTCCAGGAGCTTCAATTGGTCCAAAACACAGCAGCAAGGCTGCTAACCAGTGTACAGTATCAGGATCACACCACTCCAGTACTGAAAGATCTGCACTGGTTGCTGTTTTCCAGGCTCAATTCAAGATGTTGATTTTAACTTTTAAACCCTAAATGGCTTACAGCCTATCTGAGGGATCGCCTGTGTCGGTATGAACCTTCTCAGTTACTAAGATAAGCAGGAGAGGCTCTTCTGAAGGCATTGTCACTTACAGAGGCCTGCTTGTCAGGCATGTAAGAAGGGTCTTTCTCCTGTGTTGCTCCCAAACTCTGTAACCCACTCCTTCTGGAGTTGCAACTGCTCCCCACTCTTTCTGCATTCAGGATGGGGGACAAGATGCATCTTTTTAATTTGGCTTGTTAAATTGTTATGGTTTTAAGATTGTTTTAAATGTTTTGTTATGTCTATTTGTTTATTATTCTTTTTTTAAAAAAAAAAATTGTAAACCACCATGGTTGGTTCTAGAAAGGTGGTATAGAAATGCAATCAATCAATAATAAATTGCCCCCATTTCATGAGTACAACAGTATCAGTCTATCCCTATGCAGCTCTTTTCCTCCAAACTCAGCATTATTGTCTTTCTCATCAAATCAGCTTCCAGCTGCTTCCTGTAACAGTGCCAGAAGATGTTTAAGGAGAGAGAAGAAAGTAAACACTGAGTTGATCTTTGGAGATCTGGATTGAATGGATCTGTAATACAAAAAGTTGGTGGGGGTCATGATACCCAAGATGACTGTCAAACTGTCACTGCCCTCAGACCATTACTATAATTAATGAGGCTGGGGATAGGGGTGGGAATTCAGCCAAAGTATCATTTTAAAAGGACTGAAGCAGAAGACACAAAGAGAGCACAGGCAGGTAGAAGGTAGATTTGGATCTACTGGTAGATCACCGAGTAATTTGCAGTAGATTGGCAAGGTTTTTTTTGTTTTACTCTTTAAGCATATCAGCAACAAAAAGGCTTACTTAATATGTATTCTTCTCTCAGTTAAGGTATATGAGTTCCTGATCTAACTCATATTTAGATTTGTACTTCCATATGCAGGTTGTTCCAGTGTGTGGCTCATGGGTATGGTAGGTAATTGGCTCCTCTCTAGGGCTGTATGAGAAATTAATTTGAATTTGTTTTTTATCAGGATTTACCCACTTTGTACCTTCCGGACTGAACACAGACTAAGATGCAATCTGCGGTTGCAATGTGATTCGCGAACCAAAAACATGGCGTTCGACAGCATGCATACATTTGAAAAATGTGCATGCAAAATGTGTACTTTTGAAAAATGTGCGCAAATACACTTTAATCAATGGGAGAAGAATGTGTATACTTCAAAGATGCACACAACTGATGTGTACATTTGGAAAAAATATGCACAGATTTTCATACAAAAAGAAAAAGTTTGCAATGTGATATGAACATGAGTCAGAACCAGCTTTGAAATGGAATTTGGAGAACTTCAGCGATCTTGAGTTTTTCTGATTCACACATCCCTACACGGTCCTCTGACCTCTCTCTAAGCCACCTGACTTGACCCCCAGCCACTATTTTGCCCTTGGCTCTGGTTGGGATCCTTGGGATCCTAATAAAAAACAATGTAGATCCTGCAAGACTAAAGTCTGCCCACCCCTAATTAGATTGAAAGAAAAATGGCAGCTGACCAAGAAATGGGGAATTGTCTTGGGAAAGAATTACCGTAAATACAAAGGAAATTAAGTTTGTCCCTAACTGGCAGAAAAATAGCAGTGGGGGAACAGAGGCAGGGAGAATTAGATAAATGAGATATAAGCTATAAAAGGTGACAAATGAAAGAGTAAGATGATACAGCGAATGCAGAGCATGGGAATATGTGGGCAGATATTCTGCAGGCAGCAGTACAAGTCAGGTCAGGTAGTGAAAAATGACAGGGTATAAGTTAGGGTCAGAGTCTGAGGAAGCAGGAAAAACAACAGATTCAAAGAGAGGATCAGCAACTATAGTTACTGCATGATTCATTCTAAAATGTAAATGTGGGCCAGGGCACAGGAGAATCACACAGTCTGAGGATTCTTTGTGGTCAACAAAAGGAGGAAGGGGGGGGGAAATTGGGGTTAAGTTGAAAGTTCTTTTGACAACTTTTTTGGCTCAAGCTAAGGGCTTTGGAGGGCGGAAAGGGTTCACAAAACTGCCCACCCACATTTTTTGCAGCTGCCACCTGTTCATATGGTCTGGGCAGCGATAGCATTTATGCTGCCCTGTGTTGTTTCCTCAATGTTTCTTGCCCAGCTGGACCAGAGTGAGGACAGAAAGCATTACCTCCTGCTCCTGCCTTCTCATTTGGATTCATGAATGCCACATGGTATCATTCTGAAACCAAATCAGAATGAGGACAGAAGCAGGAAGTAATACTTCCTACTCTCACTCTGGCATCTTCTGGAAACAAGGTCAGGAAACGTAAGTGATAAGAAGGGTGAACACTTTGCCCATGTCTGTACCTGTCCAAAATTGCTGAAATGTCCCCACACAACTTTGCAGCCTGCAAACAGGGTGGTAAAAGATGGGGGCATTTTGGCTCAGAAGAAATTGTTATGAAAACGCCATACAGCACAGCAGTGCCCTTAGCTAAGAAACCTGCAAATTTCATAAGGATAGGTGCAGCATTTTTTTTGTGGAAGGAGTCTTCAAATTTGAGGGTGGATAAAGTGATTAGTTCCCCCTTCCCTCTCTCCATTTTTTTTAAATTTTTTTTTTAGCAATTTCTGTGAAAATGGCATATGTGGTAGAGTTGTCCCTAGGCAAGAAACATGCAAACTTTCAGAAGGTTTGATGCAGGGGTTAGGGGGTTATGATAAATATAAACAGTTTAATGCTTTTTTATTTTCTGTTCAGTTAGCACCAAAGTCACAGAAAGTGCAATAGGACAGGGGTGGAAGATGGATATGGAGGATACAGTGGCAGAGAAAGAAGGACTTGAACATCCAGCATTTTTAAAACAAGCACCCAATGTTACACCATCCTGGGTCCCACAGACTCCACCAGCCTTCTTTCAATGATCCTGGCTCCTGGGAGAGAGAACTAGCAAAGATCACTGAACATTCCTAAAATATATTACAGTATTTAACATTCCTGTCTCAGAGCGCTGGGATTGGAGAGCCCAGGTAAAACCATCCACTGGGATTAGAAACTAGAGCTGTCAGTCACAAAGCTACAAACCTCTCAAGTCTCTCCCCACCCTGGTGCTTTCCTTATATGAGAGATTGTGGAGAAATGTAGAAGTAACAAGGGTTCTGGGTGGTTTGTTAACCAACCCAGCCAGCCACCCTTGCAGAGTTTGCATGTAACAACAAGCCGTGCCTGGCAAGGGTAATTAGGGAAATCAGACAGCACATGCTTGGCACCATAGTTTATTAACCATCCTTGTGTCATGTGAACCAGGGCACTGAGCCTTTGTAGCTCTGCTGAGGGAATGAAGACTCACATGGAAGTTTTTCTCTGGATGTAGAATTCTCAGGGTCAAACTACATTACTGTAAAGATATAGCTAGCAGCAGCTACATCTTTTTTTCTTACACAAAGGTAAGTGCTGAGGACCCAATCTGGATCATGACTAGCATCATAGGTAGCTATATATACATATATATATATATATATATATATATATATATATATATACTTTCCCCCTGCTGTGGTCCCAATCAGGATCGGAATCCCACTGCATATCCAATATTTGCATTTCCAAAGAAGAAGAAGAAGAAAAATGGATCCATTCTTTTCACTGGATCCTTTTTTTTTTTTTTTGGCAAAGTGAATTGCAGGCACAGGGACCCAATCTGGATTGGGACTGCAGAAGGATGAAAAAGTTTAAAGCCACCCTATCTCCCATGCTAGGATCCCAATCCAGACTGCATTCTTTGAGCTTACTTCTGTGTGTAAGGAAAAAGAAGATGTAGCTGCCAGCTACCTCTTTAAAGTCACGCTTAATTTGACCTACACACTGGTTCTTGTATCCTCTGCACATTGCTGGATATAGATGCCTTTGTCTCCTAGCTTACTTCCCCCTGGCCATCTAACTGCTAATTACCCACTTGGGTATACACTCAACATATGCAGAGTGTTTCCTTATCACAATATATCAAAAGAATCTGAAACTTGCAGAATTAAATTCCCCAGACATTAGACTATGGGGTGAAATAGGTAATCTGAGCTACTTAGTTGACTTTAATAAGCAATTGCCACAGTATTCAACTATATGATCACATCCAATTCTTAGCCAACAGGATCACTGCCTCATAATAAATGGTAAACATGAGGTCTAGAAGCACCAGAGAAAGAAAGGATAGAAAAACATTGAATAGCTACCCATTCTCTGAACATCCTCCATCCTGTGCATTGAATGAGGCAGGGATCCTGTGAAAAAAACAGTATGCGATCACAGTATTAAAGTATCATCATAAGGTATGTGAACAAGGGGTGGATGATGATCACCATTAGTAATGAATACTGATAACAACATGGTACGATAGGCACCTTACATTGTATATAGATAATCCCTGCCTAGAAAGGAATTGGGAGACGGTACAAATGAAAAAGAAGCCAGGACTAGCACATGAATAGTGGGAGATTGTAGGCCAGGTGGCTGACAGAGGTGGGAGTTAAGGGATGATCAGGAATGCAACTCCATAGACATGGGTGCTTACTGTAGCTTACTTTGAACATTTAAGTGGGAATATGAGGCATTTGTGGCAGCCATAAAAATCCCATTTGGTTTTCAAAAGAAATATTCAAAACTGACTAAAATACAGCCAAAGGTATCTATTATTATTATTATTATTAGTAGTAGTAGTAGTAGTAGTAGTAGTAGTAGTAGTATGCGTAATCTGAAACTTGGAGGACAGCTGAATGATGGTAGTTGTGCTTACTCTAAACCTATGCACTTTAATTGTCATGGCTGTATTACTTATTTACTACATAAAGTTGGGTAAATCATGTTACAGATCTCAGTCTTGGAGAAACTGAGCTTCAATATACAAACCATTTAAGCTGACACACTTAAATTTGAACCAGCCTACATCCTGATCCTATTTCTTTGAAACAGGATCTACTTGCTTCTGTGGAACTTTCTTCTATGTGATATGTTTAGGGTTTGGGATGCCAATCCCATAAAGAATGAGAATAAGCTGTGGAAAAGCATACATACACCACTTTCAGAGGTTTATGGGTCACAGCATGAGCTGTACCCTTTAGGAACTTCATTTTGGGGTTTTTTCCACAGGAGGTTCCTTCAGGATGTACTATCAGCTTGTACTGGGATGTTGGGATTTTGCTCATGATAGCACTTATGAAAAGTTACTCATATATCACTTTGGAGTCACTGACTCTTCTTGATGAGTTCATACTAAAACTTAGACAGTGTTTCATCAATAGACGTATGTTGCTAAAAGCAAGCAAAAGAGTTTATCCGCCCCCGCTGAGTAATGCCATAAGCATCCATATACCTCCAAATGGTAGTGAACACTCACCCTTTGGGCTGGCTCTCAAACTCTTCAGCCCATTGCTCCTGGGCATCTTCAGTAGAAAGATCCACATCTCGTGTTGTGGCGAAATTTAACTCACTGCCTTCAGTTCCATGGAAATAAATTGCATTCCCATCTGACTGACAGCTATGCTGCAGAGAAAAAGAACACACAGGAGGCAACTATTAAGTCAGTTTTGTAACAGCAGCTTTCTACAATTTTGAGAAAGCCATTAAATTATTTAGCAACTGGCTGATTACAGAAGCTAAGCCAAAAAGAGAGAGTGAGCATTTAATTCTTATTTATTTATTTGATTGATACCCCACCTTTCTACCAAAAAATGGCACCAAATGGCTTACAAAACCATTTAAAATAGATTAAAACAGTAAAGCTAATTAAAATTCCAAAAAACAAACAAACCCAATTACAGAACAAAATCAGCATCCAACCCAGAGACCCACTTAAAGGCCAAAAGCCTTTTTGAATAAAGCGGTCTTTGCCTACCGTCGGAAGGATAGCGGAGAGGGAGCAAACCTAGCCACTGAAAAGGCCCTCTCCTGCAGTGCCATGAAACACACCTCTGATGGTGGCAACCTTGAAAGAAGGGCCTCTCCAGAAGATCTTAAGGACCAGGCAGGCTCATATGGGAGAAGGTGGTCTTTCAGGTAGCCTGGTCCCAAGCCATATTGGGCTTTATAAGTCATAACCAGCACTTTGGATTCTGCCTGGAAACAGACTGGTAGCCAGTGAAGCTGCTTTAACATGCCTCCCTGTAACTGGCCCCAGTCAACAGTCTGGCCGCAGCATTCTGGACTAGCTAAAGTTTCTGAACAATTTTTAAAGGCAGCCCTACATAGAGCACATTTCAGTAGTCCAAATGGGATGTAACTAAGGCCAGAGAAACCAGGCTGGTGGGGACTAGGAGTAGGGCCTTTTCTGTGGCAGTCCCTAATTTATGAAACTCCCTCCCCAGTGACCTCCGCCATGCCCCTTCCCTGATTAGTTTCTGCCGGGCACTAAAAACGTGGCTTTTCAGGCGGGAATATGGGGTGGGTTAGGATTTTTAAGTTTTGTACTGTTTTTAAATTGTGTTTTATAGTGTGTGTGTGTATGTTTCCCCCCTCTTGTATTTTATTGGACTGTACATCACTCAGAGTGGCTGGATGTCTGGCCAGATGGGCGATTCATAAATATAATAAATAAATAAATAAATAAATAAATGTGTGACTATGGCCAGATCAGACAACTCTAGGAATGGGTGCAGTTGGAGCACTAGTCTCAGCTGTGCAAATACATTCCTGGCCACTGCAGACACCTGGGCATCCAGGCTCAAACTGAGTCCAAGAGTACATCCAAACTGTGAGCCTGAGTCTTCACAGGGAGTGTAACCCCATCCAGCACAGGCCGAATCCCTATTCCCTGATCTGCCTTTTGAATGACCAGGCACACCTCTGCTTTGTCTAGATTAAGCTTCAATTTGTTTGCCCTCATCCAGTCCATTACCACAATCAGGCACCAATTTAGAGCCAGAGCGGCTGCCTTGGATTTAGATGGAAAGGAGAGATAGAGTTGTATGTCATCAGCATATTGGTGGCATCAAACCCCAAAACTCCAATCTCTCCCAGTGTATATGTTAAATAGCATAGGGGATAAGATGGAACCCTGAGGGACACCAAAGGCCAATGGCCATGACATCAGAAAGGAATCCCCCAGCACCACTTCTGAAATTGTCCCTCCAAGAAGGATCCGAGTCATTGCATAACAGTGCCTCCCAATCTCATCTCAGATAGATGCCCCAGAAGAATACCACGGTTGCTGGTATCAAAAGCCAGTGAAAGGTCCAGCAGAACTAACAGGAACACACTCCCACTGTCCAGTTCCTGGTGTAGATCGTTCACCAAGATGACCAAAGCAGTCTTTGTCCCACAACCAGGCCTGAAGCCAGCCTGAAATGGATCTAGATAATCCGTCTCATCCAGAAATCCCTGGAGCTGGGAATAACGCCCAATAATGGAATATTAGAGACCAGCTGGAAATTATCCAACACAGTGGGGTTCAGGGAGGTCTTACTGCCGCCTCCTTTAGGCAAGATGGAATCACACATTCACCACTGCCCTTACCCACTCAGCCAGTCCCCTCTGGCTGCTTTCCTAAGCCAGGGAGGGCAAGCACACAAGTCGTAGGCCTCACTTGTCCAAGGATCCTGTCTGCATCCTTGGGCTGTACAATTTGAAAAGAATCCATTGTAATTAGACAAGCAGGAGCCAATGTTACGTCCACCAGAGACCTGTATCAATTATGGCATCTAAGGCAGCGCGGATACGATTGATATTATCTGCAAATTGTCATGCAAATTGATCACAGTGGGCTATCGAGTGGTCCACCTCTTCTTCTTGTGGGCCAGAGCGTAACAGGCCTCTGACCACTCAAAAAAGCTCCGCTGGACAACTTTGAGCAGATGTAATGATGGCAGAGAAGAGCAATTTCTTTGCCAGTCTCATTGTCATGGAGTAGGCTTTCAAATGAGTTCTAGCCCATGTTTGATTGGATCTGTTCTGAGTTTTCTGCCAATGTCACTTTAGTCGATGTCCCACTCATTTCATCTCCTGCCGCACCCTGGAAAACTGGAGGCTCGTTGGGCTACACATTGTGGGAGAGGATGCTCAGGAGTGATCGTTTCAACTGCCGGGCCATTTCTCTGTTTCAGAGATTAACCAAGGCTTCAACAGAATTGTCTACTGAGGTGACAGGAAAATCTCCAAGAGCCATCAGAAAGCCATCCGGATCCATCCATCTCTTGGGGTAGACCAACTTAATCACCCGCTGCCCCTGCAGAGGCTCCGAGTCCCAGCAAGTCTAAACCCCACAAGGTAATGATCTGTCCATGACAATGGAGCTATAGAAAGTTCCTCCACCCCCAGATCGCCATCATCATACACAGAAAACCAGATCCAAAGAGTGCCTTACTAAATGAGTAGGGTCAAATACTAATTGGGACAGACCTATGGTTGCCATGGAGCCCATGAAGTTCTGAGCCACTCCCAACAAGGTGGCCTCAGCATGTATGTTGAAGTCTCCCAGTACAACAAGCCACAGAGACTCCAGCACCAACCCAAGACCACTTTGGCTAGCTCAGGAAGGGAGACTGTTGAGTTGCGGGGCAGGCAGTACACCAACAGAATTCCTGTTCAGTTCTGTCCCAAGCACCCACCTTCAGATACATACACTTGAAACTGGAAGACTGTGGGATGGGACACCTGAACAGCGGTATCGAATTATGATAGACTACTGCGACTCCACTCCGTCTGCTGCAACATGGAGAAACCAAGTGGACAAAGCTAGGAGAGATTTACTCCCCCAGTCTCATCCAACCAGGTCTCTGTGTTACAGGCTCAGTGATGGCACCACAACTACAGTCTGAGCAGGCACAGCATGCTTTCAGCAGGAGTGGAGGGCTGGGCAAACAGAGGCAAAATTACTTGTTCACGTCCACACAGAAATTCAAAGTAGAGTTCGGAACAAACTGTTGGAAATTGTAATATTGCCTGCTTAAATCAATGAGGTAATGTAACCACTAGTTAGAGTGGGAGGAAAGGGTTAATTGAACAATCTCCAGGGTGCATGTTTTGTAACCCCTCTTCCCTACTTCCAGCCTCTCTGTGGCCATCTCTCTCTCTCTCTCTCTCTCTCTCTCTCCAACCATGATGGACACACGGACTGAGCTGGCTTCCTGCCAGTGATCTCCAATAAAGCGGACTCTTAACACCAAAGACTCTAATCTGCCTATATGCATCCTGCATATATGAATAAATGGGCTGTAAGTAAAACTAATAAATGTCTTTATTCGTTTTAAACCTTGTATGGACAATCCGTTCCTTTTAAGAGCCTTTTAGCAAGGGTTTAGCAACCCACGTGGTGATAACCAGTTTCGATAACCAGGCTGTGCATAAGGGGGAAAACTCTGCTTTGTCCTAACCAGTATAGGACTGACTCCTTTTCCATATCCTACAACACAGACTACCTGATCTTAACAGTCTGTCCATCTCACACAACTAGTTTGCCTCTTCAGTTATATTCTTACATATACAGTAGAGTAGAAAAGTAGTTTTGCAACAGTGCCAAG
Source organism: Shinisaurus crocodilurus (assembly GCA_021292165.1). Classification (NCBI taxonomy): domain Eukaryota; kingdom Metazoa; phylum Chordata; class Lepidosauria; order Squamata; family Shinisauridae; genus Shinisaurus; species Shinisaurus crocodilurus. Next base: position 200,233,371 of record CM037879.1, read on the forward strand.
GGGACACATTAAATTTTCATCACAATAAAGGAGGGTAGTGAAACTGGAGGAATATATAACCCCTTTTCAGGCTGAAAGATTCATTATGGACAAATAAAAGTGCATTACATCTAAGGTCTGAAATCTCAGCCTTCTTCCCCTGCTTTCTTATGTTCATAACTGTAAGTCAGTAAGTATTTTATTTTTCTTATTTCCCTTGGCTATATAGTCTCTCATTGCTTGACAGGCAGAACACAGTGTAACTAAGTGATGCAGTTTTGCCAGTCAGAGCTGCATCAACAGGAAATATCCGTGTAAATTCCTCAGTCTAATAGATTTTGAGCTTCAGTTGTAGGTCACATCATCCTTAGTTTGCTCCCTAGTTAGCAACTCCACCTCTGGGCTTTCAAAACATTTGCTTTCTTCTCTACCAACATTTAATTAGGCCTTTAAAAACAAATCAAAGATGAACACTGACACACCTCTCCCTAATATCTCTCAGTGGCCTAATGGTCATGATGATTCTTTCAGACAGCTGTAGCTTCACAATTTATTTTTTGGCGACTCTGGTTACACTGGAATGAGTATATCAGGCATTTGGGCAATGCCAGCTTGCAAAGGGCTGGTGGCAGATGGAACGAAATCTGCCCAGTGAGCTTGCACCTTTACATGAGTGGAGAGTCATCAATTTCCCCCATTAAGGAGTTGTCACTCAGCCCACCCAGCTGGAAAAAAGAATGTTGTGGGTTTTTTTTTAACAGTCAGGCTAGCTGGTTGCAGAAAATACAAATGCAAAGGGCACTTTAAAATGGAAGCTAAACTATCGTTTGTAGGCAAACTAAAACTGCGCTATTCTGACAGCAGCCAATTTTTTAATGACTATAATATTTTAAGTGATTATTTTTGCCACTTCAGATAGCTCCTCAGAGAGAAGAGGGTTTTTTTTTTAATTAAGACCTAGGCAATGCAAACAGATTAGATATGAGAAGGAGAGGAAAGAAAAATTAGGATGGAGAAAATTAATTAAAATGGCATTGTCTGCAGAGTCATAAATTAGATATTGTGTCTTGCTGGGAATGAGTTATGCTAGTGCCTGGAATATTTAGATTTTAATACTGCAATTTTATACCTACTTTTCTGGAAGTGAGCCCTACTGAACTTGATGGGACCTATTTCTAAATAGGATTGCATTGTCTGTCTGATAGCAGATTGATGGAAGAATCCAGTGTTGATAAACTGGAATTTATGCACAATATACTTAATAGTAATTGCCATAATTCAGAATTAAGTGGTTACAGAGATCATCTGAGTATGAGGTGGTGACTCAGGATTATGCTCTTTCCATAATTAGAAACACGCAGGTAGGATTACAAACTACTCTGCGTGTAGTAAATCAGTTTTTTAATTATTTTCTCCATGTTAGATTTATACATAATTTAACCCTGGATATAAAGCTGAAATGTTAACTGCAAAAACAAATGGCTTCTAATTGTGCATTTCCCCATTCAATCACACATCACATGAAGGCCACTTGAAGCCATAGCTCAATTGGGTCCACTGGGGAAGGACCACAGCTCAGTGATAAGAACACATGTTTTGTATGCAGAAGGTCTCAAATTCAAGCTCCGGTGTCTCTAGGTAGGGCTGGAAAAAATTCTTGCCTGAAACCCTACAAAGCCACTGTCAATAAGCATCAATAATACTGGGCTAGACTGACCAGGGGTCTGACTCATCAGAAGGCAGCTTCCTATGTTCTTATGAGGCTACGTCTGTGTGACACCTGCTCTATGTGGATACTGTGACATGTAAAGAGGGTGCATTTTCTATTGTGCATTTCCTAGCATAGGTTGCCACTGAAATCCAAATGGTAGAAACCTTTTGCCATCTGAGCACTGTTTACAAAAACGTTTTGATACTTGTATCCATGTCAGTTATTATTGCAACCTCAGACCTAGTGATCTGCTTGATAATGACTTAAAGCCAGAATCTCATGGCTCTCACATCCACCAAAAACAGAGCCTAAAGTGGAATATCCCAAAGGAGGGAAACTCTGAGGTGGGGCCAGGGAGCACTTGCATGGAGAGTCAATAAGTGTGAACCGATAAAGCGTAATCCTTTGCTACTTGCTAATTTCCTCCACAAATGACCTCCAAGGCTGTCCCCTACTCCCAAGCTAGGGTTTGGTTCCTAGCTGCTGAAAAAAACACACCTTAAAACAGCCCAAGAGTCCATTTACAGGTAAGAACAGGTGTGGATTCATAGATTTCATAGAGAGGGTGAGGGGGATTTAGCACCCACTTCTGCTTGTGCATTCTCCTCTGCAAATGACCCTCCCTCACATTTCAAGGAAAACATGTGTAGTTTGTAGTTCCACACTAACGTGTTCATGCATTCAGAGAATGGGGGGCATGGGGCTATGTGCACCAGCCCTGCCCTCAACATCTGCACATGAGCCAGCACTACCTCTGTGCTTCATCTTCACCCCTGAGCTAAGCTGAACACAATTAGAATCCCCCCATCAAACCTTCCCACTCAATGCTGGAAGGTTGGTGGCAAAGCTGGCATGCATGGGGGCGGGGTTGACACACATGCCCCTACTCTGCCTCCACACTTTATGCCCATACACATGAATGGAACTAATGTCAGATCAACCTCCTGCTGTCTCTGGGAGCCTGCCCAGGTCCTGCAGGATCCAAGTTTCACCCTTCTACCTGTTCCTTTCTGCTTCACCCTGCTGCTAGTTTCTCCAGTCTTTGCCCAGCAGTTCACAGGTACTCATCCCAGGAAGAAGAGGACAATTGATATCATTTGACCCTGGCAAGTGAAGAACAATAACCTGACTGCAAACACAAAATTAAGACCCAGTTTCATAAAGGGCTAAGAAGATGTAGCATTCCACCATTGGATTGGGAAACAATGCCACATGACCTTCAGAACATGCAACAATACAGAGCACAGGATCTTGAAATGTGGCATATAAAAAGGAACACCATGTTTTCTGTGCAAGCTGTGCCTAGACTGCCACACCTATCACCACCATGAGGATGCATCTTTGTAAATAAGCTGTAATAATTCCATTTCCTTAAGAAAATTCTGAACATTTCTTTAAATAAACTCTCAAATATTTCTTGGTTTTCTCCACCACATCCCCCTTCCTCATACCAATGCTTTTCAAGCATATTGAACACAGCAGCTGTTCTTCATGCCCCTACCCTTTTCAAGGCCCACCGGATCCAGCTTCCTTGGAGCATGCCTGCAGGAAGCGGCCAGTTTCTCTATATTATGCCACAGAATTTTCTCAGTTCTGGTTTAAAGGATGGGAGCAGTATCAAGGGGAATGGAACAGAACCTCAACATTAGGCGAAGCTATACCAAAATGAAATATCTATATGAAATTCTGTTAAATGAAAACAGCCAAGCTCCATACTGCACCAGGTGTAATGTGGACAAATGTCAGATGGGGATTAGATTGACAAACTCATTTAATTTATCCTCTAAAACCGTATGCAGGCTTAGAGAGATGAAAGGTTAGTAAACTAATCCACTATCCTATCTGGCATATGCATGCTTTTTATTCTGTTGGTTTTGAAAGAGAATTTTGACAAGCATTTTATGAGACTTTTAGTACGTATCTAATCTCTAATTCACCCACTTTTGCTATAAGCTTTAGCCAGAGTTGCATGCAACTGCTAAACAAGAGCAATTCAACTAAACAAAGCTAAGCTCTACTCGTTATACATTTATACTCTGCTAAGGTTTAGCTCTCTGTATGGCTGCATATGCCTCAGCAGATGAAAAAAAAATGAAGGCATTGTAAAATAAAAGGTATTATGAAGGGATTTAGTCAAAGAAATTATGGAAACAGACAAGGCTGGAAAAAACGGATTTCAAAATTTCATGTGCTAAATATTTTGATTGATTTACACAGCTTTAAATGCTTGTTACAACATACTATGCATAGCTTGCAAAGTGCAGCATAAAAGGGCTGTATATTGCTGCAGTACTATTCAGGGACCACAAGATGAGGAGTTCTATAGGAAAAAAGAAGAAACCTGCCACACTGCACTGTAGGTCACAACTGTTTCCTCCAAACTTGCCAAAAACATTACCAATATCATTAATGAATCTTGACAAGATCTTGGGTTTGTTTGTTTGCGAATACACAACCAAGTATACTTCTCAACATGAAATGCTGTATCTTTGCTCTTCCCCATATATAAAATAGACAGTGAAATCAGCAGGTGTTCTACTGATGAACTCATACGTTTACTCAGACAAAGTGCTTGGCTTCTGCTACAATTTTATTGTATATGGTCAGCACTGACTTCATGTATTCCACACCAAAATATTCTCAACCACTACAAACAAGTACGGTACATCATATTTTGAGGGGAGGGAATGTATATGAGAATACTCTCCTTGAGGCAGATTTTCTTAAGTCTGTCTTGTTTTATTGTCTTGGTTTATATCAGGGTTGCCATCCCAGAATAGCAAAGCCTTTTTGTAGTAGTTGTATATTTGTGTATTTGGCATATGATCCAACCAAGGTTAAGCAATTCTAGGTGCCATTTATTTCAATGAGAGGAAACCTAACTATGTGTATGCTTAATGCTCTGAATCAAATTGTAAGTACATAAGAAATGGCCTATCTAGTCCCGGTCCAGCATTCTATCCCCACAGTGGCCAATCAGATGCCCATGGGAAGCCCACAAGCAGGACATGACTGCAATAGCACCCTCCCACTCCTGTTCCCCAGCAACTGGCTTTAGGAGGCATACATCTCCCAATAATGCAGGTAATATATAGCAATCAACAGGACCTAAAAATTAGTTTTAACATTGGCTGGATCTCATCCTATATTTCTAACTCACTATTTGGGCATATATGGTGACTCAGGTTATGACCAATTTAAATATTCAGATATTTAGTATTATCATAATATCCACTGACCAAAAATAATTTGATGCTTTGAGCTGATGGAGGGTGACACCAAAGGAATTCTGATTCTAATGATTTTTCTGAATCAAATGACATGTTCCTTGTCTTCTTATTGTTGCTCCCATGCTATACCCTTTACATCTGCATCATAAAACCAGTCTCTGCATGCCACATAGTACACAGGTGGCTTTTGATAGTGCTTGGAACTACACATAAACAAACTAATTGTACACTATGTGTTCAATGGGATTATTTGTTCCTATTGTAAGAGACAGAGTGTTAAAATATATACTAACCAGGTGGTGGCAAGATGTGGGCTTGAATCGGTTAACTGGGATCTGTAACCTGGGTTCCCCAACACACAAGAAGTGGGCAGGTAGGAAGTGGCTGAGACTGGAAAGGGAGGCGAGCAAAGGCATTAGGATCCAGCGGATGTCAGGCAGAACAAAGTAGGAGATCATGTCCAACAACTCACTGAGACAGAGATGGTGAGGCAAAATGGAAGGGGATGGGGGGTACTGTATATCTGGACTTTTTTGAACTGAAGCACTATCAAGGTGGCCAATAGACAAGAAAAAATAGCCTACCCATTATTTTCTTTTTCTTTTTTACTGTCACACCACTGATGGAAAGAACCATCCCCTGTCTTGGCCAATGCTGGAATTTTTGAAAGAATGCTGCACTGCAAGTATTGATCTGAATCAGAAAGGTACTTCTTATGTTTCTTAACCAAGAGGAGGTTGGGATCACTGAGGACAGTTTAGTTATGCCTTAGCTACTATGATGCACTTGCTTTATAAATTTAAAAAATAATCAGAGAATCATGGAGATGCTAGTAAAAAAATAAGAGTAGGCTGTGCAAGACTGAAACCAGACTGTCCCTATCAGGTCATCAGACCACTTTTGAACTGAGCTCCCCTCATGGACTTGCCCCCCAACTACTGAGTCCCACCTCTGGACTTGCCCCAAATGGCTGGGCTCTGTCCCTAGGCTATAGGACCAGCTTTGGACTCCACTCCAAGAACATCTCTCAGAATCCCACCCAGGTACAAACTTTATTTGTTTGTTTGTTTGTTTGTTTATTATTTATTTATTTATTATATTTATACCCCGCCTTTTTTCCTGCAAGGAACCCAAGGCGGCTTACATAATCCTCCTCCTCCTCTCCATTTTATCCTCACAACAACCCTGTGAGGTAGGTCAGGCTGAGAGTCAGTGACTGGCCCAAAGTAACCCAGTGAGTTTCATGGCCGAGCGGGGACTAGAACCTGGATCTCCCGAGTACGTCCAACACTCTAACCACTACGCCACACTGGCTCTGTGTTTATTATTTATTTAAAGAGTTTGCAATCCTAGGCGCTAATTTAATTCTTGCCAGGGAAACACTGAAGGCAGTGGCATGTGAGCATTGTAGGGGCAAAGTGGCCATCCTACTAAATGTATTTGACTAAGAAGACTCCAGAATAAGCTCGTTACATGATTGTTTCCCCATACAGGGAAAAGTAGGTTCTATTATATTCAACAGTAATTTAGAATAACTTATTAAAATATGTAAAATGACCAATTGTAACTATAAGTTAACTGAGAGCAGGAATGCTCATCCTTTTGGGATTGGTGGGCACATTTGGAATTTTGAGAGTGTGTCATGGGTGCTCCCATAGAATGGCTGCCATGGGGGGGGTTGTCCTTTCATAAAATGGCTACCATGGTGGGCATGGTCAGTCACAAAACACTCGTTTTCCAGAAGGCAAACTGGCGAGGCTAAAAAAAAAGAAAGTTGTCCAAGAACCTAAACACAAGGCAGAGGTGGGATCTGAGCTCCAAAACACAAAACCACTCTTTTGCATTGAAGGTAAAGATGGTGCTGGAGGGCAGAACTTCTCTTTGCAGCATGCCAGCTTCACAGTTAGAAATAATAATTTTAAAAATCTTAAGAAATAAAATAAAAAATAGGAAGGGCAGGGAGCTTGGCAGGTGCCAAGACAGGTATCCGTGGACATAAAGGTGTTCATGGGCACCACGTTGGAGTTCCCAGACTGAGAGTATCCTAGAACACAGGTTGGTAAGAAAATCACTCCTTTTTGCTCCAATTTGAACTCCACAGATAATGCAGTCAGTACTGGATGTGTCCATGTTGCCTTCTTGCCATGTTCATATGGATACTTTTCAGTTTGTACAACTTGAAGATGTAAACAGGATTCTTGGAGGAGTGAAGCCTGTTGCATGCATGCTCAACCCATGTGCTTCCTGGCTTGTAAAATCTGCCAGTGTGGAGCTTGATTGTTGGATGATGGGGATTACATATATTTCCCTTAGGAAGGATGTTATACAACATGTATTAGAAGAGTCTGTGGGAATGGTCTCTACTGAAGAAGGCTTCATTAGATCCCACAGAGCTGAATAATTGCCAGTCTCAGACATATCACATTGGGGAAAGGAGGTGCTTGAGCATGGGGTGGTGGCATAGCTCTGGGTTTTCCTGGAGGAAACTGATTATCTGGATCAAGGTTTCTGACCTGGTTTGGGGATTGAAAGTGTTCTGGTCACCCCAGTGGATGACCTTTGCTGGGCAACAGATAGGAACCTGTGGCCTGGTTAATTCTTCTGGGCCTCTCAGTGGTTTTTGATACGTCTGGGGTGCCTCACTAGGTGCCTCATTTGTATACTTCTGGGGTGCCTCACCAGGTAGGGACTGGGGGCACTGTATTTAAGTGGCTCTTGTAACTCTTGGACTATTGGTCATACAAGGACAGCTTGTATGCTGGGGACAGCTACTCCAAATATCAGGTTTGCCACCCCCAATCAGGAGTCTAACGGGTAAAGCAAGGATTGATCTTGTCTGCCATGCTGAGGGAGATTGCTGTGTCATCAGTATGTCGATGATACTCATTCTATCTCCTTTTTTCATTAAAGCCTAGTGAGGCAGTGGAGATGATAAACTGGTGCCTGGAACTGCAATGGACTGTATAGGGTTGAACGAACTGAAATTTAATTCAGATAAGATGAAGTACTGTTAGTTGGGGCAAGCTGATCTGTAAGTGGATGCAAAGCCTCTTCTGGTTGGGGTTGCACCCCCTTTAGAAGATCAGGTTTGCCACCTGGGAGTGTTTCTGGACCTGGTGCTGTTTCTGGACGCCCAAGTAGTGGCAGTAGTCAGGAGCACTTTATACTGGTATATGGTGTTATGCCAGCTGCACCTTTATCTGGAATAAGTGGAGGAGGAGTATGTAAGCCGCCTTGGGTTCCTTGCAGGAAAAAAGGCGGGGTATAAATATAATAAATAAATAAATGGTTATTCATACTATAGTTATTCATACTACAGTAACACAGAACAGGCCTGTGGCTTACGCTGGCTCAGCTTGTCTGAGCGTGGAAAGCTAAGCAGGGTCAGGCCTGGTTATTACTTGGATGGGAGACCCTTCCTCTAGTTTCCTGCATTGAGCAGGGGGTTGGACTCGATGGCCTTGTAGGCCCCTTCCAACTCTATGATCCTATGATCCCTATGATTCCTACTAGGACTACTGTAATACACTCTACATGGGGCTGTCTGTCTATGAAAAGTACTTGGAAATGGCAATTGGTCCAAATTGCAGCAGAATTCACACAGCACATACCTCCTCTGTTTGTTCATGGGACCAGTTCAAGTTGCTACTATTAAGCTTTAAAGCCATCAATGATTTGTGGCCAGGATACCCAAAGGACCATCTTGTCCCACATGTACCTACTTAAGTGTTTCAGTCAACATCTGAAGCCCTGCTACGTGTAGCTCCTCCTTCAGAATCGAGGTGGGTGATCACAAGAGACAGCCTTTTTGTGACTGTGCAGTTATGGTACACACACGTACACCACCTGTGGCCTGGCCTTGCCTGGCCTAGTCACTGCTTGCCTCCCTAAAAGCAGTGAAACCCTAGCTGTTGAACATGTGTTTGGTTGCTAATGTGGCTGCTGCTGGATACTGCTGGGCATTGTTTTTAGTGTGATGCTGTTATTTGCTGCATTTTCATATTTTAATATGATTTTGTATACTGTTTATTATATATTGTTTTATAGCTGCTATTTTAGTTTACTTTGTAAGTTGCCTTGGTGGTAGTTAGGACTGAAAGCATAGATGATTAAATGTAGCTAGTAAGTGAGTAAGTAAGGAAATCAAAATCATTGTGAATCTGATGAAAAATTGAATGGTTATGTAATGGGAAAACCATAGTTAATAGCCTTATTCCATTTAGGTAGTGGTGGAGTATGGTTACAAAGGACAAAAGAGTAAGATCTGCATTGGTGTTTTGTTGTATCGGTGACCTATTTTGCTAAGCACATATGCTTGAGACATTTTTTGCTGGATAACCTTTGACATGATAACTCCTATACATAATGTCTCAAGCTATTTGATATTGAGATAAGAAAAAAACTATCTGACAAAATGAAATAATTAGAGGGAGACATACTTCTTCCCTCTCTTGTATTTCATTCCAGAGAAAGTGTTGTGCTCTCAGCAGGCTCAGCAGAGAATTAAATACTGTATGGACTAAACTGTTTGCAAATTAGAAACTAAAATTAAGCAAACCTTAATGGTGGCTCCAGGGAAAAACAGCCAGTTACCAGTGTCCACAGGATCAAGATTATCTTCTAAAACAATTTGTCTATGAGCTGCATTTATGATCAGAATATTGTCCAATGCCCAGCAGGCTTCATACACATCACCAGCATGCACATATTCCTGCTTCCATTGAAACTGAATATTTTCTCCTTTGGCTTCTTGAGGAAGGTAAAGAATATGGATGATAGTGCTGACATTGGAAGGAGCTCTGTTGGATATGGAGATACAAAATAAATATTATTACTATTACTGTAGTTGTTACAGCTAAAATAAAAAACTTCTTATTTAATCATCAAACTCTTCATTCATCTACAGTGAGTTCAGTCACAGTTCAGTAATATTAAAGTGCATTTTCCCAAATTATGCTTATGCCACATGTTGACATCACACTTCTAAAAGCTGATAATTATATATTTAGGCTACTGATACAAAGCATAAAGAATGATATGGAATACAATTCTGCAGGAAGCAATCCTGCATAAGCCCCATGGAAATGAATTGGGTGTCACAGTTTGCATGTCTGTGTCCGTCCTAATTGGGTGTCATGGCCCCAGCCTTGAGCTCAGAGTAGAGGAAGATGGGAGGAGCCAGACAGATTTCTGATGTGCTTCTCACTGGGGAACTGGACCAGACTCCTAGCACTAAGCCTGAAGCTGGTGGCTGGGAGCCCACTAAGTGGTCAGGAGATCTCTGCCTGGAACTGGAAGGCAGGAGCCCACAGAAGTGGAGCTAGGACTTTCAGAAGTGCCTTCCTCTGAACTCAGAGAATCATGTGCCTCCCATATTACCATGCCGGCCCAATGATACAGGGAGCACACCAGGTGGGAGGTTACACAGAGAAGAAGCAGCACCTGTCTGCAGGCCAAGGGGTTAACCCTTTAAGAATCTCCATTCTTCAAGAAAGGAAGCGTAAATTACAGGAGGTAGACTGGAGGCAGAGGCTAATAAGGCCTGAGTTCACATCCAGCCTTGATCAGAGCAAATTGCTCACTAGGAGCTATCCCTAGTGCTGCAAGAAGTGGCCCATCTTACTGTTTTGCTACCTTGCCGGCATTGCTATCATACGCTTTATAGGAGAAGAACCCTCTCTGAATCAAATTCCAAAATTTGGAATCATTTCCCTTGATAAGGGCAAGGCCCACGGATTTCCAGTTATTTATGAAAAATGCCTTTTTTTTCTCTCACAGCAGTTTTATATTCTCTCTGCTGCTGCTGCAACAAAAGGATAGCTTTATCGGTGCGAACGCTTTTCACCTGTCTAGTTAATTTGCTCAGTTCCTTTTTCTTGAACTTGCAGTCTCTATCAAACCAGGATTGTGAGGCCATTGAAGTTTTGGCATTGCTATCTCATGCCGTTTCTGGTGTGTCCATCTTGCTAAAGTGCATCATGGTCCCAGTAGGGACAGATCAAATTATGGAGTAGCACAAAAGCACTACTATGCCCTTGAATACTACTGAGCCCATGAGCACAATCCAGTGGCAAGCTCACTTTCTGCATGTTCCATTGAAATTAATGAGAGTTACGCCAGAGCACTAAGGTTCCATCATTGGAACAATATGTTACATTCATTTTTTTTTCAGGCATATGCAGGAAGGCTTCTGGCTCAATTATGCTAATATTAAGATTTTGGGCTGGAAGAAGAGGAACAAAAAAATGGTTTTATATTTGCTTCACAGGACTATTCAGTTAAATGATACCATGTGTTACAGTGAAAGAAAGCCTTTCAGAATTCCTCATGTTGCAGTAGCAAAACCATTTTCTTTAGATAATATTGTGTAATTTTCAAAAATGTTGATGTAACTATGCTGTAGGACAGGCCATAAACTTTTTTTTTTTTACTGAGTGTCTTCTATCCTATTTGAAGCTAGCTGCCATGCTGAAAATTACTGCTCCTGCAGAGATTAAAGGTGGTGCTAAAACACAAACCACCAATACTTCTGGAATGTAATAACACAGACATGAAAATACAATGGCAAACCCATACATCTCTCCCTTTTGATTGAGTGGATAGATTGGTAAACATGGCAGTAGTGGCTTTAGAGGATGCACCTAATTTCTGTTTTTATCATTCAATATTGTTGGACTCCTAAATTGAATTGATTCAGATTGAGGGGAAAACATTGGTGAAATGTGTAACACAATGAATCTTCAATATATAAAAAACATTATCCATTGGAATCTGATGGAAGTAATGATCAGAGAGAATAAAGCATCATAATATTCCTGCGCAGTAGGGAAGTGTTCTTTGTATATATAGCCTTGCATAGGGGTATGTTTTTTAATCTACTAGGTGCAGAGAATGACTCCATAGTCAAGCATATGAGCTCTATTACTAGGCACAGCAATCTGCCTGAATCCCCATCCCAGTCCTCAGATTCAGTTCCAGAAGGGCCTATCACCACTCCATTCACAGGTATGTACTGAACCAAGGGAAGAGGGATCATTATTGCAAAACCAGCCACATTGCTTTGCAGAGCCCAGGACAAACTGGCAGGCCTACATGTAAACTATGTACACATACAGGTACAAGGGCTCCAGTTGGCAAATAGAGCTCTCTGCCTATAAAGGTTTCTGCGTGTATAGGTGAGATAATGAAGAGTCAGACACAGGTACCGTATATATGGTTTCAAATCAGGGCCACATTTATTGAATTAAAGATCTGTGAAGGGCGAAGGGCGGTGAGGGCGGGGAGACAGGGACGTAAGCCCCCCATCTCCCCACCCCAGCTAAGCCCATTGGCTCAGCCGGCAGTGGCCTGGCTTGTTATCTGACTCCCCATCCTCCCCCACGTGCAAACTTCTCCCTGACCCCAGGATGTGGGGCCTGGGCAAGTCCATTCTCTGTTCTCTTCAATGGAGGGACCAGCTCTGTGCATCTGAAGGGTTTGTACATATGAAGTTGCCCTTTCCATCGATTGAGGAGAATGGATGAGGTGAGCCAATAGGGTCTAGTTCATGGTCCCTATGCAAAGAAACACTAGCACAATCAGAACATTTCACAGAAAAATAGAAATATTAACTAAATTTGTCCCCCTCCCAAAATCTGGGATGCATTCACTTACGCTCAGAAGCACTATTCTCTTATTCTCTAACCTGTACTTTAAATCACTGGCATTTCCCTAAAACATATCTTGAATGAATGCTATTATAAAATAAGCAAAACTGAGTAAGTGAAAGAAAAAATGCCCAGCATTTTAAAACAATGCAATACCATGAGAAACGTTAAAAATATTTTTTAACAAACCTAATTTTCTCCAGCTGAATCCAATCTGCAGAATTATTCTTGGAGTAGGACACAATGATGTTGGGATCTGAGTAACTAAAGCGACATGAACCCGACCCTGTAAAGAGCAATAACATTAAAAGTGTTATAACACAGCCAGGTAATAAATTATGCTCCAGAGACATTCACTTCTGACTGAGTCCTTGCCACCATTATCAATTTTCCATATTTTAAAATTCTTTGATTGATGATGAAATTTGCTGTGATCTGTTTCTGAAAGAAAATATATAATAATGCGTGTTCTCTGAGTCAGAAATAATGTGGAAATGATAAATCACAGCAGTGCAGCATAATCTGCTGTAGATTTCCCAAGGGAAGCCATAATAAATTACTAAAGACCCCCTATTCAAAAAGCACACACAAGTAATGTTAAAGCAAAAATGAAGCGCCATGTGCCACACTTGCCAAGGTAAACATTCAAAGGCTGCCATACATAAAGAGATTTCATAAGTATAGAGGAAAGCCCTTATTGCAGAACCACTGGGCTTAAGTGCATTTAACTCTATATTGGATGTGGATCCTCCTACCTCTAAAAGTTAAAGTTGTCTTGGGAGCTATAAATATGATACCGAATCTTAGTGGAAACCATTGTTAAAATGTCACTGCTCTTTTCTTGTGTGGGAGTGGTTACTAGGGTGGGCCTGCACAACCTGTGAGTCTTCTCACCAAGGCAAGGACAGCCTACTAGCAGCAGCCATGAAATGCAGCTGGCCAGGTGTTTGACCCATTCTGAGTCATTTGTGGTTGGTGGGTGGTGCTTGGCTTGGTGGACCACAAGTTGTGCAGCCCTGCACATGGGGAAAGGGCTGTGATAAGGAAAAATGAGCATACAGGCTCATCTCCACACCCGCAAGATCCCCTGGCTCCCCTCATCTTCTCCATTATAGCTATTAAGTTATCACTGCTGGATTAGGACAGGCACAATCTCAGTTTCGAATTAGAACTACTAACAAGACCAAGACGCAGGGAAACAAATTTATCAGGAACATGCTATATTCTCCATTTTCTCTTCAAGAAGTCATGAAAAAGAGAGACTTCTTGTTATATACACTGAAGTTTCACAATTTAGTTCTTCTGTTCAGAAAGTTAAGGTGGAATGAGCTATTTTTGGGGGGGGGGAATGCTCCTAACACTGAGATTGTCACCTCAAGGTGACTGTTAGCATCAGCATTTCTGGCTATAAAGATTGTCATAGTTGTGGTGGGACAGGCAAATCAAGGGCTGTTCTGTTGTTTTTGACATGTCAGCTACTTACAAATGTTCAGCTATGTGGTTTCGAAATGTGCAAGTAGAGAATAAAACGTTCTCAACTAAATCACTTCCCTTTTACAGACCTAAAAATACATCTCAGGAGAGAAACCAGAATCTGTGATAACACCTTTTTGCTTCTCTTCCGTACTTTTATCATCTTTTAAAAAAAGAATTTTTAATGATGTTAAAAATAAACTTTCAAACCCTTACAAACATGTACAATATGTTCCAACATCTTTGTGTGAACACAGAGGCAACAGGGCTGCAATTAATTAATGTTGCACCAACAAGGGTATGTTGCATTCCCAATTAAGCGCTTGAAAACAAATTGACTAGCAACTGCCCCTAGTTTATTTTTACCAACTTTTTACCATATTAAAAACAAATGAGGTAAGAACAATTATATCCCATTTTTACCCATCTGCTGGAACAATAACTTTTACTGAATGACATCTGTTGCCATTTTCTACATTTCTATTGCACTGGAATTCCATGCTCTGAACCATAATAATTTATCATATTTCATCAGCATTCAGTTTTAAACTAGTTAATTTTAAATAGCTGTATAAAGATAGCTGTTCTAAGGAAAGGATCAGAATAATTGCATGAAGTTGGCTTTCTAAGTAGAAGTAACCAGCTACATTCTGCTGCTCCTTAATATTGTTCAAGGACAGTGTCAGGTAGGTTCCAACGTACCTGTAATTGTGTTATCAATGAGTGTGTTCATTCATCACTTTAAGCCAAAATGTCTGGCTTACTAAACCACAATGTGAACAAGCCATGTGCTTGTGTATGTAGCCTGTTCACTCTTGCTTCACTTCTCCCACTGCATAAGTGGGTAAACCAAAAAGGGGGTAGCTTTGTGTTACCCCTGAAACCAGGATTATAGTTAAGTGTGCCAAAACAAGCCAAGATAGTAAATCAGCTTTAAACCAGGGTTTGTTGTTGACTTATGAATCTTGGCTTGTTTTGGCACACTTAACCATAATCCCTGGTTTGGACATCACACAAAGCTATCTCTTCCTGGTTACCCACTCTCACTAACAGAGAAGTGAAACAGGATCAAATGGGCTGTGTGCACCAGCATGCTGCTCATTCATATCATGTTTTATTTAGCCAGGACTCCTGGCTGAAAGTGATGTGCAATTGTGGACAATACATCAGTGTCAACAGTCTGCTTATTTTCAACATCCTGAATAATGTGGTGCCATATACAAACTTGTCTACCCCTAACACCAAATCATTTATGAACAGGTTAAATGGCACCAGATCTAATACAGATCCTTGGGGAAGCCAGTACTTCCTTTCTTCCACTGTGAAAACAGTCCATTTATTCCTGCCATCTATTTCCTGTTGTTTAACCCATTACCAAACCAGAAAGGACCTGTTGTCATATTCCATGACTGCTATGTTACCCAGGAGACTTTGGTGAGAGCCTTAGTCAAAAGCTTTTTGAAAGTCCAAGTTTATAATGTCTACTGGAACACACTGTCAACAAACATAAATAGAGGTGATCTGGTAGATATCATATACATACACTTCCAGGTGCTTTAATGTCAAGGAAAAACATTGTTACTTATTCTCCTGAACTGGATTTCAGTTCCATATCCAGGTCAGATACTAGCCTATCAGAGGAACAGGATCCGAGTCACCTACGAGTATTTGACATTTCAGGGTGACCGACTATACTGTTTTGGAATCTCATAGGCTTGCTTTAGGTCTGCTTCAATGATGCAAAATGGTTATGCTGCCAATGTAGTTCCTTGCTCAGTTAAAATAGTATAACTTGGATGCACTATTAAATAGTGTCAGAAAACAGATAGGAAACACAAACGTCAGCAAAGAACATTTGTTCTGATTACTCAGGCAAGAACAGAATTAAATGATGGCCACTTAGGGAGACTCCTCCAAAGAAGTTGCATATGTAGTTTATCTTAACATAGCTGAACTGTATGAATTTTATACTTCCAGGTGCTTGAATGCCTTTGAGACACAGGCACAGGCACTTAATTAGAGTCTCATTCGTAGGTGCCTGAGGGAATAGCCTTTGACTATGCCATGTTTATGGAAAGCAGATATACGGTACTACCAGCAATCCACAGTGTCAAATGGAGCCTTGTGTTTTACTCAGATAAGCAGGATGTCATCTGTGAAGAGAGCTATTTTATGTTTGTTACCATGGGCTGTGATGCCCTGAACCTCTAGAGAATCCCTTGAGAACCACTGCGAGTGATTCAATGGACTGCACAAACAAAAGAGCTGGCTTTGTACTGTTCTTCAAGGGAAACAAATCTTGTAACAGGAATTGAACAGATATGAGAACGTATGTGTAAAATTGCACAAGTTATAGAACCAGAACAAAAAGAATAGATAAATCCCCACCCAAACTAATGTTGCATCTGCATGTATGGATAGGTGACTGCTTCTGATTATCTGGACAGTCCAGTAACTATGTTAAATTAATATTATGGCTTATGTTACTCCCACCATTTGGTTGGCACGAATTAATGAGTTTTCAGTGAATTAAAGCTACAGTTTCCTATTCTTATTTACTTGGCTACTTAATGAATAAAGTAGGGTATGTGCAGAGCAGAGTATCTATCAGGTTACGGCAATGATCTCAGCTCTGTAGCTCAAATGGTGGGACCTTTAACACTTGGAAGATAAGTCCCATTGTAAGTAATTACGTGCTGGAGCACCAAGACTTTATAGGTATTATTGGCTATTTTATAGAGATCTTAAAATATTAATTCCATGTGTTCTTTTACACACTGACATCAATCCCTAAAACTCTGCATTTTGAATAGCATTTTGCGTTCATCTGAGATACTCATGCCAATGGAACTTAGAATAAATAATGCCATTTGTCTATACATTTAGCATATATTAGGGCTCAATCCTAAGCATGTTAAGGGTGCAATTCTATGCATCACTAGTTGGGGAATGCTGGGAATTATAGGACTTTTTTCTGTCTAAAGATGCATTGGATTACGTCATTAAACAACTACAGTAAAATCAAACATAAGCCCTAAAAACCAGATTTGTCAAAATGTCCAAGATTTACTGCCATCTTATATTAGGTCAAGTTCCCCACGCCCCTTAAAAAAGCTGCAATTTTTGGATCCCTCCCCGGCCAAATGTCATAAAAGGCTAAATGTTAAATGTTTTTAAAATGGAGAAATGGTTCAATTAAGGGGAAGAAAAACCCCAAACAAATGCTGCTGCTCCCTCTCTTCTGCCCTGCCAGTGCAAACTTGACAGAGGTTTGGATAAAGCAGTTCTTCCTGCCCCCACTGGTAGGATTGCTCTGAAAGTGTTCTACCCACTACCACGTAAAAGGCAGGCACTTTCTTAGGGAGTTTTTAGTACTAAAAAGTATTTTAATGTGAAGGAGCTATATGTGAATAATGTGATTATTTTAAAATTACAGTTGCAATTCTACCTCTGAAAAAATCCTTGGCGGCATTTTACACAGTGCCTTTCTAAAAGGACAGTGAGAAAAACAAAAAACTCCCAAACTCCTTATAAATCATTCTGAAGGAAAAATATATATTTTTTCTAAACATCTATTGATCAAATAGCAACAGCAATTTTACTTAGACAAAAATGCTATTCCAATACAATATTCCAATGAGGATTATTTTTAAAATCTCTTTATAATCCAGTATTTATTATCCAAGAACAACTAATCCCATAATGGCATGTGTTTCTGCTTCCAAAGGATCCATTTTACCAAATGGAAGACTCGGTGTCCTAAACTGGAAGGTTGATTTGTTGTGGCTTATTTTTATTGCTTTACTATTTCTCCTAAATCTCCAAAATGGCACAGAACAGAACATTTTGGGGAAACTAAGATGGCAGCTGCAACTCTGGTCACTGAAGGTCTGGAATGGAGGCCCAGCAGACATCACAATTTGCAGTGGGCCCTGGCTAGGTGGTGATGCCAGGCCAGCTCAGGAGGTAAGGCACTGAGCTTGACTGCAAGTCCCAGCTTGAGACCCCCTGGTGATTTTTATTCCCATTCCACTCAGTTCCAAAATCTGAGCAATGTGTCAATACAGAAAGTCACTGGGCTACTTCCCTGCCTGCCTCCTGCACCTGCCCATATACCACCTCCTCATCTTGTCCTGCTCCATCTTCCTTTGCTATACTCATCCTCTTACTTAACTGCCTGTGTGACTTTAGCCCATAACTTTTTGCCTGCTTTAGGGTTTTTGCAACAGCTAACCACTTCTGCCACACTGGTGAGTACCCCACCATCACCTCACCCTGCAAAGACTTAGACAATGATCTACTGTCAATAAGTGTCAAACCAGGCAAGTATTGTTGCCCTCCAGGTGGTCGGTAAAATGCCAAACTGACATTGACTAAAGACCAAATTTATTCCTTGGTCTCCAGAAGCAAATTGCTTTTCAGTGCTGAATCCAAATCCCACATTGTTGCTCTGACATACCACAAAAGCAGCTACTGCTGCTTAATGACAGTAGAATCTCCACACAATCAAGATACTATTTTCTCTCATGGAATTCCATATGAATGAATTTCTTTGTGTAGGAATCAGAGGAAAAAGCTCAATCTTAGGGCAGAATATTTGTTCAGGAAGGGAACACATCTCCTTTCTGAGCCCCTCATATAAGAGGATTAAGAGACAAACCAACTTTAAATTTGGAATATCAAAATTCACCCATAGGCTTTATATCATGAAGGAATGATTTGTCTAAACTTATTATGATGAGAGCATATTAAAAGAACAGGCACTTAGTTTAAAAAAATAAATTTCTAATATTCTCATACCTGGTAGAAACAATGGAAAGAAAACTATATCTAGAGATCTGTACAGCTCTTAAACAAATAACACAAATGTTTTGTTTCAGCAAATACCTCAAGCATCTGTATACATTGAGCAAAAGCAGCCTCCATAATATCCCCATTCACCTTCCCATCAGCCCCAATTGCTCACGAAAAATAACAGAAACCATTAAGGTCAATTATTCATTGAACAGGCTCAGACATAACACTAAACCATAGTTTGGCTTGGTAAACCAAGCTGATATTTGTATATGCCTCGTCAATATCAAGCTGTTCCCTCTGGTTTAGCTTCCTTGCACAAAACATGCTTGAACAATATATTTTATGTTTCCCCCACTTTGATTTTTGCATGTGAAAATTAATCTACTGTCTAAGGTTGTGATAATATACACACTTACCTGAGATTAAACCCAATTAATCTCAATGGGTTATATCTGACTGGACATAGGACTGGACTATTATCTCATGTTCTAGCATTTACCCAGTAAGTAGTGTTTCCAGATACTAATAATTAATTCAAATATCTTGTGAAGATGGTCTAATTTTTGTTGCCAAAGCTCCTTGTATTACATTTACTTGCAAAAATCCTAATATTTGTTAATGGGAGAGTATACATTCCTGTTATTTAAAAGAGCAACACTAGAATTGTTCCACAGCGAAAACCTGTGATACTTTGAGTGAATACAAGCAAACCATTTACCAATTTGGCATTGGGGACTACATCATGCAATCACTAGAATTGTTTGTCTGTAGCATCGGCTTATCTTTTCCCACATACCTGCAGTGGATCAGAAGTTTCAGTAACATTTCACCTGAGGGTGATTTCCTTCATCACTACAGAGACAACCAACTCTCAGGATTAGAGAACCTAACTTTACTTCTAATGTTAACAGAGCAGAAAAAATTATCCCTCAGCTATGGCACATTCCCCCCCCTCCTCTTCTTACCCTTTACTTTTCTGCTCTGGGGTATTTA
Source organism: Shinisaurus crocodilurus (assembly GCA_021292165.1). Lineage (NCBI taxonomy): Eukaryota > Metazoa > Chordata > Lepidosauria > Squamata > Shinisauridae > Shinisaurus > Shinisaurus crocodilurus. The sequence goes on from CM037879.1 coordinate 200,253,200, forward strand.
CTACAGCAACTTCCCCCAACCTGGTGCCCTACAGATGTGTTGGACTACAACTGCCACCTCCAGATTTGACTCAGAGCCCAATTTGGAAGCTGTCTACTTTGACTCAGGTACCAGACCTGAGCTGAGCTTTCAAAATCCAAGGCTTCATGTCTCCCATTGACTATCATGGGATATAAAAAATGGCTATAACTTTTTTCTCGTTGTCAGAATTGGATGATATTTGCAGGCGTAGTAGCCCCTTAGGGATTACATTTGCCAAATGTCAGAAAAACAAATAAATGCATTTTTGTGCTACATGCTTTTATATTTTGATTTTTTAAAGGGAACTGCCAATAACTTTGCAGGGTTAGTTGGCCCTTCTGAGGGGATTGAGCCTGCCAAGATTCAGATGAATAGGCACAGGGACGTTTCTGTAAGAGCAGCCTTGATATTTTGCAGGTCTCCAAAAGAGGATGCATTCATCTCCCTATGTTCCTTGTAGACCAGTGTTGTGAAAATGACAGACAGTCTAGAGCAGATGTTGCTGGACTACAGCTCCCAGAATCCCTTGCCATTAGCCATGCTGGCTGGGTATGTTGGGAGCTGTAGGCCAGCAACATCTGGGGACCCAAGGCTGGAGATCCCTGGTCTAGAGGTATGCCTCAGTAAGAAAATTGCAAAGTTTCAAAGGATAGATGCAGTGCTTCATGTGGATGGGGAGTTTTCAATATTTGGGGTGGTGGTGGAGGGGAAAGTGATTGGCTGCCCCTTCCCTCACCTCCTGTTTTTTGGGGCAATTTGTATGAAAATGGTACACATCATAGAGGTTTCTGCAGGCAAGAAAGCTGCAAAGTTTCAGAAGGACAGGTGAGGGAGTTATGAGGACTGAAAACCAGTTTAAGGCTTTTTCATAGTGAAGCCTGGTGGCATGGGAAGAATGGCCATCTCACAGTCCCAATCCTTGCCCTCCCCCAAAGCACAGAGCCCCTGGTAAAATGTGCTATAGGATTAGAAAGTGGACCTGTCAGTCACTCGACCTCCCTCACTCTCTCTGCTCATCAGCATTTTAGAGAAACCAAATGATGCTATTTGGAGAGGAAACACAATGTCTGTATCTCTGAAACATGAATTGGTAATGGAACTTTGTTCTGGCCCAGCTTTAGTTCTGGTAGCTTCAGAGGGAAGCCCACTTTGCCTCTGGAAGCACCAGCAACGGTCTGAAGGGGCCTGATTCTGCTCAGGTTTCATCCAAATCCAATGCACATCCCATATACATGTAAATATGTTTTTACATCTGACAGGAATTGGGAGTATTACCACAACTCTAGGGATGTACAGTAATACCTTGGATTGCAAGTAACTTGGTCTGAGAGCGTTTTGCAAGACAAGCAATTTTTTAAAATAAATTTTGACTTGATAAACAAGCGACGTCTTGTAATACAAGCAGTGTAGAGATGTAACCGCTCGCCTCGAGCGGGCCAAAATCGGTCCCGCTCACGCTCGCCAGAGACTCGCTTTGATATAAGAGTGTTTTGGATTACAAGCACGGTTCCGGAACAAATTATGCTTGCAATCCAAGGTATTACTGTATATGTTTGGGAGAGGCCAGTAGCAGGTGGGAAGGCAGTGGCTGCTCCTACAGCTGATTCCCCCAAGTCTCTAAGTCATACTGATTGAAACTACTTTTTAAAATCCTAAGCTCATGCACATCTCTACAAAATACAGCTCATATGGAAAACACACTCGCATTTGCCAGTTTTCAGACATTAAAATGCCTCTTTACATTTAAACTAAGAGCTCATACACAGCTCCTGTCTCTGCCTGAGCATTTCCCCTCTTCCCTGCTGTCTACATGTATAGCAGTTCAGTCATTAATCCATCATTATTATGAGTCACCTTCCACAGATGGGCTATGAATGATCATGTTCAGGGGAAGTTCAGGGACATTGCTAAGGGGAGAACACTGGCTTTGTGAGTGAGATGCAGAGACTATTTTGGCTAATGAACCATGCTAATATCTCATGGCAGCTGAGCTTTAAAACTCTCGTGTGATCCTCCTCAGCCCTAAACTGTGCAATTAAAAATTCTGGTTGAAAAGATCCCTAAGGTGCTGCCTTTAAATATCTTAATTAGGAGTAATCCCATTGCACATTATAGTAACTCAGAGCATTTCATCTAGCTGAAATGTAGTAACATACAAGGAGGAAGTGAAATAGCTGGAAATAATCTGACACTGGGGCAGATAGTAAGCAAAAGCAGGAAAGCATTTGAGTTAAGAAACACCAGCAATAATTTATAATAATTCTTAGTGAACACAGACATCAAGCCTCCTAGTTTGAATCTGTGTTTATAGATTGTAGAGGTTATCTCTACTCTTTTAAGGATAAAAGTAGTTTCATGGATCAGTAAGTTGACAAGTGAGTCAACTGGCAGGAAAACCTATTTACCATCTCTATTAAATAACACCAAACTATCAGCAGCACAATATTTTGGATGCTTGCCTTTAGTAGAGCCCAGCAGTGACTGAACATGTGGTACTACTTGAAAATGCATTTAATGAAATTGTCTCAGGGAAATTATCCTTTCGTATACATCATCTAAGAAGCTTTTGGATTTAGTATGAAATCTGGGCCATTTTTGCTTAAATCCTTAGTCATTATCCATTCCTCTAACTCAAATTACTCGATTCATGCCTGGTGTTTTGGCAGTGGAAGAGAGCTGGATGAAAGATGTGCATTCAACTGTCGCCCAGGGTTTTCAATGTACAGTCTGTTACTGCCATAACATAAGGAGTATTAGGATCTTGACAAATGCTTTAAAACAAGCAGAAAGCAAGTGTAAAGAGCTGAATGACATGATGATCAACAGCCTTACTTGAAGTACCTACTGCTGGACTATATGACTTTAGGCTGCAGGTGGGAATCTGAATATTTGAATGTTCCCCCACATTAAAAAATGACCACCAACTGCACATACCAAAGGGAAAAGGTTCTAGCTGACGTTCCCCAAAACATTTTCATATCTCCATTCCTTGAGCAGCTGCCTTTTCCTCAATCCCTGCAGTTGGTATTACAACAGTGCTTATTCCTCAACCCTCCCTCACCCTCAACAGCCCTACACATGAGAGCTTGGTACATGTGTCCTGCAAGTATACACTGCAGAGCTGATGCAGTGTAGGGATAGGAAACCTGGTGCCCTCCAGATATAATTTCCATCAGCCTCAGCCAGCATAGCTAATGGTCAGGGATTATGGGAGTTGTAGTCCAAAACATCTGGAGGACACTACGATGCCTACCCCTGGTGTAGTGGTTAGAGTGTCAGACTAGGACTGCGGAGACCTGGGCTCAAAATCCCCACTCAGCCATAAGTTCAGTGGGTGATCTTAAGCTAGTCACTATCTCTCAGCCTAACCAACCTCACAGGGTTGTTGTGAGGATAAAATGGGGAGGGGAGGGAACTATGCATGCTGCCTTAAGCTCCTTAGAGAAAATTGAGGATATAAATATAATAAATACATCATGTTTTGATTCTTTGCTTGATTTGTTGCAGTCATTTTTCCTGTAACTATATGTACACTTACTTGGGAATAAGCCTCATTGAATTCAGTGCAACCTACCTATGAGTAAACACCGATAGGATCTCACTGTTCGTTCCTTCTAGCTCTTGGATCACTACCCAGAATCCCCTTCCCCCACCAACGCGTAGCTGTTGGTGGGAGGACTATTTGCGCGCGTAGAGGAATGAGAGGTGAGGCTGTTTAATTTTGAAATCACCTATGGGCTCAAGGCGGGGGGAGGAGCAACGGAAGCCTTTATTAGGCAGCGTCGCTCCACCCTCTGCCTCTTTTCTCAAAGCAGCTCCCCCCCTCCTTCCCAATTCACAGTGTGGGATTTCTGGTTGCCGGTTGATGGGGCCGAGTAGGAATTTTGGCTCACCATTGCTGATTGGCCTGGTGGTATTGTGCGTGTTTCGCCTACTCTACACTGTGTTCTTGGGTTGGGTGCTTTTTTGTTTTTGCGTAGTCTCCCTGATTTGGTCACATTGGCGGTAAGTGCGGGTTTTAGGCAGTGGGGTGAGGTTTGGTGATCATCCCACGGCACCTTTCAGGTGACTGGCGATACCTTAGCCTCCCCTGAGCCCAGTTTCATGGCACGGCCAGGGAGATAGGGTCCGCCTTTGAGGCCAATTCCCCTCACCCGCATGGTGTTTCATGGCCCCGTGCGGTGACATGGAGGAGGCCTTCCGACACCGCACGGTGTAAAATTGGGGAGTGGCGAGTTACAGCGCCACACCTCCGATTGGGATGCTTTGCCCATTGAAGGGTATACTGGCCGAGAGCCGGTTTAGCTAGCACCCACACTCGTCCCTTCCCAGATCCTCCAATCAATAAATGTGGCCCTTAATTTCATCATCATTCTGTGTCTCGGCTCTTATTTCCTCTTTTGCGCGCGCAAATGTGACTTCTTAAATTAGGCACAACTGATTGCAAGGCTGTATATTTTGGTGGAATGCATTTCCCACATTCTTATTGGGCACATGTACAAGCCCATTTTCTGTTACAAAATACACCCTATGGTTGGTGCATCCTAGAGTGTGTACTTGTCTGGAAAGTAGACCTTCTTTCCTAAAAGTACATGGCATTATTCATTTTTCTATAAAAGCTAACAATGTTAAAACATCACAATGAGCAGGATTAGCGGAGGGTGGAAAGCACTGTGGCCAAGACGGGGGCAGCTTCAGAGCTCACCACTGATGAGTGGGGGCAGCTTCAGAGGGGCAGCTTCAGAGCTCACTTAACTGAGTTACTAATTTCAATGCTATTATTCATCCAAGTGGTATGAAAAAGTCTGATAGATAAGTCAAAGTAAAATATAAATATGTAACACATTTCTGGAACCTTCTGGCATCTAGATTTAATTCAAGGGGGGGGCAGCCCACTGTCAATCTAATTTATAGTTTTCATTTCCAGCAAAGATCTCCACAGTTTAATCACAACCCTACTGAGGTATATCCTTCTAGATGAATTACTTGTTAAAAATGAGAATATAATTCGAAAATACATTTCTAGAAATCCACAGAGGAAGCAGTCAACATTGCTTCTTCAGACTCATTGAGTTATCTGTACAGCAAAATGGTTTCCTTCCACACACATTTAATTGAATCATGTCTTCACAAATTAATATTTTTCTACGCCTGTCAAAGACTACAGTCATCACTTCCCTTCCTTGCCTAACATACCATACAAATATACAATAATTCATAGCAGGGTTTAACTAGCTGTTTATACAATTTGAGGACAAAACGACATCAGCTTGATTTCCACAGTTGTATCGCTGGCATTAGAATTTGTACTATAGAAAATAAAAAACATGTGATTGAATTAATTCTATATCAGTTAAGGAGCTGTGGAAAAAGATAAAATAACAGGTTGTATCCAAAGTTAGTCCTACTTAGAATAGACCCATTGAAATGAATGGGACTTAGGTAACATTGGATTCAATTCACTGAGGTAATCTGAAAGGTATGTAAAAACAGTGACCATTTAAAACAGGGGTGGGCAACTTGTGCAGATGTTTTGGCCTACAACTCCTCTCAGAGCTAGCCAGCACAGCCAGTGATGACGGATCATAGCAGTTGTAGGCCAAAACATTTGGAAGGCCACAAGTTGCCCACCCCTTCTTTAAAAGAAGCAAAAAAAAGCAGAAATTCCTTTTCTCATCCCTTCTGGAAACATCTCTATTTCCAGCATATGTGAACTGATAAGTGTATGGGAAATTTTGGTTAACTTTTCATGATATGCATTTAAAAAAAAAAAAAAAAAAAACCTGTATAAATTTGAGTTGTATTTTTCATGACTACTTTTTTTTAAACTCTGAAGTCACATATATCAACTTACCAATCGAAAACTGGAGTACAGAAGCTGTGGTTGTGTTAAGGCCATTCGTGGTCTACAGAAGAAGAAAAAGAAGAAACTGTTGCACTGAACCAGCAAACTAATTGGTTTATTGGTTTTTTTCTTATGAATACAAATGGGAATATTTGGACCACCTCAGCCCAGGGCATCAGTGGCAACCTGAAAAATGAAGAATGTTTCTCTTCACCATTTTTTGATTATTGCTATTTTACCATATGCAAACTACACATTCTTTGCCTTTTTTGTAGAAATAGCTTCAATTACTATGGTAAATAAGGTGCTTGTAGGTATACCAACGATTTGCCTGCATAAATTTGTACATTGCCCTGTGACCTAGTAGCCATCAGGAACTTGTAGTGGAGAAGGGGAAACTATCATAGTGATAAGGGCAAATCATGTCATGAGTACTTCCAAACATTATGGCTGTGATGGAATCACTAGCCATATGGAACATCATTTTTGGCAGTATTTCTATGGTGATCACACTTTCTGAATATATAGTATGACTGTTCAAAAGCAAAAGAACACTGCAAAATAATCAGGGCTGCAGTCTTTAATGATTCACTGGTTAGATCAGCCTCCCCAAACCCAGCGCCTTCCAGATGTGCTGGACTACAACTCCCATCATCCCCAACCAGAATGGCCACCAACACATCTGGGGGGCACCAGGTTGTGGAAGGCTGGGTGAGATTAATTGATTAAAAACCTTTTTAATAAACTAAAGAGGCATACTTGATTAAATGGACAACACATTTAGTTTTAATAAAAGTACTCATAAAAACTTCAGATTGGCAGGCAGTGTGGTAGAGACATTTCCCCTTCACTTGTGTAATTAACCTGTCGAACCCATCACTATCTCAAGAAATGTTATAGCAACCCAAACATATCATTAAAATATAACAAAGCTGTACAATTTAAAGGAAATTATTGAAATGATAATTTAATTCTTTAATGTATTTGCCTCTTGTCACTTCACCAACACATTAACAATTCTAAATAGTAAATTGATAATTGTTGTCAGTTTTTATGAGCTACTATTTATTAATATAGTAAATATAATTTAGAATAGCCTTCCCCAACCTGGTGCCCTCCAGATGTGTTGGGACTACAACTCCCATAATTCCCAGCCAGCATGGCCAATGGGCACCAGGTTGGGGAAGGCTGATTTAGACTAGCTATTTTAACCAATATCCATTGACTGTTCCTGTGCAAGCTCTGTTTTGAAAAATATATCCTTCAGTTTATCAGTACTCACAGTCTCAAACTATCAGATATATCTGTTAACATGGAAGTAATATTATCCATCCTGAATTATGTGCAGTTGTGGCAGAAAGAATTAACTGTCTGGCATGTTCAGACAACTAAATCTTCTTTCAATTGTTTTATTCCTCTTTTTAATTATGCATAGTTAATGGAGCTAACATTAATGGAAAAAGTTTCTCAAGATCTTGCTATCCACACCCCGACAGCAGCAGACAGGCTGATGCTTAACACTGATGCTTTCCCTTTAAAAGCATCATATTCTGCCACTGGATGGCTCATTCTGTGATGATGATGATGCCAGCAGTGCCCTTGTTGTGCAGCCAGAACTTCAGATGATTAATTCTACTTTGCAAGCTTGTCTGGGCTTGAATGCAGAAGCAAAACAAGAAATATCCCATGCATGTTTAAGGCAGTAAAATCTAAAGGTAAAAATTTGGAAGAGTATCTTGGAATGGAAAGATAACCATTTGGGGAGAAGTACAAATGAGTAACAGGGCTAATGAAAGGAGCCAGGCACCACCACCACCCGAAACATGTTAAGTTAAAGGTGGCATATGAAACAAACTGACAGACTCTAAATTCAAGAAGCGAAGTCCTACAAATCAGTCAAATTAGCAAACAGCCACTTACCAATTCTCTTGGCCCATATGGCTCACAGAAAGTGACAGCACTGCCATGCATAATTACACCACACTGGTCTCCAACATCACAATTACTACATTCATACCTTTTGGAAAACAGAACACAGTTGAGGTGAAAACACTGAATAACAAATGAAACAAAAGACTTGAACATTCTGACTTTCAGAAGGAAGGGTCTCTTTAAGAGTCTCAGGTTAATGAACAAATTGCCATCCAAATCTGAATTTTTATTTGACTTGCCTTTGACATTTCTTTAAAAAACCCAAAATCTTGCATAACTCTCTGCCCCCCCACGACAAAACATACTGATAATACAAATTCGAAAGATTTAAAACAAATGAATAAGGTTTTCTCAACCATATCCATGTTTGTTTTCAAATATAACAGATATATAGTACAATTTATTGTTTCAGTTGTGTGGTATTGCAATCAGGTGAACTTCAGAAAAATGATATATTTCAACTATTGTCAAGGTATCTGAAGTTGAAAAATACTTGATACTCAATCCTGGCATCATCAAAGGACAGCAAAACTATTATCAACCTGCCTTCTTCCCTTACATCCATATTCCAAAAATAGCCTAACCTTTTGACCATTTAAAGCAGTGTTCTCCAACCTTGGGTCCCCAGATGTTTTTGACCTACAACTCCCAGCGTGCCCTAGCCAGCGTAGCTGGCTGTGGCAGGCTGGGAGTTGTAGGCCAAAAACATCTGGGGACCCAAGGTTGGAGAACACTGATTTAAAGAATTCTAATAATGTATTCTTTTTATTCAAAGAACATTTCTACTAATTCTGCTACAAGTATTCTGCTACTTTTTATTCACTAAATGTGTGCTGGGCACTGTGCTGAACACATGTAGGGATGGGAGAGGTTTTTGGTCTGCCTTTCTAAGTGGCCTGGCCTACTTCACACTTCCCTGATGAATATGCAGATCAGAACGCAGTTATCCTTGTGCACTTTGTTGAATTTTGCGATGCAGTTCTCTGCTCAAAAATTATGTAGAAAAATGGGTATATTACCAAAGTTGCATATAAAAATGCATATATTAGAGGACATTTGTGTACAAAATGTGTGTGATAGGGTAACTTGTGTACAAAAACAAATGTGAAAGTTTGTGAAGGTTTTAAAAAACATTACAGGCTGATACAGAAATTGGATGGATTGTGTGATAAGGCTTCTGTCACACTGATTGCCTTAGACTTTTAAGAGGTATGTTTATTTATTTGCAGATGGCTTCTGAAAGACCTGTGAGACTGAACCAGTTTATATGCCGCTCCACCCCACATTTATTCACTTTTGGTTAGTATTAGATCCACCAGGGGAATAGATAAATTGAAAGTATTAACTTGATGAGAATAATCCAAAGCGGGAACAAATGATGGTACATGACATCTAACTAATTTCTTCTTCTTCTTTTTAAAAACAAAGCTGTTCTGCTAACCTCTTGTTCTACTTTTTTTTTTTAACTGAACAGAGAATTCGAAGGGGGTGACATTTTGGACTTCCTAAAAAGTACCTAGTAACCACATCTAGCACTAGACATGCATAAAAATGAAACAACCTCTTGCTGAAATAATGGTACAGCAGTTGCTAGGCACCTAAACCTCTGCAAAAAGACTAGATCAATTCATTAATAGGCATGATGCCACTGCAACAGATGGACTCAATACAAGGGTGGACTGCCAAAAGACTACCCACGAACATGAGCGTGTAGATATGCTGTTATTAAAATGACTGCCTGTTAAGAAAATATGCTTTCCTTAACCCCAGTGTTGTGTAAAATATTGTGTCATGTGAGGATTTATTTATTTAAATGCTAGTTCAATCACAAAAAAAATAGTTCTAGATTCTATGAATTGGTTATTGATAGTTGATGCACTTTGGAGTCCTGATCCTCTGTGAGTACTGTTCACTAAAAGTGGCTCATTCTTATGTCAGCACAATGGTTAACATTGTCCATTTCAAAATGCTTGATTTTTAAGTTGCTTTTCCTTGAAATTGTGAATTATTGATAGAACATATTGTTCTTCAAGGTTGGACTAAACCTCTGTATGTTTGGATTTGTTTAGGTCTTTCTCCAAAACCCTTGTCTTTGCCTGGGATGGCTTACGCCAGGAATCATTCAAGCCTTTGCCCTGTATTCTGAGCCATAGAGATTGCAATGGGGAAACCAAGTTGTCTGGATCTCTGACACAGTTATAGTTATTAGCTTTGAATTGTTTTACAATTACTTATGGAGCCTATAGCTAAATGCCATATAGCCGTGACAAAAAGTTGTGCATTAAATTTGCATGATTTGATTTGTATCTATAACATCTATCGACTGTGTCAGGTTATATTTCATACAGTCCAGGAGGAATAGATAAATTATCTTTTTGAAAAATCTCTTTCAAATTGGCTCTTGATAATTTAGAGCAGGGGTGGAGTACCTGTGGCATTCCAGATGTTTTGGCCTACAACTCTCATCAGCCCTATCCAGCATAGCTAATGGTGGAGGATGATAGGAGTTGTAGAGCAAACAGCTGGAGGGCCACAAGTTGCCTACCCCCGATCTAGAGGGTATGTTATTAAATAACTGTCCATTCTTCATAGCTTTAATGATTTAAATTTTTATTCAATTTCTTTTTGAAAGAAAACCTATCCATGTTCTAGAACAGGGCTCTCCAACCCTGGGTCCCCAGATGTTGCTGGACTACAGCTCCCAGAATCCCCTGCCATTAGCCATGCTGGCTGGGTATGCTGGGAGCTGTAGGCCAGCAACATCTGGGGACCCAAGGTTGGAGAGCCCTGTTCTAGAATCATGAATTTGGACAAGGAAGACCCTCTAATTAATAATTTAAATTTGGCTTTTGTTCTTAGAGATACATATTTGAGCAACAACTGATTTATAATCTATAAGCTGTCTATAACAATCAACTCTATTCAGTATTTCTTGACATGAAATCACTCCATTATTCACTACTACCAAGTGAATCCTATGCACCACACACTTGAATGCACCACACACTTTGTTTTGAAGAAAAAATGCTCCTTTTATGGTGCTGCACCATAAAAGTTTAATCATAGTTTAATCACTTTTCCCATTGCACTAGTTATGTTGTACAAACATTGGTTTGTACTCATGCAATATCATCAGCACTCTAGCACTAGTGCTGGGACAACATTGGATATTACCCTAAGCGTGCAACCCTACTGGGTTTCTGAGTATCCTATGCCCTGCTGAGCTGCTGCTGGCAGGGCAGGAGGAGCAACAGAGGCGATTTTTGCCTCTCTGTCCTCCTTTTAAACTTTCCCCCTCAAGGCAGGCCTTTGAGCCCATCTAGAGGAGGTGAACTGGCAGGGGCAGGGCTTCCCCGCCCACCCTCTTTTTGACCTCTATGAGGTCCTCCGAGGGCGCTTTTGCAACCTCAGAAAATAGGCAGTGGCCAGTGGGTGTTGTGCCTTCGTTTAGAAGACATGGGGCAGCTGTGCCAGAGTGTGTTTGTGGTGGGGCCAGGCACGTGTCATCTGCAGCCTGGCCCAGCTGTGCTGCCTTGCCAATAAGTGCCTGTTTAAAAGACAGGCCCCAAACACACTTTGGACGCTGGAAGCAATTGTCATTGCAACTCGACCGTAGCCAGATACTCCTGCCAGCCCCCGGGCCGAGACTCATGCTTTCTTGACTTCGGAACACCCCCGACCACGCTTCAGCCTGCTCCTACACTGCTTCATTTTATTTTGGTTTCGGACATATCTCTTGGCTTTCAACCTTGGACTGTGTTAACGACAACGGCTTATCTGTGGACCGGACTGATTTACGACAGTGTGGTTCTTTCTGCGGCTGCTGCAAGGGGGTCAGAAAGGGAGGGGGGAGAGATAGGATCATGTAGGCCCCCTCCCAAAGTTGTGGCAGTGTCTATGGCTTCAGGAGGGGGAATCCAATAAATCCTTTGTTCCCTTTGATGCTCTCCACAGACCATAGGATTGCTATGTTAAGTACATATAATGCTTTCAACAGTTCTGCCATAGATTTAACTAATTATTAATTACTTATTAATAATTTGAACATTTTAGATGTAGCACTTTAATCAATTAACTATATGCACTGCTGTGCCATAGAATAAAGTGTGATGTCCTGTAGATTATGTACAATCTGTCGAACTGTAATTTGTAGAAAGATCAGTATTCCAACAGTTTGAATCTGTGGTCCCAATTCCCCCCTGAAATCCTAAAATTCCCCCCCAGGGGGAATTCCCCCCTGGTTGAGAACCCCTGGAGTAGAGGATCCCTCTCTTTATGCTGCATGCAATGATGTGAGTCTGCCTTTCCATTTGCCTACCCCAGAAAGGAAGAACAGGACAAAGGGAGAGGTACTGACAGCTGCAAGGGCAGGATTCAGCCTGGGGATCACCACTTGACAAGCCCCACCATCCAGTCTGCACTGCAGAAAACGTAGAGCGTTTCATATTGATTCTTGCTAATCCAATACAAGTAGCTGTACTTTCTGTCACTTGTTCAGTTGCCAGTTACAGTCTGATCTCCCTTTTCAGCTTGAATGCCACCACCACCAGTTTAATTTTCTTTCCTTTAACTCTTCCTTTTCCCAAGATACAAGATCCTGCTATTAGTATACAAATGTGTACTTAGGGAGCATCCTCTGTAAATATAGCACAGGGGCATGTGCACTGGTTATAGGTTAATCTGGGTGACCTTATTAGGCCTTTTCTCTCTCTTTAATTTCTCAAATTCTATGCATATAAAGTGGTTTTGCTGCTCAGCTACTTCTCCTCTATAAGCTGGTTTAGGAAATACTGTGAAGAGCTCTTGGTAGCTGGAACATCTCTTTTTATCATCTTTCATCTCCTTTAGGATTATTTTCTTTATAAAATGATGAACAGCTTTGAGTAAATCCTGATTCCAAGCCTTCATGTTGCCTTTGAAATGTATTACTTCAAAAATTAAATGGCTCAGATTTGGTGCCTCAAAAAAAGTAGAAAGGTATGCCAGCAACGTATTAGTAGTGTCATTAGGCCATCAAATGAGAAGAAAGAAACTTTCCAGCTACAAGGTTCATGTCCTCTTGACACCATTTTCAATTTATACAGAAAATGTGTCTGTACACAAGTCTTTTAATTGCCTTTGCTGCTTACCTCAAATCTCCTGCATTTCAAATAAGAAAATGGCTTCAATTAACTTTCTCTAGGTGTTTGATGTTACTACTGACATATGCTAGAGTTATTTAGATACCCTTCCAGGGCTTTTTTTCTGGTGGAACTCACCGGAACTGAGTTCCAGCACCTTTTCTTCTATTAATTGCATTACAATTTAATCGCCATCTACTCCCGGGGAAATGTAATCCAAGAGTTCCGGTACCCTTTTCTCCAGAAAAAAAGCACTGTACCCTTCCTCCCCAGAACCATAAGCACAGAAGGCAGCTGTGTGGGAAACTCAAAACAACACAGCATACTACCACCCAATATAGGCTTTCTTTTTAGCCTTCTAGACATTTGAAAGTGCCTACTCTACAAAAGCAAAAACTAAACCAATCTGAATTTGAAATATGAGTCCCAGCCTTTACAAGGAAAAACTCTTCTGGATTCAGCAAAAGGGTTCCACCCCATTTGGCATGTGAACCAATCAATATCTTATAAGACTGCAAGAAAAAAGGATTGCAAAAAGCCAATTAGAGCTCAATAAATCATTAATTATGTCATGCACCTTACCTGGGGCAACCTATGTCTGCCTGGAAACACACTGATTAACATTTGAACTGGAATTTCAGGAAAGAGAGAATTTATTCCTGACACATCTCCAGGTGATTCCGAGAAATTCCAGTAAAAGCTTAAGCTAAAGGGCCAGCAGAATGTATATTGTGACCTACTGGTAGATCTCTGGGTGATTTGCAATAGATCAGTAAGGATTTCTGACTCCCAATGCTTTAATAATAGTGAAAACTAAAAGCCTTTCCCCCCTCCTAAATTAGGCTGCCCAAATCAAGAAAGGTTGGGTGAGAACAGGAGTATATTTGTGTGTGAAAGGATTTGTGTTTGAGCTCTAGATCTGGAACTGAAAACTAACTCTTGGGCTGAGAATGTACTTAGAGGCATCTCATACCTCAGTTCTATTTCTGCCTTTCTGAGCTACTATTTTGCATACGGTTCCAGTTGCTGGTTCTTTGAGTTCTAGTGAAAAACAAATTAGATCCCACAAGGCTATAGTCTGCCCACCCCTCTCCTGACCATGAGTGGGAGCCTACAGGGCAAGAGGTGGTTCTTGGGAGGAAGGGGGCATACCCAGCTAAACAAAATGGCTGCCACAAATCAGCATTATAATCCGACTAGAGCAGCAGCACCTTGGACAGCTCCAAGGTCTGGAGCCCCATTCAGCTTTTATATCCTATCTTGGCCTGGCTTCATGTCTCAGACTTTGTGCTCTGCGCTGATTAGAGAAAATAAAAGACATAGATTTCATAGATCATAGAGTTGGAAGGAGCCTACAAGGCTATCGAGTCCAACCCCCTGCTCAATGCAGGAAACTAGAGGAGGGGTCTCCCATCCAAGTCCTGCACTCTATTGCCACTTGGTTAAGCCCAGTCAGGTGTGCTGTTGCCTTTGCCAGGTAGCGGGTGGGGTGCAGATTGAGTGGCTCTTTGGGTGAGGGTAGTGGTTCTTCTGGGGGACACTGATAGCATTCTCTAGATCATCATAATGCTTTATATTGTGTTGACTGCAAATACTTCAAACAGTTGAGTAGCCCTCAAACGTAAATCCTTATGAAGTTGTGTTTTTGGCTTCAGTGCTATGTGTATTTATCTCATGACCTTTGTCTTCTTTTGCAGAACTTTCTGAACTCCTTGCCACTGGAAAAGTTGCTATATATCTAAGCTGCCATGAATAAGAGGTGGACCAGATGGAAGGTGTTCAGCCTGTTCTGGATGGGGTTGCACTCCCACTGAAGGAAAGGTTCTTAGCTTGGGGGTACTACTGGAGCCATCATTGTCACTTGAAGCTCAGGTAGCCCCAGTGGCATGGAGTGCTTTCCACCAGCTTCAGCTGGTGGCACAGCTGTGCTCCTATCTGGACAGGGATAACCTGTCTTCAGTAGTCTACCAAGACTACTTCCAAGTTATATTACTGCAATGCACTCTACATGGGGCTGCCTTCAAAGGCTGTGTGGAAGCTGCACCTTGTGCAAAATGTGGCAGCCAGTTTCATAGTGGGGCTGGAAGGTCTAAGTATATAAGACTGATTCTAGCCAGATTGCATCAGCTGCCTGTATGTTTCCGAGCCCAATTCAAGGTGCTGGTCTTGACCTATAAAGACTTACATGGCTCAGGGCTGCAATATCTGATTGAGTGCCTATCCTAGTATGAGCCTACCTGTACAGTACAATCAACATCTGAGGCTTTCCTCTGAGTGCCTCTTCTGACGGAGGTTCAGAGAATGACAACATGGGAAGGGTGCCCCCCCCCCCAGTTGTGGAATGCTCTTCCCAGTGAGGTGTGACTAGTGTCAACATCATTTTGATGCCAGTTTAAGACTTTTCTCTACTTCTAGGCATTTGATGACAGGGCTTTGATGACAGGGTTTTTTAGTTTTTTATTGGGTTCTGATATTTTTATTCTTAATTTTTTTTAAAAACTTATTTTCAAAGTGTTTCAAATTTTTGAACCTTAAAGGTTAAATTTTGTGAATGTCAATATTAATCATGTTGTGAACCATCCAGAGAGCTTTGGCTATTGGACGGTAAAGAAATGTAATAAATGGAATGGAATGAATGAAGCAAAGTTTGTGAGATAAAAAATTTGTTGAGGCTTTTTTCCCCTTTTAACCCCTGCGCGGGGGAGAATTTCAGGAAGCAAACAGCTGGAGAGGGAGAATCCTCCCATCCTTGTGCACTGTGGTCCCAATCTGAATTGGAGCTGTGCACAGTTACTCTAGAGTAACAACAAAGAGAGGGATCAGCTAAATGCTACATAATCAATGCAATGGGTAATTTGACCCTCACTCCTTCATGTCTTACACTGAAAGGGGTTTTCAGTTGGTATTATCATATATTTGTATAGGTCAAGATTTCTTTTCTTTTTTTACTTGTAGGAAAGGTTTTTTGTTTTGTATTTTTATATAAAATACTCTCCCCTCTCTCTGTCTCTCTCTCTCTCTCTCTCTCTCTCTCTCTCACACACACACACACACGTTTCTTAGTACCAAATAAATACAATATATACTAAAAAGAGAGAAGTGTTCTCTAGTGCAAGAACACCTCGATTTCTTCTTTCATGCTTCAACTGTAGATTCCTCCCCTCACTAAACTTGAGAGATGTATTAAAATTCTGTGTAAAATTCTATGTAATATTCCATGTAAAATGTTCAAATAAGAAGATAAAGAAGAAAAACACATAATGTGCCCCAGTAAAGGGAAAACTTAAGTCAGCTTTACAGCAAGGGAAATATATGGGTCAGACCTTGTCGTAAATGGAGACAGAATAATGGCAATTACTGTTTGGCAGATAAAAAGGCTGAATTTGAATTTTTATGGAAGAAGTCTTAAGTTTGTCAAGAGCTACATTGAGCAAAACAAATGAATCTACTAAAATACTGTCTTCAAGGAAACAAATCTGCTCTACAAGCAGGATTCAGGGTAGCACATGCAAATATCCATCATTAAAATTCCTACCTAAATTCCCGCTCCTGTTCTGTCCTCTATAACTTTAACAAGAGGATTCATCTATGCACTCAGTTCAATACAGCTGAGTACAGAATATATGTTTATATTTATTTGAGATGCTTAACTATATGTAACTTCAGTCTTTGTCCGATAAAGCATAATAAATTGTATTAAATATTTATTTTAGGGGCAGAGCAATCCTGTGGCCCCTAGACAGTGTCTAGAGTGCCATCGGATTATTTGGAGACCCAGCTCTGAGTTCAGAAAACAGCTCCAACCTCAGAGCTGGGACTCCACTCTTAGAGCACCCTCGGAGAAGGGGTTCTGGGGAGAGGGGAGGGGAGGTGACCACTGCTGCCAAGGTATGATGTATCCTGGCGTTGCCTCCTTCCCTTCCGCTCTGAAGCGCCTCAGCCAGACAGCCAAAATCAGCCATCTAGCTGAGCTGCAGGCAGGAGGAGTGCGGAGGCAATCTTCACCTCCACGCTCTTCCCACTCTCCATAGGATGCCTACAGACATCCCCACTGGATTGCGCCCCAAGTCACATATTAGAATGTATGCCCTTATGTAATGGATAATAGCCACACACAAACTATAGAGTATGTACTCCTACTAAGTGCAATTAGTGCAATTTTATAGAACCACAAAAGTTGGCAGATCAGCCAGCAATAGCTTTTCTGGTATATAATCATTACCCAATCACTTCTCTTAGAAAGCTTAAGAGCAAAACAGCACAAGAATGCAACAAAAAAGAACACCATATTACTCAAGGGTTGAATGTTGTTAGAATATTTAAAAACCCCACAGAAGCATGAGATGACTTCTCTCTCCAACTTTGCATCATAAAGTGGCCTTGTGAATGTGATGTTACATGAGCCCTATTCAGGCATTCTTAAAACAATTTATTTCAATGCACTATCCAGGTTCTGGCTTGTGTGGAAGCCTCCATGTGTACAGATGTATGTGCGAAGGCTGTCCTCTCTGCAGACGTTTGCACTGTATGCGCAGATGCCAGGGGAAGAGGAAATGTGGCATGCATGATGCTGGGAGGCAGAACCATTCAGCTACTCAGAGCTACCCTCTCACACTCATTTGTTGAAGTAAGTTTTAAGAATGCCTGAATAGGAGTATGGTAAAATTGCTATTTAACAATGTTTACATCAAAGAGTAACACTCCCCAGGTATTTTATAGTTGAGAGCATTGCATTATAATTTCTGGGTCTTTACATTGACTGTCATCACAGTCTGAACTAAAACTGGTGGACACAGACACACTGATTTTGTTGTGACGGTCTTCCACTGAGGAAGGGTCAGAGATGTGATGGAATAAAGAGAATAGCAGTAAAGCCAAGTGAATATGTGAATTTCTAGTCTCTGCTCTGAGAGCCTGTTTATACTTATCCCAACTAGCATAGTTGCTGCCTGTTCCAGCATGCTCATGTAGTTTCTCTCTCAGTGTGTTTTAACACACTACACAAATGAAACCCAGCCCTTTGACAGCAGACTGGTGTGTCAGCAATCACAGAGAGGCCAGCCACCTGAAACTCTACAGTCAGGCTACATACAAATGTGGTTAGTCTCTTTGCTTATGTTCATAATAACCACCAACACACGCTCGTCTCTCACTTGTGAATGACTCTTTCCTCATGGATGAGGGAGAAAAACTTGCAGAGAGGCTCACAGTTCAAAAAAGCTCCCTGCAAGGGCCACCTTACATTCTCTCAAGGTGAGAACCCTTGAGAGATCTAGAGCAGGGGTGCTGAACCTCTTTCAGCCTGAGGGACGAATTCGACTTCAGAGAAGCTCTGAGGGGGCAGTTGCAGGTGGAGCTGAACGCAAATGGGGCAAGGCCAAAAATACCGGTATAGTTTAGCTTAAAGCTCTTACTGCCAGTTACTAGGCCCTCAGGGGAGGCATTTCAACCGTTTAGAATGGGGTGGGGGGGAACTGCACAAAAGCCAGGAAAACACCCAATGATTGGTGGTCAGGGGAAAGGGGTGGGAGAAGGGAATGTGGCCATCTGGGGAACCCTGGAGAGCTGGATTGGGACCCCAGGAGGGCCAAATTGGGACCCTGAGCCTGAGGTTCTGTACCCCTGACTTAGAGGCTCTTTTTGCAACAACAGTTTCACTGCATTCAGACTTTTAGAAGATCTCCCTACATGTTGCTAGTCCTTGTGTGATATAAAAGCAACCAGATGGAAGGAGTCCTTGAATCAGGTTGAATATCAACATGACTTATGACACATATGCAATTTACACTGTGTACCTGTGACAACAGTAAAGGAAGCTTACGGTACGCAGAATTAACGCTAAAATATGAAGATAAATTTCTTTGATGGTACAGATGCATACATTCCAGTGAAATCAATAGGAATTGTCTGCTTGTAACTGTGTAGGATTGCAACCGTATAATCTAATTCACCAATTTTGATACTGGATAGTAGGCTAGGGCCACTACTGCATAGTCAGGTAGGTTGAGGAAATAGATCTTAGAGAGTATGCAGTGTCCTGCGTATGCTGCTTCCTCAATACTAATTACGATATTTGGGTGTGTGAAGAAATGCCCTGTATATAACTGATATAAGTAATGTTTATTTTCTGTGGGCCCTATGGGGCAAAAATGTATCTGAGTACAGTAGCCTGAAGCCTTGTTTTGTTACTGTCAAAGGCCTGTGTAGTAGTAGTTGCTTAGTGATGTTCTAAAGGGGGAGAGAGATATGCACGTAAGCCTTCAAGTTTGGAGGCTTACGTGCATCAAGGGCAGGGGCGATAGGATTGTGCTCTTAATAAATTACTTGTTTAATAACTCATCTGGTCTCTGATGTTGTTGCCTATCTCACACCTAAGACTCTTACACCAGCTACTAGGAAGTTTTAAAGTATTCTAACTGAACTGGTGGCAGCAGAAAAGGTTTAGCTTGTGGAACTCTGTAGCGGCAGAGAGTTCCTTAGGCACAGAAATATAAGCAGTTGCTATAAATAAGAAACCCCATAGGTGGGACTGCCCAGTGAAGGAGCAGTTTTCCCATACATGCTGATAGTGCTGGGGTGAGGAAATCCCCCAAAGGGGGTATTTAGGCTTGAGCCACAATAAAAATAGGGGGGGAAACATACTATATTTCGCTTCCCAAAGTAAGTGTAAAAATCAAACAAAATTTACCACATCACAGGATTCAGTCCTTGCAGCTGATAAGAATCAAAGTCATCTCGTAATATAATGCTGTCACTGTGCATCTCAGCTGAAAATGAAACAAAGAACAGAAATCCTAGCATATTTTGACGAATAAATGAATGCATACAACCTCTTTCTCGCTGCCATCCTTATGCTAAAATGA
The DNA here is from genome assembly GCA_021292165.1 of Shinisaurus crocodilurus. NCBI lineage: Eukaryota > Metazoa > Chordata > Lepidosauria > Squamata > Shinisauridae > Shinisaurus > Shinisaurus crocodilurus. Next base: position 200,272,981 of record CM037879.1, read on the forward strand.
TGTGGTTGAAGGACAGTCTCTTTAACATATGGGTGGGTAACTTGTGGTCCTCCAGATGTTTTAGCCTACAACTCTGATCAACCCTAGCCAGCATAGCCAATGGTGAGGGTTGGTAGCGGTTGTAGGCCAAAACACCTGGGGAGCCACAAATTCCGCACCTCTGCTTTAACACCTCAAGTGCCTTGCATTTGTTTTCATTTCTTAAAGTTGTACTATTTCCTTTTACTGCATGCCTTTCAGCCCTTCCTGCACAGTGGCAGAGCACATGCTTTTCAAGCAAATGCTCCCGGGTTCAATCCCTGGCATCTCCAGCTTGGACTGGGAAAGCATCCTGCCTGAAACCATGGAGAGTTACTGCCAGCTGTAGACAAGACTGAGCTGGTTGGACCAACGGTCTTACTCAGTATAAGATAGCTTTGGGTATAAGATAGCTTTGTATCCATTGTTAGTTTTATTTACAGTAAACCCATTGAAATGGATGGGACTTAAGTTTGAATAACACTGGAGACAACCCTTTGTGTGCTGCTTATTTTCAACTTTTGGAAAGCTTTGTGTTATATGTAGAATATCCCATGAAATATGCATAACTTCAGAGACCCAACTTATAAAACATCAAGATCAATGAACTGCTTTCATCTACATGTTCTCTCCTCCACTCTCCCCCATGCAAACTTTCTGTCACTGACTCTGTGACTCTTGTTTCTCAAGTTTTGAACTGCTGGTGAAAGAATTTACCAGATGTCCTAATGCATGTTTTACATTTCTAATATATGTGAACTCTCCATACAACTTTAAATCTACTGTGGTCAATGGAATTACTTTTCATTTGCATAAATATAAATGAGATCAGAGTCAGGACCTAAGATGACTAGTTTTCTTTAAGAACATAATAGGACTGTGCTAAGTGTTGCTTATTTTTATTCCTATGGCCCTCTGAGCTTCAAGGTTTCAGTCATAAGCTGCTTTGCTCTATATTTGCTTTAAGCAGCAAATACAGTTCACTTCTGTCCAAATCAACTCATTCCTTTCAATCCTTAACTTCAGACTTAATCTTTGTTTGTTTGGCAGATTATTAAAATTGGCCAAATACTGATATCCTTGTGTTCTTGACCAATCAAGTGTGGCTCACTTCTCATATTACTTTTTGATGTGACACAGTTACCACAAGGGGATCTTGCGTGACATGGAAGTTGTTTGAATCACATGAGAAAGGCTATTCACCATGCAAGAACTAACTGTAGACTGCAATAGTTTTGTTTTGCTGTAGCAAATTCCAGTTTGCACCATGGACCTGAAACTCCCCCAATAATTATATGTATATAGACAACTTTTCATTTAAAAGATATATACCTTTGGGACCCTTGTTAATCACCTTCTGATTTTTACAAAGAGACTCAGCCTATACTTTCAAGTTCACTTCTGCAACCATGAGGACTATAAACCTTAAAAAAACTGAAGTAAAAAAAATCTAGCAGGACATTATGGATCCTGCCCAAGTGTCTGAGAAGCCACAGGCACCTTATCTCTGCCCAAAGCATTAAAAAAGAAAGAACATAAAAGCTTTGGCTGTATTTCCAGAACAATTATATTTTATAATACAGGACTGTGTTAGTTCCTATGTCTATCTTTGTAAAGAATTTCTTAAAGCCAGCCATAAATATAACAGTATGATACTAGATGGAAATATAAAGTATATAACTATAGTTTCAGGTTAAAGGTTTAGTTCATTTTCAGAAAACCACTTTGAATATCTTTTTCAGGAAAGCCAACAAAATAATAACCTTATGTGTACTTTTGCATTTTACGCATGAGGAGAGGGGATCGTGATTGTGTCTGCTGAGGGGGCGGAGTCAGCCCTCGCTATGGATAGAATACGAATGTCTGCACAGGACTAATGTAATAAATAAACGAGCTCAAACATATTTATCAGAGACAGAGAGACATCTGTTAGGTTCATCTGTCAGCTATTTTACTAAGCATTTCGGGGATGCAAAAGCTGGAAAAGATTCAGTTATGATTTTCAGTCCAAGCTGGGATTAATCTAGAAATATAGTAACACCCCCCTTGCTGTTTTCTCAGAGCTTGTTTCATGCACCTGAGGACAAGAGATTTGAGATGCTATATTTTTAGGATGTAACAATTTAAAATCTAAGAAGCAAATGCAGAGACAGAACTAAGAATTATATAATTTTTTCTTTCAAGTCTGACTTACATCTGAATTATTTCAAATTTTCAATGTCATTATTTCTTTACATTATAACAATGCAAAAATTCCAAATATAATAACATAAAATAACAACTGGAAAACCAATAGTAACTACTGACATACCTAAAAGAGGATGGAAAGGAGCTTCTGTTGGAGCTGCAAAATAGAAAAAAAACTTGTTATATTTAAATGATAAATGATATGATAAACGTCATATAAATGTTTGAATGATTATTCATTTGCATCCTGCTTTTCTCACATGTTAAGAAAACATTGTATCACCATTTTATATATTTTTAAATTACTTTTTATTTATTACATCTATATCCCACCTTTTTTCCTGTTGCAAGGAACCTGAGACGGCTTACATGGTTCTCCTCCTCTCTATTTTATCCTCGCAACAACCCTGTGAGGTAGGTTAGGCTGAGAGTCAGTGACTGGCCCAAAGTCACCCAGTGAGCTTCATGGTCGAGTGGGGACTAGAACTCAGAACTCCGAAGTCCCAGTCCAAAACTCTAACCGCTACACTACACTAACTCTCTTTTTTGTTTGTTTTTCATAGTGGTATTTGGCTACAGCAAAATTTTGGCATTAAGAATGAAAATATTGATGGAAACTAGAAAAGCTTTCCAAAAAATGAACATATAAAGATGAGATAGCTTCTCAAAAGGAAGAGGTTGGTCCCTTGTGTTGCCTAACCTCAGTTGATCCGATAGCTGCAAATTACATCCCCTGGCCACAGTGGTGGCACCTGAAATGCAACAGAGAGCAATCTGGGGAGCTACCACCATGGTATAACCAGTAAGGCTGCTAGAGTCTCCCATGTGTGATCACTAGGACTTTATAGAATTGGAAACTAATGCAGTAATTTTGTAAAAGATCTAGGCAGATTTTTTTCCTTTTTGGTATTTGCTTAATGTTTCATTTGTAAATATTCATAAGTAAACACGCTAGGAATATTTTATTTGCTGAGAACACCTTTAAATACATTGGGCAGTATCCAACAGCGCCTTTGTGCAAACGGCCGCTCCTGCTGATTCCATTGCGCAAGTAGGACCCACTGCTTGTGCAGCGGAGTTTTAACGCTTCCTAGAGGAAGCCCTGAAATGAATGGAGATGCTTGTTTCTGAATCGTGACAGTTCGGCAAAGCTCCCTAATGCGAGTTCCGCTGACCTGCCTGGTTCCAGAAACAAGTGTTTCCACTCATTTCCACTTGCTCCTGGAAGCACTAAATCTCTGTTGTGCAAGTGGTGTGTGTGTGTGTGTGTGTGTGTGCAGTGCCCTGTTGGATACTGACCAACGTTTTCCAGTTTGTCATTCATTCTCCTCCAATATTTTTAAGCAGGGGACTTTTATGCTGAAGGATTTTTCTGCTAACAGTAGTAGTGGAAATGAGGTGGGCTACATTTCCTCCATATTTCTAGGATGGTTTAAATCACTGTTAGATTTTTAAGTGTGGTCTAGGAACCATTTCACATCTTTCTGGGAAAAGCTGTTTGGCCATTATATGTCTCCACGGGAAGTCCTGCAATGTGGAGGGAAGACATGACTGAAAACATGAGGTAAACAAATGCCCTGGGTCAATTAAGATCTATACATATTTACAGAAATACATCTCCCCTCCAGATGTTCCAGGGGTCACTGTGGAGATATTTGGTAGATGAACAGGAGCATCTCTCAGCCTAACCTACCTCACAGGGTTGTTGTGAGGATAAAATGGAGATGATGAGGAGGAGGATTATGTAAGCTGCCTTGAGTTCCTTGCAGGAAAAAAGGCGGGGTATAAATATAATAAATAAATAAATAAATAAATAAAATGTATTTCCTGTGACATATGAAGTAGCCATATCAGTCCCTGCTATAAAGTTTGTTTGATTGAACTAGAACAGCATTGCTGATTTGTTATCGATTGATTTACTTAGATTATACCACAATGCCACTGGTTCACACATGCATGCTCAATGCTTGACGACTGCAACTAAGGTTATCATTTGTTTATTATTTATTTATATATATCTTCATTACATTTTGTTTGTTTGATTGTTTGTTACATTTATATCCTGCCGTTCCTCCAAGGAGCTCAAGGCAGCATACATGATCTTCCTCCTCTCCATTTTATCCTCACAACAACCCTGTGAGGTAGTTTAAGCTGAGAGTCAGTAACTGACTCAAAGTCACCTAGTGAGCTTCATGGCCAATTGGGGACTAGAACCTGGACCTCCCAAGTCCCAGTGCAATACTCTAACCACTACACCACACTGGCTCCCCTTTCTACCCCACCTTTCCTCCAAGGAGCTCCAGGGTGTACATGGTTTACACACACACATATACATATGTGTATACACACACACACACACACACACACACACACACACACCGCCTTTCCTCCAAAGAGCTCCAGGGTATACATTTTATCACATAATAGCCCTATGAGGTAGGTTAGGCTGAGAAATAGTGACTGGGCCCAGGTGACCTAATGAGCTTCATGGCTAAGAGGGAATTTCAAACTGGGTATTCAATGTACCATAACAGCACAAAATGTATTTTCAATACTTTACATTGGAGTCAGTTCATACACTCAGCTGCATTTATGAACCAGCCCAAGGACTTTTACTTGGACCACCCAGTGAAAAAGATGTAAGATTAGGCAAAGGCGATCCTCCATCTGACAGCTTTCTACACAGAAATGTATCGATTATGCTGGACTTCTTTTTGTTCTATTGCCAATATCTTTTAAGACATTTTTTATTAGAATTCATAAGAACAAGTAATGTATTTTAGAAGCAGTAGAAAAATAACTCATATATGACTTACAGTCACATTTTGGTTTTGAAATAAATTATTTGTAAGGTTAAACTAGTATGAAATGCCTAACAAAAGGAAGTTCTTAACTTCTTTCCCATAAAAATTGAATGTTAAAGGCACTTCAATCTCCAAATTTCAAGAGTGCCTGAAAAAGCTTAGGGATTCTTTGCCTCGAGTATCTTTCAGCTAATTTTAAATTCTAATCCTTCATCTGAGAAATTACAGAACTATGGAGTTACCATTAAACGAGTGATGAACATACTTTCATATCCCCCAGAATAATTTCTTTATTACAATTTATATTTTATTGCACAAGGGTGCAGTTTTGACCTTCACATATTATAATTAAGGCCCCAAAATGTCATACACATAAAGCATCATACAGTACTGAGCATAGCACTTCAAAGTATTTTTTCACATTGAGAATTTTACCAGTCCAAAAAGATTACCGTACATGCACAATTCAGCCAAAGTTACAGACTTTTAAATCCCGTTGATTTCAATGTGAGAGAGCTGGGCGGGTGTTTAACACTTGCTTTGAAATAAATGGGACTTATAACATAAATGGGAACACCCTTCACTTTGGCTGGATTATGCAATTTTTATTTTAGAAACATAGGTTGGCCTATGTACCGGGGATGGGTGGGGTGAGGGCTGGAGCTGTGTGGATTCCCAGGGGGGCAGTCTCCTCACGAAGTGATTGTAACTTACAGGTAAGTAAGCAGGAAACAATTTTTTTTGGCTTTGTGCTTCCATGGAAGCCCCCTCCCTTTAGTTCTCTTGGTTTATTTATTTATTATATTTATACCCCGCCTTTTTTCCTTCAAGGAACCCAAGGCGGCTTACATAATCATCCTCCTCCTCTCCATTTTATCCTCACAACAACCCTGTGAGGTAGGTTAGGCTGAGAGTCAGTGACTGGCCCAAAGTCACCCAGTGAGTTTCATGGCTGAGCCGGACTAGAACCTGGATCTCCTGAGTCCCAGTCCAACACTCTCACCACTACACCACACTGGCTCTCTGATCTCCCTGATATTCAGGCACCTTTGTGATGTGGTGCTAGATGACCTCCAAAAGGCGTTCTCCTGATAAGCTTCTTCAGCCAGATGCAACCAGCAGAAACCTGTGAAGACCTCCTGTGGTGGTGGCATTTTCGAGGTCAGGTGAAGACCTCCTTATTTTCCCAGGCATTTTTGATTTTCGGTTTCCGTTGTTTGAATTCTGTTACTGTATTTTAAAACTTTGCATTGCTGCTAGGATTTTGGTTTTTATTTTTATTTTATACTGTACCTTTAAACTTTTAAACTTTTATTTTGTATCTTATCATGTTGTATTTTACAGTTTTAATCGTTGTGAACTGCCCAGAGAGCTTCTGCTACTGGGCGGTATAGAAATGTAATAAATAAATGAATAAATAATGAATAAAACAGGCAACTGCAGCCATCTCCTCCTCCAACAGCCCCACTTCCAACGGCCATCACTAGCTTTCTCCTTCTTTCTCCCCTCAGCAACTTTTTGAAGCTCTGGATACTGCCTCTTCCTCCTGCAATAGCCAAATTGCGATGGATACAGATTTGCTGCAGCCTCACTGAACCTTTGCCTGCATGGGACTCCCTTCCCTGGAGTCCAGGTTGCATCTTCAGCTCTTAAGCCTGAAAGGTGAACGGGGCAGTTTGGAGGATCTCAAGGGCAAAAAATAAAATTTTGTTTTATGGGAATCCTCATACAAATTCCAAAATAATTGCTCATTGCTACATCATCCTCCAGATACAGAGGATGCCATCCTAAGCAGGTGTGCCTTGGAAGTAAGTTCTAATGAAATCAATGGTCCTTGCTTCAGGAATATATACACACACACACACACACACACACACACAGCTTAAAGATTGGAGAATGATGTAAATTTGGAATTTGGAATTCTGGAGCAATTGACATATATTTTAATTTTTTTGAGTTGCATGTATTTGTGTTCTTATCCTCACAGAACTGACAGCTTATTCCTGCACTGGGGTGAGACAACAATCAGAGCAGCTACTCTGGTGGTATGAATTCATAATTCAGGTTCTAAATGCTTCTGCTAGCTAGACCCTGCCACAAAGGAGTCAACAAGTGACTTGGAATGGGTGCCTGCAGGGGCACTCTCTTCCTTGCCTATGAAAAGAAACACTCCCCATGCACATGGAATATTTCCCATATCCCACAGAGCATGCAGAACATTTTCTTTCATAGATAAGAATGGGAAGCCCCTATGTATGTATGGGGCTCTGGAGCACATCACATGCGTATCTTTACGATTTGGGTCAGTGATTACCTTTCTTCATAATTGCTTTTTTTATTTCAGTTTAAGAAAGGCAAAAAGCCCACCAAGGGAGTCATATTTGGTTTTCTCAGTTGTCAAATCTCAACCTAAATAACATTAATCAATGCTTATTAAAGAGGAGCCGATGTAATTATTCTCAGCAACTCTTCTCTCTGTTCAAGTTTCCATGCATATGTTGCTGGTATACTTAGCAAAATATTATTAAACCACCACACACAATTATAAGTGGTGTGTGCATTAAAACTTTGGGTGCACTTGAAGGAGCTCTTTGGGTCACTGATGTGAACTAATCTGGATTTGATTTAATCAGGGTTTTGAAACCTGCTTGAAATCCTGTTTGTAAATAAACGATTATTGCCACATTGTGTGGTATTCATTCTATTGCTCTTCTCTGACTTTTGAAAAACAAAAACTCCACAGTTTCTTAACAAAACAGGAGGTTTTTATTCGAATTAATACCAATATGCAAAGAACAAGAGCTTCCTGCAATGGAAGAATCTGCAACATTTTAAGACTGTATTGACAGAAAATGCAAAAACCTATGCAATGATATCTAAATGGCCAAGAAGGACAATTTTTTATTTTATTTATTTATTTATTATATTTATACCCCGCCTTTTTTCCTGCAAGGAACCCAAGGCAGCTTACATTATCCTCATCCTGCTCTCCATTTTATCCTCACAACAACCCTGTGAGGTAGGTTAGGCTGGGAGTCAGTGACTGGCCCAAAGTCACCCAGTGAGTTTCATGGCCGAGCGGGGACTAGAACCTGGATCTCCCGAGTCCCAGTCCAACACCCTAACCACTATGCCACACTGGCTCTCTTTTTAAATTTATTTTATTTACAAGATGTAAATATCACTCTACATCCAATAAAATATCTGAGCAGTGAAAAATAAAAAGGGGGGAAGAAGGAGGAGGAGGAGGAGGAGAATAAGAATTAAAACCTTAAAAATGTGGCTGGTTAGTCAAGGAAGACTTGTTTTGAGAAAATTCCTGGAGAAAGGAAGAGATATTCAAGACTTTTCAGTGTTTTAAAGACCTCTAAGGTTGCCACATTATGCTTTAGTTGTTCACATTCATATAGGGGGGAAAGTCTACATTGGACTTGTTGCTTAGGAGGCATTGTGGTTCAATGGGATATTTTTGAGAATGAACCTCTAAAGCTGCACAACATGGATACCTGGGATACATGATAAAGGGAACACACTTTGTCTATTTATTGAACGTTTAGATCACCCAATAAGTGGGGTTCTCTGGTAAATTAAAAACATAAAATATAGTCAATAAACAATGATAAAAACAGCACATAATAAAACCAAAATAAAACTAGCAGCAACAATGCAGCACATAAAGTTAAGTTAACTTAAGTTTTAAGTTAAGATCTTAAAATGCCTGGAAGAATAAAATGTCCTCACCTGGCACCAAAAAGACTACAACATAGGTGCCAGGTGGGCCTCTCGAGGGAGGGCATTCCACAGATGGGGCCACACCACTGAAAAGGACTTCTCTCTTGTAGCCACTGGCCTCACCTCATTTGATGGGAGCACCTGGAGGAGGGCCTCAGATGATGACCTAAGTATCTGGGTAGGAAAATATAGGAGGAAACATTCCTTCTGGTATAATATGACTGTATTGGCCATTCCCAGGTAACAGTCTATTGGCCCTCATCCAGTCCTTTATCTTGCCTAATTTATTTATTTATTTATTATATTTATACCCCGCCTTTTTTCCTTCAAGGAACCCAAGGCGGCTTACATAATCCTCCTCCTCCTCTCCATTTTATCCTCACAACAACCCTGTGAGGTAGGTTAGGCTGAGAGTCAGTGACTGGCCCAAAGTCACACAGTGAGCTTCATGGCCGAGCGGGGACTAGAACCCGGATCTCCTGAGTCCCAGTCCAACACTCTAACCACTACGTCACACTGGCTCTAAGCACTGGTTCAGAACATCGTCTCACCAGTATCAGATGAAAAGGACATCTGGGTGTCATCTGCATGTTGGTGATACCTCAGCCTACACCCCCAGATAATCTCTCAAATGGTTTCATGCAGAGATTGAAAAGCATGGTGGATAAAATAGACCCTTGTAGAACCTTACAGCACAACTGCCCCCAGCACCACCTTTTGGAATCAGCTATCCAAGTAGGAACAGAACCACTGCAATACGGTGCTCTCACATCCCAACTCAGACACGCTATGTATAATTACAAATGGATACTGAAGACTAGTATTTTAGATGGAAATAACTCTTACCTCCCTGTTCACACAACTGTTGGGCTAAGGCATCCTTGAATATAACTTGGCCCCTGTGAGTAGCTGTTGCCCTGTGAATATAAAGAGGCAATGCGTAAATAAACAAGGTACAAAGTGCAAGTACAACATAGTCAAATTAAACAGAAGGAAATACTTTTTCTTTCATTTTCTTTTTTTTTCCTACACAGAGTGGATTCAGATATCTATGTAAATTGTGTTGGCTACCTATTTGCTCACTACATCACAAATCATTTGGAAAGGTAGTAGTCTGACTCTAGCATTCATCCTCATGGTGAGGAAGATTTTACAGTATCTCTGCCACCAGCAGGAAATATGGTTTTGCAAAGGCATGGTAAGATATGCATCACTGCATGGCCAGATGCTACAGATGACCAGCTCCCTGTGCTACTTCAGTCACTGTGCAATGAGAGTTTAAGTAGACATACACCACAGCAAAAATAGTCATGCAAATATATCATTAGTATATTTTTCAGTGATCAAATCTAGATAATGCACTTGCTAGGTAAAATGTAGATGGGTTTTTCCCTAAAAAATAAAAGAAATAGAGTACCTATTCAGGTAGTATTAGACTTCAAAAGCTGACATACAGTTTTAACTTGGAGATGTGGCCACATTAATATAAATAGGTGGCAAAGCAGCCTGGAGTTGGAGTGCTTGATTTTAAAAGAGAAAATAGATATAGTGAGCATAACAGAAACTTGGTGGAATTCAGAGACCCAGCAAGAAACAACTATCTGTGGATACAAACTCTATAGAAAGGGTAGAAAAGGGCATACTGGAGATGGGGTTGCTCTGTATGTCAAAGACGGCATCGAGTCAAACAAAATAGAAATCTCAAAAGGGGCAGACTCCTGCACAGAATCACTTTGGGTGCCAATATCAGGTCTGAAAAATAACTTAATACTGGGGACATACTATTGCCTCCCTGACTAAAATGCTCAAGGTAAGATGGAGAACGAGAATGAGATCAGGGAGGAATACAAAGCAGGAAGTATTGCAGCAATGGGTAACTTCAATTACCTTCACACAGACTGAGTATAAATGTGTGTTTAGGTTTCAACGAAGAAGTAACAACAGTTGGTCATGGGAGGGGAAGCAACCCTGGACTTAATCCTAAGTGGTATCCAAGGCTTGGTGCAAGATGTATGTGTTTATTTTTATTTTATTTTATTATATTTGTTAATCGCCCATCTGGCCAGTCACCAGGCCACCCTGGGTGATGTCACCCGGCCACCCTGGGTGATGTGTTGTGGAACTGATTGGAAACTGTGACTACAGTGCTATCAAATTGCCAAAGAAGTCCAACATTTGGCTTCAAGAGAGGAAAATTCTAAAAAACTGAGGGGAGTGGTAAAATGGAAATTGAAAGGGAAAGTCAAGAGGGTCAGATATTTGCACAACACTTGGAAGTTATTAAAAACACAATAATAGAAGCTCATCTAGAATGTATACCTCAGATCAGGAAAGATACCAAAGAGGATGCTAGCATGGTTAATGAGCAGAGTCAAGGAAACTATTAGAGACCAGAAAACTTCCTTCAGAAAATGGAAGTCTTGCCCAAATGAGGAGAACAAAAAGAACACTAACTTTGGCATACACACAAAATGCAATCATCCTATCATCATCACCACCACCACCACCATCATCATCATCATCGCATATTACTAAATATATTGACCTTAAAAAAAAAAAATCATACTACGTAATAAGCAAGAAACCAACTATTGAATGACAAGGGAGTTAAAGGAGTGCTAAAGGAGGATTAAGAACTTGCAGAGAAGCTGAATGAATTATTTGTATCTATCTTCACTGTGGAAGATGTAGGGCAGAGATACCCATGCCTGAACTGACTTCTTCAGGAAGAGAATCTGAAGAACTTAGTAGTGACAATAAATGAAGTTCTAGGCCTTATCAACAAATTAAAAATTAACAAACCACCAGGTCCACATGATATCAATCCTAGAGGTTTTAAAGAACTCAAATGTGAGATTGCTGATCTTCTAACAAAAATATGTAATTTGTCCCTAAGGTTGGCCTCCATACCTGAGGACTGGAAGTGGCCATGTAACACCAACTTTTAAAAAGAGATCCAGTGGAGAGTCAGGAAATTGCAGGCCAGTTAGCTTAACATCTGTTCCGGGTAAATTGGTGGAAAGTGTTATTAAAGATAAAAGTATCAAGCATATAGAAGCCAGGTCCTGCTGAAGAAGAATAAACATGGCTTCTGCAAAGATAAGTCCTGCCTCACTAACCTTTTAGATAATTAGGAAAGGGATTAAAAATAAAACTGCCAAAATCACAATGCCCTTATATAAAACTATGGTGCAACAGTTGGAATACTGTGTACAGTTCTGGTCGCTGCACCTCAAAAAGGATATTGTAGAGCTAGTAAAGGTGCAGAAAAGGGCAACCAAAATGATCAGGGGACTGGAACAACTTTGCTATGAGGAAAATTACAGCATTTGTGGCTATTTCCTTTAGAAAAAAGTGAGTAATGAGATACATGATAAGAGGTGTATAAAATGATGCATGATGGGGAGAAAATGGATAGAGAGAGGTTTTTCTCCCTCTAGAACTCAGGATCATCATGTGAAGATTTAGGACAGAAAAAAGGAAGTACAACACATAAACTATGGAATTCACTTCCACAGGATGTGGCGATGGCCACTAATTTAGATGGCTTTAAAAGGGGATTAGATACATTCATGGAGGATCATCCCTTTTGGTCCCTGAATCATTTGATGTCATTGGCAAGCATGACTACTAGGTATGATGGTTATATGCTACCTCTAGGATCAGAGGGAGCATGCCTCTGAATACCAGTTGCTGGGAAACATAAGCGGGAGGGTACTATTGTGCTCATGTCCTGCTTGTAGACTTCCAATGGGAATCTGGTTTGCTCCTTTGGAAACTGGATGCCAGACTAGATAAGCCTTTCGTTTACTCCAGCAGGACTCTTCTTATGCTCTTATAATATTAAATATAAAAAAGAAGGCAAGCAATGTATGAAAACTGAGTGTGTCGGGGTGGGGAGGTGCAGAATTGTGATTTGCATGGTCAATAGGCTACAATTTAACACAATTGTGTTTTTCACATGAGTCACATTATCATGCGATTTGAAATTTACTTTCTATGTCCACTCTCTGCCTTTTAATTCAACAGAAGTATCACCTTGGAACACTCAGGATAAAACTTACATTCTGATTGTGAAAAGGAAGGGAAAGAAAGAATGGGAAATGCACACAGAAATGGGTTGAAAAAAGGCTTAAAGCTGTGGGCAGGGACTGTGGGCTCACTGATGTTGCTGACAGCCTGACCACTAATACTGGAAATTCCTACCCCACCTGCTAGGCGGCCTGGGGAGGAAAAATAACAGATAATGTGAGCTACTTATGTTGCCTGCCACACCAACCTAGGGTGTGCTAGCACAACCTCTGTGCTAACTGAGAGTGTGTCTCAGGACTCTCTGCATGTTGGTTGGTGCAGGGAGAATCTTAAATTGTGCCATCCCAGAGAGTCACCTAAATGTGCTTGTTTGGTCAATCTAGCCTAGTACAAGGGCCCACAGCCTGAGAAATTAGAGATATTAGTTGAAGAAAAAGGAATATTGGTTTTCAAAATTAGCTGAAAGGAAATCTTCCAAGAGAATATGAATGTAAATGAGCACAAGTAATCTTTCATTTCTTTGAAATGTAGTAGATGCAAAGTACACCTCCGGTTGCCACAATACTGCCATAATTGAAAGCTTAATCATTAGTGGCCTAATTTTTCTTTGATTTGCATAAGTAATTCCCAGTGACACAAAAAGGAGTTACACATTCATGAGTAGAGGAAAATAGCTTCATTCAAAATCAGTAGAGAGAATGAAAATATGCAGGATGTTTTGGTTATAAAAAGTTCTAGGAGCTACCATATGGCAAACAGAGGCTCAGTTGTATTTGATGTCAATTATTTAAGTTGTCCAGTTGGCTTTAATAGGAGTGGGGTTGGACACCAAAGGGGGGGAAAGACCTCCTTTTAATTATTTCTAGTTAGGAGCAATTGACATAACTGAGAAAAAACTGAAGCTCCACAAGAAGCTCCACAGTGAAACAAGAACTTCCACAAACTTTGACCAAAATGATTTCTGCTGAATCCTGTAATCCTTGTAAGCTATGGGGTTTAGTATTTGTGACCACAAGTAATTTTAACTTGAAATAACGCTATACACCACAGTGTAATAATGTAGTTTGCCACCATAAAAGCAATACAAGACGACGGTTATGACCATTGCTCAGTTTATCTACACACGCCGAAATATTGCATAGTTGCTGAAGTGCACCTTATCTAACTTCATAAACACAGATTTCATTAACAGCACATCATGTTCTTTCATGTCATCATTAGGAGGATTAGCCACAGCATCTGGTCATTAAAAAGAAAAATTAGCAAACTGTATTTGATCACTAGAATTCAACACACTTTTAAAAATGCAAATAGATATATTCTAAAAATAACCCTTCATCATAAATATTCTTTGTTCCTATTTTAAAATACTTTCTTTCCCTTTTGGAGGAAGCAAGGTGCAACATTCTTTCACATCTTATGGTGTGCTGAAGGCAGCTCAACATCCCATTGTAACATTTGTTCATTAGTGCACACTATTTCACTTCTGGTGGCATTAACTATAGGATGTACAAATCAAATTAAAGAAGTGTTGGCATGCGAAAACAGAAAATATTACCCTATCACTTAAAACCCATGGTTCAAATCCAATGAAAATTAACTGTGATTAAGGCTGCAATCCTATATACTCTTACATCAGAGTAAGCTCCGGGGGGGGGGGATGAGACTTATCTTTGAACAGATAAGTTACTTGCAATGTTTAGGATTGCACTGTAGGTTTCACCTTGGGTGAAAACTCATGTAACATTTTGCATGAATGGGGCTGAAATGGAAGTGACCTCACTGAGTTCAATCCAAATGTATTTATTCCTTTCCAGGGTCAAGCTGTGTTTAAAAAAAAAAATGTTCTGCAAACCTTGCAGCAGAAGGCAGGTGTTAATTGGTTGGCTCCACACAATGACACCCAGAAACCTGATGCACATCAGTCTGTGGCTCACGCTGGCTCAGCTTGTCTGAGTGTGGAAAGCTAAGCAGGGTCAGGCCTGGTTGTTACTTGGATGGGAGGCACCTCCTCTAGTTTCCTGCATTGAGCAGGGGGTTGGACTCGATGGCCTTGTAGGCCCCTTCCAACTCTATAATCTATGAATCTATGAGTTGTGTACTGGGGGGGGGGTTCCTTTTTTTGTTAAGAAGGCATACATATCCATACAATGCTTTCACATTTTATAAAATATAAATTAATATGAAATATAAGGAGAGGCAGTTGTATTGCAAGACGTCGCTTGTTTATCAAGTCAAAATTTATTAAAAAAATTTGCTTGTCTTGCAAAACGCTCTCGGACCAAGTTACTTGCAATCCAAGGTATTACTGTATATAGAAAGAAAAGTTGATTACAAATGGAAATGCCTCTAGTTATTCCAGGTAGGCAGCATCTAAGTGTTGCTCCTTTTCCCCTAGGTATTTTATCTAGATCAGTGTTCTCCAACCTTGGGTCCCCAGATGGTTTTGGCCTACAACTCCCAGCGTGCCCCAGCCAGCTAGCTGGCTGGGGCACGCTGGGAGTTGTAGGCCAAAACCATCTGGGGACCCAAGGTTGGAGAACACTGATCTAGAGAGTTAACATCTAGCATGAGCAGGGGAGGCAGGATGAGGGTGAGAGCACATTAACTATCAGAGATTGTCCATTGAATTTACACAGCTTGTATAAAATATGAAAAACGTCCTTTCCGCTACAGGAATAAATAGTTCTTTGTCATTTTGAGATTTTGTCTGTAGAAGTTCTGAAGTCATGAAGAACTAAATAAAGATGTTAAAAAAAAGCCATCTGCCTCACTTCAGCCCAATCATTTTCTTTTCTTTTCACAGAAGTACTTAAAGTTATCCTTTGGTTCAATGAAAGTAAAATAAAATATGAAAGATGTACCTCTTTATGCCACACTTCTGTTAACAGCTGGCTTTGGAATTTCTTGGCATATTGTCATTTGACTAGAATTCACAATTGCTAGTCCTTTTCGTTACTGCTGAGGCTTGTCAAGCATATGTTCTTACAGTTAGAGACTCCACTGGTGGTATGTACTCATTTACCACTATGGGAGGATTCTTCTAAACACATAATTCTAATAATAAATCTCCCCAGTTAAACATAAGCTGAAAATGGTGGGCAATAGAAAGCCACCTGTGAGCTATACTCAGTGGATGCTGCTGAAGCTTTATGGATGTAAAATCATAGTGTATATAGGAGCCCCAATAAAGCAAAAATAAGTCCCTCTGAAACCAGTGGTACATGTGAATCAAGACTAAGGTGTGAAGACAGATGTAATATAAAAGGAGGGTTTGCACTTCATTTCCCCTGGAATGAGCCCACCTTTGCAACTGAAATGACAGACATGCATATCAGTAAATCAAGTGCAGGCTCAGCCATCAGTCTGGTGCCTCCTAGGGATGACAGAAAAATCCACAATGGATTCAGATGAGTTTGGATTTCTATGGATCCAACCTGTGGATTCTGCAGCGGACCAGCTTTTTCCGAGTCACGCAGATTCCATGGACTTTCAGGTTGGTTTTTCCACTTTTGTGGGGGATTAGCACTAATTTGCATTAGCACTAAGCATCAGTGCAAGTGTGCAGTAGTGCTCATGTTCACTTGCGCTGATGTGAATTAGTGCAAATAGAATGAATTTCGGGGGGGGGGGATTCCGACTCCATCAGTGAGCAGACGATGGAATGAAAGACGTCTGCCATTCTGCAAAATACAGATGGAATGGAGTTAACAAAATCTGTACATCCTAGTAGGGATGTAACCGCTCACCTCGAGCGGGCATAGTGGGCCGAAATCGGCCCCCCTCACACCAGCCAGAGACTTGCTTTGATATAAGAGTGTTTTGGATTACAAGCACGGTTCCGGAACTAATTATGCTTGCAATCCAAGGTATTACTGTAGTTGAGAATGAGTTGCCTTTCCATTCTGCTTAAGAGCTCTGTTTAATTCAAAACTCTGCAAACCTCTAAATAAGGCTTGCTGCAGTAAGTATACCAATCTACCTATCTGATATCTCACACTAATCTCTGCTACTCTTGACAACTTTTGAACTGACCCCTGTGGCTGCAAATGAAACTGTAGTTTAATCTGCAGCAGTTAGCAAGTGAACATGTTTATCTCCATGGTGTGAAAAGCTTCACTTGTTAATTTCTGAAAATCAAGCTGCTGTTAGGTACAAGAGTAAGCCAGACTATTTTTTTCCTGGACAGTTGGTAACAGTGATTAACTAATCTGTTTTATGATTACTTGAAGTTTAGGAATGGTGGGGTTAAAATACAGAAAACAAATACATAATGTGGTAAGAAATTGTACGGTTAAAGTTGCTAACTATTTACTATTTATTTTAGTATTTCAAGATGGCAAATATGGGCGATAAGCAAGACTGCTTTTACTTTCACCTGGGGTGCTGAAGACATTCCAGTTTCTCCTCTGCCTAGCATTAAAGCCCTGGTCTGCAACTATTTTCATAAGAACATAAGAAGAGCCTTGCTAGATCAAACCATCACTGACAGTCCATCTAGTCCAGTGGGCAGCCAAGTGCCTGTGGGAAGTAGACCTAGAGATACCAGCCCTCCCCAGCAGTGCCAGCTGTAGGGTTTTGAGGGCCCTTGGGCAAGACACCCTCAATGGAGCCCCTCTCTCAGTGAGTCTACCTTCTCACTACCATTGCCACCAGCTGCTATTGCTCTTCGACCACTTTTTCATCATTGCTACCACTTGCTTGCTTGACAGACAGAGAGCCAGGGAACAAGTAGGCAGTGGCATCTAATGCTCCGCCTTCTCACCACTGTCTGAGCCAGAGTGAGAGGCAAGTGAACAAGCAGTTTGCAATGGTGAAGAAAAAACTTACATGCAATTTAGTACCTTGTCTAATTAATAATAATATTCTTATTACATTTTTATCTTGCCTTTCCTCGCAGCAGCATACGTGTTCATCTTCCCCATCCACCGTCTATCTACACAATACCTGGTGAGGTAGGTAGGTAGGCTAAATAATAAGGACTGGCTCAAGGTCAACATGAGATTTATGGCTGAATAGGGATTTGAACCAAAATGTCCCCTCCAACACTCTACCCACTAATTTATTTAAAGAACAGCAACAATAATAGTCAATGAATGTAATTTTGCATTTAACCAAGATAGTGGTGCAAATTTGCCAGATATTCCTAGCAAGATGTATACCTTTGTTACATCAAGGGAGATGGAGAAATATGGAAGATAAAAGGGAGAGTTGTTTTCATGGATACACATTTCTAAAGAAACAAGGTTTATGAAAATCAAGGATCTGCATTTTAGACAAGTCAGGATCTTGATGTCTATGCTCTGCTACTTATGGATAGTAAGGTATAGGATCTCTCTGGCACTAAGTGCCCATTGGGGCTGCAAAGGGACCTCTCATCCCTTTGCAGCACTAAGTGCCCATTGGGGCTGCAAAGGGACCTCTCATCCCTTTGCCAGAACACTGGGAGCTGGCTCTGTGCCAAGGCAGCATGTTGATTACTGAATAGAAGGCAGTGCATAATCAGGCCAAGGGTTTCGCTTACTGTGTGAATTACTTTATCCAAGGGTCTTTAGCAAAAGTATTGACATACTTGGCACATATAAGGCATTAAGAAGGAACAGCCTGTGATCACTTCAAGCAGTCTTGTGAACCCAAAATACCTGACTTATTTATGTGAACCCAACCAGCGAGCAAGTGACACAAAATCTTGCCTAAAATGACTACCATGAATATGAGTTCCCAAGACCAGAATGTTGAAGGAAAATATAAATGTTTGTTCATTCTTGAAGAACAAAAGTACCACATACTAACCGAACCCAACCATCTGGAGTGGGATCTAAAGATTAATACCATAACTAAGGATAGATGTTTGTCAGAGTGGTAATGGATTTTCCAATTTATATAAAATTAGCCATGACTTTACACAGCTGAGAACATGGAAAGTTGCCCAGGTATGTGTGGGAGCTAAAAAAGCAGGAATGCTTATAATTTCATTAATGCTGCAATCCTATATATCTTTACCTAGGAGTAAGTTCCAATGAATTCAGTGGGACTTACTTCTGAGTAGACATGCACAGGATTATGCTGTAAATTATACTTTTCTGGATGGCAGATGTTGTGTATTCACTTACATTGGAATGAAACAATAGAGAGCTGATATAGCTGACCAAAGATTTGGCTGATGAGCTGGCAGTGGGTGAGGAAGAAAAAGTTTTCTGGCTTGGGAGCAGTAATCTTCCTCTACCAATAGTCCCACATGTCTTCTGGATTTAAAAATATATATGATAATATGGAAGACCAACAACTGGGTCTTCTGCGCGAGTTCGGCACTTAACAGGTTAACCGGCACTGAGATATTGCCCTGCAAAGGGATATCAAGCGAATTAAACCCAACCGCGACCTAAATATCACTCGTAACCGTATTTAGACCAAAGAATAGACTTTTATTAATGGAGTGGAACTAATAGACTTCCAGGAATGTTACAACATAAACAAAACCAGGTCGTGACCTGACTAGACGGAAACCTTCACTCTACAGACATAGCGTATTGCAGTAAGAGAGTCACCTCACATCGAAGACTCTACACTTACAGATTTTACGTAGCGATCTGCATAGCCTGACTCCGAGCCCGTCCGCACTCAGGGAAAGCAGCTGTTTGGGCTAGCCGAAGCTAGGGTTGAAAGATGACAGCCTATCCCGTGTTCCGAACAACTCTTTTAGGGCTGGCAGAGGGGTTTTCTACCCCGTACTCCCCCTCCCCGCCCCCTGGCGATCAGGTGGGCTTATTCCTGCCCCTTAGTGATCAGGTGGGCTTATTCCTGCCCGGAAAAAGGTGGCGCCTTGGGTTGATTGGTGCCCTTAGGGAAATACTTAGCAGCTCTTTGAGACTGCCTCTCACCTCCGGATGGTCCATGCTTCGTCTTGTGGATTTGAGGCAGACGTGCCCCATTGAGGGTATGCAGATGGGGTCACGTATTACCTGTCTGGCCAGACCTGCATCTCCTCCCCCCCCCCCCCGTGGGGATTATGCAGAAAGGGGTTGCCAAGGGAAAACTATGTCAGGGTTCATGTCACGGTGTGTGTGCTCAGGCTTTCTCCACAGATAATATGAAGATGTTAACTCCTGCTTGCTAGTTAGGCAATTAGGGTGAATAGATGTTACAAGTGTATTCTACACATTTTTGGGCGGTTATTAAACATCTGAATGATTCTCTCCTATAATTCTTTGTAAATTTACCATGAAAAACCAACTGTACTAACTACTTCCATCTGAAGCAGCGGAAAGAAAATTGTGAAGGAAGGGGGGCTGGCTGGCTCTGCCAACCCACCCTTTTTACCCAAGACCCAGAGATCCCAAGGTGCCAGACTGCCAGCCTTAGCTCTGCAGTCCTGACTGGAATCTCTCTCAGGGACTTGCCCTTGTCTATACCCTGGATTTAGCGCTGAACCACAGAGTAACCACAAACGCCATGTGGGGTAAAACCAAGAAGGTTTATTCAGGTAAACAGATTACAACAAAAGGTGGGAAATGAGGGAAGGAGACAAGGTAGGGAGACGCTTTGGTACAAACACTAGAGCTACAAAACAATAAAGCTGATTCCTTATATCTCTCCCAGGCACTTACTCTTTACCTGGGGGCCGGTTCTCTTCAGGGTTTCCTCAGCAAAGCCCTACCACACGTGCAGGCCACCACACCCACCCTAAGGTCCGGGATGGGTGGCCCTCTTCGGGGCTTGCCTTAGCCACAGCCCTCATTCAGCTGATTTTACCAGGATCCACCTGGGGCTAGATCCTGAGGCCAGTCCGAAGACCTGAACCTCCGCGCAGCTGCTCGCTGCCCATGATCAACAACAACCAAAACCAGAAGCCACAGCTGGCAATATATATTCTCCCCCCTCCTCTTTTCAGTAGCTCAGCTGTCTTTAGCCAATCAGGATGAACTTCACCTGACCAGGCAGGGAGGTGGGTGACTCATGACTAGTGGGCTTTAGAACATTTGCATTTTGCATACGAATGGCTTGACATCAGCCTGTGAGGCTCCGGGCCCCATCAGACAACTTATGCACATTTTGCCCCTCTCCCAACCCCCAGCTGGGACCACCTGGTCTACACATGAGGAGGGGTGCTTGTGTGTGTGTGTGTGTGTGTAGGAAACCCCAGAGGCTCCCCTCTTCACAAAAATCAAAATGGCATTACCCATGAAGGAATTTGACTAGGATACTGGGCTTATAATAACCCTTACTCATTGTTTGGCCCAAAGATGAAAAGGTTTTGTGGATGAAACTAAAGACATTTTTAGTGCTGACAATTTCAAGAGAGTTCTGGAAATCATAGGAATCATGGCACTATTTTTAAAACAATGTCTGTGTGGGATAAATACTCAGATTTTGCTTCCTTGTTCCTTTTGGATTTAGGACTTAATGAAGGCATTCTCCAAATCATTCTGAAATTGGAAACTCAAGATTTCTAAGAAACTACATACATCAAGGGCTCAGGGTTTAAGAAAAACAAAAAAAAATGGGGGTAAAACATCTAGCATAAGTGACACTATAAAGTTTTAAATCACTGTTGGTCTCCATGAGATGGCCTCCCTTTCAGCTTGTTCAGGGAGATCATCCAATTTAGCATGAAAAGACTGAAGTGAAAGAAACAAGCTCCTATTGATTTCAATGTGTCACCTCTGACTGACCAGGAAAACTCAGACCAGTCACAACTGATTGGAATGAGGAGAGTGATGCACTGGAGTAGCATCAGGTGAATGCCATCAGTGGTGCAGTCAGGGAAGATGTCCAGGGCCCCACTCAACAGAATGGCCAGATGGCTTCCAAATGTGCAGGGCTAGCTTACCACATTCGAAGTGAAGGAAAACAGTGCCATCTAAACAAGGGGCACACCATGATACCATTTTCCAGTATCTAAAATTGCCTAACTGCACCACTGGTTGAATCAGATCCAGACAGGTGGCAAGTAGCATCAGGTCAAAACAGAGGTGAAACTGGATGAGCTTTTGACATTAGACTGTCTGCCCCTCCTCATATGTGGTAGAAAACAGGAATTCAACCTACGGAGAAAGCTTGGAGGAATGTGTCGGTTAAGGACAAGAAAAGCAAAAGGACACAAACAACAAAACAAGGCAGATTCAGGTAGACAGAGTTGCAAGTGAGGCTCAGTCCAGTTCACTTATAACAGAAATTATTGATAATAAAATTGTGGCCCTTTTGCAAGGGCTTTAGTTATTAAATCAGCGTAATCAGGTGAGTCTCGGCTTAGCTTATCCCTGATGCAGAAGGTAGTAAAAGAAAGAGAGTTCTATCAATGTAGACAGGACTGCGCATAGTATTGAGATTCCTTTGGCCTGCCCTTGCCACATCCTTTCCACTCATATGTAACTTATTTATTTATTGTATTTCTAGATCGCCCATCTAGCCAGTACCTGGCCACTCTGGGCGATGTACAACATACAACGAAACAAAACAGAATAAAATACACTTAAAACCGTATAAAATTTTAAAATCCTAACCCACTGCATATTCCTGCCTGAAAAGCCTTGTTTTTAATGAACGGCAGAAGCTCATCAAGGGGGGGCATGGTTCATAATACTATAACAGGCACAATGGCCTTGCGTCCAATCCTTCCTGCTTTTCTCCTTGAAAAGTAGACCATAGGCTCAGACCAAAATATTTAAAGGAAAGTGGTATATTGCTCAAATCCAGAAACATCAGCTAATCAAGTGGAGGTGGAGCTTGGAAAAATTTTTGAAAATCCGAAAGTGTATGTTGAGCAAAACAACAAAGCAACCTAAAACAACTGGCACGAGTCATCATTCATGTAAATACTAATAAAAGGTACAGTATTTTTCCATGTATAAGACTATACTTTTTCCTTAAATTGTTAGACTAAAAATTGAGGGTCGTCTTATACACGGAAGTAAGCCGAGGAGAGAACCGCACGGTTGCGAAACTGCCCAGTGGGGGGCGTCTTATACATGGGGGCGTCTTATAGACGGAAAAATACAGTATTTGTTCTGGAAAGCTACTGCTATTAATAGGGCACACATCTCAACTTGACTAAGGTTGCAATCCTATACCCACTTACCTGGGAGTAAGCCATACTGAACTCAACAGGGCTTGCTTCTGAGTAGACATGTATAGGGTTGCACTAACTTTAATATTTGTATTTGCAGTTAGTTTGGGGGATGGGTAGGGGTGCTGAGGGGTAAGCAGTGTGTTAGTAATCTTATTTCTAAGAATGATCTCATTAATATATAGGTAGATTTGATAGACTCTTTAATAAAATAAAAATACATACTTTCCTCTCTGCATGCAGCTATGATAAACTCACCAGAATTTTAGCTTTTGAACAGTACTTGGTGTTTTCTTTGATTCTGAATAAAGGAACCCCCCCCCCCTTTTTTCCCCTGCAGTATCAAGAAAGGGTTACCGCAGTGGCATCTGCCAAGTCAGTCAATTCATATAAATAATAGAACAAAGCTCCATTGTTTCTCTTCTATCACAGGACCAACAATTAGGTTCTTTCCAGCAGAAGAATCATGTACATTCTAGAATCTACTTTTTTGTTGTTGCTTTTAAATGGCTTACCTATGGAATAGTGATTGCATATATAACTAGCAACAATATGAATTCTTGATCTCGTATGTTGAATATTTGAAACCTGACTTCTTCCTCTGATGTTTTTGTTGAATGGCTTTAATAAAACAAATGGAGACTCTATGAAACTGCCAGAGCAATGCTATGCATGTTTACTTGAAAGTAAGTCCCACTGTTTTCAGTAGAGCTTACTCCCTTATCAGTGAGTTTAGGATTGCATGTCTCAGTTATGTAGTATTATATCTCTATTCCCAAGGATTATAAATTCAGCTGATACTGGGCAGAGCAATGGGGAGGTTAGATGGGGTACAGACGCCTATCCACTGGGTAGTGTTAAGTACAACACCTGGTCAATAGAGACTCTAGTATATGTTTGTCTTTCTGATAGCAATGAACATATTCCCAGTTAGAAATTTTGTATAGTGAATAGTTTCCTGGCATACTGGATAAGAATGTAAAAAGAAAGAAGTCTCCATTAGAGTCAATGGAGGCTTTTTTCCTTGTTAGCCCGCAATGCTGGGCAGATTTCAGGGGGAAATAGATGGGGGGTTTCACACTTCCTTCCCAGAGTGCTATGGTGCCAATCCAAATCAGGGCCACATGTGCTTACACAAGAGTAAAAAGTAAGAAAAGCCTCAGCAATATGTTATGTGATTAGCATAATATATAATTTGGCTCTCATTCCCTGAATATGGAGAAATAGCCTGCAGATGTGTTTAGAGATGTGTGTTCTTAGCAAATATAGTAACACAGCTGTGAAGCAGGAAGTTCCAGCTTCAAATTCTAATACAGTATTACATGATAAACATTCCATGACAATCCAGCCAGAATTAAACCCTTTTAAGGGCAATGGGATTTAACCAATCTAACCATGTGCAGGATTGCAGGCATAATGAGCAAACCTGGCAGCTTCTCAGTGTAAACTGAAAAACTGTCCAGCAGAAATTAAAATTGCATCACAGTTTGCCCACAAAACAGCCCCAAGCATTCTTAAAAACCTAACTCTAGAAAAGACTTACATCATGCAATTTCTTTCTGGTCCTCTGTTGATGTTACATGATGAATGAGTTCTTGTCAAATTCTTAAAATCAGTAAAAGGAAATGGATAGAATTGGCTTCTGACAGCTATGTTGGAAGGATTTCCACCCGCAAGTGAACGGCAAAATGAAGGGCTACCTTTAATCACCAGAAGGTATTTCCCTTACAAGTTCCAATGTATCCACTAAATGTACATGCCAAACTCTGCAAACAGCACTTAACTAAAATAATTACCATTTCATCTTCATAGGAGGGGGGGAAATACACACCACAGGAGGGGAAAAAATACACAGTTTATTTATTTTATTATATTTATACCCCGCCTTTTTTCCTGCAAGGAACCCAAGGTGGCTTACATAGTCCTCCTCCTCCTCTCCATTTTATCCTCACAAGAACCCTGTGAGGTAGGTTAGGCTGAGAGTCAGTGACTGGCCCAAAGTCACCCAGTGAGTTTCATGGCTGAGCGGGGACTAGAACCCGGATCTCCCGAGTCCCAGTCCAACACTCTAACCACTATGCCACACAGTTGCCTCCTCTTGCTGTATATGCAGTTTTTATTCACTGTAGGCCACCTCATCTGGTTCACCTTAGTTATTTTCCATTGAACAGGATGGGAATCTTTTAAAATCCAGTTCCCTATATCACAGCCAACAGTCATGTAAACACAAATATGCGCGCTCTCACTCTCTCTAAGATCCAGTAAGTACTCAGTGTTCTGCCAACTCTTCCAAATTTTCATCACACTCCACAGTGACCAAGAAGAAGAATCCAGAATATGGCTGCACAGATAAAGTGAGGGCTACAGCAAGAAGTGGGGGCTATAAGAGCAGGATTGAGTCTTGGAGAGCAATCCTACGATCCCTAGGTCAGGTGAGTGCCCCAGGGACCACCGGATGGCTTGGGAAACCCCTCTGAGTTTGGAGATCTGACCCCAGACCCCTCTCCCTCGCAGCCAGTGTGGAAAGAATTGTGCTGGTTGTTTCTCCAAGATCGGAAAAGCTGCCTCGGAGGAGGAGGAAAGGGGGTGTTCCAGTGGGCAGGGACAGGAGGAGGCCGGAGAGGCCAGGATACAAGTTATCCTGAACCTCCTCCAGCCTCCCCATCTGAAGCATCCTCACTAGATGGGGCTGAAAAGCCTGTCCAGCAAAAATACAGGAGATCGGAGGGTGGAGGGGCGAAGATCACCTCCACCGTTCCTCCCACCCTGCTGGCTTCTTGGAAGCCCCTGAGTTTGGAGGCTTCTGAGTGGCGAGGGCACAGTCCATAGGATTGCATCCTTAATGGCTGCAGTCACTAGGGGAGCAAGCAGGTTTAGACTGTCCCCAATGAGGTGTCCTCAAGAGCACCTCTTTAGCTTTTTCTGTATATGTGAATGGTTTCCATTCACTGTCCATCCTTAATACTGGATAATCTGGTTCTCACTGTGAAGAACCTGCAGTGGTACAAGACATCTCTGTGTGTAGCTCTCACACCAGACATAATGGTAGGCATTCTCTCAGTTGGAAATTAATAATATAAACATAAATCAGAGGGTGTTAAATGTGTGTTTTACATTTAACTTAAAGTATAGAACAAGCCATGAGCAAAGGTTGTGATAAGGCTTTTAAAGTCTCTCTTTTTTAAAAAAATCTGTTGTTTTAAATTAATGTATTGCTTTTATTTCTTGTTCCACATTGCCTCACATTTATGAACAGGCAGTATCTCTGGCCTGTGGGCTTCATAAGACCCATGGAGATTTCCCATCTGGTCTGGCAGCCCCAGCCCCAGCCCCAGCCCCAGCCCCAGCCCCAGCCCCAGCCCCAGCCCCAGCCCCAGCCCCAGCCCCAGCCCCAGCCCCAGCCCCAGCCCCAGCCCCAGCCCCTCTGCCATGGAGAAAAAAGCTCTTATCTCCAGTCAGCAGTTGATAAATCTATGAACAGCTGCTGATCAGCTGTAAGAGTTTTCCTTGCAGGGCAGATGAGGTGAGATCAGGGGACAAAGCTGTTGAGTAATTCAGTCCTGCTTCCTTCTGAGCCTGGTCTTGCAGAGGCTTGCCCTGCTTACTTTTGAGTAGTCATGCAGAGGCTTGCCCTGCTTACTTCTGAGTAGACATGATGCTCATGTTTAATTCTGAGTAGAAATGCTATTTGAAATTGCTGCTCAGTGATTCAGTCCAGTTTCCTTCTGAGCCTTGTCCTGCTGAGTAAACATGTTGAGACTAGTCCTGTTTATGTCTGAGTAAACATGCATAGGCTTGATATTTGGGATGCTATGTGAAAGTGCCACTGAGTGAGTCAGTCCTCCTTACTTCTGAGTAGACATGCTACTCAAGAAAGGTATAGCTTTTTCTGTACCACATGGTTCCTAACAGCTTCTCTAAAAGGGAATCCGTCTCCCAAGTTGAAAAATGTTCCCCAGCCCTGATCTAAGTGTTTTAGACACATAAAAAAGAAAAATAATGACAATTATTGTCACAGTAAATCATATAAGCTCTGCCACTTCACAATGACAAGATTCTAGTTTTGTTTCATGTTGAATAAGTTCCCCTGTAGAAATAATCAGACATTCATCAGCTGGCTTTCTCAGTAGTGAAAGAAAATTAGGAAACCCAATTGCTTACTCATTAATTGGTCCTACTGAGTTCATTTGGGATAATAAGAATGTTTAGGACTTTTGCCAAAACTCAAAATGACAAAAGCAGAATATTTAATGGACAATTTAGACTTTGTGGAGCTTCTAGCCTGTATCTTTGGCTATAAGCAGTAAGAACATACACCCACAATGCAATCCAACTGCCTCCTAGCTGAATCCAGAGGGGAAAGGTACGGGAGCTCTGTTTGGTTCCCTACAGTTTCTTTTTTCTGGAGCAAAGTGCCAAAAACATAAACATTCCACAATATTTTTTTTTTACATATTCTCTATTTTGAACACCAGAGTGAATTCATACACATCATTGTGTGTAGAGGCAGCTACTTCTGAGCATTCCTTCTCTCACTTATTCCCCAGGGTTAACACCTTTTCTTGGGGGACGTTTCCTATATGGCATCTCTTCCTCAAGTACTGGTAAGTATTGCTGCAAAGATGTAGGACTGAACAGGTCCCTAAGGGAGTTCTATTTGAAGTAGTTATTCTAGGTATCCAGTGAACTAGTTTTTTCCAATAACAGGTAGAACAGTTCACAGTGATACTTACTGAATATTGACTAAGAATTAATGTGGGCTCTTCTTACCGAATGAGCAAAAAAAAGAAAAGAAAAAAAAAAGACTACAGTTGGGGATGGGTAAAACTTCCTGAGAAGCATAACAGTCAAATGAATGTGGGCCTTAGGATACAGCCTGGTTTGCATATAATACAAACCCATTATTTGGGTTGTTGAATCCTGGGAATTTCATCTGTAAACATGGCCGCACTAACAAACCATTGTTTGTTAACTACAAACAACCTAGAAAGAGAACGCTTGGTTTGCTGTTGGGTTGTGAACTCTGAGTTGTCATTATGTGTGGACCCAGAATTGTAAGTTGTTAATGGATTGTTAACTTTCAGCACACTACAGAGGTGGCAGGCAAGAGTGGTAAAAAACACACACACACCAGTTGCTCTACATGCCAGTACTACAGTGGTGCAAAGGCACTTGGGATACAGGGAGGAAGCAGATGAAAGAAAAGGGAAACAACCTAGGAATTGAGAGAACAAACCACAATTTGTTTGATCATCTGCCAGACAAACCCTGGGTAGGGCAACAAACCATGGGTTAGAATTACATAGTGTTTCATAGAATTACATAGCTGAACACTGTTGTTACTTTTCATATCAGTGGTGGCCCTCAGGGGCTGAATCACTGTCATAGGAAGGAAGCATTTCTCTACAGACATTACCAGAGCATAAGGGAGACCATAGGGAAGCAACTCCCATGCTGCTCCAGCAATGTGTGGGTGCGACCTGTGATTTGGGTGCTAGCTACTTGTTACATGCAAATTCATGTCAGAGAGTTGAAGCTACTTAAAAAATAAATGTGCTTTTCTCAAGTGCTCCATCAAATCTTAAAGTCATAAAGACCCCAAAATGAAATGTGTTTACCAGCTCATGATCTCATATTGGTAGGAGGCACCAAATAAACATGTGAAAAGAGCTGGAGAGAAATCTCGTGGCAAACAATATACAATAGGACTACATGATGAGGCACCTAGAAAAATCTGTAAATGACATCTAAGCAACTAATGTGCTGCTAGGGCAGACAGTGCATACAATCCAGCTTTTCTTTTTTTTTTAAAGCGAAAGCTAGCTTTGTTACATTCAGAAGGAATGTGAAGATAGTGAAAAGAAGTGTTCCCTAACATATAGCTACTGCTTCCATTTTTAAATATCTTTAGGGCATATCAGCAATATATCCGGAAGTTGCAGTGAGGAGTCCTAGTGTGAAGTGTCCCCCCCCCCACTTTGCAGCCAGAGTGGTTCTTTCTGCTCAGCTGGGAAATGAAGCCAGAAGACTGACTTCAGTTCCAGGGGGAGTTCCTGGGGGCAGGGAGGGGAAGAGCGAGGCATCGCCGGCTTCTGAGGAATCCAGGAGGTGCCTCAGCTTCTCCTCACAAGAAGGTAAAACATTTAGTGGGCCTAAATCGGCGGTCCAAATGTTTTTGCAGGTGAGGCGAGCGCAGGGATGTTGAAGAGTCCTTGGTTTCAAGTCACGAGTCGAGTCACTAGTCTTTGGACCCGAGTCTCGAGTCCTAGTCCTTGGTCCAAATGGTGACTCACGAGTCATGAGTCACTCCCAAAGCTGACTCCACGAGTCCCTATTAAAATCAATGGGGTTTTTCCATTGGTAAAATAGTGGTAAAATAGTCCAATAGTGTTTGACTGGGACTTGGGAGATCGGGTTCTAGTCCCTGCTCGGCCATGAAACTCACTGGGTGACTTTGGGCCAGTCACTGACTCTCAGCCTAACCTACCTCACAGGGTTGTTGTGAGGATAAAATGGAGAGGAGGAGGACTATGTAAGCCGCCTTGGGTTCCTTGCAGGAAAAAAGGCAGGGTATAAATATAATAAATAAATAAATAAAATATGGCTATTTCAGATGTGTGGCTTAAATAAATTCTAGGCACAAGTGTGCCTTTTTATTTCAAAACTCTGCAACTGATTTTGGCAAGAACAGACCAGGCATTAAAACCCAAAATAACCAGACAGGCAGAGGAGGCAGGGAACCCCAAAACAGGCAGGCAGAGGCCTTTGTCTTGGACAATTCAAACTGTGGAACTGGTCAAGAAGAGAGCAGGCAGGCAGAGGAGGCTGGGAACCCCAAACAGGCAGGCAAAGGCAGCCAAACCCAAAATGTCTGAAAGGTTGCATTTTAGGAAAATGATTTTAAAAAATAAACCTGCTGTACTTCCTAAAACCTATCCATGTTGCATTTGAGGAACACGATTTTGGAACACGAGTCCTTGGTCTCGAGTCCCGAGTCGAGTCTCGAGTCCCATTAAAAAATATTGGGACTCGAGTCTGACTCGAATCAGAGGGGGGACTCAGTCCGACTCACGAGTTGAGTCCTGGAGTCCGAGTCCCCATCCCTTTGGGAGCGCAGCAGCAATTCTATCCGCTGTGTTCCTCCTGCCCTCAATTAGATGCCTGTAATCCTCCAGGTTTGGAGGGTCACGGGCACCCACACAGGATGGGGCTGCCCATATATTTAAATGCACAAAAGAACAGAAGAAGAGTCCTGTTGGATCAGATACACGTCTATGTAGTCAAGCATCCTGTTTCCAATGGTAGCCATCCAGATATTTCTGGGAAGTCCCAAAGCAGGGCGTGGAGGCAACAACTCTTCCCCACAGTTTGCGTCCCAGAAACTAGTATTCAAAGGCAAAATGCAAGATGTCAAGATTTGATTCAGTCAAGATTTGATTCAGTATTTGTTGCTGAGGGGTTTCACCATAAAAGCCTATAGACCAGTGTAGCTCTTTTATCTAGCAACACTTTGCAAATCTACGAAATACTTGCTTTTGTAAGAGTATTTATTTATTTAATTATTTTTATGCCCTGCCTTTTTTCCTGCAAGGAACCCAAGGCAGTTTACATAATCCTCCTCCTCCTCTCCATTTGATCCTCACAACAACCCTGTGAGGTAGGTTATATAATTCATCTAAGCATAGAAGAATTATAACTTGTAATGTACTACACTTCTTGGACAACTTCATACATTACTCAAGTAGCAAACGCATTTCTTCTCCAGGGTTCAGTCCCACAGTGCTTTGGTAACATCCATAATGAGGAATCCAGTGGTTCAGCTGAACACTGTTGTTACTTTTCATATCAGTGGTGGCCCTCAGGGGCTGAATCACTGTCATAGGAAGGAAGCATTTCTCTACATACATTACCAGAGCATAAGGGAGACCATAGGGAAGCAACTCCCATGCTGCTCCAGTAATGTGTGGATGCGACCTGTGATTTGGGTGCTAGCTACTTGTTACATGCAAATTCATGTCAGAGAGCTGAAGCTACTTAAAAAATAAACACATAAATAAATAAATAAATAAATAAATAAATAAATGCTGCTTTGAGAGATATTAGTTTAGAGTGGAGAAGCAGGAGGGAGAATTGGTACTTAACTGTTTTCCCACTCACTGCTTCTCCACTTTGAATTACACATACACAGAGAAGCTACTTTCCCCTCTCAATGAGTTGTGCTGGCAAAGCTGTATTTAGAACCTTATGGAGGGTGTGACTTAGAATGGAGAAGAGGCAAATAGGGAAAAGCTCACACACACAGCTGCTCCAAACTGACCACTCCTAAAGCAGAGGTTTTTTGGTACAAGAAAAGAAAATGCTATACGTATGTGCATGTAAGTATGTGGTTTGCCTGTAAGTGATATGAGAAAGTATTGTGGTTTGAAGAGAGGTGCTCTGGATTCTTTCCTTCACTTGTCTATTGAATAAATAGATACACGGATAGAAGATAGCAGAGGTAAGGGATCCTGTTTATGTTCTGGAGATTCTCTAAAATGTGCATGCCTGTTCCCTCTTTGTTTATAACCCAAGATGTTTCACCTTTTTACATCTGAAGCTGCAAGCCTGATATAAATAAATATTTAAATAATTGGGGGGGGGGGAGTGCATTCGTAGTAACAACAAGAGAAAAAATTAGTTCCTAAGCTGATTTTTAAAACTAAACAACAAAAGTGCTTGAAATGGGGTGGGTGGGGAGCAAGCTGGTTTTGCTTCATATTAGGCCAGATTCAGTTACCGGTATGTGCCTGAAATGCAGTGAGATGATTTTAAGTTCACCTGAAAATAAATTTGATGACATCCCACTCCAAACACTGCACAAAATAATAAAAGATGAACAGAAATGTTCAGTTTGTTACAATATTGACACGAAGAAATGATGGGGCGGGGGGAATCAATTCCAAATCCCTTTTGCTGAAAATGGGGGAAATGGAAGACATGGTTAACACCTGCCAGCTGGCTGCAGGATACATACTTTTCCAGCTTTCATACAAGATTCTTCCTACAAGATGACCTGCTATATGGAAATAGCCCTTCTCCCTCTGCTGGCTTTCATAGATGTCAGCGAAGGCACAGGGAGTAGCTATTCAGGATGAGAGTCATGGGCAGTTATTGTTCAAACCCGTATAAGTCTCTCTCTCTCTCAAAAAAAAAAAAAAAGAGAGAGAAGAGAAAAAGATTTTAGTTCATTTAAAGCCTGAAATTATCAGGATTGCTCTTCAATTTCCATGGGTAGTTCTTGGATCCCATTAGCACAATAGAAACACATCAAATTACAGAGAAAAATGTGGCTTTCAAACAACAGGAAGCATTCTCCTGCAGATGCAGATGGCATGGACTGCTGATTTTCATTAAATCTCACTCTCTGAAAAATACCCAGCACTAACATTTCCTCCAAGCCTACTCTTTTAAAACACACACACACACACACACACACACCAAGAAGCTACTCTTGCTCAGATAAAAATAAACATTTAAATCACTCATCAAAACACACACTGAACAATGCTAGTTTTTATTTTGTAATAAGTGGCTTTTTACAGGAATGACCAGAACAAACATAAAAAAAATGGGGATGCTCTCAAATATGGCAGCCCCATGTGAAGTTCATCCCGTCCTCCTCCATAATGTACAGTTCAATTCATTTAACACCCTTACATCATTAAACTGAATATTGTGCACAACATATTATTGGCACAACATAACATTTTTTATGTCAGCTCAGTTTTCTGATAATATGTAGTTCCATCTTTGTGGCATGTGATATCTTAGATTCCTTTTATGACATCCATGTCTATAAACACTTAATCTTATGGTGGTGCTTTGTATGCTTATTTGTAGGCTCATTTTTCTTCCACACAGCACCTATGCAGAAGAAAGATCTTATATTCAGATGCATGTCTGCATCCACCATACTGTAGTTCCAGGTGTAGATAACATGTCAGCAAGTTATCTGAATCCAGTAACATCTGATGCCTAGTATCTATTTATGCCTGAATGGCTGGTCCAAATGCCATGTAGAATAATAATAAGCTCAACCTGAATGGTCAAATGCACATGCAAAGCAATTCTTAACTTTGGTGCATACCTGGCAAGGATAAGCTGGTATATAAGTATTAAAGGTTCTCAAGCTATGTCAGAGTTCCACCTCCCTAAGGCTGCAATGCAAGCCTAAAGACACTTGGCAGAGAGGAAGTCCCATAGAAGTCCTGCTTACTTCTGGGTAGACATGCTTAGGATCAATCTGCATATTCAATCTGCCAGGTGAGGAGAAGGGGGGCTAGACACCTTATGGCTATCCCCTCTTCAGGTTCTTCCCCCAACCAGATGGTTCCTGGTAGCCTTACCAGCTTGCCCTCAGGTCTGGTGCTGCTGCTGTTGAATGCCAGGTCGGTCCACAATAAAATCTCCCTCATCCATGATTTGACTGTGGATGAGGAGGCTGACCTGGTATGTATGACCTGGGTGGGGGAACTGGGTGGGGTTACTCTCTCCCAGCTGTGCCCTACTGGGTAGTCGGTGCAGCACCAGCATCGACTAGAAGGTCGGGGAGGGGGTGTTGCTGTGGTCTATAGGAATTCTATCTCCCTCTCTAGGCTTCCTGTTCATTCGAGTGCAGGTCTCGAGTGTCTGTATCTTGTGTTGGGTACTCAGGACAGACTGGGGATTCTGCTGGTGTACCGCCGCTGCCCAGCAGACTCCCTGCCTGAGCTGACGGAGATGGTCTCGGACTTGGTGTTGAGGACCCTTAGGATGATGGTTCTGGGGGACTTCAACTTCCATGCCGAGACTGCTGTGTCCAGGGCGGCTCAGGACTTCATGGCTGCCATGACGACCATGGGGCTGTCCCAACATGTCATCGGCCCAACGCATGTAAGAGGACATACACTTGATCTGGTCTTCTCGACTGGGCAGGAGGATGGTGATCTGAAAGTGGGGGAATTAACATCTGTTCCTCTGTCATGGTCAGATCACCTCCTATTGAGGTTTAGACTTTCAGCAGCCTTTCCCCTCTGCAAGGGTGGGGGGGGCTATTAAAATGGTCCGCCCCTGGAGGTTAATGGATTCTGATGGATTCCTGAGGTCTCTGGAGGATTTTCCTGCTGGTATGGCTGGTGGTCCTGTTGAAACCCAGGTTGCTCTGTGGGATGCAGAGATGACCCGGGCGGTTGACACGATCGCGCCCAAGCGCCCTCTCCCTCTGGGCAGAGCCCGGCCAGCTCCCTGGTACACACCAGAGCTGAGGGCAATGAAGCAAGAGGGAAGACGGCTGGAACGCAGGTGGAGAACTCATGTTGAATTTGACCGAACACAGGTTAGAGTTCATTATCGAGCCTACTCTGTGGTGGTGAGGGTGGCGAAGAGAGAATTCTTTTCCACCACCATTGCATCTTCTCAGTGCCGTCCAGCGGCGCTTTTCCAAGTGGTCCATGGCCTTTTAGACTCTGGGCCAGCGAAAGAAATGATAGAACCCTCAGTAGCATGCTGTGATGAGTTTGCACAGCACTTTGAAGATAAAGTCGCTCAAATTTGTCATGAATTGGACACCACAGTTAGTGCAGCTCCTTTAGTAGAGGTGTCCAGAGCACCATCTGGTCCGGTTTTATTATATGAATTTCAGTTATTGAGGCCCGAGGATGTGGACAAGGTGCTTGGCCAAGTCCGGTTGACCACCTGTGTGCTTGACCCTTGCCCGTCATGGCTTATTACATCAAATAAGGAGGGGATAGCCGGCTGGATCCAGGAGGTTGTAAATGCCTCCTTGAGAGAGGGAGTGGTGCCGGCCTCTTTGAAAGAGGCGGTGATTAGGCCACTCCTCAAAAAGCCTAACCTGGACCCGGATGATGTTAATAACTACAGGCAGGTAGCTAATATCCCATTCCTGGGCAAGGTGCTTGAGCGGGTGGTTGCTGGTCAACTCCAGGCACTCTTGGATGAAATGGACTATCTAGATCCATTTCAATCTGGATTCAGGTCTGGCTTTGGAATGGAAACTGCCTTGGTCGCCCTGTGGGATGACCTCTGCTGGGAGAGGGACAGGGGGAGTGCGATCCTGTTGGTTTTCTTGGACCTCTCAGCGGCTTTTGATACCATCGACCATGGTATCCTTCTGGATAGGTTGTCTGGGTTGGGAGTTGGAGGCACTGCACTCCAGTGGTTCCGATCCTACTTGGGTGGCCAATTCCAGAAGGTGGTGCTGGGGGATTACTGCTCTGTCCCTTGGCCGTTATGCCATGCGGTGCCACAGGGCTCTATTTTATCCCCTATGCTGTTTAACATCTACATGAAACCACTGGGAGAGGTTATCCGGAGGTGTGGGCTGAGGTGTCATCAATATGCAGATGACACACAGCTCTATCTCTCCTTTTCATCTAATCCAGGTGAGGCAGTGGCTGTTCTGAATCAGTGCCTGGACACAGTAATGGACTGGATGAGGGCTAATAAACTGAGACTCAATCCAGATAAGACGGAGGTACTGTTAGTGGGTGGTTCGTCTGCCCGGCTAAGTGATATTCAACCAGTTCTGGATGGGGTTGCACTCCCCCTGAAGGATCAGGTTCGTAGTTTGGGGGTGCTCTTGGATCCACAACTGTCACTCGAGGCACAGGTGAACTTGGTGGCACGGAGCACCTTTTATCGGCTTAGGCTGATATACCAACTACGTCCTTATCCGGACAGAGATAGCCTAGCTACAGTTATCCATGCTCTGGTAACCTCTCGTTTGGATTACTGCAATGCGTTATACGTGGGGCTGCCTTTGAAAATGGTCCGGAAACTTCAGCGGGTCCAAAATAGGGCAGCGAGATGGTTAACGGGGACTGGCTGACGAGAACATATTATGCCAGTGCTTTCTCATCTGCACTGTCTGTTTACGGGCCCGATTCAAAGTGCTGATGCTAACAGTTAAAGTCCTAAACGGCTTGGGGCCAGGGTATCTGAAGGATCGTCTCCTCCCATATGTACCTGCCCGGACATTAAGATCTGCATCAGCGGTCCTTCTCCAAGAGCCCCTGCCAAAGGAAGTGAGGCAGGTGGCTACCAGGAGGAGGGCCTTTTCTGCTGTGGCACCCTGGTTATGGAATGAGCTCCCCAAAGAGGTTCGCCTGGTGCCTACTTTGTATTCTTTCCGGTGCCAGGTGAAGACCTTTCTGTTCTCCCAGGCATTTTATTCATTTTAATCATTTTAATCTTGTAATTGTTTTTAATTCCGTTATTGTAACTGCTGCTGCTAGCTCTGCTGTTTGTTTTTAATCTGTGCTTTTAAATTTTATATTTTATATTGTATTTTATGATTTTAACTGTTGTAAACCGACCAGAGAGCTTCGGCTATTGGGCGGTATAAAAATGTATTAAATAAATAAATAAATTCTCTATCAAACCTTTAGAACTTTCTCAGGTTTGAATAAGGCAAGCAAAAAAATTATTTAAAATAACTTTGAATTTTTTTCTCTGCTGAAATTAGAAACTCTCATGTTTCATGAAGAAATACTGAGTTGACTTTTTAAGAGATGTGCTTGATCCCCCTACCCTTTTTCTGGCTTTTAGTTTTTTTCCTCTGTTGTGATTATAGTTGTAGTAGTTGTAGCTGTATCTATTCTTGCTTTCCTTATGATCTTTCTCCCTTTTCCATTTTGCCACATGTACATATTTCATAAGAATTCTGAACACATGCAAAACAACTTATTCTTTCTCTGTCTAGACTACCATCTACTGCCAGAGGCTACAGGAAACAAGTATGGATCCTGGAGTGCTGATGTAATCCACTCCTCATGACAGACACACGCAACGTCAGGAAGCAGGCCACTGTACTCTGCACAAACTAAAGCCTCTAGATAGCTTTCAAGGACATCCCAACACAGATCATATTACATTTATCGAGTCTCAAAGTTGCATAAACATCAGTGACAGTTGCAGGGACAGGATCACCCCTCTTGCTTGTTTTGGTTGCCAGAAGCAAGCAGCTTGCTGCCTCTTCCCAGCAGCCAACGGAGCCCCCGCATTGCCATCCCCCACTGCCTAGGAGAAGTAAGAGGAATTTGATAAGACAAATGCTTCTCCATTCCCCCCCCCACCCGGAACGGGTGGGTGAAGGGAAGTTGTCGCTGGCAGCATTCTGCTGTTGCTGAAAGGCAACCCAGCTACCATTGCAAAGCATTATGGGTTCTGTGCTGCGCTGCACCAAGGCAAGCAGCAGCAGGGAATGGATCTATCATGGTAAAAGCATTAAGCTATTTATTATAGTACAGTCATGCCTTGGATTGAGAGCATAATTCGTTCCGGAAACGTGCTTGTAATTCAAAACACTCTTATATCAAAACGAAATCCCCCCCAAAAAAAATTGTACAGAGATTTTTAATTTAAGCCGTACTACAGTACTTGTATTGCAAGACGTCGCTTGTATATCAAGTAAAAAAAATTAAATAAATATTTAAAAATTTGCTTGTCTTGCAAAATGCTCTCAAACCAAGTTACTTGCAATCCAAGGTATTACTGCATATTATTCCATCTTTAGGAACAGAAGAAGCTGCCTTGTACTAGCTCAGGATAATTGTCCATCTAGGCCAGTACAGTTTACTCTGACTGGCAGTGATTCTCTAGGGCAGGGGTAGGCAACCTTTTTGGGCCCATGGACACATTTGGCAATTTGAGAAACCGTCCTGGACACCAACACAAAATGGGCACACTGCCGATGAAAGCATCAGCCTGCAGCCATCTGCCATTTTCATTCCCTAATGTGGCCCAGAGGCATTCATGGGGGTAAGAGGATGGGAACAGCTAGAAGCCTTCACTTTACTTTGAAGTGATCCCAGTTGCCAGTAAAAAAAATGTTTAAGGAAAAAAAGTGGGAGGGGTTGGGTACCTTGGCTGGTGCCAAGAAAGCTGTCTGAGGGCACACTGATGCCTGCAGGCACCACAATGCCTACCCCATGCTGGGGTCTCAGGCAGAGCTCTTTCCCATCACCTGCTACCTGAGATCCCTTTGGAGGGAGAAAGGTGGGCAGCGGAAAGGGAAAAAGTGTGTCAGGGTTCAGAAAGTGTGTGGTCAGGCTTTCTCTCCACAGATACCTTCTGCATGGAAAGCATGCACTCTGCCACTGAGTGCAGTATGCCTCCCCTTTCTTCCACCATTGAACTTGAGGCAGCACACAGGCATTCCCCTGTACAAGGTGTGGTTGTCTAGTAAATCACTCCTAACTGTCTACTAAGAGAAGGCCGAGCAGCCAGGAGATGACAACCAAAGAGGATATCCCTGTATTTCTCTTTGCACAGCGCAAGGGCATCTGAACTGCTTTTTCCCAGCAGCCAGGACAGGTGAGGTTGGTTACCAGGAGAGGCTTTTGCTTAGGGCCAGGTGAAAACATTTGGTCCAGTTTCTGTCACAACTTTAGGAGAGAAAAACCTCTCAGAAAATCAGGGGATGGTGCAACACATTTTGGGGTGTGAGTGTGTGTATATGTGTGTACTTAGTTTATTCCTAATTAGACAGTGATGAAGGGTTTTATCTATTTTCTTCTTGTTAACTTTTTTTTTCAAAAGATGCCACATACTTCAAACATTGGGGGTGAATGCCTGGGAATGATGGTATGTTATCTGCTTTGAGTTGGAGCTTGGCACTTTTAAATTTTTTAAAAAAATTGTTTTACATTTTTGTTTTTTTTTAAACAAAAAACCCTTTAAAAAAACAAAAAAAAACCCCACAGCCACTTCATCTAATTGTATGTATCTACCCCACTGAAAGTAAGTCATACAACTTTCACTCCTGCACAAAAGTCCCCACCCCCCACAATTTATATAGGGAATGAATGGTCGAATAAAAAGGGGGGTTGCGCCCTGCCCTACACACACACACACATACACACACACACTGCTACTTTTCTTGGTAGATTTTAGTGATTGAAATGTGTTCCTATCTATCCCATAGTAAAATGCTCTCTGAAGCACTTTTAATTGCAGCAGCCTCTGTACGCAGAGGGATGCATGGCAAACCCTGTTTGTTATAATGACTGAAACTATGCTAGTAACACATAGGTCCTTCAATCCATCTGATCTTTGGAATTCTGTTGTACATTGCTAATTTTAAATACAGTAATACCTTGGATTGCAAGTAACTTGGTTTGAGAGCGTTTTGCAAGACAAGCAATTTTTTAAATATTTATTTAATTTTTTTTTACTTGATATACAAGCGACGTCTTGCAATACAAGTACTGTAGTACGGCTTAAATTAAAAATCTCTGTACAAATTTTTTTGGGGGGATTTCGTTTTGATATAAGAGTGTTTTGGATTACAAGCACATTTCCGGAACAAATTATGCTCTCAATCCAAGGCATGACTGTATGTGATTTTACAGTATGTACTGTATAAGGTGTAGTGGTGAGAGTGTTGGACTGGGACTCGGGAGATCCGGGTTCTATTCCCTGCTCAGCCATGAAACTCACTGGGTGACTTTGGGACTCTCAGCCTAACCTGAGAGTCCCAAAGGGTTGTTGTGAGGATAAAATAGAGAGCAGGAGAAGGATTATGTAAGCCGCCTTGGGTTCCTTCCAGGAAAAAAGGCGGGCTATAAATATAATAAATAATATATATATATATATATATACATATATACTGTATATACTTGCTTTAAGTGATGTCTGATCCATATTAAATGTAAACATATGCTGCCTTGGATTTATGGTAACCTAGAATAATTGATTCAATGAAAAACAAATGGCATTGCCTTGAATACTGTATTATTCTGCATTAATTTTTGCACATAAATAGATACACAGCCTGTGTGTAGTCAGAAGAAATAATGTAAAATGTACCTGTGACATTTCTTAATGTAACACTCACTTAAAGTGAAGATTAAATTAAACATAATTATGAATTAAACATCATTCTTGATTTATGTTCAATTACCTTTATATCAGAAACTATCGCTGTAGATCAGTTTCAGTGTGAATCCATTCATGACACTGATGACACTTTTAACATAGAAAATGTGAACTATAAAGGAATTAATATCCTGGGCTTTTAACCATTTCTCCAGAGTAGTTAGACAAACAAGTCATTATTTCCCTCTAAACTAACCAAAATGCTGAAATGAAATATGCATCAGGTTTCACCTAGTTGTCATTTTGAGGGCCAGCGTGGAAATGCATGTGATATGCGCTGATACAAGTCAGCCACCAGAACTACTGTTTTAAAATTTCACCATTCCCCTTCAACAAAGGAAAAATGTAGCACAAAGGTGTTTTTTTAAAAAAATACATATCTCTGTAAAGTTTAGAAGCATAAATCCAACACCTAAATGAGCCCAACTTGGGGGGTTTCTTCAAAACTGAATGAGCAGCTGTAATTTACAGAGAATTCCTGGCCCCCTCTCCCCCAACTAGTTGTCTGGAGGCTTTTCTTTTATGCTAGCTCTGGAAGAGAGAAATGTTCACAGGAAGGCTGCAATGCAGCAGGTAATAATCACTTCAGGCTGCCCATACACCCCTGTGGAGTTCCAAATAAGGGAGGGTGAGCAGGAGAGCAAGGCAAGGAATGATGAGTAGCCATGGGATATGACAGCAGGAGATCAGGAATATTGGCTTCCCTTGTACCAATCTCATGGGGCCAAAACTTCCAATTTACAATGAGTGTCATGACCCTGAGAAGCAGCCAGGGTACTGTATGAAGACCCCCAACTGGAACAGCCTGGGCTCTGACTCTGACAAGGAGGGGTTGGCCTGATCCATCAGCCCACAGCATTGGCGGCAGATGGCAGGACCCCACCCAGGTCAGCAGCCTGATTTCCAACCTGGAGGGGCCAGTCTGATTCATCAGTCCAGAAGCACTGGAGGACAACCCAGGCCCCAGCATCATGGCCAGGCAGGCCTGAGCCACAGTCCCAGCAGGGCATCTTGACCCATGGACTCTGCACTCCCCAAGAAACTGCCCCCTCCCATCTCCATATCAACCCAACAACACTGGCAACATGCCTGCAGGGACCTGTTAGAATGCAGGAAGAAGAATGCTAGTAGCCTACTCCTTTAAGAGCTGTCCATAGTGCTGCAGCAACCACTGCTTCCCTTGCTCCATTGTGTCCACAGGCTCCTTGTCAGGGACAAGATAGGACACACTGACACAGAGGAAGAGGAACCAGATGGATCAGGAAGATCAGAGGTAGAACCTGCAGAGGGACTGAAGCCAGATCCAGGTTCCAACAACAAACTGGAACCTGTCAGCCAAGAGTCCCTTGAGCCAGAGACCCTTGAACTGGGATCCCTCAAGACAGTATCTCCTGGGCCAGATTCTTCTGAGGAACTGTGTCATTTTACACCTGGGACCTCATCCTCCCCAGTGCCTGCTTGCCAGCTCAGGCAACAAACAAGGCATGAGCTGACTGATATTAAAGAGTGCTATGCTCCAGGACAGAGAACAACCCTTTAAGGCTTTTTTCTCTTCAGTAAGTTGGCGAGGCCTGGGAGAGGCAGTATGACCGAAGAAGGATAAAAAGCCTCAGTTTAGCTCCTGAATCCAGACTTTGACAGACCAAGTTGTCTGCTAGGAGCTATACAAGTTTTGTAACTCCAACCTAACCCGCCAGCATCATTCAAGCCCTGTGGATCAGGGCTTGAATAATGGGATTGCTTGTGGTCAGGATAGGACAAGGAACAGGGTTATCCACCATGTGAAAAAGTATGCCACACAGGAAGTGGAGCATGTTGCACATTCACCAAAGCTCATTTGTCCAATAATTGACAGCTATCAAGCAACCATTCATTTGTGGTTAGGAAAGTTCATCAGCATATAGATTTCTAGCAAACTCTCAGAAAGAAGAAATGTGACTGAGATAATAACCAGTCATAGCTCAGTGGTGCAACACATGCTTTGCATTCATAAGATCCCAGGTTCAATCTCTAGTTAAAGCAGGGGTGGACAACATTTTTCCGATCAGGGGCGCATTTCTTTGCAGGTAATCTGTCAGGAGCTGTATGTCGGTGGTGGGTGGTGACCAAAGCAAGTGGTGAGAAAGACCAGAGCCAAAACTGAGTGGGTCTCCCCTTTTCTCTCTTTCTCCTTCTGCCACTTCCTTTTCTCTCTCTTTCTACCACTCTCTTTTCTTTCTCTCCCTGTTCCTTCCCACCCAGTGGGCTGCCAGGGAAGGGACAGATCATTCTTGCTAGAGATCTGAACTGATCAAATATTAGGCTTTTGAAATTAGGGTGAGAGTCTCATGAAATTAGGCCCACTCCTGAGTTAAAGGATCTAAGTCAGAAGTGGGGAAACATTTCTGTCCCAAGGGCCACATCAATGGCTCGGAAGCATGTCAGGGCTGAAATGTTTGCACTGGGCCAGGCCACAACCCAAATTGGAAATGGCCACCCTCTCTCTCTCATGCACACACACCATTCTCACACACCTGGGACCTCATCCTCCCCACACCAACAGGTGGAGGTGGCGTCATTTGTGAGGAGCATCTTTTTCCAGCTTTGACTAGCTTGCCAGCCATAACCATTCCTGACAAAGGTGGACCTTGTCGTAGTCATTCATGCCCATGTTACCTCCAGATTAGACTACCATAATGTGCCCTACACGGGGCTGCCATGAAAAAGCATCTGGAAACTGCAATTGGTGCAAAATATGGCCGCTAGATTGCTTGTGGGAGCTAGGCCTTTTGACAATGTTAAACCTATTTTAATTGAATTACACTGGCTGCCAGTTTGTTTTCAGGCTCAGTTTAAGTTACTGGTGTTAACCTCTAAAGCCCAAAGTGGCTTGGGACCTAGGTAGCTTAAGACCACCTTCTTCCAAATGTTCCTCCTCGCACATTCCGGTTCTGCATCTGAGGCACTACTCCAGATCCCCCAGCTT
Organism: Shinisaurus crocodilurus; assembly: GCA_021292165.1. NCBI lineage: Eukaryota > Metazoa > Chordata > Lepidosauria > Squamata > Shinisauridae > Shinisaurus > Shinisaurus crocodilurus. The sequence goes on from CM037879.1 coordinate 200,315,699, forward strand.
CATGAAGCTAGGCATGCAGCCAAAAGAGCTAGAGCAGCCTTCCCCAACCTGGTGCCCACTAGATGTTTTGGGCTACAACACATTCCTGACACTTGGCATTGCTGGTTGGGGCTGATGGAAGTTGAAGCCCAGAAAATCTGGAGGCCACAAGGTTGGGGAAGGCTGGTCTAGAACCTTCTCGGTGGCTGTGCCCACTTTGTGGGATGTTCTGCTGCCCACAGAGAGTCATCAAGCCAGGCCCCAACACTATACTGTTCTAGGTGAGATGTAAAAACTTGGGTCTCTAAGAAGATGTTTGGTTAAACATTTTCATAGGTCTCAAGTGTTTTTAACCCTGATGGTTAACTGCTGTTCTTACAAACGTATTATTGTAGTTTGTTTGGGTATTTAAGATTGTTTTTAATATTCCTGATTTTGTCTGTTCACCACCTTGAGTTCCCTTTCAGGGAAATAGGTGGGATATAAGCTTTTAAAATGAATAAATGAATGAATAAGACCGTGGAGTCCACTGGCACACACAATACTAGAAACTTAATAAATTTATCTTCATGTTAATATATACAGCCAATATGATTTGGAATTGAATCTGTATCAAAATATGTTAAGCACATGAGTGCAGAAAGTGAGCCACATTTTCCAGCTGATGTAAATCAGTTGTGGTTTACACAACTGGACAGTAGGGTGCTATAGGAAAATAGGCTGCCCACGTTGCAAGAGCTGCCATCCTCATTCCTCAATGCAACATGAGGAATTACATTTAAAAAAACAAATAAAACAGAAATCATAGCTGTTGCAGTATCCATAAGTATGCAAATTAAATGGTTCAACTGTATTTGTACCTTAACTGTAAAACTCAACATACTGCTAGGGATGGGCGACCTGCTCGGCACTCAACCTGCAGCGTGTGAGCCAAGCCAAGCCAAGCGCGAGCGCCACCTGAGGCGCTCGCTGGAATTCCGGGTCTCCAGCTCTATGTTGTTGTTTACATAGAAAACGGCCAAATTTGTGCAAATTATGACCAAATTAAAGTGTTCAGGGAAAAGGTAGGGCGAGAGGAGCTTGGGGGGTTGAGCCAGGTGAATTCGCCCGACTTCTAACCCGCAATCTAACTTTCCAGCATGCAGTCAATTTTCAGCTTGTGAATATTCTCTTTTACAGTGCCCAATTGGGGTTAAAATTGCTTTCAGTCTTTGGCAAGAGCTCTCTTAGTGAAAGTTAATCTGCAGGAATGCAGAAGCATAAAAGATGTTATTACATTGCTATTTATTATGCTAATTTAGTTAAGGGTTTTTGTTAGAATGTCATTACAAACTTTATTTTTCAGGAGGCTCATAAATCAGCCATGAAATATATTCTGAAACCAAGCTCTTCACAAGAAGAACAAATAGTAGCAATATGTTACACCAAATTGAAACAAACATCCAGGTCCCAACATAGCCAAATTTAGGATTTCTATGCATGGTAACTTCAAATTTAGCCATCACTAGGAGGTTCCATTCACAACTCTTTCATTTTCTGAATAATGCTTCCACATTCTAGGGTACTGCATGCACTTTCAGCAGCAGCTCTCTATGTTCCACCCACAGTGGTATGAACCTACATCTCCATTCAAACACACACACACACACACACACACACACACTCCATCCATTGTATCATGCTAGCTCTCAGCTTGGAAACCAAGTGCTGCTGATTAACAAAGCCAAATGGATATGCCAAGACATGGAACTGGGATGGAGATGGCTACATGCTAAAACATTAGAGAAGTTGCTTCCAAGCACACACAGTTCGAAGATTTTCCAAGCACACAAATTTCAAAAAGCATAAGTAGATGCGGGTTGAATTTCTATGTGATGCAATTACACAATGACCTTGAAATGTAGCCACCTGCAGCACCCAACCCATACCTCAAAACATCTATTTGGTTATGTCAGTCAACTACAAGTTATAGGGCTGGTCCTAAAATGTGGCAACGTGTAGCAGGCCACTTCAGGCAGGGGAATTTAGGGAAATAGATGAAAGCAGGGACTGATGTCTGAATGGTGTGGTCAGACTTTTTAAAGTGTTGGTCCTAGCATTGCGGGGTGTGGTGTGTGCTCTACTTCAGACAGCAAAATGTATTGGGTGGCAGTGGCATTGACAAGTAGAGATCTTTTGTTAACAGTAACAGCCTGTTCACATATTACTGTCTTTAGATTTATGTCATAAAAACCTAAGAAGAGCCATGCTTGATCAGACCAAGGGTCCATCTAGTCCAGCATTCTGCTCACACAGTGGCCAACCAGCTGCTCACGAGAAACCCACAAGTAGGATATGAGTTCAACAGCACCCTCATGCCCAGGTTTCCCAGCAACTGTACATGGGCATACTGCCTCTGATACTGGAAGTAGCATATAGCCATCAGGACTAGTAGCCATTGATAGCCTTATCCTCCATGAATTTGTCCAGTTCCCTTTAAAGCCATCCAAATTGGTGACCATCACTACCAAGTGAATTCTATAGTTTAACTATGTGCTGTGAGGAACTACTTCCTTTTATCTATCCTGAATCTCCAATCAGCTTCATGGGATGACCCCAGGTTCTAGTATTATGAGAGAGGTAGATAAATGTCTCCCTATCCACTTTCTATACACCATGCATAATTTTGTACACCTGACGATTTTAGTTGCTCTTTTCTGCACTTTTTCTAACTCTACAATATCCTCTTTTTTTTTTAGGTGCAGTGACTAGAAGTATACACAGTATTCTATGTGTGGTCGCGCCACAGATTTGTATAAGGGGAGTATGATCTTGGCAGTTTTATTTCCAATTCCTTTCCTAATTATGCCTAACATGGAATTTGCTTTTTTCACAGCAGCTGCACACTAGGTCAACATTTTCATTGAGCTGTCAAGATCTCTTTCTTGGTCAGTCACTGCTGGCTCAGATCCCATCAGCTTATACTTGAGGTTGGGATTTTAACGTATCATATGCTATTTTCTACATATGCAACGTAGCACTGGGAACCCGGAAGTCGCTTCCCTGGCCCAGCTTGTGAGAATGCGAGTCGAGCCGGGGAAGCAGGTAGGGCAAGCGGAGCTTGGCAGCTTGAGCCCAGCAAGTTCACCAGACTTCCACCCCCCAATCAAGCTCCACACACATCCCTAGTGGACTTCCTTATTAATTTTCCACTTAACTATATATTAAATCTGACAGCACTGTGGTCACTGTTCCCAGTTGGTTCAACAACATTTACATCTTATACTAGGTCCTGGGAGACACCACCTAGGATTAAATCCAGGGTTGTCTCTCCTCTGGTCAGTTCCATGACCAGCTGTTCTAGGACACAGTCATTTAGGGCATTGAGATATCTAACCTCTTTATCATGACTGGAACATGCATTTATCCAATGTGGGGGTAATTGAAGTCACCCATTATTACAATGCTTCCTTGTTTGGAGGCCTCCCTGATTTCAATTCCAACTCAAGATCACCCTGAGCATTCTGGTCTGGGGGACAATAGCATGTTCCTAGTACTAAGTTAGTTTTGGATCCAGGTATGGTCACCCACAGCATTTCTGTGGAGGAGTCTGCCCCTTTTAGATTTTCTAGTCTGCTTGACACTATGCCTTCTTTGACATCCAGAGCAACACCTCCTCCAGCACATGCTTCCCTGTCCTTCCTATAGAGTTTATATCCAGAGATGACCGTATCCCACTGGTTCTCTCCATGCCACCAGGTTTCCATAATGACCACTATATCTATGTTCTCCTTTAAAACCAGGCACTCCAGCTCTCCCAATTTGGTTCAGAGACTTCTAGCATTAGCACAGAAACACCTATACATGTGTCCTACCCAGGGCCAGGACCGGTGCAAGGCAGTTTGGTGCCCTAGGCAAGATCAGATATTTAGCGCCCCCCCTTCCCACTTGAGAGCGCTGTTGTTTTTTTTCAAGGCGTTTCTGGCGCCCCCTTTAGCCCTGTGCCCTAGGCAGCTCCCTAGTTGACCTAATGGTAGCACCGGCCCTGGTCCTACCCAGATATATAATTGGAATTGGAAACATTTTAATGTCTCTGGCATGTACATCTTCTGCTATGGCACTTAGGCCTCATTGACTGGCTATCATGTTTCACCATATGCTCATGGCCTATTTCCTCCCCATCTCCATTTGGGCAATTGGAAACATTTTAATCTTCATCCCCTAGGGATGATTCAACATGAACCAGATGCTCCCCAGCTCCTGTTGGCTTTTCACCAGGGTTCAGTTTAAAAGCTGCTCTGCCACCCTTTTAATCTTTAGCACCAGCAGTCTGGTTCCATTTTGGTTCAAGTGGAGCCTGTCCCTCTTGTACAGACCTGGTTTGCCCCAAAAGTTCCCCAATGCCTAACAACTCTGAACCATTCCTCCCTACACCACCATTTCATCCAAGTATAGAGACTCCTCAGCTTCACCAGTCTAGCTGGCCCTGCTTGTGGAACAGGTAGCATTTTTAGAGAAAGCCACCTTGGTGGTCCTGGATTTCAACCTCCTACCTAGCAACCTAAATTTGGCTTCCAGGACCTCATGACTACATTTCCCCAAGTTATTGGTACCAAGAATGGACCATGACAACTGACTCCACCCCAGCACTATCTACAAAGCTATCTAGATAGCATGTTATATCCTCAACCTTCATACCAGGCAGACAATTTACCATGTGTTCTACATGCCGATCACAAACCCAGCTGTCTATATGTCTAATGATCGAATCTCCCACTACCACAACCCCCCGCTCGGAGGCACATCCTCGGTGTGAGAGGATATTTCTTTGTCTTATTTATTTATTTATACCCCGCCTTTTTTCTTGCAAGGAACCCAAGGCGGCTTACATAGTCCTCCTCCTCTCCATTTTATCCTCACAACAACCCTGTGAGGTAGGTTAGGCTGAGAGTCAGTGACTGGCCCAAAGGGATCCCTTCTAAGGGATCATTTCCCACTTCCTCAGAATGACGCCCTCCTTCCTTGAGACCCCTATTCTCCATAAAAGCAGAGGAGCTATCACCCAGGGATACTGCTATTAGGTTGCTGAAGGTCTTGTCCACCAACTTCTTTGCCTCTCTTAGCTTCTCCAGGTCAGCAGCATTGGCTTCAAGGGAACATACTTGTTCCCTGAGAGCCAGCAGCTCATTACACCAAGCGCACACCCACGACTTCTGTCCTGCTGGCAGTCATACATGTGGCACTGAGTGCAATACATTGGATAGCACCTACTACACCCTTGCTGGTTTTCTACCTTTATAACTGTTTTTTTTAATTGCTATTACTGGGCTTGTTTACCTGGAAAACTAAGTAATTTACTAGGAGAAGGTGGGAAATTTATTTATAGTTATTTATTTATAGTTACTTACTACGAGAAGGCAGGGAAGAGTTGACTGCCCTGACTCCCTCGCCCTGTTGCTAAACTCGCACAGGTTCTAAGCAGGTCTGTATATTATTTTATTTTTAATTAAAACATTTTATGCCACCTTTCATCAAAATTGATTCCAGGGTGATTTACAAGATGTTCTTGTAAACATTTGATACTGTAGACCGTACAGCTCTCTGGACTATCCTTATGAAAATTGGATGCCCCAATAAATTTGTGAATATCTTGCGACTTCTCCATGACAACATGACGGCAACGGTTTTGGACAACAACGGCTCTCATGGTGCTCCATTTAAAGTGGGATCAGGTGTTAAACAGGGATGTGTTATCGCCCCAACATTATTTGCCATTTTCATCGCCATGGTTTTACATCTTGTCGAGGGGAAACTTCCCACCGGTGTGGGAATTATATATCGAACAGATGGAAAGCTTTTTAATCTCAGCAGGCTGAAAGCAAAAAGTAAGGTAATTACAACCTCCGTTGTGGAACTTCAGTATGCTGATGATAATGTGGTCTCCGCACATTCAGAGGATGATCTCCAAACTATCCTAAATGCTTTTGCAGAAGCATACGAAAAACTTGGTCTCTCACTTAACATCAAAAAAACCAAAGTGCTTCATCAGCAAGTGCAAGCCAATCCTTTGGTGATGCCATCTATCCAGCTTGGCGGGACAATACTGGAAAATGTCGATCATTTTCTCTATCTTGGCAGCTCTCTTTCTGTTACAGCTAACATCGACAGTGAAATCCAGCATCGTCTGAGCTCCGCAAGTGCCGCATTTTCTCGAATGAAACATAGAGTGTTCGAGGATCGGGATATTTGTAAGAAGACCAAAACACTGGTTTATGAAGCCATTGTATTACCAACTTTATTGTATGCCTGCGAAACATGGACTATCTATAAACGTCACTTCCACCTCCTTGAAAGGTTTCATCAACGTTGCCTCCGGAAAATCCTGCAAATTACTTGGGAAGATAGGCGAACAAATGTCAGTGTACTGGAAGAAGCAAAGACTACTAGCATTGAAAAAATGATCCTTCAACGCCAACTTCAGTGGACCGGTCATGTTGTTCGAATGCCTGACTGCCGTCTCCCAAAGCAGTTACTTTACTCCCAACTCAAGGATGGAAAGCGGAATATCGGTGGTCAATATAAGAGGTTTAAAGATGTTCATAAGGCTAATCTAAAAAAATGCAATATAAACATCGAAAACTGGGAAGCTCTGGCCCATGAACGATCTAAATGGAGGTTGGCCTTTCACAAAGGTTCCATGGACTTTGAAGAAGCCCGAGTGCAAGGTGAAAGGGAGAAACGTGCTAAGCGAAAAGCACGTCAAATGAATCCTTTACAGGACCATCTTCTATCTGGTAACCTGTGTCCTCACTGTGGGAAGCTGTGTGGATCTAGAATTGGCCTCCACAGTCACTTACGGACCCATCGCTAGAGTCTACACAATCTTCTTTAGAATCTCCTCCTTTTATCCCGGAAGACAATCTTACTCGGTCACGAGTGATCGCCTGATGATAATGACAAGATGTTCAGAAACAAGTATACATACATCATTGTCTGAAGCCCAGTGGAATTTTAAGAGTTTTTAGGATACTTTTAAAGGTTTTAAAGAATATTCTAATAATATTTATTATGTTTTTTAACTACTTATGTATTTTATGTTTCTGGTTGTTCCCCGCCTCGATCTGAGTGGAGAGGCGGGTAAGAAATAAAAATTATTATTATTATTATTATTATTATTATTATTATTATTATTATTATTACATAATGGTTGCATTTGGACATAATGCTAAATCATAGCTTCTTGTGAGGAGATCAGAAATGTTTGCTTCTGTTTTTAACTTGCCACTGTTTGTTGTTATGTGCAAACCCAACTGTGGTTAGTCTTAAGGAAACAAGCCAACTTCAAACTGTGGTTTCTGATCTTAATTTGTTTCCCTAAAACCATAGTTAAGACTAACCACAGTTCTGGGTTTGCATGTAACAACAAAATGTGGTTAATTGAAAACACAAGCTTCCAATGCATGGAATTGCCCTAAGAGCTAAGAGTCATAGACTCTCAAGAAGAGAGACAGTGTACTAATCCATAGCCATCTGAACCCTGCCTTTGTGACAAAATTGCTTAAAATGCATTTTAATGAAAAGACAACAAAGGAAGACTATTTACAAGTATTAAATTGTTACTGCTATTTAAAGCACAATGGAAGCTTTGGCTAAAAATATGTGACCTTTTGAGCATTGCCAGCCCCAGGAGGCTATGGACACTAATTCTAAGAGAAAGGCCAGTCTGCTATGGTCAGCAGAAAGAAAAAGCCAATGCCTGGGATGGCAGAGATTCCCTGGCAGCAGTAGAGAAAGAGGCCATTTATTTCTTCACCAAAGTGAAACAGTGCACAGAACACTGCAATGTTCCCAGACCTAAATAATTATCCTCATCTTACAGCCCGAAGGTAACATGTACCTTTGAGTTTCAGGGCTTGCTTATATATAGGCATAATACTGAAAGGGGCGGGGAAAGAAAACAAGTCCTATTCTTTTGGCATGATCTGAGGAGTCATTCTGCCACCAGGCCCAGCACATGGAAGAACACCTTACGCTTGGGGAAAAGTAGAACACCAGGTGTTCTCCCACAGGTTAGGATGTGGGTGGGAGAATCATACAGAAGGAGGTGACTATCTGGGGAGGATACCAAGGGAGGATTTCTACCAGGTGCTGTAATAATTTACGGTCCTTGGATATAAACTACAGAATGAGGATTGGCATAAAACAAAACTTCAATCAGTAGAGTCAGTCTGAAATTTGTAAAAGCAGTCTCAAACCTTCCTCTGCTTCAACAGCCCCCATGGGACTTTGGTGCATGTCCACAGTTACCAGTCAGTATGGATTACTTTATTTCAGGAGGTGAAAGCAATAGGTGCTTGGAGCAGGGGTCTCTCTGTTTTGGTACCACAAGGAATACAAGTGGGGCCCTGCAACAACGTGTTGCAGTGTGGAATATGTCTGCTCAGGATTCCAGCCACTCCATTCCATTTTCCCCCTTTCTGGTTTTCCTTTACCCGCACCCCAGCAGTCAGTTGGTATTCTGTGCCCACTTAAGACACTCAATCCTCATTGGACCATTTTAGGGTGCTTTTTCCTCCATTTGGGGTTTTTGAGGGGGGTGGACACATTTGTTCTCAATCCCAGCTACATTGAAATCTTTGATTTCTCTATTGCTGTCTATGGGAAGCTCTCACTTCCATCCCTTGAGATATTTTAAAATAGCTTCTCAGTGCAAATCAGCAAATGACTATTTAGACAACGAGAGGGTTCTGTCTACACTTTTTTATCTCTCTCTTTTCCTCTGCCCTCCTTCTCTAGCTACTCTATTCCATTCCAGCTCCCACCCTGTTCCCCCACCCACCCCCAGCGACTCTATTCCATTACCTCTCCCATCCAGTTGTCAGTATTTTTTCCTCTCTCACTCTGTCAACATTCCATGCCAATGAGATCTTAGGGCTGGGTTTTGTTTGTTTTTTTGTTTTGTTCCCCCCTCTAATTTTTTTTAAGGTTTTTTGTACCCCTGAAAACCTCGGGGTTACTCTCAGTCTGATTATACCTTCCTCTTGTACATGAGTGGTGTGGATTTGGCTATATTTGCATGAGCATGGGAAGGGCTGGATCAGAAATAGAAGGAATGCTGGTGCTGAGGGAGGTCCACAGCACCTTAATCATTTTGAAATATAAGCAGCAAATGAAAACCAATTTATTTTAGCAGGCTGTCAATGCTGTTTTAATGTGGTTTATTATGGTGGATTGCTATTACCTGATTATTGTTCCCGGTTCTCGGAGAATCACTGTTTCTTGTTTTTCAGGGTTCAAAACCTATCCAGGATTTTGGCAAGTGGCTTGTCCCTGACAAGTCTTTTAATTTTTTAATCATGCCATCCCTTCTGTGGGCTACTAAATTATTTGCACTTCTTTTCATTCGCAGCTGCTGACAACCTTTCTTATTTTTTAAATCAACAAGAACAGATTAAAACAAACACTATCCATTAAATAATGTTAAATCAATGCCATTTTACACAGAACATCTTAGAAACAAACCTGACATCACATTAATAGTAAATGAATGCATTACGATCAATTCATTATTATTACAGTGAATAGCAAATAAATGTTGAACAATGAGAAGTTTTACATGTTACAAAGAACAGGACTTGACAAGAAAACCACTTAGACATGTTCTCCTTAACTCCACTACACGGATAGCTATTACCTAATGCATTCATCAAACATTTAAATGAAAAGTATAATACCATTAAAATGAATTCTCAAAGTCTTATAATAAGTCCTTTTGGATTATGTTCAAATGTAATGGTCATTACTGTAGGAACCTTTCCAGGACACCTTTCTGTCGCAAAATAACACACATCTAGGGGTGTTTTAGATGCATAGAACTTATGTAGCCCTTAGGGTGGTTTAGTTGTATAACCCACAAGTAGTGATATGCAGGATACAGAATCCCTTGCCCTATAAGATATTTTTAGCTAGTAGGGTTTTAGCAGACTCTGCAAAAAGAAATCCTGCACACCCTGGAATTCAGATTCTGAACCTGGAACAGCTTATGCAGATAAGAGAACTTTAAATATAGCAGCTTTGGTTCGTTCAAAATTCATGTTTTCAATTAACTGACAAGTATTTTCTAAGGAAGAAAGCTGCAGAACACTAGGAGGGAAGGGTTAGGCATCGATGTTCTGGTTCAGCAATTTGCTGTGTGTTCAAGGGTTCTGATCTCACTTCTCTGTTTGGATTTATCTATTCATTTCAATGGAGGATATGGCTAGACATACCTGTCCCTTTGAATGTGAAATGCTGCTTCATCTATTGAAATTAATCAACAGATTGAAAATACAGGAGTTCAACATGAACAGAATAAATCAGTGTGAGTAGTGATGTAAGAGGGGTCCTGTGATACCAAACTTTTCTACACAAGGCATTTATTGTGCACTCGTGATTCCTTACTCACGGTTGTTTACAGGTTTTTTAAACGACTTCATCATGATCCTCCAGTTTCACTTCTGTTTTTTAAGAGCACTTTCCTGGGGGGTTTTAGAGCGGGGAAAATGGGGCATTATTTGTGAAAGCGAAAGAAAATGTATTTTCCTACTTGTGTAATTGTGGTATTCTGCTATAGCACAGCGCCACCTAGAGGTTATGTAGTGGAAAGGCAGGAAAGAAAAAGCTCTTTCTGTAGAGCTCAGATCTCAATTCTACAAAGAAACCAAAGGTAGATATATGCTTTTCAGCATGCAACTCCTTTGCTAAAGGAACAGTACTGGCTACCTATTCGCTACCAGGCCAGGTTTAAGATTCTGGTACTTGTGTACAAAGCCTGAAACAACTTGGGACAGGATACTTGAGAGGGCACCTTCTCCCTTACCAACCTGCCCAGTCACTGAGGTCATTGGAGAACATTAACCTGGTGGTTCTGCATGGACCTTTGTCCCGACTGGAGTCCACCAGGAGAAGAGCCCTCAGTGTGGCGGCTCCATTTCTATGTAACTCCCTGCATTTGGAGGTCAGGCAGGCTCCAACATTGTGTTGCTTTCGGCGCCTGCTGAAGACCTCCTTGTTCTGGGAAGCCTTCTCTGCTGTCCAACCACCATTATTATACCTTGTTTCCAATGTATTGTTTTTGTTTCTTTTATCTGTTTTTATCTTTTTATTGTTCACCGCTCCAGAATCTGCTTAGATATGGAGCAGTTTACAAATACTGTAAATAAATTAATAAATAATTAATTAATATAGCGATTAACAGCCTCGTGTAGAAAAGCTCATTATTTCCAAGTTTTTGCTCATGTGTTGGATAGTCTTTTCTTCAAACATCAGGGCTTGAGGTTTACTTGTGTCATATTAAATCATTCAATATTACCTGTATCATATTAAACCTGAAATTTCCAGGGTGCTAAATTCTGTGCCAGCTGCCAGGATCCATGACTATATGGTCATGTGAAGGCCTACACAGCTTTTATTTCAGAAAGTAGATTTCTATCCATGAGAGCTTTTAAACAGCTTCCCGTGAGTCACAGTCAACCACAGTGAATTAACTATGCACTTTTCCTTTAAGTACAACTCTGCCTCCAGCCTCACCCTTCCCTGTCTTCCCTTGGCCTAGGCCAGTGTTCTCCAACCTTGGGTCCACAGATGTTTTTGGCTATGCTGGCTGGGGCATGCTGGGAGTTGTAGGCCAAAAACATCTGGGGACCCAAGGTTGGAGAACACTGGCCTAGGAGAACCTGCTGCATGCCTCTCTATTAAGAGCCCCTGCCAGAACACTGTATATAACCCTCTTAATAGACCAGTAAACAAAGATACCAAGACCTCTATGGAGCCTGAATTCGATAGTTGAGATTCAACAGGCAACACAACCTGACACAAGTTGTGTCAAGTTCCAAGACAAGCTGAACAGAGCTGCCCATGATCTGCTAGTGCTACTCGTGTGAAATATGCCCCCAGTTTAGGCTTTGCTTGACTATCAGGTTAATATGATCTTAATAAACTAAAGTTTGTTAAAATAGGTGCAGGGCTGTTCCTTTCCCTCCCCCCCCCCCACTTTTTGTAAAGGAATCACACTACCAGCATGGAGTTTTTACAGAGCTCTTCCCCCAGTTTTGCAACCTGAGTTTAAACTTGCAGGTTTTAATGTGCATGATAGCACCTCTCATAGAGCAGTAGGCTATTCTCTTGGGATCACTTGCAGAAAAACAAGACATTGAGTCCATAATTAAAGTAATCTCTTTCCAGGCAGATGCTTCAGTTGGCTGTGTTATTATCACATGCTACAAATGGCATCTTGAGGCTCATAAAATGTGCTGCAAATGGCTTTGGCAAGTAGTAACAGTAATTTTTCATCTAATTTTGATCCACAGACATGTAACTACTGTATTGTTAGGATTGGTGGGAAGCCAAAGTAACTATTGTGGTTGCTCGACAAAGTCTGTCAATAACCAAAATGGAAGAGCAGATTTTATTCTTGGTCAGAAAAACTCTTCACTAAATATCTCTCTCTTTACTAATATATCCTTCCTCCTCAGCATCTCTTTTCTTCTGCCTCTTACAGGCAGCTCCCCAAGATCCCGTCATTTCTTGTTCCACTCTGCACCCCACTCTTCATGAGTAGGACTTGCCTTGCAGTAAACCTTTGCTCATGAGCAGGCCTTTACTCCCATCCAAGCTATAGTAACTGCTATAATCATCTGACAGATGACATGACCAGCCACATTTCACCCAGGTTGGCCACCCACCTCCTTCCCCTAGCATAGATCCCAATGCCCCATGGCATTGATGCAGTGGAAATATCCCCAACTCTCTCTCTCTCTCTGGGCTCGCACGACCAGGCAACAATCGTGGTACGTTACCAAGATTGTTTGCTGTATCGCGCGAAGCAACAAGGATGCACCCGACAGATGATCGGGCTCATCGTTGTTGCTTCATGCCCTCCCCTCCCCTCCCCAATTTCAGCTCATGGTGGCTGTCAAAGACTCCCCGTTGCACAAACAGGGCTCGTGCTCTGAAGCACAACGAGGAGGGGGGAGGGGAGAAAACCTTTCAGGGAGGAGGCTGTACTCTGATCCCCATGGCTGCTCAGCGTGCCGGATGGCAGAACAGAGCAGATCGCCGCCTCCCACCTCCTCTTCCAGAGGTCTAATCTGGAGGAGGAGGTGGGGATGCCTGATCCGCTCCATGGCAGGGGCGGAGGAAGCCTCCTAGCACTGTTTCGGCACTTCAGAGCCAGCTGTCAGCCGCGCTCTGTGGCCAGCCGCTTGGCAAGAGTGGCAATGTCCACTCTTGCCAAGCGGCTCGCTTGTTCTAGGGCTTGTGTCATGATGGGTCATGTTGTCCGAGTTTGGACAACATGACAAACCATCGTGGTACAAACAAACCCTAGAACAGACCATTGTGACTTATCGTTGTTCAAAACAGCGGTGAGTCACAAAACAACTGGGTTCGAATGACATGCCTGCCTGACAAGCAATGATGAGTCACCACCATTGCTTATCGTGTCGTCCGAATGCAGTCTCTGTCTCTGTCTATCTCTCACTCACATACACGCACTGCAATTAACAAATAAGCATATCATTCCTTGAATATAAGAGCTAATGCCTCCATTTCCTCTTTGTTTGTTGACATTAAAATTACTGTTCAACTTACACCACTAACAGCTTCAGCTCTTTGCAAAAGCCAGGCCACCATCTATGTGGTATTACATGCAATGTTTACCATATTTTATCTTCTGTATAACGTTCTGGGGGCATTGGGGACACTGATTTTTGGAATGTCTAATGAGGGTTCTGTTAAGTAATTTGTTTAGAACATTCCATAATCCTTTCCATAAACATTAATGCTGATAAGGTTTTGTTTTCAGATTAAGGCCTTGGGTTGGATGTAGCCAAAATCTGATCTCAAATTAGTAAATTCTTAAAATAAAGTGGGGGGGAGATGGTGATATGTTATTCATTTTAAGAAGATGCAAAATCATATCATTTAATACAGAGCTACTTCAATTTTCACAAGAGATGAGGAAAAATTCTTAACTAAATATACAACTGTTTGTCTGCATTTTTCTGAGTTAAGAGTGACATTTAGAAAAAAAACTAATTATGTGGTAAATTAATAGGATTAAAAACATTGTTTTGAAACAAGCAGGTTTGGTGGGCTAGAAATGCAATTTTAAAAAGGTATTAGAAGCTGAATAAATGAAGGGTGGGTGCTGAACACCATTCTTGCCTGGGTCACCATTTGATCTATGCTGAGCCTGGCAGTTCATGGGACTGGGCTGTAGTCATTTTTAAAAAATTATTCAGGAAACTCTCAGTTCATATTAACAGCATAATTCACCCCAAATCTCTTGTACAAAGCTGCATTATCTGGTGGAGTGATTTTTCCATTCAGTTCTTATTTTGCTCTAAGGTAACAAGTAATGCACTGCCATTGTTACACTGGTCTGCCACCTTCTGAACTCACTGGGTTTTACTGATTACCTGCCAGCTTCTGCCAGGCTCTGCCCTGACTCATGAGGTTCTGCTCTGGTTCTTCCCCAACTCACTAAATGTTGCCCTGGGTTAGTAGCGGTTCATTCTATTCTCCCGGCTTGGTTTAGGCGAGGGTTGGCCATGCCACCTCCAAGCCAGGTTTGGCTCCCGGACTGGGATGTGCTGAAGCTTCTTGTGCAGAGCCTGAGTAGCTCTCACCGGGTCATAATCTTTAGCCAAAGCTACTGCCCTTTCTGTAGGAAGGTGAAAGATATCTTTCATTCTTTGGGAGTAAATTTTGCCCTGGGTTGCAGGCCTGCTCCCTGGCCCCGCACAGGGGGGAGCAATATTTTTGAAATTGAAAGTATCAACTCTACACTGAGAAGCTGAGCATCCAGAGATGTATGGGTGGCATCCTTTGTACTCCAGGTTTCATTTTGGGTTTTTAAGGAAAATGAATAGGTGCTCTATTGAATGACACCAAGATTTATGTTTTCGGTGAAGTGAAATCATGCTCTAATAACCCTAAGGTTATATTTCTGGAAGAAAAAAATCAGTGTCAAGGCTGACGCTCTAATAATAAACTAATGGTGGCACATACAAAGCAATGGGCACATCTCTCTAGGGGGAAGGAAGAGATAAAACAAATTCCAATATAAAAAAATATTCGGATGAAGATTTCTGAGAAAGAACAGTTTCTTTAAAAGGAATGTATTATTAGTTACTGCTAGTAGGAACTGATCTAATTCCTTTCTCTTTTAAAAAAATATATGACTGGATCCTACACAGAAACACTCTCAACATCTCCCAACTACCCAAGGGCTACTAATATAACCAACCTCCTGCTACTGTGCATGACAAATGTATTAGAACTGTAGCTGTACAAAGGAAAGACACTTCACTGTGAGTATTTTTATTCTGGCATCACATGATTCAGTTAAAGAAAATGATGTTATCCTTTATGATGCTTGGAGGCACACAGTGGCCATAGAAACAGGTCCATGTTTTGAGTCCAAATGACTTTTTGGTAGAGGTTGCATACATTGAAATAAAATATTTTAAAAGTTGCACACAGAATGACTCTTTCTGGCTGCAATCAATGTCTGATTGTTGTCCGGAATGTTTGGCTCTACATTTCTTGAGACGGGTCAGTGCCATGCAGCACAGAGTATTAAGTGGGTTTTTTTCTTGTAGCAGCCGCTTAAATCAGCCGGCTAATTCACCACTGTTCTGGATGAACTTAGAAACATGCAGTTTTCTCTGTACTTATGATTTTAAAAGGCTGCAAAAACTCTTAAGATGTTTGCTCTCCTGTTTCTGTATAGCCCTTGTTTATTGCTATGAACATGATTTCAGCATTGGAAGTTTATATCTATTATAATGTTACAACCTAAGATGAGCTCCACTTGAGTGGCACAGAGGGACTCAGTGACTTGGTTCACATGTAGTGACAATTCATGGGTTGTTTAACCCATGGGTTGTCAGGGCTGCGCAAGAGAAAGCGCACTGCCTCCCACCTGCTCACCGTCTTCTGCTTTACATCTGGTTTAGCAAACAACCCAGGAATGCCCCATTTCTGGGTTGTTTGCTGAGATATCTGAATCTGGCACTCTGAGTTGTTGAGGAAGAAACAACCCAGTGTTTTAAGCCATGGTTTGTTGTTGGGTTAAAACTCTAGGTTGTTTCTCTATTAACAACCCAGAGTGTTGGGTTCAGACGTCCCACCAAACAACCCAAGAATATGGCATTCCTGGGTTGTTTGCTAAACTGGATGCAAAGTTAAAGTGGTGAGCAGGTGAGAGGCCACATGCTCACAGCCCCAAGCAAGCATACGGACTAGGTGAATAAAATCTTTTCAACTTCTTCTAGTGCAAATGAGCTCAAAGAAGGCCAAATGTTTCAATATCCCCACTTTAGTCTGGAACTCTATTCTACATACAGGAAGATTTCATAGATTTCATAGATCATAGAGTTGGAAGGAGCCTACAAGGCTATCGAGTCCAACCCCCTGCTCAATGCAGGAAACTAGAAGAGGGGTCTCCCATCCAAGTAATCACCAGGCCTGACCCTGCTTAGCTTTCCACACTCAGACAAGCTGAGCCAGCGTGAGCCACATGATGGATATCAAATTCATACTGCATGTTGCACACAGATGAGGAATAAGAAACTAGGTTTTCTGGAATTTCCCCCCAGTGTTGAACATTGCCAAGAGATTAATTGCAGCTTGGATATGGGTTTCTGAAACAAAGATAAATCAACTGATACTGAGTTCTAACTACTGGTATCCTGAATACAAATTCTAAGGTGTGCTCTGCCACCTTGCCTAGAGATGGCTTGTTGCTTTGCTATGGTCCTTAGAGTGTGAGAGTCTGGGACATCTGGGCTACATGTATCCAAGCACAAGACCATTTGGCACAGGATGCACATGTGACAACGATAATGTTTGATCTCTGTCTTTCAGTAGAATTAAACAAGTATACAGTGGATTCTGCCCACAGAGATGCCAGCTTACTTAGAATCCTCCAAAAGATAATGCAACACAGGGCTTCACACTGGAACCTGTGAAGTAATAACACAGAGCATCTCTAAATGTATACATGGTGCCTTTCCTTCACCACTGGCTAAACGCAACCATCTTTTAAACACCTGGAAACATCTGGGAAAACTTCCAAACTGAGGGTGTGGCTTCCGTGCAAATCTGAGCTCCAACATATTTTGTATGTGAAATATTAAGTAAAGTGTATCAGCCTTTAAATAGTTTTCCAATAGAATATTCACCTTACTATTTTTAACAAACCAAAGAGACATTCTAGCTCAGTGGTTTACCAGATAAATGTGGCTTGTTCAGACGGTATGTCACTTTTCCACCACAGTTTAAAGGATCTGAACAAACCATGTAATCTTGCTGGATGATTCTATAAATGTTTTAAGCCTCTCCATTCATATCACAGATGGTTTGTACAGATACATCTGTTAGCTCAGTTGTCATCCACCAAAAACAATCCTAGACACAAACACGCGGATTACATATCTGGAAGAGAATATTTGAGACTTACTATAAACTGAAATGCTCTAAAACAAATCACCAACACAGAGTTTCTATTAGGAAGCTATAGTGACATGATCAAACTAGAAAATAGCACTTGATTCCCTCCCTTTCTAACATCTGAGTAGACTGTGTCATGACCCTGGGGTGGTCTCATTTTCCATCTTAGGGGATGAAGCCATCCCATCCCATTTGAGGGACCGAAGTGGGAGAGGGAATATTACACTGGGAGTGCCAGAGGAGCCCATTGTGCAGCACCTTTTTGGCCTGAGGGGGTCTTGATGCTCTCCTTTTACTCTCTCACTTAACATCAAAAAAACCAAAGTGCTTCATCAGCAAGTGCAAGTTAACCCTTTGGTGATGCCATCTATCCAGCTTGGCGGGGCAATACTGGAAAATGTCGATCATTTTCTCTATCTTGGCAGCTCTCTTTCTGTTACAGCTAACATCGACAGTAAATCCAGCATCGTTTGAGCTCCGCAAGTGCCGCGTTTTCTCGAATGAAACATAGAGTGTTCGAGGATTGGGATATTTGTAAGAAGACCAAAACACTGGTTTATGAAGCCATTGTATTGCCAACTTTATTGTATGCCTGTGAAACATGGACTATCTATAAACGTCACTTCCACCTCCTTGAAAGATTTCATCAACGTTGCCTCCGGAAAATCCTGCGAATTACTTGGGAAGATAGGCGAACAAATGTCAGTGTACTGGAAGAAGCAAAGACTACTAGCATTGAAAAAATGATCCTTCAACGCCAACTTCAATGGACTGGTCATGTTGTTCGAATGCCTGACTGCCGTCTCCCAAAGCAGTTACTGTATTCCCACCTCAAGGATGGAAAGCGGAATATCGGTGGTCAGTATAAGAGGTTTAAAGATGTTCTTAAGGCTAATCTAAAAAAATGCAATATAAACATCGAAAACTGGGAAGCTCTGGCCCATGAATGATCTAAATGGAGGTTGGCCTTTCACAAAGGTTCCATGGACTTTAAAGAAGCCCGAGTGCAAGGTGAAAGGGAGAAACATGCTAAGCGAAAAGCACGTCAAACGAATCCTTTACAGGACCATCTTCCATCTGGTAACCTGTGTCCTCACTGTGGGAAGCTGTGTGGATCTAGAATTGGCCTCCACAGTCACTTATGGACCCATCGCTAGAGTCTACACAATTTTCTTTAGAATTTCCTCCTTTTAAAATTTTCTTTTTTAAATTTTTATCCTGGAAGACAATCTTACTCGGTCATGAGTGATCGCCTGATGATGACTCCAAGGACACCAACCTAGGAGACCCAGTAGAACCGCAGTCTCACCTGTGCCACTGAAATCAACAGCCGTTAAACCTTTGAACCACATAACTGACGTATCCATCTCAGGACTGACTCCACCTACTGGCTGTCCACTGGCTCCTTGTGGCCAGGAAGGAGTGTGAGGATTGGTTCTATGTAAATGGGAAATACCTATTGAGGTTTGCCTGGGGTGTATGATTGACAGCTGGAGTGAATTGAGTGTTCAGATGCAGCTTGCGTGTGATCATCTGGGGAAGGAGTGACTGGGTTTTAAAAAAAGAGAATGAGGGGGCAGTTAGTTATAGAGAGTTGGAGTTGGAGTTGGAGTTAGACAGAGAGTTGGGGTTGGACTTGGAGGAATGGAGGTGGCAGGTAAGAAAATAGGAAGGTTTGAGAGATTAGTCTGTTAGAAGAGTGAAAAGTGCTATATCCAGAAAAACATTTAATTACCTGTATTTGCCTGCAACCCGTATTTGACCCCTGAATCCCTTATGTTCCCTGACCCTGATTTCCTACCTGTGTTCCCAAAATAAATCTTGTTCTTTTTGAGAGAAAACAGCCTGTTTTCCCTTTGTAATTATAGATAAGGGTTTGGTTAACCCCATGTGCTTTGCAGGTGACACATGCTATGTAGGGGTTTGGTGGCAGCATACTTGAAGGGTTTTCTTTTAAAAGAAAACGCACGATAAATAAATAAATAAACCCCCCTTCACTCCCCATTCCTTTTTCCTTGTGTGTTGTGTCTTTTTAGATTGTAAGCCTGCAGGCAGGGACTGTCTTGTTAATTGATTATATGTAAGCTGCTCTGGGAGTCTTTTTGGCTGAGGAGCGGCATAAAAATGTTTCAAATACATAAATAAATGAGAAAGAACAGCATCTATTAAGTTTGCCACACTGGGTGACACGAAAGCCCCAGCGGTGGTAGCCATCCCAATAGCGGTGTGGTGATAGGCACTGGCTATCTGGGAGGTGCACCTGGGTGCCAGGGCAGATCCTGATTAGAGACAGGTGTCCTCTGTCACTAGGTGAGGTGGCAACACCACACCTGGGTATAGGGTGAGGGGTGGTCCTTGCAAGGAGTATAAAGGACTTTCTTTTCCAGCTGAGCCTTGCTTGAGTAATCATGTCTGCCTGAGCCCTGGCATGTCTTGTTTTTCTTGTTTTGCTCTTTGGTTTTGGCTTGAGGCTTGCCCTCTGATCCTGATTGTTCTTCAGTCCTCACTCCCAGTTCCCAGCTCCTGACTCACACAAGTCTGCTGCGCAGCCTTGAGGCGTCTGTCACAGAAGGCAGAGCTAGCCACCCAGATGGAGCTGCAGCTCTATCTAAGGCAAGGCAAAGCAGGGCCATAGTTTGGGGTTTCTTGATGCTGAAGCAATGTTTGCACTTCCAGCTTAAGCTCCCCACAGAGCCGTCCAGGGTGCTATCTGTATTCTGAAGTCCTGCCTGGACTGGCCCTGCTTTGCCTTGCCTATTTGAACATACCTTGCAAGCAGTACCAAAACCTGGATTTTCCCTCACCTTGCTTTGCGTGGTGCTTCACTGAACCCAGGATTTTGTCCTGCTTGCATTGCATCACTTTATTCTGAATTCCTGGACATAGAACTTTGGCCATGAACACCCACCCCCGGAGACCAAACCCTCACACTGCTATGACAATTGCTTGTAACAGAACAGACTGTGGCTCTTATGTATCCTTGTTTCATTGCAGTTTTTATTCATGCAGGCACGTAAAATATTGTATAGGTCTTTCCTACTAATTTTTATTAACTGCCCTTGAAAAAACATTGAGTATAATTCAGCTAAGCACTTTTAAACTGGACTCATTACGAAGTCTCTCCCATTCAAATCAAGGAGATGTGCAGCCCAATTGCATGCATGTTTTCTTGGAGTGAGTAATCTTACTAAGTCCACTGGGACTTGCTTCTAAGTAAGTATACATAGGATTGCAGCCTTAAAAGTGGTTATAAAAGTCAAAAGATATCCAGCTCTGTACCTCTTAACATGAAATGGTCTTGAGTGACACATTTACTTTAAACAAACAAACAGCCTAGGTGCCCTTGCAATTACTCTGGAATGCTTATGCTCAATCTTATACATTTGTCAGTTCAGTTGTTTTCAAACTTTCTACCTCCAGAGAACATTTTCCACATCAACTTGTCTTTTGAGGAACCCAACTTTTGCCATTGAGGTGAATCCCTGTATGTCCCAGAGGATTCTGGGACATAGTGTGGGGCACAGACGCAGAGCACAATCCAGGCCTGTTGGGCCTTAGCAGTGCCCTATACAAATTATGAGCATGCCCTAGAACATAGCTAATACCCCCTGTGGCTGTGCATTGCAGGGAAGATAGCAGTGGTGGGTAAACTGTCTTTTAGGAAAATTATCTACCATTGAGGAATCAATGATAAGCTTCTAGGGCAGTGGTCCCCAACCTTTTTCGAGTCGTGACCCCCTTTTGTAATGGCAAAGTAACCGGGGACCCCCCACCACATTTGCATAAATTTGCATAAATTTGCATTTTGATGGGGTAAAGAAAACACATGGAAAATAGATTTTTCAGAATATAATTTAATTTAACCTAATATTTAATGTGATGGTTGTTCTTGCATCTGGGCAACCAGCTTCAAAATTTGTGGCCAAGTATTTGCCAAAGCCAATCCTCATGTCATCCTCAACATTCAGTCTGTTTCTCGCCTTGGTTTTGATCTGAAGAAGTGTTGAAAATCCACTCTCACAGAGATATGTAGAGGCAAATGTATTTCTATTGTACTTGCTCACCTGCCCTTCCTCTCTCTGGATGTTGGTGGAAATAGGGCCCAACAGGGAGCAGGCAAGTGAGTGGATTTATCATTTGACTAGCAGTCAACTTTGTATCAGAAAGGAGAAGACATGTTTATTTATTTATTTATTTTATTATATTTATACCCCGCCTTTTTTCCTGCAAGGAACTCAAGGCGGCTTACATAATCCTCCTCCTCCTCCTCCTCTCCACTTTATCCTCACAACAACCCTGTGAGGTAGGTTAGGCTGAGAGTCAATGACTGGCTCAAAGTCACCCAGTGAGTTTCTTAGCTAAGCGGGGACTAGAACCCAGATCTCCTGAGTCCCAGTCCAACACTCTCACAATTACACCACACTGGCTCTCTGTTCTGCTGGAGACAGCTAAAAATAGTTCTGCAACAGCCACAGAAGCAAGTGAAATGAAATTCATTCACACAGTCAGTCTCTCTCTCTCTCTCTCTCTCACATACACACACACACACACACACACACACACACTTCATTTTCACTCAGAAGCCATAGTTCAGTGAAACTCTTCCCAATGAGTGTGTCAAAAAATACCATAACGTGAGGTGTCCAAGTGGTGTTAAGTACCTTCTCCGAACAGAATTATAGTCAGCACGCCTCACTGCTTTGCATTGGGGCTACCAAAATCTCAAAGGACTAAGGAGGAAGTAAGCACACTTGCCTCCTCCCCCCCCCAAGCCGGCTGCATCTGAGAATGAAGGGCTGGGTAGAATGTCCCGCACCCTCCCCTCACCCCTGACCACCTCCCCTTCGCAGGCAAACAACTCAATCTGCCCCCTTTCAGCGTCTCCACTCTCTCTCTCTCTCTCTCTCTCTCTCTCTTGCCTCCTCCCCCCCCAAGCCGGGCTGGGTGGAATGTCCCCCACCCTCCCCTCACCCCTGACCACCTCCCCTTCGCAGGCAAACAACAGCTCAATCTGCCCCCTCTCCAGCTCGTTCTTGCAGAGATCTTCAGCACCAGCGGGAGGACGAGACGCCGGCAACTGCAGGCAGCATCTCCCCCCCCCTCTCACTCACACACACACACACACACACACACTTACTTCAGCACGATGTTGGCAGCAACTGCAGGCAGCGACTCCTCTCACTCACTCACTCTCACACACACACTTACTTCAGCACAAGGAGGAGAAGCACGAGGCGAAGGAGGTGCGATGTTTGCAGCAACTGCAGGCAGAGGCTCCTTCTCAAGGCTCACGTGCCTGTTACCCACAAAGCACCACGTGTGGGTGTGCGCGCGCTCTCTCTTTCTCCAGCAATCAGCTTGCAAGTGCCTGGTAACGCAGCGAAATACCCACCCCTCCCTCCTCCTCCCTCCTCCTCCCTCCGTCCAGTATAGTCGCTTCCACCCTGGCTGGCGACCCCCCAGAAAACACGTCGTGACCCCCTTGGGGGTCGCGACCCCCAGGTTGGAGAACGTTGTTCTAGGGAAACCCTAGATTCCACAAAACACTGTTTGGAAATCCTCCACAGTTTGGAGCCCTGCTGGATCACACCAAAGGCCTATCTCGTCCAGCATCCTGTTCCCCACAGTGACTGACCAGATGCATTTGGGGAAGCCTAAATTCAGGACAGGAGGACAATACTGCTGGTTTTTCCCCAGAGACTGGTATTCACAAGTATGCCGCCTCTCATTCTAGATATCACCATCATAGCTCTATCACCATCATGATGAATAGCCATCATTACCCTTATCCTCTATGAATTTGAATTTCCTTCTGGCTCAAAATGATGGCATAGTCTTTTTTGTTTTACTTTCACTTCTGTTACTGTCAAAAAGTACCTCCATTTCCCAGTGTTGTTGTTGTTTTAAACTACCATGCAAAATTTCCCTGAACTTATTTCTTCCTGGCCCATATTTTATGTGTGGCTTAGAATGAAATAATTAAAATATAATAAAACTAATTTTAGCACAATAAAAATACAGGAGCAGGATAAAATAACCAGAGCATAAACAACAGTGGCAACAACACAACAACAACAATCAGAACAAACCAAAGCTATGCGAAATAAAAAAAGTCTGAAAGGTGGTGGGATGCAGAGCAAGGTCATAAGATGTTTAGGCAATGGGTGGGTAGGATCATAAGGGAAAAGATGGTCCTTCAAGTATCCTGGTCTCCTATTACTGAGGAGTTCATAGATAAGAATAAAGATGGTCCTTCAGATATCCTGGCCCTCTATTTCTGAGGGGTTCATAGAAAAGAACCAGCATTTTAAATTGTGCTCAGAAATTAACTTGAAGCCTCTGAAGAATAAATAGAATCAGAGTAACATACTCTGAAAAGGGGCTCCAGAAACCACTCTGGCTGTCATGTTTTGCATCAGCTGAAGAGCCCCCAATCCCAGTTCCATTTCTTAGTCATATAGACTAGAGGGAGGACTTACGGATAATATATAAAGGGAATCTCCCTAAACTTCAGCTCATTCAGATCAGGGAGTTTAGTCAGACAACTGCACAGCTCCCTTGCTCCCAAAGCTTGGGAACATCCCTGAGTTGTGCCCTGTGGCAATAGCTCAGGGAATACACAAACCGTAAAGATCAAACTTTGGAGGTTTTTGCATAGCTCAGCTCTGTCTGAGCTGAATTTTAAAAATGATGGAAGTTTGAGGGGCAGATGAAAAACTCACTGATCATGAATGTGCTGAATCTTATTTCAGCACATTCCAAACTAAAGAAGAACATCTCAGGAAAAATGCAGTCTGATGTAATACATCAGAACATTATGAGCTGGACAAATTTGTACTCCAGACCAGGTAATTATGAACTTTGACAACATCAATAGCTGAATCTATTCACACTTGACAAGTGCCCTTATTCAGACATATCAACACCATTGTTTCATGTCACAAGAACAACCAACAGCAAGCCTTGGGCCTGCATGCTCTTGTCTCCTGCAGCGCACACTGCATTGCTGGGTGATTTAGTGCAACATCTGAACTTGGAACTCTGGCTTGATTCTTTCCTGACAAGCCAGAGTTGGAACCCAGGGTTTAACCCTGGGTTTCAACTCTGGCTTGTCAGGGGAGAGATAAGCCAAAGTTCCAGGTTCAGATGTCATACTAAACAACCCAGTGATGGAGCATCTCTGGGTTGTTTAGCTATTTTTGCTGATAGGAGGAGATAAGCAGGAGCAATTGAGCAGCATGCATAAGCACACTGGCTTGTTCATGATAATCCAGGGTTTAAAAGACCCCTGGGTTGTTGTTATGTGCAAACTAGGTCAGTGTGGGAGTCTGAGGCTTGCTACAGCTTGTAATGCTAAACCATGGTTTATCCATGTGCAGCAGCTGTCCTTTGCAATCAGAAAAGCTAAAAATAATGCACAATACACATAACCCTGTGACATATCATAGCGTGAATTCCTTCATTACATTCCCAATGCAGGATATTCAACTTTTAGCGAATTTATAGAATCCAAACAGTCATAAAATGGGATGGTCTTTCGCTTGTACGGTATCTGGTCAATGTAAAATAAATGTTCAGCCTTCAAAGACTATCAGAGAATTTAGGATTAATAGAATGGTCAAAAAAGCACAGCACATGACCTGCAAGCATTTCTCAAGATGAAAGGCACTTTATTTAATATTCCTTGGCTCATGTTGACTATAAAAAAGCATGGTTCTCAGCTAATGAAGCATGTGACCACATTTAGAGGGACCTTAATTGAAAAATAAATGCCGCCAATTCAAGTTCTTTGCATTTTTAATTATTTGCACATATGCTTTCTAATAGTTTTTTAACAACATCCAGGCCCAGTGATGAAATCCAGGGTAGGATTTTGGTATTTGAAAGCTGTTATCTACTTGTAGCTCTCAAGGGCAGTTTGGTAGCTTCTGTTCTGTTCTCAAAGAATAAACATCAGCTTTACAAAATATCAGGAACTAATTAGCAAACCTGTGATCTGTGTCAGTGAAAAGGACGGAAATGAATTAACATGAAGAGTGAGCTGTTTCTTCATTCTGAGGGCTAAACTGAATCATACTCATCCCAGTATTCACAGTTTGGCTTATTTTCCAGTCTCACTGACAAACAAGTCTCTGACTTTCCTAAATGCCAATCCACTCTAAATTGAAACTTTTTACACATAATGCCAACCATAACTGTTTCCTACATGTCCATTTTTAATTACGGATGGCAGCAGACACCTTAAATGGCACATCCATGTCATTTAGAGAACTATTATATGTTACACATATGTAACAAAACTCTGATGGCAGCTTCTACTAGGACAAAGCAGATTCAGGAAGGCATGATTGGGAGTGGAGAAGTTGCAGGTGGGATGGTTTGGATGGAGCATTTGCATTTGAAAAGCAGTGGGTCAGGACAAAATTAAGTACCTCTCCCCCATTTCTCCAGTCCAAATGCCCCCCTTCTGAAGTTGCTTTTCCCTAATAGAAGCGACCATCAAAGTTGTGCACAATGTGTAGCTCTACCCTCTTTGATGAGCTTCTGCCGTTCAGTAAAAACATGGCTTTTCAGGAGGGAATATGGGGTGGGTTAGGATTTTAACATTTTATACTGTTTTAAGTGTGTTTTAATCTGTTTTGTTTCATTGTATGTTGTACATCGCCCAGAGTGGCCAGGTACCGGCTAGATGGGCGATCTAGAAATACAATAAATAAATAAATACATACATACATACCTTTACTGGGTATGCTAAGCAGTGAAATATACAGTACTAACAGTACAGTGCATTGTACTGTTACATTGTTACATTGTTACACTGTTACATTGTTACAGTACTAACAGGACTGTTACATTGTACTGTTACAGAGAACAGTACTAACAGGAAAGCAAAGGACAAGACAGGTTTCCTCTTCCTTCTCTCCCTTGCTTATTGTGGCGGACCTCTCCTGTGCCCGGGGTGGGGATTATGCAGACAGAGGGGTGACAGCGGAAAAAGGGGAAACATGTCAGGGTTCAGCAGTGTGCTCAGGCTTTCTCTCCACACTTATGATTCAAAGTACTTTTGAAGCTTGCTGTAAACTTTTTATATAGCCTAATCCAGCCAGGAATCATGCATGCACAGAGGCAGTGTGTATTTCTGACTGGATGGGGAATCACAAACACCGATGGATTGTGTGCGCACAGTCCTCCAACCCAATCCAACAGCCTGGCTGTTGTATAGGCATAGCCTCCCCCCCCCCAACAGCCAAAATCTCATCAACCAGCTGTTTGGGGAGGAGATGCAGGGGGGCATATTCAATGCCCCTCCCCTGACAAACAATGAATCAGCTTTTTAAAAGAGGGTTCAGTTGCTCTGTGTGCATTATTAGAGCTGTAAGCAAAAATTTCAAATTTGGCAGCCTGATCTTAATGCAGCTTTACTCCCAAGTAAATCCAACCATGTTCAAAGGACCGTATTCCCAAGGAAGTGGCTTACAGCCATATAGAGAAATCTGAAGCATGTTTCTGAAATAAATCTCAGTTCAGCGGGGTTTACTCCCAAGTTCCCAAGTATGCATAGGATTGCAACCTTAATTGCATATCACTTGCATGCAGCTGAATTTGCTCCAAACAGAATAATTGAAAATTGCTTATATCCACGACATGTGTTTTTCCAGAGTAGTGTACATTGTCCAGTTTGACCTAAGAGTTTCTATCTAACCGATCTCCTTAACATTATGGGAACTTTAGTGTGCCAACAGTGGCTAACATGGAAGTATACTCTGAGCTAGAGAGGAACATTTTTTTCCAGTAATGTTCAGTGTGTGCTCTTTGTGAGAAAAACAATACAAGTTGTGGAGAGAAAGCCAGGTCAGGTACACCCAGGTCAGGTACACCCAGCCACCAGGGCCGCTGCCTATGGCATAAACAGATCAGTTCCGAGCAGCCATTGACATCAACTGGTCACTCACATCCACGTCAATGGGATAC
The DNA here is from genome assembly GCA_021292165.1 of Shinisaurus crocodilurus. Classification (NCBI taxonomy): domain Eukaryota; kingdom Metazoa; phylum Chordata; class Lepidosauria; order Squamata; family Shinisauridae; genus Shinisaurus; species Shinisaurus crocodilurus. Next base: position 200,343,125 of record CM037879.1, read on the forward strand.
ATCTGAATACCCCCCTGACAGCCACCAGGAGTTGTAAAACACCCTCAAGCACAGAGAGGGGCACCAAGATGCCTGGTAGTCCCAAAGAGCTGCCAAGTACTGTTAAGTACCCAGGGAAGCCCAAAGAAGAAACTGGTTTTTCCAGAGATCAGACAGGGAGGGGGAACAGGAGGGGAGGGGGGAGCAAGAGTGAGGGTAAAAATGGGAATTCCTGGCAGGAACAGTTGCTGGTCTGTGGGCACAAGGCGGCGCAGATGTCCGGGACTCAGGTCCGGACTCAGAGACTCAACCCCAGGAAGCTCCCAGTAACAAGTTGCAATTTCTCTTTGCCTGGCAAGACGCAGCTTTCGAGGAATCTAAGGTCATTCCAGGTAAACCTTGCGCTGTACTGCTGCTGCTCATTCTATCAGTTGTAATTGGAAGCGTGTGCACCTTGTTACCGCTGCGTGTTTGTTTTGATACGCTCGATTAAATTCTGTTTACCTATAAACAGCTGTAGCGGACAGGACCCCTTGCTCCAAAGCCCACACCCTCGATGTGTACTTCGCTCTCACCAAGTGCCCCCTTGTATTGGTCACTTCAGACTTTAAACTGTCTTTTAAAGTTGCGTTAGCCAATTATGTGTCTTAGGTCTTATATGTAGCTGTTCACCCACGTTTGTTTGTCTTTATTAAGCAGTTTGTTTTATTTGATTACTTGAAGTAGGGTGCCCCTCCGTGAATTCCCTTCTTACTTTCCTGTCACCAGTCAGACTCTGGAGAATTAGAACTTTGAATAAAAAGGGTTGATTTATTGTTCTAACAAAGTCTCTAAACTGATATTCAACTCAGGAACAGATAACTTGGAATTTTCAACAGTTACATTCAAACTTGTTATTTGCTTAGATTCAGGTTAAAGGCAGGCAGATGTTATACAGTGCTCTTTGTATCAATTTGGCTTGGTTACTTGAAAGTTACAGTATCAGACTAGGGAACTTAACTGTCCCTCACACTAGTCCAGAGTTTCTCCTTCTTCCTCAGACAGAAGGTCCTTCACTCCCTAAGTGGAGACTCCTGTGAATTGTTCTACACTAACACCTTCACGTTTGCTTTCTCACAACTTAGTACTAGATTTCCTGTCTGAACTCTTCTCTTCAGTACCACCTTTCCCTACTTACTCTACTAACCTTCAACTCCCTCTCTCACTCCGAGTCCAACCCACTCTCTTCCCCAACTGACAACCAACTCCTTTAACTGTCAATTTCCTGGGGGTCTATGCTCTCGGCTTCAACCAATCAGAGCCTCTGGAATGTTCAGCTTGGCCCCTCCCTGGGCTTCTGCCTGTCACTCCGCCACAACAGCATAGTAGCATTAATTCATAAAATTCCTTCATTCACTGTTCCAGCGTCAAAATTGGTCGCAGCTTGCTCCTGAGCATCGGGAAGCCAGGTAGGGAGGGTCAGTTTTGCTCCGGTTAACCCATTAGGTCCTGAACCTGCGCACTGGACCAGCTGTGCCCATTACAAATGTGTTTCTATTGTAAATGCACTTGGCTACACAAACATCTATGGCTAGTATGCCTTAAAAATGGAATGTTTCTTATACTGCCTAATCAAAGTACTCATTAGGTTTATTTTTATTTTTTAAAACACGCCAGCAGCTATTAATTCACCACCTGGATATATGTTTCTAAAGAACATGCCTGCTTCTTTTTCTTCTGTAAGGATATATGTTTATATCTGCATGCTGTTTATGGCATAGAAAAGAGAAAGGCCATCTCAGTTACAACAGCTACAAATGCTTTCCGCTACATTTTGACCAGAATAATGGATACCACTATGCAGCGCAAAAGAGACCTCACAACAATCCCCCAACTGCTGCAATTTGTGGCCATTTTATCCAATTTATGAATGAGGGAGGCAGACTGGAAATACTTCCATTTTCAGCTGTGTTATAGGAGTGATAGTTCCTTCTGAAATCACCTTAGAAAGTGGGCCTTGCATTAATGAAGATAGCCTGTTTATAGAGCATATAATGAAGTAAATACAGCCTGCTTACTCAAGCAGTGCTGTAACCAGGTTTGCAAAAAATCATGATTTTTTGCAAAAAAAAAAAGTTAAAAAATGATTTTTTAAAATTTAAATCAATGGGGTTTTTCACTTAATCAATTTCCCCCAAAAATGTTTTAGTAAAAATAATTTCAAAGTTTCAGGCAACCACATGTACAAATAGCCTACACTTAATAGTTAAGAACACCAAATTATACAGAAAACACTTTCCTCTTTCTTTCTTTTTTACATTACCAGTATTATCAGTTACTAGGCTACCTACACGACAGGGTTGCAAAAAATCATGAGTTTTTTGCAAAAAAATCAGGAAAAATCGATTTTATTGATGATTTAATCAATGATTTAATCATTGATTTAAATCATTCTGATTTAAATCATTGCAACCCTGGCTGTAACACACTTGGGGTGTCATTTAGTATATATAGAGTTCAATCATTTAGCATTGATAATGTAAAAGAACCAAGCAAGTATTCATATCTCTAAAAACAAATCAGCAAAGAGTAGAATATACTGGTGTGTGTGTCCCCCATCCACCTCCACCATCACATAAGCTGGGGTGCCCAAAAGATAAGAGTTGCTGTGTATGTAGATTTCTTGATCCTAGTAGGAAAGATTTATTGTGCTTAATGTCAAGGCTTGCAATCTGGAGAGCATCAAAATAAAGTTGTCAGCTGATAAAACATGTAAGAAGAAGATAAAACAGAAAGAAAATATGGGGAGTCAAATTTTGTTGTTTGTGAGAGGAGAGTTGGAAACATCTTATGTTAGTTTCATGTAGTGCTTAAGAGAATGAGCTCAGCCAGAAACCCAGACAATCCACTATCATTTTGTAATAATAATAATGTTTATTTACGGTCTACCGACCTTTTTTTTTTTTTTTTGTAATATTATTCTATAATATTAGGGAAATAGTTCTGGTTTACCTTACAAAGTTCCTGCAAGGCTAAATTAATGTATTACATCAACGGGAGTTTAGCAAAATAATGCCTATTACCATTATTGTGCATTAACCATTACACAGGGAAGTTTAGGCTCATGCTGGAACGAACCAAATATGGGGTTACTGTAGCAGGGAGCTGCGGTAGTAACTCCACCATGGCCTTGCATTCTTTTAAACAGTTCTTAAGTCCCTTGCATGATCTGGAATGAAAAGCAAGCATTCCATCACCATCCTCTAAATCACACTGCCAGGGTGATAATTTGCCAATTGGTAAAAGGTTGTCAACAAAAGCCTTCTTGGAATAAGTGTTCAAGAGTGTTTTATACTAGCATAGATTGCAGAGTCATAATTGCAGTATCAATACAGGATCCTTGCCAGCAAGAAAACCAAGTTAAGGTCCTCATGCTGCTGGTTTTACAGCCATTGGGGATTTGGCTAATGGTAACACCTGGCAATTTTATCATTTATATCAACAATATACATATGATTATTATGACTGAGATTTCCCAGTTTTCAAAAGCAGGATGAAGTTATAAATTATATTCAACCATTCAGGACCAAGTTCAGTATTCAGTTTCATCCGGAACCAAGGGCTGGTTGGGAAGTTTATAAACTGGTCTACTCAGAGTACTCCTGTGGACACAGCCACATGGAGGAACCAGCATCTTACTCAAGTACACATCTGTCGGTTCCTGACAGCAATTCATGTTTCATTCACTTTTTTCAGCACCACACTCAAACACATTGCCACTTGGCAGTAATCGCTGCATCCATCAATGCACCAGATCAAACATCACTTGCTACAAATAGCTTTTAATAGAATTATTTGCAAGTGTCTGAACTAGATCTAAGCCTGTTCTGAAATGTCATAGGCATCCAGTGTATGTCAAGGACATAAAGTCCCCAAATGTAACTAAATAATAAAGATAATAATGGGCGGAGCTCTGTTTTCCAGTTCCGAGGTCAGCACACTGTCTCCGAACTTGGATCTGGGAATCTGAACTATCCTATCACCCCTCAGGTACTGTCTAGGGGCCATAGGATTGCTCCTTAAAGCATAGTTTTAAAAGCACTCCACCAGTTTTAAAAGCACTCCACTTGCTGCCAATCAGTTTCCGGGCGAAGTATAAAGTGTTGGTTATTACCTTTAAAGCCCTACATGGTTTGGGTCCAGGCTACCTACAGGATCGCCTTCTCCCGTACAATCCGCCCCGCATACTTAGGTCCTCTGGGAAGAATCTGCTTCAGTCAGCCAAAACTAGGCTGACAAGCATTACCCAGAGGATCTTCTCTTCTGCTGCTCCCAAATTATGGAATGGCCTGCTGGAGGAGATTTGTCAACTTGCCAGTCTTTTGGAATTTAAAAAAGCCATAAAGACTGATCTCTTCCAGCAGGCCTATCCGGCGGAATTTTAGGATGCTTTTAAGATGTTTTAAAGATGTTTTTAAAATGTTTTAAGATGTTTTTAGGATGTTTTAAGATGTTTTAATAGTATGTATTGTGTTGTTTTAGTTTATGTATTTTATATTTTCTGTTGTTCCCCGCCTCGATCTAGATGGAGAGGCGGGTAATAAATAAATTTATTACATTAATAAATGTAAATAATTAATTGTGAAGAGAAAGCCATAATAAAATAATAATAATAATAATAATAATAATAATAATAATAATAATAATAATAATTATTATTATTATTATTATTATTATTATTATTATTATTATTATTATTGGGTCTGAAGACAAATTACACATTACATAGATTCAACCCATAATTCATGTACATTGAGATTTATGAATGTAGACTACCTTCTGCAATAAAAGAACCTTCGCTGAGCATTGTCAATAACAATATAAGACACTTACATAAAATTCACACAGCCTGTTCCTGCAGGTGGGGCAATCCAAACAAAACTGAGATTTGTGGTCGGTAAATGGCTTACGTGTGATGCAACCACACTGCACATGAACTGATTTCCAAACTGGTGATCAGACATTATCCCTACAAGGGAAACATAAAGTAAAGATGAAACATATATTGATTTAAACACAAAGGTTCATTATATTTCTTCATAAGCATTAAGTAATCAATTTATAATATATTCAGTTATGTGGCAGTGATAAATGCAACGTTCTATTCTTTTAAAGACTTTTGTTCTTGAACACTAATGCTAAAGGAACTTTATTTATTTATTTATTTATTATATTTATCCCGCCTTTTTCCGAACACTGGGACCCAAGGCGGCTCACAACCTTTAAAACTCATACAATTAAAACAGAAATAGAAAAATACAAAAGTTAAAAATAGAATTAAATCATTAATAATATTTTAAAAATTATACATAGAATTAACAACATAGCATTCCATCACATCACAGGCTAGTCCCAAATGCCTGCCAGAACAGGAAGGTCTTTGCCTGCCTACAGAAGCTTACCAGGGAGGGCGCCATTCTAGCCTCCCTGGGGAGGGAATTCCAGAGCGCTGGGGCAGCTGCCGAGAAGGCCCTCTCCCATGTTCCCACCAGGCATGCCTGTGATGGTGGTGGAACCGAGAGAAGGGCCTCCTTTACCTTTTGACTTCACCACTATACCTTCTTATATGTAATATTTACAACCCCTTTTTCAGCATAGCACCTGAGTAAATACTTGCTTTGTGATTACTTACAATAAATAACCTCCAGCTCAAAATGCAGTCACATTACTCTAATTTGATACAGGAAGAACCCAGGCAGTTGAAACTGGTGGCTTCAATGCCAGTGGGGTGGTGTATCCATGCCGGGTTTCTGCCTGAACTTTAAATATGCTATCCATGGTGCTGAACCCATTTTGGGGAGTGGGGTTGAACACCATGGATAGCTGCTTAAAAATCCAGACTAAAACCCGGAGTGGATACCCCCACTGACATTGGAGCCACCAGCCTCCACTTGAACTATATGAGCATTTGAGGCAATTGGTTTTTCAAAATAAAAACATAATCACACAGAAACCTCTATCACTTGATATACATGCATAGCATGCACACTGACACTCCAGCAATTTCAACTAACCCTTCAATCATCAAGGCAACAATGGTCATTCGGGGGAAAGAAACCATGTAAAACAAATTGCTATACTATGGACTGACAATACACTTTTTTCCTCCGTGTAAGCAATCCGAACCTTGTTCAGGGACAAGCTTGCATGGAAAAATACAGTGTGTTAATTCACTGATCACAGATGATCAGCAGAAATTACCATGATGACAACATCATTTTATTCAATTCCCATTATTACTGGGATTGCTGCTGTAATAGATCTAATTCATTGTCAGGTTCAACATGGCTGGTCAGATGTCTCCACCATTCACAGCAGGCTAGTTGATACCATGCAGATTCCAGGCAAGGAAGTAGGTCATGTGGGCTTGTTCACACATGTACATGCATTCCTTCATTTCTCATCAGTGTTTTCCTCACAGCTCAATGCATAAAGTGTATCTACTGAAAATGCTTTGTTGTTTGAGATGATGTGAAAAGATCTGAAAGTCCTATATGTGGTGTTATATCTGTATATATACTCTATCCACACATGCTAACAATCACTCAACATTATAATCATCAAATGAGAAACATGAAGCTCTTGATGACTTGCACCTTAATATATGAACTCCCTTGATTGAAAAGGATTTTTTAAAAAATCTGTGGTGGTTCATTCACATATGCTCCAGCAGTTGTTGCTGCTGACATCAACTGAGGAACATAAATGTTTGTACATAAATGGTAAAGTGACCTGTAGTAAAATGCTCCTATCCTTGTTATTACTGAGGTGAGATTAACAATGTGTGTAAGAAGACAGGCTATCGTTCATCTCAGTGACAGTGATTTAGTCCCACCAAGATCCCTTGGGCATAACCAACATGACCCTGCAACCATTTCTTCTTCTGACTGGCATTATGCTCAGGAATGAACAGGAAGGTTTGCCTTGGAGCACTGATACATAGAGGAAAAAGTAGCTCAACACAATGACCTGCTTTGCACTTCATGCTAAGCCACTGTAGCTTGTTATTGTAGGAGGATGAAATTGACAGGGACATTGACAAGAGGGGGATATGACTATTCAGGGCTCAATCGTGGACAAGCAGTCGCAGTCTTGAGCTCTATCATTATCATTATTCATTTCATTTCTGTACTGCCAAATTGCTGAAGCTCTCTGGGTGGTTCACAACTAGCACAAGACCACTAACATTAAAATAAATAAAATAAGTTTGTGAACATGTTCCCATGTTCATAAGGGCTCAGAAACTGAAATCCCTTTGGTGATCTGATGCAGGAGCAGGGGAATTTCCCTAGTGAGCTGGCAACCCCAACAGACCAATTTCAGAAAGGGTGCTGATGTAGGGAACGAGGATTTCTGCCACAAAGGCCCCTGGGATACGTGCCGGCAGCAGCCAGGAGGACTGAGAGGAGCAGGGGGATTGCCAAGCGGGCAATCATCTATCGGGACGGAGTATTGGGCAAGGCACCCACCCACCCACTGTGGCTTATTCTCAGGGTGGCATATGATATGAACTCACCCAAAATGTTAACATGTTCATATTAAGTTTGGTAGGCACTGGTAGTTTTCAGAAAAGCCTAGAATAACACTAACTAATGTGCTACCTTGGAATGGGATGAAAACATCACAATATTTAAATATTTCCCGCTGTACGTTGCCTTTTATAAGGACAGATTAAGAGCTAGTTATGAACTTGGGATCTTGGGGGAGTATAGTTAGCTTGTGTACCACCACCATTACCAAGCTCTGTCCAAGGAGGAAATTTATATCCAAACACTAGATAGGGCAGAGAGAGAGTCTACATAAACTTCCAGGTCAGGCCTGGATTTGGGGGGGGGGGGGGAGAGATGTGGTCTGAGCAATTAGGGATCTCAACCTTCTTAATAGAATACATCACTTATCATCATGTCCACTTTTGCTTCACATTTATTCATTTATTTAAAAGATGTATATACCCAATGTTTCCACCAATGGTCTTCAAGGTAACGTACATACCAAATTAAAACAATACAATTCAAGGGGCTACCTACAGTCTCTTCAGCAGCCTTAGGTGGAATGGCTGGTTGTTAAGCAGGGAAACCAGTCCCTTCTGGCGCCACTGGATTCATACAGTCATAGGGCAGCTTAGCACGTCACACTAAACCACCCTGCAAATAAGCCACAATCAGGCTCACTGTGGCGTGTCCTCTCCTTCCTTCCTCTTCAGTCCTCCAGTTGGTATCCCAGTGTCCTTCATGGCAGAATCCATCTTGTCTTCCCCTCGCCACTCTGATAGCTACTCCTTTTTGTTCGCCACCATTATCACTTTTTTGTCCCCGAAGTCTCGAAAAAGCACACTTGGGGGTCAGTTTTTTTTCCAGCCCCTGAAAATTGTGCAATGTTATTTTAATTATTTTTGTCAGTCTTTTTAAGTGCGCAAGTGCGCACTTATGGCTATTCGATATATGTAGTCTTGCCTGGTCAATTTCCTTGTTAGTTTCAACTGTCAAAGGTAGGACAAGGTGAGAATCCATATAGCCTAATCTGCGCACAGTTGCCAGAGACCAAGTGCCTAGCTGTCAACTGAAAATAATCAGTAGAAGGAGAAAAAAATGGCAACAGAAGGTGTACCAAAAGGCAGGGTGGTGGTGGACAACATCTCCCCCTTAGCAATGTAATCCTCTCAATTTTTAGTGTTGAACTGACAGTTCTCAGTACCCTCCACGTTTTCTGCACTTTCCCGACTCTCCGACTACTCCAGAAAGTGGAGACATTATCTCTCCCCCTTTTCAGGGACTTACTGACAGTTTAAAACAAAACAAAACAGGAACAGGAATGTATGCAAATTTAATGGCTGGAAAGTAAATAAGAGTGAAAATTTGTGCCCCTGCATCAACTACTCCGTTATTGCAGGTGCACAAATTTCCCCTCCATTTACTCCCCAGCCCTTAAATTGCCCCAAATTTCTCCTCCATTTACTTCCCAGCCATTAAATTTGCATATATTTCTGTGGGCTTTTTTAGAACTGTCAGGGAAGTGCAGTAACTGCTGCAGTAAAGTGCTCCGAAAAGTGGGGGGCATTAATATCTTCCCTTTCTGGAGTAGCGGCAGACTCAGGGAATTGTTTAAAAGGTGGAGTGCACTGAGAACAGTCAATTCAACACTTAAAATTGAGAGGATTACATTGCTGCAAGGATGATAATGTCCCCACCCTGTTTGGGTGCACCTTCTTCCTCTGCTTTTTTGCCTTTTACCAGTGCCTTTCCATTGACAACTAGGCAAATGACAGCAGGCAACGGTGCACAAATTAGCCTATATGCAGTCTCACCTTATATTGGATAGCCATAAATGTGCATTTGTGCACCTGCGAAGGACCAGCAAAACTTTTTTTTAATGCACAATTTTCAGGGGCCAAAAAATACAAATAAAAATACGACCCCAATTGCACTTTTTTTTAAGGCTCCAAAAATAAATTTAAAAATCTGAGGAATTAGTGACAGTCCTTCCAAACTGCCATTTCAGCATCAGTGGAAGGGCAGTCACTGGTTGGATGGTGACAGTGAGCAGAAGGAGGGTTTGTTGCTTTTGCCGAGCAGCTCCGTAGCCATTCCCAACAACTCATGATAAAATCGCCCTGTCAGGTTCGGATGACATAACAAATGTCATGTTGTTCGTGGGTTGAACAACCTGTGGAACAAGCCACAGGTTCTCAGGGTGACTTGTTCATGAAAAATAAACCACCCTGCAGAAACCGCGCCAGGTTCGGACAACACGACAATCCACTATGACGGGTTACACATGGTGGGTTGTCGTGTCATGCAAAACCAGGTCACAGAGTTCGTTAGGAAGGACCAGAATGCCATGGTTCAATCCCCAAATGTGAGGCAGGGCCATCTATCTAATAGCCTTGCATTGTTCAATCAATACAATGTATTCTGGACTATTTATTTATTCATCACATTTTAAAACCACCCAATAACTGAAGTTCTCTGGGTGGTGTACAAATTAAAACTATGAACTATGATGCAGTCTCAAGCAGAGACCATGTGTAGTGCAGAAATGGGCTTCCATTCCCTCAAGATGTAGCAATAGGCAACTCTACACATTCCTGCTTGAGTGAAAGAAGTGTAGCCTGACACTTGGAATACAATCCTAAGAGTGATAATTGAGTTTTTCAACAGGGCAGAGGAACTGCAGTAGTAGAGGAGACCGTTGCAGCAGTGCTTGGTTTATTCAACTTGTAGTCTCACTAGAGCTATGCCATTGGCTTGGAATTTAATCATTTAAAGAAATCATCTCAATTATTTTCTGAACATGACAGTGAAAAAACATTTTTCATTTGATTTTTTTTGGGTACATAATGTGTAAGTGGGGAAAGCATTTTTTTAGTACAGATGACACAAAGTTGGGTGGAACAGCTAATACTCTGGAAGACAGAAACAAAATTCAAAGAGATCTCGATAGGCTGGAGCACTGGGCCGAAAACAACAGAATGAAATTTAATAGGGATAAATGCCAAGTGCTGTACCTAGGGAAAGGAAACCAAATGCAGAGTTACAGAATGGGGGACAGTTGGCTCAACAATACTACAAGTGAGAAGGATCTTGGAATTGTGGTAGATCACAAACTGAATATGAGCCAGCAATGTGATGTGGCTGCTAAGAAGGCAAATGCTATTTTGGGCTGCATTAATAGAAGTATAGCTTCCAAATCGTGTGAAGTGATAATTCCCCTTTACTCAGCACTGGTTAGGCCTCATCTTGAGTACTGCGTCCAGTTCTGGGCACCACACTTTAAGAAGGACGTAGACAAACTGGAGAGGGTTCAGACAGAGGAGGGCAACAAGGATGATAAAGGGACTGGAAACAAGGCCCTATGAGGAGAGACTGAAAGAACTGGGCATGTTTATGTTGTGATATGAATCACATTCACCAGCTGTGGCACATTGTTTACACATGGAAGGAACAGAATGGCTGGTAAACAAGTTGTGTTTTGTCTTTCTTTTTTCCCGTGTTCTTTCTCATGGGAAGCTAGGCCTGGGAGCATTACGAGCTAGTCACATGGTTTGTATGTCCTGGTGACGTACTTGTTTATTCTGTTGGAAGCCATTTTAGAGAAGTGCTGGACTGCTTTCTCTATTCTTTTTCCTTTCCTCTTCTGGCTATTGTTTGCAGGACTTTGCAACAATGTAACGTCATTGCTTAGGTGGAGTAAAGCTCAACCTACTCCACTGGAACTAATGCTTGCTATGCATTGTACTCTGCACATGGACTGTAACTAGGAATATATACTCTGTAGAATATTACTTGCTAAAGTAAATAAACAGGTAGAGAAATAGACCTGTGGAGTTACAGAGTGTTTCCTTGCTACATGGATTAATCTGCAACCGGGGGAAGCTGAGCTGGTGTCGGATTACAGGCAAGCTGGCTGGCAGCTGCAAACCAGCACGCTGGAATGCTGCGCAGAGAGAGGGGGGTGAGATCTGGAAGATCTGTGTGTAGAAAAATGGGCTTCTGACACACAAACAGGATTTTAATTCTCCCATCCAGCACACGCGTGACTCTGCTTTCACTCACGTGCCTTCAGGGTTATGGGCCCAGGATGGAACCAGGCGGATCCAGCAGGACCGTTGGACCAGAACCAGCAGAACCGAGCGGAACCAGTTCGGGACCAGGCTGACTTTCAGCGACAGCAGCAGCAGCAGGACCTGTTTTCCAACAGCTTCAACTCTAGGATTGCAGTGATTTATGGCAGAGAAGGAGGACGTCGAAACAGAAAAAAAATCTCCAGGGCCTTCGTCCGGTAAGGAGGGGGAAGAGGGGGATGTGTTCGCGGAACGCTTGCAGGCTCTGTTCAAGGCCGAATACTCAGAGGCAAGCGAAGCCGAAGTTTCTGAAGGGGAGGAGGTAGAAAATCCCCCAGTCACAGAAATGGCGGCGGCACCAGCTCTGAACCCACAGATAGTGGAAAAACTATCTGGCTCGAACTATGTATTATGGCACTTCCAAATGCAGCATTATTTAACCCATGCGGGGCTTTGGAATGTTGTAACACAAGATGCAGTTGCAGTGGGAGATCAAGGATATAATGAATGGAAGGAATGGGATGATAAAGCAAAGGCAATTCTTTGTTTATCTGTTGAAAGTTCGCAGGTGCCATTTATTCAGTTTCTAGACACTGCAAAACAGATCTGGGACACCCTAAGAGACATGTACCAGATGCAAACGGCAGGAAGTAGAATTTTGCTTGCACGTAAGCTGTACAAGTTGAGCTTACCACCAGGTGGATCTATGCCAGAGCATCTGAGCACAATTCGGGACATGCTTAACAGGCTTAGAGCACAGGGAATGCAAATAGATCCCCTACATCAGGTCTCTATTCTGTTATCTAGTCTGGACTCTTCATATGATACAATTGTAACATTGATGGAGGGGCAACCAGATCAGAACCTGACAATGGAATATGTGTCAGGCAAACTTCTCTCTGAGTGGGAGAAACGGCAAGGGAAGAGAAACAATGCTGGACGTAAATCAGCAGACAGCTCGGCTGACGTGGCGAACAGCCAAGCTGGGAATAGCAGCAGCAAGCTGGGGGGAGTTACCCAGGCTACAGCTTTGAAAGTAAGAAAATGCTTTTCTTGCGGATCTATATCACATCTGAAAAAAGACTGTACAAAGGGCAAACAGGAAGCTACCAGTGCACCTGAGGAGGCAATTAAAACGGGCAAAAGTTTGATTGCTAGGATGGGAGTTTCCAACAACAATGTATGGATTTTGAACTCTGGGGCCAGTCATCACATGGCTAATTCTAGAGACATATTTCAATCTCTGGAAGAATGTGGAATTAATCAACATGTGGAATTAGCTGATGGAAAGAGAATACAAGTATCAGCTGCAGGAACAATTGACTTTGCTACTTTGGGTCAGCAGAGGGCACTGTTTGTTCAGGAACTGGATACAAATTTGATAAGTATTTCACAATTAGCTAATAATGGTTTTGAAATATGCTTTTCTGACAGCAACTGTGTGATTTCACGTGAAGGGATAGTCTGTGCAAAAGGTGATTTGCAGAATTCTCTGTATGTTATAAATCCATTTGTAACACATGATGAGAGGGCAAAGTATGCAAATTGTAAACCCCATGACAATTGTGTGCATATTTTCCATAAGAGGTTCGCACATGCCAACTACAGAAGCATCGAAAAGATGCCAGGTCTGTGTGAGGGTATGAAAATGAAACCTTGTTCTAATTATGTGGAATGTGAAGTATGCAGTACAGCAAAGTCACACAGAACAAACATTCAGAAACACAGTGATAGAGTTAGCACAAGAATATTTGAGCTAGTACACTCTGATGTTGCTGGACCATTTGAAAACAGCTATGGGGGAAATAGGTACTACATGACACTCGTTGATGACTATTCTCGATTTGGTTTTGTTTATCTTCTGCAGCACAAATCTCAGGTTCAAGAGAGATTTGAATCATTTGTTAAATGGGCTGGTAACAGATACAAACAATACCCAATAGGTGAATTGCTCACAGATGGTGGGGGAGAGTACATGAGTACAAAATTCAAGAAATTCTTGGAAAGTGAGGGTATTGGGCACAAAGTGACGGCCCCATACTCCCCATTTCAAAATGGCGTTGCTGAGAGAAGGAACAGAACACTCCAGGAAATGATGAGGGCTCAATTAGCTGATTCACAGGTGGGAAACTGTTTCTGGGGGGATGCACTGTCAAATGCCAATTACCTGCTGAACAGGTTACCCAACACCACAACTGTGAAAACTCCATATGAAATGTTTCATGGGAGGAAACCAAAGATAGCACACGTGCGCATTTTTGGGTGTAAATGTTTTGTTCATATACAGGCTCAAAACAGAACAAAGCTGTCTCCAAGAAGCTTTGAATGTTTTCTGCTGGGGTGTGATGCACAAACAAAAGGGTACAGGTTGTGGTCACCACACCACAACAAGGTAATTCTGAGCAGGGATGTGATTTTTCACGAGCAAACACATGAACAGAAACAGCTGGTGGAATTGCCAATGCATGCAATGTCTGAAACACAGCAGGAAGCTTCTGAAACAGAACAAGCCACTGGGCAGATATCTGGGGAACAGGAGGGAGGTGAACAATCTCTAAGGCGTTCAACCCGAGAACGCAAAACACCTGTTAGATATCAGGATGAATTTCAAAGTGGGAAAACTGTTGTACATAAAGCTCTCAAAATAGCTTTAGAACCACAAAGTTTTGAGGAAATTCAGAGCATGGAACCAAAGGTGAAAAATGATTGGTTTGAGGCCATGCAGGATGAAATCAATGCAATGCAAGTTAACAAAACATGGAGTCTGGTATCTTTGCCTGTAGGGCGCAAGGCAATCACCTGTAAATGGGTGTACAAGGTGAAACAAATCACCAGGGGCAGGTGGAAAGGTACAGAGCGAGACTCGTGGCAAGAGGGTTTGCACAAAAACATGGGATAGATTATGATTCCGTGTTTGCACCAACAACAAGGTATGCAACTGTCAGATTGTTGTTGAAATTGGCAGCACAAAGAAAAATGCTTTCCTATATGGTGAATTACAAGAGGAAATCTACATGATGCAACCAAAAGGTTTTGTAGAAAATCCCAGTCTTGTATGTCGTCTGCACAAGTCCATATATGGGTTAAAGCAAGCAGCTAGGTGCTGGAACCAAAAACTGGACAGAGTTTTGATTAGTTTGGGATTCAAACAAAGCAAAGCAAGGCTGATCAGTGTCTGTACACAAATTACATAGAACCTGGACATTGGGTGTATTTGTTGGTCTTTGTTGATGATATATTGCTGGTAACTGAATCAGTAAGTCAGAAAGACAAAATTGCACAAGAATTGCAAGCACACTTTGAACTGAAAGATCTAGGTTTGGTACAACATTATCTTGGAATGCAATTATCCCAGGATGAGGAAGGTTCTTTCTTGGTTGAACAAAGTGGAAAAATTCAGAAATTGCTGGAAATTCATGGATTGGAGAATTGTAACCCAGTTACCACTCCAATGACTCTTGAATATCAGAAACATACAGATAACACTGAATTTGAGGATATTGGAAAATATCAAAGTGTTATTGGAAGCCTGCTATATTTGGCAAATGTGAGTAGACCAGACATCAGCAATGCTGTAAACATACTTAGCAGGAAAACGCAAAATCCTTCTATGTATGATTGGCTAGCTGTAAAACGTGTGTTAAGGTATTTAAAAGGTTCTATGAATTGCAAACTGAAATTGTCATCACACACAGAGGGAGGTTTTTGTGTGTACACTGATGCTGATTGGGGGTCTGCAACAGATAGGAAGTCCACAAGTGGGACTGTAATTTTGTATGATAACAGTTGATTGACTGGTACACACGTAAGCAATCTTGTGTGGCTGTATCTAGCGCAGAATCTGAATTCATCAGTTTATCTCAAGCATGCAATGAGATTGAGTGGTTCAAACAATTGTTTGCTGATATGCACATACCAGTAGACAAGGCTGTTACAATTTTTGAGTACAACCAAGCTTGCATAAGCATGGCACAAAATGAAAAATGTAAGCCAAGAACCAAGCACATTGATGTTCGTTACTCTCATGTAAAGGGTTGTGTGCAGAAAGGATGGGTACAACTCAAGTACTATGCAACAGGCGATATGGTGGCAGATCTTTTCACAAAACCATTGCCTGTAGTAAGACACAGGAAACTAATGACGGCACTAGGCCTCATTGAGTAAATGTAAACAAAATGTATCACAGCTTGTGGGGGGATGTTGTGATATGAATCACATTCACCAGCTGTGGCACATTGTTTACACATGGAAGGAACAGAATGGCTGGTAAGCAAATTGTGTTTTTTCTTTCTTTTTCCCCGTGTTCTTTCTCATGGGAAGCTAGGCCTGGGAGCATTACGAGCTAGTCACATGGCTTGTATGTCCTGGTGACGTACTTGTTTATTCTGTTGGAAGCCATTTTAGAGAAGTGCTGGACTGCTTTCTCTATTCTTTTTCCTTTCCTCTTCTGGCTATTGTTTGCAGGACTTTGCAACAATGTAACGTCATTGCTTAGGTGGAGTAAAGCTCAACCTACTCCACTGGAACTAATGCTTGCTATGCATTGTACTCTGCACATGGACTGTAACTAGGAATGTATACTCTGTAGAATATTACTTGCTAAAGTAAATAAACAGGTAGAGAAATAGACCTGTGGAGTTACAGAGTGTTTCCTTGCTACATGGATTAATCTGCAACCAGGGGAAGCTGAGCTGGTGTCGGATTACAGGCAAGCTGGCTGGCAGCTGCAAACCAACACGCTGGTACGCTGCGCAGAGAGAGGGGGGTGAGATCTGGAAGATCTGTGTGTAGAAAAATGGGCTTCTGACACACAGACAGGATTTTAATTCTCCCATCCAGCACACGCGTGACTCTGCTATCACTCACGCGCCTTCAGTTTAGCCTTCAGAAGAGGAGGGGAGATATGATAGCACTCTTCCAGTACTTAAAGGGTTGTCTTGTCACACAGAGGAGGGCCAGGATCTCTTCTCGATCATCCCAGTTTGCAGGACACGGAATAATGGGCTCAAGTTACAGGAACCCAGATTCCACCTAAACATCAGGAAAAATTTCCTGACTGTCAGAGCAATAAGACAATGGAACCAACTACCTAGGGAGGTGGTGGGCTCTTCCACTCTGGAGGCATTCAAGGTGCGGCTGGACAGCCATCTGTCGGGGAAGCTTTGACCCGGATTTCTGCATTGAGCGAGGGGTTGGACTCGATGGCCTGGTAGGCCCCTTCCAACTCTACTTTTCTATGATTCTATGATTCTAGGTCAAACAACGAAATATTAAGCTGAAAATAATAAACTTGGGAAAATAATTAATACTATCACTACACTAGAAGTTAAAAATCAATCCTATGCATGTTTATTCTGTCCCACTGTGTTCAGTTGGGTTTATTCCCAAGTATGTGTTAGGATTGCAGCCTAAACTGGTGTAAAATATTCTTTTAAAATAGAAGTGGGAGAGGATAATATTTTCATATTGCCATGCCATATATCCCCAGTATCCATATTGCAGTGTTGTGTCGTGAAGAAAAACAGCATTCCCTTTCCCACCAGGAAGACTTCTCAGTAACTATTGGCCTTGGATGTGAAAATGAACAAGCACACACGTTAAGACTGTGCTACAGGGAACAGGGAGAGGCAAACACAGAAAATAAGTAATTATATTGCAGTTCACAAAACAACCCTGGTGGGTGATAGATATGCCATAGGCAAAACTCACTTTTTAAAAAATAATGTGCTTGTCTTTTACTTAAAAGTGTTCAGAACATTCACATCATTTGAGTTAGAACCAGTAACTGTGAGGAAAAATATAACTGTGCAAATCCTTAAGAAAGTTTAAAAAAAATAAAAACTAGGTTTTCCACATGCATATGGGTCATATGGGAGCATATCCAAGATCTGCAGCAACTGAGCATCACTAAATCACACGCTACTTAAATGTGAGGAGGAACCTTTCTGAACTCCCTTTCCCTTGAGTTTTACTGTGTGTGCTCATTGTGTTGAAATAATTTATATGCCACACTACCCAGCCATGTCTTTCTCCGCTGTATATTACTTTGCTGTGAAACTATTAGGGTTGCTGGCTATATATCATGCCTGACCCAAACCCACAAAAAGAAAGGAAATGAAAAGCTTAGCCATAAAACAATTCATAACATACTCTGTTCTTTGGCATTCACTGAAATAAAACATCTATATATTGCAGACGAAGTCAAGGCCACCATAGCATCTGCAGCAACCTGGTCACATGTGTAGGGCCCAAACACTGTCAAAGGACCACAGGCAAGTCCAGTGGAAATCTGTAACCACATCTCATTCAAGGATTAAAGCTGTTATAGTAATAATACTACATTATTTTAGAAATCCTTACAAAAACCCTGTATGGTATGCCAGCATTATTATCCCCGTGTTACAGATGAGGGCTAAGGACAAGAGTTCAAGGCAGAAGCAGGTTTGAACTGGGAACTTTCTTATATGCAACTCACTCAGCCACTTATATGCTTAGCCACTACACTCTATACTATACACTCTCTAGAGTGGTTCGATTGAGATGTAACAATTAGACCAAGGGTGGATGTTGTGCACATGCTCTCTCACCCTACTTCACTCTCATGCCATAATTCGGAAACTGACCACAATCCTGATTTGCAAACCAGGCTCAAACTGCAGTTTGCTATCCTAGTTCGGTAGTCAAGAGTCTAAACCACAGTTTCCCAGCTTAGATATGATGGGAAACTGTGGTTTAAAAACTCCAGAGGTCTTGCATTAACATGCATGAAAGAAGGGAGGAAGGAGAGGGAGGAGGAAGTGCATGAGCAAAATGTCCCACTGGGAAGCAGAGGGAACGCAGAACTGCTTTTGATTCTCTGAAGAAAAAGCACATTCTGTTCCTTTGGTTGATAACTATTTGAGTGATTCAATGAACACACGCTGAATTGTAATCCCATCAACTAAACAGAACTACACCACTTTAAGAGGTTAATGAGTCATCCCTGTGTATTTAAATGAGACAATACAAGCATAACATGTGCCAACAAGATAATTTAATAGTTTTATACCATATAAGAAATTAGTGTATTAGGAAGCATCAATGTTTCAGTGCTATGGTTGTTCTACTTTTTTACCTGTTTAAAGATGAGAATAATGGATGGAATGGTTCTGTAACTAACTCTCATATGATAATCCCATTAAAGTCAACTACTCAATTGGAACTACTCAATTAACAACCACCCACTGGTATTTAGAATGAAGGTCTAAGTGAACTACACTCATATCTAACATACAGATGCTGATTGATTTTTTCTGGGTGATTACATTCTGTTTCACAGGAAAAAAAACATCCATCTACTTTGATAGAATGGAAGAGACTTCTAAAACACTTGCTGACTTTTGCAATCAATTAGGGGTCAGCAAGACTTGATAAATTATTAAATGTCGCAAAGGGAGAGCATACTGACAATTCAGACCTGTTTGCTGTTTTTTTTCCCTACTCAGTGGATTATGTCAGCTTCAGCTTGCTTCAGTCATTGAAATTATTTTATAGCTGTTCTTCTATTATTAAAAGAGAACAATCTCACAGCATAACAAGGGGACAGAGAAAACATTGCACTAAAATAAAAGAGACGTTTGAAATTAGACTTTCTAGGTCCTAGGTTTCTCTCTCACTCTCACTCTCTTATTAATTGTAGAATATATTTTAGATTTGGATTTAAGGAGAATCCCACAATCTTTTAGCAATTCATATACTGTAGTACATGCAGGATCAGGCAGCAAATCTGATAAATGTTTCCAAAAGTATTTTCATACCCATTAGGCTTTAAAAACAAAACAATTACATTAATTATAACAATTTTTCTCATACTGATACAAACAACTGTTGGTGTGTGTGTGTGTGTGTGTATTTGTAAGCAAATTATTGCCTGTACAGGCAAGTTATTAGTACAGGCAAGTTAATTTCAATAACTTGCCTGCACTAGAAGAGGTTAAAAAAAAAAGGTAAGTCCATGGCTTGCATGAGCAGGAAGGAGCCTTGGACTTGCACATTCCCCACTCCCTCTGCCTGTGTGCCAGGAAGGAGGACTTCATAGATTTCAATCATTTCATAGATCATAGAGTTGGAAGGCGCCTACAGGGCTATCGAGTCCAACCCCCTGCTCAATGCAGGAAACTAGAGGAGGGGTTTCCCATCCAAGTAATAACCAGGCCTGACCCTGCTTAGCTTTCCACGCTCAGACAAGCTGAGCCAGCATAAGTCACAGGCTTCACCGGAGTTTAGTTTCATTTTCAATGAAAGCTGGCTTATAGATCATAGTTTAAAACAAACTCTGGTGAGTTAAACAGTACAGCTTCATAACCCATGGCATGTTTAACTAACCAGTCTGTTTTATACCAAATTGCTTGTTTAGTATTGGAAGGGAGGCGGGAATGTGAGAGCCTGAGGCTCATGGCAGCTCCTTATTGCATGTTACCATGTTACATCATGGTACATGCAAACCAGTCCAGTATTTTCATGAAGCCCAAATTGGCAACTCTCTCTCATGCCCTATGTGGCTATCTTGGCATTTTGAATGAGATAGAAAGTCTATATTTGTTTCTTGTGGCGTGTGAGTGAATGAGAAAGGGCTTTTCTACAAGGGGCTGTTAATCCACTGTATCTACTTTCAGTTTTGTCACAGAACTGAGATCTGAGCACTATGTGAAGAGCATTTCCTTTCCTGCTTTTCTGCTACATAACCATTAGGTCAGAGGTCCACAACATTTTTGGACCTGTCTGTGGCACACCACAAAATGGCTCCCATTGAGGATGTGGCTAGTCACATAATGACTGCCTTGAGGGCCTGGCTAATCAAGACGTGAGGGGAGGGAGAGAAATAATGAAGCTAGAGGCTGGGAGGGAGGAGGAAACTGGAGGGTCACGACATCATCTAAGCAACGCATAAACAACCATGAGTAGAGAATGATGGGTGCACAATGAATGCCTCATGTAGAGAGGGAAGGGAAGTTGGTTTCCTGGGTCTGTGTGCAGCTTTCTATAAAAGGGGACTAGTAATGATAAGAGGGGGCTTGCTTTTGTATTTGAGTTCTTTACCAGGAATTCCTTATTTGTCCTTGGGACTACATCGCCCAGCAGTAAGACGGGTAAAAGTGCCCTAGAATGTCTTCTACAATTCTTCATTCCTTGACCATATAATGCATATGCAATGCAAGGCTTGATATATAATCTGTGGCTTGGCTCAATTTCTAGAGCTTTCTAATCCGCCTGAACATTCATTCCTGCTTTGTGATTCTGCCACAGTTCAGTTTTAACATGGACTGTGTGTACTATGTGGGGCCCTAACATCATGTGTGGATGGATGTGAGTGGTTGAGGGCATGCTTGGATCAACAAGAAAATGCTGAACTTCACCTGAGACCTCACTCAGCACCATAAGTTTTTGTTTCAAGAGCTGACAGCCTCAATTAGGAAGCACAGTGTCAATCAGCTAGTGTCTACTTAGGACTATATACCCAGCATTTCAGTCAAATCACATATTGGTTGTTCCCAGGCCTTTGGGGTTGGTACTGGGGGGAGAGATTGCTCCCAGTGTGGCTGAGAGTTGCTGTTGCTGAGTGTGTCACATTCCAAAGGCTGGAGGAAGATACCAGATCATGAGGAAAGCATCACCAGTAACTAAAGAACATTAGTTCTTTAATTGCCCTTTCACAATAATCTGTTAATCTGGATGTGTATAGAGAGAATTCCCTTTTCTTATACCCCCTCCAATTTCATTTCCCCAATCAACTGACCCCTCACTGTTTTGTATGTCCTAGAAACTCACAGGTCCTTGTCAGGCCATGTTGGGTATAAAATGTCTTGTTTTCTTTTAATTTACAAACTATGCATACATAAAGAATCCCCCTCGCATGTAGAAACCACAACTGTATTTTTGGGTGGCACTGTTTTGCTTCCATATTGTTAGACACTTGACTAGCCAAGTTCACTATAGCTAGAATTATACTCACAGAAGACAAGTATAGGTGCAGCTACTTCCATAAAACTAATTTCCACTTTCCAGTGTGCCCTACTGATGAAAGTAGCACTACTATATTCTGTAATCCCTTTCCAACA
This sequence comes from Shinisaurus crocodilurus, assembly GCA_021292165.1. Classification (NCBI taxonomy): domain Eukaryota; kingdom Metazoa; phylum Chordata; class Lepidosauria; order Squamata; family Shinisauridae; genus Shinisaurus; species Shinisaurus crocodilurus. The sequence goes on from CM037879.1 coordinate 200,364,800, forward strand.
TTCAGTGAATGTTTACAGGATGGAAGATTGGTAGGGAGGAGTCCCGTAAACATTCAGTGCATGTTTATGGGACTCCTCCCTACCAATCTTCACATGTTCATATTGAAGGTTTGCACAGAATGGCCTGGTTGGATGCAACCAGGGATGTTGAAGAGTCCTTGGTTTCGAGTCATGAGTCGAGTCACGAGTCTTTGGACCCGAGTCTCGAGTCCGAGTCCAAGTCCTTGGTCCAAAATGGTGACTCACGAGTCACTCCCAAAGCTGACTCCACGAGTTCCTATTAAAATCAATGGGGGGTTTTCCCAACAAAATAAGGCTATTTCAGATGTGTGGCTTAAATAAATTCTAGGCACAAGTGTGCCTTTTTATTTCAAAACTCTACAACTGATTTTGACAAGAACAGACCAGGCAGACAAACCCAAAATAACCAGACAGGCAGAGGAGGCAGGGAACCCCAAAACAGGCAGGCAGAGGCCTTTGTCTTGGACAATTCAAACTGTGGAACTGGTTAAGAAGAGACCAGGCAGGCAGAGGAGGCTGGGAACCCCAAACAGGCAGGCAGAGGCAGCCAAACCCAAAATGTCTGAAAAGTTGCATTTTAAGGAAATGATTTTAAAAAATAAACTTGCTGTACTTCCTAAAACCTATCCATGTTGCATCTGAGGAACACGATTTTGGAACACAAGTCCTTGGTCTCGAGTCCTGAGTCGGGTCTCGAGTCCCATTAAAAATATTGGGACTCGAGTCAGAGGGGGGACTCAGTCCGACTCACGAGTCGAGTCCTGGAGTCCGAGTCCCCATCCCTGGATGCAACACTAAACTATGGCTTAGTATTATATGCACAAGCCTTGGGCTTGTGCACTATCCCTCTCCGCTAATCCTCTGGACTAGTCGTGAGGAGATCAGAAGCTTTCACTTCCATTTTCTATTAACCTTAGTATTATGTATGAACCCTGAACTGTGGTTATTCTTAACTGTGGTTTATTGAAACTAGCCAACTGCATAAACCACAGTATGGAATTGGCTTGTTTCAGTAAGCCATATCACAATTAACCACAGTTACTTGGGAAGATAGGCGAACAAATGTCAGTGTACTGGAAGAAGCAAAGACTACTAGCGTTGAAAAAATGATCCTTCAACGCCAACTTCAGTGGACTGGTCATGTTGTTCGAATGCCTGACTGCCATCTCCCAAAGCAGTTACTTTATTCCCAACTCAAGGATGGAAAGCGGAATATCGGTGTCCAGGCTTCTAATCTCCTTGGAATCATGCTAGATGAGAAAAGGGGAGGGGGAAGCAGATGAGCCCAAAGCTTGTTCATATAATTCTAAAGCAGGGGTTGCTCCCTGGACCACTCCCATGGATCGTTCTTCTGCCACTGCTGTGCTGCCACATTGGCAGAAGCAAAAAAACAAACAAAACAAAAACCTGGTAATTTGCCACCAATTTTCAGCAACAAACCACTATGAAAAGCTAAAGTGGTAAAATATAGCTTGAAAACAAGCTACATTTGGCCATTCTAGCCTTCTGTAGTAGTTTTCATTGCCATGATTTTACATCTTGTTGAGGGGAAACTTCCCACTGGTGTACATATCGAACAGATGGAAAGCTTTTTAATCTCAGCAGGCTGAAAGCAAAAGGTAAGGTAATTACAATCTCCGTTGTGAAACTTCAGTATGCTGATGATAATGTGGTCTCCGCACATTCAGAGGATGATCTCCAAACTATCCTAAATGCTTTTGCAGAAGCATACGAAAAACTTGGTCTCTTACTTAACATCAAAGAAACCAAAGTGCTTCATCAGCAAGTGCAAGTTAACCCTTTGGTGATGCCATCTATCCAGCTTGGCGGGACAATACTGGAAAATGTCGATCATCTTCTCTATCTTGGCAGCTATCTTTCTGTTACAGCTAACATCGACAGTGAAATCCAGCATCGTTTGAGCTCCGCAAGTGCCGCGTTTTCTCGAATGAAACATAGAGTGTTCGAGGATCGGGATATTTGTAAGAAGACCAAAACACTGGTTTATGAAGCCATTGTATTACCAACTTTATTGTATGCCTGCGAAACATGGACTATCTATAAACGTCACTTCCACCTCCTTGAAAGATTTCATCAACGTTGCCTCCAGAAAATCCTGCGAATTACTTGGGAAGATAGGCGAACAAATGTCAGTGTAATGGAAGAAGCAAAGACTACTAGCGTTGAAAAAAATGATCCTTCAACGCCAACTTCAGTGGACTGGTCATGTTGTTCGAATGCCTGACTGCCGTCTCCCAAAGCAGTTACTTTATTCCCAACTCAAGGATGGAAAGCGGAATATCGGTGGTCAATATAAGAGGTTTAAAGATGTTCATAAGGCTAATCTTAAAAAATGCAATATAAACATCGAAAACTGGGAAGCTCTGGCCCATGAACGATCTAACTGCAGGTTGGCCTTTGAAGAAGCCCGAGTGCAAGGTGAAAGGGAGAAACGTGCTAAGCAAAAAGCACATCAAATGAATCCTTTACAGGACCATCTTCCATCTGGTAACCTGTGTCCTCACTGTGGGAAGCTGTGTGGATCTAGAATTGGCCTCCACAGTCACTTACGGACCCATCGCTAGAGTCTACACAATTTTCTTTAGAATTTCCTCCTTTTTAAATCTCCTTTTTGTAAATTTTTATCCTGGAAGACAATCTTACTCAGTCACGAGTGATCGCCTGATGATGATGAGTAGTTTGCCACTGAAAATCAGCACCAAACCACTATTTTTTTTTTTGCTGCTGCCACAAATTTCACTGCTGTGGCTATGCTGTGGCCCCTGTGCAGCTATGGTTGCTGCCCAGGGGACACGTACAGCCCACATATTGCCCACTCCTGTCCTAAATCATAGTTTAGCATTACATCTGAATGCAGCCATTGTATACAGTTACAATTGTATGCATGCACGCACGGCTCTTTACATGGAACTGGGTACAATCTATGCTGATCTTCAAAATGAACATGTGCAGGCCAAGATCTGGACAGGGATTGCTGCTGATATCCTGATCCTCTCCCACCCACCCTTGCATGCCAATTGAAATGCCCACATAACAGTTTCTTGTGTAAGCAACCCAAGAAACACAGGGTCTAAACTGGCTTTACATTTAATATTGTTATGTTCAATTTTGATGCACGGGGGTTAAAAAATGCTACCATACAATAGTCATGGAGTGCCCTTTAATCAAAAGATACAGTTGCATCTGGCCCACAATATATGGATTTAATACTTTCCCTTACTTACGGTAATCTTTTTAAATGACCTGAATTTGATGGGTAGTTAATTAACATTTTCTGAGCAAGCCTTTTGTCAGAATCCACTAGAGGTGTATCTTCATCTCAGGGATTTATGAGTTCAAGCTGACATGAGTTGTGCATATGCAAATGAGAGCCCACTGGGAGGAGAATAGAATATAGCCTTCCGTTTGCATAATAAGACACTGAATTAGATTCTTTGTCAATTTATTTAGTATGTGTATCTGTAAAAAAAGAAGAAAAAGGTATGTGTGTGGGGAGTGGGGGGGTCAGAAATGTATGCCAGTGTCTAGACTTTTAAAGATGTTCACTGTCAGTTGGGGAGATCCCTAGAGAACACAATGGCAGTTAAATTTCCAAAGGCAAGGGAGTTTAGTAAACCGAGATAAGCCATAAATACATATAAAACTGCTAATATTAGGCAGTTAGTAAAAATGTCATAACAAGGAAAATGGAATCACTTTTCAAATAATCCACTTGTGTCCAAGCCCTAGTCAGATCTATCCATTCACAGATCTATTCTGTTTGGCTATAACAGCTAGTACTAAATGCCACCCTTTGTTACATTCCTCTGTCTAAAAAATTAACAGGAATACAGCAATAGTTTCCTATGAATGGACAAGAGAAGCTTTAGACAGTAATGAAGTTGGCATACTTCATTTCAGAAAAGAGTTGTTCGAACCCTCTCTCTACTCTCTTTTTCATTTACAATTTCTGTAGGCCGTCATGAAATCTAAATATTGGCTTCCATAAGGACACAGAGAAAGGATGTGGCCAAAGTGAGATTTGAACACTGGCTTTATGTTTTAGCCATTTTTGTATATTTATATATTATGGGGTTTTTTAAATTTTTGTACACCACCTGAACAGGTGGCATAAAAACATTTTAAAATAAATAAATGGCTCGTAATCTCAGCCACTCTGTGACACCAGCTCTGCTTTTATTTTAGATCTACAATCCAAAGTACTGCTCTAGCTACTGCCTACACACATCCATTTCTTCCCAGTTTTCTTCACTGTTACATTAGTTCATTGGTTAGCCATAGCCCTGTGAAAAGTGACTCTTCATTTAGCATTACCTGAGTTAGTGCAGAAATCCTCTCTTATTCTGCCATTAATGGCTAGATAAATACTGCAATTTGGTGGTTCCTTCATGCTGAGTTATGGTGAACAAATCATTCTTTTGGAATAGAAATGAATAGGAGCTGCTTTACACAGCCAATGCTAAAGTTTTGTAGCATATGCAACATCAAAAATACTTTTGAAATTGTAACTGAGATGGAGGAATTTGATATATTACAGCAGCATAACGCCAAAAGAATAATATAAGACCACGGTGCTGTTTGTTTCTTTTATGCAGGAGGTAGGAAGCCTTTCTAGAGTAAATTTCCATCAACGATGGCAGCGCCATACTAGTACCCTTTGTAAAACAAACAAACAGCTTCTCTGGATGTTTACAGGTCAAGATTGAGAACTGATTCATACGTACAGAAATAGCATGTGTCTTGAATTAAAAGAGAGCCACCTGTCTCCCCGTTTCCAAAAGCTTCCCTGCTAGCTCACCTGGAGGCAGTTCTTCCTTGCCACAAGCAACCAAAACATCAGGAAAAATTTCTTGACTGTTAGAGCAATAAGACAATGGAACCAATTACCTAGGGAGGTAATTCTCCGGAGGCATTCAAGGTGCATCTGTCAGGGATGCTTTGACTTGGATTCCTGCATTGAGCAGGGGGTTGGACTCGATGGCCTTATAGGCCCCTTCCAACTCTATTTTTCTATTATTCTAACCAGGCAAGAGGCTGTTTACAAGTCTGTCTTTCAAACATTCCTGGTGAAAGACCAAATGGGTGAAGCATGCTTCTCTTCCTTCCCCCCACACACATGGTTGTACTTTCTCTAAGCAGAAAAAGTGCCTTGCCTTAAGGGAGGGGGATGATGTCATAAGTGGTGGGGAGGGCTCACTGCTGCCCAGAAGAAGACCTGCGGAGCCTCTCCTTATGTAGGCTTAGCTTATGCTCTGTGCATGCGTGGTAGTGAATCTTCTCTACTACCTGTCGCTTCCTCCCCTTTTCCAAAGACATAGGGCTCCACACACACACACACACACACACACTTTGGCTTCGAGAAAGCAGGGGACTGACACGGAGGGCTCAGCTCGAAGGAGTCTGGGCTTGACTCAAAATGGAATCAGACTTTTTGGAGCAATGGGGAATTTACATTTCGAAGTCTAGTACCATACACTGGGAATAAGCTTACATCCACTTGAATAGTGTATAATAATTTCAGATAGAATTACATTGCTAACTGCTGCAGAAATGTTATTTGGCACTTAGCGAGCTGGTTCTGAATTCTTTCTTACAGGGAACACTATCTATCTATCTCCTTTAAGAATAGTGGATCATTAGTGTGGGAGGAACCTTTCCTTTGAGGGAGGAAAGGCTGAGATAAAAATTTATAATGGCTTATCTGAGAAACAAAGACTTTAACTGTCTTCCTAGGACACTTAGACCCACAATAAGTGAAGATTTTGCTATAGATTCTAAAACTTCCCTCTGGGCAGCATGGAAAAATCAATTAAGCCACACTATGTTAAGACTGCAGATATAGGTGTTTCCAACTATCTAATGATTAAAAAATTGAAATACACAACCAGAATCAAGTCTTTTCCATTCCAGCAGCATCTTGAGTGGTGGTGTTTTGCTGGCAGAGTACCAGCTTCCACAGTTGAGCACCACTGAATAGGCGAGGGGGTTCTCTGATGCCCTTAGGAAAGGATATCACAAGGTGGCAGAGGCCATACAGGGGCTGTTATTTCAGCGCTATGCAGCTGCATCAGTGGTGAGTAGATGGCAGCACTCAGCACAGGTGTGGGTGGTGACTTCAGTATCCTGAGCTCGGTGCTGCTACCCACATAGCAGCTGCATGTTGCACAGATGTGCTGTTGCCTTGTGACACCCTCTGGTAAAGGCATCATGAGTCATAACTCCCTCCTCCATTCAGTGGCACTCAGTGGTAGAAGCTCGTAGTCCATCAGCAAACTACTACATAAACTGCTGCTGTTAAAAACAAACAAAACAAAGCAAAACAACAACATTTGAGATACTAAGTTTACTCTTTAACATTTTTGTTGAATACCCCTTTAGGATGGTTAAGCTTACCTTAATAAAAACACAGTGCTGCATCTTAACAGAGGTGTGCTAAGTTATCACTTTTACTACAGCTAAGGATATAATAATGTTAATGCCTCATTGAAGCAATACTTCGGTGTTTATTCCAAATGTAGCTAATTTCAGAATGTAAATAAATAAGTAAAAATTAAACAACATACAAGCAGGGGGCAAAAATTAATGGATAAAAAAGACTGAGCTTCTGAACTGCCAATCTGCCTTTAATGAGAAAAAAGTGCTCTCTCAAGAGACATGAAGAATTACAGCCGAATTCCTCCCTCCAAGTAACATTTGTGCTACCCCATTGATTTCCAAAAGGAACATAGGTAAGTAAGGGGACCATGGCGAGTCTGATATGGCTTCTTAATTGTTTTTCTTGTAAGGCATTAGCAGATCAGAAAGCTTAGTCATTTTTTTTAACCTTCATTAATCTCAGCCCCCTAGTAGTATGCTAATGGGACTTCTCTCTCCCTGGTATTCCCTCGTGTAATCACTTTATCAACTCCAGATGCTAGAAGTTGTAAGTCAAGTCTCACTAAAATAACAGGATTGCCTTTAAAATTATGCAAAGAGTGCTTGAGCCTTTAAGGGCATGTGTGATGTGTCAATTCTACTTTTAGGGGTTTCTCCATTAACAATGAGCAGAGCATAACCAGACTTTAAAAAACAAACAGGAAAAAAGCTATGGTTTCAGCAGAGAAAATACCAAGTAACAAGAAACAAAACAAAGCATAATAGTATTTGGAAAGTATTATAGAGCTGAACTGAAACTACTCATAATTTTTCATGAACATTTGACAGTGCCAAACAACCCCCCTACCCTTTTCAATTATTTTTAAGCAGTCCTTACAAAAATGTTCAGTTTCTTGTTTCAATTATCTTCACTTCCCCTCAGTGATGTCATCACACAGCCAAATCTGATTGGCTACATAAAGCTCACAGTCATCACATTCACAAGGCAATCCATGATTGGCTGGGATAACCTATATGACTAATCCAGGAAGGAGAAAGTAGCAGCCAGAGAAATTGGTTCTACCCTTTTAGGCCTAAAAATAATTTTAAATAACATAAAACAAAACAATGGCCTGGTTCAGACAGAACAGGAGACTATAGTTTCCTGTTATGTGAACAAACTGTGGTGAGCCTTGTGTTTGTGTTCTCCCCCTCCCTTCTACTATGCATATGAGGAGAGGATCAAAAGCTCTGTTGCCGATTTGTTCTCCCTAGAGTTTAAACAAACCACAGTTTGGACATTGTGAAGAAATGCAGGTTTTAAAAATTGGTAGTGAAAGCTTCAGTTCCTTGAGGGCATGAAAGAGAAGGAGGGTTGAGCATACAAATCCAAGACTAGCTTGGAGCTAGTGTGAGCCAGTGTGGCATAGTGGTGAGAGTGTTGGACTGGGACTCGGGAGATCCGGGTTCTATTCCCCGCTCGGCCATGAAACTCACTGGGTGACTTCGGGCCAGTCACTGACTCTCAGCCTAACCTACCTCACAGGGTTGTTGTGAGGATAAAATGGAAAGGAGGAGGAGGATTATGTAAGCCACCTTGGGTTCCTTGCAGGAAAAAAGGCGGGGTATAAATATAATAAATAATTATTTGTGGCTTGTTTGTGCAGTGAGAAATCATGGTTTCCAAAGCTGTCTAATGCAATTGGTGCTTTCTGGACACACATGTTAATGAATACAGTACAGAATCCATTGTGTTTATAATGAGATCAAGTGACACACACCAATGCATAGTAGTGTAATTACGAGAGAGTATTTTTTTATTTTTATTTATTTATTACATTTATACCCCACCTTTTTTCCTGCAAGGAACCCAAGGTGGCTTACATAATCCTCCTCCTCCTCTCCATTTTATCCTCACAACAACCCTGTGAGGTAGGTTAGGCCGAGAGTCAATGACTGGCCCAAAGTCACCCAGTGAGTTTCATGGCCGAGCGGGGACTAGAACCCGGATCTCCCGAGTCCCAGTCCAACACTCTAAGCACTACGCCACACTGGCTCTCATAGGAGAAGATTGAAAGGTTAAGTGTGTTTTATTGTTTGTGTTTATAGTGCACGCATCTGCCACAAGACACAGTATAGTGCTGCAGTTGCGGGAGATCTAGGAGGTCATGCTGCCATTTCAGGTTGCTTTTTTTTAAAAAGTCTGATAACTGCATGCGCACCTTTGCAGCTGTGCAACTTATTTAAAAATAAATTGTGTGGCTTTTCAGGCCCCAATCCCTCTGGGTGAAGGGATCTCACTTCTTTGCTTTCATCTTTATTATTCTTCCCTTCTTTTTTTCATTGCATTCCTCCATGGCACTCGAAGGAGATGCGCAGCCTGCGCTCCCATCACAGGCAGGCAGGCTTTGTCCCTCCAAGTGTCAGTCCATGCAGCCGGAGGGAACCCCAGAATCAAAATCAATGTGAGGAAAGACCAAGGAAAATGAGGAAGAGAAAGACATGCGGGGGCGGGGGAGGGGGAGGAGAGAAGGTGGGGAGAAATGTTGCAGATCAGGTTCTACAGCTTCAAGCCACTCCCACCAGTAAGCATTATAATACTGCTAGATTGAACTCACATGACTTGGTAGCACTTAGTCTGTTCATGTGGGTGGTGTTCAACCTGTTCTGGAAGTGGTTGCATTCGTCCTAAAGGTTCAAATTCATAGTTTGAGGGTGCTTGTAGATCCAACCTTGTCACTACAAGGACAAGTATCTTCTGTTGCACAGATGAGCCAAGTCCGGGACACACGTTTACATTCAATTCAATGGTCTTCCCCCAAGCACTCTCAATGGGCTGTCAAGTACCCTCAATTGCCCCTTTAAGCACCCTTGAAGAACCGTGGGCAAGGTGGCGCCAAAAAACCTCAGCACCCCTCCCGCCTGGCCGGACCAGTTTGTCCTGTCAGCAGAGGGAGGGGTCGGGGGATCGAGGGGGGGCAAGCGAGGGGGTAAAAGAAGCAGCCAAGGCTTCTAGGCATTGTTGGGAACAAGGTGCAGGGCAGCACGGAGTGGGTCATTGTCTCAGGCCAACCCAAACACTCAACCCCCAAGCAGACCGCCTGGGTATTTTGCCGTAAGTCCATCATAATTGCTAGCGTTAGACTAGGGTAGATTCTTCAGTGTTAGATGAGAATAACGTAGGTTCTTTTTTGTTTGATAGTTCAGCTGTGTGCATTAAGCTTCACTTTTCTTTGTCAATTTCACGCCTTGACCTAATTGCTTGTTTACTATTGCAATCTCCCTTATCTCCCTGACCTAATTTGCTTATTTACTACTGAAAATAAACTGGTTTCACTTTTGCCTGGGAAGTGGTTTCATTCTGACTCGGTGCCTCAATCCAGTGTAGATGACCTGATTTGACCCAGGGATTGCAAGCGGGAGCTCTGAGCCGTCAAAATAGCTGCGTAGCTCCCAATCTTGCAGGAAAGGACCGGTGGCGGTCCTTCACAAATGCATTGTATGTGGGGCTGCCATTGAAAATTGTCTGTGAACTACAGTTAGTATAAAATATGGCAGCTAGGGTAATGATTAGAACTGGGTATTATGACCACATTATGCCAGTATTGTACCATCTTCACCGGCTCCCAGTTCATTTCTGGGTCCAATTCAAGGTGTTGGTATTAACCAACAAAAACTTTCACATCTTTGGGTCACAGTATCTGAAGAAATGCCTCTTCCCATATGTTCCTGCCCATGCCCTGAAATAATCATCAGAGGACCTGCTCTGAGTGCCCCCACATACTAAGATTCAGTGGCTGGCTACATATGAGTGGGCCTTTTTTGCGGTGGCCCACAAATTGTGGAATGCCCTCCCTAGAGAGGTCCACCTGGTGCCTACTTTGCTGACTTTTTGGCACCAGGCAATGACCTTTTTATTCTCACAGGCCTTTTTAACTGCTGCTTGTTTTATTTTTAATGATGTGTTTAAAGCTGCATTTTAATATAACGCTTTCCCATGTTTTAGTTGCTTTGATATTTATCTCTCTTTTTAAAACTATTTTATTTATTTATTACATTTTTATACCGCCCAATAGTCGAAACTCTCTGGGCGGTTCACAAAAATTAAAACCATAAAATACAACAGAAGGTACAATATAAACTTTGAAAGTTTAAAACTACAGTATAAAATAAAAGTAAAAACCGAAATAAAACCTAGCAGCAATACAAATATTTATTTTAAATTATTGTTGCTCTTTTACATTCCTTTCATGAATGTTATCCTTGGTTTTATTGTATTTGCTTTTATTATGTATGTCATCCTGAGAGCTTCATATATGGGGTACCGGTAAGTCATAAATTGAACAAACAACAATAACAATCATCATCATCAACAACAACAACCTGGAGGAAAGTTGTTTTATTCTTTCTTTCAGATGACTGATGTGCCACAAACAGGCAACATATGTATGACTGGTAACTCTTATGGATATTTTTGCAAGGCTATTGTAAACTCTCATGCAGCCATTGGAAAACTGTTGCAGTAACACCTGATGAAAGTGAAAAGCTTATTTCTTTGGATTGATTAGGTTGAGAAAAAATGAAGAGTCTGGCCTACAGGAATTATAGGGGTAGGGTGACGCAATTGGAGGAATCCCATCTGATAATCATTTGCAACTCAGCTCTTCACTAGTAATTAAGCTGTATGTTTTTTAAAATCCAATAACCACAAGCAGCTGACAGGAGTGCAAAATCTTACCTCATAGGTTTAAACCACAGAGATTTTTCAGTAACTAAGTTTAGACCATTTACCACAGTTTCACCACATCTAGTTTTGCAGACTCCCCTAAATCAACAGGTGTCTTGACTGTTCTTTGATGTATGTGCTGACCCTTCAAAATTGGAACTGCAACTATCTGAATAAGGTTCTGAAGCGTACAGATGTTCACCATATTGTAATATCTGTATTATTATATTTATTATTGTTATTATATTTGTTAATCGCCCATCTGGCCGGCCACCCGGCCACCTTGGGCGATGTATAATTAAAACAATACAATAAAACATGATAATTAAAACAGTATAAAAATTCTTTTAAAATCCTAACCCACCCCATATTCCCGCCTGATATACCATGTTTTTAATGCGTAGCAGAAGCTCATCATGGAGGGGGCATGGCAAAGATCACTAGGGAGGGAGTTCCATAACTTGGGGTCCGCCACAGAGAAGGCCCTCTTCTCTGTCCTATTCTTCCATTTCATACAACCTTCCATTGTCATTCACCTTTGCCCATTTAACTCAAATCTATTATTTTACAGCATAGCATGAAAATCTATAGTAACAAACAAGCCTAAAATAATTGCTAGTAGAATATTGATGATTGCTCCAATCCTGTGGCATAACACCACCACATGCATTATATATGAATACTTACTTTACATATGCATTTCATACAGAAATATAGTTCCTTGCAGTGCAATGTAAGGATAACTCTTCACAAACTAATGTAACACAAATTAGCTTTAAGACAGAGGCTGACAAAATTTGGCTGGGCTTATTTCTACCAGCTAGTGAGGCACCCCGCTCCATAGAGTCAAAGTATGACCCAGTACCCAGTGAGTATGTTGTACAAAGGGAGGAGTGGCAGAATATGGTGGTGATATGTACTCATAACAACTTCTCTTCTCCAACTTCTGGGACCTGACTATCACACCCTGCAATATGAATGTTGAGACCCGAGAGTAGAAAAGAACAAAGGAGAGAGCAGAATATTAAAAGGCACTGAGTCATATTAAAAGCATTAAATTGTTTTGTAATCCTAGTAAGTCAGCTCCATAGCCAGCAACCCAACATTAAGATGCCTTTATGGAAATCCAGATTAGGAAACACACACACACACACACACACACCATGTTCTACAAAACTATTAAGGGTGCAATCCTATGCATATTTAAGCAGAAAAAAAGGCCTACAGCTACCAGCATGCCCCAGCCAGCCTGACTATTAATTAACTGGCCAACCATGATGCATTTGGATTGGGTGATACCTCAGACAGAATATGAAGTGAAGAAAGTATAGCTGTAAAAAGCCTGATTATGAACACTTTTTAACAGTAATTCAAATTATGATTTAGGTGGATCCCATCATTACAGTAAAAAAAAATCACATTTAGCATAGTGTAGTGATGGAGTGCCTTCATAAACAGCAGGAACATACGGTACTACAGTCAGGCACATTTATGTTTTCCTGCCTGCCTATTCTCACCCCCGCACCCACCAGCCCCAAACAGTTAGACTTCAAGAAGGATTATTCCATTACATTGCCTTTCAGAAAAGCTTGGAACTCATTATTTGCCCTTGAAGCATAAAAAACGTATTGTCTGCCTATGCTACATTTTGTGGATAATTATAATTTATATCCCATTTACAACCTACTTCTTTGCTGACATTTACCTTCTTAGATGACTCTTCTTTACTAACAAGACAAACCCTGAGAGCAGTAGAAGTCCAGAATCATCTTTAAACCCTACATTTCATAAGTGAAATTGACATGCATAGATCAACTTATTGAAATGCAGCATTTCCCAGTGCAAAGATTTTGTATTTGTATTTACAGCTGATCATGTAAAGCAAATAATAATTTACTTTGTGTACTTTCATGGTGATACAAAATGCCTACATCTTTATTTTAATCTCTGTATTGCTATGTCTGCAATATTGCCGGGGGGGGGGGGGATCTCAATTTCTGTGGCACTGCAGACCTTTTTTCCATTACTGCCTTTCTACACATTTTGTTTTAGTGTGTATGTACATCTCTTCTTTCATTGTTTTGAGCTTTTTAGCGATATATTTTCACATCTTTCTTGCACCAGTTACACTGATGTTTCAATTTATTTGTAGTAGTTTTGGTTACTGCTGAGTTCTAATGTTAGGGATTTTTTCTAGTTCATGAACTGTGATTACCGTACTTGCTCTTTAATGCTGTTACTATAGTGGCACTGTTTGTTCTAGTACAATGCATAGTTTGGAACAGTATTATCCTGATTATTATACTGATTACTGAAACGGGTTGTTGTTAGTTTTGAATATTTATTGATTTCTTGTAACAGTCTTGATAGTAATGGAATATTGTTGTGTTTATATTTGTTGTGAATACGGTAATTGCAGAAAAGGGGTACATATAAATTTGATTCTGCTGTGCCTGAGTTTCATACCAGATATTTTTTTTATTGTGTTTGCCTATTTTTACATTTTTACTTTGCAATGCTCAGCCCACACACAATGCTTTACAAAATTACAAATGCAATCCTATGTACAGAGCCAGTGTGGCATAGTGGTGAGAGTGTTGGACTGGGACTCGGGAGATCCGGGTTCAAGTCCCCACTCGGCCATGAAACTCACTGGGTGACTTTGGGCCAGTCACTGACTCTCAGCCTAACCTACCTCACAGGGTTGTTGTGAAGATAAAACGGAGACGAGGAGGAGGATTATGTAAGCCGCCTTGGGTTCCTTGCAGGAAAAAAGGCAGGGTATAAATATAATAAATAAATAAAAATAAATACATGCATAGGATGGTGCTGTATAAAACAACAGAATATTTGCAAAGAATTCTATGGAGTATGAATTTGGCAGATATCTTTTAGCTAGTAAGGGGGCAATCCTATGGCCTCTACACAGCATCTTAGGGGCCATAGGATTGTTTGGATTCCCAGATCCGAGGTCTGAGACAGCACTCCTCAGAGGAGGGAATCAGAGATCTGACCCCCTTCCCCTCCCCTTCTCAGCTGGCGTGGAAAGAACTGCACCGCCTGGCCTCTGAGGTTGGGAACTCGACCTCGGAGAGGGGGAAAAGGGGGCATTTTGGTGGGCAGGTAGGGGAGGAGACTGGAGAGGCCATGATACGAGTTATCCTGAGCCTCTGCCAGCCACCTTCCCTCTCCCTCTGAAACACCTTCACTAGACGGGCAAAAAGCCCATCTAGCGAAAAATGCAGGGTGCAAGGATGGGGAAGCAAAGATCGTCTCCACAGGTCTTCCCACCCTGCATAGGATGACTGTAAGTCTCTGAGTTTGGGGGCTTATGACCATTGAAGGAGCAAGTCATAGGATTGCGCCCTAAGCCACTTGAGAAGATTAAAAGTCAAAATGTATCTGGCATTTATATGGACATTGTTGTCTAGGACAACTTACATGGTGCATCCTGCCCTTCCTCCATATCACTGAATGCCTGGCAGTGGGGAAGAGTCATGACACAAGTTAGGTTGTATGTGTTATGGAGGAGAAGGGGAAACTGAGAACTGCACTTGTCAATTTTGGAAGCAGCCACTGGATTTCTGTAACATTTAGTTTGTTCCTTAGTTTTATCCATTCTAAATTCTTCAAGATCTTTCCCTGGAATTATATTTCAAGTTAAATTAATTCATTTCAATTATTTATTAGTTGCTTTCCAGGGACAAGCCCTCATAAAGCAATGTACAGAAAAAATAGAAACAATGGAAAAGTGGAAGCATAAGGTGGACACAGCTAAATAGATGCATGAGAAAAACTGCTATAGATCACACAATTCACTTAAGGAAGTGCAGTAGTAAAATATACATTTTAATGCCTTCTTGAATGGCAGAACTGAAGGGGCCAGATGATTGTTAAGTGGTAAAGAATTCCACAACTGAGGGGCCACCAACAAGAAGGCCCTGTCTCATGTACTAGTCAACATAACAGAGCACACAAACAGAACTTCTGATGTAGATCTTAGATTATAGGTAGGGTTACATGGGTGCAGGTGATCCTTAAGGTAACCTTGCCATAAACTGTTTAGGGTCTTGATGGTTAATACCAGCACTTTGAATTGAGCCCAAAAATGCACTAGTAATCAGTGCAACAGGCATAAGAGTGGTGTTACAAGTTCAGACTTTCAGACCTCCATTAGCATTTGGGCAGGTGCATTTTGCACCAATTAAAGTTTCTGAGCCAACTTTATAGGCAGCCCCACATAAAGCACACTGTAGTAGTCCAGTCTAGAAATAACTGGAGCAGAAGTAACTGAAGCCAGGTTGTGCTGCTTCAGATAGGGTCGCAGCTGGTAAACAAGTCTGAGCTAGCAGAAGGCACTCCTGGCCACTGTTGCTACCAGTGCTTCTCCAGACAGTGATGAACCCAACTGCTACATACTTCCAAGCTGCATACTTGGTCTATCAGAGGGTGTGGAACACCACCAGAACCAAATACCACTATACAGATTGACAAGAATCCTAACCCACAACCCCTCCATCTTATCTGGATTTAGTTTCGGCTTTTTCACCCTCAGTCATTCCAAAGCCGCATCCACACACCTGTTCAAGAGTTCCACAGCCCCCCTGGGATTTGTAGGTGGAAAAGCGAGGGAGAGCTGCATGTTATCCACATATTAGTGTGCCCAAACCTCTTGATGATTTCCCCCCAACAACTTCATATAGATGTTGAAGAGCATGGGGGATAAGGGTCAACCTACATGATATGTTAAATACATAGTGTGCAGTTGACAATCTCTTGGTACTTTTTACTCACAAGTAAGCACATCACACACACACACACCGGTCTGGATCAGGACCACTGTGTACAGTTAGGGAAGGTTTTAAACTCCCTTTAATTACTTGTTTTCCAAAATGCACACACACACACACAGGCTAAAAATAAGAAGAAAAAGGACTCCATTGTTCCCAACAGAACTCACCCAGCACTACTGTCTGGGAATGTCCATCTAAGAAGGACCACAGCTATCATAACAGTATAACCTGGCTTGCATGATACAACAGCCTACTATGGGTTAATTTACCTTTTGGGGGCTGTCGCATCATGTCATGCATCTGCGGGCACCCGTCTTGCCATGGTTTGTTGTGTCAGGTGAAACCAGGCAGCACGGCTTGTTTGAGGGTTAGATAACTCACAAATAACCCATAGTTTGTTTTAGGGCTATTTGAGGGTTGTCTAACCCTTAAAGAACCTCTTCCGCCTGGGTTTGCACAACACAACAAGCCACAGCAAGCCGGGTGTCTGTGGGCGCTATGCAAAAAATGGCAGCTGCAGGAGCCCGGCACAATATAACTGCCCTTGCAGGTAAACTAACCTATGGTGCGCTGTCATGTCATGAGAACCAGGTCTGTGTCTCCTAAGCCTAGCTGAGGGCCAAACTAATGGCCAAACTAAACATTCTCTCTAGCACACATTGTGGAGCTATGCATGCTAGATCTCTTTACCTTAGCATAAGCACGCACAGCCCCAATTTGGATCAGGACTGTGGCACTCTGGGAGCAGGGGTTAAACCTTTTCACCTCAACCAGTTGTTTTTTGCGAAATTCCACACACCCTAACAGGGAGGGGGTTAAAAAAAGTGGGGGGGGGGAACTCCATTGGCTCAAATAAATTCTGAAGCCTTAATCTGGAATTTGCATTCAAATGAAATTATTAGCCATACTTCATAGAACAGAGTGGGACTGCCTTTGATACTCATGTAAGAAAGGGTTAGCTAAAACAGCTTCCCTTTCATAAAGTTCTTCAGGTAATGTGAATTCCGGTGGTTTAAGGCTGAATAAAAAAAAACTTCTTTTTTTGTAAGAAGTTGTTAATATCCTTGCCCTTTTTGTGGAGAAACGAGCCTTTGGGGGTACACACACACACCTCATGTGTGAACCGGCTGGGGTGGGGTGTGCATAGTTAGCGTGTAGAGAAAAGAGTTTTTAGGGTTCCTGCATGCATGCATGCATGCAGGAACAAACAAACACACACACACACACACACACACACACACACGCCTCCTCATGAGTAAACCAGGTGGGGGCTGGGAGGAAGCAAAAGGTGATGGAACATGAGATGGGGCCTGGCGTCTAGAAGTCTGGAGGAGCCAGGCTGAAGGCATTCACATGCAGATAGTTCAAGCCATGACTCACAGTTCCCTTTCCCCCTGCATGGCCAGGTGAAGTTCAAATTGATTGGCTAGAAGCAAGAAGGTTACAGAAAAGGGGAGGGGGATGAGCTTTTTCCCCACGTGTAAGCCTTTGTTCTTGGTCAGTCCTTTTTGGTAGCGTGCCCGGCATGGCAGCGCGCCAGCGAGGGGCCCGAGCCTTTAGGGGGGGCCCCCCTCAGGAATCGACCCCAGACAGCCTCTGGTAAAATTGGCTGGTTTGAAGGACTGGTGAAAGCAAGCCTTGTAGGGGTTTACCCATCTTGGACCTTCGGGTAGGTGTGGTAATTCTCCATCGGGCAGCAAGGCTGTGCTGGATCTAACCCTTTGAAGAAGACACCCTCAGGTAACAGGTGTGTGCTTGAGAGATTTTAAGGAATCAGGTTTTGTTATTTTGCAGCTTTACTGTGTACTAAAGTGTTTCTCTATTTTGTGTGCTTCTCTCATTTCCCTAATCTTGTTGTAAGATGCTACCAGAAATAAACCTTGTCGTGGTTTCACACCACATGGGTTTTGTAGTACTCTGTTGGTTCAGTATCTAAATCCAGGTTACAGAATTAAAGGCGAGTCCCTAAACAGAGATTCAAGTAGGATTGCAGAGACAGCTGAGGCTGGCAATCTGGTACCTTGAGATCTCTGGGGGTCTTGGTTCCTTTGCCAGCAGGCAATGGTGGGGTAGTGGCGGGTCAGCCAGCCCCCCCTTCTGGGCCACATGGTGGCAAGTGCTGGGTTCCCTTTTGCAGGGAGGAAAGGGTGGAGGTCTGGCGGGCCAGCCAGCCCCCCCTCTTCCTCCACACTTTTCAAGCGCAATCTTCCTATACAAATGAATTGCAGGCTACTGCTTACTACCTGGTATAATGATATTAGAAATGCGTCAGCTTGCAGAGTTGTTATTCTACATTTATATCCCTCCTTTCCTCCAAAGAGCTCAAGGCAGTATACTGTACATACTATTACTACTAAAGTAATGGCCAGGGGGAAATCCCAATGTAGTTGAATACAGAAGGAAGAGGGAAGTTTGCTCTGTAAAGATAAAGTAATTACTTTAATGGAATTTATTTGATTTTCAGAAGAAAAGCAAGGCTGGCTTTTTTGAAATGTGAATAGTACAGGACGCTCCAAATGAAAGTTTGTTCTGTTTCTCAACCCAGCTTTCTGGATATTTATGCTAAAGGATTAGTTCCACTAGCTCAAGGGCAAAGGGCCTGTTTTCATCTAATGCAGACTTCATTACGACTCATATTCTTTATCAGAAGCTAATGTTGTCAGTATTTATTGATTCATTGTAATGATAATTATGTACTTTCGATAGCAAGTCAAGCAACATCAGGGTGACTATGATTTCATGTGACTTCAGTATGTCTGTAATGTCATAAGGCATTTGTGTTTGCTATTTATCTGAAGACATACATATAGGTAAAGAGCAAAAGCATATCAGAAGAGCAGAACTCGGATTTCAGAACAATATGCTGTACTCAATTCCAATATCCCTTTTGCTGTAAAATAGGTTGCGAACATTCTATTCCATATTGTGCAAACATATTAAAAGAGTGAACACATATTCATAGAGAAGTTTTACTAATAATCAGTAACACTAAGTAATAAGATGTGCATTTTTCTACCGTTAAGTATGAAAAAGAAAATCTATAAATTGTTATATAATTAACAATTAATTAATTATTATTATTAGTTAACTGTTATTGCTCTTAGGGAAGGTACTTGAGAGGGTCATGGCAAAGCAACTGCAGCCACTTTTGGAGGATACTGATTATCTAGACCCATTCCAGTCTGGGTTTTGACCTGGTTATGGGACTGAATCAGTCTTGGTCGCACTGATGGATGACCTTTATTGGGAGAGGGACAGGAGGAGTGCAACCCTGTTAATTCTACTCGATCTCTCATCAGCTTTCGATGCCATCGACCATGGTATCATCCTGGATTGGCTCCGCGGGTTGGGTATTGGAGGCACTGTGTTACAGTGGTTCCGGTCCTATCTGTGGGGTTGATTTCAGAGAGTAACATTGGATGACTATTCCTCAGACCCTTGGAAATTGTGCTATGGGGTTCCACAGGGTACCATCTTGTCCCCAATGTTGTGTAAGATCAATATGAAGCTGCTGGGAGTGGTCATTAGTGGATTTGGAGCCAAGTGCCATCAGTACGCTGATGAAACACAGCTCTATCTCCCTGTGACAACTGAATCAGGAGGGGGTGTGCAAGTCCTGAATCAGTGCCTGAACTCAGTGATGGGCAGGATGAGGGCTAATAAACTGAACCCTGGCAAGAGGGAAGCCCTGTGGGTGAGTGGTTCCGGAGTCCGGGAGATAGGCTCATTGCCTCTTCTAGATGGGACTACACTCCCTCTGAAATATCAGGTTCGTAGTCTGGGGATACTCCTAGATCCATCACTGTCGCTAGAGTTCTAAGTGACTGCAGCGGCTCAGAGTGCCTTTTACCATCTTCAGTTGGTTCACCAGCTATAGCCTCTCCTGAACAGGGATAGCTTGGCCACAGTGATACAGGCGCTAGTAACCTCAGGACTGGATTACTGCAATGCACTCTATGTGTGGAGCTGCCCTTAAGGTTGCTCTAGAATCTGGAGCTAGTGCAGAATGCAGCAGCTTGGCTGTTGTCTGGAGCTGCCCCCTTTCAGCATGCAACTCCTTTGCTGAAAGAACTGCACTGGCAAACTATTCACTATCGGGCCAGTTTTAAGGTTCTAGTACTAGCCCTAACAACTTGGGACCAGGATACCTGAGAGAGAGCCTCCTCCCTTAGCAACCTGACCTGTCACTAAGGTAATCAGAAGTGGTTCCACGTGGTCACATTGTTGTGACATGTAGCACAAACACCAGCTGTGGCACATTGTTTACATATGTAAGGTACAGAATGGCTGGTAAACAAGTCATGTTTATTTAGTCTTCTACTTCCTGCCTGTTTCTCATGGGAAAAGTAGGTGTGAAAGAAATACGAGCTGGTCACATGGTTTGTATGTTCTGGTGACGTAAGTCAGCTTTCTGTCTGTAGCCATTTTTTGGAGAGAGGTGGAATTGCTTTCTTCTTCTTCTCTCTGGTCTTCTGACTAGTGCTTGCTGGACTTAATGCAATCATGTAACGTCTTAGCTGAGGTGGAGTAATCCTTGCTCCACTGGATTAATGCTTGCTATGCATTGTTCTCTGCACATGGACTGTAATTAGGATATGTATTCTCTGTAGGATATACTTGCTATAGTAAATAAACAGGTAGAACAATAACCTGTGGAGTCTACAGAGTTATTTCCTTATTACTGGGATCTGCAAGGAGGAGGCTGAGTTGGCTGACATCCGATACGTTGGAATGCTGCGTGGAGTGGGAGAGACAGGTCTGAACTTCTGTGTGTAGATTTATGGGTGTTTGCACATGGGAGCAGGATTTTAAATCTACTTCTCACACAAGTAGAGCGCTCTGCTTTTCCAGGAGGCTTGTGCGCCTTCAGGGTTGTGTCAACACCTTCACACATGGCCCGATTGGAGTCCATCAGGAGAAGAGCCTTTAGTGTGGCAGCTCCATTTCTGCGCAACTCCCTGCCTCTGGAGGTCAGGCAGGCTCCAACATTGTGTTGCTTTCGGTGCCTGCTGAAAACATTCTTGTTCCGGGAAGCCTTCCTTGCTGACTAGCCAAGGTTTTATGTTATTCTGTTTTCAATGCATTGTTTTATTCTTTTACCTGTTTTTATCTTTTTATTGTTTACCACTCCAGAATCTGCTTAGATAGGGAGCAGTATACAAATAGTGTAAATAAATAAATATATGCCACATCTAAGCTACAGATAGATAGATAGATAGATAGATAGATAGATAGATAGATAGATTATAGAGTTGGAAGGTGCCTACAAGGCTATCGAGTCCAACCCCCTGCTCAATGCAGGAAACTAGAGGAGGGGTCTCCCATCCAAGTAATAACCAGGCCTGACCCTGCTTAGCTTTCCACATTCAGACAAGCTGAGCCAGCATAAGCCACAGGCCTACTGAACATGCAACTACTGAATGTGTAATTCCAAGTAGTTAGCAAAGCTTGGAGTTGAAATGCCTAATCAAACTGCTTAATGAGATGTACACCAGTACTGGCAAGGGGAAATACATAAAAGCATATGCACACACCAGAATTTGTTTAGAATTCCCACTGCTTCCATTATAGCACAATGATCTTTCCATTACTAGTAGCAAGCTAGGGCCCATGATATTTTAATTGGTGAATGTGGGGATGAGGATGGGGAATTGGTCTCACATGAAATCTGTCCTCCAAGGCCAATCCCCACTCCACCCTGCACGATCCTTTAAGTCGTGAAAGGGAAGTTCCCCTCACACAGCTGAAGGGAGCCTATAATAGGATTGGACTTGGAGGACATGCACCACAAGCCATGGGTCTTCCAAGTTCAATCTGCCCAGGATGCTTTCAGTGGTGAGGGGGGAGCCCCTCCTCACTTGGCTGACTTGCATCTCAGTGGCAGGCCACTCGCTTCCTTTCAATCTGCCCAGTTTTGCTGTTTGCAGAGAATCGTAATGATCGTTCAGTATTTTTGACAAGATTGTAGGGAGCCTTTCCTACCCTGTCATTCCCTGCACTTGGGTTCCCTGCCTGTCTGCATGAAGAACACCCAGTTCGATCATGATGATGATGATGATGATGATGATGATGATGATGATGATAATAGGCTGTATCCCAACTGTGTCATTCTGCTAATGGAAATGATGTTGCGCTAGCAGAAACTAGGTTACGAACTATGCGCAAGAGCAGAATCAAACTGAAGTTTATTTATTTATTATATTTATAACCCGCCTTTTTTCCTGCAAGGTACCCAAGGTGGCTTACATAATCCTCCTCTTCCTCTCAAACTTATCCTCACAACAACCTTGTGAAGTAGGTTAGGCTGAAGAGTCCCTGACTGACCCAAAGATACCCAATGAACTTCATGGCTGAGTGGGGACTAGAACCCGGGTCTCCCAAGTCCCAGCCCAACATTCTAACCATTACACTACACTGGCTCTCTCAAATTGCGGTTGTGCATTACATTTGCACAACCGGTTATGCAACTGGTTGCACATTATGCTTGCACAACCGGTTGTGCATCATGCTTGCACAACCATACTGTACAACCACTTGTGCATCATGTTTATGCAGCTGTAATGTGTGACTGCTTGCACAACCAAAAGTTTCAGCAGAGCTCCACTAGTACTATTAGAGTTTGCGGAATGACACCGTTGGATACTACCTTGGCATTTAGGTACTTTTATTTACTGTGTATGTATGCTCTATATAGGACATATATAAATATGTTCTATAAAGAATAAAGAGGCCTATTCAAAAAAAGAAAGTCATTTTATGATTGTCAGTAATTTCTAAAAGGTTGTACTAAATATTAGAAAGGATGCGGTCTCTATATTAAATGCAGTTAAATAACAACTCCTTTGCTATTCCTCTTCCCTGATATATTTGTACTTGCCATTACATTAAATTTGAATGTCTCCACTTATGGTATTTACTGCAAGTGGAATATGAAGAGGACATTAATTAATATTTTCTAGGTTTGAAAATTTATTATTAACTAATATTATGGTTAAAATACAGATTAATAGTGCTACCATTCGTGAGTGTGATACATACAGCAGGATGCAAGGAAGAACTTGAAATATCAAGGTCACATTTTTCTTGCAAGTATATTAAACAAGACTTGACAGTACCATAAACATTTATCTTTGCAGGTCTCACTGACATCAGGGTTCCTTGTGATTCAGGAATGTTGATTATAATGGAGGAATTTACAAATTAAAACTGAAATGTAAACTTTGCTGACCAATGTCAATTTGGCCTCCATTCACAAATTAATTAACTGTTAACAGATTCTCCCAGATATGATGCTATACAGATATTTTATCTCCCTGTTAATTAGTAATTATGCACTGGCAAGAAAAACAGGATTTCTTTCCAATTATTCCAGAACTCAGTGATTATTTAAACTTGGCTAATTAGCTGTGGAGGGCTGGTACATCTTCTGGGCAAATTGTATTTGATAATCCCTATTAAAATATACATGGCGGTTGTTGACTTGTAACAAAAAAGTGGCAGTTCAAAGGGTATTAGATACAGCACAAGGCAAATGGGGGCCTATTAAAATTTCCCCAACTGTTCTAATGAGAATGCCGAGGGTCATTTTTCCTAGTTTACCATCTGCTTGGTTTCTGGCATGAGTCTCTGGTGTAAAGGGAGGGTCCTGGAGCCCATTTGGTTTGTCACAAAGTAAACCAGGGACATGAAGCAATTTCAATAGTTTACAGAGGAACATATAAAAATGTTGTGCTATGTAGCCTGAAACGTTCTCTAAATGCAGTAGTTTGCACTTCAGTTCTTGCTTTTTAAATTGTAGATCCTGAGAACAAAATGCATAGGTGTCAACACAAATTCAACTACAGAAGTCTACTTTCCTCCTCCCCACTTCTGTAAGAGTGCAATATCAGTAGGAGGCATGTTCCTTTCTTTATCTAAAACTGATTTCCCATTCAAATCAGCCTGAGCGGAAAAGCTTCGTGCTTCATGGTAGCCTAGAATAGATCTTGTACTCCCCTTTTGCTGGCTGACCAGAAGCAAGTCTCTGGCTTGTTTTTTTTGTGAAATGTCTTCAAAGCAGCCACCACAGCACACATCAACCCCTCCTACCACCTTTTAAACCCCTCCTCTGAGTTTTGCTCTGACAGCTTCTTAGAGTGCCTCCTGGTGTGTGCCTGCTGTTTTTTCAATTGCTTGTGTTGCTTTCCCTTAAAGCATCTCTTGTGCTTAAAAAAACGTTAAAACGCTAAGGCAATTTTAAGAGCAGTACAGAGGCCTGTGGTGGTATGGTGTGGATAAGGTCCCAAAACATGAAGGGAAAATCAGAATACAGGGAAAATATTAATATCAATGAATATTTGTTTAGAGAGTTGGAGAAGTTGGGAGATTATTGTTTCTGTGAAGGACCAGCACCCGGGTCCTATGCATGAGTTCTGCGCTTAACGGGTTAACCGGCACTGAGTTACAGCCTGTACAAGTGATTGAAACCGACTAGGAGGTTTGCGCAACAAAAGGAAACTCCAGCCCTTTGTATGACCAAATAAGGCTTTTATTTACTATACAATATACGGAGTGGAACTAATAACTTTCTAGGAATACTATAAGGTCAACATGACCTGACGTGATCTCCGAGTTTATCAATGAATGGGTTCCCAGGCTAGCGCATTGGGATTAGTCAGTTACCTTAGACTAAAGACTTTACGCTGGTCAGTTTCAGCCTGGCTCCGGATCTGCCCAATCCGGGGAAGAGAACAGCTTATCCCAGCCGCCGCTGGAGGACGAACTTGACGAAAGCAACCCGTGTTCCCAACAACCCCCAAAAGGAGGGGAGAGGGTTTTTCTACCCCTGAGTTTCCCGCTCTCTCTGCCCTTGCAGTCAGGTGGGCTTATGCCTGCCCCTTCGTGTCAGGTGGGCTTATTCCTGCCCGGCAAAAAGGTGACGTGTTGGGTACTTTACAGCTCTTTGAGACTGCCCTGCTAGTTTTGATGGTCTTGATGGTCCTTTCCTGGGTTTTGTGGAATCCAACCGAGGTCCTCCATTGTTGGTATGTAGATCCGTCTGGCTACTTCCCTGTATCTCCAGTCTCCCTCCCCCGCCCCCTTTTGGGAAGAGACTGAGTTGTGTGTGTATGTGTGCGTGTGCATGTGTACTCATGTCAGGCTTTCTCCACAGTTTCCATTCCAATTTCAATTTAATCAGGATGGTTAGAAAGCTTTTTTTTTTTTTTTTTTTTTTGGGGGTGAAATACATCGAAAATCTATTTTAATAAGTTAGCCAAAACCCTTTTTTCTACACACAGTCCAGTCCTTCAAAGGCTCTGAGAACTCCATTCTTTCTATGCAATACAAAATGAAATTTTCCAGAAGGCATAAAAAATGTGGTGTGATAAATAAAATGCTTCCATTCCTCCTAGAACCTTATTGATAGTGACTCCTATCCATTCACTACCAAAATAAAAAGAAATAATAAAAGTCGCCTAACTCAAGTGCTCGCTTGAACTATCTGTTTAAGGTTAAGGACAAACACATAACACCACAAGCAAAAACATGAATGACTGTACTGAGTTAAGCTAGACATGACATCATTCATGCATTTAGCAATTGGATGAATAGCTTTTTAGAGCACAATCCTATGCATGTTTAGGCAGAAACAAAGTCCTACAACACCCAGCATCCCCCAGCCAGCACTGGCTGGGGAATGCTGGGAGTTGTAGGACCTTTTTTTCCTTTTCAAGCATGCTTGCATAAGATTGTATCCTTAAAAGTAAATAGCAGGCCTGGTTCTCCTGATCCTGATTGGGGCTCTGCCATAGAGCGGGGTCATGAACCCTTTGTCTCTCCACTGTGGTGCTGATTGGGGGTGGGTGGATGAGGGCATGGCTGCTATTTATATTAGGGGTAAAGCTCCTATTCACGCCAATGGAAGCTTTTATTCCAATGCAAATAGTGTGGGCAGAATCCAGATCGGGACAACAGCATGGGGGGGGAGGGGAGTTAAAGCCCTTCTACCCTCATGTCAGGGTTGTGATTCAGATCAGCTTGCTATTTACTTTAAAAAAAGCAATTAATGCAATCACTAAATGTGTGAATGGTGTCTCATAGAATAATAAGTTGGAAAGGACCTTGGAGGACACCTAGTCCAATGCCCTGCTTCAGGGCCGGATTAAGATAGGGGCTATTGGAGCGGCAGCTCCAGGCCCCTCCCCCAAAATAGGCCCACCAATAGGGACGCGCGGCGCGGGCAGGGGCTCGGGCGCTCCCAGTGGCGGAGAGGCGCAGAGTGTCAGGCGGGGCCGGGCGCACGGACGGAGCGGCGGTGGCCGAGAGCGGGACCGGCGGGCGGAGAGAGGGCAGGGGCGGAGGGATGCCTCCGGCGCTGGAGCTGCCCGCCTGCTGCTGCTGCTGCTCGCAGCTGGCCGGGAGGGCGCACTGAGCCAAGCCCGAGCCCGCGCCAGCATGTCCCGCAAGAAGAGCCCCAAGAGCAAGGGCGGCACCTCGGCGCCCTTGTCCGCCCTGCCCGCCGCCCAGCAACGCGCCGATGCCGGCGGCCGGGGCGCGGCCCGGGCCAAGGGGGCAGCCGGAGCGGCGGCAGCGTCTTCCTCCTCCTGCTGCGCCGCCAACGGGGTGGCGCTGCCCAGCAGACCCTCGCTCAGCAACAGCGGAGAGTTCTACGACGTCGCCTTCAAGGTGAGCGGGCGGGGGGAGAACCGGGCGGGGGGAGAACCAGGCGGGTGGGCGCGAGCGAAGCCCCCGGCATGCCTGGGAGCATCGTCGTCCTCCTCCTCGCCGGGTGGGGCTGCCGCGAGGTGCGCGCACCACGCCCTCCTCCTCCTCCTCCTTCTCCTCCTCTTCCTCCGCTTGGACGCGGGGGAGGTGGGGACCTGAGCATGCTCCCCAGAGCCGCCTCGCCCCGGAGCCTTTCTCGCCGCCGCCCTCCAAGTTTATCCATTTACGTCTCCCTCTCTTTTTGCCTCAGTTTCCCTCAATGTTTGTCCAGTTTCCCTGAGGGAAACCGAGGCAAAAAGGAAAGCAAGGCTGGCACAAAATGCCCCCCCCTCACACGCAGACACTTCCGTTCTCTTTCTCCTGTTTCAGCTTCCCCCAAAGCACCTTCCTTCCTGCCTCAGTTTCCCTCAAAGTTTGCATACAGTTTCCCCTCAAAGTTCGAGGGAAACAAGCAAAAAAGAAAGGCAGGCAGGCACAAAGTGGGTCCCCCCCCTTCTATTCCCTTTCTCCTTCCATTTCTGCCTCAGCTTCCTTCAAAGTACTCTCCCTCCTTCCCGGCATCTGCCTCAGTTTCCCTCAGAGTGCCCTCTTTCCTGCCTGCCCACCTGTTTCCCATACAGGCGCTGCTGCCTTTTCACATTTATTTTATTTATTTATTTTATTTGTTATATTTATACCCCACCTTTTTTCCTGCAAGGAACCCAAGGCGACTTACATAGTCCTCCTCCTCCTCCATTTTATCCTCACAACAACCCTGTGAGGTAGGTTAGGCTGAGAGTCAGGGACTCTTTTATAATGTATTTCAGTTTACCCCACACAAAGCACTCACACACACAGAGCAGCCAGACAAAAGTAAAACACGCTTATAATTTGTAGGTAGCCTTTTATAATGTATTTCAATTTTAGACAGCAAAAAAGGTAGTACATTCTTATTTTTTAAACCCACTTTTGCCATCGAAATAAAATTCCATCCTCCATTTAATCATTTATTTATTTATTTATTTATTGCATTTATACCCCGCTCTTCAGCCAGAAAAGGCTCTCAGAGCGGCTTACACAGATTAATAATAAGACATTCCCTGCCCTCAGGCTTACAATCTAAAAGACATGACACAAAAGGAAAAGGGATTGGGAGGGATGAGGAAGAATGCCAAACTCAGGCACCAATATAATGTTTGGCATTCTTCCTCCTCCCCCCCAATCCCTTTTCCTTTTGTGTCACGTCTTTTAGATTGTGAGCCTGAGGGTAGGGAATGTCTTATTATTACCGGTAATCTGTGTAAACCGCTCTGAGAGCCTTTTCTGGCTGAAGAGCGGGGTATAAATGGAATGAATAAATAATAAATAAATAAATAAATCATTAATTTCTACCCACTTTTGCCATCAAAATAACATTCCATCCTCCATTTAGTCACTTGTTAACATTATAATTAATTTATAATAACTTTCAATTTAAGAAAAAAAAAATCACCCCTATCAAGTGGAAAAAAATGACCCAGGTCCTTTTTTTTTACTTGATCCATTCGTTCTTTTTTTTTTTTTAAACTATAGTCCGGTCCCCCAACAGTCTGAGAGACAATGAACTGGCCCCCTGTTTAAAAAGTTTGAGGACCCCTGTTGTAATCCTTACATCAACCCTGTAAGGCAGGTCAATAGCATTCTCTCCATACAGCACGTGGGGGGGGGGGCAGCTGAGTAAGAGCTCGGTTCGTGTACATTGTTGCCTAACAGTCTGCATAATTCCCGAAGGGGTGGGCTGTGTTAGTCTATTGCAGCAAGAACAACAAGAGAGTCTTGTGGTACCCTAAAGACCAACACATTCATTCTGACATAAGCTTTCACGGACACTGCCCACTTCCATCAGGTTTTATTGAGTTAACAAGCTTATTGTTTACAAAAAAAGAAATATTTTCAATATGTTTCTGTTTTGGCACTTTAATGGTAATTAAAATATTTAATTTGTTTTAATATAAAATTGCGTCTTCATTTTATTTATTTCCATAAAAAGGCCCACCAAAATCCTCAGCACCAGGCCCATAATGCTCTTAATCCGGCCCGGCCCTGCTTAATACAGTGAAGCACAGATGTCCATCCAACCTCTGCTTAAATACCTCTGCGAAGGACAGCCACTTCCCAAGACAGACTCTTCCACTGTCAAACAGCTCATACCATTAGGATATTTAGCTGAAATCTGCTTTCCTGCAATTTCTACCCACTGGTTCTTTTCCTGCCCTCTGGAGCAACAGAGAACAAGTCTGCTCCATCTTCTGCTTGACAGCCCTTCAGATCTTTGAAGACAGTCTCACCTATTTTGGCCCTCAGCTTATACAATAGGTTCTTCAAACTGCATGGTTAAGCTGTAGTTCATAAGACAAGTCATAGAAGGAAACCTTTTTTCCCCCTATAGTGCATAAATGGATATTCATAATTAAACATAAGACTTCCCTGGGGCATCATGTTTTAAGATTCAAATTGACAAGCAAAATGAGGTATTTCAAAGTATGCATCACTGATTTACAACTCTCCTTTAGATATTCACCACCTTTATGGGCCTCATTTCCTTTTGGTCAACACAGCATGCATTTTTTGTCTTGCTGCATGGAGCAACTTTATTAACAGTTTGTAGGATACTCTACAATTAAAGGAGTACCATTCAGAAGAAACTGCAAATTGTTTTTTAATGTGGATTTGTACTTGAATGAAGCTTGCTCAGGGGAAGATGCCACCGCCCATGTTTCAGGGCAATAGACTAATTCACCCTGTCTACATTCCACTTACAGATTGACAACTCTTGCTTTCACATGGCAAGGGGCAAGCGGCTGGTGCCGACCATAATAATAATGATGGTTGTATCTAATGTTAGTCTAACTCAAGTCCCGTTAATTTCAATGGGTCTACTCTAAGTAGGGCCAACAGTGTAGACAATTAGATGCTTGAGCAATTTGTAACTCCAATATGAAATAGTTGACATTTTAACCAAAAATAATTTGTCACTATTCCAGTATCATAATTGAAAGACTGGAAGGTAGCTAACATAGGCTCAATTCTTAAAAGGGATACAGGGAAGGCAGGAAGCTAGCCCTGTCTTCTACCTCAAATAAATGGGTGGACAACACAATTAACACTAGAATAATTAAACACATAGAAGAACAGACTCTGATGTGGAAGAATCAGCATTGCTTTCCCCTCACCAACTTTTTAGAATTCTTTGAGAGTGTCCAAAAGACATGGAGACTGAGGCATTTTAGCAGAAATTATGAACTTGGACTTCAAAACCGTATTGACAAAATCCTTCACCTAGACTCCTTAGAAGTCATGGGACAAGAAGGCAGGTCCTCTTATGGCTCAAAAAACTGGTGTGTGCTGGTCCCATCTTCCATATGTAGACAGGTAAGGTGGGTGGGGCCATGGCTGCTCAGCAGCTAGCCCCTTTCTGTTTTAAACCTACAGAATCAGTGAACATCTATCTAACTGTAGAGTGTAATGTTGTTGTTTGACGCTGCGTTTCAACATGATAGTCTTCTTCATTGCAAATTTACAAAACATCTAATGTCTGTCTCAATATGGATCCAAAAAAATCCAATATCCAAAATAGTACCACTCAAGACATATGAACATAGTTAGAGTGGATGTTCTGAAACACTCCTCTACTCAGACCAGCAAGATCTCAATGAAAGTTTTAAATTCAAATACTGAAGCAGCAAGCAAGCATCGGTCAGATTACCATCCACTTTCAGGGAAAATATCTCTACTATTAGTCCACCTGCCCTGCTCTGTTTACTAATTGACTTTTACCTGCACCTTTTGTTGTGCATTTTTAGCTACGTTTTATAAATTATTTTATTGTTATAATACTGATGCTTGGGTGTAAAATTTGTGGTTCTTTCCTGATCTCTTATTTCTCTGCAATAGCTCAGAGAATCAAACCCTTAGGCTTCAACCTGAACCCCACTTACTGTACTTGCAAGTGAATTCTGTTGAAATCAATGACGTGCTTTCAAGTACCTACATGTGAAAGAGGATTGTGGTGTTATGAGCCTCACTGCTTTCATTAAGCATGACAGATCCTTATGCATTTACGCATTGGATAATTTAAGGCAGATGAGAAATGCAACAGGCACAAAAAAGGAAGTAAGCATTTGCCAACCTAATTTAGCATATTCATATTTATTTATGTTTAATGTTTGCTAAACTGCAAAGCCTTGGGGACCAGAAAGCATTAATTTAATTGTGCAGAATGCCGAGCATTACTGATAGTACATGAACATTGAAATAATCTTTAATGCCTGGGGGCAATAGCAACCTTTGGGGAGGGTTAAACCCCACCCTGCAGACTGTGGTCCTGATCCTGACTGGGCTTTCTCATGGCTGCTGTTTTTAAAGAAAAATACAGACAAATGCATTCATGCATTTAAAATATCATTTACTTTGATCCTGAATTAGAACAACATTGACATACCAATATCATTTAATATAGAAATAATGGGTTCTCTCGATGTTATGACATTACTGCAAGCATATTTGTTGTAAAAGTATGCTCTGAAGAATCCAGAAATCACATGTTTTAGGGCTTGATCTAGAAAACATGGTTACGTAAAACAGTGGCCATATTTACATATCATGGTAAAGCTCAATCTAATCTAATGTAATATGCACAAGCAAGAAGGAACTGCAGTGCAGTGAGCCTTGGGCTTGCACCCTCTCTCCCTCTTCCTCCCACGCAGCCAGGAAGAGGATTTTTAGAAACTGCTACTTTCACTTTTGGTTAACTGTTGTTTGTCATGTTATCTAGCATGACAAATTGACCCAGTTCACACATCAGTGCAGGGATGCACGCTATGCACAAGGTGCTTCCAGTTTTCATAAACAACCTACAAATGCCTCCTTCATAGGTTGGTAGTCTGACTTGGGAAACTGGACACTCTGGGTTGTCTGTGGGTTAAACAACCCAGAGTTAACCTATGATTAGTTGTTAAGTTAATTCT
This sequence comes from Shinisaurus crocodilurus, assembly GCA_021292165.1. NCBI lineage: Eukaryota > Metazoa > Chordata > Lepidosauria > Squamata > Shinisauridae > Shinisaurus > Shinisaurus crocodilurus. The sequence goes on from CM037879.1 coordinate 200,396,404, forward strand.
AGGTGGTTTAACCTATAAACAATCCAGAGTGTTTGGGTTTGGAGTCACACTAACTACCTACAAATGAGGCCTTCATAGGTTGTTTATGAAAACCAGAAGCAGCGCATGTCCTAGCAAATCGTGGGTTAATTAAACCACGATTTGCAACTGTGGTGTGTGAACTGGCCCACTGTAGTTAACACTAACTAGGGTTAATTTCAAACAAGCCAACTTCAAACCATGGTGTGCTGGTTTGGATGACATGGGGAGCTGCAGTTAAGAAAAAACTGAAGTGAAAGCTTCTGAATCCTCTTCTCAACTGTGTAGAAAGAGGAGAAGCGGGTGGAGTGCACATGCCTGAGGCTGATTATGGCTCTGTTCTTCTCATGCACATCACACTAAATCATGGCTTATGTGATGTGTGAACATGGCTAATATAGCTAGTGAGTCCCTGGGACTTATGGCATGATCAAATGCATGTTGGACTGCATGATCAAATGTATGTTGCAGGTGAAGTACTTTAGGATACTGTCTAAATCTCCTGCACCAGCAGATTTTAGAGAAATCTTGGTGCCTCTACTTCAGCATAAAACTAGGGACACAGTGGCAGAATTGTATGCTGGCACACCCATATAATTGGTGCAACTCAGCCAGTGGAGGGGCTGAACATGGCTGGCATCACAGCTGTCAGGGAAGCATAATTTTAAATTGTAATCCTAAAGTCTATCAGATCCTGTTCCCATCTCCTACACTGGCAAAATGTTATTCTGGCAAAAGAGGTATTGTAAACTGAAATAGTCCCAATTTCCCATTGAATTCAACGGGGAGCCAAAATACATAAACCCCACATCCTCCTGTTCTGCCCACACAGTCATGACAAAACATGATGGAGCATAGGATTCTGATGAACTCTACTGCCAACCACAGCTCACCTACAGCAATATATAAACCCCAGACAAGGAGCCCATAACTCAGATGACAGGGCACAGAGGTAGGGCTATATCTCTCTGTATGCATGTTGTGCATACTTAGAGTACACAAGGAGCACTTTGGTGATGGGGGACCATGATGAAAAGACACTTTGCACAAGTGACCCATGTGATTCCATTTGCTTTTCTGTGAGTTTGCCAACCTTTTTGTTCCAGTGAGGCTAGTTTCTGCTGACTTTAGTGGAATTTAGTTCAAACTGCAGTTATTTATTAGAAGAAAAAGTTCTGTTTAGTTCACAACATGGGCTGGATATTCCACAGAGCAGCATTCTGTCCCTGGCAGGCACTAGTCTACTAACAGAGATCATCTCAGGCAAGTCCTATTTTTAATGGAAAGGTGAGATATTAATTAATTAATTAATTAAAATAATGTTCAACTTACCAAATCCAAAAGCACTGGGCCCGCCAATACTCTGTGAAGCCTGAATACTGGTAGATGTATAGAGTCCCGTGACCAATAAGCCATCAAAAAAGGTGCTTGTTGAAATAGTCACTGAAATGAAATAATTTTTTTTAAAAAAATGCATAAAAGATTCTCAGTTCCAAGAGAAAGATTTCACAACCTTCATTATACCCAAGCCTTTATTTGCCACTTGGGGTTGCCGTAAAAATACCTTTCACTATGTTGGTGAGCCCTATGACAGGGAGTAACTTTTACACATCTGTTCTGTGTGACCCAATCTAAATGCATGGAACACTTGCTTGGCAGTTTTGCATAGCCCTGGAGACAGTGGACACCAGTAAGTGAATGTTCCATGTGTTTAGAGCAGCATTACAATGTTACTTCCCATCACATGGATTACCAGCAGAAGGAAGGCAACACAGGCAGTAAATAAACTGGTCCTTAAATATCCTCATAGCCAATGTATGTCTTTTAATGAGATTTGATCAAGGATATCCAACTTTTTCTTTGGCATTATACACTCACTTTCTAGAGCAGGGCTCTCCAACCTTGGGTCCCCAGATGTTGCTGGACTACAGCTCCCAGAATCCCTTGCCATTAGCCATGCTGGCTGGGTATGCTGGGAGCTGTAGGCAAGCAACATCTGGGGACCCAAGGTTGGAGAGCCCTGTTCTAGAGTATGAAGCCAGCCAGAACACAAGATTGAAATGAAGGCCTGACATAAACAATAACCAAATAAAAGGAGAGACAAATCAGCCTCTAATCCTGACAAATCCATAAGCTCAATTGGAGTAACAAGCCAAACTTTACATACAATACATTGAAAGTAGGTCCAACAAGCAGCTCTAGTAACAGGATTCACAAATTGCGCCATACTTTGGGCAGGTTTGGACAGCTACATGACAAACATGACTGCTACATGTACACCAATATGTCCAATAACTATGTGGACCACATGTACATATATACACACATTTGAAAAGCATTTGGAAAATCTGATTGAGCCAAGGCATGGTCCAAGGCATGTGTTCACAGTTGGATGTGTCATCCACAGTGCTATAAATAACATTAGTGTACATACACCAACTACATTTGCCACATAATACAAATAGCCCCAAGTGTCCCAAAATCAAGTGGAAATGGTTTGAGCAGGGTTGTGTCCAAAATTAACTTAAAGATGATAGAAGGGTCTATGCATGTCTTAACACACATCCTGCAAACCATGAATAAGAAATTGCTACAATAAACCTGCTCAGATTTATACAGAATTCTTGAGATGTTACAAAAGCAGGCATATCAATCAGAGGTTTCCCCCCTCAGCACAGCTTTCTTGGAAACATTCCAAACTCTTGTTTTACGTGCAAGTTTTACAAATATAAGTCATCCTTGTTTCTCTTTTTATAATACCACTTCTTTCACAGTGTATTTTCCTACAAACCTTACAATCCTAGGAAAGACAACCATCCATGTTTATCATTGTTTAAATTATTTAATGAATCAGAAATAATTGTTATGCTTAATTATCTTTCTACCATGAAGTGGACACACATTGAGCATTGCAGCAGCAGGATTTGAAAGTAGCCGTGAAAGGTCACTCATCTCAACCTGTTACTGAAAGGCATTATTTGCCAAGAAGGCTAGAAGTTTGTTTTGATGTAAACAAACCCCACCCAGTTTGGAAATTTAAAAGGTTATATTCTCAGTAAAAATGGCTCTTGGCATACTTCCAAGGCTGGCAGCACAGTTATCTCTGCACAGAAAAAAGGCTCATAATGTCTTAAGGCATATTTTGCACAACAATTTTATTAAACAGTTAAGTCTTACCTATTCATTTATGATTAAATGAAAAGACTGACATAATGCACTGGGCAGATTTTAAAGTATTCTCTGGCACATGGACACCTGCTACTATTTTTCTGACATATATTAACTGAGAAGAAGCGGAACTCTTTGAATTAAACCATATGGCACTCAAGAGTTTTTGAAGTGCTTCTTTCTTGAACATTCATTTTAACATGTATGCTTGGTACTTTTATCAGATATTACCAGTTCAAACAAACAGAAAAATACTAAATATAATCTGCTTAAACGGCCTCAGCTGAGAGAGGCCAGCATTATGCACTGGCGCTCTTACTCATTACATAAAAGTATGATGGGTTGTTCCAAAGTTGGTGGACTGCACCCCTCAGACTTAGCCTTCCAAGCAAACCCAAGTTTTATTTAATCAAAGCCTTTTCCACACAGTTCCCTCAGGCCGTAGCCTCTCTTCCCTCGGACCAGAAGCAGTGGGTGTTGCCCTTGACTACTTCCTAGCTCCTCCCAGGAAACACACCCCATCCAGGCCAAATGCAGCAGTTCTTTCATATTGTTACATAGGTTAGTAGCACTATCCTCTGTATGTGCAATGATAGCCTTGGACTGCTAATGATAAAAATCACTTTTGCCTCCTCACAAACCATACTCAAAAGCCATATTACTGCACAATCCTATGCATGTCTACTCAATTAGAGATGCAAAGGATTGCACAGAGTTCAATGAGATTTACTCCTGTGTATAAGACTGCAGCTTTAGCCTTTCTCCAGAACCAACACAATTCAAACAACTAGCACCTCAAACCTCAGCGTGAATAGTGTTTGCTGAAACAATGGGAACAGAGAGGCCCTATTTGCCAGGGACAATCAGGGGCAAAGGGAGAGAGGAAATGGTCCTCTCGTCTGCCCACTGATCCTCCCCTGCACGTGTATCACCTCTGCATTTCTTTTTTTAATTTTATTTTTAAAAGATTCTTTTTTTGTTGTTTAAATATTTTATTTAACTTTATTTCAAACATTAGATAAAGCAAATTAAAAAAAACAACATACATATAACTCCGAAAGTGCACCCATCACCACGGGACCAAGAAGTAATTTCTATCATCATAATCCATTATTATTCAATATTCCAAAAATACATAATATCTTGACATGGCTTACTCCCCTTTCCCTTTACTAAAACATAATCTAGGAATGGTCCCCATATATCCTTGAAATTATTTTTCTTTAATTGTCCCATTTTACATTTGATACTACATATTAATTTATCATTTAGAGCAATATTCCACACCTCTTTGTACCAGTCTATAATTAAATACTGATGTTGAACTTTCCATTTCCTTGCTATCAATAATCTCCCCGCAGTTAACAAACTTACAATTAGTTCCTTTATCTCTTGAGAGCAGAGAGGTTCCTCCATTATTGATAACAATGCTAATTTTGGACAGACCTCCAAGTTAATACCAATAATTTCTGAAATTTCTACAAAAAATTTGTTCCAAAAATCCAGTACACTTTTACACCTCCACCACATGTGAGCATAAGTACCAAGTTCCTGACATCCTCTCCAGCACAATGGAGAACAATTACTATCTATTTTATTTAATCTTACCAGAGTCAGATACCATCTCCAAATAATTTTATAAAAAATTTATTTTATCCTTACTGACATATTTCTTAATATACGTCTGCCCCAAATATTTTTCCACCACTCATTCGAAGTCTCCTCCCCAAATTCCATATCCCATACCATCTTGAGATTATCTTTTTGCACTTCGGGTTTTTTGAATAATTTTATATATTCACCTCTGCATTTCTGCTATTTTGGCAAACACAGGATTGGAATCAAGCATTTGCCTATATAACATCTAGTTCTACCCTTACAGTCATCTGCACGTTACACAGAAAGAAGTGGTAGAATCTGAACTGTCCCATCTCAAACTGAAGGTGGGGTATTGCATTTTTGAGTGCTCTTTCACATTAAAAAAATTAATCCTCCATGCTTTTAGGAAACTGGCACCAGGAGAAAGGCCATCTTGTTTCACTTAGATAGATTTTTATCCTTTATCGAATAAGCTAGAATGCAAAATTCTGCTGTGAACAGGTGACCAATCTAGCTCTGGGGAAAGTGGGATGTATAGTTTTTAGTGTGAGTAGTTGGTTTTGGACCAAACATGTAAGATTACCAATCCCATTTTGCACCATTATGTAATCGGTCAATTCCCCCCCCAAAAATAATATGGTTTCTTCATTAAGTCTGTGGGAAAGCAGAATAGCAAAAGCACATTCTGCCCCCTCCACCCCCAAAAAGGCACTTTTAACTGTTACTGTAAATATGCATACATTTTATAGACACATCAGAATTAGGTGAATGAAATTAGTGATGGTAAAGATTTTCTCAACTCCCACTTCCATCAGTACTAATTTTATGTCAATTTCATCAGGGGAAAGCATCATTTACAGGCTGTATTCAACATGAAAATATGGGAACCATTAATGAGGCTAAAGATGAAAGAGACATGTAAATTGGTAGAACACCCAGATAATAAAGAAAAGTTGAAGTTGTTCAAAGTCTGTGTTGTGATGCCAACCGATTAACTGTTTCTTAGAGCTGAAACACACAAACAGAATAATTAGGTACTGCAACTTTATCTACGGTAGGCTGTAACACTTGGTACTACAATCCCATGCTGTAGGACTGCATATTTCTATGCTCCCCTGTTTTGTTTCGTTTTTTAATTCTACACAGCCAAAGCGAGTATCTCAGGAAGAGAGTCTCTGCCTAGCCTAGCTTCAAGTCTATATAAAATTAAAATAGTATTATTGACAGGTGGAACTCAGAAGGCCTATCACAGAGGTCAAGAGTAGTGAGTGACTACACAAGAGTGATGAGCTGTGGAGTTACATTTGGCCAAGGTATGGGAGGGGGGAATGCAATTCATTGGATGGGTGAGGACCACAGTGCAGGCAGATGCACAGCACAGCACAGCAGTCGGTTGCTTTCGGCATGCTGCCACTCAGCTGATTGCTGGCAGATTGCCAAAAACTGCTGGCAGGCTGCCCAGAAGGGAAGCAGCAGGAGCAAGCAGCAGGCGTTCCCAATCTGATTCCTTCACCTAAAGTCCTGGGAGACCAATGTGAGAAAGTCATTGGGCTAGCAGTCTCACAGGAAATAGGCTGCAGCCTGACACAGCAAGCCTTTCGCAGAGCTGAGGAAACTACCTGGGATATCAAATAGCAAATCCAGCAGGTGTAGCCACCTGCAGTATTAGTGTCCCAGCAATTGGGTCATGATGAGATGGAAGACTGAGAGAGTGCTACCATTCATCCTTACCATCTTTTCCGTATGCTTTCCTATGTGGTCTAGCACAGCCCCTTTACTACCACAGTTTTGCCCCTGGAACTTTCTTGCTTCAACTTTATTGATCTCTTTATATATGTAAGACATGCCATTTGAATTGCAGTCCCTTATTTATTAATGAGTCACCTTTCTAAATGGATATTCAAGGTGACATAGAAAACACAGAAACTGATAGTTACAATAGATAAAATGGACAAACAATTTTAAAAATTCATTAAAAAGGCCTAATAAACATAACCCAGCAGTAGTGGAAGCTTAGAACAGCAGGAAAAGCCAGCTTAAGAACAACTAGTCCATGGTTGTTCATAAAAATTCAAAACAGGTTAAAATTTTAAGCATCTGAAAGTGCCTTCTGAAATAAAAATTCCAAAACGTGAAAGAAACCACCAGGTTAGGGGCCAGATGAACACCCCTAGGGAGGGAATTCTATAACGCGGGTGCCCGCTGTTGAAATAAAAACCTGCTCCAGGTCCCGGGAGAACAAATTTCAATCAATGTCAGGACATAGAGCAAGGCCACATCCTCAGATTGTAAAGTGCAGGGTTTTATTTTGCTTAAGGCTTCTTTCATCCTTTCCAGCTGTTTTCCTTACTTTCTTCTCCTCTGGGATTATTTATTGCATTCATACCCCACCTTTCCTCCAAGGAGATTTAGCTGGTGTAAATAGTTCTCCCTCATCATTTTATCTTCACAACAACCCTGTACAATAGATAAGGTGACTCAGTGAGCTTCATTACTGAGTGGAGATTCAGGGTGCTTCCAGACAAAGCTTTTATGGCTCCATCAACCTGCCTCATCATTCACCAAAAGTTATGGGGAATTCAGATGACATTTTTTGCTCATATGGTCTTGTTGTAATCTATTTCTCTGCTAGAAGGGGTTGAGTGTTTATTGTGTGGTACACCACAAGGGCCATGTTTAAATAAGAATAACTGTGGTTACTGGTAATCCACAACCAATTTAGAGTCTTGTTGCTTTTTTATGAAGCCAAAACTGATCTATGTACATTAGGTTAAAAAAAAAAAGAAGTATTTAAACCTTTGGTTTCAGATATGTTACTAGATTTAGTTTTTCCAGTTGTTCTTGTTCCATCCTGCTAGTAGGAAAACAGAAGCCTACTATGATTAAACCCTCTTCTGTGTTTGCCATTTTTGTTTTCATTGGATGAGAGAGAAGATTGTAATTCATACTTGCCTTCTTAGAAATGCAACTAGAATTCATATGTGAAATTGCTGCTTAAAATTGCTGCTACTCTTTTCTTCTTCCCCTTCCCCTTCTTCAAAGCACAATATTTCCATATACTGCGGGGAATTGTACCACAAGTATATATTGGTATGCATTTTAAATAAAAGTGTAGTACTCGTCAACTTAAAATTGAAGAATCTTATGGTGAGAAATATCTCTAGATGTTGACTGATTTTGAGTGGCAGTTTACACCACTACTTGATTGGTGGTTCAAACCACTGTTCTGCTATGTGCTTCTGGTAGCTAAAAGAGGGTTAATGAGACACAAGAGAGAGGTATCAGGATGCTTGTGGGAACCCCAAGGTTTGCAGAAGTACCCAAAAAAAATTGAGGAAAAAACCACCCAAGGAGACAAAAACAACCCCTGCAAAAGTCCAATGAGGACTAAATATGTTCAGTGGCCACAGAATGCTGAGTGTCTGTTGGAAGAGGGAGAGAGATGGAAAACTGGGAAGAGAGGGGATGGAATGGAGTATCCTGGAAGGACAGGTTGCTTACCTGTAACTCTGGTTCTTCGAGTGGTCATCTGTGCATCACACACATGGGGCTCTGCGCCTGCACAGAGACCGTTTCGGGAAAGTTCTATAGCTGAGGAAAATCGAGCGGGAGTCCCTCCCCCATCGCGCGTGCTCCTTAGCGTGGCTCCCGACCGTTACCTCAGTTCCCTGAGACCACCTATTGCGAGCCTCGGAACCGAGGAATACAAAGAGGTTTATACCTCGGCATCGGTCCCGACATAAACATTGAGATCGAGAAAAAAACCGCCATCCAAGACCCAGCCGGGTATCCACCGAACTCGATGTAGACACCGAAGCGGGGCTGGCCAGGTGGGTTGTGTGAATGTACAGATGACCACTCGAAGAACCACAGTTACAGGTAAGCAACCTGTCCTTCTTCTTCGTGGTCTCTGTGCATCACACACATGGGCAGAGTAGCAAGCTGACTTACCGGAGGAGAGTAGGTGTCATCGTCACGGCAGCACTGAAGAGAGGACAGTTCTGCGAAAAGCAGTACCGGATCGAGCTCGGACATCCAATCGGTAGTGCCTAATAAATGTCGACGGAGTTGACCATGTAGCCGCCTTGCAAAGGTCCTGGAGAGCAATCCCTCTACCAAAGGCTACAGATGTCGACACTGCCCTGGTCGAAGGACCTTGTATGGAATCTGGGACCTGAGTCCGTAGAAGCTCATATGCCAACTTGATGCAGTCAACAACCCATGTTGCGAAGCGCTGGGTCGAGACCGGCAGACCAGAATTACTGCCGCTGTAGCAGACAAAAAGTCTGTTGGAGCGTCTAGCCGGCCGCTTCAATCCTAGTTTTATAGAAAACTAAGGCGCGGCGAACTTCCAAGGTATGGAGCGATCTCTCCAAAGCCGAGGAGGGGCTTCGGAAGAAGGCTGGTAAGACAGTGTCCTGATTTAAGTGGAAGTCAGTTGCTACCTTAGGTAGGAAAGCTAAATCAGGTCTTAGGACAACCTTATCCTTATGGAAAGTCATATACGGTGGGTCAACCCACAGTGCACAGAGTTCACTAGACTGGCGGGTGGACGTGACCACCACTAGGAAAGCTAGTGGCAAATCCCAGGTTGGAACCAATGCACGGGTAGGAGGAATTAGGTTCCGTAGTCCCTTAAGAAATTGCTTGACCAAGGGGTGCGAAAACCGGGTTCCTCCACAGTCCGCCGGACGGTAAGCTGAGATGGCCGCTAATTGTACCCGAATCGATGCCAATTTTAAGCCTCTTCCCATGAGTACATGTAGATATTGTAGCACCTGCTCGACAGTGCAGCGGCTTGGGGTGAAACCCATAGCCGAGGCATAGGAAGAGAATGCAGCCCATTTCCTTCTATATGATGCCTGTGTGGAAGGTCTTCTGGCCGTCGACAGGACTGTGCGAACTCCCTCAGGGATGCAGGCAAAGCGGTCCATCAGCAGATTTTCCAAGCTGTAAGGCGTAGAGTTCGAAGGTCCGGGTGGAGTAAATGGCTTTGTGCCTGACTGAGCAGGGTCGGAAAAATTGGTAGAGACAGGTAGTTTCCCTTGGAGAGCCTGAGCAGAGCGGAGAACCAAGGCTGTCTTGGCCACCAAGGAGCTATCAGTATTATGTTGGTCGCCTCTTGTTGAATTCTGGCGATGGTCTTGGTCAACAGAGGTACCGGTGGGAAGGCATAAAACAGATTTCCCTTCCAAGGAATAAGGAATGCATCCGTGAGAGAGCTGGGATCATGGCCTGCTCTGCTGCAGAACAGGTTGCAAGCCACGTTCTCTGAGGTTGCGAACAGGTCAATAACTGGGGTGCCCCAGCGGTTGAAGAGAGTCTGACGAACTCGAGGGTCCAGACTCCACTTGTGTGAGCTCATGGAAACCCTGCTCAAAGCATCCGCCAGACCATTGTCCTTTCCTGCTATGTGTATGGCGAGTATTGAGATTTGTCGCGGGATCGCCCAGTCGAACAGCTGAAGAGTCAAAGCTGTCAATCTGGCTGAACAAGTGCCCCCCTGCTTGTTCAGGTAGGCCACCATTGTGGTATTGTCGGTGGCCACCTGCACCAAATTGCCTGTCAACATGGGTTAGAAGGAGCGGATCGCGTTTAGGACTGCCCTTAGCTCCAGCATGTTGATGTGTTCCCTTCTCTCCTGCGCATTCCAAAGTCCCTGCGCTGTTTGGAAGTTGCAGTGTGCTTCCCACCCTAGCAGGGAGGCATCGGTGATTAAAGTCAGTGACGGATGAGGGGCAGAGAACGGCATTCCTTTCGTTAAGTTCTCCTCCTGCATCCACCAAATCAAAGAGTCCTTCACAAGAACCGGAGGAAGTAGACGGGTTCGGCGAGCGTTGCTCTCGGGATCGCATGCCCTGAGAAACCAGACCTGCAGTGGTCGCATCCGAAGACGGGCGAACGCAACCACCAAGATCGTTGAAGCCATGAGGCCGAGCAAGCGTTGAAGAGAATGGGCCGTGCACGAGCTCGACATCCGTATAAGACTGGCGGCTGATCTGAGCTTCTGTACCCGATCTGGTGGCAGATAAGCCCGACCTGCAGCAGCATCTATGACCGCTCCGATAAATAAAATTTTCCGGGTTGGTATCAGAACCGACTTCTTCTGATTCGGACAAAGTCCCAATGACTTCAGCATGTTCAACGTCTTGTCGATGGCATCGCGGAGAACACGAGCAGAGGAATCGACTATGAGCCAGTCGTCCAGGTAAGGAAAAACCGTCACACCCTGGGCTCGAAGGGCGGCACAGACCGCTGCCATGCATTTTGTCAACACCCGGGGTGCCGTCGACAGGCCAAAAGGTAGGACGGAATATTGAAATGCTTCTCCACCGATGCTGAATTGAAGGTACTTCCGGCTGTCTTTGTGGATCGCTATATGGAAATAAGCATCCTGAAGGTCAATGGAAGCAAATCAATTGGTTTCGCGAAGTAGCAGCAAGATCGATTGGAGTGTTACCATCCTGAACCTCTTCGGTGTGATGAAGAAGTTGATCTGACGCAGGTCCAGCCCTTTTGGACACCGTAAAATACCTAGAGTAAAGGCCGTCTTGAGCCAGAGGAGGAGGGACCGGATGTATGTCCCCCTTTCATAGCAGCGACGTGACCTCCTCCCGCAGGTGGGGGGATGACTGCGTGGTGCGGATGACCAGAAAGGGGGGGAGAGCGTCGAACTCGATCCTGTACCCCTGTTCCACAATGCTCAGGACCCAGCGATCTGATGTTATCCTCTTCCATGATGGGAGAAAGAGGGACAGACGGTTGTTGAAGTCGACATACTGGGTGGTCTGGATGCTGTGGGCCGGGCTGACAGGGGAGTCAAACCCACCACCTTGAAAAGTTACCGCCTCTGCAGGAGCCTCGGAACCGCGCCTGGTTATAAGAGCAGGACGGTGGCCGGGGCTGCTGCGCACACAGCTGACGATCTTGCGACTGTGGCTGGGGGTACGGTTGGAATAGTACCGAAGGAAAATGCTGCCATCGCCTCTGCCGGTAAGGTTTAGCCGAAGGAGGAGCGTCCCATCTTCTTTGCATTGGCTCTCGCTTTCTGCACTGCATCAAGCGAGTCATCAGTGGTGGAGTTGAAAAGACCCTCGCCATCGAAAGGTAGGTCCTCCACCCTCGACTTCACCTCAGGAGTTAGGGACGCCGTGTGGAGCCATGCATGGCGTCGGAGAGCTGCTGCGCTAATTAGTGACCGGGCATTGCAGTCCGTTTGATGGCGGGCTGTATGAATTTGATGGCGCGACAGATGGAGGGCTTCTTCCTGTCCTGAAATACTTGGATGAGGTCTTTCTTGTCATCTGGTAAGTAACTCGTCAGTCCTGCCATCTTCTCCCAAAGAAACAACTGATACCGGGCCATAGTGGCCTGGTAGTTAGCCACTCTGAGGGACAGTGAGCTGGAGGAATACACCCTTCAGCCGAATAGGTCGAGTCTCTTGCACTCTTTATTGACAGGGGTGGAGTGCTGCTTTCCAGAGCAGGACTGCACCGACTCCACTACAATCGAATTCAGCATGGGATGAGAGAAAAGAAACTTTGCTCCCTCCTGCCACACCTTATACATGGACTCGAGACATTTGGCTGTTGCCGGAGTAGACGATGGGGTTTGCCAGGTGTCTTGGACAGTCTCAAGCAAAGTGGGCAAATAAGGTATCGCCGTAGGTTTCGATGCCGTAGTAGTGACTGCATCATACACGGGATCTTTAGTTTTCTTTTCCTCCACTTTGACCTCGATACCGAGCGGCTCAGACATTTGTTGGACTCGGCCTGCAAACATCCCCATGTCCTCAGAAGGGGAGACTCGTGCTGGCGTATCAACCTGCTGAGGAGGAGAAGTCGACGAAGGTGAAGAAGACACGGCAGAGTCGGTGTCTGAGGAATAGCCCGCTGTCGAGGAAGACAGATGAGCACTGCTTGTGATCTGGACCACCTCTGCCCCCGATGGTACTAACGCTGACCGATCCGCCGCTGGCGGAGGCGCTGGCAGGGGAGCGGGCGTACCAGAAGGTGATCGAGATCGATGGTGAGGTGGTAGAGTCGGAGGTAGATCCTGCCGGTATCTAGAGTGGGGCCGAGCTTGTAGAAGCTGGGCCCGCTTGGCCTGAATTCTACGAGGGTCATGATGATAGTAAAAATCAGATCGATGCATGCGGCCTGGGCCATAAGAGTACCTCGAGGACGCAATGGAGTACATCGAATCCTCCCTGTAGGAAGGAGAGCGGGAACGGTAGGACCCCCTGTCATCGCTCGATTCCGACCGACGCCATTGACGTGGAGAAACCGGCAGCGACCAGGCCATAGAGGTTTCTCTGCTGAGCGATCTTGAAGCCATCGAAGCAGAGCGATCTCTTCTCTGCTGGAGAACAAGCTCACGATCTGGCTGAGTTGTAGTCAGAGGGGAGTCCAGAACCTCCCCTTCCGATAACGATGCCACCACCGCTCTCGAATCCTATGGGGTAGGAGTCGGCACTAGAGGGGACACCGACTGTCGAACCCGTGGGTGGCCACTCTCGGGTCCGGCCATCGGTACGGATGGCTGAGGAGGAACCACCCCACTCGAGCCCGCTGCCGATACAGGGGGAGGAGGCGGTGGAGGAGGAACTGTACCGCTCGAGCCCGAAGCCAGTACCGGGAGGGGCGTCGATGGTAGCGCTCTTTTCTTGGTCTTTTTTGCCTCTTTTTTCTTTTTCCTCCGTCCTCCTCATGCTTCGACTTGTGAAGCCTCTTAGAGGACTTTGCAGCCAGCATAGCCTCCACTGCCTTGCCTGGTGTAGCAGGGCACTCCGAAGTCACAGTGTGAGAGGGTGGAGTCCCAGGCCGTGGTAGAGACACAGGGTCTATCAGCAGGGGCGCGGCCAAAGCTTTGTGCCAAAGTGTGGCCTTAAGCTTATCCGCTCTGTGTTTCCTCGTCTGCCGCGTAAACGCCTGGCAGTGATGGCAGCTCTCCACAATATGGGCTTCGCCTAAGCAGACTAGGCAGAGTGAATGATGCCCATCGGCCGGAGGCAACTTAGAGCCACACTTTACACATTTCCTGGAGTGAGCCTTAACAGGCCCCATGGAGCGACTTGAGGAAAAAAGATGATAGAATTAAAAAAAATAATAATTAGGTTTTCGCTGAAGATAGCAGAAGAAACGAAGAATAACGAAAAGTAGATTAGTTTGAAGAAAGATCCTCAACTACAAACGCTGTGAAGTATTTCGCAGAGAACAATCCCTCGACGACTAAATGCAATGGTGGTCGAAGAGGAACTGAGGTAATGGGCGGGAGCCGCGCTAAGGAGCACGTGCGATGGGGGAGGGGCTCCCGTGCGATTTTCCTCAGCTATAGAACTTTCCCGAAACGGTCTCCGCGCAGGCGCAGAACCCCATGTGTGTGATGCACAGAGACCATGAAGAAGAAGAGGGCATGGTTGGGTGGCTGGAATCTTGAACAAAAGTATCCACGCTGCAACATTTTATTGCAGGTCCTATTGTTTTCTCTATAAACAATGTTCATCTGTGAGTGCTGAACCTTATGTAACACCCATGCACAAAAGGGAGGTATAGCAGGTTTAGGGAAGCACCAAGAGTTGAAGAAGTAAAAAAAGAATCTTTAGAAAATAAAATTTAAGGAGCCAAAAGAAAGAATAATCCAAAGCAGCCCAATGAGGATTGAGCATTTAAAAATTATCTCATTAATGGACACCTTGACAACATTACAACTTAAAAGAATATTTTTAAAGTGTAGTAGTCGTAAAGTTTATTTTGTGTAACCAAAGCCATTACAAAAACGATAAAATCAGATAAAATACCTTAAATAGATATTTTAGAAGTGAGAAACAAAATCATTCCACAGAACTATAAGATGAACTGTTGGTACATTACTGAAATTTCCTAAATTAATTTTTTATTGCCATATCATGACATACATTAGCAAATATTAATACCCATGTGAGTGAAATGGTTGGATGGACTACCTTAGTCAATTACTCAAAGTACATAAAATATTAGTACTGTAACTTTATTCTTGTTACAGTCTTTCAGGATGTGAGGCTCCATTTTTGTACTTTCACTTCTATTCCACAATTGCAATTAATTATGAATCCTGAAGTTATCCTAACAAATATGCTGAGATGAGGTTTTTAAATAAAAAATATTAAACCTCATTATTACAATTAACTTTTCATTACTGCAACCCAGGAACCATAGCACAAATTTACTGACTTCTGTATTTTAAATCTGGTCTTATTGTTCATGCTTTTCAGGTTTATGTACAGTTGGTTGCTTGATACCCATACATGAAAATTTCATACTGTTGGCACTGCTCTAAATAAATTATTAAACAGATATGAATATGAGTGTGGTGTTTAGATTTTCAGCATTGTTTTGTAAATCCTTTTTATTCTCTTGCCCTCATATTCTCTTGCCATCATTGTAAACATAACCAATGGCATTTTAAACACACACATATACACACACCTACTAAGTATACAATAATCTTTGTCTCATGGGAATTTATTATAAATGCTTGCAAGACATATTTGTCTTATGGTTAGATTAGAAAAGCATGCCAGCTAAACATAGGTTTCTGAGCATATTGACCCCAGTTTAGAAAGACTTAAGTCCTCTTACTGTATGAATTATGATTATATTAAGCAAATGGAGTTGATAACTGTTCAAGTCACATTAGAAATCAAAGAAACATCTACAAATTAAAATATTGATGCACAGTATCCTTTTGCAAATATTCATGTCAACTGAAAAGAGTCACAACTTCAAGTCCATATAAAAGACTTGAAAAATAAAATAAAATTATTTTCTCATTTGCAAATCAAGAGATACTTTCCTAAACTCTAGATTTTAAAAAAATATAATAAAGGAATAAATTTATTCCCGTAAGAGCCCATTATATTATGAGTGAATTACATATTGGGCACTGAGGGCTGTATGAAGAATGTACCAAAATGATTGCTACTTAGTGTGTGATATAACTTACATTCTAGAATCTGATGGAGTCCAAAGCCAGTTTCCACACATAACACAACACAACACAACTGGTGAGCTCCCTACTTCCATTTTTGGTGCCCCGCAGGGGACTGTGACTTATGTATAAGTTGTCAGTTTTTAGTCTAATGGTAGTGGTCAAGCAGGGGACCTAAAACATTGGGAAGCTGCTACCAAAGGTCTTGAGCCAAGTCCACCCATTTTAGCCACCTTCTCAAACCTTTTCGAAAATCTTTCCTTGCCTACTTTCCCCCAAGTTCCCTTGCCTCTCTCCATGTCTGTTATTTTCTCTAATATATTCTGTTTTTCAAACAAACTGTGGTGGCCCCAGAGTCCCTAATAAGGACAAAACCTGTGTTCAGTCTCCCCATCATTGTCCGTCCAAAGGCTTTTCATTTCCCCCACTTTCGAAGTAGCTATTTCTCACTTTGTAAGACATGGTATGAAAGTCTGCTGTATGCATGCCACACTTCTGGTAAAGTTCTCTTTAGTACTTTGTTTTTCGTTACATGTGAGAGTTTGCATGCATGTGAACAAGAATGTGCAACAATAGCAGATAAGTGAATATTGAAGGGAGTCTGAACAAAGATGTGGGAGAGGTTGGAAGAAAGACACAAACCTGAAGGAAAATAGATACAGTAATACCTTGGATTGCAAGTAACTTGGTTTAGAGAGTGTTTTGCAAGACAAGCAAATTTTTAAATATTTATTTAATATTTTTTTTAACTTGATATATAAGCGACGTCTTGCAATACAAGTACTGTAGTACAGCTTAAATTAAAAATCTCTGTACAAATTTTTTTGGGGGGGATTTCGTTTTGATATAAGAGTGTTTTGGATTACAAGCACGTTTCCAGAACAAATTATGCTCTCAATCCAAGGCATGACTGTAATGTAAACTCTTATCACCCCAATTTGTCAAACTTGTAATGGTTGCTTGTAATGGTTTCTGCACTCAGTTCAATGGAAGAAACTGATTCACATGCCCATTCCTTTTACACATGGATCTGCACGCGGCATAAAAAATTAAGAGGACATCCTGCTCATGCAGAACCACCACGAATGCATTACAGTATATATGAGATACAGGATCAAGGCAACACTGTGTGGCATGGAAGTTGATAAGAACAGGTGGCTCACCACCACTAGCATCTCTGAAAGCTTATGAGGATATGGAAAGTGGATACAATAGCTCTGTCAAAGGGCATGAGACTTATCACATTTCCCTAAAGCAAAATGTGTACACCAGTGACAAACAAAATCATTTTACAAAAGGGACCCCCACGCCAGCTGCTTGGTCTGGCCACAAAGCAATTTGTAACTAAATAATACAAGGACCACCCATGGTTTCTAATTTAGTTAAATGAGAATCATCATGGCATACTATGTAACATTGTGCTGTAGTTCTAGAAGCGTGTACTGTATTCATTTAAACACCCAGGTGGGGCAAATGGGGATGTTAGTAGGAAAAAATAAATACAGATACAGTCGTGGGGAAATGTGCTACTGTTATAAAAATGATTAATACAAATGGCTGCCAACTGGATTCTGGGAAATAAGCATGCAATCTTTTCTCCCAAGAAACTCATATATTGTGCTTTTTTCCCCTTCAGGCTGATAACTGAAAAAACGAGGCTTCCAGAGTTTCTGAATAACTTGATAATCAAAGGTGCAACACAGTATTATATTTTGCAGATTTGCTTCTTTTCTTTTCTTAGAAATGTCTATCACTGAATTACTATCACTGACAGGTGGGAAGACTTGAACTCAACTCTCTCAGGCCAGGTGTTTGACAGCCCTATTACATGGAGTCCCTTAACTGGAGATGCCAGGGACTAAACCTGTGACCTTATACAACTAAAACATACACTGCAGAACCTTAGGGACAAAATCTGCAATAATTTATTTAATATGGATAAATTCCTGAAGACAAAATACTTCTTAACAATAGGTTCTTCTCTTATTAAGAAATTCATTGCTGTAAGATTCCAGTACTGAGATTGTCACAGCACATCATAAAATAAATCCATGGAAGATTGAAATAGTGGATGGCAGGCTCCATGAAAGGATTGGGTTCACCAGTCATTGACAGGTTCAAGCTTCCCTTGTTACACAGGCTGTAGCATTGGAGCAATTCTGGATTCAATATAATGCATGAAGGAACCCTAAGTTAGCAGGAGTCACTAGGAAGACTTTTTACCATCCCCTTTTGAGAGAAGCCTGCAACTTATTCTTCCTTAGTACAACCTAGCAATAATCGAATATGCATTCATAACAGTGAGGCTGGATGACTCCGCTCTGCGTTATGTGGGCTCATTCTAGTTTTGGAAGCTTCAGGCAGGGCAGAATGCAGCCCCATCTCCCAACAAGGTGGGTCATTGTGAGTTGTGTGAGCATACTTCATATCTCCATTGTGTGTACTAGACACAAATGAAGGTGCCACTAAAGTTTTTAACCTACAAAAATCTGAATGGCTTTGATACTACCAACCTAGCTATAGCTTTCTCTCCAATATTTTGTTATAATTTCTTCAGGCAGCCAAGGGCAAGGGCAAGGGCAAGGCCAGACTAGAGAAATTGGAGGCTAGGACCAAGCCATAGTTTGTGGGTCACGACCAACTCACTAATAATATACCCCTTCCTCCCCAACCAGCAGTTATAATATGCTCATTATCTCACACCTGTCTCTGCTTCTGCTACTCCCCGAAAGCTAGCCAGGACTCAAACCCCAGGCAGACAACTCTAATTTTGGAGAGAAAAGGACTGCAGATATGAACTTTATTTATTTATTTATTTATTTATTTATTCCATTTATACCCCGCTCTTCAGCCAGAAAAGGCTCTCAGAGTGGCTTACACAGATTAATAATAAGACAGTCCCTGCCCTCAGGCTCACAATCTAAATATCACAATATTACCTCTAACTTCCCACAAAAATGCGAGCTATACTTTTTCATCCCCTGACTACAAGCTACATAAAGATCCTTGCCTGAAAGCTGTATGCTCCATCACCTAGGAACATAGGTAGCTGCCTTATACTGAGTCAGACCATTGGTCAACACTGACCGGCAGCATCTTTCCAGAGTTTCAGGCAGGAATTTTTCCAGCCCTACCTGGAGATGCTGGGGATTGAACTTGGGACCCTCTGTATACAAAGTAGGTGTACTACCAGTGAACCACAGCCCCTCCTTTCATCCCCGTTAACCTTTCACCAGGCACAAAGTTATCATGGTCATGGCAGCCGCAAAAACAAGCCAGGCAAGGAAGAGGCACAGGTACTGCAGGGATAACAATATACTGAAAGGTCAAGAGCACTTCTAGAGCTAAGGACTCTATTTAGATGGGTGTTTACGCATCGAGGGTGGTGGTGCAGGGTTGTATCTATGTCCTGATCTGCCACTGCAGCAGCCAATATGCACTGTGCACCAGGAGAGTAGTTCAGGGCAGTGAAGACAAACACAGGTGGCTGTGACATGGAGCTATCATGGGATGGAGCTCATGGGCCAGTATATGGGGAGGAGGGAGGAGGAGGAGGAGCCACAGCCGCACCAGCACCATTGGCTGTCTAAATAAAAAGATGAAATTGTTTCTTGGCACGTTCCCTGTCTGATTCCACCTACCATAAGTGATGAGAATGGACACAAGCAGCAGGAGCAAGTATTTGAGCAAGAAAGCCAGCTAGGGAACTATGTAGCAAGAGCAGGTAATAAGCAAAGAGAACTGGACCAGATGTCCAGCAGGAGCTGTGTTCACAGGATTCAGTGCAGGAGCTGTCCCTGTGGAACTGTTGCAACTATCAAGCAGAGACTGAAGAGTTTTGAAGTGGACTTCACTGGCCTGCTTCTTCCTGGTGTTCAGCAGGGCCCTGAACTGGAGCACACACCAGTGCTTGCCTCCCTGCATGAGTAGGGCTGAAGGAGGGGAGGTGTCAGTCTGGTGAATGGTGCTAGGCTGCAGCTATGATGCTGGGTTTTGGCAGTAGCCTGTCATCACTTCTGTTCCTGCAGGCCTCAGGAGATAGTAGCAAGTCCTGAGCTTGCGGGGAGCGTCATCGATGGCGTGGGGTCCCTCAATATTACAGCCCTCTCAGGTGGGGAGGCAGCCTCAGGCAGTCCCTCGGGAAGTGTTGACTCTGCATGTGGGAGGGCACACTGCCCCACTCTTCTTTTTTAGTTCAGGATCTGGGCACAGGTGCCCTGCCACTTCTCACGTACTATTTTATCCCCTACTGCATACAGCTTGCCTCATGTAACACAAGGTTGGATCCAGTTTAAACTGCGCTAGCAGAAGTGGACTTCCCTGCCCCCCTTCTTGTGGCAGCCCTTCCAGTCCCCTGAAACTGCTACACAGAGTTAGGAGACCCCGCTGCATGGGGTGAGCTGTGGAGGAGGGGGAATCTCCCAAAACTGGGCGGAGGGACCTTCCACAAGCCAAGCTCTTCCTCTTGAGAAAGGCAGATCCTGGATCCAACTCACAGTGTCTCATCTCTCTGACTCTGCTCTTGGACAGTCTTCCTTTGGTATCTGACTCACATTCTCTCCCAAATGTCACACTTGGTTCAAAGCCATCCAATGCTAGAAGGGAAGTTCAATGGAGTGTTGCTGTTGTTGCTGTCTGCATGTTATACATATGCTGCATTCCTTTTTCTGTGACTGTTCTGTTTGTGTGTTGTAAACTGAATTGTCTTTTTGATTCTGAGCTAGTTTATGCAATGAATCACTGACATCAAATCTATTTTACCTAGGTATCTACATAATACCTCCAGGATGCTGGAAAGTGCCCTAGCATAGGGTGAATACAGATGATTATTTATCAAGTGGTAAACTTACCATGGTCTAGACATAAACACTTGGTAAGCCAGGTATCAGTATCATCCTGCCAATTGGCCAGAAAAAATCTTACCATTCCTCTGCTACCCTGAACTTCTGAGCAGGTTGAAGAACTATAGCTAAATTCTTACTACTTGCTGGACAATACAGATTACCAACTTATGAAGTGATTACATGACATACCATAATAATGTTATGCCACTTACAAATAAACATCTGTATTTACCAATCGTGCCCATGCAGGAAGCCTACCTTCCTCATTACCATATGGATCTTAAAGGATCTCTACTTTTTTATTCTTCCTGTTTTTTATTTTAACATGCATGTGACTACAGTGTGAACTATTCAGCAGGTATCCTTTTTCAAATATATTTCATGTGAAGTAATAATAGAGTCATATTGATTCATATTTAAGACAGGATTAATACACATAAACATCAAACCTTTTTGAACCCAGTCGGAGACAAATGACCATGTGAATTGTCTCTCAATCTCTTTCAAGCCTGGATGCAAAGACAACTGCAGGAATCTATAGTGTTACCGGCTTGTGGAAAAAGAATGCTGTGATGGCTTGGCTAGAATGCTGATACCATAGTTCATTGTTTTATGCATAGAGTCTGGCTGACAGAATGCTCTTCCAAATCCCAAAGGGCACAATTAGTATGAAGAAGTACCTAGCATGACAGAAGGTGACATTCAACATGCCAACATGTATTACAAGTTGTTCGTAAGGTCCTTAAAAAACAAAAGTTATTTGCTTGAACAAAAGTTCTACCACTTTCTCTTGGGTAGGAATATTTTAGGTATTTTAAAAAATCACTGTTCAAATTTCCTTCATGCATTAAAAAGCATTACTGCGTAAATTTAGCCCTTTAGGAAATAAGATCTTTGAGCCCCAAGCTTATTTGGCTGAGTTGACTTTTCCGAAGTATAGGAAGGCTTTTATGTTAGCCAGATTTGATGTCTTGCCCTCTATGCTCTTGGAGGGGAGATATCAGGGAATACCATTTCATTATCGTCTCTGTCCCTGTAAGAATGGGGAAGTTAAAACTGTGGGTCATGTACTTTTATACTGCCCCTTCTACCGGGATCTTCGTAAAGATCTTATTTTACCTATTTTATATAACTGCCCGGCAGAACTGAAAAATTTTACATTTCCTTGCTACTCTCTGATAAGATTCCACAGATTACTAATAAAGTGGCTAAATTTTGTGCATATGCTATAACTTGCCGCACCTTCTTAGCCTCTGACTGATATAATTTTGATGTAAAATTATGAACCCTATACACTTCAGATGTATGTTGGTGTACAGCAGTTGTGTTTTTAGCATGGATTGTTTTTCTGTTATAATGTTTTTTTGCTGGTTCTGGTCAATGACCGTAATAAACATTCATTCATTCTTCATGCATTGGTTAGATTCATGCAAATCATTCACTACTTTTCAGGCAGGAGACATCAGGATGAAACCGAAAAGCTAAGCACCTGCCATATAAAATCAGAAACAATAAAAGAAATATACATATTTGTGAAGGATCACCAACAGGATCCTTTGCGTGAGTTCGGCGCTTAACGGGTTAACCGGCACTGAGTTACAGCCCGTACAAGCGCTGGCGACCACCTGCGAGGCTTTCGCGCACAAGAGGAAACCGCAGCCCTTTAAATGACCAAATAAGGCTTTTATTTGTTTATACAAAAACACAGAACGGAACTAACAGCTCTCCAGGAATACTACAACGTCAACACAACCTTAGTTGACCCCTGCGTTTCTCAATGAACAGGCTCTTAGGCTAGCGGAGTGAATCTAGTCAGTTACCTCAGATCAGAGACTCTACGCCTAGTCAGTTTCAGCCTGGCTCCGGGTCGGCTGATCCGGGGATGAGACTGGCTTATTCGGGCTGCCGCTTGACGGACCAAGCTGGCCCCGATGTACCCTGGTTCCCAACAACCCTTTACCGGAAGGGTTGGGGTTTTCTACCCCGGAGTTCCCGCTCTCCCCGCCCTCCAGGTCAGGTGGGGCTTATGCCTGCCACTTCGTTTCAGGTGGGCTTATTCCTGCCCGGGAAGAAGGTGATGTACTGGTACTTTGCAGCTCTTTGAGACTGCCCTGATAGTTTGATGGTCCTTGATGGTCCTTCCTGGGTTTTTGTGGATCTCCACCGAGACTCTTCTTTGTTGGGGATGACGACCTGTCTGGCTGCTTCTCGGGTGATTTCATCCCTCCTCCCTCGCCCCCTCCCTTAGGGGAAATTTGTTTGTGTGTGTGTGCAGACTTGTGTTGGGCTTTCTCCACAATTTGTCTATGAAGTCTATTTTGAAATGTACAGGCCTTCCTAGTGGAAGGACAGATAGCATGTAGTCAGTATATATTAAATAGCCCAGCATTTAAAGTATTTTTTAAAATAGCAGTGAAGGTCTTGAAAATGTCATAGTAGAGTGCCAAAGGATTAGAAGGAATTGGGAAAACAAAAGCCCAAATCCAGTCACTCCAGTCTGACATCTATACTCTGCATACAACATGGAGAAAGACATTAAGAAGAGACTTGTGGCAGACCAAACCTGGTCCGTTGTGCGGGTTCGGTACCTTAGGGGTTAACCGGCACCGAAGTCGAGCCCGGTATGCGGCTGTCAAAACCTTTCCTCCCAGCTGCGAGTGAAATTGACAGAGAATCCCCTCCAGAACACAGGGAAGCAACAATCTAGTCAGTTTCAGCAAAGTTTAATGGAGCGGAACTAATAGACTACAGGAATTTCACAGTATAAACAGAACAGTCAATTCAGATCGGAAACGGAAGTATTCAATTTGCTTTCTAGGAGGCTTTGCTCGAATGCAGAATATTACCTGACACCAGAGACTCTGATTCTAGGTTCTAACGTAGCGGTTTGCTTTGCCGATCGCCGGGCATCCCGTCCGGGGTTGGAAGTTGCTTGGTCCTAGCCGGAGCTAGCGACCTGAGCTGTGCAAGCCTGCACCGTGTTCCCAACAACCCTTTGTTCTTTGGCACGTAGCTTTCCTACCCTTCCTCGCCCCCTCCCCGCCCTTGATGACCAGGTGGGCTGGTTCCTCCCCGTGGAGTGGTGGCGTCTTTCGGGTGCTGGCATTTCCATGGGTACATTGCAGCTCTTTGAGACTGCGCCCCCCCACATCCGGAATCTTATGCTCTTCCTTGAGGGAAGTGTAAATGTGTCCCATTGAGTGTGTGCAGATGCGGCAGATATGTAACCAGTCTGCCCAGACTTGTATCTCCTGTGCTCCGGGTGAGGATTATGCAGACAGAGGGATGACAGCAGAAAAAGGGGAAACATGTCAGGGTTCAATGTGTCAGGGTTCAGCAGTGTGCTCAGGCTTTCTCTCCACAAGACTGGTTTTATCATTCTTGTTTTGGGACAAAGCTTTTAGAAGCTGTTGTTTCAACTTGAAGCTTGGTTTCTAAAGAGAAGTGTTTTCACTTTAGGAAAAGCATCCTAGCCAGTAAAGAGGTAGCAAGTAGAATGGCTGCTGGCAATGTGAGACTGAGTTCAATATGGATATCCAACCCCAATGCCAAGCCCAAAAGCAGTACCACAGTACTAACAGCTCTAGATAAAAAATGGGCAGACATTTATTTGAAGCACATTGTATTGTAATTTGTCTGTAAACAGTGGGAAAAAATGGGGGTAGAAAAAAGATTTCTAAGATGCCTAGTTCTAGATTTCTGATCAGCATATATTTGCCTTCCAACCAACAGAATCTTTCTTGCATTTCTTTCTCTCTTAGTAAAGTTTCCCCAAATTGGTGTATGACTTTGTACTAAGAAAGGTAATTAGAAGGAAATCAAAGCAGGTCAAGCATCTAATTTGGATGTGAAAATTATGAAATGGATGAATTGCAAAAATTACGATAAACAAGGCTGTTAGGCAAATCAATATGTAACTTGTTGCAATGCATGGGCAATAAGCAATGTGTAACAATATGTAACTCATTGCAATGCATGAGCAATACTAGCACTGATGACATCACAATACATTTCAGCAGTCATTTATGCCAGATTTACACAACATGCATACACTGTGTGGACGACCAGCAACCGGGTCTTCTGTACGGGTTCGGCACTTAACGGGTTAACCGGCACTGAGATATTGCCCTTCAAAGGGATATCAAGCGATTCAAACCCAACCGCGACCTAAAGATCACTCGCAACCGTATTTAAACCAAAGAATAGACTTTTATTAATGGAGCGGAACTAGTAGACTTCCAGGAATACTATAACATAAACAAAACCAGGTCATGACCCGCCGGAGCAGAAACCTTCAATTTCCAGGCTAGCGTATTGCAACAAGAGTTACTTCGCACCAAAGACTTTACACTCACAAGCTTCTAGTAGCGATCTGCATAGCCCGACTCCGAGCCCTCCTCGTGCTTGGGGAAAGAAGCTGCTTGAGCTAGCCGAAGCTAGGGTTGAAGATGACAACCTGTCCCGTGTTCCCAACAACCTGATTCGGGTGGGCAGAGGGGTTTTCTACCCCGTCCTCCCCCCTCCCCGCCCCTTGCTGATCAGGCGGGCTTATTCCTGCCCCTTGCGATCAGGTGGGCTTATTCCTGCCCGGGAAAAGGTGGCGCCTTGGATTTGCCAGTGCCCTTGAGGGGATACTTCGCAGCTCTTTGAGACTGCCCTTTACTTCCTGATGGTCCATGCTTCTTCTTGTGGATTCGGGCAGAGGTGCCCCATTGAGGGTATGTAGATGGAGTCACGTATTACCTGTCTGGCCGGACTTGCATCTCCTGTCCCCCGGGTGGGGATTATGCAGACAGGGGTTGTCAAGGGAAAACTATGTGTGGTTACCAAGGGGAAATGGTGTCAGGGTTCATGTCACTGTGTGTGTGCTCAGGCTTTCTCCACACACTGATATCCTGAGATTCGCATGCTGCACCAGGGGTCAGAGCAAGGTGTGGAGGGGATGTGCCAAGAAGGAGACACAATGCTCTACTTTCTCAGCCTCAATCAATACATTCAGAAATCCTGTTTGTATAGTGATAAGGTTATCACATTCAAGTTTCTCCCTACTGATAAGGGTTTCTAGAATGAAAAGAGATTCACTGGTGCATACTTTTTTTTTTCTGCCTTTCGATATAACACATGAAGCTGCCACAAGACAGCAATTCACCCTGATGCTTTTATGGTATAACCTGTTTTGGCCTTGATTAAATGTTGGGAAGAAGATAGCAGGTAGAACTTCTCAGGCCAATTTGTCCTCTCTCTTGTAAACAAGATTCTGCATTACAGTAAATGTTTGTCTGAATTATATAGTTGCTAATCTTATTCAGAAGATAACTTGAGGAAAATAAACTGTAACCCCCTGCTCAGGGCTTTTTTTCTGGTGGAACTCACCGGAACTGAGTTCCAGCACCTTTTCTTCTGTTAATTGCATTACAATTTAATCGCCATCTACTCCCGAGGAAATGTAATCCAAGAGTTCCGGTACCTTTTTCTCCAGAAAAAAAGCACTGCCCCTGCTGATTAGGTTGCTTTAGACCAGAATGCAAAGAGCTCCTTAAGATGAGGCCAATGGCCTGCCAAGAGGGATTTCTTTACTTTTTCTTTGAGTAGCACATCCCCATGCAACATCACAAAAAGCTTTTAAATTCCCTCAGTTTCAAAAATGGTTTGTCATGTGCCATGGAGGACTGCTTGGTGGAAATCATGTCATCCATTTAATTAATTTATTTTTCCTTCTGTGGAGGAGTCCTCTAGACTCCAAAAAACATATGGGTAACACACTGGCCACATGCGGCCCTCACAGGCCTCCTGTTCAGCCTGCCACGGGTGTTCATTGCTGCTGCCACTGCCACCAAACTTTCTCTTTCCCCACATCCCACTCCGCTGTTGCCACAATTGTGCTGGGGATCCAGGTGTATGGGGATGTACCTCCTCAACGTGCCTTCTTCACCAGCACAATTGCGCTCTCAATAGTCCACCAAACAGCTGTGTGGCAGGCTGTTAAGAGAATGATTCAAAACAACTTTGCATGGAGGAGAGATTTAAGCCTCCCCATCCCTGCACAGTGAGATGGGAGAAATGTGCATGCATTTGTGCACATGAGCATTTACCTGTGCATCTGTGTGTGTGTGTGTGTGTGTGCATGTGTGTGCGTGCACGCACATGTGTGCAGTCCTGGGGAGCAAAAAACTTGCCCACCCCTGCTTTAAACTGATTGCTATGAAATAGCATCTTTGAAAACTGTGCTGAGATGCCCATATCCCCTCCTCATCCACAAAGACCAGCAGCAGCAACCCGCAGCTTTAACAACATAAAGCACTCAGCCAGCTGTCCATCTGTCTCCATCTCCCACACATTATCCCTCCCAGCTCAGCAACTCCCTCTACAGTTCAGCTTTATTCCCAAAGCACAGCAAGCTTGGACATAAATACCCATTATTTCAGTGAATTTATTTACAAGCTGAGATTCACAAAATGCTTTGACAACCAAATCATATAGTAAAAGTATATCATAATTCCAATGTAAGTAATTTACAGTGCAATTGTATGTCTACTCAGAAGTAAGTCCCACTGAGTTCAATAGGACTGGCTCCCAGGTAAGTGTGTATAAGATTACACCCTTAATAGGTGAATGAAATCATCATCATCAGGCGATCACTCGTGACCGAGTAAGATTGTCTTCCGGGATAAAAGGAGGAGATTCTAAAGAAGATTGTGTAGACTCTAGCGATGGGTCCGTAAGTGACTGTGGAGGCCAATTCTAGATCCACACAGCTTCCCACAGTGAGGACACAGGTTACCAGATAGAAGATGGTCCTGTAAAGGATTCATTTGACGTGCTTTTCGCTTAGCACGTTTCTCCCTTTCACCTTGCACTCGGGCTTCTTCAAAGTCCATGGAACCTTTGTGAAAGGCCAACCTCCATTTAGATCGTTCATGGGCCAGAGCTTCCCAGTTTTCGATGTTTATATTGCATTTTTTTAGATTAGCCTTATGAACATCCTTAAACCTCTTATATTGACCACCGATATTCCGCTTTCCATCCTTGAGTTGGGAGTAAAGTAACTGCTTTGGGAGACGGCAGTCAGGCATTCGAACAACATGACCGGTCCACTGAAGTTGGCGTTGAAGGATCATTTTTTCAATGCTAGTAGTCTTTGCTTCTTCCAGTACACTGACATTTGTTCGCCTATCTTCCCAAGTAATTTGCAGGATTTTCCGGAGGCAACGTTGATGAAACCTTTCAAGGAGGTGGAAGTGACGTTTATAGATAGTCCATGTTTCGCAGGCATACAATAAAGTTGGTAATACAATGGCTTCATAAACCAGTGTTTTGGTCTTCTTACAAATATCCCGATCCTCGAACACTCTATGTTTCATTCGAGAAAATGCGGCACTTGCGGAGCTCAGACGATGCTGGATTTCACTGTCGATGTTAGCTGTAACAGAAAGATAGCTGCCAAGATAGAGAAAATGATCGACATTTTCCAGTATTGTCCCGCCAAGCTGGATAGATGGCATCACCAAAGGATTGGCTTGCACTTGCTGATGAAGCACTTTGGTTTTTTTGATGTTAAGTGAGAGACCAAGTTTTTCGTATGCTTCTGCAAAAGCATTTAGGATAGTTTGGAGATCATCCTCTGAATGTGCGGAGACCACATTATCATCAGCATACTGAAGTTCCACAACGGAGGTTGTAATTACCTTACTTTTTGCTTTCAGCCTGCTGAGATTAAAAAGCTTTCCATCTGTTCGATATATAATTCCCACACCGGTGGGAAGTTTCCCCTCGACAAGATGTAAAACCATGGCGATGAAAATGGCAAATAATGTTGGGGCGATAACACATCCCTGTTTAACACCTGATCCCACTTTAAATGGAGCACCATGAGAGCCGTTGTTGTCCAAAACCGTTGCCGTCATGTTGTCATGGAGAAGTCGCAAGATATTCACAAATTTATTGGGGCATCCAATTTTCATAAGGATAGTCCAGAGAGCTGTACGGTCTACAGTATCAAAGGCCTTAGCCAAATCGATAAATGCCATATAAAGGGGTTGATTTTGCTCCCGGCATTTTTCTTGGAGCTGACGTGCAGTAAAAATCATGTCTACTGTCCCTCTAGAGGGGCGGAAACCATATTGAGTTTCAGGGAGGATCTCTTCTGAAATGGATAGAAGACGGTTTGCGAGAATCCTAGCAAATATTTTACCTGCGGTTGCTAAGAGAGAAATGCCCCGATAGTTTCCACAGTCTGTTCTATCACCCTTCTTAAAGAGGGTGATAATTATGGCATCCCTGAAGTCTTCTGGGATCTCTTCTCTTATCCAGATTTTTTCGATGAGTTTATGAAGATGTTGTACAAGTTCGGGCCCCCCTTCTTTAAAGATTTCAGCAGGAATCCCATCTGGTCCACTAGCTTTGTTGTTCTTCATTTGATTAATGGCTTTTTTTACTTCATCCAAAGTGGGGAGTATTGCAAGTTCCTCTTTAATTTGTTTTTGCGGGATTTGCGAAAAAATATCATTATCCACCTTAGACTTACGATTTAAAAGGTCATAATAATGCTCTTTCCAACGCAGTGCAATAGACTCTTTGTCTTTTAAGAGTTTGGTGCCATCTTTTGATTGTAAAGGGTTTGTACCATAGGTTTTTGGTCCATAAATGGCCCTTGTGGCCTTAAAAAAGCCCCGTGCATCATGAGATTCTGCAAGTTGTTGAATTTCTTCAGCTTTCTTTTTCCACCAAGCGTTCTTAAGTTCTCTTGTTCTTCTTTGGACCTCAGCCTTTGCGCTAGCGTAGGTTTTTTTCTTGGCAGCGCAGTTAATATCATTTTGCCATATTTGGAAGGCTTTCCTTTTTTGGTCAATTATATATTTAATCTCATTGTCATTTTCATCAAACCAATCCTGATGTTTCTTAGTTTCATATCCAATAGTTTGTTCACAAGCTGCAGTAATGGAGGTTTTCAGCTTAGACCAATGGTCCTCAATGTTGTCAGGAGGTTCCGTAGGTAGATGTTCCTTAAGAAGTGATTGAAGATGAGTTTGCTTAATAGGATCTTGAAGGACTTGGATGTTCATTTTACGCCTTGGTTTCCTTCCTTGAAGCCTACGTTGGGGAGCAATGTTGATAACCATAGTGGACCGGATTAGTCGGTGGTCTGTCCAGCAGTCGTCGGCACTCACCATGGCCCTAGTAAGAAGTACATCGCGGCGATCTCTAGCACGGACAATTACATAATCCAGAAGATGCCAGTGCTTTGACCGTGGGTGCTGCCATGATGTTTTAAACTTATTCTTTTGTCGAAAGAGCGTGTTTGTGATAGTGAGATTATGCTCTGCACATATAGACAAAAGTAAGAGTCCGTTCGGGTTGCTATTACCAACTCCGTCTTTTCCAATAGTTTCTGGCCATAAATCAAAGTCACGCCCGACTCTTGCGTTAAAATCGCCTAGGAGGATAATTTTATCCTCCTTAGGTATCTCTGACAGGAGAGTGTCCAACTGGCTGTAAAAACTTTCCTTGATGTCATCATCAGCATCTAATGTTGGTGCATAAGCGCTCAAAATAGTTACCTGCTGGTTATTGGCGAGCTTTAATCGAAGAGTTATCAGGCGTTCGTTAATGCCAGTAGGAACTTCTGACAAAGAGTTCACTAGTTCATTTTTGATGGCAAAGCCTACACCATGTATTCGTCGGTCCTGCTCAGGTAGTCCTTTCCAGAAGAAGGTATAACCTCCTTTTTCTTCTTTCAGCTGTCCCTCTCCTGCCCTTCGAGTTTCTTGAAGTGCTGCTATGTCAATTTTAAACCGTCTCAGCTCCCTTGCAATAATAGCAGTCCTACGCTCAGGGCGTTCACTATCTATGTTATCCAGCAATGTCCGTATAGTCCATGTTCCAAAATTCAAATGTCTTTTTCGACCGCTAAAATGGTGACCCCACTGGACGCGGTAATCCAGTCAGGGGAGAAAGAGGTAGACTATGTTTAGGGCACCTTTTCTAGCCCCCTCCCCATATGGGGTGAGCAGAGTGGATCCTAAATAGGGCTGCTCAGTCATGGATACAGCTGCCGAGCTGCTCGACTACCTCGTTCCTTGAACAGGGCGACTGAGTCTGCATCCACCGCCCATGTGCTGGTCCATGACTAGGGGCTTCCAGATTCACAGTCCTGCCCCCGTTGCCATTCGCCAGTCGCCATGGGACTTTTTTTTTTTTTTTTTTTTTTGGTTGGTTGGGTTGGGTTGGGTTGGGTGGGTTGGGTTGGAAGACGCCTGTGCGTGAAACTGTTTTATGTGGGGAGATCGGTGCACAACGAATCACCACACAAACTTGACAGAGTACGGCAGAGATCCAATGGCACGGTTACCCTGACGATTGGAAAACCATTCTCTGCTGCAGCCTTCATCCGCCTTCACAGCCGTTGTAATTTAGGTTTAATTATCTTCCGCCTGTTCTGCCGTTGAGGACTTTATGTTTTGGATCGTTCTTTGTCTGGTTCCTCTCCCCGGACCTTACCGCCATGGGTGACCCTACTGGGAGTACATAGCTCCCGACGGCATTGCTCACAGGATTCATCGGAACACGCAAGCCCACTCACCACTTCAAGGTGACGATCCGGCGAGGGGGTGAATGAAATATATGCATCTGTAACTGTAAACCTGGTCGACTGAATGTAAGTTTAACTACAAACACATTAGTGTGTGTGTGTGTGTGTGTGTGTTGTGTGTGTTAGTTATACACATCAACAGAGTAACTACAATAAAGGCTGCGTCAAAATATTGTTCAAACACAGTATCAACAGAACTTTAGAGAATTACAGTAAGTAGTATTTTAAGGAGTAGCTTTAATAATAAATTCCATGCTGTGTTTCATGATACAATGACCATAAGGAGGGTTCAAAAATAGTTATTTACCAACAGCTAAAGGCATGATGCATTAAATAGGATGTGGAATTTAAAAAAACAAACAAAAAAACTGAGCATTCTAAAGCATGCCATTCAGCTTATATCCTATCCAATCATGTAAATTATTATTAAAGTTTCACAAGTCGCTAAAAATATATTGAATTCATAAGAACCTGCACATTTAAAAACTAAATATTTCATGACAATGTGTATTCAGCACAGGAGAGTTATTAAACTTTAGTATAGTTATTAAATGATTTTGAGCGTTTATCATGGATAGCTTTTGAACCGTTATTATTGGATTTGGGCTTCATTATATTCTGGAGACAGACATGACTTTGTGTAAAAGTAGAGCTACAAGTCTCAATACTTTCACCACAGATGAGAAAGATGGTGACTATTAGTAATAATGAAAACATTCATTTAGCAAAAACTATAGTATGTTCCTATCTCCAACATGCTTGCTGAGTGAGGACAGAATCACTGCTAAATATGGATGTCATATTTTTCAATGGTCACTCCATCCTGTTTCCACACCAGTCTGTAAATTTTTTTAAAAGTCTGCACAAACATTTGTGCACATATTCATGTGCACTTTCATGCACATGAAAATTTGTACACATTTTTGTACACTTTTTCTCGTAATAGATGCATTTTGCAAGCACATGTCCTTAATATATGCCTTTATGTATGCTTTCCCCCTAAAGTACGCTACACATTTTTGTAGGGAGTTTCCCCTAATGTATGTAAAAAATGAAGGATATTTGCACTGTGGTTCAAATATTAGTTAGGAACATAGGAAGCCACCTTATACTGATTCAGACCATTGGTCCATCTAGCCCCAGTATTGTCAACACTGACTGGCTGTGTCTCTCCAGGGTTTCAGGCAGGCATTTCCTGCCCTACCTAGAGATGCCAGGGATCAGTCCTGGGACCTTCTGCATGCAAAGCATGTTCTCCACCATTGAGCTATAGTTCTGTGCAAATTAGATAAGCTTATATCAAAATGCACAAAAACACATACGTATCTCTCCTATCCCTACTCCTAAATCCCTCTCCACCACTGGAGCCCAAGGATGCTCTGACACAGCAAATCTACACTGTCAGAGTAACATTCTTGCATTGGCAGAAACTACCAAAAGAACCCTTATGCTAGCAGGATACTGCAAAGGGCAAAAAAACAAGTAAAGTTGGGGTACAATCTGGAGGAATCTCCAGAACTCATTCCACCCATTTCCCACCAAACAACATAGTATAATACCAGAAAAGAGGAGAGAGTAAATTGAAAGGTACTCCAAATTAAGTCACTGTAGAGACCAGATGAATGAAGTTGCTGCTGGTGTAATATTGCGTTATCAATTTGATAATACACACGTGCACACGCGCGCACATCCATGGAGCTTTTGTGACTGGGCAAATGAATATGTTTTCATTCTGCCTAACTTTTAAAGCATTATTCACTTTAGCTTAGATCCAAAAGGGCAGAATGGGGAACTCCACATGTGCAACTGCAGTAGAAAATCTTAAGGTCCATCCTCTGACTGCAGCCCAGCAAGCCAACCTTTAAAGGGATTTGAGGAGGCGCCTCAATGGAGGAGCAGAAACTGAGTTTGGGAATAAAACCCCCACCCCTGAAAACTCCTTTGTTTAGGCTGAAGCCCTTGTTCGTGGCTAAGAGTCTTTCTGAAATCCAGCCTTTATGTCCAAAACAGGCATTTTAAGTCCAAAGTGAAAATGTACTATTTTCAACACATAGAAGAAGCTATAAATGAAAGCATAAAGTGAACGCAGGTTCTTAGCCATGACTATTGTGTTAAATGAATCTTTCTGTAATTTTCAGGGTTATGGAAATAATGCCAGTGGAACAATTGTAGAGTATATTGGAAAGGCAGGTGCTGCTCTTCATTGTTATGCAAAAAAAGAAAACTCCTTACATTTTCTATAGCAACTGCAGCTGTCTTCTTTTTTTAAAAAAAGAAATGTATAACAATTATCTTTCTGATTAACAAATGAAACCAGCAGCAGTTAACCCGTTTACTAGTTTAGCTTCTTTAAGCGCTTGTATCTCATCTCTTTAAAACAAGGCAATTTGGCATCTTTTAATGATATTGGTAGAAAACAAATCTGCATTTCTAAGATACTGCAAGATTTTGGCAAGACAATCCTACAGCCATGCTATGCTGGAAACCTGCTAAGATTGGCATGACTAGATCTGTCACAACATATAGTCTTATTGAAGTCAGAGAGTCTTGTGTGAAATTTATTTTTTCACTGTACTCAAAAAATTCTGTTTTTCTGTTTGCCCAAGCAATCTGGCACTTCAGTAAAATAGTAGTAGACTCCCCCCCCCCCATTATATACATTTCAATGGAAAGGAGCAGGCATGTAAGCTTTACATCTAAGTTAATACACTTAGGGCACAATCCTATGCCCCTCCGACCTTGTCTGGGGGGACATAGCAATTGCTGTAGAAGGCACTGTAACTGTAACAGAATATTGTCTCGCAAGAGGCATGCACTCTCCATCTTATTTTGTGTCTAATGCAATTCCAGCCCATCCTCAATCCCTGTTTTGCTAGCCTCAAATGAGAGCAAATGTAAGTGCTTTTAAAAACATAAGATATTATTATATATTTTCCTTTCTCTTAGTGGTGAACAGTATTTTCTTGGCATTGTCTCCTTTTTTAAATGGGAAACTCTGTTGTACATTAGGTATGTGCTCATATTGAGGTTCATCTATCATTAGCACCACATTCCAATACATGAATGTATTCTTCCGCAGTCCAATCCAGAGCATAAGAAACTGTGGCTGGAAGAAGACATAATGTCAGGCATGCTTGGGCTACCACTGAAAACATCAGCTTAGCATCTCTTTCTCCCCTCTTACGAGTAATGGGTGGGTTTGTACGCAAGGAGAAGCCACCATGGGGGAATGTCCCTGTGAAGGATTGAGGCCTACACAGGCTTAAGTTTGTTGAAGCCTGAAGGCCCAAACACTTCCCTAGATTTGTTGAAGCCTGAAGGCCCAAACACTTCCCTAGATTTGTTGAAGCCTGAAGGCCCAAACATTTCAAGTTGGGAGGGGGAGTTTGAGAGTTTTAGTTTACCCAATAGAAGTTAAGAATTATATCTCCTGTTCAAAGTCACGTGATTATAACCTTCCAATCCTGGGAAGGCTATATATGTGTGGGGTGTGGTCAGGAGACTGGAGAGAGAGACTGACTGCAGTGGAGAGAGGTAGTCTGAGTTAAGCTAGAGAACCTTGTATTAGTTGTTTGTTTGATTTGATCATACTTGCTTTTGAATTATAACCACTCTATTATGTAAATACCCTAATGAAATGAGTAAAGTGTTGTTGTGTACCCTGAGAGTTTGGAGTGACTTATTCACCATGTCTAAAGCCTATACCCATGCTACTGGAAACAGGCAAAGGATTTGATCTCCTAGAACGGGAGAGGCTTTGAAAAGAGGCAGAGATCTTCCAAAGGCAGGTCGAGGGGTCCCTGCAGTAGCGGAACCTTGACAGTCCCCACAGCGCTTCTTGTCATTGCAGTGGCTGCCATTTTGAATATTCAAGCTGTGGCAGGGGCACGCTGCACCTTGTGGTTACATGTGAATCCAGTGAGGGTGGGTTGTTGGGGTGCTTGACAAGCCACCCGCAACCCTAAAACAGCCCATGGCTTCTGGGTGTCTTGTAATACAAAATGTGTGACATTGCATAATTGAATTATGAGTTTCCTGAGCCCCACAAGTGGCAGCCTACACAGTGGAGTGCAGAAACATGGAATGTGACAATGTCATGTGACCTATTTTGTATTACTTAATGTTATGGGGAAGAGAGGAAGAGGTGTGGTGTTTCCAGTGGCAGCCAGAAGCTGCAACACAGATTGATTATATAAATAGAAAAGCATTTAGAAAAGAATCGAGATTCATCACTCGTGAATACAAGTATCACAGAGTTAGGCACATGTATAACCTGGGGACTCATAATGTGGCCTGAGAACAACGCTATTTGGTGATCCTATAAAATTCCCCACATATTTATTTATTATATTTATACCCCACCTTTTTTCCTGCAAGGAACCCAAGGTGGCTTACATAATCATCATCATCCTCCTCTCCATTTTATTCTCACAACAACCCTGTGAGGTAGGTTAGGCTGAGAGTCAGTGACTGGCCCAAAGTCAACCAGTGAGTTTCATGGCCAAGCGGGGACTAGAACCCGGATCTCCCGAGTCCCAGTCCAATACTCTCACTGCTATGCCACACTGGCACACTGTTATATTTGATAGTATAACAGCAGGACTAGTAGTCATGTTCACAATAGTAGGAAAACTGCTTGCCTGCACAAATTTGACACGCCATAGCTACAACTCTGCACAATTCGTGCCAATCTCATGTAACCCTTGAGCTACCCAAGGCCCAGGTTCATAAATTGTGAACTGCGTTTTTCTCACTTGCCTGAACTCACCGAGAAAATCTGCGAACCAATTTGACTGGATGAATTCACTTGCCACACCATGTATTTTCTTCAACAAATTTAGTCAGCCTTCCCCAGCCTGGTGCCCTCAAGAGTTTTGGGCTTCATTTTTCATCAGTCCCAGTCAGCACTGCCATTTGTCAGGAATGCTGGGAGCTGTAGTTGAAAACATCTGGAGGGCTTCAGGTTGGGGAAGGCTGCTAAGCAAAGGAGAACAGCATTAGAATAGAATTCTTCCCCTCCCTAGCTGTCCTAGTTTCTGCTACGTTTCATACAAGTGAGTAGCTGCAGCAATCCATGTGCTCTTACCCTCTGAGTCATAGGTTAGTTCGTCTGTCTGGAACATACTTTCAATCACTGCCTGGGGTTTAGTTTAGCAAATAGTTCCACTTGTGTTACCCTGCCCTGTTTGCATTCTGTAAATAGTTTGCCAAGTTTCTACTTCTAGCTCTTGAGAAATTGATGGTCAGCTTTCTGATTCTTTCCTGAAGAATGATCTCAGCCTAATATTCTTTTAGCCTTCTATCAGTAGCTTTGTAATTTCAGCCAGCAACCAGCAAAAAGCCCTCTGTAATCTCTAAACCTTCCAACCACACTCCCCCTTTGCTCTTTGTGGTTGGGTATGAGGAAGTAGTTCAGGTCTTCCTCAGACAGATCTTTCTAATAAGTTGAATCACATCCTAAATAGAGTTTTCTAAAACAAAGACTACAAACTAACTCTCCATGCCCAACTCCCATGGTCCTTTTGTTTTCCCTCCCATTATGCAAATAGAGCTCTCCTGTCCTGAGCAGTGCCAGCACAAGATCTCCCACTGCCTGAAGCGGGAGGCACGCCATGCACCCTCTCCCTCACTCCACTGCCATTGCTGGCCCCCAGCCCTTGCCATCACTACCTGCCTTCTGGAGAGCCAGGTCAGCCGGAGAGTGCAACCAACATGGCTCTCCAGAAAGCCCTGAGAGTGTCAGCCACTCTCTCACTGCAGCATTTGCCACAGTGGGAGAGCTGGACCAGAAGGGATCTCCACAGCAGCCACTGGAAGAGGCAGTGCTGGCAGGCTCTCCTGCAATTTACAGTTCCTCCTGCTCTGCCACCTGAGGGGAATTCACTCCTCCTCCTCCTCCTCCTCCTCATTATTATTACCTTAATCATCATCATCTTCGTTTCTATACCACCCAATAGCTGAAGCTCGCTGGGCAATTCACAATTCAAAAAATCACACCACAGACACAAGATAATATAATACAGCATAAAATTTCAATATACATTTTTTAAAAAATTAAACAGCTAAACAATTTCAATAAAATACTAGACCTGTTAAAGCCAGCTGACATAATGCCTCATCAGATGCCATTAAATACCTGGAAATAGAAGGCAGTCTTAACGTGGCGCCTCAAAGATGACAGTGCTGGCACCAGCGAGGCCTTGCTCCTGGGACTGGATTGCGTGCAACAACAGTGCTTCTTCCCCAGATAGCTACTACTCAAAGGCTTACTTTTGAGACTAGTTGCAACACATCTATACTGATCACCCTATTACTAAACCTTAGGAATAGTCTACCAAATAAGTTAAGAGACCAGTCCTATGATCCTGGGGCCATAGGACTGATCCCCTCTGAGATCTTAGATGAAGCTCTGACCTCAGAGGGTTTTTTCTGATTTCAGAGTCCCCCTCCCAACTACTGCAGAGGTTTCTGTGCTGGCTCCTTCTACTAGATTGGAACTCCGACCTCGGGAAGTGGGGAAAGGGGCATGTTGGGGGTGTGCTGGTGGGTGGGTAGGGAGCAGCCATGGAACCACAGCCCTCTCATCCCCCAACCATATCCCTAACGTGAGCAAACATTTAGCCCAGCTCAAGAGCTGGGCCAAATGAATTCCTTCCCATTGCTTAAAATAAAAAAAATAAAAATCGCTCAATGGAGAGGGTAGGGAAGACAACAAACAGCTCCTTCATTACTTCTGCCCTGCTAGCAAGAGCCCAGAAGGACTTTGGAAATGCCCAAGGCTCTGACATTGGAGCTCAGACCAGTGGAGGCTTGGCAAGGGTAAGGACTGGAGTTGCCAAAACAGATAACACATAAATGAAAGCAACCAAATCCTATAATACCACCTCTAATTGACTGTGGCATGAGCTTTTGTAGACCCCAGAGCTTCTTTTATCAGTCACATTGCATAAGTGACTAACATTAC
The DNA here is from genome assembly GCA_021292165.1 of Shinisaurus crocodilurus. Classification (NCBI taxonomy): domain Eukaryota; kingdom Metazoa; phylum Chordata; class Lepidosauria; order Squamata; family Shinisauridae; genus Shinisaurus; species Shinisaurus crocodilurus. Next base: position 200,434,553 of record CM037879.1, read on the forward strand.
AATCTTGTAAATGTCTACTCACAAGCAGATCTCACTGAATTCAATGGGATGTACTCCCAAGTAAGTGGGTATAGGATTGCAGCCTAAATGCTGGACTGAAGACCACCCAGAAGTACTCTCTCTGCACAAGTAAGGCATCTTATATTTCCATAGTCTGAGTTCAAGAGACAAAAGCTAAATTTAAATCCAGCCCCAGGAAGACTGTCCAATGACTAGTCAAGCAATTGACCTTTTCCCACACCAAAACAAAGAGGACTGCTACAATAGAAAAGGCCATCAAAATAATAAAAGGAGGCTCAAACCATGCAAGCGCAAATACAGAAATGTGCAAGAAGTCCTATTTTTAAAATATTTCTTTTTCATGGATTTACACACAGAGAATTAGGAAGGATACAAAAAATCATTTGAGATATTCTGCATTTGAAGGTGCACTTATTCAAAAACAGTTTTAAATGTTGCTTTCTACCCTCCATCTTTTGATTTACCTATTTGTCTAATATTTTGCATTCTTTTTAAACATGCTTTGGTAGGTACCTCTTTTGATACATAAGAAAATAGCCATACCATGATAGTTGCAATTTACTGCTACTTATTGCAGTTATGAACAATCAACATTTCCCCTTTTTCATGTTGCTCAGTAACATGGAGGTTTTGCTAATGTCATCTAATTTAACTAAGATTAACAAATTCATAGAATAAAACATTGCACTGCAAAATGATTTCTACTTTTCTTGGAGCTTCAACACTCAAATTAGGTAGGTTGAACAGATGTTACATTCACCATGGAAATGCCACAGAAAATAGCCTCTCTTTGTTCCAGTTTTAATTGTAGACTTATTTGCTATGGAGATCTCCGCCATCGTGTAAAAAAGAGTCTCCATGTCCCCTCCAATGCCACCATGAATATAACGAGGTGGCTTGAAGAGCCATAATGTTCTTTCAACGGTATGTAATTCTACACATTATGAATGAGGAACACTTGCCATAGGGATGCTATTCTCAGCAGCATTCTCATGACAAATGTAACATGTGATCTGGCCCTAAATCTGTGGGGAAATTGGGAAGAAAACCTTGTTCAGGAGGACATGCAAAGAGTGTCTGGGCAGAATCCAACAGGGCACTTCTGCCCCCCCCCCGATTTCTTTCTGCCCTGCTGATTCCCTTCTGAAAATGGTGGGTCCTGCCAATTCCATTGCACAAGTGGGACCCAACACTTACACATGGGTGATTTAGCGCTTTCTAGGGGAAGCCCCCAAACAAGCAGAAACACTCATTTCTGGAAGGAGGCAGGTAAGGTTGGAAGAGCTCCCATGTGTGAGCTCTGCCGACCTGTCTCCTTCCAGAAACAAGCATTTCTGTTCATTATGGGTTGCCCCGGAAGTGCTAAATTGCCATTGAGTAAGTGGTGGGGGCAAGCAAGCAAATGGTGTTTGCACAATGGAATTGGCGGGCGGAAGAGAATCAGTGCGGGCAGAAGTTGGATTCTGCCCACTGTGGGAATGGACTGAACATTTATCATGAGTTAAGGGTACCAAGGGAGGCAACTCTATTTCATAATGTCTGTTAGTAGACAAAGGCATACAAACAATAGTAAGTCAATGGCTGCACTACTAAGATAACACATTCTATGAGGTGATTGTTCAAAAACATATAAAACTCTGCAAAAATGCCTGAATACATATGATGAATACATCAAGAAATTGCAGACAAATATAATCTGCACTATACACAAATTGTTTGTATACTTTCATGTCTCTACTTTGTGTTGTATAAATGGATCACCAACTAACACTGGATGAGTTTGTCAAATCCCTTGCGGCTGCCTGAACTGTGCCTCTTTTGAAATCTTTCTTCAGCTCATCTTGCCCTCATTATTCCAAATCCTTTCTTTAAGGCATCATCAAGCACTAGCACTCAATTCCATTGTTTGTGAAATGCTTGCCTCCTAAGACAAACAGGAGAATGGTCTGCTGAGAAACCATCAAGTTCTTTGTTAAGAGCACTAGCCTGCACACCACCCACAAAGAAGAACCTTACTGCAGTTTATTTGAGAAAAATCCTTGGAGGAAAAATAAAATGTTAAAGAAAATGGAAAGGAACACAACTGAAACACCGGAACAGCTGGACTCTGATTGTATAGATGGAACTAAGGATGGGAACTACAACTAGATGATCACTGCACATTCGATGATGATGATGATGATAATGATTATGATGATGATGATGATGATGATGATGATGATGTGTTGGGAAGGACCCGAGCCTCAATCACTTTTCAGGCAAGACTGTACTAGACAGGTACACTGAACAAAAATCAGAAGAGAAAAGCTTTCCTTTGACTTGGGTCTGAACCCACTCTCATAAATCATTATCGAATTGCATGTTTTCAATAGAAGGAACAAGTCAACTTTCTGACGCCATCACACAAAGAGCTGGAGAATGTCAAACCATGATTGCAAACCAGCTTCAAACCATGATTCACAGTCCTGGTTTGGATGGAATTCCTAAATCTTAGTTTTCCAGTTTGGTGTAATGGTTTTTAAACATTTTATTCCAGGAAACCTTTTCAATATCAGCCTGTTGTTTGCTGAGGAAACCCTGCATTTCTGCTATAAAACACTGGTACATTGCAGAGGAGTCTGGGACATATTGGAGTCTGGCTACCAGTTGCTTGCCGAGCCGAATTCAAGGTGTTGGTTTTGACCTTTAAAACCCTACACGGCTCCGGCCCAGCTTATCTCAAGGAGCGCCTCCAGCAACATCAAGTAGGCCGCTCAACAAGGTCTGCCAGGGACGGCCTTCTCCTTATCCCATCAGCCAGAGCAGCCAGGCTGGTGGGGACTAGGAAGAGGGCCTTCTCTGTGGCGGCCCCCACATTATGGAACTCCCTCCCTAGTGACCTTCGCCATGCCCCCTCTGTGATGAGCTTCCGCCGTGCATTAAAAACATGGCTGTTCAGGCGGGAATATGGGGTGGGTTAGGTTTTTAATGAGAATTTTTTATATTGTTTTAATTATTATATTTTATTGTGTTGTTTTGCTGTATTTTAATTGTACATCGCCCAGGGTGGCCGGGTGACCGGCCAGATGGGCGATTGATAAATATAATAATAAATAAATAAATAAATATTCTAGTAGTGCATACCTCAGTTATTGACATTCTAATTGAGGAGCCTCTTAAAAGCTTCTGGGGAATGCTGAGGCTCCTCAGAACACACTTTGAAAACCTCAGTTCTATGGCCTAAATTAATAAACTGTGTGGAAGTATTCAGAAACTATTCAAGTAGGCCTGGTGTAAAGTCTCCTGCTGCCTGCGGTTTTTGAGTCTGGACAGCTGCTGCTACTGCCACAACCTGCTGGACAGTTGTGCTGCTACTGCCACAACCCCTCCACCCCCTTCCCATGCCCGCTTACCTTTACCTTTGCTGCTGCAGCATCAGCTCTATGAGAGCTGCGTGGCCAGAAGAAGCAGCCGTGGGGCTCTCGCTGCAGTTCACAAGTAAGCTCCTCTGAGAGCTTTTCAACTGTCTTCCAGCCATGTGTGATGAGGGAACAAGAGGGAGCGTGGCTGCTCTAGAAAGCCCTACTTGCCGCTGTCTCTCCTGGGGATCTCCAGGTAGAGGCAGGGGCAGAGCGGTGCAGTGCAGTGCAGTTTGCCGCTCCACCACTCAGGGTGCTTCACCCTGCTCCATGGGTGGGCCAGCCCTGTATTTAGGAATGCTTTTTTAAGATTCCAGAGCACCTGTCTGCCACTTGCCTGGTTATCTGTGGTGAGTAAGGATAATCTCTAGGCAGACAAGCATTTGTGCACTGGAAAGCAGTCAGCTCTATTTTTCTTTCAGGCCGTTAGATGTCACGAAAAACTAGCATAGTTATTTGTGTACACAGACTAGTAAAACCATTTATGGGTTCTGAGGACTGTGCTGCATGTCTGGCTTAAACAATTAAAGACAGTGGAGAAATGACCTACAATAACTGCTGGCGGTTCAAAGCAACTAAAGTGACTTTGCTACTAGAGCTCATTCGAAACTGGGGAAAAAACAAGAAAAATGTGATTTTGCTACTAGAGCTTGTTTGAAACTGAAAGAAAAAGAAAAAGAAGGGTCATGTGACTTTAGGGCAAGTCCTCATATGACCAACACTTTAATACTAAGGAAGTGTCAATAAAGTATAAACTCTATCATTACATCTTCCCCCTTAATTAAATAACAAAATAAAATAAAATTATCTAGAATAGATACAAGTTGAAATTACTGTATAAGCAGTGTTATCCCTGGAAAAAGTATCTTTACTAGTTAATTGCACGATCATGTTTACTTATCTCTATCAGTTGTTCTGGAGATTTTATCTTCCTGGCAAAATGCCTCAATGTTTATTCATCATGGTATCTAGTGGGCCCTGCTGTTGATGATTAGATTCCTCTTGACAGGAGAAGTTATTTGTTGATTGATCCACGCTGGAATCAGTACCTGCTGACACATCTGAGGAACATCCTGGGATGGTTCTTAGATCACGACAGTTACAGTGCAGTAAGTTTCCATCATCCGTTTGTATTACATAATACCTAGGATATGACTGTTCTACAACTTTACCCTTTTGGTCCTAAGTACTAGAAGAATAATTTCTCAGGCAAACCTTGTCTCCTGGTTTAAGTTCTGGAATGGCATGGACTGTCTTATCAAAATAATATTTTTGTTTCAGCTTTTGTTTCCTTCATCCTCCTGGGACTGTCATTGATGTTAGATTGTAGTAAATCATCAGTTATAGGCAAATTAGCTCTAACGCACCTTCCCATTAAGAGCTGAGCAGGATACCAATCATTCTCCAATGGAGTGTTCCTGTAAATCAATAGGGACTTGTACAAATCACCACCACTCTCAAAGGCTTTCTTAATCAGATTTTTGACAGTCTGGACAGATCTTTCTACAAGTCTGTTTGACTAAGGAAAGTGAGAGCTAGATGTAGTGTGCTGAAAATCCCAGTCTCTGGCAAACTGCCTGAATTCAGCACATGAGAACTGTGGGACATTGTCACTGAAGACTTCATCTGGAATACCATGCCTGGCAAAGATCCCTTTCAGGCTTGCAATCACTGATTTTGTTTATTTATTTACTTATTTATTTATTACATTTCTATGCTACCCAATAGCTGGAGCTCTCTAGGTGGTTCACAATGATTTACTGCTGGTACTGTGAAACGTGCATATTTCTGGATAGAGAAGTAGTAGTCTGTGACTATAGTATTAAGTAATCCTTGGAATGCCACGTGAATAAGCCACTTCTTGCCTTCTGGTAGGCCCTTTGGGAACAGGATGTAGGTTTAATGGCTCTGGTTGTTGACATGACTTGTATTTTATACAGGTGAAACAACCTTCTACCATAACTGCTATATCCTGATTAATCCAAGGTCAATACATCACCTCCTGAGCTCATTTTTTACATTTCTCAATGCCTAGATGACCCTCATGGGTTTTCTGCAGCATTTCCTTATGGAGGCTCCCAAGTATCACCATTTTGTTCCCCTTGAAGATCAGGCCATCTATCACCATGAGTTCATGTCTACAATTCCAGTAGTTTCTGATATACCAATCACAACTGTCTTTTGTCTCCGGCCAGCCACTAGTCACTATTTGTTTCAGGATCTGCAGTGAAGGGTCAGTATCAGTTTCCTCTTTGATTTGTTGCAATTTTTATTTGACACTGGGAGGGAAGTGATAACCATATCCTCATAAGCTTGCATTTCTGTCTCCAAAGTCTTTTCTGCTACAGTAGTGGGGGGAGCAACTCTTGAAAGTTCATCTGCAGTAAGCAAAAGTTTGCCTGGTGTGTACGTAGGTGAAAATAAAAAAAAAACAGGAGGAGATAAGCATCCAATACCAACACAAAAAAGGGGGGAGAACAGGTTCTCAGGATGCACATTCTTTATTATTAGTATTCAGGTGGAAGAGCCTGACACGTTTCGGCCTATGATTTTTTCAAGGCCTTCCTCAGGGGGTTGTGAAAAGATGTCTGCAGAATTCTTCAACAACTAGAATGTCTTTCAGTGTCACCACTAACAGAAGAAATTGGCTTTCTTACACTCTGTTCCTTCACATTCAGAGGATGGACAACACCTTCTGCTGAATTCACAGTTTCAGAGGCCCTGCAAAACTGAAGAGTTTTGTCCAGGGACAAATTTCCCTCGTGTAGTAGCTGCTATCGAAGGACATTATTTCTGATACCACAGATAATTGTCCCTAATCAGAGACTCTTTGAAGTCACCAAAACCACAATTCTTACTCAGTCTTCTTAATTCTATTACATATTGATCCAGTGTTTGATCTGCTTTTTGCACACATGTAAAGAACTTATTTCTTTCAAAAGTTTCATCATTTTTAGGCATGCAGTATTCTTCAAACTTACCAAGTATTACTTCTAGTTTCATATTTTCTCCTTCAGTTGGCCCAACATTATTATAAACGTCCAGAGCCTCCTCTCCCACCACATGAAGAAAAATGGAGAATTTGCTCTTCTCAGTTTTCTCTTCTGTTCCTATTGCTGCCAGGAAGAGTTCAAATCTGTGCCTAAACTTTTCCAGTTATCTGCAATATCCCCTGATAAATGCAGGCTTGATGGGGGTTGTACACATCCATATTTACAAAGATCCCTCCTGTTTAATAAGCACTTACACACACACACACACGCCTTCTCCCCCCCCCCTCATGTGGCTCCCAAAGCTGCAACTCTTCTGTTTGTAGCTGTACAGCCAGAAAACTGTTGTTACTTAACTCAGTGTACTCCTCATTCTCCACTTCTAACACCATGTAATGTTCGTGGGTCCAAAACAGGCTAAAGGAATGAAGAATAACTTAAAACCTAACTTTATTTAAAGGAGCATTTAAGAATCCCTTGTACAACAACCTATAGGCCTCTGGAACCGCCCAGGCCATGTGACTTTAGGGCAAGTCCTTATATTACCAACTCTTCAATACTAAGGGAGTGTAAGTTTATAAAGTATAAACTCTGTTGTTACAGGCCTGTGGCTTACGCTGGCTCAGCTTGTCTGAGCATGGAAAGCTAAGCAGGGTCAGGCCTGGTTATTACTTGGATGGGAGACCTCTCCTCTAGTTTCCTGCATTGAGCAGGGGGTTGGACTCGATAGCCCTGCAGGCTCCTTCCAACTCTATGATCTATGAAATCTATGAAAGGTAGTTGTGCTGTTGGGAAGAAAGGGGTCAGAGGAGGCTCTTTACGAGAAAGATGAATGAGAATAAGGTCTAGAGGCAGTAGGGTGGATGGAAAGAGGACATAATAGACAGTGGACTCAGACTTGATTTAAATGTGTCATTGGGGATGTGTAAAACATGTATCAGTGCAGCCCTCTACCTAGCACACCAATGTGGAGCCAGTTGGTCATTCAAATCTTCGAAACTCATTTTGTATGGCTGAAATGTATGTTATAGTCAGGGAGGAGAAGGGAGTGCAACAACGTGGATGAATTAAAACACTCTTCACCCACAAAGAAATCAGCCTCTTTCCCAAAGTTTCAAAATGTGTTTTTTCAAGTAATTAAGAAGCAAGTGCTCACCTCACACTTCACTTCATGAAAGAGAATTAAAATAGTCTGATTGCCTACAAAACATTAGGACGATAAAATTTGCATTTATACATTGCAGCATTAAAAGGGTGAGCTTTAACACTGCATTAGCAGGAAAGGTTTGTCTCTGAATACGTTTATAACTTTGGAATTAACAGTTCCATCTTTCTAAACAATCTTATTTGGAGAAACAGAGTGATCAATGGTACAATTGTAGTGGTTCTTCTTGTTTTGCATTTAAGTGGGTCTCACTACACTGGCTGGGTTTGCACAACATGGCAACCCACCGTGGATAACTAGCTACGGTGGGTTGCCATGTCATCCAAACCCAAACTGCTTTCCACAGGGTGGCTTCTTTTGGGCAACAAGCCACACTGACAACCCATGGCATGTTCTAGGGTTTGTTTGAGACACGATGAGTTGCCATGTCGTCCGAACCCAGCAGAGCTATTTCATTGTAGGTCAGGGGGCTGGCTAGCAAGCTGCTTGGCAAGAATGGCAACCCCCCCCAAAAAAAACCTTGCCGCTTTTCACAATCTCACCTGTACTGCCACCAGTGACACAGCCCCTTCACCGGTGCACAAGCTGCACTTTGGAGCGATGGTTGCTGGTTTGCCACCTTTTTAAAAAATATTTTTTCAGCCCCAGAAATGTGCACAAATGTCTTAAATTGGGGGGGGGGGTCTTTTGCAGTTGCACAGGTGTCCCCTTATGGCTTTTCGATACATGTATTCTTGCCTGGTGAATGCCCTTGTCAATTTCAGATGGGTTTTTTTGACAGCTCTAATGAAAACACAGTTACAACTCCGAAAAGGGGTTGGCCTTAAGATCTCCCCTTTCGGGACTAGCTGAAGACCGAGGGAAGTGTCAAAAAGGTAGAGGGCACTGAGAAGTGTCAGTTCAACACCAGAAATCAAGGGGATTCCATTGCTAAAGGGGAGATCTTAAGCCCAGCCCCTTTTGGTGCACCTACTCAGCTAGTTTTTTTCCCTTTGCCAGTGCTTTCCAATTGACAGCTAGACAACTGACAGCTGTCAACTGTTCACAATTTAGCCTACATGCAGTCTCGCTTCGTCAACCTGTTAGGATTTGACAACTGAACCTGATAAGGGCATTGACCTGGCAAGGCTACATATATCGGAAAGCCTTAACAGTGCATTTGTACAACTGCGAGAGACTGACAAAAAAAATAAAATTCAAAAAAATACGAAGACATTTGCACACATTTCTGGGGCCAAAAGCAAACAAAAACCCAACCCCAATTGTGCTTTTTTGAAGCTCCCAAAAAACCCACCAAATGGCAACAAACTAAAAGGGGTAGCAATTGGTGCGGGGATGGGAGAGACAAGACGGATTGTGTCGCAAGGGACTCTGGGATACCAGCTGGAGGACCAAGTGGGAAAGAGGGGGAGAACAACCCACAGTGAGCCCAATCATCTGTCCGACGCACTGTGGGTTGTTTCACACTGTACACTGTATTGCTTATTCACAGGGTGGGTTGTTGTGTTGTGAGAACTCACCCAGTATACTGACTTCCTCAGCCTCAGTACTCTGGTTCCCAAGGTCTTAATGAGCAACAGAATTTATGGCTATCTTTTAGCTGGAAATGAGAAAGAAATCTAAGGGTAAGTTCATACCTGTGTTTAATTGGGGACTAGCTGCTGCCCGCGGCTTCGCTCGCGTGGATTTTAAGATTTGGTACAATTGTCCACCCGCTGTCAACTCGCACAAACCACCATAAGTATGGGGTCGGGACTGTCAAGGTTCCACTACTGCAAGGACCCCTTGACAGATGGTGGCAGCGGAGCAATCCTGAACAGGGAGATTAAGCACTCCAAACAGTAAAAGAGGGTTTTACTAATAGAGCTGGCAAAAGCAGTGTGTGTGTTTTAACTTCAGGACTGCAGAATAGGGACCCAGTGAGGCTAGTAAAATGAGCCAGTATCTTTCTATGAATAAAACTGCCCTGATAGAGCAGTGTAAAAAGGACAATTTGCCATGGGAGGAGAAAACAGCAGAGGAACTGAAAGTTATGCTGATCTCCCAGGCGGCAATAGGAGGAGCTGCACCCTCTAGCCCTAGTGTCACAGGACCCCAAACAAAAGAATGGGAGCTCCGTGAACAGGAACTGCGGCTAGTGGCAAAGCAGAAGGAAGAGGAGACCCGATTAGAGTGGGAGAAGCTAAGGCTGCAGCAGGAGCAGCTTAAAGCTCAGGAAGAGCAACGCAGACATGAGGAAAAGCTGCACCAGGAGAAACTGCAAGCCCAGAAAGAGCAACTGCAAGCCCAAGAGGAACAACGCAGACATGAGGAAAAGGCCCAAGAGGAACAACGCAGACACGAGGAAAGGATGATGCAATTGAAACAGGAGCAGCCTGTCAGAGTTACCCCGAAGGACTTCACAGCATACACCCCAGGAGAAGACCCACAAGTGTTCCTGACCACTTTTGAAAGGGCAGCACAGAAGTGGGGATTGCAGGAGGGTGATTACATGAAGTTTGTGCCTAATTTAATCAAAGGGGAGCTGGCAGAGATTTATAATAGCATGCCAGAGGGGGAGGCTGTTTCCTATGCTCAATTTAAAGAAACGGTGTTTAAAAGGTTCAGGTTAGGCCCTGAGCACTTTAGGAAAAAGTTCAGAGGGTTAACACCTCAACCTGGTAAATCTATGGTAGAGTTTGCAACAAAATTAAAAAACCTGCTTCTAAAATGGGTGGATGAAGCAAAAGCTGACAACAGGGAAAAGGTGTTAGAGCTTATGGCCCTGGATCAGTTTTATTTTCGGTTGCCTAGAGAAATAAAACTGAAGGTTAAGGATAAAGATCCTGAAACTGTAAACCAAGCTGCAGAAATGGCTGACAAATTGATTGAAAACCGGGAAGGGTTAGGCCCCAGGATTGAGTCTGAGAAGAAGGGGGGGAAATGGGAAGCCCCAAGTAAAAAGGAGATCAAAAAACCTCCTTTTGATCCTTCTCACCCCAGAGACCGTGCCTGCTATTCGTGTGGTCAGACAGGCCACATCAGGAGTAGCTGCCCCAAGTTACAAGCGGTAATACCAGCTAAACCAGGTAGTCCTAAACCCGAACAAACCAAGCCACAAGGTGTAGCAAGCATAAAAAAAACCTTATAATTGTGGATTTGTGATCACCAACAGGGAAGAGGTTAATAATCAGTTTAAAGAACCTGTTTATGTAAAGGATAAGACCATTATGGCAATGTTGGATTCTGGAGCTGATGTTTCTCTGATCCGAGCAGATTTGGTGAGACCTGAAGATTTGGTACCAGGAATGTCTATTGAGATCCAGGGAGTGAATGGTCCCTCCTTTGAAGTCCCAGTAGCAAGGTTATCCATAGAATGGAGGGGATGGAGGGGTCTGTATGAAGTTGGGGTGATGGAACCTCCAACCCAATTTGCCCCTATCATTGTGGGAAGGGATATAATGGGACCAGAAGCTCAAATATGTGTGGTAACCTGCAAGCAAAAGGAAAGGGAGGAACTTTCAAGGCAGGACCAGGTAAAAGCTGATGGGGTAAAAGAAAAGGTACTAGAGGTACAACCCACAGTGATTCCGGAAGGTCCAAAACCAACCCCAGACCCTCCCCAAACCGAAACGACAGAACAAGCCTCCATGCAACCTGTAGACCTGAAAGCCAGTGAAACAACCAAGGCAGGTGGTTCTGTAGAGGAGAAGGCGCTAGAGACCCCTTTTCCTGATTTAAGAGGAGTAGAGGAATTCAAGCAGGGAGTCCTCAGTGATCCTAGTTTGGAGCCTCTGAAAAGAGTAACTCTCCCTCAAGAGAAGCCCTTCTCTGAGGAAGGAAGGGAGCAGATTATTTGGGAGAAAGGATTGCTGTATAGGCTGTGGTTACCAAAAACCCAAGAGTTAACCTGGGAACCACTAAAGCAACTGGTAGTACCTAACCAATTCCGGCTAAGGTTGCTAGAACTAGCCCATGATGTGCCATGCGCACGGCACTTGGGGAAAAACAAGACTAAACAAAGGCTCATGGCAAACTTCTTTTGGCCTGGAATTGCTAAGCAAGTAGCAGAGTACTGCAGGTCTTGTGAAACCTGTCAGCGGGTGGGAAAGGCAGGGCATCACAGTAAAGCCCCTTTGCAGCCTCTGCCTATTATAGGAGAAGCTTTCTTCAGGGTGGGCATGGATATTGTAGGGCCTTTCACTAAACCCACCCGCAAGGGAAAAAAGTACATCCTCACAGTGGTGGATTTTGCCACAAGATACCCAGAAGCTGTAGCACTAGCCTCTATAGATGCTCCGTCTGTAGCTGAGGCTTTGCTAACTATTTTTTGTAGAACTGGATTTCCCTCTGAAATCTTAACAGATTGTGGGTCAAATTTCCTCTCCGAGATAATGGAATGCCTGTGGAAGTGTTGTGGGGTAAAACACTTGAAAACCACTCCTTATCACCCACAATGCAATGGAATGGTGGAAAGATTTAACGCCACACTCAAAGGAATGATTAGAGCTTATGTAAATACACACCCAAATGACTGGGATGACAAACTGCAACACCTACTTTTTGCCTACAGGGAAGTTCCACAGGAATCAACTGGATTCTCACCTTTCGAGCTGTTGTATGGCAGAAGAGTGAGAGGCCCTCTTGATCTCCTGAGGGAAAACTGGGAAGGTAAACTCGTAGAAAACAAAACCTCTGTGGTGGATTATGTGTTAAAACTTAGACAAACCCTAGATACACTCTGTAAACTAGTTCAAGCCAATGTAACCAAAGCCCAAGAGGTGCAAAAGTTCTGGTATGATCAAAAGGCACGCTCTAGAGTATTTGAGGTAGGGGATCAGGTAATGATATTTCTTCCTCTGCGCAAAGACAAGCTTAAGGCTGCTTGGGAAGGCCCCTACACAGTCAGAGAGAAAATGGATGATTTAACCTATGTGGTGGGTTAAAAATCTGAAAAAAGACCAAAGGTAGTACATGTAAATATGATGAAGCCACACTATGAGAGGAGTAGAGTAGTTTTACAGGTGCAGAAGGTCCCAGAAGAAAACCTAGAGACAGGGGGAGAAGAGATAGTAGACATCTTAGACCACTGGTTAGAAGAGTGCAATCCAGACCAGCTAAGATGGTCAGAACAACTCAACCTTGAGGACAGGAGGAGAATACTGTCAGTGGTAACAGAATTTTCTGATGTCTTTCAGAACAAACCAGGGAAAACAGATTTCGCTGTACACAGCATTGACACAGGGGACAATCACCCCATAAGGTCACTCCCTTATAGGGTAAATGGAAAGGTGCTGGGAGACATACACAGGGAGGTAGAAGAGATGTTAAGGTTAGGAGTAATCAGACCCTCTTTGAGCCCCTGGGCTGCCCCAGTGGTCCTGGTGAAAAAACCAGATAACACCATCAGGTTCTGTATTGATTTCAGGAAATTAAACAAGATAACCAAGCCCGATGCATATCCCATGCCAAGAACTGATACCCTTTTAGATCAGTTGGGAGCTGCTAAAATAATTTCCACTCTTGATTTGTGCAAGGGGTTTTGGCAGATGAGCCTGGATGAAGCTGCCAAACCCAAAACAGCGTTTGTCACACCTGATGGGCTATTCGAATTTAATGTGTTGCCTTTTGGATTGAGGAACAATCCTGCCTCCTTCCAGAGGCTAATCAATCGATTGCTAAATGGATTGAGTGCATTTGCAGTGGCCTTTATCGACGATATAGCCATATTTAGTGAAAATGTGGAGGATCACTTGGTACACCTAAGAACAGTATTGCAGGCTATACGTGAGGCGGGTCTAACAGTAAAACTAAGCAAATGTCAGTTTGGAATGCCAGAGGTAGTATACTTAGGGCACAGGGTTGGAAATGGCCATATCACACCTTTATGGGACAAGGTTGAAGCTATCAGAACCTGGGACATAGCTACAACCAAGAAACAGGTCAGGTCATTCTTGGGATTTGCTGGGTATTACAGGAGATTTGTTCCCCATTTTGGTGAAATTGCTGGACCTTTGACTGATTTAACCAAGAAATGTAAACCTGACAAAATTGTGTGGACTGATGAATGTCAGAGAGCATTTGAGAGACTAAAAGACATTTTAATCTCAAAGCCTGTGTTAAGAGCACCTGACTTTGAAAAAACCTTTATTGTAGCTACTGATGCCTCTGAGACTGGCATAGGTGCAGTATTGTTACAAGACTATGACTCTGTTAAACACCCAGTAGCCTACCTGAGTAGGAAGCTTCTACCCAGGGAGAGAAACCTGTCTATGATCCAAAAGGAATGTCTGGCAGTAGTGTGGGCTCTGGACAAGCTCAAGCCTTATGTTTTTGGACAAGAATTTACTTTATGGACTGATCATCATGCCTTGCAATGGATACAAACAATGCAAAATACCAACTCCAAGCTTCAGAGATGGTCTTGGAAGTTGCAGGAATTTCAAATGAACATTGAACATGTGGCTGGGAAGGAGAATGTGATAGCTGATGCATTGTCTAGGAAATAATCAAAAAACAGTTGCTGTTTGTGTAGGTTAACGTTTCACAATTCTCTTCTGTAAAAGGGAAATTGTTCCACTTGAGGAGAAGGAAGGGAAGATGTGAGGGATTGAGGCCTACACAGGATTTGGTTTATTGAGGCCTACACAGGCTTCAGTTTGTTGAAGCCTGAAGGCCCAAACACTCCAAGATGGGAGGGGGAGTTTGAGAGTTTAAGTTACCCAATAGAAGTTAAGAATTAGATATCTTATTCAAGGTCACATGGTCATAACCTTCCAGTCCTGGGAAGACTATATATGTGGGGTGTGGTCAGCTAGCAGTCAGAGAGAGTGTGTGCTGGGAGAGAGCTAGAAGCAGCAGAGAGAAACAGCAGAGAGAAGCAGAGAGAGAAAGAGAAACTGGCTGGCTGACTGACTGCATAGGAATTAGGTAGACTGAAGTGAAACTAGAGAACATTGTTTGTTTGTTTGTTTGTTTGTTTTATTTTATCATACATGCTTTTGATTTAAAACCACTCTATTAAGTAATTTCCCTAATACTATAAGTAAAGTTTGTTGTGTACCCTGGAGTTTGGAGTGACTTATTCACCACGCCTACAGCCTACACCCACGTTACTGGAGGAAGCAGGCAAAGGACTGGGTCTTTGGGAAGAGGCAGAGATCTCCCAAAGGGCAGATCAAGGGGTCCTTGCAGTAGTGGAACCTTGACAGGGACATGTTGTCAAAGTATGCATCGGCACTCGCATAGTTGTTTCCATCACTGTCGTGGGATATTATAGAGAATTCATCCCAGTATTCAATGACATGATCAACTATTTGTTCACATACCTCCCTACCTAGATTTTGACTGCCATACATAACGAAAGATAGTGCCCGGAATAGGTATGCTCCATCGCCTACAATTGGTATGACTGTGTGTGGTATCATCACACCATTTAAATTTAATTTTTCAATTTGCATTTTGCATTTTTTTTAATGGCGAAGAAAAAGAAAAAAAACAGGTTTAAAAATGAAAAGGGCTCCCCCCCGCCCCCCTTGAAGGCCTGCGAGAGCTGACTGGAAAAGATACAGTGTCTCTGACTGAAAGTGTAACGTTTAGGCTGGGTGCTGGCAGCAGAAAACTTTCTGACAGAAATATCTGATATTAAAGAAAAATCAGGTTAATCCTGAGAGTCTACAGGTGATGAAGAGTGACCGTGCCAATTTTGGGGTAGATCTGTCAAAACGTGATGGAGTCTATGCGACGACACCCCACACACAACAGTCAGTCAGTCATTTAAAAAGTTTCCCTCCCTTTTCACCCCCTTAGAGAACATTCTAAATGGCCTAGGGGAGATTTGCATACCCACCCCTATTGGCCCCTGCAGGAATTCATACGAACATTCTAAGTGTCATATGGGCTATTTGCATAACTGCTCCTATTGGCTCCTGCAGCAATTCTGAGGTGAGGCCAATTTGCATAACTGCTCCCCTGTTGTTTTGCCCATAGGACAGTGATGGCGAACCTATGGCACGCGTGCCACAGGTGGCACGTAGGGACCTCCCTGTGGGCATGTGAGCCATAGTCTGGAACACACAACAGGAGGAGCGGCAAGTAACCACACCGCCACACTGGACCGCTGGGTCCCGTCGCGTCATTTTTGCGACCAGGAAGTGTCCAAGGCAGGGTAAGGCAGGGTAAGGCAGGGTAAGGCAGGGCAGAGCGGAACACAGCGGCAGCCTCCCTTCATATCGCTCCTTCCCTCCCGTGGGAAGTCGTAGCAAGGTAGGGAAGGTCTCTCTCTCTCTCTCTCTCTCTCTCTCTGAGCCTTCAGGACTGGTCACGGCGAGGCTTGGGGGGAGGGGACGCTGGAGCCGAGGTGGAAAAAGGAGGCTGAGGTGGGGAGGACTCCCAAGCACGTGCGCTCCGGGCCGCTTCTTTCCTGGCACAGGGGATTTATGGGGGGGGGGGGAATCTCCAAAGCAGCAGCAGCAGCAGCAGCAGCCCCAGTGGACAAAAGGAGCGTGCTGGAGCGTCCTGGAAACAGCTTCAGAGAAAAGCTGGGATCCCACAAACAGGTTTGGCAGGGGGTGATCAAAGGGAGGGAAACGTGCTTCTTTAAAAACAACGCATAAAAAAAACAACAACCAACCTTAGTCCTTCTTTACCCTTTCCCTCTTCAGGCTGGAAAGATCATGCCTAGGGAAGAGTAACCCAAGGCACAAAACTTTGCAGATGCTACATGTGACTTTGGAGTTGAGCTGCAAACTTAGTTCCTGCTCAGGGATTCTCTGGGTTTGCTGCTGCTGCTGCTGGAGCCATTTCCCTCCCATCAGAGATAGGCAGACAAATCTGTGTGTGTGTGTGTGTGTGTGTGTGTGTGTGTGTGTGAGAGAGAGAGAGAGAGAGAGAGAGAGAGAGAGAGAGAGAGCCATAGCATTCGTGTCTCCTGCTTCCATAAATTATAATGGGGGGGGGGATTACAAGGAGCTTTACCTCCACATTAGCTACCAGAAAACCTTTCTAAACTGCTTTCCTTGTTCCTGTTGCATTTTTGTGGGAAGTGCTGGGATGACATGAAGAGGAAAAAACGCAGGTCAGATGGTTGTTCCACTAATTTAGCTTTCATGAGGGTACCTACCCAGCCTCCTGTACTGCATTGTTAAGGTTTGAATTTACTTCTTTGAATGCCTCCCCCCACTTCTGTTTTCTGGTGTATTTTTTATAGTTTTGCCCTGCCCTGGACTTAGGAGCTCCACAGACTGTAGTATATAGGAAATTTTATCTATGGGCTTTATGAACATTATTTATACATGAATTATAAACCACTCATCATTTTTAGCATAAATAAGAACTATAAACTTTCTACAGCCTGAAAAATTGGACAAATGTAAGGAAAGCGTCTACATGGGGGTTTTAATCAATCAATCAAATCATTTTTATCATCAGGATGATCCTCTCTTTTATCATTATTAATATTATATTTATTGTTTATTATATTCATTATTTATTTTATCATATATTTATTCAGGTTTAATTGCAGTGTTGGCACTTTGAAATAAATATGTTGGTTTTGTGTTGCAGTTTGGGCACTCGGGCTCAAAAAGGTTCGCCATCACTGCCATAGGAGATATGAGAGTGGGGCGATTTTGCCCCCTTTTTTCACCCCCTTAGGGACGGAATTTCCAAAAATCCTTCTTTAGTGGGTGTCTACGTCATAAAAACAATGTCCCTTCAAAATTTCACATGCCTAGATTAAACAGTTTGAGCTGGGCGTTGATGAGTCAGTCAGTCAGGACTTCTTCTTTTATATATATAGATGTACATAGTTTTTGAATTTTGTTTTATTTTCAGGATTGGTTCCCCCCCCCCCGTACCTGAAAGCCTTGCTCTTCTTCTGTTTCCTTTGCTGAAGTCATCATTCTTTTGTGCTTCTTTTCTTGGCTATTTTTTCATGTTAGTATTTGTATTTGACTTCAGGTCCCCCACCCCTTCTTTACTTTTGTACAACATTTTTTGTTGCTGGCTGTTTTGGCAGTGGAACAGATTTTCGTGGTGCTTCTACAGGCCAACATTTGAGGGAGGGGGCAGCCCTACCTAACTATCAAGATCAGATTTTCAGGGGGCACAGAAGACTATAGGAGGAGGGGGGAAATTAGCAGATAGGACCAGCTGCCGATGTCTGCTCTGCTCCTTCTTACATGGACCTACATGGACCTACATGGATAGAATAATTTCTATTCTATCTCAGGCAACAGGTCAAAGGGAGACACATGCCTGAGACATATGAAACCTACCACCAAGCCATCGGGATATTTGTAAGAAGACCAAAACACTGGTTTATGAAGCCATTGTATTACCAACTTTATTGTATGCCTGCGAAACATGGACTATCTATAAACGTCACTTCCACCTCCTTGAAAGATTTCATCAACGTTGCCTCCGGAAAATCCTGCGAATTACTTGGGAAGATAGGCGAACAAATGTCAGTGTAATGGAAGAAGCAAAGACTACTAGCGTTGAAAAAATGATCCTTCAACGCCAACTTCAGTGGACCGGTCATGTTGTTTGAATACCTGACTGCCGTCTCCCAAAGCAGTTACTTTATTCCCAGCTCAAGGATGGAAAGCGGAATATCGATGGTCAATAATAAGAGGTTTAAAGATGTTCTTAAGGCTAATCTAAAAAAATGCAATATAAACATCGAAAACTGGGAAGCTCTGGCCCATGAACGATCTAACTGGAGGTTGGCCTTTCACAAAGGTTCTATGAACTTTGAAGAAGCCCGAGTGCAAGGTGAAAGGGAGAAACGTGCTAAGCGAAAAGCACGTCAAACGAATCCTTTACAGGACCATCTTCCATCTGGTAACCTGTGTCCTCACTGTGGGAAGCTGTGCGGATCTAGAATTGGCCTCCACAGTCACTTATGGACCCATCGCTAGAGTCCACACAATTTTTCTTTAGAATTTCCTCCTTTTAAAATTTTCTTTTTGTAAATTTTTATCCTGGAAGACAATCTTACTCGGTCACGGGTGATCGCCTGATGATGATGACCACCAAGCCATGTTGAGTGTGATGGGCTAGATGTTCCACTGATTTCACTCGAGGCATATCTTTTTTTCCGGATGAAATCAACTTGCAATTGACTGTTTGTGACTTTGGTATATCAAATTCATCTTGTGTCAAGATTGCAACTAGCAAATGTTAAAATGGCATGTCAGTTCTGAATGTGGCAAGTTACATTCTTGGCATTTATCAGCACATTCAACAAACCATTTTAATACACTAAAATACATTTGAAAAGTCCATTTAGGTTCCTTTCATCATTTCAAGCCATTTTTTAAAAATATGTAGACAACTTTCTGCATGTGCTGTAAAAGAATGCTAAATCCAAGTTATTTCTGGCGAATCCGATCAGAACCCAATTTTATTTAATTTTTTGCCTAATATGAAGAGAAAATAGATATTCACAAATGAATCAAAAATGTTTTCCTCTGAGGAAATGGCAGGTTTTTAACTGTGGCACTCATGACCAAGAAAAACTGCACTGGTTTCTGGGCCCTATTCAAAGTGTTGGTGCTGACCCTTTAAAGTCCTAAATGTCTTAGGACCAGTCAACCTGAAGGAGCACCTTCTCCCATATGTTCCTGCCTGGCTGCTAAGATAATCTTCAGAGGCTCTTCTCTAGGTGCAGTCACGCCAGGGCTGGCCTACCCTTGAGGCAGGGTGAGACAGCGGATTGGGAGCAGCAGTGAATTGTGCCACTAAGCTCTGCCTCACTCTGCTCCCCTGCCCTGTTGTGATATGTATCACTTTACAAGCTTCAGTACATTGTTTACACATGGAAGGTACAGTGTGGTCTGTAAACAGGTTTATTATGTCTAGACCACAGAGTCTATTCTCAGAGGCATGAGAACCAGAACTGTGGGAAAGGAACGAGCTAGTCACATGGTTTGTATGTTCTGATGACGTACTAACTTGTTCAGGCAGAAGCCATTTTAAGGGGAAGGTTTTCTTCTCCACCTTCTTGTTCTTTTCCTTTGTTCCTGCAACAGTGTAACACCTTTGCTGAGGTGGAGTGAAGCTCAACTTACTCCACTGGACTTAATGCTTGCTATGCATTTATACTCTGCACATGGACTGTAACTAGGAAGTGTATACTCTGTAGAACTTTACTTGATGAGTAAATAAACAGGTAGTATTAGAACCTGTGGTGTTCCAGAGTGTTTCCTGACTCCATGGATTAATCTGCAATGGGGAAGCTGGAAGCAAGTGTCATAACAAGGGCAAGCTGGGCTGATAAGGCTGGTTCTGCACATTGCATGCTGCGAAGGGAGGTGAGCTCTGCTAAGATCTGTGTGTGGAAGTCCAGGCAGTTGAAAGCACACAGATTGGATTTTAAAATCTCCCCACCCAGCACCAGGAGGGTCCATTGCTGCAGCCGTCAGCAGATGTTCTGCAGAGTCATGCAAGCTGCTCTTGGGCCATGGCATTTGCTGCCATGAGAGAGTGGCCGGCAGGGCTCTCTAGAGCAGCTGCCTGTCTTCTCCTTCCCTTGTTGTGCATGGCCAGAAGAATTGGCTGTGGAGCTCTCACAAGAGCTCACCCAGATCTCACGAGACCTGCGCAAACTCCCACGAGTTCTCATGAGAGCCCTGTGGCCGCTTCTTCCAGCTGCACAGCTCTCCATAGAACTGATGTGGTGGGATTTTAATATGGTGATGGACAAAAATATTGATAAATCAAATCCGACAGGACAAGAGAAGAGAAATAATTTAACAGTATTAAATAAAATAATTAATAAGGAAGGACTGGTTGATGTTTGGAGGGGGGTAAAGGGACTGGAAAGAGGGTATACGTATTATTCACCAGCGACGAAGAACTTTTCTAGGATAGATTATATTTTTGTTTCTAAGACCCTGATGTCAAGAGTGAGGAGTTCAGAAATAGGTGTTATAAAAGTTTCGGATCATGCTTTAGTTAATATGGATATTAGTGGAAGACCGCCAACCTGGTCTTCTGCGCGGGTTCAATACTAAGGGGGTAGCGAGTCCTGGGGGCGGGCCTTCTCCGAGGTCCCCCAGCGACTATCACCCTTAGCCTAGAACAAAGGGATAACTTATAGCCACAAAAGTATCTTTTATAAAACAGGTTTATTTACAAAATGACCGTCACAAACCCAGACACACGCCAGCAATACAGCTTATCAGTACAGCACAAAGTAGCAAGCAAGAAATCTCAAGGACACCGTGATTTCAGGGCTCTCAGCTAGTTAGTTCAGCTCGGGCTCCAGCAGAGGCCCGGTCAACCGCATGCTGCTAGCTGGGTTCCCGGCGGAGGTCCGGTCTACCCAAGCGGCTAGCTGGGTTCCCGGCGGAGGTCCGGTCTACCCAAGCGGCTAGTGAGTGATTTCAGCTTGGTTGCCCGGGGGTCCGGTCAACCCAAGCGGCCAGTGATTTCAGCTTGGTTTCCCGGGGGTCCGGTCAACCCAAGCGGCCAGTGATTTCAGCTTGGTTTCCCGGGGGTCCGGTCAACCCAAGCGGCCAGTGATTTCAGCTAGCTGGAGTATGCCGGGTGCTGCTACCCGGGGTTGCCGATCCCTTCGTTCCCTTACCCCAAGCATGGGGCAAGACTGCTGATCAGGTCCAACAACTCAGTTCCCTTGCGCAGGGTGTTTTATACCTTGGGTTTCAGGTAGCCCCTCCCTCTGCAATCAGGTGGGTGGCCAATCAGGTGGGTTGCCACCCTCCTCAGGTGGGCGGCCAATCAGGTGGGTTGCCACCCTCCTCAGGTGGGTGGCCAATCAGGTGGGTTGCCACCCTCCTCAGGTGGGCAGGCCAATCAGGTGGGTTGCCACCCTCCTCAGGTGGGTGGGGTCCCCTTGAAGCCACCTGCTTAATGGTCCCATCCTGTGGTGTTGAATGGCCCTTTCTTATGGGTGCCGAAATGTCTGCTCTCGCAAGGTATTCAAGTCTTATGTAGATGGGGCTGATATACGAGAGCATTGACGAACCTGGGGATGCTTCCTGCCTTCCCCCCTGGGGTGATTCTATGCAGATGTTGTTTGTCCCTGTTGGTCTCTGTGGAGACTGGCTGTCTCTGCCCCCTGGGTCTCCTTCCCCCCTCCTTGGTGAGTGTGTGTGTGTCAGAAAGGGGTTTTAGGTTGGCTTTCTCCACATCTCCCCCCCGGGGAAAAGATGGCATTGGGGTCCCACACCCCAATTTCCCATCGACTTGCCCATCACCTGAGAAAGCCCGGGAGAGTGCATCAGCCAAGACATTGTCCTTACCCTTGATGTGCTCAATTTCGAAGTCAAAGTCTTGCAACGCCAGACTCCACCGTAGGAGTTTTTGGTTGTTGCCCTTGACTCTATCTAACCAGCACAGGGGGGAATGGTCAGTCTGCAGGCGGAACCGTCTCCCCCAGAGGTAGGGGCGCAACTTGGTGATGGCCCACACCACGGCCAGGCACTCCTTCTCAATGGTGGCAAGACTACGTTCTCTGGGCAGGAGCTTCTTACTTAGGTATGCAACGGGGCGCAGCCCTTCTCCCACCTTCTCCTGTAACAACACCACCCCCATCCCGGCCTCAGAGGCATCCGTCTGTAGAACGAAGGGGGATTCGAAGTCTGGGGCTTGCAGAATGGGAGCTGCCGTGAGGCAGGCTTTTAACCCGTCGAAAGCGGTCTGGCAAGCCGCGGTCCACTGGACCCTGTTCGGGTGGCGCTTCTTACAAAGATCAGTCAGAGGGGCGGCTAGCTGACTGAAGTGTGGCACAAACTTCCGATAGTACCCTGCAAGTCCCAGAAAAGCCTGCACCTGTATTTTGGTTGCGGGTTGGGGCCATTTCTGAACCGACTCGGTCTTAGCTTCCATGGGTTTGATGCTCCCCCCTCCGACGCGATGTCCAAGGTACTCAACCTCCCCAAGTCCCACCTGGCACTTCTTTGCTTTCACCGTCAACCCAGCGTCCCGGATCCGCTGGAACACCCGCCGGACATGCTGCAGATGCTGCTCCCAAGTGGAGCTAAAGATAGCTATGTCGTCCAGATAGGCACAGGCAAATTCTCCCAACCCGTTCAGCATTCCATTCACCAGCCTCTGAAAGGTTGCCGGACCATTCCGGACTCCGAAGGGAAGAGTGGTGAACTGGAATAAACCCAGGTGTGTGACAAAGGCAGACTTGAGCGCAGCATCCGCGTCCAGCGGAACTTGCCAATAGCCCTTGGTGAGGTCTAGGGTGGTAATGTACTTGGCCCTCCCTAGCTTCTCCAGCAAGACATCCATGTTGGGGATGGGGTAGGGGTCAGGGACGGTCACCTTGTTGATTTTCCGATAGTCCACACAGAACCGCACCCCCCCATCCTTTCTGGCCACCAGGACAATCGGGGAGGACCATGGGCTAGAACTAGGGACGATCACCCCTAGGTCTAGCATGGCTTTGACCTCCTCAGCAATGACTTGAGCATGGGGTCCCACCACCCGGTATGGCAGAGATTGCAGAGGGGGGCTGTCACCCGTTTGAATGGTGTGCTGGATGAGTGGGGTCCGCCCGGGGCGGTCTGAGAACATGGTCCCAAATTCATCCAGCACCCGCTTCATTTGCTCCCGCTGAGCCTCGGACAGGGCGGGTGACAGTGAGATTTCTTCCATTCCCCCACCATCCCCCCATTCTCCCAACAGATCCCCATCAGCGAAATCCTTATCATTATGTTCCTTCACACAGCCCAGCCCCGCACCCCGGTCTACATACAATTTCAACATGTTCACATGAAACACTTTACATTTTCCAGGAGTCCCAGCAAAGAGTATTTTGTAGTTGACTGGTCCAAGTTTCTCAACTACAGACCCCGGACCCTCCCACTTAAGACACAGCTTGTCCGTTTTGAGGGTACGCAGAACCAACACTTTATCACCCACCTCAAAAGTCCGGGCTACTGCGGTTCTATCATACAGCTCCTTTTGCCGCTGCTGGGCTGCCTTCAGATGCTGTTGGGCGGCTTCTCGAACTCTGTGGAGGGTGTCCCGTAGCCGCCGCAGAAAAGTGTGAACCGGCACGGGCGAACTACCGGCAGCCCCCTCCCATTCCTCCCGCAACAAAGCCAAGGGCCCCCGTAGTTCTCTACCAAACATCAGTTCATTCGGGGAAAACCCGAGGCTTTCCTGCGGAGCATCTCGGTAGGCAAAGAGGAGGTAGGGTAGGGCTTGGTCCCAAGTTCCCGGGTGACGGCTAGCGTACGCCCGGATCATTTCCCCCAAAGTCTGGTTGAAGCGTTCAACCAGTCCGTTGGTCTCGTGGTGGTAAGGCACCGAAGTTACATGGTCAACCCCCCCCAGGTCCCACATCTTCTGGAACAGTTTAGACATGAACCCAGTGCCGCAGTCCGACACGACCGTGCGGGGCATTCCTAAGCGGGCAAAGAGAGAGAGCAGAGTCTTAGCCAGGCTGGCTGCAGAGATGGAGGCGAGCGCAAAAGCCTCTGCGTAGTGGGTGGCAAAGTCCACTACCGTCAGTACAAACTTTTTCCCCGTCTTAGTGGGCGGGTTCAGGGGACCCACTATGTCCATAGCAATCCATTCAAAAGGGATCCCCACCACCGGAAAAGGCTGAAGGGGAGCTCTTGGGTGATCGCGATTGTGTCCCACTCGCTGGCACACATCGCAGGACCGACAGTAAGCCTTAATGTCGGAGGCGATCATGGGCCAGTAGAACCCCTCTGTAATTCGAGCTTGGGTCCGCTTTTGCCCCAGGTGTCCTCCCCATGCCACGTCGTGGGCGAGGTGCAACACAGCACGGCGGTACTGTTGGGGAACCACCAGTTGCCTCTGCTTGCGCCCCGGTGCCACTTCCCCCTTTGGCTCGAACTCCCGGTACAAAGTTCCATTGTCCCAGATAAATCCTTCCGTGGCAAGGGATACCCCGGGGTCTTGGTTGGCCAGGGCGCGACACTCTCGCAGGGACGGGTCCAGCCGCTGGGCTTCCTTGAATTGGGCTTGTGTCCCAAAGTCTTTAGCCATCTGAGCAAACCCTTCGTCCTTCGGGGGCTCCGCTATGGCCTGGTTTTCCCCGGGGTGCCCCGCAGGGGATGGGGTCACCCCGGGTGGTGGAGGGGGCACGGGCTTAGGCTCTGGGACCGGTGCGGTTACGGGCAGCCCCCCTCGCCCACCCCTGCGCCTCCCCCGCCCTCCAAAGCCGCCGCTGCCACCCCCGCGCCTCCCCTGGTTCCTCCTGCCAAAACAACGTGGGCAGGGCTCCAGAAGCGACACTGAGAAGGTAGGTGGCGGGGGGGAGGCACGGGGGCGGGCGGGGGAGGTGTTTGGGACACAATGAAGGCAGTGATGAGAGGGATAAGTATCAGGGAGGGTGTGATATTAAGGAAAAAACAAGAACAGTTTACTAAAAAGTTAGAAGGGGAGATTAGGGATTTGGAAATGAAGTTTTTGAAGGAAAGGGAGAACAGGGTTTTTGCTGAATTACAAGCTAAAAGGAAAGATCTGGAAAATAAAGATTTGGAAAAAGTTCAGAGAAACTTGATTTATTTGAAAAGAGAGTTTTTTGAAAATAGTAATAAGAATTCTAAAATGTTAGCAAGATCCACACACAAAAAGAAAGAAAAAAGTATAGTAGGGGCAATTAAAGATTAAAAAAAAGGGAAAGGACATAATCTAATGCAGGATAAATTAAAAATATTTCATGAATTTTATTCAGAATTGTATAAGGCTTAATTATAAGGCTGGAGATTGTACGGAAGAGAGGATTAATGAGTATATAGGAAAGCATTTTAAAATTAGATTAGTGGATGAAGATAGAAAAATTATGGAACAACCTTTTTCAGAATTGGAAATAGAATATGCAATAAATAAACTACCAAGGAAAAAGCCTTCCCTGTAGTGCCCCCCCTCCCCCATCTGTAGAATGCTCTTCCCAGGGAGATCCACCATGTATACATTTAGGAGCTAGGCTGAGACCTTCTTCTTCTAACAGGCATGTAATCTTTAATTTACTGTCTTTATTCTCAGCTTTACTGCTGGCTCTTCAATAATTTAATGTTTTTAATATCTTAATTTTGTGACATTTGAATTGTCTGTATTATTATGCTGGTTGCTATTTTACTGCTGTTTTCCACTTTTATGATTGTAAACTACTCCAAGGGCATTTGTCAGATGGGCAGTATATAAATCCAATTAACTTTTAAAACTAGAGGAGATAAAAGGATGTCACCTAGTTTAGCATAGAAGCTGACATTTATTTATTTATTTATTATGTTTTGCTTTTAAATAGTAGTATACAGTGGCAATTTCCCAAAGCCTATTAAGGCTCCCTCAAGTGTTGTCATTTCCTTTCTTCTTTAATCATTCTCCTATTAATGTTTTTCCTTCAACTATGCACACCCAAACCCTTCTGAGCACATCTAAGGTCTGGCCCACATAAGCAGCAGAATGAGGGCGTAGAATGGCCTGCCCTGCTTCAGACTAAATGTGGGGTTCCCCCTCCCATTTTTTAAAGCTCTCCTCCATTAAAAGTCCTGCAAAAGTGAAAACAGAAAACTAGCAGAGCAGGCTAAGGGCTAATGTAATGTACGTAATACCCATAACCTCTCACCCATATAAATGGTGCAAAACACGGTTTTACATAAATTAATATGTACGAATTAATATGAACCTGCCCATAATTTTGGATCATCAAATGCCATGTTATATGACTGACCACCTAGAGATGCCTTGTTGGTGGGTGCTCTCAGCAATGGAGAGTGCTACCCTATGTATGTTTACTCAGAAAAAGAAAGTCTCATTAAGTCCAATGGGGTTTACTTCCAGGTAAGTGTGTATAGGATTTCAGCCTTAAAGTCTAATTTCTTACTACAATTAGAACCAAATTTAACACCACTAAACATAGTAGATATCTTATGTGTGAACACTACACTCAGATATACTATTGCTGATGTGGATTTTTGCATGTCTCTCAAATTACTAAATTGCATACCCCATGGAAATGGCTCACAGTGAGCTGAAATAAATCACATAGGGTTCAGCTGTGTCAAACATAAACACTTCTATGCCCTACTGATTTCAGTGGTAGAGTTAAAACATGCGTTTACCACTGAAATCAGTAGAACCTGGTGGATTCAGGAGGCTTCAGTTTAGATGACTAGCCCATAATCTAAATAAGTTCTTGGAAAGACAGTTTAATTAGAGCAACATCACAAAATGATATTATGTCATTGTTGTAGGCAGATATGCTAGCACAAAATGGTATGAATGCGGACACAGATGTGTTGTAGTACACACACATACAGTTCACATTTTCAACACAATCACAGACTGCTGCTGTTTGTTTCGCTACCTATTGGAATAGGTGACCCATACATTGGAAGAAGGATAACAAGTTATAAGATTTCCATATAATTTTCTTCATTTGATAACTTCGTATTTTCAAAAATTTAAAGCACTGTGACTGAAACATTCTATCATTCTATGCACATTCACTTAGGATGATAGTTGATTAAACTCTGATAACACATAAGATTCTAAATGAGAGATGCTCCTAGCTTTCACCTCTTTTATTATGTCTGGCTCTAGGCCCAAGACAGATATGTCATGGCACTCTGTTCATTATGTAACCAGGAAAGAGAACAATGTCTCACCTCCAATGGTGTAATGTGCAACACTGCTTCGTGATCTCAAAGTTGTTATAAGAATTTCAATAGCACCTAATAAAGACTGCAGTCCACCCCCAACTTTTTTTACATGCTTCCTATCATTCTGTAAACATTTCCTGCTTGTTCATCTTGTTTAAGGAAAATATGCAGTGCATATTGGATTTTGCTGTTGTTTTTGATCCCATTTTTCTCCACTTATGTCAGATTTCAAAGGAGCATATTTGGTGCAATGTAGCACAGAAGTAATCAAATGAAGAAAATTATAGTGAAATCTTTTAACTTGTTATCCTTCTTCCAATGTATGGATCACCTATTCCAAAAGGTAGCGAAACAAACAGCAGCAGTCTGTAGTACACACACATCTGTGCCAGCATTCATACCATTTTCAAAATTGGTAGTGTATACTGGTATACACGCTTCCTTCTAAATGGAGATTAGCTTTGTGTAGGGAAAATACTATGTGTGAAGCGGACCCAAGTCAAAGAAGTTGATAGCCTTTGACAGATTTGCTACAGTTCAGGAAAGTACGAAGGCTGGAGCTGAAACATAACTCTCAGTAAATTTCTCAGAGTAAAAGTAAAATTCTCATGTATCAGAAGCCCCATTCAGGCATTCTATATTTGTGTTTAAGTAATGTGAGGAAGAACAAGGATGAGCACGCTAGCTCCACTCCATTGTTATTCATCTTCCTTGTGCTGAGGGCAACGTCAAGAGTGGGGAACCTTTTATATCTGTGAAATTTCACTGTTCAAGGTAGAACAGTGATTTTTCCAGGGTTCTACGTTACACAGGGAATTCTCCATGGATACAAAAAGCTCCCTGCTGCAAAGGTTCACCTCCACAAGGAGGACAAAGAGCACAGTGATAGAGCAGAGCTAGTGTGCTCATCCTCACTCTCCTTCACAGGTTAGTTAAAAGTCAAATATGGAATGCCTGAACAAAGCTAGATTGACAACAATCATGGAAAAGCATGCTGTTCTTAAATTTTATAATCTCAAAGTCTTGGGGGTCAAAAGGATAACACATTCAGATATGAAGTACCGTATTTTTCCGTCTATAAGACGCCCCCATGTATAAGACGCCTCCCACTGGGCAGTTTTGCAACCGCGCGGTTCTCTCCTCGGCTTACTTCCGTGTATAAGACGACCCTCAATTTTTAGTCTAGCGATTTTAGGAAAAAGTATAGTCTTATACATGGAAAAATACTGTACTAGTTTCATGTAAACTTAAGATCTACCTAAAACTAGACCTTAAGGTTCAAATTTTGTACCTAGTGAAAGTATAATTTAAGTTCGATGGGATGAGCAAGGGCTGGCATACATCTTATTGTAATGTGAATCAGTGGTGAATCTTTAGGATTTTGAGCAAAGGACTTTGTTTATAGTAATTTAAGAATCTGCTTTGCTAGCAACCCCATTGCTCAAAACCACAGCACCAATTTAGCTATAGCTTTGTTTTGCCTTGGCTTGCCCAGATTAGACTGCACACTCTAGAACCTGATTGCCTTCTGGACATATTTTAAGAACATACGCTGGATCAGACCAAGGGTCCATCTGGTCCAGCATTCTGTTCACACAGTGACCAACCAGCTGCCCATGGGATCCCACAAGCAGGACATGAGTGCAACAGCACCTTCCTGCCCATGTTCCCCAGCAACTGGAGTTCATAGGCATACTGCCTGTAATACTGGAGAAAGCATATAGCCAATCAAGACTAGTAGCCATTGATAGCCTTCTCCTTCATGAATTTGTCCAATCCCCTTTTAAAACTGTCCAAATTGGTGGCTATCACTACATCTTGTGGAAGTGAATTCCATAGTTTGTGAACTATGAGCTGTGTGAGGAAGTACTTCCTTTTATCTGTCCTGAATCTCCCACCAATCAGCTTCATGGGGTGACCCTGGGTTCTAGTATTATGAAAGAGGGGGAAAAATGTTTCCCTGTCCACTTTCTCCACACCATGCATAATTTTGTACACCTCTATCATGTCTCCTCTTACACGCCTTGTTTCTAAGCTAAACAATCCCAGCTACTGTAACCTTTCCTCATAGGGGAGTTGCTCCAGCCCCTTCATCATTTTAGTTGCCTTTTTCTGCAGTTTTCCCAACTCTACAATGTCCTTTTCTAGGTGTGGTGACCAGAACTGTACACAGTATTTCAAGTGCGGTTGCACTATAGATTTGTATAAGGGAAGTATGATCTTGGCAGTTTTATTTCCAATTCCTTTCCTAATTATGTCTAAAGTGGAGTTTGCCTTTTTCACAGCAGCTGCACACTGGGTTGACATTTTCATCGAGCTGTCCACCATAACCCCAAGATCTCTTTCTTGGTCAGTCACCTCTAGCTCAGATCCCATCAGATTATACTTGAAGTTGGGATTTTTTGCCCAACGTGCATTACTTTACACTCGCTTACATTGAACTGCATTTGCCATTTTGATGCCCATTCTCCCAGTTTGGAGAGATCCTTTTGGATCTCCCCACAATCCCTTTTTGTTTTCACCACCCGAAATAATTTGGTGTCATCAGCAAACTTGGCCACTTCACTGCTCACTCCTGATTCCAGATCATTTATGAATAAGTTGAAAAGCATTGGTCCCAATATAGATCCCTGTGGGACCCCACTGTTTACATCCCTCCACTGGGAAAATTTACCATTTATTTCTACCCTCTGCTTCCTGTTCTTTAACCAGGACCTCCCCTCTTATTCCATGACTGCTAAGTTTGCTCAGGAGCCTTTGGTGAGGGACTTTGTCAAAAGCCTTTTGGAAGTCCAAGTAAACAATGTCTACCAGATAACTCCTGTCTACATGTTTATTGACACTCTCAAAAAACTCTAAAAGGTTAGTGAGACAGGACTTCCCTTTGTGGTAGCCATGTTAATTCTTTCTTTATTTTATCCAACCCAGGTTACTGAAGTATAGTACTGGCCTTCTCTCACCCTGGCACAGCTCTAGGTCTGACTTCAAATGGACCAGAACCAGGCTACATTCTCTTTTAACACTGGTACCTAGCTGAAGGAATAGTTTTTCTAATACCAAATTTCTGGTAAACAGCAAAACCAGGGTAATCCAAACTGATGTGACATTTTCAGAAATGCTTTTTATTCAGGGGGTCACTGCAGACTCACCATCTACTCTGTTTTAGACTATACTAATTCTCTATAGCACTGGACCAGAATAACTCAACTTTTGCAACATTTTCAGGCAAGCATACAAAATGACTTGGGACATAGCTTGAATATCATTAAGCACAGACAATTTATTTATTGAAAGGGAACTAGAGTGACACCATAAGACTTTTAGGCAGTATCCAGTGCAACAGGAAGCCAGCCCTTCCTAGAAACAAGCCAAAATGCATGTTTCTGGAATGGGGCAGGTCAGCAGAGCTCCCTTCTGCGAGTTCTGCTGACCTGTTCCATTCTGAAAACAAGTGTTTGGGCTCATTTCCAGTTTCTTTAGGATGTGGTAGCTCCTGGCTGCACTGGTGATGGGTCCCATTGGCACACATGCAGCACTGAAAACTGCCCTTAGAAATCAAAAGAAAGTGCACTATATCTAAAGCTCTACCTTAATGAAAATCAACATAGTGCACATATACTTCCCCTGGGAAAGATCAAACTAATCAAACCTATATGTGAATAGTCCTACACGTGGCACACCTCCATCACACATTAATTTATATACATGGTGGATGGGTGTGTGCTGGTTCTTCAACCACACAAAGAGGATCAGGGGGAAATGTGAGCTGGCCCTATATCTTGTGAGAATGTGAAATGACCTCACATTTTAAGTTATTTATTCATTTAAAATTCTTTCTGAGCCACCTTTAAGGGTTGAACAAGGGATGTCAGAGAAACCTGCAATGGATTTAAATGAGTTCGGATTTCTATTAATCCAACCTGTGGATTCCACAGCAGACCGGCTTTTTCTGAATGATGTGGATTCTGTGGGCTGGTTGGTTTTTGGTTGTTGTTTTTTAACTTTTGGGGGAGATTTGCACTAATTCACACTTGCACTAATTCACACTTGCACAAGTGCAAATTAACACAAGTGCAAATTGACACAAGTATAACAAAATTCTTGGACTTCCCTAAAAAAAGCTTGATTCCATCAATGAGCAGATGCCCGACAATCCTCAAAACGCAGATGGAATGGGTTTAACAAAATCCGTACATCCCTAGGTGGAACCCTCTCATCACTAATAACTACTGTAGGAGTATAGATCTATATTCCAGAACAGGTAATTTCCATCACTAACAAAGCCAATTTGCTTCTGATTAAAGTATTTTCCCCCCACAGACTGCTCTTTAGATGGCAAAGCTAAAAGCAATAGAAATCTGTCTCACTTTTTATGCAAAAGCTTATGTGATTTGATCATATATAATGCAAAATCAAAATTTTAGATTACATATAACACAACTCAAATCCTTTTCTTCTTTTTTTGCAATCAGAGGGCAGTGGTCAGAAATCAAGCATGGTAATATGCTAACTTGCTTTCACACAAAAATGGTATACTGTTTCAGGTCTGATTCTGTTTCAGTGTGTGATAACATTACATTGAGCATAAAGGTGAAAACATAACAGAGTTAATTGCTGTGCTGCCCAGTCCTGTACATGCATACTGAGAAATAGAGCTCAACAGGTTCTTGTGTTCAATGGGACATTCTCAGAACTATTATTATTTACAAACCCTACCTTTCCTCCAAAGAGCTCAAAACAGTATACATTTTCACTTTCCCTCTTTCATCCTCATAACAACCCTGTAAGATAGATCAGGCTGAAAGAGAGGGACTGGCCCCAGTGGCCCAAGGTCGCCCAATGAGCTTCATACCTTAACGGGGTCTCCTTAGTCCAGCACTCTAATCACTACATCACACTGGCATAAATAGGTCTATACAACTTTGCAGCTCACCAGGGCCAGCCTCACTATTAGGCAAAGAGAGGCAGTTGCCTCAGGCAGCGGATGCTGGGGAACAGGGAGCAGTGGCAAGGTGTTGGTGGACAAAGATTTATGGGCCATTTGGCCTGCCCTGTACCCTCTTAGTTAGCTTGCTGTTCTCTGATGTGATGGAAGATGCTGCCTGTTGCCAGTGTTGAAGTCAGAGTCAACTGCCAGTGTGCTTGGCTTCTGTACCTGGAATGGAGGCGGGGTACCATCTGTCCATCACCTCTGGCAGCAAAATGTCTTGGGCTGGACCTGCTCAGGTCTAAAGTATCAAACAACCCAACTTTAACAATGTTGACTTGGAAGTAAGCCCCAGTGTATTTACTCTCAAGTTTAGGATTAATGCCTAAAGCACATATACTTGGGGAAAGGTCCCATGAAAATCAGTGAGACTTAGTTCCAGGCAAAGACAGCTAGGACCAGGCTGCATGAACTCTGGGTTTTTCAAATCTACTTCTTCCCCTTAGTTCTACTGTTGTACTAATAATTTAATTGTACTTTTACATTCTTTGTGTGGGTCAGAGGTCTTGATTCATGATTCCAATCAAATCAATAGGAGAGTTTCCATTAATTTCAACAGCCTTTAAGTCAAGCCTTGGGTTCAATGCCAGGCTGGCTGAAAACTGAATCCAGTAGTTCTCATTTGGGAATGAATGCATGAAACATCATGAGTCAGTACAATAAAAATAATACAATCAATTAGAATTATCTAACTTAACAGGAGATTATTATATCTCAAATAGTGAGTAGAAATGTTAAGGAGTAGTAAATTCATACTGAGTAATCAATCTTGAACCAATTCCTCAGAGACTCAATGAAAGGTTTCTGTCAGCTCTGCTGCCCAAGACCTCTCATTTGTAGCGCTCAGGGGTCTGCAACCTTTAAGACAAAAAGAGCCACTTGGACCCGTTTCCGAAGAGAAAAAAAAAACTGGGAGCCGCAAAACCATTGTGACATTTAAAACAAATATAACACTGCATATATTGTTTGTTACTGCTATATATACAGGATCGTGCAGTCAGCTGTCAATCTGAAGAAAAAAAGGACTTTCACTAAACAATGTAAAATATATTTTTGCAAATTAATAGCTAATTAAAATATTAGCTATTGATGAGGGTGCTACTGCTGGATGGTGCTGATGATGGGATGCTACTGCTGGGGGGGAGGGTGTTGCTGGTGGATGATGGGATGCCACCAGCAACATCCTCCCCCCCCAGCAGTAGCACCCTCATCATCCACCAGAAACACCCTCCATGTGGTAATAGCACCCCTCATCATCCATCAGCAGGATTTGCTGGGGGGGAGGGTGTTGCTGGTGGATGATGGGATGCCACCAGCAACACCCTCCCCCCCAGCAGTAGCACCCTCATCATCCACCAGCAAATCCTGCTGATGGATGATGATGGGTGCTATTACCACATGGAGGGTGTTTCTGGTGGATGATGAGGGTGCTACTGCTGGGGGGGAGGATGTTGCTGGTGGCATCCCATCATCCACCAGCAACACCCTCCCCCCCAGCAGTAGCATCCCATCATCAGCACCATCCAGCAGTAGCACCCTCATCATCCACCAGAAACACCCTCCATGTGGTAATAGCACCCCTCATCATCCATCAGCAGGATTTGCTGGGGGGGAGGGTGTTGCTGGTGGATGATGGGATGCCACCAGCAACACCCTCCCCCCCAGCAGTAGCACCCTCATCATCCACCAGCAAATCCTGCTGATGGATGATGAGGGGTGCTATTACCACATGGAGGGTGTTTCTGGTGGATGATGAGGGTGCTACTGCTGGGGGGGAGGGTGTTGCTGGTGGCATCCCATCATCCACCAGCAACACCCTCCCCCCCAGCAGTAGCATCCCATCATCAGCACCATCCAGCAGTAGCACCCTCATCATCCACCAGAAACACCCTCCATGTGGTAATAGCACCCCTCATCATCCATCAGCAGGATTTGCTGGGGGGGAGGGTGTTGCTGGTGGATGATGGGATGCCACCAGCAACACCCTCCCCCCCAGCAGTAGCACCCTCATCATCCACCAGCAAATCCTGCTGATGGATGATGAGGGGTGCTATTACCACATGGAGGGTGTTTCTGGTGGATGATGAGGGTGCTACTGCTGGGGTGGTGGTGTTGCTGGTGGCATCCCATCATCCACCAGCAACACCCTCCCCCCCAGCAGTAGCACCCTCATCATCCACCAGAAACACCCTCCATGTGGTAATAGCACCCCTCATCATCCATCAGCAGGATTTGCTGGTGGATGATGGGGGTGCTACTGCTGGGGGGGAGGGTGCTACTGCTGGATGGTGCTGATGATGGGATGCTACTGCTTGGGGGCACAAGCAAAAGAAATGCAATATTAAAGCAAGAGGCACTTACCTTGAATTTTAAGAAAAAGTCCTTATAACCCCCTTTGGCGCGTGCAGGAGCCCTCCTCTCTTCTGCAGCTCACCCGCTCGCGTCCCTGCTGCTCGGGGGGGGGTGCTGCTGCCGCGCCAAAGTTCCCCCGCCCCGCCAAAGTTCCCCCGCCAAAATCATAGCGCGGGGGGGGGTCCAGCGCGCCGAAGCAGCTGGATGTGACGCGGCGGCGGACGTGACGCGGCGGCGGTGGCGGACGTGACGCGGCGGCGGCGGATGTGACGCGGCGGATGCGGCGGCGGCGGCTTCAGCGGCTCCGGCATTGGCGGAGGCGGCGGCAGCTAGAGCAGCGCGGAGAACGCTCCGCGCCACTCAGAAGAGCGAAATCGGGCTGCCCCCGAGGCGGCGGCGGCGGAGCAGGGCAGCCTTGTCCGGAGCCGCGGCAAAGGCTTGAAAGAGCCGCATGCGGCTCCGGAGCCGCGGGTTGCCGACCCCTGCTCTAGAGCAAATCTGGAGCATGAGCTCTACATGTGAGCTACATTCCCAAACAAACCTGCATTCAGAGCCTTCTTAAAGTAACAGATAATTATAATTTCTGACTGTGAAAAAAGTTCTGCTCATTCAGATGCCTTTATTTCTGATGGACAGGTGCTTCCAGACAGAGGGCTGCTAGCGCTACCAATCAGAAGGCATTGCACAGCTATTCTGTCTTTGTCACCTTAACAGATCTTCTGTGGCAAGAGAAAAGAAGCAGTGGGAAAACATGGGAGGGTTATGAGTGGAAGATGACGATGTCTCTGGGCCCTCCATAAAATTCTGTGA
The DNA here is from genome assembly GCA_021292165.1 of Shinisaurus crocodilurus. Taxonomy (NCBI): domain Eukaryota; kingdom Metazoa; phylum Chordata; class Lepidosauria; order Squamata; family Shinisauridae; genus Shinisaurus; species Shinisaurus crocodilurus. The sequence continues at coordinate 200,469,874 of CM037879.1, forward strand.
ATGAGGCAGGGCAATGGTGTGATAAGAGCCTTGCCTTGTAGCACCCCTTATCCCTAAAATATGAAAGTGTCATAACAGACAACCTGGAAGTAACAACAATAATTCGTACCTCATAAGCTGGCCTACTCTGTATTGGCAGTTATGGAGAAGAGTTAAGCAACAGAGCATGCAATTTAACCCTTTCCATAAGAGACTCAAACTTTAAGCTCTCAGATCCCTCCTTACCAAACCTATGGGAAATCCTTGGCATTATCATACGTAATGCTAAGAAGCCCATTTGAACCCATCACTTTTTCTTTGTGCCACATCTAAATGCTCTTAATGTGCAAGAGAATTCAAAAGGAGAAAATCAAATATGAATAAACATCTTCAGTGTCTGAGTTTTACATTTGGGTTCTATTTAAAACAAAGCTTATTTATGTCTTGAATGTGAAAATTATATGGAATTGTTTCATCCTTCTTAACAGAAACTCCACTTGTCCCAAGTTTATTACTTGGGTATATGCAAACATTCATTCCTGGCTGGTATTTAGACAATAAGATGTCACTCAGGAGGTGTGTTCTACCTTTTTAAATACATCCTCTAATCAAGAGGATTAAAAATATTATTTCCTTCCAATCTCCCCCCCCCCCCATAATAGTAAATTACTACTATCCCTACACAGTCTATTCCTACATGGACATCATTTTAAAGGCAAAACTATAAAAGGAACCTTCAATATTTATAGCAGTCAGTTGGGCAAAATATGCCATTGGTATATACGCGCACACAGAGAGAGAGAGAGACGACAGCAACAGTAGGGAACTCCTAACATCCTTGTTATTAAAACTAAACCTTTAAAATTATTTGCTCTCTCATAATCTTGTCATGTAAACAAGAGAATTCAGACACAAATAGTTAGATACTGTAAAGTTCTGTTAAGCATGCCTCATTTGTGTTTTAGACAGATTGACTCAAGGTATTTTGTTCCGGATATGTAGAATATCACATATGAGTGCTAAGCGACAGTAGTTGCCCTGCCTGCTATAGTGGTCACGAATAATCATAGGTTCTACATTTTTAAAAGCCTCTTTTAATGGAAAATGTGAAGAAATAACTAGTCAATACATTTATTTAAAATTATTTTTAGGCTTCCTTTAAGGGCTGTTGTCACCCTCTCGTTTGGTGGTTTAAATAGCTACTTTATGGGTAATAACAACAAAATATTTCACTTGCTGTACATGATGGCAACCTTTGAGATCAAGATAATTGCCACCAACCAATAACTCATCTCCAAATTCACCCTTTATGCTGGCTCATGTGAAGATGGCCAGGACAACTCATGTAAGCACTGCAACAAAAAAGTTAACAGCTGAACCAAGGGTATCTTTACTTCCGTTCCTCTCTGTCTCTCTTTCTTTGCCAGCATACAGTATTTCTACCACCTTCTTATTAGAAGTCAGTCTAATTACAAGTATTATTAGGCAGTCTCTGTAGTATTAGAAGTATTAGGCAGTCTCTGTAGTAGGTCTAAAAATACAGATTTGGAGTGCATTGGAGGTGGTGGCTAAACCAGCCTAACTAAATGAACACTAAAGGTAACAAGAAAGCAAAATAATAGTAATAATACATCTACATAACTTTGGTGATAAACATTAATACTATATATCGGCTAAACATTTTTGGAATCTCAAAGGATGAATATTGACAGTGGCAGTAAACACAGAGGGGCCGGTCGGGCTTGGCTGTTGTCACCCATAGGCAACATCCAAGAGGGAGAGAGGGGCTCATGGTACACAGTGGCAGGTGATGGCAGTGCAGACAGCATGGGATGTGCAGTCACCATCTTGATTCACCTGCACACCACAGCAACTTGGAACTGCCTGGCTCACTTCCTATTTCCACCAACCACCCCAGTGGCAGCAACAAGCCCTTCCCCCTCAGCTGCTGCTCAGTGGTGCAGGGCCAGCCCCACCAGTAGGCAGAGTGAAGTGACCACTTCAGACAGCCGACGCCCCTTCCTCAAGCACCACTACTGAATATTGAACAACATTTGGAATACCAAATGGGGACAAATTACAGTTAAAAGTAAAAGCAAAGTGGAACAAGTATGTAATAGCCCTCCATAGGAATAAGAAATGGATGAGAAGAGGAACAAAAGAATGACAAGGCAACAAAAAGCAGCTTTCCCTGTCTCAGGAAAGAAAAGGAAACCCTCTTAACATTAGAAATTCACTTCAGCCTAACAACTAGAGCTCTTCCATTTAGGCACGAAGGGAAAAATTAAGGACAATGCAGGATCTTCCAATAAAACTTGATTGGTTCACTGAACTCAGCTTTGAGCATCTGACCTAACAGTCTCACTTTCAGCATTTATCCTCAAAATGATCCCCTCCTTGAGGTCACACTGAGTGACAAAGCTCAATCACTTCTGGGGTCAAGCTTGTGTCACAATGATATTGGCTGATCATTCTTACGGAAGTTAATGGGTGACCTTCAAATGGCACCACTCAACTCTTTCAGTGTGCATTTACCAAGCAAAGGGACTACTATCTATTCAGGAGGGCAGGGCAGGGGTTGTACTCTCCAAAGACTACTGAGGAGAGTAGAAAGTATATCTTCCAAATCCTCAGAGTATTTGCTCTTCCAAATCCTGAGCATTCACTCTTGCATGGTTCTCCAGAAGCAGAATGTCCTTTGAAGAGTAGCTACACATTCCAACAGAAAGGTATCAACAAGGCCAGCTAATTTTCACACACCAGTGCAGCACAGGTTTTAACACACAGTTTGAGACAAGAGAAGATAACATTCACTTTAGGCTAGTAGTATTCATACGACTGATGAAAGGAGACTAAAATAGAAATAAGCCCCCAAGGATTCATTTGTCTTCATAATTTACATCTTAAATGACATACAAATTCTACTAGTAATCACTTATTTTCCTTTTATGTCACAGTTAGAACAAATAGCAAAGCTTGAAAATACCTACAGGCAATACCAAACAACAGCTTCTACTAGAGCAGGTCCCCAACAACTAAATGTTCTTGAAGACCTAATTAAATCAATAACTCTGACTGAGTTCAGACGACATGACAACCCATTGCAGGTTGCTATCTATGATGGGTTGTCATGTCATGCAAACCCAGACCGATTTCCCCAGAGTAGCTTGTTTGTGGGCAACAAGCCACCCCAACAATCCATGGGCTGTTGTACGGATTGTTATACCCACGATGGGTTGTCATGTCACCTGAAGCTGGGTATCCAACCCCATCACAGGTACGGGGAATCGGCTACTACTGAGACCCTTGGCAAGAGTCACAAAAATGCCTTGCTGCTCTTGCCAAGCAGCTCCCAGGCAACCGCCAGTGCCCAGCTGCCCCCAAAGTGCCCAGGTGGCTGCGACTGTGAGCCTTTGGGGGCTTGGTGCAGCTTTTTTTTTTCCATTTTACCTTTCCCCCCCTCGATCGCAAAAGCCGGCCTGGCAGCTAGCTTTCGCAATCCCCATTTTGATAGCCACCAGCAGCCCCTTCCAAGTGCCTGTATATGGCTGCATATGTCCCAGTAAAAAAAAAAAACCCATTGCCCGGTCAGAACCCCTTTGTAAAGGGACCCTTTTCCTAAGAAAAAGAGGGGATACACTTTTGCACTTTCCCCAGCACCTAGAGGCTCGGGGGAAAGTGCAAAATGGTGGCCTTCTTGGCAGGGGGGGGGGAGATGAGGATCTTGTTGCAAAGAGGGTGTAAATCACAGCACCCCCTTTTCATGAGTAAAGATCACTCACACTTTTGGTTTCTCTGGACATCTCTTCTTTTGACAGCTGTCAAGAGAAACCAAGGGGGAGGGATCAATTTGGAGCCTCTTCTGGGCAATGTCCAGGGTTGTTACCTGCTGCACCTTGGCAGCAGGCACCCTGCTGGACATTGCCCTAGCCAAGACTTCAAATCCCCGCACTCATGCAATTGCAATTAAATTTGTTTTCTTTAAATTAACATGGAACTTTGCGCAAATTTTTTTCCACAAAAAGAAAAAAAGGTTCTGCCAGCCATTGCCAGCCTCTCCAAGGTGCCGCACGCTCAAGCACTCTGAAGGGGCTGTCAGTGGCTGTCAAAACGGGGATCGCAAAAGCTGGCTTTCATGATCTCCGGGGGGGGGGGGGAGGTAAACTGAAAATGGCTCACGGTCATGGAGGGGAAGGGAGGGGAGAGACAAGTTGGTCCTCTTACAGTGTCCCCTGGGATACCTGCAGGAGGACCACAGGAGAGGGAGGGGGGCGGCCAACAACCCACTGTGAACCCAGTCGTCTGTCAGGTTCACAGTGGGTTAGTCACACGACAACCCACCCACTGCGGTTTATTGCTAGGGCCGGTTAGTGTGATATGTGAATGCGCCCTCTGTGTTAAATCTCTGTCACAGAAAAGTAGCTAGCAGCACCTGTCTACATTTTACTTTTGTTAATGTTTATCCCACCCTGTCTGAAAGCTCAGGTTATATCACAACATACAATTCTCCTCCTCTTCACACACACACACACACACACACACACCTTCCTTCACACAATAATGCAATGTTTAGAATAGTTCTAAGCTTAGAGCGTACGATAAGAACAGCATGCAATCACAAGTGTCTTTGGTCAGAATTAAATCTCATTGAGTTCAATGAGACTTACTCCCAAGTAAGCAAGTGTAGGACTTTGTTATAAATTGTACTGAACACTGCAGAGTAAATGTGCTTAGGCTCATGCCGCACGGATCCCAAATCGAATAACCCAAAATGTTCACACTCAAATCGTCAAGCTGCCTTACACACCTAGCGGGGTAAATGTCCCACCCCTTGAACAACGCACATGCCATGCACTCCTACAATTACATTAATGAGGAATTCTTAGCCAATATTTTGTTTACAACATTTTATATCCCATCTTTCTTCCAAAGAGTCCTCAGGTACATGGGTTTCTTCCTGTTTTATCTTCTCAACAGTCCCCAAGTTTAGGTTGAGAGATAATGGGGAGCCCAAGGTCACCCCAGTGAACTGAATAAAGAGTTGAACCCAAAGTCTCTTTGGCCCAAATCAAACACTCCAGCAAATCACTATAGCTACATTACACTGCCTTTAAAGGGAAGAATATTTAGATATTTAAAATTGTGTTTTCCAAAATTGTGGCATTTGTTTTAACAAATACACCAAAAGGCAGTAACTCAAGCTTTACACAACACCAATGAACATCGGAATCATTGTCCTAAGAATGCATGAAATACAAGATCCTCTCATCGCATTCCATAATGTCAACTTTTCTCAGCTGGTCTGCTTTAGAACACACAAACTGGAGATGGTTTGCCTCCCAACTTTGTAAGCAAAAGTATTTATTTATTTATTTATTTATTATATTTATTAATCGCCCATCTGGCCGGCCACCCGGCCACCCTGGGCGATGTACAATTAAAATAATACAATAAAACAATACAATAAAATATGATAATTAAAACAGTATAAAAAATTCTTTTAAAATCCTAACCCACCCCATATTCCCGCCTGAACAGCCATGTTTTTAATGCACGGCGGAAGCTCATCACGGAGGGGGCATGGCGAAGCTCAATATCATTTATTGAGTACCATTATTGAGAAGGCTTCCAGATCCAGATTGCAGATTAAGAGATTAAGGCAACAGTGTCTCTCAAATTCAGGTAAAGAAGGGCAGCACACAAAAGCTCTGAAGAGAAAGTAGGAAGCAAACAACAACAAAAATAAAGGGAACAAATACAATGTGGGTGGGGGAGAGAGATGGGTTCTGTCTTGATGCTTAAGGGATGGAAGGGAGTACCATTTAGAACAAGGGAAGAAACGAATTCACTGGCAAGAAAGCATGAGGGGCACTTCTAGTTTCACCATATAAATGAAACATTCGCATTTCAGTCTCACCAACCAGCTAGGCCTAGTAAAGCAGAGTATAAATGTTTCAAATAAAATGTAAAAATAAAATCAACTTTCCCTCTTTCACCACGCACGCAAACTCGCTTCCCCAGACTTAAGAGAGCTCTAACAAAAGCTGTATAACCCCACACACCAGCCTTCCCCAAACTGGCACCCTCCACATGTGTTGGACTACAACTCCCAGAATCGCCACAGCTAGCTATGCTGACTGGAGGGTTCTGGGAGTTGTAGCTCAACACATCTGGAGGGCACCAGGTTGGGGAAGGCTGCCATACACAGCTAAGGCTGCTTAACACGTTGCCATTGACCTCAATGGGAGTGAAGCAGCCTTTCACTGCGCGCAGGATTGCAACCCAAAATGACCGGCTCTCTAAAGTGTGTGTGTCTGCGGTCGGCTGCACAACCCACGACAATGTCACAAGTCCCTCCACAAACTCTCTTTCGCCTCCCTTCTCTGCAGACCGCACGGGTAATACCAGCCAAGTTGGGCACACGGACGCTTTAAAAAGAAAGACGACGTCTCTCCGGACCTTACCGTGATATTCTTGTCCCGGCACATAGAAGGTTGGGTTTCCAGCAATGTGGAGGGAAATGAGCACCTCTCCTTGTTCCCCATCTCCTTCCAACTCCCCGTGGTGAGTGCAGAGGAAAAAGAAGGGCGAGAAGCGGGGGTAATACCCCACGGCCCCCTTGGCCACCTGGGACGCCGAGAGTATCATCCCCAGGAGCAGCGCCAGCGAGGGGCAAGTCCGTCCTCGAGAGAAACTCCGGTGGGCTGCTGCTGGTGGTGGTGGCGGCGGCGGCGGCGGCGGGGTCCGCTTTAGCTCCATGCTCTGCTCGCTGCTCCCGTCGCCGCCAGCTCCTCACGGTCATTCAGAGGGGGACGCGGAATGGGGCAGGAAAGAAGCAGAGAGGCAGCCGCGCTCGAAAGAAGGATAGCGAAGTTTGAGAGGAATTCTGGCAGCCCGAGAAGTTTGGCGGCTCGAGCGGAGCCGCTGCCCTCAAGTCACTCCCCCACGCCCACCCCCGCGAAGCGAGAGCAGCGCGCTCTCCTCCTCAGCAACAGCAACAGCCGCCGCCGCCGCCGCCGCTGCCGCCTCCTCCCGCCCCCTCTCCACACCTTCTTAAAGCCCCGCGCCCGCAGCTTTGACTGGAATAGGAGTGGCGGGCGAGCGGCTCTTCCTCCCTGCCCAGCGCACCCTCCGCTCTCTCTCTCTCGGGCAACTTGTGCGTAGAGCGGGGCAAAGCGAGAGGAGCGCGCGCGCCTGGTTTGCCCGCCTGCAATTGCGCGTCGTCTGTCAGCCTCGGGAGGGAGTCCGGCTGAGGAGCAGGCAGACACAGAGGCGTTGGGGCGGCGGGAGAGGGAGAGGAAAGATGAGGTAGAAAAATGCTATGGCTGGAAATAATTTATTCCCCTTGGTGACTCGGTAGGAAGGGAGAAGGCGAACCCTCCCCGCTTTTTTGTTTTGTTTTGTTTTGTTGTGGTGGCAAAGGAAGAAGAGACGGGCAGAGAACTGGTAGGGAGACTTAAGCTGAGCCCGCTGACTGCTGCTTTGTCTGGATTGGTTGTGCGCGCGCTCCCTCTCGTTCTCTGCTCTCCTCCTTTTCTCCTCTCTCTTCTTCTCTCTTCCCCTCTAATAGCTGCTCTAATGAGCTGTACATGATCAGGGGTCCAAGTGGACAAGGGCGCTCTTTACGCTGCACGTGCTCTCTTAGTTCTCACATTAGTCCCACAGCAACTTCCGCTGCAGCTGCGAGCGGATAAAACGTAATTCTTCATGATGAACTACTACTACTACTACTACTACTATTATTATTATTATTATTATTATTATTATTTTCCAGGGAGGTCGTTTACAACCTTCTTGTATGGTTAACCCAGAAATTGGACCAATTTTTCATCAAACTTCTGAGTTGTAGAATGGGATTTTATTTGTTTTAACACTGCAGATCACTTCAACTCTATCTTTTAAAAATGTTATGATCCCCCCCACCCAAAAAAAAGAAAGGTTGGCATCTCAGTGATATTACAGTGCATTGGTCCCACTCACACTTATCAGATTTGGAGGCTCACAGCAGTAGAATTTATTAGAGTGTAATTATTATTATTATTATTATTACTACTACTACTACTACTACTACTATTACATCCATAAAGTTGGGTGGCAAGTTGATAATATTAATTTAAAAATGACAACCCCAGAACAAATGTTTAAAATAGGCAGCTTCTTGCTCACGGAGATTTATTTCTTTAGTGTGTTTGGGTGTGCATTCGCTTTTTATCACTTCAGCCCTGACCTATGTTATTAGCAAGTCATATCCCTGGGAAAAGAATAAAAGTAGGGGGGGGGGGACTGAAGAAGGGGAAAATGAAAAGCCAGACAAGGAGCTTTGGGCAGAGGAATCATTCATAACAAAAGCATTCCTTTTCGAGCATTCAGGATACACTGGCAGGAGACAGAAGACAGCACTCCAGGCTTTAATGTAGCTTTGTTGGTCCCCAACCAGCATCCAGGCATAACTAGTGTGAGCATTCAGAACATGATGTAATTGGAAAGGATTGCATACCTGCCAGCATTTTTTGAAGTGCAAAAATGGCACAGTCCAGGGAGGTCCCTCTTGGATTACTTTCATTGCCAAAGGGAAAGATTCCCTTCCCTCCCCACCCCTCTCCTCCTCCCCATCTCAAAGAAGGCAGAACAAGGTGATCACATGGAACACACATCTCCATGGCTGGCCTACATCTTTCCCACTCCTCCTCACACAGGCAGGTTGCCTCTCTGGCCCAACTCCCATGCATCTGATGTGCATTCTACACACCAGGCCCAAGGGAGGTCACTGCCATCTGTTTTACCTGCATACACTGCCAAATCTGTACCAAACCAAAGCTCACCTGCTACAACTTTGCTGAGAACATTTCTCAGTTTTTCCCAGCTGTGTTGATTGAGGTGATATTTGAAACAAAAAACAAAAAAACACAACCATTTTTATTTTTTTACAGGATTGGATGAGAATGTGAAAATGCTCAGTCCAACATAGGCATTTCTCACACAGTGAAGGTAAATGTGGCATCCTGCAGTGAAGTTGCAGTTCATAGGTCCATTCCAACAGGCTAATGCCTTGGAAACAGAACCTTTTGAAAACCACAGATGAAAATCAAGCTGGCTCTGTTTTTACCATTAAAAAAAAAAAGACTTAAAAAAGAAGCTCATTCCATGAATCTTAGTGCTCATAAACATGACAGGATAATAATATCACTCTTTACTGCCAAACAGTGCTGGCAAATGGTCTTTTATATAGCTTTGCCAGCACAACCCATTTTGAGCATGCTCATGCTTTTATCCCCTGGGCTGATATTCCAAGGAGTGGACCAAATTATGCAAGGTAACAAACATCTCCTCAACATGCCAACACTAAAGCTAATATGCAGAGCTAGTCAGACATTTTGGGTAAACCACATGAGACATTTTGGGGGCTAGGTCTCTCTAAACATATCTAATGCAGTATTATACACTAAAGGGCGCAATCCTATACATGTTTAGACAGAATAAAAAGTCCTACAATTCCCAGCATGCCCATCCAGCGCTGGGTCATGCTGGGAGTTGTAGGAACTTTTTGTGTGTCTAAACATGAATAGAATTACACCCTAAATAAACATGGAGCTGAGGGAGGAGGGAATTTCTGGGAACCGCCTGCTGCTGAAGAGAAATGGACTCAGCTGCTTCTACTAGGATTTGTGCAATCTAGCCAATGTTATTTTTTTCAACAGACAGCCCTACAAATAAGCCAATGAGGAGCTATCAGATGGATTCTGCTGAAGTCAGTTCCAAAAAATTATCTGGGGCTCTTCAGTTTTACCTTAATAGTTGTCTCTTAATTTATATCAGAATCTATCCCCAGTGTTTCCACCCCACACCATCTCTCTCCCCTGCCCTGACCCTTATGTCAGCTCTTTATCTTTTATCTTCTATCACTCTTTTCATCTTCCCTGCTTTTAGCAAAGCAAAATCTCCCCCCAGGGCTCCACAAGGGTTTGAATTTGCAAATTCTGCCAATCTGAGCCTTGATGAAAAAGAAGCCCAATCAAGCCCAAATGTGGAATATATATCTGGGAGATTATGCCAAGCATAACACATTCAGGAAAGCATATGCAAGCAGGTTAGGTCTGGACCAACCCCATCGACATAGTATTTTTTACTAGGCTCGGTTCCAATTTACCTCACATCCCAACCAAACCTGCTCTAAGACTACTAACATGCTTTCTAGAATGAACATCATTGCTGTAGAACGTGCTAACATTTTGCTCATTCCCTTTCTTTCCTCAGTGTATATATTGAGTCTTGAACTGCATACAGCCCTGTAGTATGCAGTTTCTTTTTATTTCAGATTTGTTATTTTACTGTTTGTGAAAAACACTGCTACTGCCTTTGGAGGTTTGTTTGGTCAGTATACAATTTTTCGTATTGCAGGAGGGAAGGAGAGTCATTCTGTGGCCATGGCTGTCAGGGCCCCCTGAACACCCATGTCTTTTCTGGGGAGCTTGTGGGAATAGATGGGAGAAGTTCAGGAATAAGGCACGGTCTCTTCTTCCTGGATAAGCCCCCACACTTCCACTGTCAGATGTCTTGTTTCTGCAACTGCCCGTAACTAAGCCATAGGAGAGGCGTTTCAACCTTTTAGAACAGGGCTCTCCAACCTTGGGTCCCCATATGTTTCTGGCCTACAGCTCCCAGCATACCCAGCCAGCATGGCTAATGGCAAGGGATTCTGGGAGCTGTAGTGCAGCAACATCTGGGGACCCAAGATTGGAGAGCCCTGAAAACCACCAAACAATTGGTGGTTGGGGGGGAAGGGTCTTCTGGGGAATCCTGGAGGGCTGGATTCGGCTCCCGGACCTGAGGTTCTGCACCTGTGGTTCAAACAATACTGAGAGTATTGTACACACGCTACTGATGTCCCTCACTTGTGTTTCCATTGCAGGGGTGCCTTTTGAGGAGGTGAGGACAAAGAGATTTGTGTGTGTGTGTGTGTGTGTGTAGTAAGACTCAAAGATCTGCTCTTGGATATTAGGCAGCGGGCCAGTGTATTTTAAGAGCATTCACTGTGGGTACTTTTTATACCTAATAATAACCAGAAATATAGGTGCTCCTGCACAATGGTCCCATCTGGTCATACAGAGTATGCACGCATAGGTGGCTTTCCTCCTCCAGTTAAATGGAGCCCTTCATTAATCTGTTCCTGAAAAGCTCCTCCCCCTTATAAACCAGACATCCATTTCTACCCTGATTTAGGAGAGGGGGTGTTTTCCACTAGCCTTTCCCTTTGGTTATATCCCTGGCAATAATTAACATACACACAATATTTGGAACTCAGCATGCTGATATGGATGGAAGTTATTTGTTTCTTTTATGTGTCATTCAAAGTATGCTATAAAAGTTATAGTATAAATGATGCCTGTTCATTGTAGAAATCAAAGCAGGAATTTAAACCAGTGTGTAGAAGTGGTGATAACTTTGAAGTTTTTGTAAACGTGTGAAGAATTCTGTTAGAACGACATAAATATAGCTCCTTTTACGGGACTTTTCTAACTAGTGCTCTGTAGTTCTAATTACTTCTGAGAACTCATGTCTTGCATTGCATATGCTGCATAAAGAGTTATAGAATTAATAATGCAAAACAAGTATGTATAAATATACTAAAGCCTAAAGTCCATTAAGCCTTCCACTATGGATTCTGAATCTGAACATATTCATTTTATAGGATATTTCTCTCACCATGTCCTGAAGGCAGGTAAAAATATTAATTCCTAAAGGCCAGTTCCAGTAGGGTTGGATCCAGATTTAGTCATATGTAAAGTAGACTCTTTGAAAGCAATGGGATTTAAATTAATCATTGTAATTCTACTCTATTCCTGGCCTGTAGATGCCAGCCAGAATAATAAACTTTTAAACTACAGCTGGAGTTAGTTTGCTCGGGGCCAAACTAGACATGATTTAGGAGAGGGGGATTGGCCATTGCACACTTGTTTTTTTCCCTTTACTAAATTGCAGCTGTGGGTGGGGGGAGAGATCTGGATTGGGAACATGGTATGGGAAGAGGGGGCTATAACTAAGCCATGGTCCTGATCTAGTTCCCCCCTCATCCACAGTTGTTATTTGCCCCAGGAGAAAAGCTGCCATTGGTGCTAAGGGCAATTAGCAGCTGCAGGGGGGATCAGGATCAGAAATATGCCCACCTCTGGCTGCTGTTTAGTAAAGAAAACAATTGCACAAAGGCCAATCATGTGATCAACATCAGGGGTAGTATCCAGTGTTAGCCATACTAAAAGTAGACCCATTGAAATGAATGAGACTTAAGTTGGTCACAACTGACTTAAGTCCCATTCATTTCAATGGGTCTACTCTTAGTAGGGCTAACATTGGATACTATCCCTAGTTTGTCCCTCAAGCTGCTTTTGGCAACACAGGTGCCATATCAGGCTACAGCAACAGATTTCAGGGGGCAGGGCAAAATTTAGCAAGATCCAAATGTTTAAATTGCAAGCAAGCAAAACCCTGTTTCCAAGTATTTCTCGTGGTAATTTTCATTTTTCCACCTGATTACAACAATAACCTCTTTAGAAGCAAAAAGATTTGAGCCTTTGGTAGATGTGCATTAGTACACTGCTTCTCAAACTGTCGGTCTCAGCCAACCTTCAGGTGGGTCTCAGTGCTGCCTGTAGATTGCCCAGTGCCCCTTTGCTTGACTGCCCTCCCTGTGCCATGGTCACACCATGCACACTGCAGAGGCAGGTGTGGCAGTGGGAGTTAGTTAGAGAGGAAGGCTAATATTTTTATTAATAATGAAGAGGAAGGGAATAAGAAAGGGAAGCTTTTGTAGGAGGAAGTGAATATAAAAGAAGCAGGAGGGAGGCATGAAAGAAACTGGCAGTTAAGGATACAGTATGAGTGAAGTGTGAAAGAAAAGGGGGAGAAGAAATGACAGGAGATGAGTAGGCAGACTTTGAGAGGCATGTGTGGGGTGGGGCGAAGAAAAAACTATAAAATGAACAGAGAAGGGATCCCTAAACTTTTTAGGTTGGTGGGCACATTTGGAATTTTGAGAGTATCTTGGGCACTCTCACAAAATGACTGCCATTATAAAATGGCAGCTGTGGTGGGCATGACCAGTCACAAAACACTCATTTCTCCAAAGGCAAACTGTTCAGACTAATAGAAAAGTAACTAGCCCAAGAACCTAAGTACAAGGCAGAGGTGGGGGGTATCTATGCTCCAAAATACAAAACCACTCTTTTGAACTCAAATAAAGATTTTTAACCCAAATAAGGGGCAGTAGTTTATTTTGCAGCATGGTAATCTCCCAGTTCCTTTAAAAAAAACACCTTAAGAAATAGAATTATAATCAGGAGAGACAGGGAGCCTGGTGGTTGCCAAGGGAGGTGTCCGTGGACATATGGGTGGTCATGGACACCATACTGGAAGCCCAGACTTAGAGCTTCTGGATCAGCAAAGTCTTCCTGAAATGGGGAGGCTGGGTCATGATACCTCCAGAGCCCATGTCTGTACTTAACTTGAGGAAAACTGAATTATGGGGCTCCCTGCTACAAGGAAATAGCTGTGGCAGAGAATTTTGCAATTTTCAAAGAGGGGTTAGATATCAGTATAAAATGATATCAGCAATTGCCAGCTGATTATGCCGAACTCTGCCTCCGTCTGTCATTACTTTGTGACTGGCTCCGACTCTGCAACAACATTATGTGACTGAAAAGGTCTCAGACATTTTCAGCTCTCTCTCTCAAGTGGGCTCTGGGGACAGAATGTTTGAGAGCCCCTGGTCTAGTATATAGACCACTGATCTTATTATTTTTAAATTATTTTATTAAATTATTTTTCAAGCACTGCCACTGAGACCAATACCACTGCACAGTGTACTACCGCTGCAGTTAGCCAGTCATGTTGCTCTTTGCCTCTTGGGCTCCTCCCCCACCATAGCTGATTGCTCCTGTGATCCACTCTTCTACCCACCCCAGCACCTTACAGCTAATGAACAGCAAGTCTCCTGGCTCCTCACGCCCTAAGCTTCCTCCACCAAAGCAAACTGCAAGGAAAAACAGGAGAGCCCCTACTGAGAGAGAGCAGCTACTGCAAGGAGAAGAGAGGGGGTGGGCGGAGCGGAGAGCTGTACCTGAGGTGATTGTGAGCTGCAGGGCCGGCGCTACTGCTAGGCAGACCCAGGCGGCTGCCTAGGGCGCGTGGCGGAAGAGGGCGCAGAACTCTGCGCCCCTTCCTCGCCTCCGGCGCGCTCCTGCCCTGCCTGCTGCCTCCGCCGCGCTTCCCCGCCCGCTTGCCGGCTGCTGCCGCCGCCGCACCTCCCCCCCCGCGCGCGCCCGCGCGCCCGGCGGCAGCAGCAGCAGCAGCCAGCAGTGGGGGCGGGGGGAAGGTAGGTGGTGGTGGCGGTGGCGGCGGTGCGGGTTTGTGTGTTGCAGAGCAGGGCTGCTTTGCTCCGGAGCCCCCCCCGCACGGCACGAGGGGGGGCGCTAAATGTAATTTGGCCTAGGGCGCCAAACAGCCCTGCACCGCTCCTGGTGAGCTGCCATCTGCCCTCGGGCCTTGTAGTGAAGAACGCTGATATAGACCCATTTAATTGTTTATAACAGCAGCCACCCATTGCAGCCACCAGTGAGCTGGCTGGAGATACCAGTGTGCTGGAGGAATAATCACATACAATCTGATTATTTTCTCAGTCGCAGGTGAGAAAAGTAAGAGGTGCTCTCAAATGATCTCAGGCATTGTGAAGGGTAATAAGAATGGAAGTATGTGGGGTATATATGGCACTTTACAAAGTAATATAAGCAAAAACAGGTCCCTGGCCTATATCAGAATTCTCTCTCCCTCCCACAATTCAATAATGTTCTGTATTTGGAGCGGAGCGGGGCGGGGGGGGGGGAGAACTGTCATTGTATACACATAATCAGCCAGCCAAGATAATCAGGCCTGATTTAAAGGATCTGCAAGTATTTTATCCTTCAACTACTGTCTGAAATTTTTTGGCAAATGTCAATGGCCACAAAAAAGGCCTTAGACCATTCATGACCCAATTTATCTCTCCACTTCACTTACTGTGTAATATCCTCAAGGGGGCATAAGGTACACATGGCAAGCAGCCTATGACAAGACAACATCCACTGTTCACCTTTTCAAGGAAAGCAGAAGTCCAGTCTCTAGAAACTCTGAAAGATACTTCTTATTTTCCACATAACTTTATAAGCACAGAAAACGCCAGAAACTATATCATCTACCCTTTGTAAGTTGCCATGTGAAAAACATTTTAAACAACCAACCCCAAAAAACCAAAGGAAGAGTAGAATAAGATATGGGATAGGCGAATATTGAAAAAGATGTCAATAAGGATAAAAGAGAATTTCTATAAGTTAATTTGGAGATGGTACCTGACTCCGGTGAGAATAAACAGAATAGATAATAAATGTTCTCCAATGTGTTGGAGAGGCTGTCAGGAGCTGGGTACGTATGCTCATATGTGGTGGAGTTGTAAAAATGTAATGGATTTTTGGAAAATGATTTTTGAAGAAATATCAGAAATTGTTGGTGTTGAATTAGAAGTTTGTCCTAAATTAGCATTGTTATCAATAACTGAGAAGGTGGCTGGTCCTCAAAGAATTAATTGTAAATTTGTTAACGGTGGGTAGATTAATGATAGCAAGAAAATGGAAAGTTCAGCAAGTTTTCTCTATCACTGACTGGTATAAAGAAGTGTGGGATATGGCTTTAAATGATATGTTAACTTATAATATCAAATGTAAAAGGGGACAATTAAAGAAAAACAATTTTAAGGATATTTGGGGTTTATTTTTGGATTTTGTGTTAAATAAGGGGAAAGGGAGTATGCCGTGTCAAGATATGTTGTTTTTTTGGAATAATGAATACCGGTAACTATAGATTATAGAGATAGAATGTATTATATGGTCCTGTGGTGACGGGAGCACTATATAAGTTGTATGTTTGTTATTTAGTTGTTTTATATATTGTCTGGAAAAAAAATTAAAATAAAAATTATAAAAAACAACAACAACCCAACCCCCATCAACTTTGTAAATCAGGAGAGATAATATTGCATTCATGCATGTAACAGAGCCCCAAGGACTTAAAAGGATAAGCAGGGTGAGCAAAGCTGCTTGGGGCAGAAGGAGTTTAGGGCAGAGAAGCAGTGCTGGAAAGAACGAACGCTTAAGTCAGAGATGGGGAACCTCCAGCCTACAGGCCTAAGACGGCCCACAGGGATTCTCCATCTGGCTGGCAGCTTCTTCTGCTGGCCCCACCCTCGCTGCCATAGAGGGAAAAGCTGTTATCTCTTCCCAATCAGCCTAAGCGCTGCCCCTGATGTGGGCAACACCACCTCTGCACACCTCTTCCTCACCCAGCCCGTCGCCGAGCCACTGCCGCCGAACAGGGTAAGTCAAGGGGGGGCAGCTGGGTTGGGCGGCCAGGCGGTGGGGGGGGCAGCGAGGTGAAGGTGAGGCAAGATGGGGAGGGACCTTTCTTGAGGTGGCCACTGTGGTGGCCATCCCGAGAAAGGCCTGGGGACGAGCCCTGTGGTGCTGCATTTCCTCCCAAGAAAATGCAGCACCATGGGGCTCATTGCTGTGCTTGGCGGGGCTGCTACTCTGGTGAGTAGTGGACCCACCAAGGAAGGGCAAATGACAGCTAGAGAAAGTACCGCTTGGGCACTTTTTGCCAGCTGCCATTCCCTCTCGCTGCCCTCAGTGCTCCCACGTGGTGCCAGACGGAAGGACTGAGTGAGGATGAGGGGAGAGGTGGATCCCCACTGCGACTGGGCTCAGTCGGGGCACAGTGCCACTTTAAACCCATAGAGGTACCAGAACCTCTATGGGTTTAAAGTGACATGCGAACCCGGCCTTAGGCTGCATTCAACTCTTAAGATTGTTGCAGAGCAATGCTATTGTGGGGTCAGAGGTGAACCAAAGGCAAAGTATTCACAATATCCAACACCCTGCTGGGCTCATGCCAACAGGGCACAAGGGAGGGTCAAGTGGTGTTTCACTGTGTCTCCCCTCTTTTCTGGGCCATTTTTTCTCCCGTCCTTTCAGTTTCTTCTCATTTATTGCAATGGGAAGAAATTAATCTACATCAGCTCCAGAGCTGGCATAGATTTGCTAAGTTTTGGTGACATGTTGTAGGAATGGGAATGCTTTAGATCCTGTGGATCCAAGCCATCCCCCAATTCTCTCCCTGACACACCCAGGGAATGGCCCCCTTTTCCTTCTACCATCATTAGAGCTCCAAGGCAAAGACCATGAAGGAGTGTCCAAGGTTGGATCTCCTCTTCCAAGGAAAGACCTCTGTCTTTGCCCTCGGAGAGGGAGATCCAAAACATCCTTTGACTTTAAGGGTTGCACGTTGCACCCTTAAAGAACACCCATAAAGAATTTCAGAGGACCTCTACTTACAAAGGACTTTTCAACCCACCCTTCTACTTTTCTATTTCCTCCCTCTTTAAGTATGACAGTCACTAAATAAAATAAATCTTACCGGTAGTTGATTTATCATTATAATAGACCAATTATTTAATTAGTCGATCAATAAATCAACTAATAGAATCCACATCAATTAAAAACAATGGTTTTGATGGGGGGAAAAACATCAAGAAAACATGCTTTCTTGGGAGGGTTTTACAATGTGTGTTGCATCAGGCACCAAAATGTGACAAAGGGAGGAATATTTCTGCTAAGATGTTATTTGCCATCTGCAGATTTTATAAATACTTATATTAAACATAATTAACATTAAAATTTTAAAAAGAAAATGTGCTGCCCAATTCATTGGTGGCAATTTTTTAGTCACAATTTTAAAAAATCAATTATTTAATTCAAGTAGTCTCAAACATGCATTTTTTTTTATTTATTTTTTTAAAATTTGTTTATTTGAATTTTAACATATACAAGACAACCAAACAACCAACAAAACATCTAATCCATTACAGAAATTGTATTAGATCAGAACAAAGTAAATCCCGCCCCCCCCCCCCGAACCAACATTCAAAGGAACAAATCTGGCTGGGCACCTTTTCCGGAGTCTTTTTCGGCCATAAAGTAGTCAGTTTTGTGATAGGTGGATATTTGTAAGTTTATTGCATCCAAATGTACTGGAAGGCTTGAGGTATTTTTGTTGTAGATGTTCTGTATGAAAATTGGATAAAAGGCCACCATTCTGCTTCAAAAGAGTTTGTTTTCTTTTTTCCCCTTGCAATTCTCAATTTTTGAGTTAGTTTTTCAATTAATGCAATTTCCCATACCACATTATACCAGTGATTGATGGTTAGGCCTTTGGCATCTTTCCATCCTCTTGCTATTAGTAATTTAGCAGCTTGTAATAGAAATCTTATTAGGTTCTTGTATAATAAATTTTTATTATCTCTTTGAAAAATGTTTAATATTGCTAATTCTGGAGTTTTATTTATCTCTGTCCCTACAATTTTAGATATTTCTTTGAAAACTATTGTCCAGAAGCGGGATACTTGCTTGCAGGACCACCACATATGTTTGTGTGATCCGATTTCTCCACAGGCTCTCCAGCATAGGGGAGAGTAGTTTTTATTAATATGAGATATTTTGTGAGGAGTCCAGTGCCATTTCTGTATTATTTTCAGTGAGAGTTCTTTGAATTTTGTTGAAATCGCTTTAAATGGGAATTCATCCCATATATTTTCCCATTCTTCATCTTCTATTTGCATTCCCCATTCTCTTTCCCATTTTCTTTTAAGAGGAAGGCTATTTCCCATGTCTGTTTTTATCAGAAGTGCATATAAATCTGACATTAATCCTTTTTCCTGATCTGTAAAAGTTAATATCTTTTCAATTTGTGTCAGATCTCTGGTGCCTTGTTTTTTCACATTCTCTAGTCTAATGAATGAGCTTATTTGGTACCATTGTAACCAAGTAATTGCCGTATTTCGTAATGTGTTTCTCCATGTGTCTCTTGGTAGTGGTTGTGAGTTATTATATAAGTCTCATAATATCAATAGGTTATTATTTTTCAGTGATTCTCTAGATATCTGTATGTCTTTAACTGGAAAATTTGGGTGTGCATAGAGTGGTATTAATGGTGAAATTCCTGGCATCAGTGTCTCCTTTCTTCGTTTCCATATCTTTAATATTATTTCCATGTTGGAGTGTTGATTTTGTATACCTTGTGTTATTCGTTTTTTGACAAAGGGTATTGTGTGTGGATTATCTTGTGCTAACAAAAAATTTTCTATTTTGACCCAATGTTTATTTTTATTATCTGCCATGAATGATAATAGATGTCTCAGTTGGTAAGCTTCATAGTGTAATTTTAGTGATGGAATTCCCCACCCTCCATCAATGGTGGGTCTGTACCTGAGATTTCTTGCCATACGTGGTTTTTTACCATTAAATATAAATTTTTCTAGGGTGTCTTGCCATGATTTAAGCCATCTCATAGGTACTTCTATGGGTAGAACATAAAATAAGTATGTGAATTTAGGTATGACTATCATTTTGATGGTGGCTAATTTGTTCATTGTGGTTAAGTTCAATCTTTTCCATCTTTTGAGGTCTTTCTTGATATTTTCCCATAATTTGGAATAGTTTAGTGTGAAGGTTTTGTTTGGGTTTTTTGCAGCTTGAACTCCTAGATATCTAAAGGCTTTGTGAACTATAGGAATTTGTAGATTTTTAGAAATGTCAAGTTGATTGTTTGCCCCTATATTATAACTCATGAAGTCAGATTTGTCATAATTTACTTTTAAGCTAGACGCTGCTTGAAAATCTTGCAGTTCTTGACGTAGTGGTTGCAATGCCTCTATTGGGTTTTGTATTGTTAATATCAAATCATCAGCATACATGCTGAGTAAGTATGGTTGATCTTGAATTTGTATACCTTGTATAGCATCATTATGTCTGAGTCTGTCTGCTAGAAATTCTATAACTAAATTGAATAACAGAGGGGATAGGGGCAACCCTGTTTGGTTCCTGCATTTAGTTGAAAAGGGCGTGAATAATAAGAATTGAATCGTATATTTGCTGTTGTTTTGTTATATATTGCATTGAGAATGTGAGAGAAATTTGGGCCAAAGTTGTACACAGATGTGCTCTCCAGTAAGAACTGTAAATTAACACTGTCAAATGCTTTGAACAAGTCTAGAGCAATTATGGCTAGCGGGGTGTTTGTTTTTTTACTGTATTTTATTATGCTATATAGCCTGCGTATAGGGTCTGCTATATATCTTTTTGGAATAAAACCATGTTGATCTTCATGTATTATTTCTCCTATCACAAATTTTAATCTATTAGCCCATATGGTGGTAAATATTTTATAATCTATATTTAATAAAGAGATGGGTCTGTATGATTCTGGGAGCTCTGGATTTTTCCCTGGTTTTAATATCAAGATGATTCTGGATTGTGTCCATGTGTTAGGAAGTGAGGCTCCATCTAGAATTTCATTATATAATGACAATAGTCTTGGGGCTAATAATTCTGTATATGCTTTATAAAATTCACTTGTAAAACCATCGGGTCCCGGTGACTTGTTGGGTTTTTGTGTTTTAATGGCTTCTGTTATTTCTTCTATCGTAATCCTTTGTTCTAGGATTTGTTTACTTGCTTCAGTTAGTCCTGGGATGTTTGTTTTGCTCTGATACTTTCTAATTGTGTTCCTGTCTTTTTCTTCCCCTTTGTATAGTTTTTCAAAATAATCTACAAAAATGTCACCCATCTCTTCTATGTCATATGTTTTATTCCCCTGTTTGTTTTTAAGAGCATTTATTTTGTTTTTGTCCCTCCTTTTTTTTACCCTGTTTGCCAAAAGTTTGGATCCCTTTCCATCAAATTCATAATGTTTTTGTTTAATATATAGTAAATTTATCATGGTTTGATCTAATTCCAATAAATTTAATTCTGTCCTTTTCTTCTCCATTTGTTGTCTGATCTTTTGTTCCCCTGTTCGTTTATATTGTACAGTAAGTCTTTCTAGTTCTAATTCTGTTTCTGATTTTCGCGTCCGTCTCTTTTTATTCATGTGGCTCATCTCTTTGATACTCAGTCCTCTAAGAACCGCTTTCATTGCTTCCCATCTAGTCCTTTCTGTTGTGTCCCCTGCTTTATTTTCTGTGAAGTAGTTGTCTATTCCCTTTTGTAAATTTTCTCTGCTTTCTTTGTTTGTTAAAAGGATGGGATTGAATCGCCATATATAATTGCTCTTGGTATAGTTGTTTACTGTGAGTTGGACAGATACCGGTGCATGGTCTGTCACTTTTATGGGTCCTATATCTGCCACTGTGACGTTTTGCATCAGTGTACTAGTTAGCATAATTGTGTCTAGCCTTGAAAAAGTTCCATGTACCCTGGAACAAAATGTGTGTGTGTAGTCTTTGTTAAGTTCTGCCCATACCTCCCTTAAATTAAATTTGTGAATTATGTTTAAAAGTTTTCCTGCTCGTGTGCTATGTGAGTCTGTTTTATTATATAATCTTATATCTTTTTGTACTTTTCTAGGTTCAGCTCCTTGCATGTTCCAATTAGTGTCTGCTCCAATTATTGCCTCTGCTTTTGAAAAGGTTCTCAACTTTTTCAAAACTTTATGTAGGAAGTCTAGCTGTCTTTCGTTTGGACTGTATAATGAGGCTAATACTATTTGTTTGTTTTGATTTAGTGTTCCCTCTACAAATACGTATCTGCCATTGGGGTCTTTCTGTATTTGCCGTATTGCAAAGTCCACTGTGTTATGTATTAATATTGCTACTCCCCTGGATTTGTTTGTTCCTTTTGCTATATGTACAGTTTTCCATTGACTACTGTTAAAAATTCCTTCCCTTTTTTGGGCTTTGTGTGTCTCTTGTAGAAATAGTATTTTTGGTTTTAGATCTCTTATTAGTTTATGTAGCCTCGCCCTTTTTAACTGATTCCCCATGCCTTTAATGTTTAGAGTTAGCACCTTAAGGTCTCCCATGGTATATGCCAATTTCTGTCTGCCTTGCCCATTATCGCACCCAGCTCAGTCGTGTCCTCCCTCCCTCCCCTGTCATTCCCCAACCTTCTCATTTTCCCTAACTTTAAAACTCGTTTGCAGCTCTCTCTTAGCATAACTAAAGCTGCGAATGCAGGTGAGATCCTCCCCTCCCCTTACAGAGAGAGTGATTCACGTGTTCTTCACCCTGCCTTGAGGCTATGGTTTGTTCTTTTCAGATTTCTTTAAAACTATAACTGAGCAGGTCAATCTATTCCTTCATAGATTGACTACATAGAGGCAAGAGTTTCTCCCCCCCCCTATTTTTTCAATGGTTTAAAACAGCGTGACTCTACAAACAAAGAATATTTTCTCTCCCCTTTGGGGCTAGTCTCCCTCCTCCCTTTTCCTCCCCCTTCCCTATGCTATGCATTTGAATATTTACACTTCAATTGTCTTTCACTTTTTTTTTGTCACCTCCTGTGGTTCACTGTTACTCAGTTTCTCTCATCTCTTCCTTTGTGGCAGAGTTCTCAGGATTCTTGGGGTCTGTGGATTTTCATAGTCATTTCTTTCCCGCCTGTTTTTTCTGTGTCTGTTTACAGTGTTCCAGCCGTCTCCTTGTGGCTCTTGGCCTACTGCTTCTTCTCCATTATCTGTTTCTTCCTGAGTAGCCTCTGCCGGGAGTTCGATGCCTAGCGTTCTGAATAGCTCCGCCATTTCCCGTGGGGAGGCTGCAATCAGCGTGTGTCCCTTGTTGGGGATTATTATCTTGAAGGGGAATCCCCAGTGATATTTAAGCCCCAGTTCTCGTAGTGTAGGGTTTGAGGAGTCTTCTTTTCTGCAGCGTCTCTGGTGCCAGGTCTTGCATAATCATTACAGGTTTGTCATTATATTTTATTTCTTTTAAAAGTCTTAGCTTTTTAAAGAATTCGTCTTTCTTGTTGTATCTGCTGAAACAGATTACCAAGTCTCTTGGAAAGCTGGAGTTTTTTCTTCTGGGTCCTAGTGCCCTGTGAGCTCTTTCTAAGTCATCAGCTTCTATCGGGCAGTCTGGAGTTAATGAGGTCAGCCATTTTGCTATAAAAACCTTAATGTGTTCACCTTCTGCTTCTTCTTCCAAGTTTTTTATTCTCAGATTACACCTTCGGTTGCGATTTTCTTGGTCTTCAATCTTTGATTTATTTTCCGCTACCGCTCTTTGTAGGGTTTTTATCTTTTCCTCCTGTTGCTGAGCTTTTTCTGCAGCTTTATTTGCTGTTGTTTTTACTGCCTCCACCGTTTCTGTTATTTCCTTCAGTTTGGTGTCCAGCAGTTCTGCCCAATGGTTCATCAGTTCTTGTTTTAATGTTTTTAATTGTTGTAATATTGCCTCCTTCATTTCGTTATTCGATATCTGTGCGCTTGATCCTGGCTCTTCTGTGTGTTCTCTGTCTTCTCCGGTAGCCATTTTTATTCTCTGAGTATGCTGTACTGCCTTGTGCAGTGTTTTTCTTTCTTTGTAGGGAAAGTAGTGTGTAATCTCGCTGTTTTTCGTTTTGCTAGATTCCTCTGTCATTCCCCATCAGAACTTTAAGTTTTTGTTGCTTGTTGGGCTTTTTTTAAATGTTGTAGAGTCTTCCTTTTTAGTTTTAGGGTGAGGAGCTCTCCCTCTACGCCGCCATTTCTTAGGCGTGCTAGCTCCGCCTCTCAAACATGCATTTTAAGACCCAATTTATAGAAATGATAAGTTCTTGCTTAATTGTCACTTGTTTTTACCTGCTCATGCTTTTACATATTGTTTCCATGATTGTTTTATTTGTTCTGATACTTACTTTTATATAGCACTTATACATTGTTTTGTTAGACACCTTTGGCACCTAGTTGGTGGAAAGGCAGGCTATAATTTAAGTAATTTATAAATAAATTTGCTGTCCTAGAATGGAGCCAATTAAGTGTAAAAATATGAACCACTGTTAGAGAAACAATTTTTAAAAAACTAGACAAATACCACATGTCCATCAGTGGCTATTCTACTTGGTCATTTAAAATTCGACATACTTGCACTCTAATTTTGCTTATTTTCCTCTTCCTTTCACTGTGCCTCCCTTATTGTCATGTCTGTTAGATTGCAAGTACAGAAAAGGGCCGGTCTGCTTTATCTTTGTAGAGTGCTTAGTATCATTGGAAGAAAGGCTATACATGTATTTAAAGCAGATCTGAATCCTCCTAAGCTGCTGTGTAGTCCACACAACACAACAGCTGTTAGAAACAATGCATTTGTGTGCATGAGGTAGAAGGCACAGGTAGTGTCTCTTGTGAGTAGAGGCCTATATGTTGGAGGAAAATGGAAATGGAGCAGCAGTGAGTGCCTGTGTGCTGAAGTGATGTCAAACTACCCCTAGTGTTGCTGTTGTCATTATCAAGAGGAGGTTAACAAAACAGAGAACTGCAAAAAAAAATACAAATCAAATCAAATCACTGTGGACTTCATAAGACACTTCTCCAGCTGTCCAGGCCATTACAATCCATTTACGTTCTTCAGAAGGGATTAAAGTTGTGCCAATTGTTTGAGGTTATATGAGTTTTGTAAAGCTTTAATATACTCCACCCAAAGAATAGAGGTTACCAAAGGTCAGAGGCCACCACAGTCACCATCTTGCCAAGAACTGAGACCTCGCTTCTGAGCTAAGGTTAGGGGGGGGGGAAGTAAACAAGCATAATAGGGGTCAGAAACTCCGTCATTTAAAACTCCATGTTAAGGGCCATCAGTTTTAACAATCGGAATCTTCAGTTCTCTAGCAGTGGACAAATGTTTGGTGCATGAATGTAGGATAGAGGTGGGGAACCTGTGTCCCTCCAGATGTTGTTGGATTACATAATCAATGACAATTAGCTATGCAGGCTAGGGCTGATGGGAATTGGAGTGCAGCAACATCTGGAGGGTCACAGGTTCCTTATCCCTGATGTAGGATCTTAAAAAGCAGTGAGTAACTCCTTTTTATAGGTGTTATAAAACAAAATGGCCTGGGATAGGGAGGACTAACTTGTGGGTCCACAAGCACTATCCGTGAGTTAGGGGTTCTCAGTCATGACTAATGCTTGCAGTATTGTTGTGCCTAACTCTCAGCTGTGCTTGCGTCTTAGCCCCTCTGCTTCTTGCAAGGACTTGCAGCTTATCCCCTCCCTCCCAGAGATGGCCTTATGTTGGGATTCTGCATACTTTAGCGCCCAGCCGGCTAGGTGGGATGTGTTCAGTCTCACAGTTCATAAGAGAGGACTATTGTCAGGGCTGGTGCTACCATTAGGCCAGGGGTCTGCAACCTTTAAGACAAAAAGAGCCACTTGGACCCGTTTCCGAAGAAAAAAAACAAACTGGGAGCCGCAAAACCATTGTGACATTTAAAACAAATATAACACTGCATCCACCAGAAACACCCTCCATGTGGTAATAGCACCCCTCATCATCCATCAGCAGGATTTGCTGGTGGATGATGGGGGTGCTACTGCTGGGGGGGAGGGTGTTGCTGGTGGCATCCCATCATCCACCAGCAACACCCCCCCCCAGCAGTAGCATCCCATCATCAGCACCATCCAGCAGTAGCACCCTCATCATCCACCAGAAACACCCTCCATGTGGTAATAGCACCCCTCATCATCCATCAGCAGGATTTGCTGGTGGATGATGGGTGTGCTACTGCTGGGGGGGAGGGTGTTGCTGGTGGCATCCCATCATCCACCAGCAACACCCCCCCCCCAGCAGTAGCATCCCATCATCAGCACCATCCAGCAGTAGCACCCTCATCATCCACCAGAAACACCCTCCATGTGGTAATAGCACCCCTCATCATCCATCAGCAGGATTTGCTGGTGGATGATGGGTGTGCTACTGCTGGGGGGGAGGGTGTTGCTGGTGGATGATGGGATGCCACCAGCAACACCCCCCCCAGCAGTAGCATCCCATCATCAGCACCATCCAGCAGTAGCACCCTCATCATCCACCAGAAACACCCTCCATGTGGTAATAGCACCCCTCATCATCCATCAGCAGGATTTGCTGGTGGATGATGGGGGTGCTACTGCTGGGGGGGAGGGTGTTGCTGGTGGATGATGGGATGCCACCAGCAACACCCCCCCCCAGCAGTAGCATCCCATCATCAGCACCATCCAGCAGTAGCACCCTCATCATCCACCAGAAACACCCTCCATGTGGTAATAGCACCCCTCATCATCCATCAGCAGGATTTGCTGGTGGATGATGGGTGTGCTACTGCTGGGGGGGAGGGTGTTGCTGGTGGATGATGGGATGCCACCAGCAACACCCCCCCCCCAGCAGTAGCATCCCATCATCAGCACCATCCAGCAGTAGCACCCTCATCATCCACCAGAAACACCCTCCATGTGGTAATAGCACCCCTCATCATCCATCAGCAGGATTTGCTGGTGGATGATGGGGGTGCTACTGCTGGGGGGGAGGGTGTTGCTGGTGGCATCCCATCATCCACCAGCAACACCCTCCCCCCCAGCAGTAGCATCCCATCATCAGCACCATCCAGCAGTAGCACCCACATCATCCACCAGAAACACCCTCCATGTGGTAATAGCACCCCTCATCATCCATCAGCAGGATTTGCTGGTGGATGATGGGGGTGCTACTGCTGGGGGGGGAGGGTGTTGCTGGTGGATGATGGGATGCCACCAGCAACATCCCCCCCCAAGCAGTAGCATCCCATCATCAGCACCATCCAGCAGTAGCACCCTCATCATCCACCAGAAACACCCTCTTTCCCCCCTTTTTTCTAATCATTACTGCTTTCACGCAGGCCTACCTGCCTCCTCGCCTGCTTGTGCTCTCCGCAGCGAGCCGGCCACGCTGGTCCCTCGACACGCTGGACCCCGCGCTATGTTGTGGGCGGGGGGGAGGGGACTTTGGCGCGTGCAGGAGCCCTCCTCTCTTCTGCCGCTCACCGTCCCTGCTGCCCGGGGGGGGGGGTGCTGCTGCTGCCGCGCCAAAGTTCACCCGCCCCGCCAAAGTCCCGGGGGGGGGGTGCTGCTGCCGCGCCAAAGTTCACCCGCCCCACCAAAGTCCCGGGGGGGGGTGCTGCTGCCGCGCCAAAGTTCACCCGCCCCGCCAAAGTCCCGGGGGGGGGTGCTGCTGCCGCGCCAAAGTTCACCCGCCCCGCCAAAGTCCCGGGGGGGGGGGTGCTGCTGCCGCGCCAAAGTTCACCCCGCCAAAGTTCCCCCGCCAAAATCGGGGATGTGACGTAGCGGCGGCGGCGGACGTGACGCGGCGGCGGCGGCGGACGTGACGCGGCGGCTTCAGCAGCTCCGGGAATGACTGTGGCGGCGGCGGCGGCAGCTAGAGCGGCGCGGAGGCGCGGAGAGCGCTCCGCGCCGCTCAGAAGAGCAAAATCGGGCTGCCCCCCCGAGGCGGCGGCGGCGGAGCAGGGCAGCCTTGTCCGGAGCCGCGGCAAAGGCTTGAAAGAGCCGCATGCGGCTCCGGAGCCGCGGGTTGCCGACCCCTGCATTAGGCCAACTAGGCTGCTGCCTAGGGCGCCAGGCTGAAGGGGGCGCCAGAAACTCCAACTCCCTCCCGAAAACACTTCACATATATCTACGGAAGAAAAGCTTTTTTAAAAAAAAAGTTTTTCTGGGTTGTTTGAACTGCCCGTCGCTAGCTGCTCTCCTCTCCCTGCGCGCTCTGCCTTCGCTTCCAAGGAATACACAAACTGACTCTCCCAAAGATTTCTTTTGTGATCACTTGAACTGAGGAGCGGCAGCAGCAGCAGCAGGAAGAGACGGAGCGGGAGAAGAAATAAGAGGGGAAGGTGGAGGGGAGTTTACATGACATCTCTCTGTGCCGGTTTTAGCAGATCCCCACTGCAATTCTTTCTTTTTCCTTTTCACTGTTCAGTTTTACAGGGAGGCGCAGTAAAACAAGAGAGGGAGAGAGGTTGAGAGGGAAAGCTGCAAAGATGCTTATAGAGGAGGGCGGGCTGCACGCTTACTTCGAGCTCCTCCTGCTGTCAGCGTCTCAGCCAATCAAAAGGCTCCAGAGTTGGGAGACGCTGGAGGAAGCAGCAGAGGAGGAGGAGACAGGCTGGGGGCTGGGCAAAGGAGGCAACACGTGCACGCGCGTACACACGCACACGCCTGCCTAGACGAGACTCCAGTTTCCTCAGGGGCTCTCAGAGCTGGGCTTTCCTTCGTTCCTGCGCTCTAAAGACTTCCAGTATAAAAGTGTTTTCTCCACACTCGTTTCAAGCCAGTCTTCCCCCCACACCCCATTTTCAAAATCCCGCCAAAAGACACATACTTATATTAAAGTGATTCCTTTCATGGACAATTCACTCCCACAGCCACTGATAATGCCTACTGTTTGGGGAAGCCCCCCCCCCTTCTAGTCCCCTTTGGTACCTTCATATGAAAGCGAAAATCTGTATAATGGATCTTCGCTTTATCCAACGGGATAACTGAGGATATCTTGATAGATTTCGAGAAATGTAGCAAATTGGTACTACATCAACATGTATTTTATGTATGTTTGTCAATGTTTATGATAGTAAATTTTTTAGGTTTTGCCAATTGACTTTTGATGGGCATAGGGCTGGAGGGAGGGAGGGAGGGCTCAAGTGGGAGGGGGGGCGCTAAATATCTGATCTTGCCTAGGGCACCAAACGGCCTTGCACCGGCCCTGACTATTGTATCACCTATGATTCAAGGCTGGGGTTGTTCTGGTAGAGATAAGCACTCATCGACACCTGGGGAAACTGTTGCTGTTGGAGGAAGAAATGATACACTAGATATACAGTAATACCTTGGATTGCAAGCATAATTCGTTCTGGAACCGTGCTTGTAATCCAAAACACTCTTATATCAAAGCGAGTCTCTGGCGGGCATGAGCAGCAGGGCCGATTTCGGCCCGCTACACCCTCTCAAGGCGAACGGTTACATCCCTACCGGACTACTTGTCTTGCAAGACCTTGCTTGTTTATCAAGTCACATTTTTAAAAAATGTTTTGCTTGTCTTGAAAAATGCTCTCAGACCAAGTTACTTGCAATCCAAGATATTGCTGTATTGCAAACTACTATGGTTGCCACGTGCCCATTTTTCACCTAGACTGTGCAGTACAGTAATTGGAGAGCTTCTATTTTTCATTTACAGCTTTCACTAATTATGAAACATACAAACATATTAAAAAACCCTGAAAATGTAAGAACCCACTACATCTATGTTAATTTTTATTGGATGTTCTAACAATTTTTTAAATAGTCTAATTTATATCAAGGAAGGAGATCTTTAAATATTAGCTTCTAATGTTTATACACTAAGGGAGCAACCCTACGCCTCCTAGACAGGCTTATGAAAAGGGCTACTGCCCTTTTATTCTAATTTAGGTTTTAAATCCCCTGGCTGTGCTAGGGGATTGGATGTGGATATTTCAATTTATGCAACATGTTGGACTTGCAACAAAATATTGCAGTATCCTCACTTCCTTTTAGAGTTTCAGCTAGCCAGCCATACCCTCCTCCAGGATACTATGCATGTACAGCTGTATGTGTATAGGTGCCGCTCCACACAATTGGAACCCTGAACAATTGGGAGTTTCCAATCACATGGAGCACCTATGTGGGTGCTGGCGTGTGTGTTTGGTGCCCCTTTTTTGACCCTTGGCTGTAAGCACAAAGTTCGGTGGTGGGGACAGCAACCCTCTTCTCCACACATTGAATGTATACATAGAGAAGGTTCTTTTTTTACTTAACTGTGTAAGTAAAAAGTAAACAGGCTACAATTGGGGTTATAGTAGAAGAGGGTGAGAAATGAGGATGGAAAAAGACTGAAACTCTCCATCTATTGCCCTCCTCTGCCCATCTAAATTGATAGGCCTTTACTTTGTGCTTCCTATGCTTTAGGGGCTTCTGGGTCCATCTCTCTTCCTAGAACCGCAAGTTCTTTCACTGACAAACTTTTTATTGCAAGACAATGAAGTCTAGTCACTTCTGCCCAAGCTGGTTTGGGGTTCACAATATCTTCAGTGAACAATCCACTCATTGCAAGACAATTTCAGATTTTCATAATGTGAAAACTAATCTGTTATCATGATCATCATCCATATTTGTTTATAACATTTAGTACAACAATGTAGGTCTTTGATGGTACAGGGGTTGCACATGTGGTTTGTAGCACCTTCACTGTAAAATAAAGTACTCTTGCTTTTGTGGAAACCAATCTAGGAAATAGTATAATTAGGAAGACCTCTGGCCTCCTCTTCAGCCACGGAGACAGAAAGAACTGCTAGAAAGATGGGTGGATGGGTTTTATTGACAGAATGCAATGATGCGTATCATTTGAATCAAGGGTTAGGGGGGAAATAACCCTGGCACGTCCTGACTTATCTAAAAACACAACAAAAATTTGTTTTGCTCTCAGGACCTGGGTATCTAACTAACAAACAACTCCCCCCCCCCCCGCTCCCAAGCACCTTAATTTTTATGTTGTCATGAGCCCACATAGTAGTTGTTCAGCTGATTACCATCAATCCTGGCTTGGTTTTATATTTAGTGACATTTTTGTATTTTCTGTTTGGACCAAAAGCTTTTTTTTTTTCTTCCACTGACTTTATTAAGTTTCCAATAGGAACTGACTCACACAGTGTTTAGCAGCTCTAAAAACAGTGACAGACACTTCCAAACAAACTGAAAAAGCAGATGATTAGCCATAATGCCTCTTTACTAGAGTTATAGGATGTCATACTGTTTATTAAGTCCCACAGACATATTGATTCAGTGTTCATAAATTTAGATTTCTCTGGTCTCAAGCTGATGTGGGGGTGTAGGCTGATATTAATTCCATAAGTGAGAAATCGATAATTTATGGATTGTAAACCCAAAGTCATGCCGTTTGGGGTCCCCCCCCCCTTCAGGGAAGGAATAAATGTCTGAGCACCACACATTGGAGACAATGTGCTCTTCTTTTAATGGCTCCTTTTGATTTTTAATTTGAAATTGGTAGACACTTGGTGATCTAATTTTCATATGGAAACTTCATGCTATTATGGTAGGTTGCATATTTCCCCCCTTGTGTTTTTATGAGCTCTTCTGATTTGCAAAAACACTTGCTTTGTAGACTTCTTGCGACAAGGAATTTGGGCATATTCTGACAAAATAGCATTAGAGAATAAATGCTTGCTTTGAAATTATGAACCCTTTGTATGTTTTTATATGTATATTTATATTTTCCATTCATAATAAATTATCACAAAACAATTTTAAGTAAGGACATAACTTAGCGGAGGGGTGGGAGTTAAAGTAACCTATCACAATGTTTTAAAATAATCTGAAATACGTTTTAATTTTAATTCTTCTAGCATCATATTAATATGCAGCCACTTTTGGATTAGCTACAATAAGCTAAATCTTTTTATTATAAGTTATAGTATATGCAAAATATTTTTACGCCAATTAAATTTAGACTTTTATCTCAGGAAGGTGTGATTCAAGGTATTAAATCTCATGGAGGTTCTTGATAGATGGTTATGTGCTGGATATTGGCACAGATGTGGGACTATAGACCAGAATGTATATAATTTAAACTGGCTTTATGTTTGAGTGTCTTTAGACAATCATTCATCGTTGACATTACAGTTCAAGGATGCAAACAGATCTATTGATTCATGAGTTAAACAGGACCTTGGTTTCACCTCTTGGTACTTACTTTGTAAAGTTTGTGGCTTTTAGACTGGGTAAAAAATAGATATTTCCCTATAGCTGAAATGTAGATACCTCTCCCCCTTCCAGTAAACCTTAGCCTTCCTGTAGATAAGATTTGGAGGGGGAAGCGATGGGGGAGAACTCCTAAATATTTCTAATGCTACTGATAGTTCCATTTGGTTTGATTTGCAATGACCCCTTGAACCAATATTTGTAAGTATTGATTGAAATAAATCATATGGCATTATCTTCTAAGCATACAGTATGTCAAGTTGGACAGGAATGCTTTGCAGGGTCGGTGGGCTCTGGTCCGTATCAATGAGGTAATCATTAATTCCATGGTAAACAGAACTTTCATCTCATGTTTATTTTTAGATGATTGACACCCACCTTTAAAATACATGTGTCATCCATGAGATATATACAAAGAAAAGAGAGCACTGTAAAGCTACTTTAGGATAGGGTATTTTCCTGGGAGCACAAAACAAAACCTTTTTCCAATTCTACATTATATCAGGAGTGCAAACATTTTTACAAACCTAGGAGCCAGCTTGGAAGGAGGTAGAGGCCAGAGTACACACCACCAGTGACAAGAGAGATTCTGCTCTTGCTGGTGTATTCTGGCTTCTCCTCCTTTTCTGCCAGCAGAACTTAACTGAAAAACCAAATAGACTAGACTTTGGGTCTCCCATCATTCCCTCTAATAGCAAACTCTGGTGGTGAGTGCCCACAGGATTGGAGCCAAACTGAAACCACTGAGAAACGAGGAGGTATCCACATGCTTTCACAGAATTTCTCTCCCCCTCTCTCTACGTGTAGATATATGTATGCGGGGGAACCCCAGCCCAACCAAGCCCAATGATGACTAAGCATGCTCAGTAGCCACAGAATGTTGAGTGTCAGTTCAAAAAGAAAACCAGTAAACTGGGGTGGCTAGAATGGAATGGAGTATAAAGGAACTGGCAGAAGAACTCTCAGAACCACTGTCTATTATCTTTGAGAAATCATG
Source organism: Shinisaurus crocodilurus (assembly GCA_021292165.1). Taxonomy (NCBI): domain Eukaryota; kingdom Metazoa; phylum Chordata; class Lepidosauria; order Squamata; family Shinisauridae; genus Shinisaurus; species Shinisaurus crocodilurus. The sequence continues at coordinate 200,502,485 of CM037879.1, forward strand.
GAGGACAGGTGAAGTGCCAGACGACTGGAGGAGGGCAAATGTTGTTCCCATCTTCAAAAAGGGCAAGAAGGAGGAACCTGGGAACTATAGGCCAGTCAGTCTGACATCAATCCCCGGGAAGATTTTTGAGCAGATTATAAAGAAGTCAGTCTGCAAGCACCTTGAAAACAATGCAGTGATTACTAGAAGCCAGCATGGATTTGTCCAGAACAAATCCTGTCAGACTAATCTGATCTCATTTTTTGATCGGGTAACCTCCCTTGTGGACTGTGGGAATGCTGTGGACATTATATACCTGGACTTCAGCAAAGCTTTCGACAAAGTGCCTCATGATATCCTGATTAGTAAGCTAGCTAAGAGTGGGCTAGATGGAACAACTATCAGGTGGATCCACAATTGGCTAAAGAATCGGACTCAAAGAGTGCTTATCAATGGTTCCTTCTCAAACTGGGGAGAGGTAACGAGCGGGGTACCACAGGGCTCGGTCCTGGGCCCGGTGCTCTTCAACATTTTTATTAATGACTTGGATGAGGAGGTACAGGGAATGCTTATCAAATTTGCAGATGACACAAAGTTGGGTGGAACAGCTAATACTCTGGAAGACAGAAACAAAATTCAAAGTGACCTCGATAGGCTGGAGCGCTGGGCCGAAAACAACAGAATGAAATTTAATAGGGATAAATGCCAAGTGCTGCACCTAGGGAGAGGAAACCAAATGCAGAGTTACAGAATGGGGGACACTTGGCTCAACAATACTACAAGTGAGAAGGATCTTGGAATTGTGGTAGATCACAAACTGAATATGAGCCAGCAATGCGACGTGGCTGCAAAGAAGGCAAATGCAATTTTGGGCTGTATTAATAGAAGTATAGCTTCCAAATCGCGGGAAGTGATAATTCCCCTTTACTCGGCACTGGTTAGGCCTCATCTTGAGTACTGCGTCCAGTTCTGGGCACCTCACTTTAAGAAGGACATAGACAAACTGGAGAGGGTTCAGAGGAGGGCAACAAGGATGATAAAGGGACTGGAAACAAGGCCCTATGAGGAGAGACTGAAAGAACTGGGCATGTTTAGCCTTCAGAAGAGGAGACTGAGGGGAGATATGATCGCACTCTTCCAGTATTTGAAGGGATGTCACACAGAGGAGGGCAAAGATCTCTTCTCGGTCATCCCAGTTTGCAGGACACGGAATAATGGGCTCAAGTTACAGGAACCTAGATTCCACCTAAACATCAGGAAAAAATTTCCTGACTGTCAGAGCAATAAGACAATGGAATCAACTACCTAGGGAGGTGGTGGGCTCTCGCAGTCTGGAGGCATTCAAGGTGCAGCTGGACAGACATCTGTCAGAGATGCTTTGACCTAGATTCCTGCATTGAGCAGGGGGTTGGACTCGATGGCCTTGTGGGCCCCTTCCAACTCTACTTTTCTATGATTCTATGATTCTATCCTGGAGTTGGGTGTGGCTGGCACTCTGAACAGAGGCTCTCCTGTTAGGAGGTGAGGATACACTGCAACATTTTGTTGCAGGTCCCACTTATCTCTTACCATCCCATCCCACCCCACCCTACCGCCTGAGTCCAATCCAAATCAACACGACCATGGCTTTAAAAAAAGATTAGAGACAGGAGATCCAGTCATGGATCTCCATCTTATCTTGTTTGACCCTCAGAACTTTTCTATGCAAGGCATTTATTGTGCACTCGTGATTCCTTACTCACAGTTGTTTACTGGTTCTTTAGGCAATGTCGTGATCCGGTTTCACTTCTGTTTTTTTCAGAGCACTTTCGTGGGTTTTTTTTTTTAAGAACGGGGAAAATGGGGTATTATTTCTGAAAGTGAAAGAACTACTTGTGTATTTGTGCTATTCTGCTATAGCACAGCTCCACCTAGAGGTTATATAGTAGAAAAGCAGGAAAGAAAAAGTTCTTTGTTATAGAGCTCTGATTGGTGACAAAACCAAAAGTAGATACAGTGATTATCAGTCTTGTGTAGAAAAGCTCTGAGAGGTGCTGGTGCTCAAGTGTCCCTGGAAACCATAGCCTCTGATTTATGAGCCTTTCCTCCAGTGAGCAACTGCTGGTAGAGTTAGGAACTAAGGAATAAGAAGTAGTGGTGGCCAGATCCCACATACACATTAGCAGACATGGGAAGGGGAGAAACCTGCTTCCTCCCCTTTTCAGCAATACAGGCACCAGGAACAGTTTCTATGTGACAGCGCCAGCTGGTTGCCTCCATTTTTTCAGTATTAAATTGTCTCATACTTTTATATTAGCACAATGTTTAGGGTTGGATCCAGGATCTGCTTTCCTCAAGAGGAAGGGTTCTACTCATGGAAGGTCCCTCCGGCTGATTTTGGGGGATCCTTCCCTCCTGCCCACACCACAACTCACCCCATTCAGCAGGAGTTCATGACTATCTGTGCAGCATTTTCATGTGGGAAGGAGGGGATGGGGAAGTTAGGGATACGCAAATCTGGATGCATCCCTTCCTCTTCCGGGCCCAGCCGCAATAACAATAAAGCATTCACTTCAGCAGAGTAGGATGTTATGTGTTGATTCTATTGGCCAAGCAGTGGAGATCCTAATGTTGATAAATGTTTCACTGGTGTATATTGTGAGCACAAAATATGAATTTGAATATGGAAAGCAGGGACTTGAGGTGCTTCCAGATGAGGTTTTTATTGTGCAGTCACTCTTCCTGAAACACGGAATTTTATGGGGATCCAGACATAGTCTTCCATTTGTAACCCTCGCATGTTTTCCTGCCGCTTTGACCATCTTTGATCTTACCACAAAAAATCCATTAAGGAGGGAAACATTTAATAATTGCACAATTACTTTTGACGCTAGGAGCCATCTGTCTGGAAGCCTGTGGCTCATGCTGGCTCAGCTTGTCTGAGCGTGGAAAGCTAAGCAGGGTCAGGCCTGGTTATTACTTGGATGGGAGACCCCTCCTCTAGTTCCCTGCATTGAGCAGGGGGTTGGACTCGATGGCCTTGTAGGCCCCTTCCAACTCTATGATATATGAATCTATGAAACTGCAGCACCCTTGAATTCCACATTTTGAATCTCAACATTAATTTAAAATGGTTCTAGCCCTCACTCTTAGGAAGAAAAACATGAAGAAGTATTGGCACCCCATCGAAAAACAGGGTCCCAATGATCATGATCTCCTTTCATGCACCCTTCCCTCTATTCTTCGTATTCTTACAGCTATATCCTTTTCTATAATTTTCTATGAAACCTTCTTCCCCTAGTCTCTCTAAATGGGGGAGGGGGAACTATGCCCAAAGCCTAATATACATTCAGTATTATTCAACATATAACTTCTTCCCCAAATGTTGTACAGATGTGTACAAAACAAATTAAGTAAATTTATGCAACTATGTCCAGTTTGCATAATTTCAGTATAAAATGTTGGGTAATGTTAAAATTTTAGATGTTTAATCAGAATTCCAGGCTCTTTGGGTATGATGGATGTGTGGATACAGAGAAATACAGGGTGGAGGAATTTAATTTCTCTGTTAATTTCTCTCAGCAACAGAATTGTGGTTACATTCACATATGGGGATAAGGTCATAAATAAAATAGCAACATGTGTATATAATTATACTGCTAATGAAAGCCTTTCCTGTATTTTAAACTTGATACATACAGCACCACTAGTATACTAATTAAATAAGGAGATCATAAACAAAGTTGCCTCTGCCCCTCTTGTTTGAGCAAGTGACTGAATGGATACCTTATGCACTCAAATTTCACTTCGTCATTTGTTATTTTCAAAGGAGTCCTCATTAAAATGCATGAATGGGGTTCAGTGTAGTTCTTCTTAAGCGTCACTCCATGCTTTTTGTGTCACATTCATGTTCTATTGGTGCTTCCCATGGTAAACACGTAAAGGCCTGATTTGCATGTAACAAGAAGCCACCATGGGTGAATTTCCCACAGGACTTCTCATCATGGTGGTGGCCACCATTTTGAATATTCAGGGTGCATCAGGACATGCTGTAGCTTTTCATTACGTGCAAACCCAGCGAGGTGGTTGAGAAGCCACCCGCAACTCTAAAACAGCACGTAATGAGAAGCTGCAGTGGGGGCTTGAATCAGCAACCTGGTGCCCACAGGCGCTGCAACCCACCATGGCTAATAAGCCACGGTGGGCTGCGGTGATCGTGTGAACCAGGTCAAAGTGTAAAGGGGAGACAGGTGTCCCTAACACTCCAGGACCTGCGCTGGGAGGAGCCACAAGTCACTGCCACTCCTTGGTGTGTGACCACCATGTGTTTACTGATGCCAGACCCCTTCACAATGTGCGTGTTTACCACAAAACCACCAGTGGAATTTTGGTGTAACCCAGCTGGTTTGGTGAGTGCACCATGCAAGTGAGCTAGATGTTGAAGTTACTCTAGTGTAGATTAACCCCTGGTTACCCAAGCCTAGAAAGCAAAAGGAGAAGTAGAATGGGATGAGAAGAATAGGGTAGTGATGATCAAGTTACAAAGTTCAAATTATGGATTTTTGGGGTTAGAATACAGTAGCTTGAAATAGGCACGAAGAGCTCTTAATTCCTGGCAGAGCAAAACCCAACAGTGCACAGAATAGGACCCTATGTTGTGTGTACTTTCTTCTCTTGCAAGTTTTTAATTTTAATTGCTGAGATTCTTTTTGTCATATTGCTTTTAGTCAGGAACATTATTCTATGCTATAACCCTAGCTCACTGATACATTGTAAATCACATTGTGCAATTTTAGGGGACGGACGGACATGATATACATTTTAGAAGTAACTATTCAGATATTGATAGTTGAGGTACAGAAGAAGAAGAAGAAGAAGAGGTCACTAACAGGAAAAAAATAGTCACCCTAGTAATTAGCAAGCAATGAAAAGAAGTATTAACACATGCATGGATGTGTGACAGCACTGCTGCTACATTAGCTGTTTTAGTGTACTGCAGCATAGAGTTGCAGCTTCAAGGTATTTTGCACAGGACACCACAGAATAGTTATTGTGCTACAAAGCTGGAAGTGGGAGGTAAAAGATGAAACAATAATAGTATGCATCCATATGCAACAAAGCTCTGTGTAACCCATAGCAATGTCCAATATCAATGGGTCAGAAAATAAATCTATACAAATTTATTTCAACATTTGCATTTCTTATCTGTTATGCTTAAATCAGTCCCATGATAAACCACATATTTTTCTGCAAGTCTTCCAACAGTGATATCCATAAATTGCTTGCTGAATCTTCAGATGATGGAATTACAATGAAGTAGATGCAAAATCCATCTATCTGCCATTGCACCTTGGTACAGGGAGGCAGGCAATGTTAATCAAACATTATTACTTGTGCACTTAGTAATCATGGGACTCTGCAAAGGTTTCTACTAGGAAACTTAAATCAGCCTTACCCATGTTTCATACAGTTTTTACTGAGAGCTTATTAATATATCTATAAAACAACACCCAAATCTGAGCACTTTACAGCATGGAAAAGAGCACAAGTACTTTGCGCTGTGTGTGTACAACATTTTAAGCACCACACGCTACAGAATGTTTAAAATTTTTCAGAGCTTCAGAAATTCCTGCTTATCTGGAATTGACTATCTGCCCCCACACAGCACCACATCTGTGGGGCTGTGTTTAGCCCTACCCAGTGTAAGCACTCTGTTTATCTGAACCCCTGATAATCCAAATGCTGTTTAGCATAGCCCCATGCACTGTGCTGCACTGTACATGGTAATAGCTCCTGCATATCACGGCAAGCCATATGAATGCCTGCTGTGGCATATTTATTGTTGATGATTGATAATGGGATTACTGCTCCTATGCATGAATCACAGAGTCAGAAATCACCTGCCCTCATTGGCAATGGAAAGATGATGATTGCTGCATTCTGACTTATCAACCCCAGCCACAGAGTCGTCTCCCTGTTTCTATAGGGTACAGCTCTTGGATCTAAGAACACATTATCATGTCCAGTGCAATCCCTGTCCTGTATGCTGCTGCAGCCATATATCAAGAAGGCCCCTCTCATGATGCTGAATCTCTTAGGAACAATATATTGAAAATTCATGTTTCACAAGAAACGTGTTTTTACTAGAAATATAAAGGATCTGTGAATTATAAAGGCATGGAGAAATATTATCTACTTGGTATATTTTGCAAATTATATTTCTCAAAAAAGTCATATTATAGGCATGCCTGATATTAGGAAATGCACAGGTACACTATTGAACTATCAGTCAGAATTAAAAATTATTGATACTATAAAATAGTATTTGAGAGGTTTTCGCCTTAAGAGTAAGGATCACTTTTCAATACAAGCAGATAGCCTAGGTGTGTAGGATTAGATGTTGCAAAGGAAGGGAGTAAGCCTGAGGCTCATGCACCTTCCACTGTCATGTATAAAACCTTTTCATGTAAAATAGCACATATAAATGCTTGCATGAGCAGGCCCTTCTTGTGGGATCCATCTATCGCAGTCTGCTGGGAGTTGTAGGTCAAAAACATATGGGGACCCAAGGTTGGAGAGTAGGGAGTAGGCGATCACTCGTGACTGAGTAAGATTGTCTTCCAGGATAAAATTACAAAAAGAAAATTATAAAAGGAGGAAAGTCTAAAAAATTGTGTAGACTCTTGCGATGGGTCCGTAAGTGACTGTGGAGGCCAATTCTAGAGAACACTGAAATGGGGAGGATAATGTGGACAGCATCTACCGGCCTAGGCATAGACATGAGCCTTTGCTCACACTGAAGTTTCTATATATGGAAGTGGAGGGTGCATTAGCTCCTGCTTGCAATTGAACCATTGTTTATAACCTACATGTTGTGCCCTACGTTCAGCCCCCGCCCCACCCTTCAGTGCCTGCAAATAAATTAATGCCACTCTTCTGCTTGAATCAGACCTTTGTAGCTTTGTATTAAATTATTTTGCTAGAATGGATCACCCAGTCACACTCTCTCTCTTTCTCTCTCTCTCTCAGGGCTTGTTCGCACGACACGGAAATCACAAGTCCCCCGCGGTTCCCGTGTCGTGTGCACGCCGACTGGGGGTGCCCCCGCGGGACAGCCGCGGGCGGGACGCACGCAAAGTGACCATGGTCGGTAGAGGGGTAAGCCCCTACCGCGCGTGGTCACCGTGCCATCCAAACAGCGGGCGGCCGTCCCGCAGGGGTCCCCACAGAGATGGCAGCCCAGAGCAGCTGGAGCCGCCGCCGCTCCAGCCTGTAGGGGCAAACGGCCCCTCTGGGCATCCCGGGACCCCACCCCCTAGCGCTGGGAGGCCCGCACTGCGGTGCTGGGACTACGGGGTCCGCCCACGTGTGCGGCGCCCCTCCGGACCCCGCAGACGGCCCTGTAGTTCCTCCCCCACCGGCAGCCTGGATCGTGTGAACCGGCCCTCTCTCTCTCTCTCTCTCTCTCTCTCTCTCACACACACACACACACACACGTACACGTACACGTTAACCTCCCTTCCCAACATGTCATCCTCGACACACAAAAACACGCTCCCCACAGCCTGCAATTTGCAAGAGAATTTAGTAGCAACTTTTCACAGTGCTGACTTGGGCACCCATGCAGGCCACACTAAAGGCTTCCAAGGGCCACATGTGGGCCACATGATTATCCAGGAACGCAGTCTGAGTTTACAGGATTCTGTATCAGCAAGTTACATGCGTAACTTATTCTCTCAAAACCTTGGTCATATTCACCCACTTAAATCACTCCAGCAACCATCCCAAAGATGCAACATACTGCGCCAGAAAGTTTAGTTCTGAGCAGAAACTGCTCATAGATTTTGTGAACATTTTCAGAAGTTCACACAAAAACACACACACTCTTCCTCCCTTTTGGCACTTTTGGAAAAAAATATATTCATTTCTCTTGCTCTCCTTGACTTTACTTGTCCGCAAGTAATATCCTCATATAGCCAAATCTGACTGGATACATAGAATTGTGATATCTTGTTCTCTGTGTGGTTCCTGATTGGTTGTGTCCTTCTCACTAATCCAGAAAGAGAAAGTAACAGTAGCTAGGGGCAGAATGGAGCTGAAGCAACATGAGCCACAATAGCATCAAACAATATTGAAAAGGGTAAGTATTTGCACACAATGGGCAGTATCCAATGAAACATGATCACTATCATAAATTACACTGTGCTGTCGTGAGACACCTCTAGTGCAACTCTAACAGTGTTAGCAGGTGTGGTGAGATTTCCTGGAAAACCCATCATGCCAGCTAATGATGGCATTGCCCTAGAGTTTCCTTGCGCTAGTGCAACGTAATTCTGCACAGCTCCATGGAAAAGAGCACTAGGGCACCTAAAAATTAAGGATGGCTCTTCACTCTTGTGAAAAATACATTATGAAAATATTTTATGAATCAATCTGCATAGAACTGTGCATTTCTTAAATATTACTTGCCACCAGCAACATGCTCCTTATTGTGAGGTATGCCTAACTTATTATACTTTGTCATTGTTCACAGCTCAGACAGATGATATTAAAAGATGGGCTTTCCTCCCTCATAAATAAGTTCTGTAGCTCAAATGAGGTGGCAAACACATAGGACATGCTGGTCATGAATAAAAGATCCCAGCAGGCAAGTAACCTAGAGGGCTCCTCTCATTGGGAATTAATGCCATTTATCATATATATGTGCATGTATATGTATGTATATATATTTCAGTGAGCCAGACTGATGCACCCTTAAGGACTGAGGGTTAAGGCCAATCTTAGACTTCTAACCTTTCTTCTTTCCCCCCTTTATGATCTACAATAGTGACAATGCCCTAATCTCCAGCACAGGGCATTGTCACCATTGTAGATCATAAAGGGGGAAGAGAAGAAAGGTTTAGGCTAATGATGAGTTGGAGATTGGCCTTAACCCTCAGTCCTTAAGGTGCATCAGTATGGGTCACTGAGTATGGACAAATGGGCATTTTCAGGGGGATGCACCTTAAATTTTGGGAATCTATTTCATCAGTGGCCTTGTCAAGTTTACCTACTACATATGCAAGTTTCATGTTGGGATTTAGTGTGAACAAATCACTCTTAGCCACCACACTATACCAATTCCACTTCTATGATTCAGGTTTTTAAATATGGCTTTGTTTTTGTTTGTTTTTAACTAGGAAGGGGAAGAGCATGGAAATATTTCCTAATCTTTTCTGTGCAACCATGATGGCTAACAAAATCATAAGGAAGTTGAACTCTGCACTATATAGCTGATTCTATCCTTGTATGGCAAACTTGTGGGGTTACAGTTCTGTTCATAATACAGTGCAGGGACTCTTTTGCAAAAGGAGCTACAAGGATGTATAAAATGCTGCTAAAGAAGAATGAGGGGAAAAAATTACATTCACTCTGCATAGCAGCAGTGATAAAAATGCAGCAACAGATAGAAGACACACAGGCCTACTGGGGAAATAATGTTGTGTGTTCACATATAATATGAACAGGGATGGGGACTCGGACTCGAGGACTCGACTCGTGAGTCGGACTGAGTCCCCCCTCTGACTCGACTCGGGTCCCAATATTTTTAATGGGACTCGAGACTCGACTCGGGACTCGAGACCAAGGACTCTTCAACATCCCTGGGCTGTGCCAGAAGGAGTGGAGAGGAGCGTGATTGCCGGAGAAGAGCGCATGGAAACGAGGTGTGCCGCTGCTCGACCACTATGGACGGCTACCAGGAGTGCAGCCCCAACAGTGTGTCAAGATTTATTTTGATTGATGTGTTGCGTACTTGGGAGAGGCAGAAGAAGGACCTGAGATTACTCTGTGTGGCTGCTCTGAGTGTGTTTTTGGTTCCAGCAAGTTCATCACCAGTGGAGCGGGTGTTCAGTGAGGGTGGAATTGTGATGAGATCTCACCGTTCCAGAATGCGGGCCAAACATTTAGAAAAAATCATGTTCCTCAAATGCAACATGGATAAGTTTTAGGAAGTACAGCAAGTTTATTTTTTAAAATCATTTTTCTAAAATGCAACCTTTCAGACATTTTGGGTTTGGCTGCCTCTGCCTGCCTGTCTGGGGTTCCCAGCCTCCTCTGCCTGCCTGGTCTCTTCTTGACCAGTTCAACAGTTGAATTGTCCAAGACAAAGGCCTCTGCCTGCCTGCTTTGGGGTTCCCTGCCTCCTCTGCCTGCCTGGTTATTTTGGGTTTTTCTGCCTGGTGTGTTCTTGACAAAATCAGTTGCAGAGTTTTGAAATAAAAAGGCACACTTGTGCCTAGAATTTATTGAAGCCACACATCTGAAGTAGCCTTATTTTGTTGGGAAAACCCCCCATTGATTTTAATAGGGACTCGTGGAGTCAGCTTTGGGAGTGACTCGTGAGTCACCATTTTGGACCAAGGACTCGGACTCGAGACTCGGGTCCAAAGACTCGTGACTCGACTCATGACTCGAGACCAAGGACTCTTCAACATCCCTGAACATGAACACTAACAAACTGCAACTCTAACACTTACAAGGGACGAAGCTCCATTGAACTCAGTGGGCCTTCTTAAAATAAGCTTGATTAATAGAATTGAACTGTTGTGACAAACCTTTCCAGGATTATACCCCATATATATAATTATATTATAAAGCACATTAGGGACTTTATAAATAACACAACTATATGCTACATAATATCTAATTTTATATATATTTCACACACATACACTCTTCTTTATTTTACATTCTAGCAAAGGGCCCACTAGTACAATGGACTACATTACATTCCCAAAAAACTTCTCCTTGTCCTGCAATCTCATCCTTGACCTCTTGCACTGCTTGACTGTTGATGCCATTGGCTAATCTGCTCTGATGTTATAGCAGATCTGTGTAGAGATGTCACAAGCCCTCTGGCTGCCAATGGCTTAGCTGCACTGAAAGACATTAATGAACAACTATTTTTAAATTATATCTCTCACTTGCTTTCTACAACATGAGCTTTCAAATAGCACTTTGTTGGTCAAAAGGGGTTCAAGTAGTTTTGGAGCGTTTCTATTCAGATGGGATGACGTAAAAGCCTTTCCATGGAAGTTTCTTAGCGTATTGCATCAACCCCATCTAGCTATGTGTGGCCAATGAATTTGGTTGGTTTGGCTCAATTGGTAGTTGGGGTTCTGGGCTGTTTTCTAGAATACCATTTATTGCCTATAATGAGGATTATGTGGTTTTTGCATCAGTCCCATCTAGTCACGTGTGACTGGTGGACTTGTTTGGTTTTGCTAGCACAGATGTTTGTGTTCCAGGCCATTCCACTCTATTCCAGATGGTTTCTGGTTGTTAAGGGGTTAATAAAAAAATATAATATTGGAAGGTTTTAGTTCTAAAATATTGTTCTCAAGTGTCTCTAACACACCCCAGTTTTTGGTACCAATTTTGTTTACAGAGGGGCTGTCCCAGCCTGTTCCTTTCCAGCCTTTACACCATCCCAGATGACACTTGCTTTTACTAATTTCCTTTGTTATTTCTTCTTCATGCCCCTTTCCGATTCCACAATCAAACCCCATTTCTAAATGAAAGGTGAATATTTATCTAAAAGGCATCTAGTCCAAAATGTGCTTCTGTTACTTTCCCATATTATAAGGCTTAAAGTAGTTTCTGACTTCAATATTTTACTCTGTTTGACAGAAAGTGCACTCTTACCTGCTTATCTCACTCATGTCTGCAACTTCAACAAATTGCTATTCCTGGCTGGCTCCAGTTTCTTGAAGTAGTCTTTGTTTTGAGATAAAAGCATAGGGATTTTTTGTTTTGTTTTGTTTCACTAAGCAGTAAATCCCAAATACCGTAATGTAAAGGATGCCCGCTACTTCCAACGAGTTCTGCAAGGCTATGATTTTACTCTCAAAAGCACTTAATTAATTCAGTCTCGAGTACTTGAGAGTGTGGTCCATTTTAACCAGTCAATTGTATTTGCCATGGTTGGTCCCAGATAATAATATAAAGGCTGAATTCTTAAAGACATTTAGTAGGGAGTAAATTCAGTTTCAATAAATTTGGGTTTATTGTCAAGTGAATGTAAGGATTGGACTGGAAATTAGTAGAATAAATGATACTTACTGCAGCATGTTTTACGATAGCACAGAATAACTTGGAAATGTCCACAGAGTAATTACTGAGAAATTAAAGGCAAGCAATGCAGGAATGAAGGCAGGGGTAGGCAATTTGTGGCCCTCCTAATGTTTTGGCTTACAAATCCCATCATCTCTCACTAATAGCTATGCTGGCTAGGGCTGGTGGGAGTTGTATGCCAACACATCTGGAGGGCCACAAGAAGTTGCCCACCCCTGAACTGAGACATTGGTGTCTAGCAAAGCATCCATACCCTGCTCTTTAATCTATGATCTTTGGCCCTTTGATCCTACTGCTAACCCTGTCCCAATCTCTGCCATTTCCTTGATCTTTGCCCTGCACATCCCAGCCCTTAACAGAAATGTTTTCATTTCTTTGAAAATTTGAATATTTGAAGCAGAATTCATTCATTCATATGTATTAATTGCCTTTTAGCCTATAGTTTCAGGGCAATATACATAATAAAAACACACACAATAAAACCAATCACTTATCTTAAAACAAAAAAATAAATAAGTAATAGGTACATTTAGTTTGTTTGCATTCTTTCTTATTCTTTTCTAGGTGTAGAAGTCTGATTTCTCTGGAGAACTGAATGCACACAGCTCTGAGTATAATTAATCCTGGAGCTGGCCAGGTAAGTCAATGCTTCTAGTTGCTTCTAAATCATTTTATGATTTATAGCATGTCAGCCTAGTTTCAAAGAGCAAGAAATGTCAGCACATGGTTCTGCACTAGATTACTGGCTTGTTAATGAAAACTTTAAGCTTTGATTTTAATTTTTGTTTTACAGGCGGAAAGTTAGCCATACATACTAACTAAATGGAATTGCTTGACTAACTGTGCAATACTACACACACTTAACTGGGTGTAAAGCCCATTCAACAGTATGGAGCTTACTTCTGAGTAGTCATCTGTAGGATTGTACTGTGAGACATAAAATATAGCAAGCCAAAAAACAAAACAAAAAAGAGGAAAAAATCTCCAGATGCTAGAAATAAAAACTTAAATAAATAAATACATAAACAACACATTTCAGAAAAATTGCTTCCTCAGGACCACTGTAAATATCTGGACAAATACATAGAAATGGGATAGTAAAGATGAAATAAAGTAAAAATATAACACATTTGCATAATCTCATATTAAATACAAAAACTTATTGTGTTAAAAAAAAACCCTGTAAAATACTTGAAATGTATAAACATATTGTGAAGGATCACTAACAGGATCCTTTGCGTGAGTTCGGCGCTTAACGGGTTAACCGGCACTGAGTTGCAGCCCGTACAAGCGCTGGAGACCGCCTGGGAGGCTCGCGCACACAAGAGGAAACCAGAGCCCTTTAAATGACCAAATAAGGCTTTTATTTGTTTACACAAGATATGGAGCGGAACTAACAGCTTTCTAGGAATACTACAATGTCAACACAGCCTTAGTTGACCCCTGCGTTTGTCAATGAAACAGACTCCCAGGCTAGCGCATTGGAACTAGTCAGTTACCTCAGATCAAAGACGTTACGCTAGTCAATTTCAGTCTGGCTCCGAATCGGCCGATCCGGGGATGGGAATGGCTTACTCCAGCTGCCGCCTGGAGAACAAATCTGGTTCCGAAGTACCCTGGGTTCCCAACAACCCTTTACCGGAAGGGAGAGGGATTCTCTACCCCTGAGTTCCCGCTCTCCCCACCCTCCAGGTCAGGTGGGGGCTTATGCCTGCCCCTTCATATCAGGTGGGCTTATTCCTGCCCGGGAAGAAGGTGACGTACTGGTACTTTACAGCTCTTTGAGACTGCCCTGATAGTTTGATGGTTCTTGATGGTCCTTCCTTGGGTTTTGTGGATCTCCACCGAGACTCTTCTTTGTTGGGGATGATGGTCTGTCTGGCTACTTCTCCTGTGACTTCATCCCCCCTTCCTCGCCCCCCTCCCTTGGGCGGAGACTGTGTGTGTGTGTGTGTGTGTGTGTGTGTGCGTGCAGACTCGTGTCAGGCTTTCTCCACACATATATACCAAGATAGGTATGTTTAACAAAACTAAATTAAAAATAAACACCTACAAATGAATTGCCTATGCAGTCTGGTACCAACAAAACAGTAGTTGGGGGAGAACCTTGGACAGGTACAATGCTTAAGGACAATTGAATGGGATGACAATTGAATGGGATTTTAACGTGTTTATTTGTATCCCTTTTTCTCACAAATGTATCAAAGCAGTATACAATTATCAAGATAAAATTGATATATAAAACAATAAAACTCCCCCTAAAATACAATAAAAGCATACAGCAGTACTAAAACCAGCACAAGGCCATTTAAAACAACAGAAACAAAAATACTGCTCACCTAATTTACAGGGTTGTTCTTTTAGAATAGCCTTCCCCAACCATGTGGAGAGCCCTTTTTGTCATTTCCTTGTGCAGCAACCTTATGTGAAGAAAATCAAGCCACACCCAGCAGGAAAATCTCTTTTGCATACAGTAGCACGGACAGGCCCGGTGCAAGGCAATTTGGTGCCCTAGGCAAGATCAGATATTTAGCGCCCCCCTTTCCCACTTGAGCCCTCCCTCCCTCCAGCCCTATGCCCATTATGAAATAAATTTCCCTCCCTGGGAACTGCCGAGCCCCATAGAAAAACTTTGTGGACTTTGAGACCTTTCCTTTGTGTTCACGAGGAAAGCAAAGAGGCAACATCAGCCCAGCTATGCCAGGAGCTCCCAAGGGCCTTCTCCTACTCCATATATATGTAAAAGCCTGTCTCCTCCTGCAGGCAGCACAAGGGATATGAAAAAAGGATGTGAGAGAGGTGTGGTGGCGCTACCTGTGAAGAATAGAGACAAAAGGGCGTCTTGCAGCCTGTCCTACCTCGCAGGGTGGAGGTGCAGAGACACCGGTTTGACTCGTACACCTTCTGGGTTGCAGGGGGGGGGGGATGCATGTAGTAGAAACATAGCAAAGAGAGAGCCCGTGGATCATCTGGTTCAAATTTAGGAGGGGATTTACGAAACTTGCTACTTCCCCTCCTCTCTCTATCACTTTGTTGCAATATTTCTTTATCAGAATAATGTATATTATCCTGTCTTTCCCTTTACCAGCCTAGTGCTCAAGGCAGACAACAATATTCAAAGTACAGTAAAGAAAACATCAACAGCTCAGGGCACAATCCTAAACACGTTGAGGCAGAAAAAAGCCCCGCAACTCCCAGCATTCACCAGCCAGCATGGCTGGCTGTTGGAACGCTGGGAGTTGTGGGGCTTTTTTCTACCTCAACGTGCATAGGATTGCGCATGGCTGGCTGGGAAATGCTGGGAGTTGTAGGATTCCCCCCCCTCCAAACACGCATAGGATTGCATCCTAAAACCATTTAAAACCAAAACACAGAAAAGCATGGTAAATAATTAAAACATTGGAGCCCCAGCTAGCTTAAAATACCTTTCCCTCCCTCCCTGGTTGCTGGAAATAACTGCTTTCAGGGGACCTTGAGCTGAGGAACCTGAGGCTCACGCGAGGGAGGGAAGGCGAAGGAGGTGTTTGCAGGTGCATCCTTGAGAGGGAAGGCGAAGGAGGTGCATCCTTCCAGCCGCCCACCAGCCTCCCATCATTGGCCCCTGCCCGCCTCCCCTCCTCCAGTCTGTAGCCTTCTCTGCCTCTTTTGATGCTGGTTGTGAGGAGGAGCCTGCCTGCTGCTGTTCCTGGTAACGAGCTGGAGGAGAGAGAGGGAGGGGTGCGCTTCTTTCGCCTTCCCTTCCCCGCCACAGGACATGATTGGTAAAACAAACTTGGTAAAATACGTGTATTTTTTCCCCCCCAAGGCATTTCTGGCGCCTCCTTTAGCCCAGCGCCCTAGGCAGCCGCCTAGTTGGCCTAATGGTAGCACCGGCCGTGAGCACGGATTGACCCCTGGTTCTTAAGCTATTTCTACTTGCTGTACCTCTGTTTTACTGCTTTATTTTTTATTCTATTGTATTCTTTTACTATATCTTCATTATTTATTTGTAGTTTTGCATTGTTGTAAGACTCTCAGAGCCATGTGACTATACTGGAAGGGTGGGATATAAATTTCCTTAAATACATGCAAATATTTGCTTCTGCACTTAGTCTGAAACTTATGCAGCTGTACCCAGAATGGCAAAAATGGTTTGTTTTCCCCCCTTCTGCTCACTCTATCCTGCATTATAGACTATATTTCTTTAGGTTTTCCATTCACATAATGATGAACATATGAAGCAGTTTTCATCCAGCTAGCCAACTCTCCAATGTCAAACTAGAAGTCTCTTTCAGGCCCATTCAACAGTATGGAGCTTACTTCTGAGTAGTCATCTGTAGGATTGTACTGTGAGACATAAAATATAGCAAGCCAAAAAACAAAACAAAAAAGAGGGAAAAATCTCCAGATGCTAGAAATAAAAACTTAAATAAATAAACAACACATTTCAGAAAAATTGCTTCCTCAGGACCACTATAAATATCTGGACAAATACATAGAAATTGCTACCAGAGGTCTTTAACTGAATATATTTGGGATTGATCCTGTACCTACTGTGTGCAAAACATATTCTCAACCTCTGCACCAGCCTTTCCCAACCTGGTACTCTCCAGAAGTGTAGGACTACAACTCCCATAATTCTCAGCCACCCATTGGCCATGCTGGCTGGGAATTATAGAAGTTGCAATGCAACATTCAAGGTGCAGGCATTCAAGGTGAAGCTGGACGGACATCTATCAGGGATGCTTTGACCTGGATTCCTGCATTGAGTAGGGGGTTGGACTCGATGGCCTTGTAGGCCCATCCAACTCTACTTTTCTATGATAACATATCTTGAGGGTACCAGGCTGGAGAAAGCTGCACTAAACTGAGAGCCAGTATGGCATAGTTGTTAGGTTTGAATCCCCACTCACAGGGTGACTTTGGGCCAGTTATTGACTCTCAGCCTACCCTACCTCACAGGGTTGTTGTGAGGATAAAATGGAGAGGATTATGTAAGCCACCTTGGGTTCCTTGCAGGAAAAAAGGCGGGGTATAATCATCTATGGTAATTGTTCTCTGAGAAATAAAACGTTTTTAAGTCAGCTGAAACACAGTATCCATGGAAAACAAAGTAATTAAAATGGTAAGAAGCTCTTTTATCAGAAGCCCAATTATTCCCAAGTTCAGTTTGGCTCTGACCAAGGAGATGACCTTTGTGGTAGTCGCACCAAGGCCCTGGAACTCCCTCATGAAGGAAGTTTATCTTGTACCCACATCCTTGTGACATTCTGCTAGATGGCTAACCTTTCTTATGAGAAGAGCCTTTGGGCTATATTACTTTTGTTTTGGTTTCTATCTGTTGGTAGTTTTTACTGTTACTGCTTTATGCTGGTGTTAACTCTTGCTGGCAAGGGCTTGGACCCTAACTTTCATTCCATGAACAGAACAGAGTTCATAGTCAAATAATAGGGCTTTCCTATTCCTACCCCTCCCCCAACCACAAAGATCTGCTCCTGGAGGATGTGGGGATCCTTCAGAATGGTGCAGGATATAATGCTGAGTGCTGCAACTGAAGGGAGACATTGGTAGAAATCATACTTTGTTTATGGGAACAAAGAAGCAAATTAGAATCCAAATCATTATTCTGTTTTCCCCCCTGCTATTGTTTAAGAGTATATTTTATCTCACTGTTTGTAACTGAATCTTAATATTTTTTGTTGTTTTATTAGTGATGTTTTTAGCCGCCTTGGACTACTTTTAGGAAAGGTGGGGTATAAATTTCCAAAATAAATAAATCTACACTGCTAACATTTTGATTCATGCAACAAATGGTATGTACATCAATGTTAGTTAATGCCCAATAATGCTTCATGGTATGCCAAAGAACATTTGTAATTTCAGTTACAAGCATTCTGCATGGAATGGTGGTAATAAATATAGTGTATAAATATGTTGATTTGAAAAATAATAAATCAACTGAATAGTAGCAAAACAAAATTACGTTTTTCCTCTTGGAAAGTAGTATTACATAAAGTCCACTTCTATAAGCATTCATAGTTTAAAGCCTATGCGTTCTTAGTATCCCGTGTGAGTTTTCTATTCTTACAAGGAGGCAGGGATTTCTGGTGGTTCTTACATGGATGCTTACCATGGAGACTTGCCCCTAATATGAAGGCATTCAGAATAGAAAATGACATGCAATGGCTCATTCTCCAAATTTAATTAATACTGTGACAACTTGGCAATAAAGCTACAGTAGAGAGAAGGTCTTTTCAGGGAACTGCAGATTTTAAGCTCCAAGGAAGCTGTCAAAAATTTTTTATTATATATCTACAGCAACATATCAAACATCCAAAGATTTCTGGAAGGCAACTACATTCAAAAGAAAAATGGTTAGCATAAAAATGGTATTCCTTAACTTACTGAAAAATGAAAAATTCTGTCTAGCCTGAAACAAGAATCTTGGAGGTATCTTCTTCAAGTGTATTCATATTATATATACACAATACTTATAAATTTTATGATGTTATTCAGTAAGAACAGTTTCTTCCATACATAGCCAATGCATTATCTCCTTTGATCTCTTGAGAGATGACCAACGTAATGGCCACATAGTATGGTTGTTGAATTCAGACAACCCAGAAAGAGAACCCATGGTTTGTTGTTACATTGTGACTCTGGGTTACATGTACGGTAAACCCAGAACTGTGGGTTGTTCATGGGTTGTTTTGCCAGGCTACAGAAGTGGCAGGCAAGAGCAGTAAAAAAAAACAACCCAGCTACTTTAGATGCCAATACTTTAGACGCCAAAGGCATTTGGGATACAGAGGGCGTGGGTGAAGGAGGAGAAACAAACCTCCCAGGGTTGAGAAAACAAACCATGGTTTGTTCGTCTTCCAGACAAAACCTGGGCAAGGCAACAAACTGTGGGTTAAATAAAACATGTGTTAGCGTTCCCCCTTCCACTTACCAAATCAGATCGTAAAGATAGTACACAATTCAACAGTGTTTTGTGGAAGATACAGAGTATGTTTGTGAGGAATTTGCTGATTACCAACTTGAAATAAGACAAGAGAGTGATCCCCCCTATCCTGTTACCCACCAAATGTTCTCAAGTAGTGAGAAAGCCATTTAGTAAGAGCAGGAAACCAAATCCAATACATTTTGAGCAGATAAATTTCTCAGGGGATGTAAAAAAAGAACCTCATAGTTGAATAATGTATGCCAGCCAGTCTCTGTAAGCTAGACTCAATGTACTTACTTCACCTGGCTTGATCCCTTTTACACGTTTATCCTCTAACATTTGCATTTGCAGCCAATACATATTGGGGCCTGTTTTATACCAGATGTGAATTTCAGTCTCTTCCCTCCTCCCCAACCTCTAGTGCATGTTCAGTAAAACTTTGGTTAAAACTCTGAGACTTTTAAAGACATATCGTCATTTCCTTATTATACAGTCATGTAAAGAACTGGAAAGATCTCCCCTGCCTTTTGGTTTACTTAACACAGCAGACTTAGGTGTCTGTGCTCAACTAACTGGTGTTTCGTTGTGTCCCCCCCACCCCCAACAAAAATGTTCTGTGCCAGTTACAGATGTTGAATTGGGGTTCCAGTCAGTTATAAAATGATTCACATTTACATAATGCATTTAAAAACCAAACAGGATGATCTCAGTTTAGCATGAGCCCAAACAACGTACTGTTAGCTGAAAATTACAACCCACTTGAGAGCACCAGGCTGATGAGTATTCATTTTGTTAGAATTAAGCTCCACAGTGTGGCAAGTGCTCCATCATCCAATAATTCATAGCTCTCTGCCTCTCTAAAGCGAACAGTTCTGTAGCTGGTGCATTGAGAGCAGTTTCTGCTGCAGGACTAGATAGTGCTTTTTGGATGTCCACAGCAAAGTCCAACAGTGCATCTCTACAGAAAAGATGATATTCCATTCACATGTCTAGCTTTGGCATCTCACCCATGTAAGTTTTCCGTCAGGTATTATGATAGAAGCTGACCAAGCAGAGTTGCAAGGCACTCCCACATCCACTTGCTGGCACTTCTTTTAATCTTATCTTCCATATCTACACCGCTGCATTACAATGAGTTAATTTGTGGGTGGAGAGGGAATTCTGCCCCAATGAGAATTCGGATTGGAAACCCGAGTTGCAGTTAAATGATTTCTAGATGGACTTGTACCTGCCACATTCTGGTGGGTTGCAGGTCCATTCATGAAATAGCATGGTCATTCCAAGCCTGCACTAGCACTTACTTGGATGGGAGACCCCTCCTCTAGTTTCCTGCATTGAGCAGGGGTTGGACTCGATAGCCTTGTAGGCTCCTTCCAACTCTATGATTCATATGATATACGGCTTCTGGCATGGGGTCAGTGATACAAAGCATCTGGAGGGCCACAAGTTGTCCACCGCTAGTTTATATCAACACAACACTACTAGAGCAATAAAAAGGCAAACTCAAGAAGAGCAAAAAGGCTGCAGGGAGAAGACCGTTTCCGGGGGCGGGGGGATTGGTGACTTGTGTAGTGCGCCAACAGATCCAGGGCACCAAATGGGCTCCAGGCAAGTGACAGCAATAGTGGCTGGGCAAGGCTTGGCACACGGTAGAGGAAAGCATTGCATTGGCCAGTCCAGGCTACAACTGTGTGCCATTTTAAATCACAGTATTTCTCTAATGTGAGAAGCAGTGAGCTGAACCAATCAGCTCACCAACTTTGGGGGGGGGTGCACAGCCAATGAGGGCATTGGAGCAGTTAGAGGCCTGTCCCCTCGCTGCTCCAGGGCCTTTACTGGCTGTGTGTCTCCAAAGTAGTGTTTGATTGGTTCAGCTTCCTGCCACTCTCACACTAGGGAAAATTGTACCCAGTTGCAGCCTGGACTGGTTGATGAAACACTTTCCTCTACAGTGTAGCAAGCCTTGCCTGGCCACTATTGCTACCTGCCTGGGGGCCATTTGCGGCCCCCTGCCACTACAGCCATCAACACCAGCTCCCGCTGCTGGTAAGGGGACAGAAGGCTTGTGAGAAGGGACCAAACAGTAACCCTTTCCTAACTCCCCCCCACCAACTTCCACCCTCCATTTGTAAAGGTTGTTGGGTGCACTGGAGCTTTGCTCCAACAACCTAAGCAAAATATTTTTTAAAAGAAAGGGACCCATTTCTTTCCTTCCTGCTGCTGTTTTGGGGGGTGGGGTGGGAACCGAGCTCACCTACCTCACCTAGGGCACCAAAATACTTTTGAGAAAGCCGTGTTTCTTGAGTTATGTGGACCTGTTTCTGGAGCCTCTAGCACAGTTCTCCAACCTTGGGTCCCCAGATGTTTTTGGCCTACAACTCCCAGCATGCCCCAGCCAGCAAGGTGGAGAACACTGCTCTAATGCCACTGAAGTCACTTTATGGGATAGTGCTTGTGGGAAGAGGGCTATTTTTAGAAGCAGCCATCTCTGTGGCAGATAATGCCTTTCCCCCAAATAATTGCTTTTAAACAAGATTCTCTTATTATTCTGGTCTTTTAAAGTAAACATCTGACACAAGGGATAGGTTCCAATGTTACAGCCTTCTCCCAGGCAAGTTAGGCACAAACAATTGGGCAACTTTGACCCCAAACTCTATACTTCTTCTTAAGCAGTCCACAATGTGCCATAAAACCCAGAAGCAGGGTTAGCTCCTGCACCTCCGGAAAAGGGTGAGGATGTTCAGAGAAAGACTGCAAGGGGGGGGGGGGATGTAGATGATCAAAAGGCATGAAAAATGTCCAGCAGAAAGATAAAAATTACCCACCCCCCACCCATTCCACCGTGGTGAAAAAGGATTAAGCAGAGAAGGTACTCATCCTGCCCTCTAGATGTTTTGGACTACAACTTCCATAAGCTGCAGCCAGCATGACCAATGATCAGGGTTTCTGAGAGTTGTAGTCCAAAACATCTGGAGGTCACCAGGCTGTATCCCCTCCTCTAGAAGAATCCTAGTTTGGCCTGCCTATGCATGTGCAAATCCCATATAAAAACCACAAATGAGAAACTATGGTAGGCTCTGGCAAGCAATGCCCATGCCTAATGATAAATGTATTTTGTACTTCTCATGAGGCATGTATTTAATGCAGAGAGATCATCCATGTGTGGCAAGACTCTGGAAGCTGCTTTAGAGATCATAGTAGGCCTTCTCTCCAGATTAGATATGGTTATTATTCTTCCAATGTTATGTGCCAGTATATCTTGAGACAAGGGAGTAATTTTCTGAAGTGCACTCTTTTCTTTAAACATAACTGTAGTATGACAAACAACCATAAGAACTGGGTGGTTAGTTAGTTTTAAGAACAGTTAGTTTTAAGAACAAGTTTTAAAAGTTGATATTTACAAAATAGTCATGGCAGTTATTTGTTGACTAACATGACAGAATCTAGGATTGAAAGAAAAGCACACACCAGCTTAGTTTAATGTTTATTGCATTTGCGATACCAGTTTCTTTTAAACAGTGGCCTTTGGATCGAGCTGCTTTGGCAGACAAATGCAAAAGGCTCCCATGGAGAGGAAGTGAAAAGACTGGGCATACAAACAAGGCTGCTGCCATGTTCAAAGCACAAGGGAGACTTACCATAGTACAAAATGCAGTCCTTAGTAAAATGGGTTTCAGGCAATTTCAGTTTAAGATAACATCATTAAGAGCAGAACAGATTGTGCTCAGTCCCTGCTGTTTATAATTAACACATTCTTTCCAAATACTCCAGGGTCTTGGGTTAAGAGTCCTCTGCTCAGATCCATCCAGACCAACTAGAGCGTTTTCATCAGATCCCATGCTGAGCCAGCACCTGTTTTGGACAAATCCATTAGAGCCCAAAGTCTCCTCTCCCTGGATGGCTGAAGTAGATAAAGCAACATGGCTTGCCTTAGTTGTCATCACAGCATCCATATGGTCTTCACAAAAAGTCATACAAGTACTTTATTATGTCAAAGTTCACAGTCCTGCAAACAACAACACAGTATGTCAGCATACTTAAATCTCTACTCCCTGCTGGGAGGGGCCAGTTGACACGATGCTCTTGTGAGCAAACTGATGCCTCAGGGACAAATAAAGTTGCTACGTTTCAATTCTGACTTAAGCAGCCCTAATTCTTCAATATGAAAGGTTAAAACACTGAGGCCAGGTTCACACACTTACCTTCTGGCACTGGCCTCACCTCACTACTCTCTCCCATACACATCATGTATCCTGTGAGGAGGGTGCTCCACATGTAGGCCCATGTAGAGGGGTGCTTCTGGACCTGGCATTGCTCCTGGAGGGTCAGGTGGTTGTTGCGGCCAGAGAACCTTTGCCTAGTTTTGGCTGGTGTGCCAGCTGTACATCTTCCTGGAGAAAGTGGATCTAACCACAGTGAGCCATGCCTAAGTCACCTCCTGTTTAGATCATTGCAATGTGCTCCAGGTGGGGCTGCCCTTGAAGTGTTCAGAAACTCTAGCTAGTGCAAAATATGGCAGCCAGACTGCTTTCTGGTGTGCATTTGTATACCATATAAGACCAGCCTTATACCAAACACATTGGCTCCCAATTTGTTTTCAGACTCAATTCAAGCTGCTGGTTCTTACCTATGAAGCACTAAATGGTTTGGGTCCAGGATATTAAAAGACTGCCTCCACCTGTATGAACCTGCCTGAATCTTACCATGTTCAGAATCTTGGTATATGTCCCACTACCAAGAGAAATTAGGTTAGGGAGAAGCAGAGATGGGGGAGAATTTTGTTTGGTCTGCATTTTTAAGCAAACCAACCTAATTTTCACTTCTTGGACTACTATACCCATTGGAACATAGTTAGACTACTTTTATGTGTTTTATAGTTTTATTCTTCTCTCTGGATGGTTTAAAGATGGCTTGCTCTTATTTCAATTGTTTTGTTTTAAATTTTGTGTATCACCTTGGACAGAAAGGTGATTTATACATACGGTATATGCCAAACCATGATTGTATAAGTGTTCCTCCTACCCACAAAGAAAGGAGAGACGATTGCACAAATCAGATTTCTCCTTAGCCTCCAAATGGAGTACCCAGATAATGTAAAGGGGTGGAGAGCAAGAATATGCCCCTGCTACTATACCACTGGCTTAGTTGCATGTATGAATCAGACCTGAGTTTTCTAGATGCATAGGTTTTCGAAGACTCCAAAGATTTAAAGTTGCTAATTCTCAGCATTTAAGCTGTAAAACAAATTTAGCTGAAGAATAAAAGGGTGTTGGGTGTGTTTTTTTAACGCCCAGTAAACATGGCACACAATTTGGAGATGCAAAGCAGCAATCTTGTCAGCTATTGAACATTCTGTCTGTCTTCCAAACCACCTGTTTCAGCATTATGTATGGCACAACTCCTTCATCTGTACTAATTTGTAGTCTGCATCCTTCCATTCTTGACAGTAGTTGACCCTTGCTTTTTAACTAAACTTGAACAATCCGAGAATACTCAATAGGACAGAAGATTTGAATGTATTTTCGTCTTTTGTTAGAATGAAGAATGATACACCGGGGGGGGGGACGGGGGACGGGACGACGACACATAGCACTTTCCCTTCTTTCAAAACACATTCTGATGAATAATATTAACATTCCAACATTAAGGTATCCTTTTCATATAAAAGATTTTCACTACAAGATATGACAAGAATGAAACATTTTTTTAGAAGTATGCCATGTTGCAAAATCAACTGAAGGTGCAATTTAAAAGACTAATTGGCTCTCTTATTTGTCAAGGTACTCATTTTTTAGCTCATGCATCATCATTTCCTAAATCCATGTTTTTATATAATCTCTGGGGAAGTATGATACAGAGTACATGAAAGCTTCAGATATTCTCTGGCTCTGTAACCTGACATGATACTTACGAACTATTCTTAGTTAGTGTATTATATACTTTAAAAGATAAATGCCATGCCATGATTAATGTTAGAACTTCACTAGAGATGCAAGACTGTGTTCTCTGGCAAATATTAAGCTTGCTAGATAAACAGCACAATCAATCATTTGGTTTAATAAATACCCATAATGACCCTGATCAGTTCTGTCCAATTAACTGATACCCCATCCTAGCCATTTGCACTACTGTAGGA
Source organism: Shinisaurus crocodilurus (assembly GCA_021292165.1). Lineage (NCBI taxonomy): Eukaryota > Metazoa > Chordata > Lepidosauria > Squamata > Shinisauridae > Shinisaurus > Shinisaurus crocodilurus. The sequence goes on from CM037879.1 coordinate 200,527,618, forward strand.
GAAATCTAAGAGACTGACTCTGCACAGACAGAATTTAAATTACACCTAGGGCAGCTTTATAAAAACAAATTTGTTACCATTCATTTTTGTTCTCAGAGCATCATGGAAGGCATTCCTTAACCTCAGGATGGCGTCTCCCTCTGGAGCTTGTAGGCAGAGCCAAAAGTTGCTTCTGCAGAGGGAGGAGCCGCCCTACATTCCCAGAGTGGACTAGCAGACCAAGTAATCCTTCAACTCTACACTGCAAATAGACCAACCAACCCCCCCGAACTATGCCTGGAATCGGCATGAAAACAGATATTAGAAGGAACAATACCTAGAAAACCACCAGACCGAAGTTGTCACAGTACACAACTGGGACAGGAAGGAATGAACTCATGAATCCCTGTCTACCTCCTCACATGTGCAGTGGCAGCAGCAGCTGTGACAGCCCCCTCCCACCAAAAACTCCACTGGTCCCTAGACTGGGGGGTGGAATGCCCTCCATGAGGCTCTGAGAACAGAAATTCAAAGTGATAAACAAATTTCTGTTTTCTCCAGAGCTTCATAGAGATCATTCCTTAACCTTGGAACTTAGCAGAGCAGTACATCATTCTCAGGGTGGGACAATAGGGACCTGTGCCCTAAGCTACCAGGACCTTCTGCAGTACCTTACGCCCAAAGGCTACATCCTCAGAAGCAGCAGCATCAATTTTATAATGCTTGCTAAATGTATGTATAGATGCCCAAGTGGCTGCTTTGCAGATGTCAATTATGGAAATTCCCTTTAAATGCTGCAGAAGATGCTGCCTCCCCGCTTAAGGAGTAGACCGTTATCCCTCCTGGGGGTTGTTTGTCTAATGTCTGGTAAGCCACCCCGATGGCTTCCTTCAGCCAATGAGAGATTGTGGCCTTTGATGCCATCTGTCCCCAAACCCTAGGATGGAAGAAGGTGAAGATGAACTCTGATCTCCTAATGGCAGCTGTCCTGTCCAAATAAAAACATAATGCCCACCTTACATACAGTCTATGCCAGTTCTTTTCCTACAGGTGAATGGACTTGGGATAGAAAGATGGGAGAGAAACAAAGAATGAACCTTTGGAAGCAAAGAAGAGTCAGTTCTCAACACCACCTTATCCTCGTGGAAAATGCTTAACTGTGGATCCGCAGACAAGGTTCCCAGTTTGGAAAACCTGAGGGCCAAGGTAACTGCAACTAAAAATACTGTCTTGAGAGTGAGAAGTTTCAAAGAACAAGACACCATGGGTTCAAAAGGCTTCCCCATGAGTGCTGTGAGAACCCAGTTGAGATTCCATGTGGGAAAATGGTGCACTAACAGAGAATTAATCAGACACATTCCCTTAAGAAACCTCTTAACGTGAGGATGAGATGAAAGACACCCCCTGCCATCACATCCCAGTGTGCTATTCAGAGCTGCCACTTGGCGCTTAAGAGTGTTAGTACTTAAACCTTTATTAAGACCTGCCTGAAGAAACTCCAAGATCTCTGTGACCCCTCCCGAAATAGGCATCTGACCATTAGCCCTGGACCAACTCAGGAAGGTCTTCCAAGTTGTGTTGTAAAACTTGTTTGTAGAGGAGCATTTGCAACATTTCTGGTGAGTACCCCAATCTCTCAACCTCCAGGCTGTCAGTTAGAAGAACTCCAGACAAAGATGCACTATTGGCCCCTGCAGCAGTAGATCCCTTTGAACAGGCAGCCTCCATGGATTCTGTTGAGATAGGTTGACAAGTTCCAGGAACCAAGGTCTTCTTGGCCAATGAGGTGCTATGAAAATAACTTCTGCTGAAGATCACCTGATTTTCTGGATCACCTTGGAGTGAAAAGGGTGGGAAAGCATGAAGACTGCCCAGCCATGGACATTCCAATACATTTTCCCCTTCTGCCGTGGAACAGTGAAACCTGGAGAGGAACTGTGGTAGTTGAGCATTCTCCTTGGTGGCAAACAGATCCACCAGTGAGCTCTCAAAATGGTATGTCACCTGAAGGAACACCTGAGGGTTGAGCTGCCATTCTGACTCCTGTATGAATGTGTGACTGAGCCAATCTGCTGTCAGACTGGATACCCCTACTAGATGTTCTGCCTGTATGGACTTTAATATGTTTCTGCCCAGGACTCCATCTCTTTCACCAAGTGATTCAGCAATGAGGAGCAAGTCCCACCTTGTTTGTTCACGTATGCCTTGGCCATGGTATTGTCTGTCCTGATCAGGGCCGGATTAAGAGCATTATGGGCCTGGTGCTGAGGATTTTGGTGGGCCTTTTTATGGAAATAAATAAAATGAAGACGCAATTTTATATTAAAACAAATTAAATATTTTAATTACCATTAAAGTGCCAAAACAGAAACATATTTAAAATATTTCTTTTTTTGTAAACAATAAGCTTGTTAACTCAATAAAACCGTTCATCACATATCGTTGATGATAAGTACCTCCACGTTTTTTAACCTCTAGGGCAGTCTTCCCCAACCGGGGCCCTTCCAAATGTTTGGGGCCCCAGCTCCCATCTTCCCCAGCCACTGGCCATGCTGCCTGAGGCAAATGAGAACTGTAGTCCAAAATATCCAAGAGGGATATTTGGTGAACTCTGTTCTCTGGGGTTTTTCAAAATAAAACTTAAAATGCCACACAATTCCCCATGAAAGCGCACGTGCACACACACACACACACACACACACACACACACACAGAGAACTCTGTTCTCTGGGGTTTTTCAAAATAAAACTTAAAATGCCACACAATTCCCCATGAAAGCGCACGTGCACACACACACACACACACACACACACACACAGTATTAGCCAAGCAGGTGACATTTTGCAGGTGGCAGGAGGATCAACACCCCCAAAAGGCAGACACATTCACATAAATAGAACATTCACAACAACCATTTTTAAATAAACATAAACCATCTTCCCCAGCCACTGGCCATGCTGCCTGAGGCAAATGAGAACTGTAGTCCAAAATATCCAAGAGGGATATTTGGTGAACTCTGTTCTCTGGGGGTTTTCAAAATAAAACTTAAAATGCCACACAATTCCCCATGAAAGCGCACATGCACACACACACACACACACACACACACACACACACAGAGTATTAGCCAAGCAGGTGACATTTTGCAGGCGGCAGGAGGATCAACACCCCCAAAAGGCAGACACCCACCCACAAACACACAGCCCTTACGTTCAGTTTGGCTCACAAAAGAGGGAAAGCCCTTTTACAGAAAAAAAGGAGAAGGAGAACTTGCAGATCAAAAGAGTCAAACTTTTGAACCTTACCTGTGCAGAGGAGGGCCATCAGGACCAGCGGCAGGTAAAGACCATCCCAGAGGTTTGTCCCATAGCAAGCAGAAGTCATGGTGGAGATTTTGGAGGCGGGTGGGCAGAGAGGGGTCGCTTGACGGAGCAAAAACTCAAAAACTCCTGCAGCTCATCAGTAAGGGTCTTCCCAATTTCCCCCAAATTATTTATTAAAAAAAAAAAAAAGCAGCCACAACAAAAAGCCAGGAAGCTTTGCTTGACCAAGAATAATTGTGTTGTTCTTGTTGCTTTGTTTTTGTTTTTTTTGTTAAACTAGCATTTGAACAATTGAGCTGCGAATCAGAAAGATCTTTTGCTCGAGGCTGGAGAGAGAGGTCCCTTCTAAATCTGAATATTACAGACCCTAGCAAGCCCCCCATGTGCTAGAAGTTCTCACAAAGAAACGTAGTAACAGTGATTGAAATGCAAAGATACTGAAATGCTAATTTGAGAACAACAGTTCTTGCTAGGTCTTGCCTCAAGCCTGTAATGCAGATGTGCTTAGAACACCTTTCTAATCTTGAAAAAATCATTAATTATGCTGAATGATAACGATCAGAGCTAACTCCGAAGGGGGAAAAAATCGCCGCGTGTCCCTATAATTGCGGGCCTGTTTTCTGTTAAGGGCCTGGAGCTGTCGCTCCAACAGCCCCTAGCTTAATCCGGCCCTGGTCCTGATCAATACGTGGGCTCCTGAAACATCTTCTGTGAACTCCCCAAGTGCTAGGTAAACTGCTTTCAGTTCTAACCAGCTGATGCTCCTTGACTTGTCCCTTTCTGTCCAGGTCCCCTGTGGAACCTTGTGATCCAGATGGGCCCCCCCATCAAAGAGGCTGGCATCTGTCGTGATGGCCTTCCTCACTGGGAGCACCATGGATTGGCCCCGTTTTGAGTCTCATTGAGCCACCAGCAAAGTTCCCTCTTGAGTGAGCTTCGAATCTTCACCTCTACAAACTTGTCCCTGGGTGGGAAAGCCAGCTCCAAGGCATAGCCCTTGGCCACCGTCTCCCTCACCCAGAGGTCCATCGTGGTACATCTCCACACCTCAGCAAAGTGAAACAGGTGTCCCCCAATCTGGAAGCCCATCAGGGCTCTTCTGGTGTCAGGCCAACTGCTGTTTCTTCAGGTCTTTGCCTGATGAATGGGCCAAGGATCCAGTGGTGTTCCTTTTAGTGGAAGTTCCAGTGGAGTGCTTATTCCTTCTGGTCTCCACTGGTACGGCAGAGCCAGACAGATAGTCGGAGAGGGCGCTGTGAGGTCTAAGAAAGCAGCCCCCCTCCTAGTAGAAGAAGCCCTGCCATCTGTAGTGACTGAAACCCCCCTCCCCCATGGTCCCTGCTAGGACATCTTAGGTGGGGGTGGGGAGAAAGAAGAGAGAAAAAGAAATAGAGGAGAAAGGACAAACTCTAAGAAAAGCAACTAGAGCTGGGCTTTTAAGAGCTCTAACTTCACTCCACCATTTACCTCAGCAGGCAGAACCGGTCTGGGAGGGTAGGGTGGCTCCTCCCCGAAGAAGCAACTTTTGGCTCTGTCTACAAGCTCCAGAGGGAGGAGTCATCCTGAGGTTAAGGAATGCCCTCCAGGAGGCTCTGTAGAACTTTAAATTTTTCTACAAAGTAAAAAATATACATTTTTGAAGTAATCCAGAGATTAAAAATCAATAACTCCATAAATAATGAAAGAAAAGTTATCTTTATCTTTGTAGTTACCAGTCTTGAATTAGGATGTAGCCTTACTGGGCTCTGTGGCACTCACAATAGTTGCACACTTTACTGTTTACATCACTGGAGAAGACAAATTCACATAAATGCAACATAATTTGCACCCAGAGCTGCCCCCTCCATGGAGGCGAATAGGTAAGTCATTCCTGGTAGGGGAGCTCTGTTTTTACACATCAGAGCCTCTCTGTCTGCAAGGGACTGCTAGCTCAGAATGAAAGGTTAAGTTGTCTGGAGTAAACTCAGCTAGTGAATCCATTTCTGGCCATTCTAATTGCAACATATTGTTTCATTGGGCAGTATCAAATTGGACATGAGCGCTAGCATAAATCACATTTGCGCAGGCATAAGGGACCTCTAACAAACCACCAATAGTATTAGCTGGCCCAAGAGAATTTCCCAGAAAACCCATTGCACCAGCTAATGCTACTGGTGTTGCACTAACGGTCCCTCATGCTAGCACAATGTAATTTACATTAGCGACAGCATCTAAGTGGATACTACCCATTATTAGGACCTTCATGGGAAGAAGGTTTTGAAGGAAACTAGACAGCAAAAAGAACCAATTACCTTGAGTTTCCAAGCTCTAGCACTCACAACTGAAAAGAATACTACACCTTCATTTGGGATTGCCAAAGTTCTTATGTTTATATTGCCCAAACTTCAGAGGGGTGTTGGTTTAGGAGCAGAGGTAAGGGGTAACTATTTCCATAACTCTTTGTTGAAGTTTGCTATTCATGGACATTTTAAAGAGCAGAGCAGGTCACAATTAAGTATGAGGTGAAGCTGAAGTATTAGAAGTAATGTGGCCTCCCAGACTTCAACTTAAAGTCTATCACTTAAAAATAAATCCAATCCAAACTTATGGCTGGTTCACACATGCATGTACATCACCTGATTACTCACAGATGAATCTGTAAATCAACCCCACTGAAAAGCATTGTTTCTGAGGTGATGTGAGATGAAACAGAAAGTCTATACAGTAATACCTTGGATTGAGAGCATAATTCGTTCCGGAACTGTGCTTGTAATCCAAAACACTCTTATATCAAAGCGAGTCTCTGGCGGGCGTGAGCGGGGCCGATTTCGGCCCACTACGCCCGCTCGAGGCGAGCGGTTACATCCCTACACTACTTGTCTTGCAAGACGTCGCTTGTTTATAAAGTCAAAAAAAATTAAATTTTTTTGCTTGTCTTGCAAAACGCTCTCAGACCAAGTTACTTGCTATATGGTGTTTGATCTCTGATGGCTCATTCACACATGCCAAATTAATCCTTGAAGGCATAACTGTGAAAGCCTTTCTTAATTTTATGCAATATATAATCTTACCCAATACATAATGTTACTGGGTATGAGTGGGTTTATAGTACTTAAACCAGGAAGAAAACCTAGAAACACAATCAACTGATGAGTACACATGAGTGAAAGCAGCTCTTAGTAAGCTGTAAATTCACACATACTGAGATACTTGTACTATTTATTTGTTAAATTTATATCCTGCCTTACCTCCAAAGAGCCCAAGGTATGATCCTCCTCCTCCCCCCACTCCTCTCCATTTTATCCTCACAACAACCCTGTGAGGTAGGTTAGGCTGAGAGTCAGTGACTGGCCCAAAGTCACCCAGTGAGCTTCATAGCCAAGTGGGTACTAGAACTCGGATATCCTGAGTTCAAGTCCAACACTCTAAGCATTACACTACACTGGCTTGTACTATATTACATAGCTATCTTTTTCTAAAACAAGGGCAGAGATGTTTCTTTATGCTGTAATGCTCAGAGCAGGAGAAAACTGCCCATGAGGTGATGTTTTACTGAAAGTTTTATTAAAAACAGAACTACAATAATACCTTGGATTGCAAGTAACTTGGTTTGAGAGCGTTTTGCAAGACAAGCAAATTTTTAAATATTTATTTAATTTTTTTTAACTTGATATACAAGCGACGTCTTGCAATACAAGTACTGTAGTATGGCTTAAATTAAAAATCTCTGTACAATTTTTTTGGGGGGGATTTCGTTTTGATATAAGAGTGTTTTGGATTACAAGCATGTTTCTGGAACAAATTATGCTTTCAATCCAAGGCATGACTGTATTAATTTTAATATAAGATGGTTTCCCATAATATATTACTGCTGCTTTGTCTTTTGACCTGTGTTCCTTCTTTCCTTTCCACTGCCCTTCCCTCAGTCCACAAGGATGGCTGCTCTGTTTCATTCTGCATTAATGATGCAACTGCTATTATATGATTATTAATTACTATCATACATTTTTCATTTCTATAAAAAAAAGTCACCACCACAAATGTACAAGTTGTGATTCAAAATGGTTTAAATCTTCTGCTTCTAGAAAATCCCACCACAGACTAAGGACAATCCAAGGAGATCCCAACTTAATAAAGTACCTCTTGAAGTACCCAAGGGATGCAGTGTAAATACAATTTGTGACTAATTTATATTTGGGAGAAGGTGCCTAAATATTTAACAGAATGTTTATGAAATCCTTTGGGCTTTTGATTTTACAAAACTAATTCTCAAAGTAATAAAAAACATATTAGAAAGGAGATATTCTAGCATTCTGAGCAGACATTATGCAAATTGTCCTCTATTGTTTTCCTCAAAGTCCAAGTCTACATTAAAAGGTTCTCCAATGATGAACCCTAAACCTAATATAAATTTGGTGACTTTTCTATGCACAATTTCTCATGTTTAGTTAAGCTAATTTTGAAGGATGCTGACAAATTAAACATTCCTGGGAGGCAACAAATAAGCAGAGGGCCAAACAATGCTTTGCCTAATCATTTCCTAAGCTCTGAACAGCATGGAAAATATTTATGGACTGTCAGAAAAGAGGCTTCCATCCCTACTGAAAGAATACAGGCTTATAAATAAAATCTCAAAAAGAGAAACTGTGAAGAATTTGATTTCCCAGAGATTTCAAGATGGCTGTCACTGCAAAACCTACTCAGCTATCAATAAATGATGAAAATGAGGGGGGGGGGGAGAAGTGGAATCTCCTGCACTGACTTGCTCATTTCATTGCTTTATCTACGAGGTTTATGAATATCTTTTCTCTTTAATGTATTCCTGATTTGTAAATAATTTTTTTTTAAAGAAAAGTGCAATCTTGTGGATTAAAGCTATAAATGGCTAAAGAGAAGATATAGGTGCATTCATATGTCTGCTTGAAAGGCATTCCACTATATTGTTAGGCATACACTTATGTTGCTTTAAGTATACACCTGAAAACATCAAGTGAAAATATGTTGATTATCATTATCATACAGATAGTGATGTGTGACTGGTTGCAGCTCCCTGTGGAGCACATACCCAGTGCACACTTGGGTTTGCCACTGAGTAATGTGTGAAATAGCTTTAGTCCATGGCTCAGGAGGGGGAAATGTTCTTTTGTCTCACATCTCTCTTGTAAGATGTTTCATATGCTTGCTTGGAATCTCCAGTGATTCCTGAGTTCTCATCTGCAAATGTAATGGAGCCTAACTCCATGTAAGCTGCATTTGCTCACATTCATTTGCTCACATTCATTCCTTTGCCTCTTCTCCCTCTGTCATCCCGCCTACCCACCCCCACCGTCCAAATTTAGACAGTAAGCTCCTTTAGGCAGGGACCTGCCTTTTCTGGTTATGCTGTTTGGTAAAGCATCATGCTCTTATAGTGCTGTATGCTTAAGCAAGCAAGCCAGCAAGCAAGCAAGCAAAAAGATAACATTATTAACAGATCCTCTTGGGCAGGCCTACATAACTTGTGACCCTCTCAAATCAAATGCAATTCACCAGCCACCCATGTCATGAGGCTAACCAGGTATTGACCCTGTCCACACATAACAACAACCTATGGATTGTTTTAATCCATGGGTTATTGTGGCCGTGCACAAGCGAGTGAGAACGTTGCTTCCTGCCCACTCGCTGTTTCCACTTTGCATGAGGTTTAGCAAACAACCCAGCCTGTTCCTGGGTTGTTTGCTGCAGTGTCTGAACCCGGCACTCTGGGTTACTGAGGGAGAAACAACCCAGAGTTTAACCTATGGTTGGTGGTTGGGTTAAAACTCTGGGTTGTTTCTCCCTTAACAACCTAGAGTGCTGGGATCATACATCATGCGGAACGACCCAGGAATGGGGCATTTCCTGGGTTGTTTGCTAAACTGGATACAAAATTGAATCAGTGAGCGGGGAGGAGGCAGCATGATTCCTTGTGCACAGCCCATACCAACTATGAGTTAATTAATTGGTCGGTTGTTACATGCGAACCGGGTCATTGATAAACCTCCTGTTTTTGCCACCTGCCTGTGGGTTTGTCAGGCAACATAGCTGTTGGACTGTATTTTGCTTGGTAGGTCACACATTGTGTATGCTTGCTCTCCATGTTACTGAAATACAACTTGACCACTATCTCTTTTTCATTTTATTTGGAAGAACTTGATAACTTTTTGTTATGACATAAATAAATACATAATTTTGCAGCCACCTTTTCTTCTTACCTGGCCATCCTAGGATGCACTTTTCTGTGAATAGCTGGAAGCCAGGAGAGAATGTCAAGTACAATACTGTACTTGATATTTAAATGTCTTTTTTCCCCATTATAAGTGCATTAGAAAACTATTAATACGGCTTACCTCGAAATAGCTCTGATGAAATCTAGAGCAACGTTGCACTTGTACCTTGGCCCATTAAGCTGGTCGTCATGGCCTACCAAGGTTAACAGCTGTAGTGTCACAAGGGAAGTGATCTAAAAGAAAAGAAAAAGGGAGAAAATGAATTGGTTTTACCTTCATCAAGGCAGCTGTCATTGCATAGTTAGCATGATCACCTTCCTGACTAGTCTGTTTTATACACTGCCTTGCAGGTGGCTCAGGTGCAAACCAAGTCTTAAAGATGAAAATGTAAAAGGTGGTCAAGAAATGTAAAGCACAACAAAGTAAAACAAGTAATAAAATAAAGAACTGAATAAAACAGTAAGGAGTGGAAATTACAATCCAGTCTCCCTAGCACGGGTAGCCAACCTATAGACTGGGTGCCACAAGTGGGATCTTGCAGCAGGCTTAGACAGGAGTAGGAGCACCCATTGGCCCGACTATAGCATAAGCGAGGCCTGCACATACCAAATTGCCTCTCCCACAGTATGCTCATACCTGCTCCATAATTCTAGACTAGAGATAAAGCCACACCAAGTCACAGTGGACTGCGTATGTGCTATAGTGCATGCTATATAGCAGCTTTCCCCAACCTGGTGCGCCATGCATTCCTGACTACTGGCCATGCTGGCTGAGGCTGATGGGAGCTGAAGTCCAAAACATCTGGTGGGCATCAGGTTGAAGAAGACTGCTATACAGCTTCATCCAGTACTCAGCACTGGTTAGGCCTCATCTTGAGTACTGTGTTCTCCAGTTCTGGGCACCACACTTTAAGAAGGATGTAGACAAACTGGAGACAGTTCAGAGGAGGGCAACAAAGATGATAAAGGGACTGGAAACAAGGCCCTATGAGGAGAGACTGAAAGAACTGGGCATGTTTAACCTTCAGAAGAGGAGACTAGGGGGAGATATGATCGCACTCTTCCAGCACTTGAAGGGTTGTCACACAGAGGAGGGCCAGGATCTCTTTTCGATCATCCCAGCTTGCAGGACACGGAATAATGGGCTCAAGTTACAGGAACCGAGATTCCACCTAAACATCAGGAAAAATTTCCTGACTGTTAGAGCAATAAGACAATGGAACCAATTACCTAGGGATGTGGTGGGCTCTCCCACTCTGGAGGCATTCAGGTGCAGCTGGACAGCCATCTCTCAGGGATGCTTTGACTTGGATTCCTACATTGAGCAGAGGGCTGGACTCGATGGCCTTATAGGCCCCTTCCAACTCTACTTTTCTATGATTCTATGATCCCATGCTGGCTTTTCCAACATCTGATCATTACAAAGCCTGAAAAGATTATCCATCTTAAAATAAAGACAATTTATGCTATCAGTATGAAATTTAGCATAGAGAAACTGTCAAGGGGCATCATCTAGCCAAATTTCAGGAAATTCTGTTGAAGAATGGCTGACAACTGCATTATAACAATTAAAAGTTTTGTTTTCAGTTGCAGGTGTCCCCTGTGGGCTGGTGGAGGAGGGATAGAGCGTACAAGAACTTATCAACACTGTGGACAACAGACCTCTTTTAGTGATGTTTACAGAGAGTGGTTGTCTGTGTAACATTTTTCACCAACTAAACTGTTCAAGATACGCTAACCAAAAGGGGAATGTGTTCTACTCAGCTGGTATTTGCTATGCATAATGTTATAAGTCTGGATAGTAACGTTTTAAAATTATTTTGCTTATTTATAGCCATGAATCTCAGTTACTCAGGTTTACAAACAACTATCTTTAGAACACAATTAATGCTTCAGATCTAGCACTTTAGAAAAGGAAAACAGAAGGGAATGGACCCAGACTGCCACTCAGAAATGACTTACACTATGAATATTTTCTTCCACTCCTCCCAAATTTTGTTGGGTTAAATATATATGTATTTAGATATTATGAACCCCTCTAAGTTAGGGAGGAAAATTGCTCTTCATTCACTCAGGCCCTTATTCAGTCAACGATGAAGCATAATGGAGTAATCTGTTATTACAACTGCTCTTTTACACCCCAGTGCACCATTATTGGCTAATCATTTTTGCAGGGTACGCTTGCAGCTGGCCTCTTACACTCACGAGACTACCAATGAAAATAGGTCATATTCCACAGCAGGAATGGCATGAGGCTCATAAAAGCTCCCAGAAAACACACCAGCTTAGATGACTTGGAGTTGGACCCATCTAAATATTGTGGAGGATGCAGAATTCAACAATGACCTTGCCATTGCATTACAAATGTGCCAGCCACTGCATTAACAAAAAAATTGTGACCAATTTCCTCTTCTTTTCCCAAAATACGGTAAAATGGAACAGAATCAGTATTGTAAAATTGCTCTCTAAATCTTCAGGCTATAAATCTAAAATGGCGTCAACCTGGATATGAAATCTCTGATTAATGTGTTCAGAATAACATGCTAGAGAAGATATAAAAGCTTTGGTTGTCACTTAAAGACAAGACAAGGTTGCTTATCTGGGTAACCTGCAGCCCTAGCCACCAGGTTCATTTTCATAATTCTCCAACAATAAAAGCTCAAGGTAATTCACACATGAAGAATAACTGCTGTTCTGTTTGTTCTCATTCATTCTCACACTCTCTCTCTCACACACACACAAACACACACACACATGTTAATAGCAAACCAACTTTCCCCATTTGAGCAAAACTGCCAGGCTTCTTAATTTGCTGTAATTTATTTAACATCTGTGAAAGGTAGCAGATCATTTTTTAAAAGCTTCAATAAATGACACGTATGTTAAACATATTTCTGGGGTAGAATCCACACAGGATTCTACCCTGGATTCATTAGCTCAGGGAGACCCCGCCTACAAATAAACACAGGATCTCCCATTTCAGGTGTGACCTTCAGGTGGGGTAGGATAGAAAAAGAGAGAATGTGGGTCTGAGGTGCAACCCAAAATGCATCCTAGACATAATCTTGGGAATAGTGACTTATTTATTTATACCCTGCCTTTTTTCCTGCAAGGAACCCAAGGCGGCTTACATAATCCTCCTCCTCCTCTCCATTTTATTCTCACAACCACCCTGTGAGGTAGGTTAGGCTGAGAGTCAGTGACTGGCCCAAAGTCACCTTCATTTCCTACATAAAGGGTGCAATGCTATGCATGTTTAGGCAGAAAAAAGTTCTACAGCTCTCAGCATGCCCTAGCCAACCTTGCTGGCTGGAGGGATGCTGGAAGTTGCACGACGTTTTTCTGTCTAAGCATGCATAGGATTGTGCCTTAAATTTCCTTCTGACTTCACTGTTTAAAAGCCCCCCCCACACACACACACTCACGTACTGTATAAAAACTTGAAACTCTAATAGCACTTCATGCATCTGATGAAGTGGGCTTTAGTTCACAAAAGCTTATGCCCAAATAAATTTGTTAGTCTTTAAGGTGCCACAAGACTCTTTGTTGTTTTTGCTACTACTAATGAAGTTTCTTTGAGTTGATGTTCATGCAGAACACGGAGGCATATGGGTGGTGGCATATGAGAAGCAAGAGGATGTTTTACAAATTTTGAATGTTTAATGTGAGTTATAAGAGTTGGTGTCAGTCTTCAGGCTCCCTCCACAGGGTATGTATAAAATAAATATCCAAGTGGAGTACAGGATGCTTCTCATCTCTAGTACACATGCATGTAAATATGTGCATACAGGAATGCAATGCACAGATGGCCATTTTACATGCTGGGGAGATTTATTATGAACACAGTGTACAACAATTAGTTTTTCTAGTATAAAATTATTTACTTCATTTTATTACATTTATGTGCTGCCTTCCATGCAAGTGGGGCCATAATTAGCCAGGCCCCTTCAGCTCCACTCCTTCCTCAAGTCTGGGCAGACAGGGCCCCCATTTGAAGACGGGGGAGCGAACCTCTGGAGCCTTTCTATCATAGAACATATGAGGAAATGAGTTGGATCAGCTGAAAACACAGATAAGTTTATACTACATTTGGAAAGTGATAAATGCAATGTCAAACTAATTGTGCCCCTTCGTATGAGAAAACAAACCCCCAAAGGTTGTTGGGTTTTTTTGCTATTGTTACAGGGGCTTCTTTTTTCTTTGTGCCGTATACTGCACTTACAGTATCTCACGGTCACTAACAGTCTGAAAACACATCTGACAAGGACTTGAACATCGCAAGAAAAAATGGTGTAACTTTTGATTTAAAAAGTCTTGTATCGCCAGCACAAAAATCCAGTATTACTTGGTGAGTATCAAAGGCAAACAGTTGGAAAAGCCTGTTTTGATACATAAGGAACAAATCTGGATAAACTCTTTTTAAAATGCAGAAATCATGGTTTAAAATCTTGGCTCAAACCATCATTTCCTGGTTTGAAGACTCCTTTGCTTATCACGGTACATCAAGGAGGAGGGATAGGGAAATGTGAATACAGTGTGTGCAGGCAAAAGGATTGTGGGTATCAAAGCTAGTGTGTAAACCAGTGTTCTCCAACCTTGGGTCCCCAGATGTTTTTGGCCTACAACTCCCAGCATGCCCCAGCCAGCTATTGTAGGCCAAAAACATCTGGGGACCCAAGGTTGGAGAACACTGGTGTAAACCATGCTTTGCGCTAACTGTGGGTTGCTGTTATGTCTGGATTCACAAACCAATGACAAACCACAGCTACTGCCCCTGCTCTGTCACAAAAGCTACTGCCCCATGGCGACAGGAGCTGCTCCGCCACAAGGGATGGCTGCATCACGGAGTTTATGAAACTAAGTGCAGGATGGATAGAAAATGGAGGCAGACAAGCAGTTCAAATCCATGGCTTGCCTGTTGCACATTTGGAAGCTTGTGGTTTAGGTTCTGAGCTTTGGTTAGCATGAACCACGGTTTGGCATGATGTCTGCATTGAGCCACTGTGAAATACAAATAATGTGAATCAGTGAGACCCAAATAGTGATGTAAATGAACCTGGGTTGAAATAACAGCTCTTGTATGTCTGGGTAGATGTGAAGATGTCACACATTTTCAACTTTAGTTTTAATATATAATTACTTTATCTGCCACATTTGAATTCTAAGGAGCTCAGAATGGTACTATAGCTAAAACCCTGATGGCTGTTATCCCCAAACAGACAAATGGAAAAATGGGACTGGCCAACTTACAAGGAAGTTATATATAACTTAGATAAAGAATGACTCATGCTGGGAAACAGAAATTCTTTACTCACTGGTGAATTTCTGTTCTCCGTGAGTGAAGGCGGCCAGCTAGTGATGGGGAAGCCCCACCTACGGGGCTGGGAAAACAGACCTTGATCTGATCTTCCTGGAGGAGGAGGCGCCTCCTCCGGAAGCTCCAGCTGACACCTACAACGAATCGAACCTGGAATGAAGCCAGCGGATCTTCTGATGTCAACGACCCATTAGCCTCCTTGTGGGCGAGACCTATGAAGGAAAGCGAGAACCCCACCTGAGCCTGACCCAAGTCCCAAAGGAGGCTGGCCCAAGGGCAGGCCTAGCTGGCCCCCTTCACTCATGGAGAACCGAAATTCACAGGTGAGTAAAGAATTTCCGTTTCTCCTTTGAGTGCAGGAGGCCAGATAGTGATGGGGATGTAAAAATGCAGTGCATCCCTGGGTAGGTCAACAGACGCCACTAGCTGCTGGGGCAGAAAGACCCTCTGGAGGACGTGCCTGCTGAAGGCACCCTCTACAGAGGCCATTCGGTCTATCTTGTAGTGCCAGGTGAAAGTGTGAACCGACGACCAACTGGCCGCCCTGCACATCTCGTCAAGGGAACCCTCCCACAGAACGCCACAGAGGTGGTCATCCCTCTGACAGAGTGGGCCAGGATGCCGTCGGGCACCGAAAGGCTGCTTGAAGTATAGGCCAGTGCGATGCAGTCACGCAGCCACCGTGCCAGGGAGGCTACTGACACCTTCTTCCCCAGGGAGGAGGGCCTAAAGGACACAAACAGTGAACTATGCTGTCTGTGCAGTCTTGTCCTATCTAGGTAGAACTTGAATAGCTCATCTAGCATCTAGGGTGTGCCACTCCCTCTCCTGGGGTGTAGAAGGCTGCGGGCAGAAGGAGGAATTATGAGCTCCTGAGACCTGTGGAAGGCCGAGTTTACTTTGGGGATGAAGGATGGGTCTGGGCAGAGGACCACTTTGTCCTTGTGAAAGATGCATAGGTCCTTATTGGAGGAGAGGGCCCCTAGCTCCAAAACTCTCCTAGCAGAGGTGATAGTCACCAGGAAAATGGCCTTCAGGGTCAGGACCTTAAGGGTGGCTGCCGCCAGCGGCTCAAATGGATGCCTTGTCAGTGCTCTCAGCACCACGTTCAGGCTCCAGGCAGGGAACCAACGGACCGAGGGTGGGCTGATCAGTGAGGCTGCCCTGAGTAACCTCTTGATGTGAGGTTACTGGTTCAAGCGCTTGGTGATGCTTGGTGGAAGCCCGGAGGGCTCTGCTTGTGTCCCCTAAGACAGAGCCTAGGGCCGAAACCTACCTTCTGAGGGTATTGGGCTTGAGACCTGCCAAGAGGCCCTCCTGGAGAAACTCCAGGATATCTGCAACACCAGCGTCCACGGGGTGTCCCCCCCCCAAAGGCCTGTGCCCAGTGGAGGAATGCCCACCACGTGCAGTCATAGGTTCTGTGGGTGGAGGCTCTCCTGGAGGCTAGTAGGGTGGAGATTACCTTGGAGGAGTAGCTGCGTTTGACTAGGAGTTCGTGCTCAGTCTCCAGGCAGTTAGTCTCAGAAACCCTGGGTTCTGGTGCTTGATAGGGCCTGGCTGAGGAGATTGTGCCAGATTGGAAGGCTGACTGAGTCGGCGACCGTGAGGTTTACCAGGTTGGCGTACCACAGGCACCATGGCCAGTTTGGCACCACCAGGATTACTGCGTTCGCTAGTCCTTGAAACTTTGGATTACCCTCAGGAGAAGTGGCAGGGGTGGGAAGGCATAGAGGAGCCTGTGGGGCCAGAGGCTGGTGAGGGCATCCGTAAACTCGGCACCTTTCATCTGGTAGCGGGTGGCAAATCTGGGGAGTTTCACGTTATGGGGAGAAGTGAAGAGATTGAGGCAGGGTAAGCCCAGTCGGTGAGTCAAGAGTCTGAAGGCTTCTGGGTGGAGGAACCATTCTCCTGGGTCCAGGGAGGTCCTGGTGAGCCTGGACCTTTAAGGCACCTCTTAGGTGTTTGGCCCTGAGGGAGCAGAGATGCCATTGGGCCCAATGGAACAGGCTCATAGCCTCCTTCTACAGAGCCCTGGAGCAGGTTCCGCCCTGCTTGTTTAAATAAGCCTTGGCTACGATGCTGTCACCCTCAGGCGGATCACCCTCAGTTCCAGGAAGTTGATGGAGAGAAGAGACTCTTCCTCGGTCCAGCGGCCCTGGATGTGCTGGTCCTGGCAGACTGCACCCCATCCGGTCAGACAGGTGTCTGTGGTTAGAAGGGCGCATGCTGGTGCCTGAATGGGAACGCCCAGTGAGAGGTTGGCCGGGTGGGTCCACTACATCAGAGAGCAGGAGAGACTGCCGTCGGAAGGTCCACTGTTGGATTGTGGATGTTTGCAATTTCGGACTGGAAGTCCAGGAGGTAGGTCTGCACTGGTCCTGGCCGAATCCTGGCATGAGACCATCATGCCCAAGAGCTTGGCCAGTTCTCAGAGGGGCAACTTGTCCCTGGAGTGAAGACAAGCTGCCAGCCGATTCACCGAGACTTGCCTGTCCAGTGACAGGGTCACCATGTCCTTGAACGTGTCCCGGGACACTCCCAGGTGAAGGAGGGACTGAGACAGCGAGAAGGAGCTCTTCTCGTTGGTTAGGAAGCCCAGTAATAATAATAAATTGATAAAAAATATAGACAACCCTTTTCTAAGAAATTTGTTAATGATTTGGGGTACTATGAAGAGCATATTTATACCAGGGATATCTCCATTAACTCCGGTGGTAGCTCTTAAGGATTTTCCTGAAAACTTAAGATTAGAGCTGGAGAGTAAACTAAGAGAAGAAAGGGTTATTAGATTGACCGATTGGGTGGAAAAGATGGGGACTAGAGATCAAATAATGGAAATTGTTGGGAGAAGAAGATTATCGTGGTTAAATTTACTACAGTTAGAACAGTGGTCGAAGAAATGGAAAAGGAAAACTGAGAACGAGAGAGATTTAACTAATTTTGAAAAGATGGTCATGTCTAGAGACGGCCTACCAGGTAATGCATCAACAAGAGGTATAACAAGGGATTTATATAGATTGATCCAAAAAGCAAAAGAACAAGAGGATCAGCTTAAGACAGTATGGGATAATGAATTTGAAGAGGTGACCTCGAAGGTGGGGTGGAACAATATATGGGATAGACGGATTGTGAAAATGATGTCAATTAGGATAAAGGAAAATTTTTATAAACTAATTTGGAGATGGTATTTAACTCCAGTAAGATTAAATAGAATAGATAATAATTGTTCTGCATTATGTTGGAGAGGATGTCAGGAAAAAGGGACATATGCTCATATGTGGTGGAGTTGTAAAAATGTATTGGTGTTTTGGCGAGAGGTTTTTACAGAAATATCGAAAATTATTGGTACTAATTTAGAGGTCTGTCCAAAATTAGCATTGTTATCAATAACTGAGAAGCTTATTTGTGATCAAAATACGAAGGAGTTAATTGTAAACTTGTTAACTGCGGCCAGGCTAATGATAGCGAGAAATTGGAAAGTACAACATGTTTTCCTAATAACAGACTGGTATAAGGAAGTTTGGGACATAGCCCTAAATGATAAACTAACTAGTAGTATCAAATGCAAAAATGGACTGCTAAAGAAGAATAATTTTATGGAGATATGGAATCAATTACTAGACTATGTATTAATAAAGGGGAAGGGTAACATGCCTTGTCAGGATATGTTATATTTTTGGAATTTAGACTTTATTTGATCAAGAGGATAGAAGTATATTAATTGGTCCCTTGGAGGGTGGGGGGGAGCACTTTATGATTTATTGTATGTTGATTATGTTATATTTGTGTGATAATTTTGTATTTTGCTAAATATATTTTCTGTGTTATAATTTGTTTTGAAAAATAAATAAAATATTTAAAAGAAAAGGTTAGGAAGCCCAGGCCGTGTAGGATCAACAGGGTGGTGCTGGTGTCCTAGAGGTTCCGCTCGAGTGATGAGGAGCAGATCAGGATGTTGTCAAGGTAGGGGTGGAGCTGGACTCCCCTCGAGTGCAGGTGTGCTACTGGGGCCAACAGGACCTTCGTGAAGACTTGGGGGGCTGTGGTGAGGCCAAAGGGAAGGGCCCTGAATTGGAATTGTTTCCTGCCATAGCTGAAGCGCAGGAACTTGCAATGCGAGGGATGGATGAGGATGTGAAGGTAGGTCTCTGTCAGATTCACAGAGGATAGGAAGTGCCTTTCCTGAGGCATTCCCTGATGGACCTGAGGGTCTCCACCCTGAACTACTGCTTTCTGAGGCAGCGGTTGACCTTTTTGAGTCCAGGATGGGCCAGGCCCCCCACATTTCTTTGGGACGGTGAAGAACGCCAAGAAGACACCCTGTCACCTTTCGTTCTCTGGGACCTTCTCTATGGCCCATATCCGGAGCAGGTGTTGAATGGCGGTCATGGTCCTCAGGTGCTTGGCGGGATCTCTGAGGAGGTGAGTCCTGAAGAACCTGTCCTTGGGTCTCTTCCTGAACTCCAGGGAGCGGTCCTCCTGCACCGTCTCCTGGACCCAGCGACTGAAGAAGAGCCGCCTCCAGGCGCCAGAGAAGTTGCGCAGTCCCCCCCCCACACTGGGGGAGGCGGCCCGTCATGCCGGATTGGCCTTCTTTCCCTGGTGGGGCTAGCCACTGCAGGGCCCTGGCTTGGGCCTGGGGTCCTGCTGCCATCTCGACTTGGGCTCTCTGGACAAGTAATTCAAGGAGAAGGTGGGCATGGAGGGACGGAAGGATCTAGGCTTTGCCAGAAACTGCCTTGCTGCTTTCCTTTGTGGATTTGGCAAGGCTTTTTTCTTGTCCTTGGCTTCAAACAAGACTTTATCTAGGGGTTCATCAAAGAGGTGCCTACCTGCAAAGGCTGGACTTGATCTTACCGTCTATGCCCCAGTTACGCAGCCAAAAGTTCCTCCTTTCCACAACACGGGATGCTGAGGTTCTGGCTCCCAGCTGAAAGGAGTCGAGGGAGCCATCTGCCAGGAAGGCCGCTGCTGTGGAGACTTTGCGAGTGAATTCTTGGGGATTTGTCCTGGAGGAAGGCGTTGGTCTTCATGAAGATAGCCCATGCCACTATGGTAGATGTGGTCGCTGCCCGGAGGGAGGTGGCTGAAGCCTCAAAGCATTTACGGAGGGTGGCATTGGCCCGCCTGTTGTGCTGGTCTGGATGGTCGTTGCGCTCTGCAGGCATGAGAGATTTGGAGGTGAGGGCTGTCATTGGGTCGTCTACCCTCGGGAAGGCCAGCTCTTGCATGACCTCCTCCTGCAGGTGGTAGAATTTGTCACAATATCGATGGCATAGTCTGGGATTGGCTGGTTTGGCCCATTCCTTGCGTAGGATCTCCTCCAGGTTCCAAGGGAAGGGCACTGCTGGGTGCAAAGGGGGCACTGTTGACAATGCCTTTGGTGCCCCAACCTTCTTGGTGTGGGCCCGTGAGGTAGATGGGTGCATCTTCCTCATGGTGCATTAGCTGCACAGTGATGAGAGCACTTGTGATCAGTTTTGTAAAGGCCTCAGGTGAGAAGAGGTGGCCCTGAGCTTGCCTGTCTCTGCTGCTGCTGGCCTCCTCGTGGAGCTCCCCCTGCCCTGGTGTCTGAGGAGGCTGATAACCTGGGGGAGGAGGACCGGTAGGCCCAGGAGTCATAGGAGTAGGAGGGGGACAGCGAGCGTGACCTGTCCCCACCTTTCTCAGGGCCTCTGCTTTCTTTTTGCCGCATGTTTTGGTGGAGGACTGGGCCAGAGTCGCTTCCCTTGGGAGGGGTCCCTGGACCTGGTGCCGTCTAGGGAGCCCCTGTCTGATCTAACCTCCCTCCTGGGGGGGTGGGAGTGGGGACTATGGGCCTGGCTGGGCCTCGGGCTGGAGCAGGACCTGCTGCACCGGAGTCCCCCCAAGCTAAGCAAGTGAGCCTGCCATCAGCTGTGGCGCTTATCGCAGGCCCTCTCTCTGTTAACGTGGGTGTGGTGGGGGAGGCCATTTCCAGAGGACAGGCTGGCTCTGGGCCTGGAGCAGGTCTTTCTGTCCTCTGGCCTCAAGTGCTGAGGACCTCCTCTAGCAGATGAATTAGGGTCCCCGTCTGGGCCCCTGGCGAGGCTGCGCAGCATGGGGAGATCGCTTCCTGCACTGTCTCCCCTTGCCCCCTTTGCGGGGACCAGCCCTCTGGGCTGAGCCTGCCGGCGGCCGGGAACAGAGGGCGGGCAAGGGAGCCCGACTGCTGATCCCCCTCTGATCTGGCTGGGGAGGCTGCGGGGCTGGAGGCATCCAAGAAGGAGCCCATGGCCTAGTGGCCTCTACGGGGCTGCGTCGGCCTCCCTCAAGGGCTGGAGGGGGCGCAAGGACTTACCTCGTCCGCAACCTTGTGGCCCAACGCGCTGCCTTTCTGCTGCCTGCTGGGGCTCCGTGACCTTCACGTTGCTGTTGGCCTCCCTTTAGCACTTGAAGTGCTTGCTGGCACCGGTGGGGCATGAGGAGCAGGGCTGCAGTCCAGCTGCTTCTTTGGTGTCAGCTGCCGCCGCCGCAGCAACAATTTCTGGTGCTTCTCTGTCTCATTCAGGTGGCGGTGAAGAGCCCCACATTCTCTTTGGGTCCGGAGGCGTGGCTGGGACCTGGCCATCTGTGCGCTCGCCTCTCTGGCGGCGGCATGGGGCCCAGGAGCTTTAGGGTGGGAAGCTGAGGAGGACGAGGGGGGACTTCGACCAGGGTCCTCTCCCCCCTGCGAACGAGTCCTGACCAGCAGTTGCTGGCAGCAGCAGGCTCTTCCTCCCACTTCTGATTTCTTCTTCTTCTTCCTCCCCCCCCCGCCCAGTCGTGCTCCTGAGCGCGAAAGGTCTGCCTCCCACCGCAAGGCAGGAAAAACAACTAGAGCTTTTGGGGGAGGCCCCGCCTCCTCCAGGAAGATCAGATCAAGGTCTGCCTTCCCAGCCCCGGAAGCAGGGCCTCCCATCACTAGCTGGCCTCCTGCACTCGAAGGAGAAAGCCTATACATAAAGGTGTACTGTTGTAAGCACAGAGAAACTGTCTAAGATTGCAAAAGAAAAAAAAATAGGGAATTCAGCTGTTTGACTTTGTAAGGCATTATGATTCTAAGGGCTGGGACAAACTGGGTGGTCATGAAAGGCAAGCCACTCTTACAAGATCTCCCATGGATCAATCCTCAAAACCCAGAAGCATGCAACAGGCAGAAAGCAAAAGCAAACAGGGTTGATGGTACCAAAGATCCTGTAGAGCAACAGCTCCAGATGATACAAGCAAAGTGGATCAAGGGAAAGACACAGACTGAATACCCTAGTAAAGATAGTTTTGTGGAAAGCATTGTACCAACATGAAATAGTAAGTGATTAAACCAAGAATTTGAAAATCTCTATGGCTCGTACTCTAGTGTTTGTAGTGTTTGTACTATACACTTGTCTATTTCAAAAAGGCAATAACATTTTCAAGGTTTAATTATAATTACAGCATGATTGAGTCCCCAGATTTGCTGAAACATGCTGCACTGTGAACATCACCTTTTCAGTGTTTGAGTCATTCTATCTTAAAACTTCCAATTGTTAGCTGAGTAATCCGTACAAAGCTTGTTCTGTTCTTTAAAAAGAAGCTCAACATTAAGTATTTTGGGCTGCACTTGTTCAAAACCCACTGCTACTGGTACTTAAATTCATACAGATGTTAAAACCACTAGTATGTAACAAAAAGCACTTTGAAAACCAGATGTCATTTTGAAAACACATTTCAGACAAAATGTGCAGAACTAGCCTCATGGAATTAAATTCAATGGTGCTTGCACAAATTATGCTGGCATAAAAAGCCATTTATGCAGTCTGCAGCAAAGCAAACCTATGCTTATAGTGAGGAGTTGGAGGAGAGAAAGGGAGGATGATTTCTTTAAAACAAAAATATGTTTTGAAAATTGAAATTTCTTCTCATAATCTTTGATGAGGGATTCCAGAGATTAAGAAATATGAAACAGGTAAGGAAATGCTTTGTATAAAGGATACATTCTGTCAGTAAAGCAAAGCTTGAAAATTACATGGAATCTTAAATTCTGCATACCTCAAAACCTTGCATACATACTTAAATTAATCCATACTGATAAAATACATCACTTGAATGAGGATTGTAAAATGTCCACTCTGTCAATCCCAAAACATGTCACAGGAGGGGAGTGGGTGTGGAGACCAGAGGGAGCAAACCCCCTTCACTGGGGTGGGTGTACCTCCCTTTTCCAGTTTATGGCATTTGGTTCTAAGCCAGGGGTGGGGAACACAGATCTTGCTGGACTTCAATTCCCACAAACTTTAGCCAGTATGGCCAATGGGATGCTGGAAGTTGTAGCCCAACAACATCTGGAGGGACACCGGGTTCCCTGCTCCTGCTCTATGCTGAGTAGCTGAGAGGCAGATGGAGTAAGCAGTTGCAAAGGAAGAAGGCCATATACCAGTAGATTTCTCTCTGCTTAGAGGTGCAAGAGAGGGGGCAAGGAGAGAAAGTACAGTATGTCATTTAACACACAACGCTGTCCCCAGAGTGCATGAATATTGAGGGGACACATATTAAGGCTGGGTGGAGCAGGAGGTGGGGGTGGGCTATCCATTTTCTTTCTGAAACCCCTTCTCTCTTTCTTACCTTATCTCTCCCTCCCCACAACCCACCATCTTCTCTCTTTCTCCCCTTCCCTCCCTGCTGAAAATTCCACTGCCCAGCATGGCAAATAGGCAGAGAGGGGGGAAGGAGTTGGATCATTTTTTCTAAGCCCAATTGCCATGTGGGGTGGTGAGGGTGTTGGAAGCACATGGGGAAGGAAGAGTTAACCATTCGTTTGTTCATTTTCTCTTATAAAGTACCAGCAGTGAGAAAACAAAAGCAGTACTAAAGTTTCAGTCATTTTTTAATCATTATTAATTTAGTCTCCCTCTTCACTTATTAATGGACCTTACTCTTTCCACACTATATATTCGCTCACTGAAAATTAGAAAGTCTGTTTTCATAAAGTCTTGAGGTAGCTAGCATTAATTCATCTGGATTCATATTCTGCACCTGCTTACATATTCTCACTGATTCAGATGAGGCTTATATATTTGTCTTAAATCTGCTGCTTAATATTATATCTATCTATCTTATCCTCTTATATAGGGCTCCCAGAGGGCTCCCAGAGTTCTCCCATCCAGATTACGGTATGTATCAAGCCCATACCTGTTTGGCTTTAATAATATTGCAGCATTTGGTGTACCCACACCCCACCTTTTCCAGACCTGGTGCCCTCTAGATGTTTTGAACTACAACTTGCAGGATTCCTGACCATTGGTCATACTGGTTGGCTGATGATTGTTGAAGTCCAAAACACTTAAGAGGGCACCAAGTTGGGGAAGGCTGGTCTATACCATACACTGGGATCTGTTTTTGTTCTATGGCTTTAATATTACAGAATGTCACCTCCAGATATTATAGTGCTTCACACACACAAAAATCATACACGTGCAAGCCCTGCCTCTTTGAGTTATGTAGTGGGAGCCCCTGACTACATGGAAATCTGTTCACGTGAATTAGGCAGGACATCAAGACAATGTTGGGGATTCCACTGTTTGTCGTGGAGACAGCAAAAAGTGCAGCCACAAGTGTGGAAATGGCTGCTGGCTGTCTCTGTGATGCAAAGGAAGGAAGGCCTCCTGTATTTTAAACAGTTACGTAGAAGAGGCAATGTTGGCAAGTTCAGCTTTGTCACAGAAGAGTGAGAAAACTATACGTGCTGAAAATCCCTCTTTCATGCAAGTATCAAAGGTATTCAGGCCCTGTTCTCCTTTGCCCCAATCTCAGTCTATACTGCCCATCTAATCACTAATGTTTCTCCCAACAGTCATCCATGTACACAAAAGACATGGAGAAAATAGGTAGGGCTAGTAATGAATGAATCAGTTCTTACAAGTATAGGACTGAGCAATCGATTGGTCCTTCTGTTCAACCCCTTGCACGCACACCGTTCGTTGTGCATATTATCCAAATTACATGATGCTACAATATCCTTTCTTTGCATTTCTCTACTAAAGAACTGCCTTGATGCCTCAGCAACATACAGTGTTTAAACTGGTGTGTATGTCAGCCTTCCCCAACCTGGTGCCTTCCAGATGTTTTTGACTACAGCTTCCAACATTCCTAACCGTTGGCCATGCTGGCAGGGGTTGATTGGGAGTCAGAAGTCCAAAACATCTGGTGGGCACCAGGTTGGGGAAGGTTGGTTCTTGTGCTAATCTTTTCTCTACTGGGAATGTCAGAAGTCACATCTCTTTTGTGCATCCACCTTATCTGCAAGATGGAGTAAAGCTGTACAAAAGAAATTGTGAAGATCTGACAACAGCGGTAAGAGATGCTGTCACATAATACTTCAGATTGAATAACATGATAATTTGATTGTCATGGGAACACCTTTTCTTTTTCATACTAAGGGATTTTTACAGCTCCTTAAGATAGTTTAAAAATTCAGAGCTATATGGATTGTCCCAAGAAAACCAGTATGGAAGTTGAGTTGTCTAATACAAACATACAAAACTGAGTAAGGGCCTGACAGATCAGCCTTCTTCTGGTCCAATAGGTGTAGAAGGGTTCTCTCTTTCTTATTAGCAAAGGGCCTCCCCCTTTGGGAATCTGCCTGGCACACCTGGAGGAGGGCTTCAGCTACAGAAATTTGGTAGAAACTGTTGCCACATAACTATTTCCCTTGAACTTGCCTTCCAAGATGTAGGGATGATTCTTACCAAATACAGTCCTTCCACAGTGATTTGCCCATGGGGGAATAGTTCCTAGTTAAGATAAGGAATTCGCTACAAGATGTAGTGATTGCCACCAACTTTAAAAGGGGATTAGACAAATTCATGGAAAGTAAGATGATCAATGGCAGGATCAATGGAGGATATACTACCTCCAGGGTCAGAGGCAGCATGTCCCTTTATGCCAGTTGCTGAGAAACAACAGCAGGAGAAAGCTATCCTGCTTGTGGGCTTCCCAGAGGCATCTGGTTGGTCACTGTGAGAAACAGGACGCTGGACTAGATGGGCCTTTGGTTCTTCTTATGAATATGTATGAAAAACGCATTATGTTAGAATTAATCCGTAGAGAAGACATTTACTGACTAGTGTGGTTGCACTCTAAATGCAATCACAATTTAAAAAATCACAAGCACAGTTAAAAAAAAAAAATCAAGTTCTGCATCAGATAATATGCCAATTTACAGAAATTTACTCCAACTTTAAAACAACTGTTTTGTAAGACCTTTTGGCAAGAATCACGAAGCTGGAAAATAACACATATATCCATATAGGGCTAAGCAAGAAGGGGTGGGTTAAGAGCAGGATACTCTCCAGTCACTGGAAAAGCTTCAAATTTGATTTCTGACACTTTAGAAGGCACTTCCTACACATTTAAAACTTCCTCCTTACATAATCATGAGAGCTAGAACTTGCTTTAAAAATGCAAATACTCTCAAGATTTCAAGGATGTCCTTTGCTGGCTGTCTCTGCATATTAGGGCAACCAGATGGAAAGACAAGGATGGGATTCCTGTACATTACGTTTTTGTAACACACCAATTCTACATATTGCTGGGTATCTGCCATGATGAACTGGCTATATATGATTTAACTTTGGAGTTTTAATCTTAAATGGAGTGGAGTGGTTGCAAGCTCAAATTCAGGCCACGGTTTCTTTAAGACTCTCCACCTAGACTAACTAAATGCAGTGAGATGCATCCCCCCAATCATTGCACTACATACCTCCTTTAAAGCACTGACATATTGCCATAATTAGTAGACTATAGAAAATTGGATGTGCTCCTCTATATTAGGTCTTCATCAACACATTTCTAAACAAAATTACCTTCATGCAAAATCATGCTTAATGTATACAGCTTCCAATTTTTATTTAGAAAGTGTGAAAAGCATGTGTTAATTGCCGTCTATTTTAAAGGGTTATGATAATTAGATGTTGAAAGGGTATTGATCCAATCTGGCTCAGAGAAACAAGATATTAATAATGCCTAATTACAAAATACCACCCACATACCAAGAATATTTGGTTGCTTATGAGTTTTGAAATATACACATCTTTTAAAAATGCTATTTCATGGGAGACTAAGTACACACAATATGCAGTAGCTTAGTTTGAAACATGACACTTCAAAACAGCACTACTATGTGCCATATTTAGCATCTCTCAATATTTCCAAAACAAGTTAAGAGCCACTGTGTTTGTTGTAGATCACTGAATTTGGAGATTTAGGTTTCTAGTTAAACTGGAGCTTAGCCAAAGTTTCAATGGGTTAGTCAAGCTCAGGTCAAATTGTAAAATGACACTATTAGCCAGTCTACAACTTAAGTCACAGTTAAATAGACCTGTTTCCAAACAGAATACAAGAGCGACTGAAGAAGAAAACACCTCCCCTAAGAGATTGTAGTTGTTGTTGTTTAAAAAGGAAGCATCTACCACTGTTCTCTTAGTTATATATATAGTATTCACTGTCCTACTATATCCAGAAGCTACCAGTGCAAGAAATCCAATATGCAATTTTATGTAAAACTACTACAGGACCGTAGGACTATAAACCATAGGACTATAGGACCATCTGCAACCCTAATATGAATCAATTGTTCTATATTTTGCAGGTTTTTTATGAAGACTGGCAGTATTGTAAAACTCACATAAACTCGTATTTAGCATGTTGCTGCCAAAGTGACAAGAGCCCGGAAGGCAATATAAAGAGTAGCATATAGTTGAGGCATGAGCTTTTGTAGACTACATACAACTGGTATTAAGATGTAATCTCCTTGAAATGTGTGGTGGCTATGCTGCAGTGGTGCTTGGTGCATTGGTCCCAAAGAGCCACGCTGCTTTGTCCATCAAGGCAAAGGCCCTGGGGCATTCACTGCACTCTGGTCCCCACTATGCAGGAACTTGCACATTTTCTGTGCTCATGGACTTCCTCTTTCTAACATTGCTAACTGGGCATTTCTTAATGAATCCTGAATTTGAACAAATGAATCCTGTAACGGTTTTTGCCTCTTTTTTTTTACTCCCATGTGCATTTTGCTCAGGAGTCAAGCACTGTAGCCAAGCTTGTGCAGTGTTTTAAATATGGTGGCAAGGATTACTTCTCAACAGCCATCACCGCCAACTTGTCAGTGCTACTTGGAGGTAGCGGTGAAGTCCAGGGCCTCATTCAGTAGAATGAGGATAACCCCCAAATGCAGCAGGGCTACTTCACATTTTTAAAGTGAAGTAACACACATTACTACTGATTATTTTGCAGGGAGGGGATAAGACATTACATCCAGAATCTAAAACAGGGCAGGGCAACCTCTGTCCTGTGGCCCTAATGTGGCCTGTGGAGGCCTGGGCTCCCTCCAGAAGGTCCCAGCCATTCTCCTCGCCAAGCCCTGCCCCCTGGCTTTGTGAGGAGGTGGGGAGAGGAATCCTTTGTTATCTGTAACAAGGGGATTGCTCTGCACACCCCTCCCAATGAAGAGCAAGCATGTGCAGGGAAATCCCCTTGCTGTCACTGATCTGTGATCAGAGATAACAAGGGGATTGGTGGATCAGTGGCTTGGCCTGCTCAGCATCCCCCCCCCCCCAATGGGAGAAGGCATGGGGCAGGCAAAGCCAATTCGCACTGGCTATGCCAGGAGGATCACTCCCACCCTCTGATGTTATACAGCCCACTGAGAGATGAGTGGGGGGGGGTCATGTGGCCCTCCACCCCATTATATTTGCCTGTCATTGGTCTAAAATGACGTAACTGCACCATTGCTTTAAGGCCTTCAAACACAGCCTATGAGCAAGAACTATTTTTAAAACTTGGAGCCACCTTGTCTGGGACTCCCAATCAAGGTTCTTTTAAAAATTCTATTGAAAGGTGGCTTATATGTTTTTTTTTAAACACACACACACACACACAGTCAGTAAGACTGACTTTACTTTGCTAGCACTTAAAATGGAGTTTGGGCACTGTATAATGGCAATAGCCATGTAACACAGGCAGAATTATCACACAACCACGCCCATCCTGATCAGTTTGGTACTGTTGAGAGGCTCCGCTAGGGCCATATCGCAGAGCACCGGTCTGGGAAGGACTCCAAACAGCCCATTGACAGGTGGCTCTTGGTAGGGCAGCGGTACCAGTAGGTGTGACAGTAGAGGCTTCTCCTCCTGCTCCGCCTCCTTGTCCTCCTCCCATGTTGGCATGTTGCTAAAGGGAAGTGTTTGTTGGGTTTTGCATAGGCAGAACGAGATTACCACCTGACATCGGGATTATCACCTGACCTGGTGGGTGTTACTTGAGTTCAAGTACAGAAGGTCTTTGGTCAGGAGACATTGTCTCGAGGTGACATGACTCAGCAGCCTTGAACAGGTTTTAGCAGATCAACATGTTGATGAATGGGTTATACACTGGAGTGAGTAATATCCTATTTATAGGTGCAGGGTCTGGGGTATATAAGCTAGCACACTTGCTGATAGCTTACACCTTCCGTCATTCCTCTTCATCTCTCTCTGCTGCTTGTTCGTCTCAGCACGACATGTGGATTGTTCTGGACTTCACTTCATCTAGCCTTACCACTGGGGTATAGGTTTTGAGTCTGCTATGATGTAGTGAGTAGAGATGCATTGATTGCCTTAATCCCATGTAATTGGGTCTTACAAATAAACTCTTTAATCTTTATTAACTGCTGTTATCTCCTCCTTCCGCTTGCGTGACTGGGACTGAGGGTCATTAGCTAGGGGAGCTTTTGAACCCGGGTCAGTCCAACTCTCACAGTGTTGTGGTAGCAGCCACTCAAGGTCAAAGAACTGCGCAGACCATTTTATTAAGTTTTGCAATCCACCCCCCCAATGCCTGAGGAAGTGATACCTGCATATTTTCCCTGTAACAATCTGTGAGGGGGGGGAAATTCTGCCTTAGTGAGTCATCCCATGAGCCAGGGTTCAGGAATCAGGCCTTTCTTAAGGTACAAATGTATGCTGCAGGGGACTCACATTAATAGCAGACGCTTCTAAAGTAATGATCACTTTCCATGATGTAAAGCTCTTGGTCCCACTTGTACTAATTAGCCATGAAATATTAATAGCAGTTTAACCTCCTCATCTCTTTAAATACACATGCAGCATGTAATTGGAAAGCATTAGAGAATAGCCTCTCCAATGAAAGCCTGCTAAAAAGCAATCCACTTGCTATCAGTTGTCCAGCATTCCCATTTGCCTCCTGATAAAAGCAAGCCGTACCATCATGTAAACAGGCATGAAACCCAGCTACACTCTTCAAATACTACTTATGTAAATCAGTCTCTATAAGCAGGGACTGAAAAAGCACCCAGGCGATGGGCCACACAATGCATGTTTTGCATTGGAAGTTATGCAAAAGCACGACATGTACTGCTAGATCAGGCCAGAGAGGTTGTGTTACTAATTTATATGGCCTCAAACAGCCTTTAGGTAAAAAGCACAATAAACTCAGGCTGCTGGGAGCATAGGGCAAGGCAATGGGTTGGAAGCAGGCTCTCCAGCTAAAGGTGCCTGCAATGGTTTTTGGAGCAAGAGGCCAGTACAGGAACAGCGGGCCTTCTATAAATGTGGTACCTCATTGACCTGGTTCGCACATGACGACAACGCATGGTTTAATTAACCCATTGGTTGTTGTCTTACCCAGAGTTAGCCCACAATTTGCCTGCCAGATGATCAAGCAAACCACTGGTTGGTCAATTCCTGGGTTGTTTGGCTCCCGCCCCCTTTGCCTGCTCCCTCCCTGTATCCCAAATGCCTTTGCGGCACTGTAGTATTAGCATGTAGAGAAGCTGTTGTTGTTTTTCACCACACTTGCCTACCACATCTGTAGCCTGGCAAAATTACTCATGGACAACGCACAGTTCTGGGTTCACACATAACAACCACCCATGGTTTAAACAACCCAATGTTCACAACCCAACAATGAACCATAGATTCTCTTCAGGGGTTGCTGGTTGTTAACAACCCATAGTTAACCCATATTTCTTGGCTTGCACGTAACGACAATCCATGATTCCACAACCCACAGTGTGTGGGTTGTCGTTCTGTGAGAACCAAATAATTAAGAGGCTACCAGGTAATTAAGAGGCTACCATGTCACCATTAAGTCAACATGATACTAACTGAATGCATTTTACTATGGACAATAAAGGCATCAGTGGTTCTAGCCTAAAAGACCCCCTATGAAGCTTAACCATTATCAGCTTAATAATCTTTACCACAAAGGACTGGGCACTACATTGCTAATAAGGAGATGGAGGGTAGCAACTACTAGGCATAGCAAGCAAGCAAACAAAACTCCCCTGTGGAATCTTCCATTTGATACCCAGAGCTCAAGCAGTCCTTAGATGTCACTACTTCTAATCCATGCCCTGTCCTATTTTCTTTGTGGAACACATTTATTTATTTATTCTCCAGGAACAGAAGGGATTCAGAAAAAAATTGGTTCTACACAAGTACAGAAAGCTCTTCTAAATAGTTAACAAATTATCGTAATAGTCATCATGTGATGAAGTTGACTCCAGTCCATGAAAGCTTATGCATTAAAACACTGCTAGTCTTTTAAGGTGCCGCAAGACTCTTGTTTTTGCTGCAACTGGCTAATGCAGCTACCCCTCTAAAAATCATTCATATAGTGTCCTTAGTGGACATGGATGCCTTAGAGAACTGGCAAAAGATAGCCAGTTTTGCACCAACAACCTAAGAATCTAAACAGACAATGGGAAAAACAAAGGAAGGAGAGAGAAAATAGAAAGGGATGAATGTAGGCAAATATAGTTACACCTGTTCAAAACTTGGCTACAGTTGAGAAAGAAGCCAGCCTTTCTGAACCTTGGGTACTCAGATGATGTTGACTACAACTCCCATCATTCTTGATCACTGGCCATGCTGACTGAGGATTGTGGGAGTAGTAGTCCAACATCTGGGTACCAAAGGTTGGGAAAGGCTGGACTAAGCCAAATTCCTCACAAAAAGGTGGTTTTAACTGGTTTAAAATAGTGATTTGATACTCCTTTAAATCAGATACATGTTCATGGAGATTTGTTTGTTCGTTGATTAACTGATTGTTTCTGAGTGACCCAATCACTGTTGTTCTCTGGACAACTTACAAAAATATTAAACAGCACTAAAACAATCATTATAACACAGAGAGGAAAACTAAAAGATTGTAGCAGGTCAGTAACAAGCCTATTAAAATTCCAGGACATAAAGCAGCCACATTAAAACAAAAAATACAAGGTTAAAAATATCTGATTCTAACAGCCTGAGAGAATAAACTTGCTCTTGCCAAAAGGTCATTAATGTAGGTGCCAGCGCTGAGAAGGCCCTGGCACCTCAGCTCACAGAGGCATTTGGAGAAAGACCTTCAGCGACTGCCATTGTGCAAATAGGGGGGGGGGGCACAAGGAGCATGGGCAGAGTGGCAAGAGATTTTGGGTAGCTGAGGGTGGAGGAGCAGAGACCATAGGCAAGAATAGAATGAGAAACAATGGCCAAAATATAGGCCAGGGCTATAGAGCTCTTTCAGGGCAGAGACAAGAATCTAGTGCATGATATGGAAGGGAAGAGTAAAGTGATTTGAGTATTGTCACATGATCTGAAGGACTGCACCGATTAATTATTAAGTAGCAAGGCTTTAGTATAATAGAAAAAGGCCAGAAAAAAAGACGGCTGCTAGAAGTCAAGCTGGGGGATAACCAGGGCATGAACCAGAGTTTTAGCTAAGGGGACAGATGTTTTCAATGTTGCACAAAGAGCAGTGATCAGGGAACAAAATGAATATGGATAGTAAAAGAAACATGAGGAATGAAAAATGAAGCCAATGCTGCATATCTGGTCCACAGAATGACTAGTAATGCTGATGGGTGAGGATAGCAATCGAGGAGAGGAAGGTTTGGGAAGAGAACTTCCTCCATCTTACAGATGCTGAGTACGAGTTGGTGTTTTCGATCACTACCATCCTTCCTGTGTGAACTGGATGCTTCTTGGTATCTATGATCTATCCTTAGCTGGTAAAAAGCTGCTGTATAATTTCACTTTCAGTGCCAGCACCTGGGCCCCATTTTGGTTTATGGCAGGCATTCTGAACCTCTGGCCTGCAGGCTGGATATGGTCCACAGACCCTCAATCTGGCCCCTTCCCAAGGCCCCGACCCTCTCATAGGCCCTTCTGTGTTGCGGGGTCAACCTGCAGCACGAAAAGGATGGTAACAGCTTTGCAGTTTTGTGCGGGGTGAGAAAGGGGCTCCATTTGTCACCATGCAGAACTGTCATCTCCAATCACTGTGATGACTGGAAATGACCTTTCCTTTCTGCAGAGTGACAAAAGGGCACCCTTTGTCACTGCACAACATGGAAAGGCAGCAAACTGCCCATGGGGAGAGAGCGCAATCCCAACCCTGGTGAATGGGGACCCCATTTCTTCATCCCATCTCTGGTGTGTGGAGAGCCCATCCCCTGGTCTATGGGGATCCCCTTACCCAAGAATACTGCTTAATGCCTATCAAATCTAACATACACACACCTTCATCTCATCTAAGTTCTGAGACTTAAAATTTCTCCATCTTGAACATCCCTTTATGAATCTGTTAAAATTCTACCATTGAGCACAGTATCCTATATATTCTAGTTGGCTTCTCCTCAGCTTCATAAAGAATGACACCTCATGATATTTACAGCCTTTCTCCTATATCACCAGAGCCATCATATGCCCATACCTACATTCTAAATCACGTGGTCCCTATGCCACCCAATTCCAGAGGAAAATGCAAGGAGGGGAATTGATCATCAGATGCAGTGATAACTAGAAAAAAAAACTCATTTCTATGCTCCTGCCTTGAGACATATATTCCATACAAGCAGTGAAAAAACATGCATGACACATGCTGCTTTGGCTTCCAATCCTGGCTTTTTTGGAAGCCATTATCCATAGTCTCCGGTTTGGATGTAATTTTATTTTTTATTTATTTCATTATATTTGTTAATCGCCCATCTGGCCGGCCACCCTGTAATGTAAAACTATGCTTAATTGTGGCTTCCTGGTTTGTTTGAGAGAAGCAAAACAATAGAAATCAGGCTGTTTGTGCACATCATAGCTTATTAAGCCAGGATTGCTGGCTTACCTGGTAAGCCTTACTATGATGTGTAAATATAACCTATATGGGAATACAGGGTTACGAACATCCGACTTATGGACAACATGTACTTACAAACGCCGGACTTCCAGGTTCCCTGGCTCTACATCGTTTACATAGAGTATAGCGTAATGGTCGCAATTTGTGTAAATGTATACTATGCTATACTGTTCCGACTTACGTTAAAAATTCAACTTAAAGACAGACTTAAGAACAGAACCCGTTCGTAACCTGGGGACTGCCTGTACTTTAAAGACCATGACTGGGTTCACATGACATGACAACCCATCATAACTAGCCATGGTGGGTTGCTGTGGCATCTGAACCTAGACCGCTTCCCGCAGGGTGGCTTATTTCTGGGCAACAAGCCACCCTGACAACCCATGGCCAGTTCTAGTTGTTTTTGGCATGCCGTCTGATCCCAGGAGACCGATCCCATAGTGGGTTGCAGGAAGTGGTGAGTGACCCACTTGGCAAAAAAAACCTTGCTGCTCTTGGCGATCTCACCTGTGCCACCGCCAGTGACAGTTGCTCCAGCGATGCTCCAGTGACAGTCACTGCCTCATTACCCTGTTTTAATAATTTGGGGGGCAGCACAAATGTGCGCAAATTCATTCGTAATTATTTTAAAAATCAGTTCTCAGGTGCACACCTATGGCTGCCTGAAATGTGGAGCCTTGCATGGCCAATGTCCTGGTAAGTGTTTGCTGCCAAAGTGCAGTAGGCAACATCCATGGACATTGACCAAGTGAGGCTGCATACAGGTTTCTTTGCGCACACTAGACAGCTGTCATTTGGTGAGCTGTCAATTGAAAACCAAAGCAGTGAAGGGTCCCCCCCACGAAAGGGAGTGGCAAGTATATTCCCCAAGTATATTCCCCCCCTTCAGATGTGATCCTCTAGTTCTTTAGTATTGCCCTTACTGTCCTCAGTCCCCTTGACCTTTTCCACAGTTCCGATCCTCAAGGTACGTACTCTAGAAAGGGAAGATCTACATCCCACCCATTTTTGCAAGCACTTTCTTTTGACAGCTGTCAAAAGAAAGGGTTCTTTTCTTTAAACCTATCCAGCAAATTTGAGCATGGGGGATGGACGGACAGGGAAATATATGCAGATTTCATGGCTGATTTCATTACATTTGTCTTCAATGAAATATGACCTTAATATGATGAGTCTTTCAGGGATACAGCCCTGAAACTCTTCTGTGTAAACCATTCTCCCTCCTTCTAGCTCAACCACAGGGTTGTTTGATGCTACCACTTTAATTTTGCACTTCTGGATGTATCACATCATGGGTTATTTTTTCCCTGCAACTACAACAAAATTCATGCAAAGAATATAAAGTGTAGAATAAAAAGGAGAAATACATATGCATATTCACTGAAACTTCAGTCTACCAGTTTATTATAGGCCTGGAATCCAGCTGTGCTTATATATTCT
This sequence comes from Shinisaurus crocodilurus, assembly GCA_021292165.1. NCBI lineage: Eukaryota > Metazoa > Chordata > Lepidosauria > Squamata > Shinisauridae > Shinisaurus > Shinisaurus crocodilurus. Next base: position 200,563,052 of record CM037879.1, read on the forward strand.
TATATACTTGCTGACTATAAAATAGTCAACATGTGGGTACATCTGAAAGGATTGTTTCAGAGCAATAGTCAATTCACATTTAAATCTTGAATGCTATATCTGATACATATCTGGCAGTCATTCTTCAGACACCTGTAAATGCTTTGTTTGTGCATAAGATGAGTAGAAAATGTTATTTAATTTGGAGAGCTGAGTTTTAAAGAGACACTACCAAAAGGAAAGAGTTATGTCTGAAACTGTTATTTGCTAGTAACTTTTTCATTTTTTATTATAACCACAATTATGCCTTTCTCTCATTATGAAATTAAACCAGAGAATAACCATTAGAGTTGACAGAATATGTTTTTTCCTCATACAAGTTTTGATCATCATCATTGTATTTGCACAGCAAATTAGATCAACTGGGTGGATAAAGATCAAACAAATTAAGAGTTTAAAAATTTAAAATCAGAGCTGATTTCCCCCCCATCAATTATAGTAAATGTCTCATTTTAATTAGAACCCAGCTTTACAGTGAAATGTAAACTCAATACAAAGAAACATGTTAAACCTACACATATGATCCCAAACTGAAAGCATGACCTTTCAATCAGACAAACTGAGCTAAAGTTTGCTTTTTTATGTAAACAAATCTGGCTTTTGAGATCAAGCGTTATAAATATGACCAAGTCATATAGCGTATTTATTATTGTGTGCTTCTTACTGGATCTAGGCACTAGGCAAGTCACCACAGGTGCTAGGATCCAGGAGACACCAGCCTGTATCTCACAGGATTCCCTGACACCACCTGGATCAACTAGAACTTCTATTTTACATCTTCCAATTACCTTAACTCTGTTCATTTCTCAAATTCTGAATATTTCTGTCTATCAGACAAAGGAGATTTATTTCTGATCTCATGGAGAAACAATTTTCTGGCCAGTAAGAACCAGACCTTTCTGAGATTGTTTAGGCACCTCGTCTGTCTTCACAATTGATCTTGCTTAGTGTCTCTCCAGGTGTATGGAGAGCCAAACAGGAATCTACTAATAATTTCACAACTGCCACCCACTTTGCCTCTAAAAAATATAATTTTGCAGTCTAAAAGGCTTGTGGATTATATGGTCCAAGTTTTTGGATTGTAGTCCTAAATTATATAAAGGCTCTGCCTATTTACAAACCAACATGTTTTAATGGTTATAGCAATCAATATTTGCACATGGCTGTTTAGGAAATGCATGATTTACAATATACTGATTTTAAGTAGTATAACTTGGCTATCAAAGACCTTCCCCATTATATGACAGATCAGAAGTTATCTTTGTCTCCTTCAGTTGACATGGTGGAATCTCTCAATCTCTCTCTCTCTCAATATTTCTTATTTATTGTGAAGTAAAGTTAACAAGATTGCCCTGACCATTGCCTATATCCATTAGCAACACCAAAAATCAATGAGAATTATATGGAACATACTATATTGTTATGAGGTTACAGCATTTTATTCTATAGATTCTATAGTATTACTTGGCATGGAATGGGTACTCATGCATTTATCTTATGGATTTTCATATTTATTTCATTGTTATATTGTTGTTTCTACGGCTCTTAGATGCATTGACAAATACAGCTTTAAAGAAATCTAATCACTCTCAGACATGTAGAAATCTCTTTGTTTTAAAGTCACATTTATTTATTTTTAAAAAATCACAATTACTTAACATTGCCTGATTGCTGAATACTATAGTGAACAGATATCAACAACAAGTAGCTCAATACATTGGAAATAGAAATGAAATAAATTATTAGTTTGGGAGGCAGAGGGTGATTAATCATGAAATATTCTTAATTACGATTACTGTATCAAAGGCAAGACTTAATGCAGAACAGAGGAAGTAAAGATCAAGGTTAATGCCTATTCTGAAGAGAATTTACATAAATTAGGCCCTGCTACTGAACTGAGAAGCTCATTTTGCCAATTTATGCTATGTGAGATCACAGAAATCAGACAGAAAATTTATATTTATGACACCTTCTCTCTACTCTCTCCAGACACATTTACAGTATTAAAAACTATGTTCTCCTTTAATCAGAATCATTTACTTGCTCCAAATGTGAACATCCTTAGTTTTCACTCTGCCTTTGGAATTATGGCCTCACCATATTTGCTGAGGCAACCATCCTCACATAAATAGCAGAAGTGCCATTTAGTTGAACTAACAAAAAATGTCATTAAGCTCAGCAGGGAAGATGAAGGCCATGTTCATTCTTAGGGTTTTTTGTTGGGTTTTTTAAAACCACTCTGTATTAACTGGAATCATAAACACTCTGAGACATATTAGACAGCTGAAGAGTTTTCATTAAAGACACCTGCCTTATTTTGTATTAGGTGGCAAGACAAGATCACTAACAATGTAGCGGAACAGAGCTAACAGCATAAACACCGAGGCCATCATAATCGACACTCAGCTGGGAAGGACACATTGTTCAGACGCATGACATCAGAATGGAGCAGGTGCTAAGCTGGCAGGTGGCAGAAAGAAGCAAGCAGCATAATACAAGCTATAAAAAGGACTTCACTGAAGAGGCTTCTGTGGGATGCAATATGGATATTTTCTATCAGGATACTCTTGTTTGTCCATAGACAGCAAGAGGAATCTAAGTGAAGAGAGATGCCGTCATCCCAACATTATCCTTGCCTCTCGCATACCTCCCTCCACCCCTCTGTTATAACTTACCGTGTTTTCCATTGCCAGCATTCAGATGGTAAGTTTCGAAGGGAAGGGTTCCATCTGTTTTACTTGTGTATTATAATCTGTGAAGTGCTGTGTACCCCAATGACGCTATTGTTCTCACTCTCTCCCCTTCACAATGGATGAATGTACAAACACTGATAGTCTGAGTCCTTCATTTCATGGGCTCTCATAGCCCCATGCAGCCAATCCCCTAGACTGACAGACAAGACTGCATATGAATTACAAAAATATTTGGGCGCTGCCATGAGAACAGATGCCAAATATGATGCTAAAGTTTAAAAGCGGTTAACAGAGCAATGCTATGGTCCCTGGGAAAGCGTCCCAGGCACCATAGGATATGTCAGATTCCTCCTCCTGAGGCTGCAGACACTCCAATGACCTTGGGAGGAGGAATCTGACATCAGGGCATTCTCCCTCCCCCACCCCCACAGCCGCTGCAGAAAGCATGACAGCTGCTGCCTTTCCGAGGATGCAGCGGTGACCTTGGAGAGGTCAAAAAGGGGTGGGACAGTGGGTGGGGAGGGGAGGGGCCAGGATCTGCAGGATCCCATGGCCTCTCTGTCACCATTCCCACCTACAACAAGGTAGGTCAGCTAGATGGGCCTCTGACCCTGTCTAGCTGAAATTTTTATTTTTAAAGAGGAACAGGAGGCAAAGCCACCTCCACGCTCCTCCTGCCCTAGCAAAATTTGATTTCATTTGAGTTAAGATGTTTTAACTTTTGTATCATGTAGCAAGCATTACTGTCAGGGACTCTGGGTTTGACCAAGCTTATGGTTTGAGAGTAAGACCTAGCCTAACGAGGAACCTGGGATGTGTGTGCGGGGGCTGCACCATCTTCTTCAGGCACAGAAGGGAAGAGCGCTGTCCAAAACATGTCCCTGCAATTGTCAGGCAATTTGAAGCCTCTGGACTGGCTAGGCATAATCTAAATACTGTTAGTCTGGCCTACTTCCCTTTTGTACACACAGCCAAGTACCTTTGTCTCCTGCACTTTAAGTCTTAAGCTTGAGTCAAATTGCTAGATTCGAAAATTAACCCCCAAGACCCTGGACTGGAGAAAATACTTCCAGGTCTAGAATCAATTATGGCCACAGTCTTGAAATTATAGTGCCCAACAAACGTGAGGACATTCACAGTAATCCAGAGACTAATATGGGTACAACTTTGCCCATTTCTAATGTGCAAATTCAACAAGGAAAGAATACAGCTCACAACAGAAGCAAGTGAAGTAGAGCAAAAGAGTTCCTAAAACAAGAAATATGCATAACTTCCTAGAGAAATATTTCAACATGAAATATATTGTTGAGACTTCAGGTTGATAAGCCCAGAAGTCACTAATTCTGGATCTAATTTATATTTCTTTTAAATTGTCACCAATTGCTCAAAACAAGAATCAAACAGAAACTTAGATGACATTTAAAACAAAGATAGAAAGTAACATTTGCACAACAGATATAGAATTTATAAGGAATGTTCAGAAAAAACAATCACTTGGAATCAGATGAGAAGCAGAGATAGCATGACCTTTAAGAAACATTAATTACAGAGGCTACATCTTATTTCAAGCAAAGATACCATGAAAAGTTTGGATTTTCATTAACCAGGTGAAAATTCTATGAGACCTCTCTGGGGTGTGAGGGAGTCTACTTTTGCTGTAAATTAAAAGCCCTTTTATCCCCATTAACCACAGATTTATAATATATGTGGGCCTAATTATCCAAATGAGATTTAAGCGGCCATAATACAGGTAATCGTGTGGTTTCCAATTACTCTAAACCCATTAATTTCCTTATTTCACAAACCACCTGGCTTCAAAATTTTCCTTCATTAACTGTCCAGGGTTCAGGCACTATGCCTTATTCCAAGGGGGTGGAGTGGGCAGGATGTGATATGTATTGCCAAAGTATAATGTACTTAACATGGATGTGCACTAAGTGTGTGGCCAATTGACCATTTTCTTAAGTTACAGTGAGTCACCCCTTCTAACCTTTTTGTTTGGAAGATCTTTAACTAAACATGACATACTGTGTTCCTTCATATTGTAAATTTGACTAGAGTGAGAAATCTGGAACGCTTCCGAGATTGCTGCTGCTCTGGCCTAAGCTCCAAAATGGCTGCTACTGACCTCAGCAATCTATCAACGTATATCAGAAAATCTGGTCATGCACATAAATTTCTCAATATTAATTTCTGCACAGTACCAATGCCAGCCCTTCTTTCCCACTCCCCCCCCCCCCGTTATTTCCTGTCAAAGCTAACAAGTTAGGTTTTCCATCTACTTGCTTCTACTTGGTTGTTTCTTCCTACAAATATTAGCTAAATTTCCAGAATATCATATATGGCTACTACACTTCTTGATGTAAGAGCATTATTAAAAGCAATGAATATTTTTTTGTCAGGCAATTAAACATATTTTAGAGGGGCCTTTGTCAGACATCTGACTACAATATCCCATTAAAACTTATCAAGCTGTGTATGCACAGAACTAGATGCAACTCCACACAGGGTAGAACAATAGGGTAGAACAATAGTCCTGCAGAACTGCCTTCTGGAACTACCCTGCAAGGTGGACATAGAACCACTACAATGCATTGCCCCCAAATCCAGTCCATACAGAAGGATACCATGTACAGTGGTACTGAAAGCTGCCAAGAGATCTAGGAGAACCAACAGGATCACTCTTCCCCTCTCTTTCTTGGTATAGACTGGGCACCAGGGAAACCAAGAAGGCTTCTGTCCCAATCCCTAAGTGAAGCCCCAATTGAAGACTAAATAATCCATATAATTCAAAAGAGTTTTGAGTTGGTATGCCATTGATAAATTTAAATAAATCTGATTAGCACCTCCTTAAGACATAGGTGCCTCTGTGAAACTGCTGAATGACACAAAATGTGAGTTATATGGTGTTAACAAAGTTATCATGCATTGTTACAAGGAACAAACATTGTTAATATTTTCTTTTTAATCATTTTAAAGAATTACACTGGAGAAATGTACCAGGTGCATCTATTCCCATCACATTGCCACAGTGTTTGTAAAACCGGCACCTGCTGAAATTCTCTCTTCTATGTAACTATTATGGGGAACAGCTCCTGTACCCAGAGTAGTACCACGATGGTTGTAACAATATTTTTAAGAGTTCAACAGAAGTGAGGATGGGTGGCAGTCTCCTACTTTCTTTTACCTTACCTGTCCACATTCTCAATTACTTAGCTGAACCAGGATCTCTAATCCATCCCACACAGATACCTCCTCTGATTAGAATACAACACTACTATACAGATTGTCCAGCAACCCCAGAATTAAAACACACATTTTAAAACCGAGAGGGACAGAATACATGAGTTGCTTAAAATCATGTACATCTGCTTCTGTTGTGAGCTGAATTCTCTCCTTGTTGAATTTGCACAGTGTGTGAACAAAAAGGTCCTGGCACTGAAAAGACCACAAAGAACCTCTCTGGGATGGCTGTTCCATAACCAGAGTGCCACTACCGAAGGCCCCCTCCCTGGTGGTTATGTGACTCACCTCATTTGTTGGGCTTCTGAAGAGATCTTAAGGTTCAGGTAAATACATATAGGAGAAAGTGGCCTTTCAGGTAACCTGCTCCCAAGCTGTTTAAGCTTTAACAGTTAAAACCAGCACTTTAAGATGGGCTTAGAAACAGACTGGGAGCTAGTGCAGCTGACAAAGGACAGTCATAATAGGTCAAACTGCCCGGTGGTTCAAGTCAATAACCGCTTAGGGATTTCATTACATTTAAGTGGTATACAAATATCACAACATAAATAAATAAAATAATCTTGCGGCCCTATTCTGAACCAACTGCGATTCCAAAGTTTTTAAAGGCAGCCCCATGTTTAATGCATTACAATTGTCTAAATGGGAGATTACCAGAACATGGGCAATTATGTCCAAGCTATCTCCATCCAGGCAAGGTGCAGCTGGCTTATGAGCAGAAGCTGATAAATAGCACTTAGGAGTCACAGAGGACACTTGGGGCTCTAAAGATGGTGCTGGATCAAAAAGCACCCCCAGACTGCAAAGCTTTAGGGGGTGTGCAAGCTCATCTAGAACAGACTGAACACCATACACCTAGGTGGATGATCCCCCAACCAACAGTGTTTTGGTCTTCTCTAGATTGAATCTCAGTTTGTTCACCCTTATTCAATTGATTACCACACCCAATCATTGACTCAGGACATCCACAGCCTCACCTGCATCTGATGAAAAGAGAGAGATAACACTGGTGTCATCCACATACTGATGACATCTCAGACCAAATCTCCAGAGGTCTCATGTAGATGCTAAACAGCATGGGGGAATGAACCCAAAGCATGATTGCCAAGGGGTCAAGCCGTAATCTCCTAACACCACCTTCTAGAAATGGCCATCTAACCTAACCACCACCAAGTGGTGCATACACAACTCGGCCAGCCTAACCAGAAGAATACCATGGTCAATAGTACAGAAAGCTGCTTAGAGGTCCAAGAGCATCAGCAAGGTCACACTCACCCTCTCTTTCTTTTGACAAAGCTCATCCCACAGAGTGACCAAGGCAGTTTCTTTCCCAAAACCAGGTCTGAAATCCAGCTGAAATGTATCTAGGTAATTAGTTTCATCGAAGAGTGTCTCGGATCACCCAGCCACCACTTTTTCAATCACCTTGCTCAGGAAGGGAACGTTAGTCACTGGTCTACAATTGTTAACATCATCCAGGTCCAGGCTAAGTTTCTTCAGGAAAGGTCAAATTATTGGTTCTCTTAAATAGGCTGGAACCTTTCCCTCTCTTAATGAGATAGGTATTTACAACTTCCTGGACCCAGATGGCCATTCCCTTCCTGCTAAATCTAATAAGCCATGAAGGGCAAGGATTGATCATACAAGTAGTTGGTTGGACTCAACCAACCACCTTGTCTACAACAAAATTGGACCAGACGGTGCTTCAGACACCTCCACTAATTGTGGAGTCCAAGTCATCCTGGATACAGGCAACTTTACCCTCAAAAGTATCTTGCAAGTACATCATATCATGCTACTGAGGGTTCTACTACATCTATCCCAGGGCCAGATTGCAAAAGGCCCACACCACCCAGAAGAGCTCCAGTGGACGAAACTGAAACAATGCAATGGTGGTGCAGCACCTTTCCTTCACCTCTATCACCACCACTGAGTAGGCCCAATAATGGGCTCTCACTTGTGCTTGATCAGATTTGTCATGAGTTTTTCTTCACCCGCATTCACCTATCTTCCCACTTGCTTGGGAACAATCCTGTCAACTGTGAATTTTCTCTCCATTCCAGTGGGAAGCTATGGCTTTGACAGCAGTGCCAACAAGACTAGCCAGAATATCCCTGAGAGCCCTCAGGAACACATCAGAATCCATTAGCCTCCAGGGGTGGACCATTTCAATAAGTACCCTACCTTTGCAAAGGAATAAAGCTATTCTCAACCTAAACCTCAACAAGAAATGATCTGACCATGACAAAGGAATAGATGTCAACCCCCCACTTTCAGAACAATATCCTCCTGGCCAGCTGAGAAACCAAATCTAGTATGCATCCTGATTCGGGTGCTGGACCCATGACATGTTGGGACAACCCCATGGTTTTCATAGTGGCCATGGAGTCCTGAGCTGCCCCAGACAAGGTAGTCCTGGAATAAATACTGAAGACCCCTAGGACAATCATCCTGGAAGTCCTTAACACCATGCCCAAGATCACCTCTCTCAGCTCAGGTAGGGAGGCTGCTGGGCAGCAGGGTAGGCAGCACAACAGCAGAATCAGCAATCATCCTCAAGCGCCCAACACAAACACTCCAAATTGTTATCCAGACCAGAGGCTTGGCAGGGAAGATGAAACTTCTATAGATTACAGCATATCTCTCTCTCTCTCTCTCTCGCACACACCTCTCCAGACGTGGGATGCTGCTCTAAATACCCAGGCAGGCATAGCTGAGAGAGATTAATTTCTCCCAGCTTCCCCACCCAGGTCTGGGTGATATAAATGAGGTCAGCTCACACATCCACAATTAAACCACAGATGACAATATTTACATCTTCTGTTACCCAACCCAGAGAATGTTATATATTTCTTTTGATATGGCTTTATGTCTTATAGCATTTGCTTATCTGTAATTGTACTGTATGTATTATACACATTTAGAATTACACCGAAGAAAGAGAAAATAAATACTGTTATATGGAATGAACACTATAATCTGAAGATTAAAATGCAGAAGTATTACTATTAATCGGTTATTAGTGTTCTGTCTGTGGGTAGCAGCAGGGCCCGAGATTATCCTTCAAATACTTAAGGCTGCCCCATCAGGTATTGAAGGCAAACATTGCTAAAGCGGGAAGCCACATTTACATTCTGTCCATCTGATCAATCAAGCACTGCTTTAAAAAAAAATACTTAAGCTGTTAATTGCACCAAAACTGCTGTTATGAATCAACTCTCAAGGTTACGCGTTTAGGCCTTCCTTTTGCCATCAGGAGAAACTGTAATGTCCTTGTCTTCTTGGCATTTGTCATGTGTCAAGAGGGTTCCAAGGCAACTGGTAGGTGCAGTAAGCCAAGGTCACTTCTCAGAATGCAGCCCAAATAGGTGAGACAAGTGTGGAGAGGGGAGCCCAGAGGGACTTGCAAGGTCAGGGAAGCATAACAGAAACAGGCAGGGCCAAATGAAAAAAACAGAGTCTGAGCAGTATGTGGAGGCGCGCAAAATCAGGCTGTAGAAAGGGAATCACACTAGGGAGATCCTGTATTCTCAGAATGATCTGTGGAAATAAAATACTTGTACAGTATAATGAAGGGATAGGCAACCTGGTGCCCTCCAGATGTTTTAGACTACAACTCCCGTCAGCCCCAGCCAGCATGGCCAATAGTAAAAGATGACGGGAGTTGTAGTCCAAAACATAGTGTGGTGGAAGCCTGGGTTTAAGTCACCAATGCCTGTTGACTTAAGCAACAGGCTTGAGCAAGTTCCACTCTCTCAGCCTAACCTCCCTTCCAACATTATTGTAAGGATAAAACAGGCTAGACACATGTATGCATCCCTGAGGAATTTGCTGGTAGGTCAGGATACACATCTGATAAAAATCAAGATGGGAGCTGACAGAAGGCACAGAGGGTCAGCAAACAGTAACCCTGCGAGAGGGAGAGAAAACTGGCAGGGCACAGAAGCTGGCATTTAGTAGGCTTCTGAATACCAGGATACTAAGGACAAACAACCAGGAATGGCAGTTGCCTTCATGATCACTGTGAAACACAGTTTTAGATTAGAGGGAATCGAAAACTTTTTTCTGAGCAAACACAGCTCCTTTTATGTTCTTAGCTCCACCCCCTGAAACTAGAAGACCTTCCCAAGGCATTCTTTGGGTTTTCACGCCTTCACCATTGTCAGCACACACATTCCTTGTATTTTTCTTTACAACCATGAAGATAATGAACTTTTAAAGTGACAGCTGAGATTCTAAAGTCTATGCCAGATACTTGATTCTGCACTTCTGTGGTGCGCTTGGCAACATTCCACCCGGCTTAGGAGTCTGTTGATATAAAGATCACAGTGACTGGTTTTTGCATGAGGACACTGGGTTTTACCACATTACAACCAGGGCATTTCAATTGTGGAGAAGAAAAGTGAGATCATGTCCCTGTGGCAAACACACAACATGCCTACTGAACTAGTAAGACACACTGTCTTACATATGTTGTTCCAACTGCATAAAGAGAAACAGTGCAGTATACATGCCCTATGACACACTATGGGAAATGATTGGGCCTTTAACATTATAGTCCACAACAGGTCAGGGATAATGATCGGTTACAGTGGACTCTCATTGTCATACTAAAGAGGGATTTGTCTGTCAAAAAGCCTTCTTTTGTCCACAGTACTGTGTCAAGTCCTAGCATTTTCAAATAGGAATTTACAAAGAATCCTTGCAAAGAAAGAACAGTTTCAAGTGAAAAGTCAGTAACTGGATCTGCAATTCTCACAGAACAAATCTACCAAGGACTGCACATACAGTAATACCTTGGATTGCAAGTAACTTGGTTTGAGAGCATTTTGCAAGACAAGCAATTTTTTAAATATTTAATTTTTTTTAACTTGATATACAAGCGACGTCTTGCAATACAAGTACTGTGGTAGGGCTTAAATTAAAAATTTCTGTACAAATTTTTTTGGGGGGATTTCGTTTTGATATAAGAGTGTTTTGGATTACAAGCATGTTTCCGGAATGAATTATGCTCTCAATCCAAGGCATGACTGTATTTATATACTGAAATATATTCTCAGAGCCCCCCCCCCCCGCTTTCCCCCTGTATTGTTTTCAGATCTATAGAAATTAACATGAAACATCAAGGGCACACTTACATCCTTTGGAGATAACAAAGATCAAACATGCAGAACAGAAGATGAATATACAGTAAGGAGAGAAGGGATGGAGTACAGGAATCATCATAAGTAACCAACTAGTTCTCAAAGAAGTACAGCTGCAGCAAACACTTGTAAGTCACCAGCAGTGCTGAATCAGATGAATGTTAGACAGGGATCACAACAACCATTGTAAAGGACATATGTTTATGACAGATAGGATCTTAGACTATAGCCCTGTTTGCACATAACAACCGATTGGTTTTAAAAACAAACAAACCATGGGTTAAACACTGAATTGTTTAGCTCCTAAACAACCAGTGGTCCGGGTTACACATAGAATCATACTGTAGAGTTGGAAGGGGCCTATAAGGCCATCGAGTCCAACCCCCTGCTCAATGCAGGAAAACAGATGCGGGCATCATGCTATATAACCTAGAAAGGAGCCAATTGTGGATTGTGCTAAAAAGTGGAAGAGGTGGGCATGCACACACAAAGTTGCTAAGGAGGCACATTTAGGGGCAGTGAGAGTCTGAAAGAAGGACAGAAAAATATTCAAGAACATCTCTTTATACTGTCAAGAAACAAGAGACTCACCCATAGACTAAACAACCCTATGTGAAGAGATTTGTGAAAGCAAGAATTGCCTTATTTAAAACAAGGGTAGTGGTTTAAGGAAATACATATTTTATTGACATAGTTGCTCTGGGGGGGGGGGGCAGGATAAGCTGACCCTAGTCATTGCAATCCAAGGAGGGCTGCAGGAAGGTTACACGGCACCACCTTCCTTCCAGAAACAACACCAACATGTTAATAACTACAAGCTGCTCTCAAAGTCAAGAACAAAGAACAATAACTACTTTGGAGGAGTTCTTGGGAAATTTAGGAAATTGCATTCTGGGGGTGGAGGAATTTCAGTGTAAACATTTAAATATTACTTAGCATTTATATAGTGCTTTAAACTGTCCAAAGCACTTCACATATTATTATCTCAGTAATTGCTTCAACACCTCTACACCTTAGATCAGAATTATTACCTTGATAATGCAGATGTAATATTCCTGGAAGTTTAGGGAAGGAGCAAAATATAAATTAAATAAAGTACTGACAGTTAAAAGGGGTCATATATAAAAACATTACTTTAGAAAGAACTGGAGATGAAACATTTATTTCATCTTTACCAAAATGAGGCCCATCACTTACTAGCCCTAAGGACAAGTGCCCATTAGAAATTCCTCCCCATGTGCAAGCCTCTTCAAAATGCTTGCTCTCCCTTCATTTCAAGGAACAGGATTTCATTTTGTTTTAGAACATTTGAATAAAAATAAAGCTCTTTCAATTCTGGAAGGCTCACAAAGAAAAACAACCCTCCCTTGCATCAAAATCTGAAAGAGAATCCCTCCCCACCCCCACACACTCACATTTCACACTTGAATGACGGCTTTTTTTCTTTCTTCTTTTAATTTTCTCATTTTCAGGCTTGCTTTATATAGAGAAGTTATTAAGAGTAGTTGCACCATTACCACTTAATTAATCTTTGCTCTACTAACAGATAAACCAGATGTGCTATTATGGTCTTTGTTCTTGTCTACATGGGGATGAGCCGATTATTTATCTCTAGACAATAAGAGTGTGTGTGTAACAGCAAGATTTTTAAAAAAGAAGATAAGCAACAAGCTTCAAATGGATTTCCTTCATATAAAAATATAGGCACAACTCGGGGAGCTTTTTCTGTGCAAGTCTCACTGAAAAGAATGGAAGCTGCCCAACTATAGCTAGACATCATGTCAATCCAAGGTTTGTACTAACCTTTATTCAGAATCCAAACCATTGTTTGAACTTCCAAAAATCTCAAAGCACAGATTGTGTACTTTTCTCAGTACTCAGCTTCCTACTTTCTCTCCATGGTGCAGCAGCCCTCAGAAGTGCAGCAATAGCCATAACTATGATTTATCAATTCATACACAACGCCAAGCCATAGTTAACTTTATTTAACCACAGTTAAATTGAGACGGTTATGCCACTTATATAAAAATCAATACACAAACGTAACCAGCACATTTCAATCTCTCTTGCTAAAAAGCAATGAGCAGAGGTTTTCAAACATACTTTAAAAAAATACACTCACCTCCCCCCCGCCACATACACACACTTGTGTACATGGGATAAAAAGCCACTTGTTATAGACTCCACACTAATTCTACCTGACTTCATGTAAAATGCATGAATGAGTTTAATACAAAGGGAAAGGTCTGCTAGAAAATCTATCGGAATGCCACAAGCAAAGACTTTCACTGGAACTTTATTCCAGGGTCAGAGTAGAAATATTACCAAAATTTAATTGCTGGCTTGCATTTGGGAATCCATGTACAAGAGCAGGGAAGGAATTTCTATCCCCACCACACTTAATTCTTAGGTACCAGCATCTAATTATTAAGCACCAACCATGTGCAGGACTAAACATTTTATTTAGGAGCTGTGATAACTACACACTGGGTGTTTCCCCCCCCAGCATAGCTCTTTTCCAGTCTCATTGTAATTACATGTCAATGAAATCTTAATTTTCAGGTAAGATCATATTCACCTACATGCGGCTTGATAACAGGAAATGGCATGTTCTTCAGTTTCCAAAGAAGAAAGAGCATAATTTTCTAAATTCCTCTTTAATCTTTACTCAAAATCAAAAAGAAAAAAAGATCGAAGATCACTTTGAGGAGACTGAGTTGGAAAATAGATACAAAGCAGTAACACCAATAAATTGAATGGAAATATACATCATAATTAGCACAATACATTGAATAAAACCCAATTATCTGCAAAATGTAAATGAGAAAAAACGGCTTCCTTCTCCAAAAGACAAAATATGTTTTTAAATCAATTAAATGAGTGTGACTTATTAGTGATTGCTTCCTATCACCTTTAATTTGTAAAAAAAAACCAACCCCACAAAAAACACAAATTTTAATGGAAAATATGGTGTTTTTCTCTTTTCTTCTTTTTGTTTACCAATGGTGAGCCTTGATGTTATTCTATCAGTAATTTGCTATAAAAGGTACTGCCTACTCATTTTCTTTAGTGCAACAGCAGGTTCTTTCAAAGTGCCACATTTCATACTGAAGTGCTAACCAAAGCTACCATGCTGCGCTTTCTACACTGTTCCCACTTCTTATTTGAATGTTCTTGCCATATTTGTCACAAGTGAAAAGTTTTAAAGAAATAACAAGAAAATTAGGGGCTTTTAAAACTTCTTTTCATCAACTCTTTATTTCTAAAATACACTGTACACTTAAGCCAAGTGAGTTGGTGCCTACTCATTCTGTCTGGCCTAAGAGGTGGATTTTATGTGCAGCTATCAAAGATAAGGGAAGACTTCCATAACATATTTCAGAGAAGGAAGACCACCTGTTCAGCACTTATTCAATTCAGAATCTTCACCCATTCTAATCATTCATTGGAATGGGTGACAGTGGCCAACTACCGTATACAGGCATTTCCAAAGTCAGAGAGAAAAGTGTATGTAATAGAACCAGTTCTGCCTGCAGTTTTCTGAAAGGTCATTGGGGACTGGCCATTTCTGAGGACAACTTGCCATTTAAAAACTCACACAGTAAAAGTGTGCACAATCCACTGGGAACCTTTCCTGCACAAGTGCTACTGGAATTATGGAAACTTAAGAGTTCATCCATGCCCTTATGTGGAACCCATTTATTTCATACAAAGGAAGATATGAAAGGAACCAATTTGGGATGCAATTTACAGCATCAGTAAGAAACAAGAATTATTGTAGCCTTTACAGGGTCTGGGAGAAGCCTATAACTATCAAACAGCATCCCAATTGACCTACGGTATTTCTTCAAAAGATAAGCACTAAGCAAGGTTCCTTTCCAGTCCGTGGAGATGACACTGCAGACTGTTGCCATGGACAAATGAGACAGAAAACCCCAAGCCTTAGGCCTTATTTTGGGAAAAAAAGTTTACCGTATTTATATCTAGCAAGCCCTTTGGTTGGTAAATTTTCTTATGTTTCTACTGAGTGCATGAGACAAGTCTCTCTCACTGTGTTTAATCTCCACATAAACTTTGGGCAATAATTAAGAACATCATAATTGGAGCTTGCCAAGTTCAATCCATTTGAAACAGAGAAGAAAAATCATGACAGGGGGATAATCTGTCACATTGTCCCTCCTTCAAAAGCCCAAACATTTTGGTTGTTATTCAAACTGAGTCCCTTTGGCTCACTCCAGCTGGAAGCATGGTGAAAATACTGCTCATTATTTTGACTGAGTCACATCAGATTAACATTCAGCATATCAGTCTAAGTGATACAGCTGTAAATATGAAATGCACTCTTAATCAAATCAAAAGCTTAAGTTATACTTCATGGCCAAGTTTCAGTTAGACAGACGTCCAGCACTTTGGCTCACCAAGAAATCCTTTGTCCCTATGACTGAGAGAGATAAGTCCGAGACACTGCCATTTTGATAATTATAGGGTACACTCAACTTCATGACTAAGGTTTGTAGCAATGCTGTGGAAATTCAGATGCTTGCTCCTGGGGCTAAGACTTAAAATAAGATGAATTTATACACAAACAAATGCTGCAAATGTAGAACTTATTAAATAGTTGGGCACCAGAAAAATAAGTTAGATGTCAAAAGGAAGATGCTACAGGAATATTAATAACTGTATTCACCAAACAAAGGGATAAACTAAATAGCCATTTTTTGTATCCAATCAAGACAAAGTATCTTCTACTTACCACACATACTACTATGAAAGCCTTACACTTGCTGAAATAAATCAGCTGAAAGTGAGGGAGCTATGATGCTACTTGGTATGGAGCAAAATGGTCCACCTCTCCTGTTGCCAACACAAAAGTGTGCACAAAAGAGTTCCTAGTGAATACAGGAAGAATCTAATACAGTGACGGACTGAGTTCTCGCTCTTCAAAACAACAGCCAGTTTACAGTAGTGTAGTTGACAGGACGTTGTACTTAAACCAGGAAGATCTAGATTTAAATTTCCACCCAGCCATGAAACATACTAGGTGAGATCTTATATTCAGTCACCATCTCTCTGCCTAATCTACCTTACAGGATTGTTGTGAGGATAAATGGGAAAAGCTCATGGAAATTGCCCTGAACACCTTGAAGGACAGTTGGATATAAATGTGAAAGGTGGATAGTGTCTTTTATGACCAACTCCTCTAGAGCTGGTTAAATCACATGAAGATCCATTTCTCAGGTTACTTTTCTCTACACATATTCGTGAAACCTTCTACTACTCTAAAAGAACCTTGTTTATGTAATATACCCTGCAACTGGGGATACAAACTTCACATGCACCCACAAGCTCATTGGACAGGTTCAACCAGCAGTGCAGAGCTCAATCTTCGGGGTCTATTTGCTAAACATTAATGAACAGTGCCTATAATATTATCAAGAATTTGTCCACTATCCATCTTGAGAATGCAGCCACAGTTTAGTGCTTGCCATCCATCTCCTGTTCTCCAGTTTAAAATGTCAAGAAATGCTATCTACTTGTAGAAAATGAATTCAAGGATTTGTAACAGAAACCCAAAAGGAATTATTTAACAGCTATACAAAAATATTCAAGTTTCCATTTCCAGACACAAGTTCCCTCCTCATCAATTGTAAACATCCAGTCAAAACTGATATAATATCAGGGTAACTCTGGGCAGTTTCCAGAGTACATAATCAGAAAGAAAGAAAGAAACCCACATCAACTTGCATCACGTAACTATGTTCTTATTGGCATGTGAATTTGCTACAGCACTGGTTTTCAAGCTTTCTATGCTCAGGTCACCCTTGCCACATAAATGTGTCTTCTGAAGAACCCCTGTGCATCTGCCACGAAACCACGGCATTCCAGAACACACCCCACCGTTCATTCAAGGTGCAGCTCAATTAGCCAGGCCTGCTGGTCCCATTTTCATCCTGTGTGACCCAAGAGTGTGCTCTAAAATTCCTCTATAGCTGCATGTTGCAGAAGATTGGTAGCGGTGAACCAGCTTTCAGGAAGTGTGTCTGCCATTACTGAATTTGGCTGAGGAACCTCAAATAAGGTTTTGAGGAAGTCTACTTGAAAGGAAACATTTTGAAAAATCATTCTGTACAACAGCCAGGGCGGGCAGACTTCAGGATTACGGGATTTATTTTATTTTTTAATAGAGCCCCAAAATACAACGAGCATGGGGCAAGTGACATGAGCCATTATTATTATTATTATTGAAGTGAACAGAGCTCACTCACAGCTCTTCCACACAAAAATCCACTCCTAGTTAACAGGCGTATAATTTGGGAAGGCGGCGGAGGGGAGTAGGGTAATTTTGTTGCTGCTATTGTTAAACAACTGGGAGTCAGAAATCCTTGCTGATCTAATGCAAATCACCAAGAGATCTACCAATAGATCCAGATCTACCTTCTGCCCATCCCTGTACTAGAGGATTGAGCATAACCCTATAACCTGCAGTGCAACAATATGGAAATGCACTTCTCTAGCACTGATACAAATACCATGACACTAAGAGTAGTAAGATGAGGTCTGTAGAGGGAAGTGCTTCTGCTTCTCCTGTCTCATGATAGCACATCATGGCTTGTGGCTCACGCTGGCTCAGCTTGTCTGAGTGTGGAAAGCTAAGCAGGGTCAAGGCCTGGTTATTACTTGGATGGGAGACCCCTCCTCTAGCTTCCTGCATTGAGCAGGGGGTTGGACTCGATGGCCTTGTTGGCCCCTTCCAACTCTATGATCTATGAAATCTATGCTGCTTTAACTGGTGCAGCACAGAAGAGGATAGCACCAGGCTGGTTGTCTGTAGCAACCTTCCCCAAGCTGGTGTCCTCTAGATGTTTTGGACTACAACTCACAGCATTCCTGACCATTGGCCACGCTGCCTGGGGAAGGTGGGAGTTGGTCCAAAACATCTGGAGGGAACCAGGTTGGGGAAGGTTGGTCCAAAGACTCTGATCCCAAACACACAGGGTATTATCTACACTACAGTCTTAAACTAGCATAACAGCCAATTCCTCTTCCCAGAGACCCCTGGAAATGCAAGTTCTGTGAGGGGTGCTAGGGATCTCTAACACAGAAGTCTCAGCACCCATACTACACTCCATAGGACTCTTTGCAGGAAGCCATAATAGATATATATAAAAATGCTTAAGCCTCACTGAAAGACTCACTCAGGGGGATACTGAAACTGTTGAAATATCTTCCCATGAGCCTGAGTCCTAAAGTTGGTATTTATGTGGTCCAAGGGACTTCAATTACCAGACAAATTAGAAAACGGAGCATTTTTACATCCCGCCCCTCAAGAAAAAAAAGTGGAGTCCAATTGTATCACAAATGGTTTCATTACACCCACACTGGGTAATAAGTTTATTTCTTATTTCTAAAAATTATAAACCACCCTTCCTTCACAGGGCAGTGTACACAGAAGTTTACGTTGGTACACATGTCATTCAAAGCATTATGATTATCAGACATCTGAAAGTCTGCTTGTAGTAATTGGCAAATAAGAAATTTGAGACCACCATCCCAGTACAGAGCAAACCAAACCAAACACATCAGAATGCTAGGTTGTGGGAGTCCCACTGGGGAGGGGGCATTTCCAGTTGCAACCAGAAACATGCATCACATCTTCCAGAGTGCAACTTCATTTACTTGTACGAGTACGAAATACAAGCATCAGTCACTCACTCTCCAATGATCAAAGTATTCAAATGGTTAGGGCACTTCCCAATGAGCTAGAGCCCTGAAATCTGGTAAATATGTAGCCCAGGGCACACCTTTTATTAGAATTGGAAAGCAGCACATGTTTGCACTTAATACTGAAAAGCTGGAACATGACATTTACCTCATAAAGTTTCTCCTGAGCAAAAGAAGAACATTCCAAAATGCAGCCACTCGCAATGGCGGTCGAAGAGGAACTGAGGGAAAGGGCGGGAGCATGTGCAATGGGGGAGGGGGTCCCACCCAATTTTCCTCAGCTTTAGAACATTCTGAAATGGCCTCCGCACAGGCGCAGAGCCCATGTGTGTGATGCACAGAGACCACGAAGAAGAACAGCATTCTAGCAGAGAGAATGCCAAACAACAAATGGGTCAATATCTTGGGGTGTGGGAGTCCCGCAGTATCTTCAGGCTTGGCATTCGGAAGGGAGCACTTCCAGTAGCACACAAAAACGAAGAACTATGCTTGTGAAATGTAAGCATTATGTACTTGTAATGCTACAAGAACAATATAACGTTGCAGTCTAGGGATGCCCACAAATACATGTGTGAGGTCCATTTCTTTTCCTGTTATTATTTATAGGCATTTTGGACAGAGGCCAAAGACAGATGAAAAATTTAAAAGGGACAATTTTAAAAATTGAATAGGACATGTGAAATTGTGTATTCATACCTAAACTGTTTCAGTTCTACCGAATGGTCTGTGAAATACATTTTAGCAAGCATAGATGGCTTGATTTGTACAAACTACACATTTTACTTTAACCCTCGAAACCACAGTCTATTGAAGCCCTTAGAAAATAAATGGTAACTGACACTTCTAGATATATATTGAAGCTTTAATATGAACTTCAACAGATCTTAGAATTAACAAAGAATTAAAAACCTGCTAGTAGAATCGTTATCGTTCAGCTAGCAAAGAAAGCCTCTTTCGAGAACAAGAAAGGCTAATGAGCAGAATTTCTGCATGAGAGAAACACAGCAGAGATATATGAGAGAATCAAAAACATTTATCAATGGTATCTGCTGGTGCATACAGTCATCCTTTGCTAGTGATTGTCATTCTCAGCTGGACTTTAATAAACTCCAACCCGACGGTGAGCTGGTATTTCTAGAGGATGCATGGTGAAAACAGATTCAAATATAATCCTTGTTATATAGCACCTTCACAAGAGGTTCCTAAAATATTTGAAATCATATTTTATTTATATGTGATTACAATAAAATATTACTTTAATCAAAACCATTTAATCAAAACCATTTCTGACACAACATACAGAGTGGAGGTCATTTAAACAGCCCTGTTAACAATTGGTATTAACATAGAGTCAATCTCAGGAGGGAGATTGATGTGATGCACCACATTCTCATCTGGGGCTTGCCAGAAAAAATTACTTCCCCAGCCGCTACTCCCTCCCTCCGCCCCAGAAACACCACAACCCTATTCTATGCGGTTGTGTGAATACTGCAACCATATAGACAGGGTTGCTCACCTGCATTTGATCTACCCTATTGTTGCCTGTCCTCACTCCTGCTGGGATGGCTATTAGGTTGGAAGACCCATGCAATAGCCTCCACTAACATCATTGTGGTATACTCTCTCTTCCACGCGTGCGCGCACACACACCCACCCACCCATGTGGGATAGAACCAAAGGGAAGTGACTCCAAGGCAGTTTTGTATACATGGGCATGTGCGTATAGCAAGCTTCTCTTTATGAACATACTTTAGAATGCACTGTTTTACTGTCTTTTTGTTTCTTGAGTGGGGTGCTTGCCTTTTTATTTATTCATTCATTAAAAAAATAAAGGAACATAATCAGTTTCAATTTGTTAAAGAATCTGGCTAAAATGCAGCTTGAAGGAATTCTTTGACAAAACTGCCATCTAGTGTATATTCTGAAACAGATCAATAACACTGAACTCAAACATTGTAGATAGCTATACAAGTCTGCTAGAAAAAATCCAAGAAACACAGTAGTACAACACCGTTATTAGGACCAAGTAAAATGTCAAGGTATTGAGCAACCTTTTGAGTTCTCCAGAACTCTTCTTCAGGCTGGGTATTAAAGCAAAATAGATTTTAGGTTACATCAAGTACTACATAGAGAAACAATAAGTAAATCTTGGGATCCTAGAACTAGAGGAAGATGACCTTCTACCACCTAAAGATGGAACTTAGCTTTTGGGGAATTACATGCCTTCCAAGTTCCAACCATTATATATATATATATTAATTTTGCTTCCCAACAGTATCATTCAAGACAGTTACAATACTTCAACTGAACACATATATAGTATTTCTACAGTTGCTAAATCACCTGGCCAGAGCCTATTCCAATAATTGAAAAATGGTATCCAACTTTTTTGGAAAGTCTGGATGGAGTTCACTCTTGCCCTCCATAGCAACTTATAGCAAGCATGGCAGTCCAAATTTTCTTCTTCCATTGTACCAGAGATGCTATGCATGTTGATTGCTGAGCCTTCACTAAGAGGATCCTTGCAACTATTAATATATAACTCACCATTACCACTAAACCTCTAGGAATCTGATCTTTAATATCACCCAGGAGTATAGTTGCTGGGGTTGATTGCAACTCATAGCCTGCAATTTCTCTGATGCTGTTTATTATCTTCTTCCAGTATTCCTTAACAGGATTACAATGCCACCATATATGGACAAAAGTTCCTCTACCATTACACCTCCAGAGCCTATCTGTTACAGCTGGGAATATCCTAGAGATCCTGGCTGGTGTAGAATACCACATATATATTATTTTATAGGTTTTATCTAGAAATCACTTCTAGTACATTCCTACAAATCTTTGAACAGACATAATTCCATTGCTCCTCCAAGACTGTTATGTTAAATACTATTTCCCACTTTTGTTCATTTACCCGTTCCATTATCATATCTATTAATATTTTATATTCTTTCAACAATAACCCCTTCTGTAAATTCAAGCTCAATAACTCTTCAAAAGAAGTATGAAGTCTATCCATGTCTGTTCACCTAGCTGCTTCTTGCATATAACTTCTGCTCTGCAAGTACGGGAAAAACAGAAGGCGCAGATTAACATTTGTATCTGCCAGTTGGACATATGAAAAAGTTATTCCTAAGAAATATAATCTTTGAATTTTCCTAACCCACTCACAAACCACACAGGGTAGTCCCCCAGTTCTGTTGCTGTCTTAAACTCAAAACTATTAAGTGCTGGGGTAAGGGGGAAAATACCTGGTGCCAAACTATGTCACACACACCCCAATTTTGGGAATTGCATCTCTGATGTGTCTATATATGTATCTGTACCCTCCCCTTCTCCTGTCATGTATATATCACATCTATTCTCCTAAAGGTATATCTATTCATGCTTATTCCCTAATCCAAGGTGGGGTACCTTTAAATGGTTGGGTCTACTGTGCCACTGCCACTAATATAGACGCTTGGTAATAATATATAATATTAGAGACTGAAAGTCCTCTTCTAGCTCTCTCCTGTTGCAGTATTAGTGATCTAACCCTTGGCTTTCTATAATTCCATATATATTGATTGGTTCCTGAGTGGTTTTTATTTAAATACCTTTGTGGAACCTTAATTGGCAATGTAAGAAAGAGAAATACAAATCCAGGCAAAATTTTCATTGTGACTGCAATTCTCCCCAGTCATGAAACAGGCAATTTTGCCCAGTTCTTGAGATCTTGTACAACATTACACAACACCCTCATATAATTATCCTCAGCTAAATTATATACATTGTCAGAAAACATTATTCCCAAATATTTGATCTCTCTTGTTTTATATTTTGATGGGCCGAGCAGGCGGGCAGTGGTCGCATCGCCACCTTACTTGAAGTGGCAAGATATATTGGGCTGGGTCTGGATGATGCTATGTTTTTGTTGCAAGACCCCATAAGGTCAGCTAAAATTCTCAAAAACAAGTTAAATGAATTTTATAATGTATCTGGCTATAAAGTGAACAGGAAAATTGGAAATATCATTTTATATTGAAAGGGAACAAAAAGTAGAACTTATATGTATCATTCAAGGAAATGGAGACACACTGACCCTTTTTTAAAAATTAATCTCCGTGTCCGTAATTCAATTAACCTGTGCATGGTAACCATTAAACCAAAGTTTTCTAAGAGGGAAGTAAAGTATTATTTCTAGGTCCTCATTCTTCAATACCCTGCTAGAAATACTAATTGTTAGTATATTACTTTTCCTATTGGCTTCAAATACAATTAAGAGTCACTACCCCAGTGCCATATAGGCAACCTAAGGCCAGTTCTTCAACTTTCTTCAGTGGCCCAAGTCCTGTTCAGGTGTAAGATGGGAAGAGCCATGAAGCATATTAAACATCTGAAGAGGAAGCTGAAGTTCCAGAAACAGTCCCACAGTATCTGTCTTCCTCAGAGGCAGACAAAGTCTTTAGCCCTCCAGCATCATGTTTTGACAGGATTTTAGGGGAAGGTGGCTGGCAACTGGTAGAAGATGTCACTCAGTGGCCAAGCACACAGCTGGAAGTCAGCTAGATCAGGCAGCTCCAGCGTCTAGTCCAGGGCTCTCCAACCTTGGGTCCCCAGATGTTGCTGGACTACAGCTCCCAGAATCCCTTGCCATTAGCCATGCTGGGAGCTGTAGGCCAGCAACATCTGGGGACCCAAGGTTGGAGAGCCCTGGTCTAGTCTATTAATGGGTCCACCAACTGAGAGCCAATGCTTATGATCTGGAAAGGTCCAGCCACAAGTAAGAACGTCCCCCAGAGCCCCCTGTGGTAGTACAGAAGATTTTTGGACATTCTCCCAAATTGTACACTCTGCTTCTCTCCATCTTTGCCAACCATGCCTTCGCTTCTCCCTCCCTTCCAGCGAATTATTATTTATTATTTATTTATTATATTTATACCCCGCCTTTTTTCCTGCAAGGAACCCAAGGCGGCTTACATAATCCTCATGTTCCTCTCCATTTTATCCTCACAACAACCCTGTGAGGTAGGTTAGGCTGAGAGTCAGTGACTGGCCCAAAGTCACCCAGTGAGTTTCATGGCCAAGCGGGGACTTTGGGCCAGTCACTGACTCTCAGCCTAACTTACCTCACAGGTTGTGAGGATAAAATGGAGAGGAAGATGAGGATTACGTAAGCCGCCTTGGGTTCCTTGCAGGAAAAAAGGTGGGGTACTAGGCGGGGTATTCCTAGGCAAAGTTACCCAATAGCCTGCAAAAGCCTGGAGTCTGGGCTGGTCAAACATATGCTTTGAATGCAGAAGGTCTCAGGTTCAATCACTGAAAAAGGTTCAATTATCTCTAGCTAAAAGACCTCAAGTAACAGGGCTGGGAAAGACCTCTGCCTGAGAATAATCAGAGTAGACAGTACAGAGCTATATCGATGAATGGTTTGACCCAACATAACACATCTCCTTTTAATCATTACACAGGCAACTCCCCTGGCAACTTGGGAAGTGGCCTTATGTGCGCTTAGGTCCGCCACTTCTATTTATGGTAATGTGAAAGGCAAACCTGTGCTATGACAGAATGTTAGTTCCTGTAAGTCTACTTTTATTTATTAGGTTATGCTGCCATCTAGTGAAAATTCACTTCATAAAAATATCAAAATATTATTACACAGAGGATACTACACATAGACTTCAAAAACAGACAAGACTTAAAGGAGGGGTACAAAAAGCAAAATCCAACTATCAAGGAGGAGCACTCCTAGCAAAACCTACAAATTGTAAGGAAAATTTGCAATGTTAAAGTTACTCATCTGAGAAAGAACAAAGCCCACTCTTACTGAGATGGTAAAAAAAAAGAGGCTTACATATTGAACAAACTGGTGTGTTCATAATTACCTAGCCCATGCATTTGATCCATGGTAGCCGCTTGGGGAGCAGATGGCACAGACTATGAGGTGCAGGCTCCTACATTGCTTTGGGGGTTTAAGCTGTGAGGAGAGGGGGCAAAGGAGGATTGTTGGTCCTGGTAACGTTCTGTAGGATCCCACACAAAAGAAGTGGGGTGGTTAATTTTACTATTCCATAGTGAAGTAGGAAGAGAAAGGAAAAGGAATTACTTGGCAGATTTTCAGTAGATTACAAGGGGAGGTGCTATAAGAGGAGGGGGATAAGGGGTTGTGTACTGTCTGGTAGCACTTGCCAACTGTATCTGTTTGGTAAAGATGGCTTAGGGTGCCATCCTATGGCTGTTTAGACAGAAAAAAGTCCTACAACTCTAGGCATGCCCCAGCCAACTATGCTGGCTGGGGCATGCCTAGAGTTGTATGACTTTTTTCTGTCTAAACAGCCATAGGATGGCGCCCTTAGTATATGGTTCCCATCTGGGCCAAGCATATAGAACAGATCTTTTTTTGAAGCCAACCAGTCTGAGAGAGTCATGGTTGTGTTGTGTATTAGATGAGCTATGCTTTGTCTTTTGGGGGGAAAGGGGGTGCTCTGGTGCCTGTCACATGGTTGCCAATTATGGTAATATTGATTTAATATTCTAGGGTACCCCAGAGGGTACCACTTAATTTTATATAGACCTTTAGTTGGGGCTGCCACATACAATCACATACATATTCACCAATATGACCCAGAGTGAAGCTAACTGCCTTTTTCATTGTTGCAATGAAAAAGGCAACAGCCAAGGTACATGACAACATCTGCAACCCTGGGTTTTTTGAACTACTCTTATGCTAACCCTTCTCTCTCCCCTCTACCATGCCCCAAGATCCTGAAACTCAAAAGGTGGCATATGGTTTAGAGTCAAAGGACAATAAAATCCAAGTGTGCACATATATCATCACGCAAGCATGTTATTTAGCTTGCTACATCATCATGGCCATTATATCCAAGTAATCAATAGCTACTGAATGTAGCATGGACAGATTTTACAGATCAACATGAACCCAGCAGATGCTTGGCTGAAGTTTGCATTGAGAATATTCTAGAAGGGGCTGGTAATATTTAGAATTCAAGGCTTGCAGTCAAAGCGCGCGCGGGGGGGGGGGGGAGAGGGGGGGGGAGAATGACCGAACATGAACACCAACCTTTAGAAGTTTCAATTACTGACACATATTCAATTTCTCATTACACATTTGAAATAACTTTCTGTGAATGGTTAATTAGGGCACAACACTAGGAACAACCCAAGCTTGTGATTATTCTGTAAAGAGAACTCAATAAAATGTCATCTGAACCCAAACACCCGAGAATTTAACTCACCTGGGAAAATATATTTGCAGTTGGAGCAACTCTGCTGTCAACAATGCTGTATAATATTGCTAACAATCTGTCCAAAGGGAATGGCTTTGGCCCAAGGAGGTGATTGCTGGTCTGTAAAAAAAAAAGTATTTTCATCAGCTGGATATTCTTGGAATATAGCAGGCTGAGATATCATTTGGTACTTTACTTTTTAAGGTCAGACGGCAATACATTTTTTGCAGTCAGACATAGGCTTCCCCAAGCTCAATGGGACCTCATCCCAGGTAAGTGTGTACAGGATTGTGGCCTCAATTTCCTTTATTAAAAAGCATTTACTAACAACTTCTGTGGAGCACTATCTGTTCATTTAATTTACTACTTGGATGATTACAAGATTACTGAATGTCAATTAGTAATTAGCAATTGAATATGCTTTAACCATACCATTTTTGCCACTCAAGCATGGTAAAAGAAAATCAAACATTTTCCATTCTTCACAGGACCACATAAACGTAAAGAGGACATTTGCATTCTTCAGATATGCCTTTCAGATTAATGAGAACAAGCAAAGGAGAAAAGCAGTAGTTCTGTTTGAATTAGTTGTAAATGCCCTTTCCCCACAATCCACACAAGTTCATTTCCTACTCTTTCCACATAATGTGCATTAAGATCAGTTAAGTCCTGCAGGAGGGTCCCTAGATTCCTTTCTGCCATTTCCCACCTTACATCATTACAAGCTCCTAATGATTACACTCCCATCCAGTATGATCTGGTACAACTTCAGTAGAGTTGCTTTAAGCAAAAAGGAATTTCTCCTACGGTGCAGAGATATCGAGGAAAAGGGTCACAATCCTAGGAACAAATATTTCAGCCGGAGGAGTACACGCTCCTCTACATGGGCAAAGTACTGCTGTATACAGCGGGCAGGTTCACACACTGCTTATAAGCCACCCTACCCCGGATGCACCTGGCAGATGATTGGGCACATCATGGGTACGGTGCCCTCTCCTCAGTCCTCCCACAGGTATCCCAGGGGACACTGTAGGAGGAACGAAACTTTTTCTTCCTTCCTAATGCTGTGGAGAACCCTTTGGGCTTCCTGCAGCTTTTTTGACATTTTAATTTCCCCCCCCTTCAGATCGTGAAAGCCAGCTGTCAAGTCAGCCTTCGTAATCCCGTTTTTCACAGCTATGAGTAGTCCCTCCAAGGTGTCCCAGCGGGACCTTGGAGGGGCTGCCTGTAGTTGCCAGGTATTTTTTTCTTTTTGGCCCCCCTAATTTTCACAAATATTTGCAATTTTTTAATTTTTTCTTGCTGCCCTTGCGCAACAGTGGACGACCCCCTCTCCATCCCTCACAGCCAGCACAGAAAGAACCACACTGGCTGCTTCTATGAGGTCACAAGAGCGACCTTGGAGAAAAGCTTTTGCGGGTGTCCCAGGGGCAGGGAGGGGAGAAGACAGGCACCACCAAGATATGAGGTATCCTGGCAGCGCCTCAGCCTCCTTCCCTCCTGGTCCAAAGCGCCGCTGCAGGGCAGGAGGAGCACAGAGGTGACCTTCGCCTCTGCGCTCCTCCTGCCCTGCATAAGTTGCTCGTAATCCTCCACGCTCAGAGGGTTACGGGCATCCCGATTAGACTGTGCCCTGAGAGCCAATGTGGTGTAGTGGTGAGAGTGTTGGACTGGGACTTGGGAAATCTGGGTTCTAGTCCCCACTTGGCAATGAAGCTCACTGGGTGACTTTGGGCCAGTCACTGACTCTCAGCCTAACCTACCTCACAGGGTCGTTGCGAGGATAAAATGGAGAGGAGGAGAACTATGTAAGCTACCTTGGGTTCCTTGCAAGAGGAAAAAAGGTGGGATAGAAATGTGGTGGTGGTGGTGATAATGATGATGATGTATAAATTGGAAGGAGTAGAGAAGGTGAGCAACATTTCTTCCTCATGTAAACCAGTATTTCATTTCAACTTCCCTTTTTGCAACAGGCATTGATTAATTTTTTTTCTGGCAGCATAGCTAGGATTAGAGAGAGGATTTCAGGAAGGAAAGCATGCCTCTAAATCTTTGGGAAGGCCATCTATCTCAATAGCAACTTCAGCATTTATGCTGTGCTAGTTATCAGCTAGATACAGCAGCCCTTCAATCTTAAAAGGTGCGTGGAAAAAATATTTCTTTTTCTTAGGCAATGGTCTAAAATATCCAGAAAGGATTTCTAATGTTATCCAGATAATACATTCTGCAGTCTATACAAAATGTACAGTGTTTATTCTGCTACTGTAGCACAGGGTGAAGCAAAGAGAGAGGCAGGGCACTGAAGCCCTGCCTGCTTCTGATCACTAGAATGCTTGCATGTGTGGAATTCTATATGGATGCCTGGGGGGCTTGGTTTGGGGTGGGGCCTTTTCCCACTCCAAAGAGACAAGCCACTGCTCAAACTAAAAAGGGCTTGTACTTTCAGCAGTGGAACCTGCTCCAGCAAAAACAAAGCTGCACCTGTGCACATTGCTGTTTCACACAAATGCATATCACACATCTTGTCCTGATTATATTCTATGATAAATTTCATGATACTCTATTTTTAAGCTTACACCAGAGTGGAGAGATCTATACATTGATATCTACAGCTATATGTTTTTCAGTAATAGAATGCTGAATACCTTTTCATGTTTCTTCTGAAAGTTTTTCTTCCTAATTTTTCCATGATGCTGCAAATGAAAAGAAATAGTAGTGAAATAGTAAATTAACAATGGTACATAATTTTAGAGGAGGCGAACCGGTACCATTTTACATCTCACATCGGGAGTAGAACTACTATACTCTTGCATACATAATTCACTCAGGATTATTTCTATTTATTCTTCACAAACTCTATTTGTAGAATAACAACGCTGAAATATGGCCCTGAGTTTGGCATTTGGCATTTCAACAATGATTGACTTGAAAGATACAATGTTTATAAAAAATGGTTTACCAAAGGGCAAAAAGTAAAAATAAAAATAAAAATCAGAAAGTAATTGTGTGTGTCCCTCAGAAAACCATTACCCAAAATCTGAAAAAACATTTCATTTATTTGATTTTATTTCTATACTGCCCAACAGTCAAAGCTCTCTGGGTGGCTCACAAAATAAAGCTTAAAACTATGATATAAAAGCCTAATAAAACTTAATGTAGAAACCTAAAAAAAATTAAAACAGAAAAAACAAAAACAAAGTAAACCACAGCAGCAACACAAGTTCTAAAAAGCACTAGTACCATTCTTAAAAACTAAACAACTAAAACGACTGGTTGAATACAAAGGGCTTCACCTAGTGCCAAGACCATCACAACATAGGCACCAGGCAAGCCTCCTTGGAGAGGGCATTCCACAGCCCGTGTTCCACCACTGAAAAGGCTCTCTCCGCAGTAGCCTCCCAGCTCAGTTCTTCTATTTAAAACTTGTAGCTCTCCCTCTGCCAACTATTAGAATAGTTACACAAAGATATGGGAGAAAATATCTTTCATTCCATCAACTGACAAGATGAAGCACCTACTGCTTTACTTTAAAAATGCTGCCCAAAATCATTTTAGCCGATTTTGGGCCCTGTTCAAAATAGCCATTGATAGGTGGCTGGCTGGCTGGCAGGGGTGTTGCCAAGCAACTGCCTGTAGCACCCACCACCCAAATGGGGAGTTACTTCAGATTTTGATAAATGATTATCTATACTTAACCAAGTTGTTGTCTTGCTGTGTATTTTTTTAATTATAGATTGGAAACTATTCATAAAGATAGAAAAAGGAACAAGAGTTACAGATAAACTGTTACATTTATATTTATATATACATATTTTTATATCCTAGTCTAACATTATAAAGTAAGCATAATAATAAAAGGAACATCTTACAGTACAATTCTTCATTAAATCTTATCAATTATTTAGTCTGAATTTATACTTTTTCTCCCAGTACTGGAAAAAAAGGTAATAGTGTTCTAATACCCTCAATTATTTAATTTTTCCTTCTCTAAATCTCAGATTATATGTTAGTTTTAAGCACATCATAATTGACGAACATCTCTCTTCACATTGCCATATGGTCAGAACTCCCTTTATTTCCCAGTATTGAGCTATTAAAATTTTAGGCATGAAAAATTAATTCTACTTCATAATTTGAACTCTTTAAGCTACCCTAAAATCAGTACATGTGGGTTCATGGGAACTATCACTCCTATAATTTCCCTAATTTTAATTATTACCAGGAGCATGGAAGCTGCCTTATACCAAGTCAGATCATTGGTCCATCGAACTCAATACTGTCTACATTGGCCTGGTTCACACATAACAACCCAGAGTATAGACTGAGTATGGGTTGTCGTTGAATTTATATGCAAACCCTGCACTATGGTTTACCTCTGGGTTGTTAATCAAGAACAACCCAGGAAGAGAACCCATCATTTGTTGTTGGGTTGTGAACTCAGGGTTGTTCATGGTTAACAACCCATAGTTAAACCATTCAGCAGGATTCACATGTAACAACAACTCATGATTCAATGACAACCCATGATTCAACGACAACCCATACTGAACCCGTACTCTGGGTTGTTGTTACATGCAAACCATGTCACTGACTGGCAGCGGCTTTCCAGGGTTTCAGACAAGAATGTTTTCGCCCACCTTAGCTGGAGATGCTGGAAATTGAACTTGGAACTTTTTGAACACATAGCGTGTGCTCTACTACTGAGTTACAGGCCTTCCCTTACCACTTTACATTGGCTTCGAAGACACATCTGGATACACTTGTTTCAATCTCCATGGAGTAAAAGGCCAACATGCTAAGATCTTATAATTCTGAGAAAGGCTGCAACAAGGTGACAGCTTTCTGCTTTTACTCCATACATATATCCAAACCTCCTTTCATATTCCCTATTCAAAATTATGCTCTGGAAATTCTCAAATTCTGTTTTTCCCCTGTCATAACAGGAAAAAAATGGAATAAAGAAAATCTTTCCTCACTCCTCTCTGTCTATTTTATTTTACAGAGGATTTATATAATATATTTAATATATTTATTTATATTTATATATGTCAATGCCTGATTTTTTTCTGCATTCAATTATCTTTCAATCAAAAAATGTTTGCAGTGGCATCTGAAAAATAAATGCCATATCGTTTAACATGCATGAATGTCAAAGTACAGAGTTATAACAAAACAATCTACTGGAAAAGAACATTAACACATTTAAAGACGATCAAAAGAGAACGTAGTTTAAAGATGTCAAGGGGGGGGGGGGGAACAGGACCAGCAGGAGGGTGCTATTGCACTCATGTTTTACTTATGGGTTTCCCACAGGTAGTTGATTGGCCACTGTGTGAACAGACCAAGTCTTTGGTCTCATCCAGCAGAGGTTTTATGTTCTTATTGCAGTTGTTTGGGACCCGACAAGTAGGGAAGATATGGCAGAATGATGGCAGACCTTGCAAGGTGTACAAAGCAGGGAAGCCTCTCAAGCAATAGATTTATCAAACAATTAAAGGCTCTGGTGAGCTCAAAGCCAACATTTTCAGAACAATATTCTGGACTTGCCAAAGTGCTGGATTTAACTTAAATTCTACCTCAGATCAATTCTGGCAGTGACACTAGTAGTCACAAACTTGGTTCACACATAATACTAACCCATGATTTATTTAAGCCATGGTTAACCCGGGGTTTGTCTGGCAGACAATCAAACAAATGGTGGTTTGTTTTCTCAGTCCCAGGGTTGTTTGTTTCCCTCCTCTTTCGCCCACTCTATCCCTGTATCCCAAATGCTTTTGCAGCCCTGTAGTACTGGCATGTAGAGCGGCTGGTTTTGGGTTTTTTACCACTCTTGCCTGCCACCTCTGTAGCCTGGTGAAAC
Source organism: Shinisaurus crocodilurus (assembly GCA_021292165.1). NCBI lineage: Eukaryota > Metazoa > Chordata > Lepidosauria > Squamata > Shinisauridae > Shinisaurus > Shinisaurus crocodilurus. The sequence continues at coordinate 200,594,985 of CM037879.1, forward strand.
AACCTATAAATGACCCATGGTTCTGGGTTCATACAGAACGACAACCCATGGTTTAAACAACCCAGAGTTCACAACCCAACAACAAAAAATGGTTTCTCTTTCTGGGTTGTTCGTGGTTAAGAAACCATGGTTTGTTAGCACAGCTGGGTTCACATAACACACCAACCCAGAATTCAGTAAACTACAGGTTAGCGTTATGTGCAAACCAGGTCATTATGTTACGGCACAAGCAGAATGATTCTCAAGAACATTATCACAAAGGGCCCACCCGCATCACATGGCCCACACTGAATACTATAGCTCAAGATCTACAGGTACGGGAGGTATCACAACATGTTTAAATCGAAAAATGCAAATATGTTTGATTTCTCCCACATTTTTTCATCATTTTGACCCAGTTTGAATGTAATGGCAGCAAATCGTGGGTTAATTAACCCACAATTTCCCATGGCATGCCGCAGCCACTTTGCATAATTGGTTGTTTCATGTTGTACGAACCCAGACACTATGGGTTATTCGTGGGTTAAACAACACAAAGTTAAACTACTATTATTCTTAGGTTAACAGTGGGTTGTTTAACCTATGGATAACCCATAGTGTCCAGGCTCACATGCCATGAAGCAACCTCCGATCGGGCTGATCTGACGGCGATTACGCCAAGCGGCAGAGGGACACACTGGGGTGAATTTGCTGCCATTACTTCTGAACAAGGCCACTGACATATTTTAAAATCATGCTGTAACATTCTTATGCTGTTATATTTATATCATTGCACTATGCACACACACACAGAAACACAAAAGTGGAATGTTAACAGTCATGCGACATATTAATTAATCTGTGTTTTTTCAGCTGCAATAATCTTCACTATCAAGATGAGTTTGGTTTTGTTGGGAGTCACTTTTCTTCCCTTTTCCCCCTGGAAGATTTAGGTCAGACAACTGATAGAACTGAAAGTGTACATACAAATAAGAGCGTTGAGCAGGCTAATTTATTTCTCTACATGCATGTGCCAGGAGCCAAAAAAGTTACCGTTAGGCACGCCCAGCCAGATGTGACTTTCCCCCCATGTGAACAGCCATCCTCTGTGCCATATCACAAGCTGCTTTTGAAAGTTCCCTCTGTTTCAAAAGTAATTTGTCATGCAAAATTGGGGGTGGGGCTTTTTGAGAAACAAATGTGCAGCCCAAAGCTATCCTAAGCATGCAGAACTAGGCCATTTTTGATCTTTTTATTTTGGATACTGGCCATGATTTATACTTTTTAAACACATGCTACTAAACTCTTAAGAATGTTAAAATAAAGCTTTTATCAATGTAAAACACAATTAAAGCAATGAATACGCATGCCTTCAGATAGATTATGGCAAAAAGAACAAACATTACCTTAACGAAGAACCTCTTATCTGTCCTGGCAGGATTGTAAGAGGCAAGGTATGCAGCTATTAGAAGGAACTTGGAATAATATGGAAGTTCTACATGAGCATGGGCTGAAAGTCCTAGAAAAAAATGACAAAAAAGACAAAAACGTTATTTTGAATGACAAAGGTGAACATGAACACCACCACCCCTACACACACACACACCATTCACAAGAGGAAAATACATATTATAGTTCTTTGCTTCCCTTTCAGTTTCTTTAAGCTGTCAGTATACTTGCAAAAGCTTACTAAGAGACAGCTACTGAATTCTCTAAATTATATGGGTATTTTATCATCAATAATTAACACTACAGAACTATTACCTCTACACATACCTTTTAGTTGCCCAGGTTCTCCATTATCTTGCTGTAATTGTTCCCACTGGGAGCTAAAAGACAAGGCAGCCATTTAAAAGTAATGTATTTGCTATGCCTAAAAGCAAGACACTTATGAGTTTAAACTGTAAAAGCTGGATGCATTTGTGATACCTCTGAATAAAAGGAAAAACACAATTAACTGTTTAACAGTATATGGAGAACATGAACAAAGATACAGTCATGCCTTGGATTGAGAGCATAATTCGTTCCGGAAACGTGCTTGTAATCCAAAACACTCTTATATCAAAACGAAATCCCCCCAAAAAAATTTGTACAGAGATGTTTAATTTAAGTCGTACTACAGTACTTGTATTGCAAGACGTCGCTTGTATATCAAGTAAAAAAAATATATATATTTAAAAATTTGCTTGTCTTGCAAAACGATCTCAAACCAAGTTACTTGCAATCCAAGGTATTACTCTACTAGATTATTCTACTAAATAATCAGTTATCCAGACAGACGTGCAAAACCAGTAAGGTGATAACTTTGTTCTTTGCCTTGGTCACCAACCGGTGGGGCATTGGCTAAATCTAACTCAAGGATGGTCCTACCTGGCCTACAGACAAGTACCACTAATGTCTCATTAGAGACCTCAAGTGGTATACTGGCTAGGGGAGCAATCCTATGGCCCCTAGACATTGTCTGAGGGGCCACAGGATAACGGGGATTCCCCCCTCCAAGCCTGGAGACAGTGATCCAACCTCAGAAGGAGAAGTAGGAGACCTGCCCCTCCCCTGCCCCCTTGCAGCCGGTGCGGAAAGAACCATGCTGGCTGGCCTCCAAGGTAGGAAAATCTACCTCAGAGAGGGGGAAAGGGGGGTTCTGGTGAGCGAGGAGGATGGAGAGTGGAGAGACCAGGATACGAGCTATCCTGAGCTTCTTCCAGCCTCCTTCTATCGCCCTCCGAAGCAGCACTGCTAGATGGGCAAAAAAGCCCGTCCAGAGAAAAATGCAACGATCAGAAGATGGGGAGGCAAAGATTGCCTCCAACGCTCTTCCTGCCCTGCTGGCTTCAGCCCGACAGGGCAATGGATACACAGAAGCCACTGAGTTCGGAGGCTTCTGTCTCACGAGGGTGCAACCCACAGGACTGCATCTTAAGAGTATCAATTTAAGTGTTCCCTCGCAACCCTGGTAAGCCATGATCCTATGAAAGCCTCTCTCCGGCAATATGGAGATATTATTGACCATGTAGGATTGTTGTAAGCATTACTGTGCTAATGTATGTGTTTTGAAGACTCAAAAGGCACAATATAAATACTATTTATCACGCTGGCTAAAGAAGCCATACCAGCATTAAACTTTGCCAGAGACAAGCATGAAATGAAACAACCATACTAGTTGCTAGGCATTTCATTCTTTCAGCGAACTCCAAACTGGATAGGCAACAGTAGGGGAAGACGGACATCCGTCCCCTAAATATAAGTAACCCTGGATAGGGTACTTCATCGGGGGGGGGGGGGGGGGAGAAATCTAGCTCACAAGCCTACAATTTATATTTATGGCCTGCAGTGCTAAATACTGCAACAGTTATCTAAATTAAAAATGGATCAAAGTTAAGTCTGGGAAAAACAGAATTATCAGCTACAATCAGTTGTTCACAGAAGGCTTGAGACAAGATTAAGTTTTATCCCCAGAACAAAAAGCTGAAAGTGTACAATATGATTGTAAATCACTTTAAAGCCTTGGTAATTCCTAGAGGTTTGTTTTAAAAAAGCATGAATATAAATATCTTATCAGTGTAAAAGTAAGTATTAACAGTGTGATCCTAGCATCCAGGACTGCAACAAAGCCCGCTTTTGCTGATCAGCCTGCTCCCTGGCATGCTATTCTTCTATGCGCACGCAGGAAGTTTCATTTTCATGAGGCAACATTCAAATACACAACCCTGCATATGGTCCTGCCAAAAAACCCTTTTAAAAGGAAGCGGAGTTTTGACAGCTAGCTGTCAAACCTCCATGCTCCCATAAAAGAGATATTTGGAGATATTTATTCATTAATGCTATTTGGAAATATTTATGCATTACTAGGAACAAACATTACTAGGAACAAACTATTACTAAGATTAAGGAGATTTTGAAGAGTCAGGACATTCTTTTTGACAGGAAAGAATACCATCCACCACTCACCCTTGACATTTTATATAAGCTTCTTGAGAGGCAGCTTTCTAAATAAATAAATAAATAAATAAATGGAGGACGACAATTACCTTGATATTTCCCGCAGATAAACAGTCTGCATAGCTCTCTTCAAGTGGGATTCAATATTTTTCCAAAGTCTGCGTGTGTCGCGTTCATTTGCTACACCGCATACACAAACACACAGACACACACAAAAGAAGTATTAATTTGAGATGAACTTTGAAAAGTGCCAGGGTGATACAGCAATTGTTGTTGGACTTCATGCAGGTTAATAGATTAAGAAGCACAATGTTTCTTTTGAGATTCTGGTACTGACAATGTTCATGCCATCACACTACAGGACCACGGTTTGTTAAACTGCAAATGTAAGAATTTTACACATGACAACATTCTTTGATAATCTGTGACTAGTTCTCTCTGTCCCGTCACCATCCTTTTAGCTTAAAAGGCTCTTTAGTCCTGCCCCTATTCTTTGATGGCCAGACGCAGATATCACAATGCCCAGTCAGAGATCTGAAGTGCCCCACGGGATCGCATGCTCTCCCACCCCACACTTTTTCTCACTCTTTTTCTCTCATGCAAGCACTACAGCCTCCATCCTTCTCAATTCTGGAACTAACTGTGGTTAGCACTACATCTGTACCAATGTTGCTGCTAACCACAGCATGAGCTCGCAAGGCATACTGGATGCCCTAAATTACGGGTAAGTGACTGGTCAGTGTTATGTCTGCACCTGGCCATCCAGAAATAAGGGGAGGACTGAAGTCCAGATCACAGTTTGCAAACCCACTTCTAACTATGGTTGCAAACTGTGGTTTGGGAGATAAACAAATAGTAAGCTCCAAAACTGAAATGCAGGGAGGGAGGAATGCCAATGTGAGAGAGGAGGAGGGAGGTGGAAGAAGCAGCCATAAGCCCAAATGCTGCTCCTGGTTGCCTAATCATGGTTCGGCAATTGGGCAGCATTACATCTGCATCAGACTGATGAGAAATGTATAGTGACTCAGACTCAGTATGCTCTTTACATTGTAAAGAGGAGGACATCCACTATTTATTCATAGAAAGTAAAACACTCACCCTCTCCTTGGACCACGGGCTCACAATATTTAGAAAAATTGAGTGCAGCCTACAAGACAAACAGTAAGAGATACATTAGTGTGGTCTCAAGTTTGAAATTCTCATGTCCCTGGTAGCTGAAAGGATACAGATTTCACCATATATCACCCTGTTCTGTTATAAAAAGATGTCACCCCTATCCCTAGAAAAGCTATATCACAGCTCTCCAACCTTGAAAAACCCCCGTTCACAATTACATGGAGAATAAAATGAGAACGGGATGGAGAGATAGAAGGATGGTCAGTTGTAGAGAGCTGGGAGAATTGAAATCAATTGTGACTGGCACGGACCTGTTTGCTTGACGGCTCTAGATGGGCAGACAAATTTTAAAATGCATAAAACATCCCTTTGCCTTGTTAGAGAACCTCAAAGTAAGGACTGGGAGCCATCGAGTGAGAGGAAGTTAATCTACCTTTCAGTTATCAATATTAGCCCTGTATACTTCCCTCTCCAAACTACCCTACATTGCCCTGCCTAAATCCCTGTTTTCAAAAAAGCCCTACCTTTGACAGCTGCCAAAGGCAAGTGTCAGCGAAAAGGGTATGTGTGCACTTTCCCACCTTCCTGAGCACCTAGAGTCTCAGGAATGGGTGGAAAAGTTGGTGGGACTGTGTCCTATGGGGGGGGGGTTGACACTCAAAACCCTGAGGATCTTGCTGCGAGGGGGGGGAAGTTGGGAAAACAAGCCACCTTGCGGAAAGCGGTCTGGGTTTGGACAACATGACAACCCACTGTGGCTTGTTACCTACAACGGGTTGTCGTGTCATCCAAACCAGTTGAATGTGAGTGACTCACACAGTCCATTGCCTTAGGCTATTCTTTCTTCCCATACACAGGAGGTGGGCCAGGTCACTTCCCATTAGTAGTTGGACTATCAGTATCACAGTGCCCCTGCTCACTTTATGCTGAATTATGGAAGCTGTAAGCAATAAAAATTGTGGACTTTTTCAAAACCAGCACAGTGTACCTTCCCCCTTGCCCCGCTGCAGACACAACAGATTCCAACTCTGTTACCCCTCTGGCCTGGTGTACGATCTTCTAACCATGGTTAAGAGGTCGGAACTGGGCTGCAAGCTTCCATGCTCACTCCCCTCCTCTGCATGAATTCACCTTCCCTTCCCTCATTAGCACTGAGGCTCCACCTGCGTTAAGTAGGGCTACCATTAACCAGGGTATGGGAACCACCTTCAAAAGCTGACACTGGTTTGTGATATGGTAGGGGAGGGCAGATGGTGCTATTCTATGAAAAGAAGGTAAAGTTCTACTGGGCATGCACAAGCCCTTTGGGCTTAGCTCTCTAGTCTGTGACCTTAACAACCTACATACGAAGGAACAGCTCCATTATATGCCTACATATTCATTCTGAATTCCTAAGCCAGCAGCAAAATTATGACCTCCACATTTATTCTGAAAAAGACCTAAGAGATCCCTCACCAGATGTCGGAGCTCCTTCAGGTCCCTGCAGACGGGATAGAAGACACCAAGCAGAATATTTATATATGCAGCATAAAAATCAAAAGAATACTCCGGAGGATGGTCATGGGACAGTATCTTCTGTAGATGCCCTGTTTCAATAAAAAGCAGCATGATTTTTCTTTAAAGCTGATGGCTGACTCACTGCATTGCTTCCGGGCTAAAAAATTAAGCAGAGAACTAGCCTACTAGCTAGTGAGCAAGTACCATAGGGTTTGTAATAGAGTTGGTAATTCTTTGCTGGCAATTTTGAATTCAATACCTTTTAACTAGCTCTGGAAAATCCAGTAGTAGTTCCAGGTATGCCAGGGTATCCCATATAAAAGAGCATTCACTGGTAAAGGGAGGACTGTGGCTTAAGGTTGTCTGTTACTTCCAAGCCAAGCTCACCATACTTGGCTTCAGGGGCAGCCTGCATGTTTCCTATCATCCCTCGTCACAGTAAAGGCTTTAGCCTTTAACTTCAGCCAGCTGCAAGTACATTGGTATCAGCAAGAAAAGGGGCACGAGGAAAGCACTCAGCTCTGAGCTCTCCTCTACGAAGACCCCATAGTCTAGTAACTAGATCAGGGGCGAAGAACCCCTTTCAGCCCGAGAGCCAAATTCAATTTCAGAGACGCTCTCGGGGGCCACATTCTAGTGGCAGGTGGGGTCAAAGGCAAAAGGAGTGTGGTCAAAATTACAAAAAATACCAGCATATTGTAATGTAACAAAGCTGCCAGTAACTAAGCCTTAAGAGAGGCATTTCAACATTTTAAATGGGGGGAAAATTGCAGTGCACAAAAGCCTGGAAACCACCAAACGATTGGTGATTGGGCAAAAGGGGGTGAAGCCAGGGAAGGTGGCGTGGCCATCTGGGGAACCCCGGAGGGCCAGATTTGGCCCCTTGGAGGGCCAGATTTGGCCCCTGGATCTGAGGTTCCCCACCCCTGAACCAGATTCGTGTTAATGACTAAAGAGTGAAGAGTTACTTCTTGTGTTATGTTATTCATACAGAAATGGTTCACTTCAAACACAACTTCTGCCAGATTCCCTTACTCTCTATAAGGTATGTAAATTTGTAAATTTACAAATATTAGCAGAATTAGAGGAGGTAGACAGGGAAATAAGAGTTTTATTGGGAAATGGTCTATCCTTATGTTCTAGAATAACAAAGTGCAGGATAAAGTGCAACCATATGATTTATTCAGAATATTGTAAAATAAACAATGAAATGTGTATAAGCCTGACTTTGCTTTTTTCCTTTGTTAATTATTTAAAAGTATATTAAGTGAATTAACTGAATTAATTGAATTTGTACATATTTTGTAAATGGAATAATAAATAACAATAATAAAAAATAGCAGTTGGTGGGGTGGTGCTGTACTGGATTGTAGCACAGGGGAAGGGGGTTAACCATTCCCCCCTGTACTCCCCTAAGCTATTTGCCCCCAAACATTAGGAAAGTGGTGGTGGGGATTAATCCCCTGCCCTTGACCTGCACTGCAGTCCTGATCCAGATCTCCCCCCAGCCCAGCTCCATGGCTGCTATCTTAAAGGGGGCACAAACAAGAGAGATGAATATATATTTAACATCACATCTAACTTGGCCCTGATCCTTAAACATTGACTGTGGTTGACTATTTACCTGCATCATTTAGGATTAAGTCTTAACAATACACAACATTGTTTATCCAAACTATGAGGAAGAGAAATTCCTGAACCCATCATCAATCTGTAACCCATATGCTTCTAGGGTAATAATCTGAACCACCCTAAAAATACCCTAATTCAGCACTTCTGATCAGACCAAACACCAACTGGGTTCCCCTTCTGCTCCATTCTTCTATCAGGCATAGACTTTCGATAAGAACACCCATTTCCCATTTGTCCCGTTTCTAATTAAGAGTGCAATGCTATACCAATTTACCTGGGAGTAAGCCTCACTGAAATTGACAGGGCTTACTTCTGAGCAGACATATACAGGATTGCGTTGTTAGTAGTTCAGTGATCAACCATTTAATTCAGGTCTCAATCTAAAGAACCACATGCATGTCTAAAGTAGCTTTTTGGATCCCAGCCATAGTAAATATAGATGTATTGCTTCCAGCTGTCCAACTGTGACATTCATTTCTGCCGACATAAGTTGCCATCCTGCTATATGCATTCTAATCATAACGCTACATAAAACTTTAGTTACGCACATCTTGCTTTATATATTATTCTGTAATCTGTACACTACAGTATTTTTCTATAGTACTGTTTGCTGTGCGAATGCTTTTTCATTTACTTTAATCTCTACTGCCTCAGTCTTCACTGGTATCTCAATTTAATAATCTGTGACAAGGCCACAAACTGGTTTATTAGTGAATTAATTCAGGAGTATTTTTTAATGAGAGAGAACGTACATGCATTCACGTGTGCGCGCGTTTATAATTTTGAACAGCATCCTATTTGGCTCTACCGCTAATGTAAATTACATTGCGCTAGCATAAGCGACCTCTAGCACAACGCCAACAGCATTTGATGGCACAAAGGGTTTTAGCGGTAATGTCGAATAGGATACTGCCATATACACATATATACAGTGCCCTTCAGAAGTATTCAGCCCCCTTTGATCAGCACCTTCAGTGTTGAGTATCTTGTGTACATCAAGTGGTAACAATGCCAATTAAATCCACTTTAATTCCATGTTGTAACACAACAAAATGTGGAAAAGCCAAAGAGGGGTGAATACTTCTGCAAGGCACTCTGTGTGTGTATATATAATATATATGGCAGTATCCTATTTGTGTGTGTTTGTGTGTGTATGAATATTCCCCACAATGATTTTTTTAAAACCCACAAAACTGTATTTTTCCATTCTGTTAAAAAATAAGTTCATCCTCTTAAGCAAGGAGTTCTGAAATCCTTAGACTGCAACCAGGAAATGGGGGTGCATGCCCACACACAAAATATGTTACTGCTCATTCTTCAAAAGACAGAAATAAACATAAGAATTTACTTTCGGATCAAACCAACACCCACCTAGTCCAGTATTCTGTTTGCAACAGTAGTCAGCCAGATGCTTCCGGAAGCTCACAAGGGGGGCATGGGGGAGAAAGCCTTCCCCCGTTTCCCCCCCAAACATCCGAGCATCTCAGGTCTACTGCCTCTCTTCACAGATATGCCATTTAGCTACCATGGTTAACAGCCAGTTATAGACCCAATAATAACATAAGCACGTTACTGCATGTTACCTATGCTGTAGTCTGGAAAATACAAAGGCAATGGCTCAAGGCATCCTGTACTTGGACGGAGAAGCTCCCACACGATTTCACTCAGGAGAACCACAGTCACATTTCTCTTCGTCTTGAAGGGATGGGGGTTATTGGAGAAAGAGGGAAAAGATGATATTTTTAGTCACAGAAAAGCTTGTTAGGTTTTTTTAAAAGACTGAAATAAATCCATCTGATTCAGCATTTTATTGCAAATGCAAATTATTTGCATAATCACAAGCCCCAAGGCAGCCTAATCAAGCAGCTAATACACTTGAAGATTTAAAAAAAATAAATCAGGATTCTTTTAATTCTCTGCATTACGAAAGGCTACAAAGGGTTACACATCTTAATTGTCAGGGAGGACAATTTGTTTTTGTTTGAAAGAGCATGATACTTAAATTATTAAAACCGTAGGAGGATAAATGGATAGAGCTGATTACTTGGTCAGCCATTATGGCTTCTTTCATAATGTCCATATGGGCTCAATTCAGACATGTTGTTGTCAAACTCCAAATCAAAGTTGCCCTCCTTTCCTCTACATGGCATGGCACTGTGAACCCACCCACGTGGCACGGCAGTGTGAACCCACCCACCCACCTATGATTTGCTGTAACCACAGTTTAGCATTACATCTGCATTGGGGCTACGAGCGTAAAACTGATGCCTTCCAAAATGGACTTGTTAGAAGGTGTGAGGTAGTAAAGCCTCGCACCTGAGTTGTTTTGACAGTAAAGCACAGAAACCATAGTTTGAAGAGAGTTTTGCAAAGCCTGATTCAGGCAATTCTGATTAGCGCTAGTCACAGTTAGCCCAATGCACACATAATGCTAAAATACAGTTAGAGTAAGCCTGGAGACTCCAATGTAGCACCTGTGGGCACCACTGTTCCCACAGGACATCTCCCTTGGCACCCAGGCTCCCTGCTCCTCCTGTTTTGGTTTTGTTACATTTTTTTCATTTTAAAAAATTAACTGGGAGGCTGGCATGCTGCAAAGCAGCAGCATCTTACTTTCCAAGAATGCCTCTAGACCTCATGTGGGTCCCAGAGGTATTTCTAGAAATGAAAATTGGTGGGTAGCAGGGACTGTCCTGTGGGACTGAAAGAGATCCCGCAGATCTAAATGGGGTGGAGCAAGGTTTTGTTAGTGTGTGTGTGTGTGTGTGTGTGTGTGTGTGAGAGAGAGAGAGAGAGAGAGAGAGAGAGACAGACAGACAGACAGACAGACAGACAGACACTCTCAAAATTCCAAATGTGACCCAAAAAGGTTGGAGACCCCTGGGCTACTGTAACATGTGTTTGGAAACTTGAGCAAGTCCAGAATGCTGTGGCCAGACCATTAACTAGGGCCAGTTAAAGGGAGCTCATGACTCCTTTGCTACAACAGCTTCACTGGTCACCAGTCTGTTTCCAAGCACTTTAAAGTGCTGGTTATGACTGGACCAACTGAAAGACCACATTCCCTCATATGAGCCTGCCTGGGTTTCAAGATCCCTGGGAGAGGCCCTTCTCTCAGTCCCACCACCATCAGAGGTGCATCTGGCGGGGACACGAAAGAGGGCCCTCTCGGTGGCCACTCCCAGGCTCTGGAACTCCCTGCCAAGAGAGGCCAGGTTGGCCTCCTCTCTGTTGTCTTTCTACCAGCAGGCAAAGACATCTTTATTCAGGCAGAGCTTTGGTGTGTAAGCTGGTCTGAATGGGGCTTCGGCGGGGGAGGGGCTTCAGCGGGAGCGAGGCTTCGGTGGCAACGGGGCTTCGGTGGCGGGTGCAGGTAGGGGTGGCATGGGGGGGTGTCTGGGGTGGCATGGGGGGTGTCTGGGGTGGCGTGGGGGTGTCTGGGGGTGGCGTGGGGGTGTCTGGGGGGGCTGCGGCGCGGCGCGGCTTCGGCGGGGGAGGGGCTTCGGCGGCGGCGGGTGCAGGTACGGGGGTGGGGTGCCTGGGGTGGCGTGGGGGTGTTTGGGGGTGGTGTGGGGGTGTTTGGGGAAGCTGCGGCGCGGCGCGGCTTCGGCGGAGGAGGGGCTTCAGCGGGAGCGAGGCTTCGGCAGCAGGGAGGCTTTTCAGTGGCAACAGGGCTTCGGTGGCGGGTGCAGGTAGGGTGGCATGGGGGGGTGTCTGGGGTGGCGTGGGGCTGTTTGGGGGTGGCGTGGGGGTGTCTGGGGAAGCTGTGGCACGCCGCGACTTCGGCGAGGGAGGGGCTTCGGCGGCAGGGAGGCTTTTCGGCGGCAATGGGGCTTCGGTGGCGGGTGCAGGTAGGGTGGTGTGGGGGGGTGTCTGGGGGTGTCTGGGGGGGCTTCGGCGCGGCGGGGCTTCGGCGGGGGAGGGGCTTCGGCGGCGGCGGGTGCAGGTACGGGGGTGGGGGTGGGGTGTCTAGGGGTGGCGGCAGGGGTCCTGGGGGTGGAGGGGGGTGCCTGGCGGTGCCTTGCGGTGGCGGCGGGGGTCCTGGGGGGGCGCTGACCCACGTATAAGTCGAGGGGGCATTTTTCAGCACAAAAAATGTGCTGAAAAACTAGTCTTATATTTGAGTATATACGGTACGTTTGCCTTCATTATTTTGGTAAGCATCTTTCAGGTTAGAAGCCGGATGCTGTTGGTAATGTAATACCATTATCAGCAACTGCCCTGTGAGAAGGATCCCAGAAGAGAGTCAAGCAACTGTCACCTCAGGCCCCTGCTCCAGTTGGACTGTCTCTCTCTTCCCCCACAGGCCTTTCTACTATCAACTGCCCCGTGGGACAAATCCTTATGAGCTGTTTTTTTTAAAAAAAATACTGTTTTATAATTGTTTTTATTAATGTTTTGTTGTTTTACTTGCAAGCTGCCATGGTAGGATTTTATCCAGAAAGGAGGGATATAAATAATTGAATAAATAAATGTGAGACTGAGTAATACATGTGTATCAACTCTCAACCCTTCACTGTTTGATGACTCACAGCTGAACATAGGAACTACCACCAATGAAAAGGATTGTGTTTGAGGTTATGTCGGTGACCTGGGAAGTCTGTCTGTCTGGTCTGCAATGGCTGTCGCACACGTGCATGTCACTTGATGTTATAGTAATCAAAGAAGAACACACATGTATAAAAGATAAACATATACATCAAACTCTCCCTGTCTGTTTACAAAAAGGTTCAGCAGCCCCCTGACCGATCTCTCTCAGAGGATTTTCTCCTCCTTAATTTTGAACTAGAACTTAATCTTTAACATTCCACTTAGGGGAACCTCTTGGGCCGTATTTCTGAGGCTGAGAAAATATCTAGAGGACCCATAGTAGCTGGCAGGTCACCGGTGACAGGATAACCCCAAAGGAGGTGATACCAAAGAGGGCTCACCACTTTGGATGTGCACAAGGTCAGCCCCCTGTTGGGACAAGCCGGGCCTGTACAAGAGATGGGCTCCATTTGAACCATAATGGAACCAGACTGCTGGCGCAAAACATAAAAAAGGTGGCAGAGCAGCTTTTAAACTGAACCTTGGGGGAAAGCCAATAGGAGCTGGTAAGCATCCGGCTCAGGTTAAATCATCCCTAGGGGATGAAGATGAAAAAGTTTCTGATTGCCCAAATGTAGAAGGGGAGGAAGTAGGCCATCAGCATATCAGCACACGATAGCCAATCAAAGAGGCCTAACTGCCAAAACAGAAGTTGCACATGCCAGAGACATCTGGAGAGGGATACTGTGTATACATGTTTCTATGCTAATGCTAATGCCTCCGAGCCAAAACTTAAAAGAGAACCTAAATATAGTGGGCACTGTGGAAACCTGGTGGAATGGAAAGAACCAGTGGAATACGGTCATCTCTGCATATAAACTCTATAGCAGGGCTCTCCAACCTTGCCATGCTGGCTGGATATGCTGGGAGCTGTAGGCCAGCAACATCTGGGGACCCAAGGTTGGAGAGCCCTGCTCTATAGGGAGGACCAGGAAGGGCATACTGGAGGTGTTGCTCTGTATGTCAAGGAGGGCATAGTGTCCAGCAGACTTGAAAACCTAAAAGGGGCAGACTCTTCCACAGAAGCACTGTGGGTGACAATACCTGGCTCCAAAACTAATTTAGTACTAGGAACATGCCATCGTCCCCCAGACCAGAACACTCAGGGGGATCTTGAGATAGAAAATGAAATCAGGGAGCCTCCAGATGAGGAAGCATTGTAACAATGGGTGACTTTAATTACCCCTACATTGACTGGATAAATGCATGTTCCAGTCATGACAAAGAGGTTAAATTTCCCAATGTCCTAAACATGACCAGAGGGGAGTGAACCCTGGATTTAATCCTAAGTAGTGTTGCCCAGGATCTAGTACAAGATATAAATGTTGATGAACTGACTGGAAACAGTGACCACAGTGCTATCAGATTTAATATCTGATAGCCACCGCCATTGCGGATCCACCACCACCTCTGCTGGGAGAGGACCAAGCCAGGCAAGTAGCCCAGCCTTGCTGCTTGCTGCCTGCGAGTGACCAGCACCGCCTGTGAGACTGCTGGCTGCCCCCTTGCAGGACCGGGCCCAGCCAGGAGCCACCCTGCCCCACCTGCAACTGTGGGGCCATAAAGATCCGGCCCCAGGTCAGCTGGCCTGCATCCACCATCACCTCTGCTGGGAGAGGACCAAGCCAGGCAAATAGCCCAGCCTTGCTGCTTGCTGCTGCTGCCTGCGAGTGACCAGCACCGCCTGTGGGACTGCTGGCTGCCCCCTTGCAGGACTGGGGCCAGCCAGGAGCCACCCTGCCCCACCTGCAACTGTGGGGCCATAAAGATCCGGCCCCATCGGGGGCAGGTCCGCCACCGAAGGGGCGACACCAAAGGGGGCCACCCCTTTGGGGGAGCCACTTCGGGGGTGGCACGAGGGCGGGGGCCTGCCCCCCGCTGATGGGGATATAGGTGTGGTTGGGGGTTTTAAGAGGCCCTTCCTTTTTTGAAGGGCTGGGGGTTTTAGGGGTTGATTTTAGGGGTGGGTCTCCCGCCTGATCGGCGGAAGCGAGGGGGCATGTGCCTCTCCAAGGGAGACGATGGAGGGAGTTCTGGGGGGCAAAGTATACCACTGTTGAGCGGCAGACGCTGGCAGAACGCTAGGGGCAGGCCACGCCGATTAAGGGGGGCAAGGGATCGATGCTTAATACCTATCCCTTGTTCTGGGCCTGCCCAGAGCCAAGGGATAACTGGGGGATGTGTGGCTCCTCCCCACACCTTGCGTTTGCTGTTGTGCAATGCCAGGTCTGTTACCCAAAAAACATCTCTCATCCTAGACTTGATCCTGGATGGGGGTGCGGACCTGGCACGTATTACGGAAACCTGGCTGGACGAGGCCGCTGCTCCAACTCTGGCAGCCTTGTGTCCGGCCGGTTTCTCGTATGCCCAGCAGCCAAGGGTTGGGGGACGGGGAGGGGGAGTGGCTGTTATCTACCAGGAGTCCTTGGTCCTTACCAGACTCCCTCTCCGGGAGACCAAGTTTATTGAGTGCATGTACTGGAGGTTGGGTCCAAAGGGCAGTCTGGGGATTCTGCTCGTGTACCCCGCTGCACGACACCGACTCCCTGGCCGAGGTGCTGGAGGTGGTCTCTGATGTGCGTGTGTTGTCCCCCAGGCTATTGGTGCTGGGGGACTTCAATGTGCATTTGGGGGCTGCCCTCACGGGGGCACCTTGGAACTTACAGAGACCATGGCTTCCTGGGAGCTGCACCCTGTATTAACTGGACCTACCCATGCAGCCGGTCATGCACTGGACTTGGTTTTTGTTTCTGGAGAGGGGGGAAATGATCTGGAAATCGGGGGTATATCCACCACCCCCTTGTCATGGTCAGATCACTATCTGGTGGGGTTGGATTTCTCAATACCACAACCCCTCTGCAGGGGTGAGGGACCTATTAGGATGGTCCGCTCCAGGCGTCTTATGGATCCGGATGGATTCCTGAACGCACTTGGGGAATTGGAGCAGACAAACGGTAGCTCGGTTGAGACCCTGGTGGACGACTGGAATGCTGCAATCACCAGGGCATTAGACCGAGTTGCCCCGAAGCGCCCTCGTCGCCTGCCTAAACAGAGCTCGCGCGGCACCATGGTTCACTCCGTCGCTGCGAGCTCTGAAACAAGAGGTGAGAAGGCTAGAGCGCCAATGGCGTAATTCCCGCTCCGAAGACGATCGAACATAGGTCAGAGCTGCATCTTCAGCCTACCAGGTGGCGGTGGAGGAAGCAAAAAAGAATTTCTATGCTGCCTCCATTGCATCTGCGGAGTGCTGCCCCAGGAGGCTGTTCCAAGTGGACCGGAGTCTGGTCGGTCCAGCCGCTCCGGATCCAATGGAACAGTCTAAAGCCTCCTGTGAGGCTTTAGCGAAGCACTTCGCAGATAAAATCGATCGGATTAGGAGTGGGATATCGTGCGTTGTGGACACAGGGAGTGAGCGGGAGGAGGCCAATGGCAGACTGGTTTTGTGGGATCGGTTCCGGCTTCTTCCTTCTGATGAAGTGGACAAGGTGCTTTCATCTGTGAGGCCGACCACCTGCTTGTTTGATCCTTGCCTGTCCTGGCTCATCATGAGCTGTAGGGAGAGACTGGGTGAGGGGATCAAGGCGGTGGTGAATGCCTCCCTCGAGGTGGGAGTGATGCCATCAGCCCTCAAGGAGGCAGTAATAAGACCGCTTCTAAAGAAGCCCTCCTTGGATCCCCAGGATCTAAACAACTTTCGCCCAGTCTCCAATTTACCATTTCTGGGCAAGGTGATCGAGCAGGTGGTGGGTGCTCAGTTGAAGGCACACTTGGATGAAGCTGATTATTTAGATCCATGCCAGTCGGGCTTCAGGCCTCGACATGGGATGGAGACGGCCTTGGTCGCCTTGGTGGATGATATGAGGAGGGCTTTGGATAGGGGCGAATGCTCCTTTCTAGTCCTCCTCGATCTCTCAGCGGTTTTTGATACCGTTGACCATGGTATCCTTCTGGACCGCCTGGAGGGCTTGGGAGGCACTGTATTACAGTGGTTCCGGTCCTTCTCTCTGGAAGGTACCAGAGGGTAGTTCTTGGGGAGGAGGCTTCGGACCCTCGGCCGCTCACTTGTGGGGTGCCGCAGGGTTCCATCCTCTCCCCAATGTTATTCAACATCTACCTAAAGCCGCTGGGAGCTATCATCAGGAGGTTTGGGGTGCGGTGTCATCAGTATGCGGATGACACGCAGCTCTACCTCTGTTTCAAGTCCTCACCGAGGTTGGCCATTGAGACCCTGTCCAAGTGCCTGGAGTCAGTGGCTGGCTGGATGGGAAGGAACATGCTGAAGCTGAACCCCGACAAGACCGAGGTACTTCTGGTGGGGGACAAGAGGAGGTTAGGGGATGTTGACCTGGTGCTGAATGGGGTACATCTACCCCTGAAGGACCAGGTCCGCAGCTTGGGGGTCATTCTAGACTCCCAGCTAGACTCCCAGCTGCCCATGGAGGCTCAAGTGTCAGCTGTGAGCCGGGCAATGCTGTATCAACTCCATCTGATACGGCAGCTGCGCCCCTACCTTCCTAATCACCTGCTCCCATCAGTGGTTCATGCCTTGGTCTCCTCTCGCCTAGACTACAGTAATGCGCTCTACGTGGGATTACCCTTGAAGACGGTTCGGAAGCTACAGCTGGTACAGAACGCAGCGGCTCGCTTGGTTAAAGGCAGCCGCCAGCGGGATCACATCACTCCGGTGCTCAAGGAGCTGCACTGGCTACCAGTTGCTTGCCGAGCCGAATTCAAGGTGTTGGCTTTGACTTTTAAAACCCTATACGGCTCCGGTCCAGTCTATCTCAAGGAGCGTCTCCAGCAACACCAAGTAGGCCGCTCAACAAGATCTGCCACAGACGGCCTTCTCCTTGTCCCTTCAGCCAGAGCAGCTAGACTGGTGGAGACGAGGAAGAGGGCCTTTTCTGTGGCGGCCCCCGTACTGTGGAACTCTCTCCCGAGTGACCTCCGCCATGCCCCCTCTCTGCTGAGTTTCCGCCGCTCATTAAAAACCTGGCTCATTAAAAACCTGGGAATATGGGGTGGGTTAAGATTTAAAAAAATTTTTAATACTGCTTTAAATGTATTTTATCTTGTTTTTATCCTATGTGCATCGCCCAGGGTGGCCGGTTGCCGGCCAGATGGGCGATTAATAAATGTAAATAAATAAATAAATAATATACATTTAAGTAGAAGATTGCCAAAGAATTCCAACACAGTCACATTTGACTTCAAAAGAGGAAATGTCTCTAAAATGAGGCAACCAGTAAAAAGGAGGCTGAAAGGGGGAGGCAAGAGGCATAAATCCCTTCAAAATGCTTGGAGATTACTCAAAACCACAATAACAGAAGCTCAGATAGAATGTATACCACAGGTTAGGAAATGCAGCACCAAGTCCAAGAGGTCCCTGGTATAGTTAATGAGCAGTGTCGCTTCCTTCAGAAAATGGAAGTCTTGCTTAAGTTAGGAAAAGAAAAGGGAGCACAAGCTTGCACAAAGGAGATGCCAAC
Source organism: Shinisaurus crocodilurus (assembly GCA_021292165.1). Classification (NCBI taxonomy): domain Eukaryota; kingdom Metazoa; phylum Chordata; class Lepidosauria; order Squamata; family Shinisauridae; genus Shinisaurus; species Shinisaurus crocodilurus. Next base: position 200,613,227 of record CM037879.1, read on the forward strand.
AGACAATAAAAGATGCAAACAAGCATTTTGTGTGTGTTTTTTTTTAATTTTTATTTTAAACTTTTTTAAACAATACAAAGAAAATAACACACACATATAACTAATATAGTGCTCCCATCACCATGGGACCAAATAATACAATAACTCTATATTTGTTCATTATTCCAAAAATACAACATATCTTGACAGGGTAAACTCCCTTTCCCCTTTTTTAACACGTATTCCAGAAATAAACCCCAAATATCCTTAAAAATATTTTTCTTTAATTGACCCCTTTTGCATTTGATATTACAAGTCAACATATCATTCAATGCCATATCCCATACTTCTTTATACCAATCGGTAATAGTGAAAACTTGCTGAATTTTCCATTTCCTTGCTATCATTAATCTACCTGCCGTTAACAAATTTATAATTAATTCTTTAATGTTTTGAGGACCGATCACCTTTTCCGTTATTGATAGCAAAGCTAGTTTAGGACAAACCTCTAAATCAGCTCCAACAATTTCTGATATTTCCTCAAAAATCATTTTCCAAAAATCCATTACATTTTTACAACTCCACCACATGTGAGCATATGTACCCAGCTCCTGACATCCTCGCCAACACATTGGAGAACATTTGTTATCTATTCTATTCAATCTCACCGGAGTCAAATACCATCTCCAAATTAGCTTATAAAAATTCTCTTTGATTCTTATAGACATATTTTTCAATATTCGCCTATCCCAAATCTTGTTCCACTCATCCTTTGATATTTCCTCCTCAAACTCTGTATCCCAAACTATTTTAAGATTTTCTGCTTGCTCTTCTGATTTCTGCAACATTTTATATAACATCTTTGTAAGACCCCTAGCTGATGCATTTCCTTCTATAAGTTCTCTAGACATAACCAACTGCTCAAATGCGGTGAAATCTCTTTCATGCTCATGTCTCCTCTTCCATTTCTTACCCCACTGTACTAGTTGAATTAAATTTAACCACGAAATTCTTCCTGCCCCAACCCTATCAATTATTTGCTGTCTTGTCTCCATTTTTTCCAGCCAATCCATTAAACTTATCACCTTTTTCTCTCTAAAAATTCGTTCTAAATGTCTAACATTCTCTGGAAAATCCTCCATAACCACCACTGGAGTAAGCGGGGATATACCTGGTAAAAATATTTCCTTATTTCTACCCCAAATTTCTAACATATTTTTTAAAAAGGGATTTTCTAATCTTTTTGTCATAATATGTCCTTGTTTTGTAAATAAAAATTTCTCCACCCTATTACCAAATGCTTCTATTTCCCACCACATGAAATCCTTTCTAACAATAATATCCATAATATATCTAAGTTGATTAGCTATATAATACCATTTTAAGTTAGGGAGACCAAGTCCCCCTATTTTTTGAGCTTTATACCATCTATTCTTAGTAATCCTTGATCTTTCCCCCCCATTGCAATAGCTATTTAACATTACTTGCCAATCTTTGATTTCTTTCTCTGATATCTTATATGGTATCATTCTAAATAAAAAATTAAACTTCGGTAAAATCTTCATTTTAATCAAAGCTATCCTGCCGAACCATGATAATCCCAATTTTTTATAATCCTCTATTTTATTTTTAACTTCTTTTAATTTTTTAAAATTCCATTCCCCTATTTTATCCATATCTTTTAATATATCAGTACCTAAATATTTAATTCTGCCATTTGTCTTCCTTGAATGAGGAAGGCTTTTTCGGCGGCGGCGGGGCTTCGGCAGCGGCGGCGCTGACTCGAGTATAAGCCGGGGGGGGCATTTTTCAGCACAAAAAATGGGCTGAAAAACTCGGCTTATACTCGAGTATATACGGGTAAGTATATAGGGATAGATCAATGTGGTTTCATTCAAGGAAGACAAATGGCAGACTTAACAAGAAGGGTTCTGAATATAATATATTTAATAAAGAAAAATAATTTGAAAGCGGGGGTTCTTGCATTGGATATTTTTAAAGCCTTTGATTGTGTGGAATGGCCTGCATTAAAGATGTTAATAAAAACTATGGGGTTTGGAGAAAAGTTTATAGGTATTACTAATCAATTACCGTATATACTCATAATGTTACGTCGGTAATTGTAAATGATGGAATAACAGAAACGATTAGCCTAGGCCGGGGAACTAGACAGGGTTGTCCCCTTTCCCCAGTATTATTTGTGTTAGTTATGGAATTGTTAGCGAATGCGATAAGACAGGAGAGGAAATTACTGCAGGGGATAGGGATAGAGGCTAAATGTAAGATAAACCTTTTTGCAGATGATATATTGTTAACATTAGAAAGGCCTATGGAAAATTGGGATTGGATAGAGAAACATTTAGATGAATTTAGGGAAGTAACGGGGTTAAAAGTTAATTGGGATAAATCGGAGATAATGACATTTAATTATAGTAAACTGGAGGAAAGGGGATTTAAACAAAGGAAAGTTGATATAAAGATAAAAAATATAATTAAATATTTAGGTATTGATATATTAAAAGATATGGATAAAATAGGGGAATGGAATTTTAAAAAATTAAAAGAAGTTAAAAATAAAATAGAGGATTATAAAAAATTGGGATTATCATGGTTCGGCAGGATAGCTTTGATTAAAATGAAGATTTTACCGAAGTTTAATTTTTTATTTAGAATGATACCATATAAGATATCAGAGAAAGAAATCAAAGATTGGCAAGTAATGTTAAATAGCTATTGCAATGGGGGGGAAAGATCAAGGATTACTAAGAATAGATGGTATAAAGCTCAAAAAATAGGGGGACTTGGTCTCCCTAACTTAAAATGGTATTATATAGCTAATCAACTTAGATATATTATGGATATTATTGTTAGAAAGGATTTCATGTGGTGGGAAATAGAAGCATTTGGTAATAGGGTGGAGAAATTTTTATTTACAAAACAAGGACATATTATGACAAAAAGATTAGAAAATCCCTTTTTAAAAAATATGTTAGAAATTTGGGGTAGAAATAAGGAAATATTTTTACCAGGTATATCCCCGCTTACTCCAGTGGTGGTTATGGAGGATTTTCCAGAGAATGTTAGACATTTAGAACGAATTTTTAGAGAGAAAAAGGTGATAAGTTTAATGGATTGGCTGGAAAAAATGGAGACAAGACAGCAAATAATTGATAGGGTTGGGGCAGGAAGAATTTCGTGGTTAAATTTAATTCAACTAGTACAGTGGGGTAAGAAATGGAAGAGGAGACATGAGCATGAAAGAGATTTCACCGCATTTGAGCAGTTGGTTATGTCTAGAGAACTTATAGAAGGAAATGCATCAGCTAGGGGTCTTACAAAGATGTTATATAAAATGTTGCAGAAATCAGAAGAGCAAGCAGAAAATCTTAAAATAGTTTGGGATACAGAGTTTGAGATTTATACCATCTATTCTTAGTATACCATCTATTCTTCGGCGGCGGCGGCGGGGCTTCTTCGGCGGCGGCGGCGGGGCTTCTTCGGCAGCGGTGGGGCTTCTTCGGCGGCGGCGTGGTTTCTTCGGCGGCCGGGAGCAGGTACGGTGATGGGGGGTGGCGGGGGGGTCTGGGGGTGGCGGCAGGGGTCCTGGGGGGGGCTTCGGCGGCAGCGGGGCTTTGGCGGTGGTGAGGCTTTAAGCATAAAGCTTAAAGGAATTTGGAGGGCCTCAGTGAGCTTGAGTTTCCTGAACAACTTTAATGACTACAGAAAAAGTAGAAGGGGATTTAGAATGTGTTTGTGCTAAAAAAAATTGTTTGTTCCTTCTTTCTTCCTCTCCCCTTCTCCCCTCTTTTATTCTGTTTAAAGGCCTTTCCAGAAGATAGTTTTACTGTACCAGGAATTCATTTTCTTTACTTGTTACTCAGTGCTTATGGAGGACTAAGATCTCTCCCCACAGCTACTTTGTGTACCGTATATACCGGTAAATCCGATGACTTTTTGAGCCAAGTGACACACAAATCTTCTATGGCTTTTCAACATTTTGTCACTTTTTTTTTATATTCCTAATGGATTTTTAAATAGTATTCCATTTTCTACACATTTTATTTGGTAGAATTAAATAGTGTGCATGAAGTACTTTAACTTGATTTTTTAAATTTATTTTTTAAATTTACCGTACCAGTAGCTGCTGCATTTCCCACCCGAGGCTTATACTGGAGTCAATAAGTTTTCCCAGTTTTGGGGGGGTGAAATTAGGTGCCTCGGCTTATAGTTGGGTCGGCCTATACTCGAGTATATACGGGTATTTAGAAAACTATTCATTCTTCTAGCTAAAATTGCTGTCAATAATTTAGCATCTTGATTTATTAATGATATTGGTCTATAAGAACCTGGTTCTGCTAAGTCCTTCCTTGGTTTCGGGATTAAAATAGTCAAAGACTGTTTCCACGACGGGGGGATCTCTCCCCCCTGTAGAATATCATTAAACAACCGTTTTAACTTTGGAATTAACATTTTTTTAAAAACTTTATAATATTCCGCCCCCAGACCATCCAATCCTGGCGTTTTCCCCTGTTTCAATTTATTTATAGCATTTTCAATTTCAATTTCCGTGAATGGTTGCTCCAATTTCTCTCTATCTTCTTCCTGGATTTTTATTTTTAAATTTTTTTCGATATATTTTCTACTCACAGCTTCCGACCATTTTCCTGCCTTATATAACTCCGTATAATATTCATGGAAAATTTTCAGTTTATCCTTTAATAAATTATATTCTTTGCCCCTCTTATCTTTAATCACCCCCACTAAGCTTTTTTCTTTTTTTAATTGTGCTAATCTAGCCAACATTTTAGAATTTTTATTACTATTCTCAAAATACTCCCTTTTTGTATAAATCAAATTCCTTTGTACCCTGTCCAATTCTTTATTCTCCAATTCTTTCCCTTTACCCTGTAATTCTGCAAAAATCTTTTTATCCCTCTTCTCTAAATACTTCCAAATCCCTAATCTCCCCCTCTAGCTTTTGATAAAAAACTTCTTGTTGTTTCCTCAAATTTATTGCCTCTCTCAATCCTATTCCTCTCATTACACTCTTCATTGTATCCCATATTATCACTTCAGTACATTCTTCTGTTTGATTAAATTCCCAAATTTCCCTCAATTCCTTCTCTATTTTTTCTGTTAATGTTTAAAACGAAAAATATTACAATTCAATCTCCATCTTTTCGCTTCTCTATAATCCCTATGTATCTTCAAATCCATATTAACCAATGCATGATCTGTAACTTTTATCACTCCTATCTCTGTGCCCAAGACCCTTGAAAACAGTGTCCTGGACACAAATATAAAATCTATCCTAGAATAGTTCTTAGTTGCTGTTGAGTAGAATGTATATCTTTCCTCCTTCCCCTTGACCCCTCTCCAAACATCTAGCAACCCTTCCTTACTAATTAACTTATTCAAAATCGTTAAATTATTTCTCTGATCTTCTCTCGTCGGATTGGATTTGTCTTTTCTTCTATCCAATACCATGTTAAAGTCCCCAGCCATAATAACCCTTTGATTTTGAAAATTACCCATTTCTTTAAACACATGTTGATAAAATTCTCCTTGATTTTGATTGGGAGCATAAACATTAACTATAACATATTCTTCTCCTCCCAAGGTCCCATACATTATAATATATCTACCTGTACCATCCTTTTTCACCTTTAAAACATTAAAACCACAATTCTTTGAAATTATAATTGCTACTCCTCTTGATTTAGATGATCCGCATGCTATCTCATATATTCTAGACCACCTCAGTTTCAATTCATTGACTCCTTTCCTTGCCTGGTGCGTTTCTTGCAAGAATATAATATCTGCCTTATCCTTCTTAAGAAGTGCTTCTATTCGCCTCCTCTTGGTAACTGAACCTAGCCCCTTAACATTTAAGGTTGAAATTCTTAACTTATAATCCATCTATTAACATCATTTTTTCTTTTTTGGTCCCTAAAAGTGAGTATACTAAACAATAACAAGCCCATTAACCCACCCCCACATTCAACTAAACTACCCCCCCTGCTAAGCCAGGGCATCTTGCCCCACCCTAAACCTACCCACCTATCCCAGGGGGGGAAGGAACCATCACCCACCCGAACAGCAGCCCCTCATTCCCTCCCGGATAACTTCTTTATAAAACATTTTCTTTCTTCTTTCTTCTCGTGCTGAAACAACCTCTTATACAATTCCTCCGCTTGCTCCTCCTTCTTCCAGTTGACCCATCGATTCTGGACCCTCCCCATCATCGTGAAGCCCCAACTCTCCCAGCAGGCCCATGCCTTGGACACATGATGAAATCTTGTATCTCTTACTGTTCCACAAAAAAGTAAGAAAGACTGGATAACCCCAGTTGTATTGTATTCCCTTTCTGATCAAGACTGCTGTGCACAGTTTAACACTTCGCCTCCAATTAATTGTTTGCTGGCAGAGATCATTGTAGATTTGCAAAGTAGCTCCCTTAAAAACTACTTGACCTTGCTTTCTAATCGCTTTCATAAAGACATCCTTCTTGTATAAATTTGCAAATTTCATTACAACATCTCTGGATGTCATGCCACGCCTTAATGCTCCCACTCTATGCACTATCTCAATGTCCATATCTTCCCAGAGATCTGTATCGCCAGAGACAGCTTCGTTCATCCATTCCAAAATACTGCCTCTTAACTTATATCCAGTCTCCCCCATCTCCATGGGGAAGCCTCTGATCCGGATGTTGGAACGGCGTTGCCTGTCTTGCATGTTGATCATCTGTATTTCCATCTCATTAAATTTAATTTCATACTTTTCAAAACTTTTTTCATCCTTCGCCTGGACTTTTTCCACCTTATCAACTCTGACCTGCAGCTCTTGAATTTGAACCTTCATCTGGTCCATCGTTTCTCTCATTTGCTTCATATCCTCCTTGTGTTCTTTTCGGAATTTCTCAATTGCTTCTGTATGTTTCTGCTGCCCTGATTCAATAGAGTTTTGAAACTGTAATAAAAGCTTCTCCCAATCTGGTGCTGCCCCTTTAAGCTTAACTGGAGATGTTGTCTTTGGCTTGGCACCAGCAGGGACTTTGCCAGCTGAATCCGCCATTTTTCCGCCCTTCCCCCTCGCTGTCTCGGAACTTTCACTACCTCGCAGCTTCTTTTCTGGACCCTGTTGCTCAGATTGATAAGAAAGTTCAGTACCTCTCGTGTCAAGGATCCTAATTAGCCTTTTCAAACTGTTATCCGAGGGATGCACCCGATCACGTTTCCAAAGAGGGGGAAGGGACTTTTTCTCCCGTCTGGAGCTCATAAACAATCCAGGGCAAGCACAGCAAAAGAAAACTGTTCTTTTTATTTCCTTTTTAACTCTGCATCTGCATATACCTTCCAGAAAGCAAACAGCAAAGGAATTTTAACTCACGATTTGTCTTTCCTGTGTATCTTGCAGATATTATCAAATCATCCAGGAGCTCAGTAGAAAGCTACTGTTCCATAGCTGGCGAAGCTCCTCCCCCCAAACAAGCATTTTGAGGAGCATATCGCTAACATCAGCAATAAACAATTCTTTAAATATATCCGAAGCAGGAAACCAGCTAGGGAGGCAATTGGACCACTAGACGATAATGGAGTTAAAGGAGTACTAAAGGAGGATAAGGAGATTGTGGAGAAGCTGAATGAATTCTTTTCATCTCTCTTCATTGCAGAAGATACAGGACAGATACCTGTGCCTGAAACGATGTTTTCAGGAAGGGAGTCTGAGGAACTGAGGCAAACTGAGGTGAGAAAAGATAGAGTTCTCAATCTTATTGACAAACTGAAAGTTAATAAAGCACCAGGCCAGATGGTATCCATCTTAGAGTTCTTAAAGAACTCAAATATAAAATTGCTGATCTTCTAACAAAAATATGTAACATGTCCCTAAGATTAGCCTATGTACAGGAGAATGGCCAATGTAACACCAATTTTTAAAAAGGGATACGGGAAATTACAGGCCGGTTACCTTAATGTCTGTTCTGAGTAAATTGGTTGAAAGCATTATTAAAGATAAAATCAGTAAGCATATAGAAGGACAAGCCCTGCTAAGAAAGAATCAACATGGCTTCTGCAAGCTAAGCCCTGTTTCACTAACCTTTTAAGAGTTCTTTGAGAGTGTCAATAAACATGTGGACAGGGGTGATCCAGTAGACTTTGTTTACTTGGACTTCCAAAAGGCTTTTGACAAAGTCCCTCACTAAAGACTCCTCAGCAAACTTAGCAGTCATGGAATAAGAGGGCTGGTCCTCTTATGGATTAGTAACTGGTTAAAGAACATCTGTATCGAGACCAATGCTTTTCAACTTATTCATTAATGATCTGGAAATTTTAGGAGTGAGCAGTAAAGCGGCCAAGTTTGCTGACGACACCAAATTATTTTGGGTGGTGAAAACAAAAAGGCATTGTGAGGCGCTCCAAAAGGATCTCTCTAAACTGGGAGAATGTGCATCAAAATGGCAAATGCAGTTCAATGTAAGCAAATGTAAATTAATGCACATTGGGGTAAAAAATCCCAACTTCAAGTATAAACTGATGGGATCTGAGCTAGAGGTGACTGACCAAGAAAGAGATCTTGGGGTTGTGGAGGACAGCTCTATGAAAATGCCGACCCAGTGTGCGGCTGCTGTGAAAAAGGCAAACTCCATGTTAGGCATAATTAGGAAAGGAATTGGAAATAAAACTGCCAAGATCATACTGCCCTTATACAAATCTATGGAGCAACAGCACTTAGAATACTGCGTACAGTTCTGGCCGCCGCACCTAAAACAGGGTACTGTAGAGTTGGAAAAGGTGCAGAAAAGGGCAACCAAATTGATCAAGGGGCCGGAGAAACTCCTGTATGAGAAAAGGCAGCTGGGATTGTTTAGCTTAGAAAAAAGGCGAGACATAATAAGAGGTGTACAAAATTATGCATGGTGTGGAGAAAGTGGACAGGGAGACATTTTTCTCCCTCTCATAATACTAGAATACTTCAGGTCATCCCATGAAGCTGATTGGTGGAAGATTCAGGACAGGTAAAAGGAAGTACTTCTTCACACAGCGCACAGTTAAACTATGGAATTCACTATCAGAAGATGTAGTGATGGCCACCAATTTGGAGAGTTTTAAAAGGGGATTGGACAAATTCATGTAGAAGGCTATCAATGGCTATTAGTATATTGATTGGCTATATACTACCTCTAATATCAGAGGCAGTATGCCTATGTACACCAGTTGCTGGGGAACATAGGCGGAGGATGTTGTTGCACTCATATCCCGCTTGTGGGATCCTATGAGCAGCTGCTTGGCCACTGTGTGTGAACAAAATGCTGGACTAGATGAACATTTGATCTGATCCAGTATGACTCTTATGTTAGTTTTACATGGAAAATGAAATGTTAATTTAGGATTGGTTTTTACCTGAGAGACAGGACTGTGGACTATGGGTTGCTTCCTGTGTGAGAGAGACAGGAAGAAGTGGAGAAAGGTTCTTATACTTATTGTTATGGGGTTCTACTATATTAGGCGTTGGTTTATATTATGACTTTCTGTTGCTGGAAATCTGCACTTTATTGATCTAGCACATTATTGCCATCAGCACTTTACTGCCATTAAAAGTTTACCATCTCAACATTGCTTCAGCATGCTTTTGCCTTAGTATTTTACTGAGGCTTTAATTCATTGACTCTGCGCTCTGGGTTACCTCTTGTGATGTTCAGTGTTTTAAGATCTATCTGCCGTTCTAACTTAGCCCACTGTATTAGATCATGTTTTTCCCTGTTGGCACTTTATTTAACCAGCACTATGTGCCTGCGCAGTGAGGTTATTGGGGTGGGGGGGATGCACCTATTTCAGTATTCACAGGAGGATGGAAGCATGGTGTTGGGGGTTGGTTAAGCTAGTCAAGGGGAAGTGTGTTGAGACATCTATGAGCTGTCCCTTCTTCTGGTCCTTTCCTCAACCAGAGGTTTTGGGATGCCCTATCAACTTGCCCTCTGGTCTTATGGAGCTGCTTCTGAAAGCCAGGTTGGTCCATAAGACATCTGTTATCCATGATTTAATCACAAATGAACTGGTATATATAAGAGAAACCTGGGTAGATGGAGTGGGAGGAGTAGATCTTTCCCAACTTTGTCCACCCAGGTGCAATACCAGCACTGGCTAGAGGACCAGGGAGGGGGTGCCGCAATAATCTATAAGGATTATTTCTCTCCCCAGTTCAGTCAAGTGCTGAGTTTGAATGTTTGCACCTGGTACTGGGCCAAAGAGACAGGTCAGAGATTCTGTTGGCGTACCAGCCATCCTGCCTAACCCTTGTCCACAGTAGGTCTTGGGTGTTATGTTGGAAAACTCCAGGATGCTTGGCCTGGGGATTTCACTATTCACATCAGGGCTCCCTAAGGAAGGCCTGATTGGGACTTCATTGCTGCCTTGACAACCACGGGACTGTATCAGCCCAACACATCTTGCATAATGTCATTTCATTTCTTACATTTCTATACCACCCAATAGCCAAAGCTCTCTAGGCAGTTTACAAAGATTATGGGCAGTTTACAAAGATACTCTTGATCTAGTATTTTCTCCCAAGCAGGAGATTGGAGGTCTGGAATTGGGGGAGGGGGGAATCTCTGTCAGACCATTTACCGGTTTGCAAGGGTAGAGAGCCTATTAAGTTGGTCTGCCCCCCGCCCAGAGACTTATGAAATCCGATGGATTCCTAATTGTTTTGGGAGATTTTCTGGTTAACATGGCTGGCATTCTTGTTAAAGAGCTCTGGTCTCGCTATAGAATGGTGAGATGGCAAGGGCTGTTGGCACAACTGCTTCCAAGCATCCTCACTTGCACTTCAGAACCCAGGCCAGCCCCCTGCTTTATGAGAGATCTGGGGATAATGAAACAAACAGGAAGCCAACCAGAACACAGATGGAGCAAGGCCATAGCAATTGTGATTGCACCAAGAAAGAGCACATTATCATGAACACTTTGTGGCGGTGACACTACTTTACTTCTCTGTCTCTACTACATCCTTGAGTGAGTCACCATCCAGCAGAGCCCTTTTGAGAAGTAATGGGGCTATTACATTTAGACCCTGGGACACTTATGTTGGTTTGGAACCTATGAAGGCCTGTTATGACAAGTTTGCTAGGATCCACTTTGAGAATAAAGTTACTCATATTACTCTGACCTTCATGCTGTTATTGATACAGTTTCTAGAAGGTGTCCAGGGCACTAACTGGTTCAGCTTTATGAGATCAGTTTCAAATGATGTAACCTGAGGATGTGCACAAGGTGCTTGGAACATTTCATCCAACTACCGGTACCTATATTCTCAACCCTTGCACACCTTGTCTATTACATCGAGCAAGAGGGAATTGCCTGTGTAGATCCAGAAAGTTATTAATGCCTTGCTGAGAGAGAGAGAGAGAGAGAGAGAGAGAGAGACTAGAGAGAGACTAGTCCCAGCCACCTTGAAGGAAGCAGCTGGGAGGGCACATCTTAAGAAACCCTCGCTGGATCCGGAAGACTGCAACTACCATTGCCTAGTCATGAATATCCCCTTTTCGGGCAAAGTGCTCAAGAGGTAGTGGTAGTCGAACTCCAAGTACTGTTGGATAAAACAAATTATCTACACTCATTTCCATCTGGGCTTAGGCTGGGGTTCAGCAGTGAGACAGCCTTGGTCGCCTGATGGACAATGGTTGTTAGGAGAAAGATAGGGGGTGTAACCCTGTTGATTCTCCTTGATCCCTCAGTAGCTTTTGATACCATTGACTATAGCATCTTATTAGACCAACTTTATGGGTTGGGGGCTTCCACTCATACCTGCAGGGTCAGTTTCAGAAAGTAGCATTAGGGGATTTCTGCTTGACTCTATGGCATTTGAGCTGTGGAATCCCACAAGGTTCCAACTTATTCCACATGCTCTTTTAACATCTATATGAAGATGCTGGGTTAAGTCATCCAGGAATTTGGAGTGGGGTGTCATCAGTATGCTGTGAAGGTTCTGGACCATTGTCTGGACTCAGTAATGGGTACAAGAGGGCCAATAAACTGAAGCTGAATCCTGACAAGATAGAGGCACCGTAAGTGAGCCTCCTCCTATATCAACTTGCCCATGCATTAAGATAACAGGAAGCCCTTTTCTGTATTTCTTTTATACGAGAAGACCTTTTCTGTGGTGGTGCCTGGACTTTGGAAAACCTGTGATGCTGTACTCTTGTCAGCACCAGGTTAAAACTATTTTATTTGCCCAAGCATTTTAAAATTTGCATTTTAAGCTAGTTGAAATAGTTTTTATACCTCTCAATTTTACTATATTGATGTTTAAGTTTTATGTTGTTTTGATTGCACTGAATATTTGATCTTTGTATATACTGTGCTGAAATCCTTTCACTGGATGAGAGAGAGGTATATAATTTTTAAAGTAAACAAACCCTTCAAAATACAATTTAGGGCACAGCAATCCTATTGCAATGCCTATAAGCTTCCAAACTTGGGAGGCTTATGGTCATCCTATGCAGAGTGGGAGGAGCAGCGGAGGCAATCTTCACCTCCCCGTCTTCCTGCCCTGCATATTCTGCTGGATATTGGCCATAGGATTGCTCCCCCAAGGACTATTCTTGTTAATTCAACATGTATATCATAGTTATGCTCACTATGCAGATAAAGGTTTATATTCCAAACAATCTAGATTTCCAAGGTTGAAGCGCTGTAGTTAAAGTAATACCTTCACACAATACCAGCCTACAACAATAGATGGCAGCAACAAAGGGAACGTTACAAAAGGCAGATAATGCAAAGGTTAAATGGGCAGACATTAGGCCAGGGGTAGGCAACCTGGTGCCCTCCAGATGTGTTGGACAACAACTCCCATAATCCCTGAACATTAGCTATTCTGGCTAGGGCTGATGGGAGTTGTAGTCTAAAACATCTGATGGACACCAGGTTGCCTAACCCTGCATTAGGCTATGAGCTACCAGAGTATGAAGGCAACACCCTGTGAGAAAATGTATCTCGCAAATCACCTGTACACATCTTGATAGACACAGGCAATAGATACAAGTTCTCTCAGATAAAGTCCAGGGGAGGGAACCAAGGTCTCAGGAACTCTTGATACTTGGGCCAGGAACCTAAGTGTTTGAGGCCAAAACCTAGACTTGAGGGCTACCATCGAGTGTTAGTGCTGTCCTTAGAACCATCTTCAGGCACAGGAGGAAAAAGGGACATGTAACATTAGCCCCTGCAATTGGTAGGCAGTATGAAGCCTTTGGATTGGTCAGGTCTGGTATAAATACTGAGAGCTTGGCCTTCTGCCCTTGCCTGGCCAACAGAACAGTATCTTTTGCCAGCTGTACTTTTAGCTCAGCATCAGGTAACTGGAGCTGGAGCACATGCCCTCCAGGTCTAGATCAGAGTACAGCCTTTCTCAGAAACCCAGCCCAAGCCTGAAGTCACCCATCCTCTTCCCTCAACAAGCTAATACAAAATAAAAATCCACCCCTTTGCACTCTACAGAGATATAGTAACAGATGGAGTAATGCAAAGGCAGGGCTTCCCCCCCATACTCTTACCTTGCCTACCAGTATTTGAAGACACTTGCTCCAGTCCAGCAGCTGAATACCAAGAAAGCAGAAAGGATATTCCCCATCGTTGGAGGAGAACAGCTTATGCTTTCAAATCTTACCTTTCACAGCAAGCAATGGGATCTACTAGTGTACATGGTTCTCTGGATCTTGGTCAATTCGCTTTTTCGGTCTCTTTTGCCTATTTTTATTGTTCATGATCACACAAAAATGGTAGCTGCAGTGACATCCTTTCCCAAGGCAGCATCAAGAGATTTGCAATAAGCTGATTTCTAATCAATTTTCCCCACAGGAGGCTTAGGCGTCTTGTTTATTTTTCACAACACTCCTTGGCCTCTACCTACTGGCAAGATATTAGAATCATGCAATATGCTTCTCTAATCCACTTGAATTGCTGCAAAAGCCATCATCAATCCAAAGCAAAACACATTTCTCCCCGCAGTCGAAGTCTCACATTTGTTACACCCTGTTTCATCAGATTATAGGAAAGGAAACACATGAAAGTGCCAAAGCAAGTGACACAACCACTCTCAATTCCAGTTTGCTACAAAGATAAATGCACATCTACAAAAACTGAACAGCACACTTTCCCAAGTTGCTGCATACACTGGGAAGTGGCAAGAACAGCGGCCCCAAACTAGCATCTCAGGTGCTCCAGGAGCATATACTTAACCTCCCTGCCCTAGAAAATGCAAGCAAGGCCAGCCTTATGAAGCAATAGAAAGCATCTGCATGAGTCAATATATTCCAAGGTGGAAAGGGACAGTGATCATTTTCTTGTCTCCAACATACATCTCTGTATGTGTCATCTTAAAAAATTAATTCCAATTCAGAATGGGGGGGGGGGGTCATTATGACTTGCCACTTCAGGTACAAACATGTCTAGGCTAGCACCAAGCTAAAACAGGCTCTGGAGCAGATTCCCTCTTATCCAAGGTTGGACATAGGCTAATACACCATCTTTACTGACTGGTACTCCACTTGCTCCGTTAAATCATTTTCTCTGCACTAAATAACGAAACAGAAACTTGATTTACTGTACTACCAACATTCATGCAACTATACTCTTCCTCACCCATTTATTTGGCTCCTGCTTCCTCTTGACAAACCATGTGGATATGCATTCTGAATAAAGTGTAGCAATTTCGCCCAGCCCCAAGACCAAACCCCATCAAAAGTCATCTTGACACCTCCCAATGAGCCAGAGGTGGCTCTATATCCTTTACTAACTCCAGCTGTGAAAACAGTGGGCTGTATCCATTGTTAGTCTTATTTGGTTCCATTGATATGAATGGGACTTAAGTTAAGACTAATATTGGATACAATCCAGATTTGACCAAATGTAGTAAGATTTTTTTTATATGTTAATGAATTAATGGAACCAGGTTCCATCAATCTTGGGGTATGTAAACATCCCTTAGTCAAAAAGTCCCTTCAAGCGCCATAGCTCAGTGTTACCACACATGCTTTGCGTGCAGAAGGTCCCAGGTTCAAACCCTTTCATCTCTAGGTAGCGCTGGGAAAGACTCTAGCCTGAAACTCTGGAGAGCCACTGCCAGTCAGTGTCAACAATACTGAGCTAGATGGACCGATGGGCCGATTCAGTATAAGGCAATTTCCTTATACAAGGTAAAAAGAACAATACAGAGGAAGCAGAGACCAGTTTCACCAGAAACCTCCTGAGATTTTTACTTAGAGGGGGGTAGGAGGACTGTTAGAAGAAAAAAACTGCATCTATCTTGAGAGCAATATCTGTTGTAGAAGACGCAGCTGTGGAACAACCAGAACAGCTTCAAATGAATGGTTCTTTCCCCTCTCTCCCTTTCTCAGCCTGCTGATGTGCCACAAATGAGTTGTACTGGAAGGTGGAACATAGTTTGTGACCTAGTCACTTCTGTGTACTTGTTCGCAAGGTTGGGCTAGATGAGCAGCTATTACAAATACAAGGCACTACTAAACGCAAACACAAGTACAAATGGCCAGACCGAACTTGCTGGCACTAAAGTTGCTCTATCAGTTTGAAATCTACCAAAAAACAACTTTTGAAAAAGCTGTATAGGGTTTGCTGGACCTTCCATTTTTCACTACTGAAATTGGCTCATTAAACCAATACAGGACAGACCTGAGATTTATTTCATAAACATTAATATAATGAAGCTGGATAGGGTAACTTGGCCAATTTACTTACCAGCTCTTGTAGCCTAAGGAAACCTGGCAGGATGTTTGCTTCGATTTCCCTTAGCTGCTCTGCATTATCCAAAACCTTTAAACAGAAGAGAATTTTACTACACAACAGAAATTCATAAGCAATTTAAAATGGTCTCTATTTCCACACTTGGAACCATCTTTCATCAACACCAAAACATAGCAAATCATTATTAAGTCAAATAGAGCCACCCTGAGGTAGAATTACTCCATATATATTTTTCTGGTAATAAGGCACAAAAAACTGCATCCATCTTGAGAGCAATATCTGTTGTAGAAGACGCAGCTGTGGAACAACCAGAACAGCTTCAAATGAATGGTTCTTTCCCCTCTCTCCCTTTCTCAGCCTGCTGATGTGCCACAAATGAGTTGTACTGGAAGATGGAACATAGTTTGTGACCTAGTCACTTCTGTGTACAACTAAATCAAGTTGTACTTGATTTAAAAGTACAACTAATTTGGAGCCAGCCACCCAAACAGTGATTAAAATATTAGTATTTTCTACAAATTTTACAGTACATGTTGCTAGAAAACCTTTCATTCTTTGGTGTGTCAGAAGAATTCTGTGTAAGACAAAAGCTTACATGCTAATAGCCACCCAATTCATACATTAAAAGATAATCACATCCCCTATTATTTTTAACTAGAATTAAACAGGAGATTCTACTAGTTTACTGCTTCAGTGTCAATCCTATGGTCCCTGGGAGGGTGTCCCAGGGGCCACAGGATTGGTCAGATCTGCCCCCCCCCCCGCTGACCTCAGATCCCTTTCAGAACTCTGACAATGGAATGGGAGCAAAGGAAGTGTGCTGGGCGCAGGGCAGGTGGATCCTGCAGGATCCACAGCTTTCCTGGCCCCCAGACACACCTCTGATCTGGCTACTGACCTATGCCAGTCTTGCAGCTGGCGTAGATCAATTCCCTCCGAAAGGGAGGGAATTTGTGGCCCTGGGGAGGGAGGGGGAAGTGGAAATTCTGCTCCTCCCTCCACCTTCCACTCACACTGGCTCAGCTTGTCTGAGCGTGGAAAGCTAAGCAGGGTCAGGCCTGGTTATTACTTGGATGGGAGACCCCTCCTCTAGTTTCCTGCATTGAGCGGGGGTTGGACTCGATGGCCCTGTAGGCCCCTTTCAACTCTATGAATCACCCTACTGGGCTTGAGCTGGCAGGGTTTTGGAATTGCGGTAGGTTCCAATGTCAGACCTCTCCAATCTTTTAATCTTCTATTTTACTTTTCAAACCCTTTTTGTGTGTGCATTTTGAATATGTTTTGCCAAAGGTCTCTTTATAATGTTAAATTCCATACTATGGAGGAAATAGCATCATAGCAAAGCTAACTTTTTATTTTTAAGGGGGATTCTACTTTTTATAAACAGACCCTTATGGGACCCCTCCCTAAAGTGAACAATGTGATAGTTCCAACTGAACACAGAATATTAACAAACATTTATATAGCACTCTACATATATCATCTCAGTATAACTCTGTAGTATAGGTAAGCATTTTTATCCCCCTACTAAGGATAAGGTTGGAGATTGTGGGGGAGGCGGGCAGATGGGGGGAGGAGAGAGAAGGAATATGACTGCATGGCTTGGCTAAGGTCACAGGGTTGGTTCAATAAAAAGTCAAGAGTTGAAGCAGGGATTCTGTGATTTGCAGCTGATTATCATTATGCTAGCTCGGATTATCATAATCCCTTTATTCAAGGGAGCCAACTCCCTCCCCCAAAATACAAACTTTATGCCAGCCTACCTAAACCCTCCTATTTACATTACCTTCTTAGCTGCCCCACATAATTGCTTCATAAGGCTGGCCTTGCTTGCGTTTTCTAGGGCCAGCTGTCTTTCAGGGAAGCTTGTCCACCATTACTGACCTTTGGAATGAGCAATCTCAGATAAGCTTCCAAGGAGTCCCCACATCCCCCAGAGCATATTTTGAAAATCACTGATTTAATGAGATTCTGACTATATAAAAATGAATCAGGATAATGGACATATCAGTGTATATATTTTAGCCAGTGCAGGGAGTAAGCATAATCTGTAAGTACCTAATAGCTACCAGGTTGCCTATTATAACTATTGGAAGGGATTGTAGAATAGAGCAATTACATTATGCCAGGTAACTTAACTGGTGAGTTACAATTCTAAACACACGGGAGAAGAAACATGAAGGACACATTGTTCCCAACATAGGCATAAACACAAAATTTTATTGGCACCATCTTTCACTGGGGGGAATGAATCATTTTGAGCCTCATGATTAATCATGATTCTTCAGTACCTGTGCTTGGATTAAGAGAAGCATTTAGAAGCCACTGCAAGAGACTAACCATTTATCTTAATTTTCCCTGAATTAATTGAGGCTGAAATATCTTACGTTATTTACCAATGACACGAAATAGAATAAATTAGTTTTGCCAGCTTGTGCTACCAGAACGCAAGTTCTTCCATCAATCTCCATTTAAACCGCCCCATAATAAATCCATAAGACACAGGTTAATTCACATAAATTGATTTCTCCCACACTCTTGTCTGCTTTCATGCAGAGCAGAGTGAAATGCTCTAATTTAACACTTAATTCTTCTGATTTAGCAACAATTTACCCAATATAATTGATCATTCTGCGGCATTTAATGTCCTGCCCTGGTCTTTATTATCTATTTTTAAGTAACTTCAAATATTATGAAGATAAGTAGCATTATTAATGTAAATTGCAAACATTGTCTCTGAAACCAGTTAAGTCAAGGGTTTTCCCCATTGTAACAGAGCAGTAATCTTCCAAAACCCCACAACACGTTTTTAATACTTTAATATTTCAACTGGAATTCTGTCACATGATCATTTTCCTATTAAATAAATAAGATGGAGGATGGGCCTTTGAAGTAAATGCATAAAAGAAACTGTAAACATTAGAAGAGTTTGGACATAACCTGTAGGTTGTTTGAATGTTTTCTTTGAACAACAAGCTTCTATAGCATATCATAAACTGCCTCTGAAACAATCCTGAGTTTCAACAATGATTTGCCATGTGGAATAGGGGAATGTTGCCTGAGAAACAGATATTCAAAAGCATTGTTGGTGCACATGAAATTAGTTGCATAATTCTTTGGAATCTGACCATATTAAATTAAGGGCTGGTGTAAAATTCAGAACCTAATGTATAAACAAGGCCACTGCAATCCACCCAATGAAGGACAGTTGCAATTGGGCAAATCATTGTAGCCATGTGTGCAGCTTCCACAAGGAGGCTCCAAGTACTCACAATGGGGTTGCTGTGCTAAAGGGTGAGCCAACTTTCATTCTTATGTTTAAAAAAAATAGTCAACCTTTTAAAAATTTACTGAGAGTATTTATAAGCCACTTTGTAGGATCAAGCCCTCACAAAGCAACATACAAGGAGGAATGCCACAGTTATAAACATCATAAAGGGGTACAGTTACTAAGAGGAAAACGGCTGTGAATCATAAAACCCATTCATTCTTAAGGAAAGGCTGTAATGCAAAGGTTACGTTTCCAAGGCCTTCTTAAGACCTGCACTAAAGCAACTGGAAGGGAATTCCATAACTGTGCAACTACCACCGAGAAGACCTTGTCTCTCATGCTTGCCAACCTAACCGATTTTACCAGCAGGCACATAAACCTTGAGTGTATAGGCAGGACTATATGGGTGATGGCAGCCTTTAAGGTGACCTGGTCCCAACCCATTTAGAGAGTTAAAGGTTAACACCAACACTTTGAATTGGGCTCAGAAATGTACTAGTAACCGATGCAACTGATGCAAAAATGTTACATGTTCAGATTTTCTGGCTCTTATTAACATCCGGGTGGCCACACCCACAGCGGTTTCCAAAGAGTCTTCAAAGGCAGCCCCATGTAAAGCACATGCACAAAGAGCATGCAGAATAAGATGGAACAACCCTGAGGAACCCAACAAGCTAAAGGTAATTGCCTGGGACAAGCATGACAGAAGGATACCAAGATCAATGGTTACAAAAGCGGCTAAGAGGTCCAGCAGAACCAAAAGGGTTCCACTCCCACCATCCAGTCCCCTGCAGAGCAACACAAGCTGTTTCTATCTTGAAGCCTGAACCTAGATTGGAATCAATCAAAATAATCAGTTTCCTCCAAAACCTCCAAGCCAAGAGGCCACCACCCCCTCCAAACACCTTGTCCAAAAAGGGAAGATCAGAGATTGGGTGGACGTTATCCAAAGTAATTGAGTCTAAACTTGATCTCTTTAGCAAGCTTTGCACTTTCTAAGGGTAGCTGCTTTTTTAAGGGCAGCTGGGACATCCTCCCACAAGGAAGCATTCACTACCTCTGAAGTCCAAGTCCACCCCCCGGCTGCTTTTAATGAACATGATGGGGATGGACAAGGACCCAGCTAACAGGTAGTGTCTCACAAACTTCCAAGTAGCTTGTCCACATCCTCAGGTTGTACAAGCTGAAATGTATCCATTACAACATGACCAGATGACTACCTCCATCTTCAAACCTGTCATAACCATGGCATCCAATCTACTGCAAAACAGGTTAGATCTACTGAACCTGGGGTTTAGAGATCAAGACTGGACTGCAGGTTCAATCCTCATTCCTGCTAGGATTATAAACACTTTCTCAAAGTGCATTTTGGAGTGAACCCAGCTGGATGTTAACCTGGCTTGATGACAGTCACATGGAACCGAGGAAGAGGGTCAGACAGAACTTACATAGGAGGGGAAATGCATACAATGCCATAGCCCACTCCCACAACTAGAGTTCAGCTGTAGGTCAGAGCCTTAGGAACATAGGAAGCCAACTTTTACCTGGTCAGACTACTTTCCCACCCGGCCCCATATGATCTCCTCTGACTAGAAGCAGCTCTCCAAGGTGTGAGGTAGAGCTTCTAGACATCAGTTGATACCTGATCCTTTTACCTGGAGATACCAGTGATTGAACCTGGGACGTTCAAAGCAAAGTGTGTGTCCTACCTCTGAGCTACTCAGCCCAATCTTATTTTCACTGGAAATAAGACCCACAGAAATCAGTGGGACCTATGCCCATGTAAGCATGCTTAGGATTGCAGTCACAAAATATTGATAAATAAACCCATGGTGAAAGCCACCAAGTCAGCACTTAATGTATCACTGTAGTTGCTCATCTTTGAGATCTGAATTATTATTATTATGAATGTTTTTGAACATGCAGTCTTACTTCCTTCTTAGACTCTAGGATGGGCAAGGCGCTTGCAGCTTGTTGAAGGGCGCACCAATGGAAATGGAAGAGGAAAATTACAAGTTGCTGAAAATTACCATCAAACTTTCAGTATGATATTACTTTTTCAGTTTGACTCAAGAGGTTTAGAATGAGATCTTTCTCTTGAAAGGAATTCAATCTGTTCCCACTGCGAATCCATTAACTGGTGTTCTCACATTAACTACTTGCCATGTGAAGAATTACAGTGATCTTTCAGCTTCGTTCCCTTCCTCCTCCATCTACTCTTCATAGGCTATGAAGAATTATTATGTTTCTCAATTAATTTTTCATTGCTCTAGTTATCCCTACATACTACATTATTTATTCAAGCGCACTTACAACTTTTAGAGAGCAAAAACCCAGTTTTAAATCTTGCCCCTAGATTGTAAAATGCATAAAATTTAACGGCTCTTTATTCAAGGGAGCCAATTCCCTCCCCCAAAATACAAACTTTATGCCAGCCTACCTAAATTCTCCTACAGTAATAGCTTGGATTGCAAGCATAATTCGTTCCGGAACTGTGCTTGTAATCTAAAACACTCTTATATCAAAGCGAGTCTCTGGCGGGCATGAGTGGGGCCGATTTCGGCCCGCTACGCCCGCTCGAGGCGAG
Organism: Shinisaurus crocodilurus; assembly: GCA_021292165.1. NCBI lineage: Eukaryota > Metazoa > Chordata > Lepidosauria > Squamata > Shinisauridae > Shinisaurus > Shinisaurus crocodilurus. The sequence goes on from CM037879.1 coordinate 200,634,825, forward strand.
CGGTTACATCCCTACACTACTTGTCTTGCAAGATGTCGCTTGTTTATCAAGTCAAAATTTATTTTAAAAATTGCTTGTCTTGTAAAACGCTCTCAGACCAAGTTACTTGCAATCCAAGGTATCACTGTATTTACATTACCTTCTTAGCTGCCCCACATAATTGCTCTATTCTACAATCCCTTCCAATAGTTATAATAGGCAACCTGGTAGCTATTAGGTACTTACAGATTATGCTTACTCCCTGCGCTGGCTAAAACATATACACTGATATGTCCATTATCCTGATTCATTTTTATATAGTCAGAATCTCATTAAATCAGTGATTTTCAAAATATGCTCTGGGGGATGTGGGGACTCCTTGGAAGCTTATCTGAGATTGCTCATTCCAAAGGTCAGTAATGGTGGAGAAGCTTCCCTGAAAGACAGCTTGCTCACCACCACAGATCTTCCATTCCAACATACAGCTGCAGGGAAGCTCTGGATGTGTTCAAGGCTGCATTCCTTCTTCACACAGGGCAATGGAGATGTTCAAGAGGCCTGCATGAATGAGTGTATGCCAAGAGCAGGGATAGGCCGTGGGTACATTTGGCAATTTGAGAGACTGTCCTGGGCACCACCACAAAAGGGCTGCCATGGGAGGCATAGCTAGACACAAAGGACAAGAAACCTGCCCAAAAGACTGAGTACAAGGCAGAGGTGGGTCTGAGCTTCAATGCAGAAAGCAACTCCTTTAAGCTCACCGTTTTCATAGAAGGTAAAGTTTTTCTCTCCACCTTCCTCCCACCAGCAAACACATTCTGCCCCCGCCTTTTTCTCTCGCTCACTCTGATCATCCCTATATTCTCTCTCATCCTGGCTCATCACCCACAGACACTCTCTCTCTCTCTCTCTCTCACACACACACACACACACACACTGCCCCTAGCCACCTTGGTGGGCACCAGGTTGCCTGCCCCTAGAGCATAACTTCTGTGCTGTGCAGTGGTTCTGTAACAAAGAAGATGATGCGGAAAAAGCAGAAAAATTGAAAACTTTTGGCTCAATCAAAAAATTCCCCTTTCTGCATCAGAGCAAAATTCCACCTGCCATGATCTGGCATACATCGTATTCATGCTATTTTATGTGAATTGTTTCCACAAGATTAATAGATTGAGTTGGAAGGGGCCTACAAGGCCATCGAGTCCAACCCCCTGCTCAATGCAGGAAACTAGAGGAGGGGTCTAGTCACATTCACTGCACTCCCCCACCTCACAAGGTGCTGTAGAGGTTGGCCTAAAGACAGGCACACAGAGGAAAAAATTCAGAAAGCAAGAGCAGTAATTTGACATCATTAATTTGTGACATGGTGAAGTCAGCATGTTATTTTACCTCAGCAGTTTTGCATGGTTAATCCAAAGTTTCAGTACACCCTCATAAGCAGCTTATGTTCATTGAACCAGAGTAAACCCTAATTTTCAATGTTTTTCCTGATATATACTATTTCTCACCATATGAAGATACATTAATATATGTAAAATATTGATCTTATGAAAAAGATATGTTTAAGTTAATCTCATAGTGGTTTTATTGTACAAAAAACTAACACAAGGACTATTCTTAGCTCCAGCAGATACCAGCTCACAGTAAATACTAGTAACACAGGTGGACTTACATACTTACAACATATACAGTTTGATTCTGTAGATCAGGTGCCGCAGTTGTCTGCTTAAACAAACGTATGAAGTCATTGAACGTATCACAGGATACGAAAGGAGTATCTTCTTCCTTGATGGGAAGGCACTGCAACTGTCTCAAAATTTCTTCTAGGAGCAGTCTTGAAGTAAAACATTCAATACAATTCACGAACACATGAGGTAGCTAAAAAGAAAGAGAATTAATTCAGGCTTGCTTTTATTTAAGCTATTACAATAATTTGCATAGAAGGGATATTATTCATGCAGGTTTCTTGTAATAAAACGATGAGTCTTCAAATAACCCAGATCAGTTTGCAAAGCAACATGCCTACAAGCCCATTTGCAATGCAAAACAAAACAATAGTTTTGCTGCTAGACTCAAAACTAGTTTGCAGAAGTTAACAGCTATCTAACTGGGATCAAAAGTTAAATGCATCTATTCCAGTACTACGGTAAGTATTTGATCCCCTGGATCCTTTTTCAGAACAGCTAAGGCCTGCCAAAAGGTTTTGAGGAGAATCTTACTGTGTTGGCCCCCATACTGATTGTTAATCACTCTTGAGGAAACAGCAAAAATGAACAAAACCAATTGCTTTGGAGGTTGTTTCTCCACACACACCCAAAAACCCCTTAAATGCTTTCTGATTACATAGCACAGATCCGTTATTCTTTTTACCTCTAAGGTTTTCAGAAGAGTCTGCATCACATAAGTCTTCCCACTGGATGTGTGTCCATAGATGAAAAGGGATGGAAAGCTAAAATGCTGACGCTAGACAAAAAAAGTTATATATATATATATTTAGTGTTTGTTTTATTCTTTAAAAAAGCACACCTTGCCCTTTCTTCAGTCAAACGATTTACAGAATTTTGACTCATCGGGTTTTCTGCTAGATGAAAAGCTGAAGAATGAAGGGACTCACGAATAATGCAGCAACTAAGATCTACCAGGGCAATGTATTCCTTTGATTTTATAATCCACCAAATACTAGGGAGTCAGGTTCAAAAGCACGAATGGGCCGAAGCCAGCACTGAAACTCCCAAGACATTTTAAGTCAGAGATTGGATATGACTGGACAGTTTGAGTAGCAAAATCTAAGACTTCATGGCAGAAAGCCTTTAAAATAGTACACAGCAATAGCTATTCAAGCACATAATCATGACAGCTTCTAATTGAAAGCTGCTTTGAAAGACAATCTCGGCTGAAAAGCAAGGTATAAATATACAGTAATACCTTGGATTGCAAGTAACTTGGTCTGAGAGCGTTTTGCAGGACAAGGAAAAAATAATAATTTTTTTTTACTTGATAAACAAGCAAGGTCTTGCAAGCAAGACAAGCAGTCCCGTAGGGATGTAACTGCTCGCCTCGAGTGGGCGTAGCGGGCAGAAATTGGCCCCGCTCACGACCGCCAGAGACTCGCTTTGATATAAGAGTGTTTTGGATTACAAGCACGTTTCCGGAACGAATTATGCTCTCAGTCCAAGGTATTACTGTAATGAAATAGACTTGTTGAGTCATAGCAACATCACACGCTGAGCCTTAACTTCATGTCAGTGCAAGCAGGGTGGGTCAGTATGCTATGATTTATTCAACACCATCAACACCTATGCAGGATTAGCCAAAAAAAAAAAAAAAAGGCAGATCCTTGCCTGAAGGAGATTACAGTCTGAAGTTTGATAGCAGGACAAGAATGGTATGAGAGATGAGAGACTCAAGGAATGCATATGAACAAATACAGTACTTAAGACTTTGTTGCAGTAGGGCATAGAATCATAGAATTATCTAGTAGAGTTGGAAGGCACCTATATAAGGCCATCGAGTCCAACCCCTTGCTCAATGCAGGAGAACAGATGTTGGCAGCCCAGGCAGTCACCCATCCAAGCACTGACCCAGCTCATACCTGCTTAGCAGCTTCAGCATGTGGCCTGCATTATGTGCTCTCAACGCCACCTGCAGGTTAGTGGGACGGGGTATTTCATTCACACGAGAGGTGGGTTTTAAAGAAGAGTTTCAGGGAAAAGAGAGAGGATGCATTGGGTTATATCACAAGCAACTGCATAGTCTGCAACACTAAGGTCACTAGATGGGACTAGAAGGAACTTTTAGGACAAAGTCAGAAAAAATGAAATGTGGAATGAACCCTGTCAGACTTTTGGCTCATCCACATTAGATACCCAAAGAGGAAGAAAAGCCAATGGTTTGTGATTCCAAGTTCACAGAACTTAACTGTAATTTACAAGCATGCTTCCCCTTTTGATAAGTTTTTCAGTTTGCAGAAAGAGAGTTGCATATGCAAACTCTTGATTATTAGGTCAAGATCTTATTTATTGGCAGTTTTTAATTCAGACTGGGAACTGCTAAGAGTTGTAGGACTTTTTCTGTCCAAACATGCTATAGGATTGTGCCCCCAGTGATATTGTGTACACTAGCCCCACAACCAACAGCTTCTGAAAGAAGAACCTACTTCTAAGCAAGTGACCTACAAACACCTTAACAAAGGTTCTAATTCAGTAAGATTATCCCTGCAGGATCCATTCATGATCTGTGAAGCTTTAACCATTTTAAAGCAAATAAATATATATATGCTTTCACCAAATCCCTTCAGCTGTTGAGATAAAACTAGAATTCTCAACAAGGAAAGAAACCATCCCTGCAAATAAAGCAAAACAAAAATGGAAAACAAGCCAATTTATTCTGAAGATATAATACTGCCTGCCCACATGCTCTATAATAACTTTCCAGTCATATGTATATTGTTTGCACAAATACTTTTAAACAAAACTGCTAAAAGCAAAGCAAGCCAAGTGTTTCCAGACAGAATATCATGTGAGTAACAATTACCGGTACATCCACTTCTTTCAGGTTACCAAATTCAAGATAAATGTCCAAGTAATCCAACGTCTTGCAAAGGCACCATTTATTCTCCAGGGATTTTTTTTAAAAAAGCTTACCCTGTAATTTCTCGGGAGGATCAAAATCATCCCTATCGCTAAAAAAAATTAAGCTTTCATTTAAAAACAATCTGTACTCCTTGCCTCATGTTGAATACATCAGTACTGCAAGTTTCAGAAGTCCATCTGGCAAAATTAAATGCAGCAGAAGGCTGCTGAAATCAATTTCCATACTGTGAACCAAATGACATGTTATTCACCTAAAGGGCTTGCATTGATATTATGTTTAATTACACAAGAACGCAGATAAAGGTAACTCCTCCAACTGTTCCACAGCTCATATTAACCAATGTAGCAGAATGTCTGTTACATAAGACAGGTGAGGGGAACCATGCAGTATTTTCCTCGTAGCTTCCGCCTAATGCAATGCTATTCCAATCATTATTACAGGCTACGGAATATTTCTGTGTTAAAAAGACCTTTTCAAGCCAAGAATTTTCCACTTCAAATCTCACTTCAGTCATGAATCCATGTGCTAGTCTTAGGTAAGCCCCATACTCTGCAAAATATTCTGGAAAGTGTACGAACAACACCATTCATATAGGGTACTAACTAGCCAGGCTGATTTGGTCCCCCATGTGAACTTGAGAGCATCCTAGAAGACACACACACACACACACACACACACACACACACACACACGGCCGGCTGCACACTGCAGATGGTCCTTAGTGGTGGGCAATCTATCTTTCAGAAAATCATGTCCACCATTACTGTGGAGGAAGGGGGGGCTGGCTGACCCGCCACAACCCCACCCTTTCCTACCCCAAAGGACCCAAGACCCCCAGTGATATCAAGGTACCAGACTGCCAAGCAATCCTACTTGAATCTCTCTTCAGGGACTTGCCTTTATGACTGTAACCTGGATTTAGTTGCTGGAACCACAGAGCAATCCACAAACACCATGTGGGGTAGCATTTTACAACAACCAATAGGGAAATGAGAGAAGCACAAAATAGAGAGACACTTTGGTACAAATAGAGCTACAAAAATAACAAAACCTGATTCCTTATATCTCCCAGGCACACAACTAGTTACCTGGGGGTCAGTTCTCTTCCAGGGTTGGATCCAGCACAGCCTTGCTGCCCGGGAAGACTACACACCTACCTGAAGATCCGAGATGGGTAGCCCTCCACAAGGCTTGCCTTTACCAAAGCCCTCATTCAGCTAATTTCACCAGGAGCTACCTGGGGTCGGATCCTGAGGCCACCCGAAGGCTTGGGCCTCTGCTTGGCTTGCCGCCATTGCTCCAACAGCCGGCAGCAACCACGCGACGACAAAGACACAAAGGCTACACTTTGGGAATATACCTTTTCCCCCTCCCCCCCCTTCCTGTAGCTCCGCTGCCTCCAGCCAATCAGGATGAACTTCACCTGGCCAGGCAGGGAGGGGAACTCATGACTCATGACATTTGCATCTGAAAGCCGGGTCACTGACTAGACCGGCTTTTCCGGACTTTCAGGCGCCATGCCCGATCCGATACTTTATGTACATTTCGCCTCCTCCCAGCCCCCCAACTGGCCTTACTTGGTTTACACATGAGGAGGCGTGTGCGCGTGTGCAGGCGTGTGAGTGTGTGTAGGAACCCTCAGAGGCTTTTTTTCTCCACAATTACCAATTTTAATATGAAGAACCCCTGACCTCAAAGGACCCCAGAGTTCTCCCCGGAACATAGTCTGGTTGGGGCAGAGAAAGTATATGTGAAGAAATTTGAACCTTTAGGGCAGGGGAGGGCAACCATTACCCACACGCAGTCCCAACCAAACTGGCAGATCACCGTATTTTTCACTCCATAAGACGCACTCCCCCCCCCCCCAAATAGGGGGAAATGTCTGTGCGTCTTATGGAGCAAATAGTGAAAAAATTATTATTTTTATTATTATTTTACATACCTCCCTCTGTGCGCCTCCAACCGGTCCGGCGGAACAGCGGAGGGCTTCTGGGAGGAGCGGGGCAAGCCCCCGCCTCTCAGCTGATTCCCCCTATGTGGCCGCTTAACAGCTGCATTCCCGCCGAACAGCTGATTCGGCAACAGCTCAGGGTAGGCGTGGGGGAGCCGGGAAGAGGCTGTTTGGCGGGCCCGCGGCTTGGCTGCGCGGCAGGAAGGAGGCACCTGCAACACGTGTTTGGAGGGGAGGGGGAAGTCCTACAACTCCCAGCATTCCCCAGCCAGCCATGCGCAATCCTACGCACGTTGAGACAGAAAAAAGCCAACGTGTTTAGGATTGTGCCCTAAGCTGTTGATGTTTGCTTTCAGCTTTCAGCTACTCCGACCCAGCTGCCTGCAGCAGCAGCAGCACCACCACCAACAGTGGAGAAAGCGCAGGGTTGGGAAAGCCCTCCCCGCTCGGTTCTGTGACAGTGGCAGGGTTTTGTCGTCATTTCACCATTTGGTTCAGAATATTTTTTTTCTTGTTTTCTTCCTCTAAAACCTAAGTGCGTCTTATGGAGCGAAAAATACGGTAGATGACAACAAGCTCTGAAGCTATAGTTTCCCATGACACCATCCATCCCTGCCCACCCCCCTTTAAAAAAATGTTACTTTGTCTCTGGGCAGAAAGAGGCATGGAGCTCCATGCCACTCTCTGCATGGAGAAAGGAAGTCAGCTGAAGCTTTGCAGGATCTGGCTCCTGCAAGCACAGGCTGAATCAGTCTGCTTCTTCGTACATCACTTGCATCCCAAAGGTAACTCCTCCAACTATTCCACAGCTCATATTAACCAATGTAGCAGAATGTCTGTTACGTAAGACAGGTGAGGGAACCGTGCAGTATTTTCTGGAGCAGCACAGGAAGTGGCGTGGCCAGTTCTTGCAAGTCCCCAGCATCACTTGCATCCCAATTGGAGCAGCACAGGAAGGGGTGTGGCCAGTTCTTGTAAGTCCCCAGCTTAACTGGGGTCAGAGATAACAAAGGATCCCTTCATTATCTCTGATTGGAGATATCATTGGGATTCCTCTTCCCTCAGGGGGCAGTGCTTGGGAAGAGGACAGGGCTTGGGGGGGCGGGGCCCACGGAGGGTGCTCAACGCTCCATGGGCTGGATTGGTCCCCAATGCACGCAGGAGGTCGTACTTCCCTGCCTTAGGAAAAGTGCCACATAATTACTATGTACTGATATTATTGTTTACTCCATTTACCTATTACCATAAATAAATGTCTATAGATGGCATACATTTGTACAGAAGAATTTAATAGAATCTCCCACTGATTAGCGTTTTGTATGTCAATCATTACAAAAATTTACAGGATTGACTAGGCGCACTTTTCTTGCAGACTCCTTTTGGTAATCAGGGAGAGAAAAACAACAACACGAAATGATACTTTAAAATTTTCATTTCCTCCAGAGCTCAGAGCAGGGGTGGACAACTTGTGGCCCTCCAGATGTTGTCAGACAGCAACTATCATCTGCCCTAGCTATCATAGCCAGTTGTGATGGATGATGGGAGTTGCAATCCAATATCTGGAGGGCCCAGGTTGCCCACTCCTAGCTTAGAGAGACATACATGCAGTTAACTCATTAGCTATATTTGGAAGTAACAAACGAGTAGGCAACCTGGTGCCCTCTATATTTTGGATTACAACTCCCATAAACCATTGGCCATGTTGGCTGGGGCTTATGAGAGTTGATAGCCCAAAACATCTGGTGGACACCAGGTTGCCTACCCCCTTGCTAAAGGCTACCTAGAGAGCTGCATGTAAAATGGAGATTTAAACCCAGGTCCCCCTGCACCAACACCTAATCCACTTTAACACTGCCAGCTGTGAGGACCCAACAGCAGCGAGACAACACCCTTCCCTTCCAGTAAGGAAGAAACACACTGCCTTATAAAGAGACGTCTGTCTGAAAACAAGGCCAAACATCTTAAAAGACAATCAGAAAAAGGAAATCAGACTAATATGTTGATACCTCTCCGAAGATTGACAATAAGGTGGTCACTTGAGATTCTCGACAGGGCACCAGGCCTTCCAAGTAAAGCAACGTTGCTTCTGGATACTCTGGATGTTTGAAAACAGGCATTTTAACCTGTTTCTATGACTAAAGTGCTTTCACCTGCAGCTTCCAGGATGCAAGGAAGACAGATCTAGAAAATGAAGCTGCAGTTATTTTAAGACTTCCTGTGAGAACACACTTACCAAGTATTAAGTGACACATGATCATTCATATTATGGCATACTGTTTGTATTAAAAATAGTAAGTATTATAGATAAGTGCTCATCTGAAGCCCAAGGCTATAGTGTGCTGGGCCTTACACAAATATAAGATTAGCATCAGGCCCCCCAAACCTTGCAACCAGATATTTAGAACAGAAAAATTATGATAATGACAGAAATGTAAAGAAGCATCTAACATGTAGTTCTAAGATTCATGAAACATAATATTAACAAAAGTAACATGCAGGTAGGGCTTTACATGTTTAGATGCCACCAAATTCAATGGGTTGGATATGGGCTGGATTCAGGCTAAATTACTTGAACTTACATCCCATTGAAATCAAGTGTGGGTTTGTGTTAACTTTACATAAAATATTATATTTGTATTTATATCAAGTTTCTTTTTAATATTTGTTGTGATAGTCTGACGACCATATACAAATAAACAAATCTAATCTGTTCTGAAATCAATGTAACAAGCCAGCCATTACTTAAACTGAGACTCAGTAATTTCAACGGAATGCAGGGTTACATATGGAAGACTCTTGTAGACTAGACCCCCATAAATGAGACAATTCACTTCATTTGGAAGTACCCTTTGTCTGGATCCAACCACCTGAGACTTATTGCAAGTGAACAATCATCAGATGGGAGGCACGGAGAAAGTTCAGATGGGGGGTGATTAGACTATAAACTCAAGAGTGTGTTTTTGTTTCCACTCAAGAGTTGGGGCACGGCGTCTCTTTTTCTACGGCCAGGGCCCAAGCAGACATGACTTTAAATCTTTAAACCTGCTGGAAAATTTAAAGTCACGTCTGTTCGGGAACTCAAGTCATTGCACAACCAGGTCACTGAACAGCGCCCTATCGGGAGATCAGCAAACACTCCACACCTTCCCTCCGTACACACAACCCAAATATCCCTCTACACAGGAGATCGGAGGGCTTGGGCCTTTTGCCCCAATTACCCTGTCCACATTATAGCGTGGGGCTGCCGTTCGCTTGCTTGCGAGGAGGCGGGAGGCTTGCATTATGGTAAGGAAGAAAAAGAACCCAGCGCCGCCGCCTGTGACGCTGCCCGAAGGGGAGCCGGGCTTCTCCTGGCGCCACTGAGCCGAGCGGTGGCGTCGCGCCCCCCCCCCCCCAGCCGCTTTTTCCAAGGGAGGAAAACCTCGTTCGCGCGCAAACCTCTGCACGTCTACCCAAAACTCACTCCCACTGCGTTCAATGGGTCTTACTCCCAGCCAGGTCAGGGTGCACGGGGTGCAGCCTAAGCGAGCCAGCGACCGGCAGACGCCGCCCTCCCCTCGGGGAAAATATCAACCGAAGAAACGTCTACCTACTGCCGGACATGCGGCTCGAGGCAGGGGCGGACAGAGAGACCAAGGGACGGAGTAGGGTAGGCTCATCAGCCGACCGGACAACATCCACGTGATAGCAGACGCCGCAAGGCGAACGCGGGCTGATTGAGCACCGGTGTTGTCACTCAGTGAGCACCAGCCAACGACGTGCGAGCGGAGGTGGGAGAAAGTGCACTCCGCCTCCTCCAGAACGAGCCCTTTCCCGCCGCCACGAAGTTTCCCCACGCTTAAGGCACCATCCTATGCAGGTTTAGATAGGGGGAAAAGGCCTACAGCTCCCAGCATGCTCCAGCCAACTCTGGGAGTTGTAGGCCATTTTTTGTCTAAACGAGGATAAGATTGCGCCTTTAACGTCTCATGGCCAGTGAACGCCTCCCCGTCGCAGTGCGGTTTGTGGCCACTGGAGCCCAAGGCTAGCTCGCCCCAGCGCCCGCTCTGGAAAAGCGCCGCGGAAGCGGGCAGAACCCCGAGCCGTGCTTATTATCAGCCTTTATAGAGCGGAGAGGCCGCGCTTCTGATACGACCACCGCCATTCATGTGAAATAGCTTATCATTTTAAGAGCCGTTAATTTCCAGCTGGTTTAAGGTGAAATGAACAGAAACGCTGCCTTACAATCCTGCGTAATGGCGGTCTTGCAAGACTTTGCTTGTTTATCAAGTCAAAAATTTTTGCTTGTCTTGCAAAACACTCTCAGACCAAGTTACTTGCAATCCAAGGTATTACTGTATAGTAGAGTATACCAGTTCAATAGTCGCGTTTGTTGCAGGGATAGGGAACATGTCGTGCTCCAGATGGTGTTGGACTGCAACTCCCATCAGCCCTCTCCATTGGCTATGCTGGCTAGGGTTCATAGTTGCAGTCCAACAACATCTGGAGCGCCACACACCCCCTTACAGGGATTAGTTCAAGATTAAGCGGCACATTATAGGGATGTAACCGGTCGCCTTGAGCGGGCGTAGCAGACCGAAATTGGCCCCGCTCACGCCCTCCAGAGACTCACTTTGATATAAGAGTGTTTTGGATTATGTGGAGAAACGAGCCTTTGGGGGAACAAACACACACACACACACACACACGCCTCCTCATGAGTAAACCAGGTGGGGGCTGGGAGGAAGCAAAAGGTGCATGGAACATGAGATGGGGCCTGGCGTCTAGAGGTCTGGAGGAGCCAGACTGAGGGCATTCATATGCAGATAGTTCAGGCCATGACTCACAGTTCCCTTTCCCCCTGCATGGCCAGGTGAAATTCAAATTGATTGGCTGAAGCAAGAAGGCTACAGAAAAGGGGAGGGGGATGAGCTTTTTCCCCACGTGTAAGCCTTTGTTCTTGGTCAGTCTTGGTCTTAGGTTTTTGGTAGCCTGCCCGGCATGGCAGCGCGCCAGCGAGGGGCCTGAGCCTTTAGGGGGGGGGGCACCTCAGGACTCGACCCCAGTCAGCCTCTGGTAAAATTGGCTGGTTTGGAGGGTCTAGAGAGGCAAGCCTTGTAGGAGTTTACCCATCTTGGACCTTCAGGTAGGTGTGGTAATTCTCCATCGGGCAGCAAGGCTGTGCTGGATCTAACCCTTTGAAGAAGACACCCTCAGGTAACAGGTGTGTGCTTGAGAGATTTTAAGGAATCAGGTCTTTATTGTTTTATAGCTTTACTGTGTACTAAAGTGTCTCTCTATTTTGTGTGCTTCTTTTATTTGCCTAATCTTGTTGTAAGATGCTACCAGAAATAAACCTTGTCGTGGTTTCACCCCACATGGGTTTTGTAGTACTCTGTTGGTTCAGTATCTAAATCCAGGTTACAGAATTGAAGGCGAGTCCCTGAACAGAGATTCAAGTAGGGTTGCAGACAGCTGAGGCTGGCAACCTGGTACCTTGAGATCTCTGGGGGTCTTGGTTCCTTTGCCAGCAGGCAAGGGTGGGGTAGTGGCGGGTCAGCCAGCCCCCCCTTCTGGGCCACATGGTGGCAAGTGCTGGGTTTTCCTTTGAAGGAGGAAAGGGCGGAGGTCTGGCGGGCCAGCCAGCCCCCCCCCTTCCTCCACAGATTACAAGCACGGTTCCGGAACGAATTATGCTTGTAATCCAAGGTATTACTGTAGTATTAAACTATAGTATTGAACTGCTCTACTATAGCAATCTCATAGGCATTCTCTCTGGGCATTTGCACGATTTGTCTCATTAGTAGCAGCATGAATAGGAATAACCGAGGGGAACTCCGATGAAGTATTCCCTAACCATCATTTATATAGGCCAAGGCATAATAAGGTTGCTGTTCAAAGGGGCACTCAGCTATTTGCATAGCATAAACTTCCTCTCCGCCCCCCACTTCAAACATAACCTTTGTACAAAGTGATTAAGAATTTCTAAACCAATGTTTAGTTTCACCTTATTGAAGTTTCAAGCACGTTACACCCAGTGCTTTTTTTCTGGAGAAAAGGGTACCGGAACTCTTGGATTACATTTCCTCGGGAGTAGATGGCGATTAAATTGTAATGCAATTAATAGAAGAAAAGGTGCTGGAACTCAGTTCCGGTGAGTTCCACCAGAAAAAAAGCCCTGGTTACACCATAGCTTGGCGTGCGGAAGGCCCCAGATTCAATTCCCAGCTTCTCCGGCTAGGGCTGGACAAGCCTCCTGTCTGAAACCGTGGAGAGCCACAGCCAGTCAGTGTAGATAATACTGAGCTAGGTGGACCAACAGTTTAACTGCATATAAGGCCACTTCATAATTACAAGCACCCTGTTCCTATGTAGAGTATAGATCAATAGTGTGGAGATCCTGGTTCCACAGGGATCAAAATCTTTTTTGTTTGTTTCGTTTTTGTTTTATCAGAAGAGTTATGCATACTTATGCATCTATTGCAGGGCTCTCCAACCTTGGGTCCCCAGATGTTGCTGGCCTACAGCTCCCAGCATACCCAGCCAGCATGGCTAATGGCAAGGAATCCTGGGAGCTGTCGTCTAGCAACATCTGGGGACCCAAGGTTGGAGAGCCCTGATCTATTGCATGCATTTAAGCTTGAATTGAATGGTCACAGACTGTACTTGCTGCATTTTTAATTTATTTTTGCCGTTTAACTCTAGTGTTAATAATTTCCTCCTCCTTCTATACCTAATCTGTATATATACTTGCCAACAGAGGATAACACTTCTGAAATTTTATGGGTTGAGGGGGCCCATAAAATCTTATGCTATAATAAAGGTATTAGTCTTTAACAGTGCATTCTTATACATGTCTATTCAGAAGGAAGCCCCACTGAGTTCAGTGTGACTTACTCCCAGGTAAGTGTGTATAAGCCCCATTGAACCTAATGGGACTTTCTTCTGAGTTTTGGCCTACAACTCCCATCAGCTATAGCCAGCATAGCCAATGGTGAGGGATGCATAAGACAATGTTGCTTTTGCTGCGACAGACTAAGATGGCTATTCCTCTGGATGTTGTTATAAATGCTTGTGTAAGTCATGATATCCCTATGGGGAAAGGGTGGGATACCTTTCCCTGATCCAAGGGTGGGCCCTCCAGGTGTTTTGGCCTAAATATTGTTTGTTCTGGCCGGGACCTGGTATTCAGAGATATACTGTCTTGGAACATGAATGTTCCATTTAACTCTGATATCTAATAGCCATTTATGGCCCCCTCTCTGGTATCAACGAGCACCCCCACCCCACGCTCCTACCTCTCCTGTCTGCCCCAAACTAGCAAAGCGCCCCCCCCCCCTGCAAGCACACACACAATCTCACAGTTCTGCTCTGTGCCCCATCCCTTCCAGGCCAGTCTCTGTTGATGAAGGATTATAACAAGCTTTTAAGTTAGATAGAATTCTTCAAGAGGTAGAAAAGAAAAAAATAGGGATTCTCAGCTACACAAAAAGCAAGATTATCCACCAAGGAAAATATTTAAATCCCCTCAGAGAGGCAGAGATCTAATCACAAAACTTTAAGGAGTTCAAATCAAAGCTATCTAATATATAATCTTTTAAAAGTAACCATGAACCTATTAAAAGTTCCCAGGCAAGCACTAGCTTAATGGTATCACCATCACAATGGTTAAAATCAGTGGAGAATACCTTGACTGTACCATTCATGTGCAGAGTTGGAACACAGCACCTTTGGGAGTTATTGCCTCGCAACTGTGCAACTCCTTTTCACTAGAGGTCCATCAAAGTCTGAAGCTGAGTAGCGTGGTGACATTTGAATTGTAATAATGGGGGCAGGGCATCCTACCTCAGAGAAGCCATGAGATCTTCTTCTGTAAGGACGTCCACATTGCCGACACTGGGACATCCATCTTCTGATTTCTGCGAAGGAAAAAGCAGAGCTGAAAAGCACCCAGGTCAGAGGGGCAGATCCTGGGCCATCCCAAGGAGGCCAGGATTGCTCCGCTCCTAGAATTCCCTTATCTGACCAAAAAACTGACCCCGGAGCCCTGTTCCCCCCAAACCTCTTTGGGGTTGGACAATCAACACTCACTCTCAACATTTTTGTGTCCATGTCAACATTGCTCAGGCACAGCCAAGCAGCAACAACGCAAGAGCCACCGAAAGACACTTCTGCCTGCAACGAACTCCAGAAGTTCAAAGAGCGACAGCGGAACTTTCAGCCTGCTTCAGAATGAATGGGGCCAGCTCGGAACTTTAGCATCATGGTGACACTGTAAACATGCACAGCACTGGGATCCAACTGCCCCATTTCGAATCAAGAGTGTGGTATCATCACACCATGTTTTGAATCACTTTATCGCCATGCCGAGAAAAGCCCCACCAAAGGAAGGGAGGTGGGTGGCTACTAAGAAGAGGGCCTTTTCTGCTGGGGCACCCTGGTTGTGTAATCAACTTCCTAGAGAGGCTCACCTGGCACCTGGACTGTTCTCTTTCCGGTGCCAGGTGAAGACCTTATTTTCTCAGGAATGTTAGTCTTTTAGTCTCTGTTGTTTTAAATCCTTTACTGTATTTTAAATCTCTGTATTGCTGCTAGGTTTTATTTTGGCTTTTATTTCTATTTTATGCTGTAGGTTGAGATTTTAAATTTTTATACTGTTTTTTATGTTGTATTTTATGGTTTTAATTGTTGTGAACTGCCCAGAGAGCTTCGGCTATTGGGCAGTATAGGAAAGTAATAAATAAATAATAAATTAGGAATGGAACTGAAAATAAAACTGCCAGCATCATATTTTTTAATACTCTATTTTATTGTAAAATTGTATTTTTATTGTATAATTGTATTTTATTGTGTAATTTTATAATTGTTGTAAACCGCCCAGAGAGCTTCGGCCATTGGGCGGTATAGAAATAATAATAATAATAATAATAATAATGATAATAATGATAATAAAATTCCCATCAGCCCTAGCCACCATAGCCAATGGTGAGGGATGGTAAAAGTGTAGGCCAAAACATCTGGAGGGGCAGATGTTCCCCATCCCTTCCCTAATCTATCACCACTCATTCAAAAGCTCTGCCCTCTCTTTTCCCTGTCTGGTCCAAGGGCTATTATAATTTATGGGCAAAATTCAGTAGGATACCACCTTACAAGTTCTTTAGCATTTTAATAAAATGTTGTAAATCATAATGGAAATGGAACAGATTTTACCATGCTGTGAAGTATAGTTCATTCAGAACAACGGATACCAGGAGAAGAGCTGATAAATTCTTATCTTTAGTAGGTCCTACCTGTGATATGTAAGGCATGATATAAGTATGTCAGGCTTGGTAGATGTGAGGTAGGACTTAATAATTGTTTGAATCCTCACCCTCGGCACAATATTCGATGCCCTATCCTTCAATTTTTGCTATTTTGCAAGGGCTTATAATGTGTTTCCCCTTCACAGTGTATTAGACAGCTTTGCAAAATTTCTGGCTTTGTGTCTACTCAAATAATTTGTTTTGGATTATTATTTTTTTATTTGAGGGAACCTGCTGTGATCGAGACTGAGATCCCCTAAATAACATCTGTGTGTACATATAGACGTATCACACTTAAAATCCTTGCAGCAATTTTGTTGTTCATTCTCAGGCTGTTTCATGTAAATATCAACCCTATTGCTGCAAGTTTCTACTAAGGGATGAAGGACAGTTTAAACTGATGTACTTCATCTTGAAGCAAGAAAAGCAAACAAAACATTTGAACTGCAGAAAGAGACACTCTTTGTTGCAGTGGGACACAAAGACTCAATACGGACTTGACTTCCCAGTCTATAAAACTTTTTAAAAACAGCTACATTTTACCCTGGGCTGATAAACTGCTTACTGAGACTAATAGAAAAATCCTATCTGCTACTCAGCTTGATCTCTTCCCTCAACCTATTTTCTATGAGCATGCAGCTGTCTCAGTCTTAGGCCTACATGTCTGCAAAAATAAACCTGGTGTATAAACAACCCTGGGAGGGAGGGGTGATTCCCCCTCTCCTCCTCCTCCTCCTACTTGCGAAGTATGGGCTAATGATTTATCAATGATAAGAATTGGAGAACCCTCTCAATTAACTTCGCTGACGTTATTGATGAATATCAGGTGGGCAACTTGTAGTTGTTGGACTGTAACTCCCATCAGCCCTCGCCAGCATAACCAATGGTGAAGGATGATGGGGGTTGCAGTCAACAACATTTGGAGTGCCACAAGTTGCCCACCCCTGATGTATATTATACACTAGCTGTTGCCCGCAGCTTTGCTCGCGTGGATTTTAGGATTTGGTACAATTGTCCACCCGCTGTCAACTCTTACAAACCACCATAAGTATGGGGTCGGGACATGTCAAAATATGCATCGGCACTTGCATAGTTGTTTCCATCACTGTCATGGGACATTAGACAGAATTCATCCCAGTTTTCAATGACATGATCAACTATTTGTTCACGTACTACCCTACCTAGATTTTGACTGCCATACATAATGAAAGATAGTGCCCGGAATAGGCACGCTCCATCGCCTACAATTGGTACGGCTGAGTGTGGTATCATCACACCATTTACATTTAAATTTTCAATTTGCATTTTGAATTTATTTTTTTATGGAGAAGAAGAAAAAAACAGGTTTAAAAATGAAAAAGGTTCCCCCCCCCCCTCCTTGAAGGCCTGCAAGAGCTGTATGGAAAAGATACAGTGTCTCACTGTCTCTGACTGAAAGTGTAATGTTTAGGCTGGGTGCTGGCAGCAGAAATCTTTTCTGACAGAAATGTCTGATCTTAAAGAAAAATCAGGTTAATCCTGAGAGTCTACAGGTGATGGAGAGTGACCATGCCAAGTTTGGGGTAGATCCGTCAAAACGTGATGGAGCCTATGCGACGATGCCCCCCACACAACAGTCATTCAGTCAGTTAGTCATTTAAAAAGTTTCCCTCCCTTTTCACCCCCTCAGAGAACATTCTAAATGGCCTAGGGGAGATTTGCATACCCACTCCTATTGGCCCCTGCAGGAATTCATACGAACATTCTAAGTGTCGTATGGGCTATTTGCATAACTGCTCCTATTGGCTCCTGCAGCAATTATGAGGTGAGGCCGATTTGCATAACTGCTCCCCTGTTGTTTTGCCCTTAGGAGATAAGAGAGTGGGGCAATTTCCCCCCTTTTTCACCCCCTTGGGGATGGAATTTCCAAAAATCCTTCCTTAGTGGGTGTCTATGTCATAAAAACAATGTTCCTTCAAAATTTCACGTTCCTAGATTAAACAGTTTGAGCTGGGCTGTTGATGAGTCAGTCAGTCAGTCGACTTCTTCTGTTATATATATATATAGATAGCAGTGATAAGCTTTACAGTTCCAGTTTGCAAAGAAAATAAGGAAGCCATATATGGCAGAGACCCACTCATGACCTCCAGCATTTCATAAATGAAAAAGGAAAACATTTGTAACATCCCTATATCCAGGGATGGGGACTCGGACTCAAGGACTTGACTCGTGAGTCAGACTGAGTCCCCCCTCTGACTCGACTCGGACTCGAGTCTCAATATTTTTAATGGGACTCGAGACTCGACTCGCGACTTGAGACCAAGGACTCTTCAACATCCCTGGGCTGTGCCAGAAGGAGTGGAGAGGAGCGTGATTGCCGGCGAAGAGCACATGGAAGCGAGGTGTGCCGCTGCTCAGCCACTATGGACGGCTACCAGGACTGCAGCCCCAACAGTGTGTCAAGATTTATTTTGATTGATGTGTTGCGTACTTGGGAGAGGCAGAAGAAGGACCTGAGATTACTCTGTGTGGCTGCTCTGAGTGTGTTTCTGGTTCCAGCAAGTTCATCACCAGTGGAGCGGGTGTTCAGTGAGGGTGGAATTGTGATGAGGTCTCACCGTTCCAGAATGGGGGCCAAACATTTAGAAAAAATCATGTTCCTCAAATGCAACATGGATAAGTTTTAGGAAGTACAGCAAGTTTATTTTTTAAAATCATTTTTCTAAAATGCAACCTTTCAGACATTTTGGGTTTGGCTGCCTCTGCCTGCCTGTCTGGGGTTCCCAGCCTCCTCTGCCTGCCTGGTCTCTTCTTGACCAGTTCAACAGTTGAATTGTCCAAAACAAAGGCCTCTGCCTGCCTGCTTTGGGGTTCCCTGCCTCCTCTGCCTGCCTGGTTATTTTGGGTTTTTCTGCCTGGTCTGTTCTTGCCAAAATCAGTTGCAGAGTTTTGAAATAAAAAGGCACACTTCTGCCTAGAATTTATTTAAACCACACATCTGAAGTAGCCTTATTTTGTTGGGAAAAAACCCCATTGATTTTAATAGGGACTCGTGGAGTCAGCTTTGGGAGTGACTCGTGACTCGTGACTCACCATTTTGGACCAAGGACTCGGACTCGAGACTCGGGTCCAAAGACTCGTGACTCGACTCGTGACTCGAGACCAAGGACTCTTCAACATCCCTGCCTATATCTCATACAAAGGATCACTGCCCCAAAGCCTCTTGCCAGCAAATTGCTAAAGCTTCTACTCCAGCAGCTGTATGCTGTATTCTTTTACTTTACAATAGCTTGTCCTCCGTCAATTTAAAAGCCAAGAGGGTGTTTGTTCTTTGGGTTCAAGACAGATTTAGTAAAATATAATTGTCCAACAAATCACTAGTTCTAGGGTGTCTGTGTGTCCTACTTTACAGAGGACAGTCCTTTTCCAGTACATCTTTGATGGCTGCAAATGACTTCACGGGTTTATAGTCTGGACTGACCTTCTTTCTCACCTTTCTCTCTCAACTGTTTTATCTGTCTTTAGAACACCAAGCCCAGATTCCATCAAAGTATTACTCGCTCAAACCACAGCCTGCTTTCACTGCCTTTTTATCTTGTCTAGCCTGCCCTTGAGGATCCTGATGATCGCTAAGACAATTTTCCTTCTTTCCCACTTTCAGCTTAAGATTCTACCAGTTTTAATACTGCACATCCTGAAGTTTGTTGCAACATTTGATCTTCAGGAACCTAGATTTATTGCCAGGCTAAATTTAGATATTTCTTTTAGACCGTAGTATTGCTACTGAAAACTCTGATGATTCATCTTGTAATTAATGGCTAGAGTTGACCCTAGTTCTAATGAGGTCCTCATTACTATCTAGTCACCCAGCAGCAATTGTGTGATCCTATCCAGTTTACACATTCTTTGACATATAATAAGAGTGGGCTGTTAAAATAGCATTTAGTTCCATGTGGCTCATTCTGTGTCTATCTCTAAAAGACTGCAAGAGTTATGGAGCAACCATTCCCAACATGAAGAGCAAGGAGCAAGAAACTGGTTCAGCGGAATATATATATAAATGCACACACGCATATACATGCACATACCAGTGATTACCACTACCACAGATGTTATCAAAGCAAAATAATTGCATTAAAACTGGGGAGGGGATTAAATGTAACCACACTCTATGATTAATTGAAATAAAGCTTGACTGTTGCGATCCTTGTCTTGGAAACATTGTCTAAGCACACAGGACTGTTGCGAGTTTGGTTGTCTGATTACTGTGAATGGGTTTTGCAGGAAGTGTCACCAGATGGGAATGAGTCAGGGATTTGACACAAGAACTTTGATGTTCCTTTAATGGCTGTGAATATTTTTCTCCTGCGTGAACAACTCACCTGCGCAGGTAGGATCTGATACTAGTGCTCTGCAGATGTGTGTGTGCGTGTGTGGCAGCCAAAAGTACATGTGGGGTATTGCCACATGTATTTTTTCTTCTTCTGTACTGTAAATAGCAACCACTGGGGTGTGGGGGAGCAATCAGGATCAGGATCACAGCAGCATGCAGGGTCTTGATGAAAACCATCCCCACTGCTGCCATGGACTCAATGAAAATCAGCCCCCTGAAGCTGCTATTTGGCACAGGAAGGCAGGCAGCTCCCATTAGCCCTGAGTTTGACCCTGAAAAACACCAGTTTTGAATCAAAGATGCAGACTGGGGGAAGGGGCGGGAAAGAGATTCTAGTTGTGGGGGGGATGAAACTGGGGTTGTAGCCTTGGTGGGTGGTCAAGGGGTTACTCAAACTCTCTGGGAGTCATTCTGCTGTATGTATATTATTTATTTATTTATTACATTTCTATATTCCCCAATAGCCAAAGCTCTCTGTAGGACAGCCTATTTGTTTCTACTGTGCTCTGCTTGTATATTTGTACATGAATTAGATATTAGGTTATGATCCCAAGCACACGCTAGGGCAGCCTTCCCCCACCTGGGCCCTCCAGATGTTTTGAACAACAACTCCCAGTATTTGTGACCATAGGCCATTGCAGGCTGGAGCTGATGGGAATTGAAGTTCACAACATCTGGAGGGCACCACATTGGGGAAGGTTGCTCTAAGGAGTAAGTCCCATTGGCCTCAGTCAACATATATAGGATTCTGCTGAAGTTTTCATGGTGCTCTCTTATCCAAAAGAAACTAAGATCTGGTTCACACACAATGATAACCCAGAGTACAGGTTGAATATGGGTTGTTGTTGAATTGTGGGTTGTCATTACATGCGAACCCTGCACTATGATTTTAACGATGGGTTGTTAACTATGAACAACCCAGAGTTCACAGCCCAACAACAAACAATAGGTTCTCTTCCTGGGTTGTTCGTGGTTAACAATCCATAGTTAAACCATAGTGCAGGGTTTTAATGTAACGACAACCCACAGTTCAACAACCACCCACGATTCAATGACAATCCATACTCAACCCATACTCTGGGTTGTCATTACTTGCGAACCATGCCGCAGTCTGTCAGCACTGCCCTGGGGACCTCCTCACAGTTTCAGGAAGTGGGAAATACATAGCAGTACTAAAGTTACCAGGTGTGAACATGTTATGAGGAATTATTATTTGAGTATGATCAAGTGTTTTGTAGACAGTATGGTTTTTAAGTGCATGTTTTTCCAAAAGATACTATGAAGGACTGTGAAAGCGCACAGTAAATGAAAATAGACCAACCGCTATTGAAATAAAAAGAACAAAATAAAACCAGTGTTTTAAGACTGAAAAGGAAAGGAATTTTGATATTCACAGCAACAATGACCTAGGGACAGTATTCCTTGTATTCCATTGAGTCATTTGCTTTTGATGGTTTTAAACTAGTATTTCTTGTGAAAATTCAAGTAATTCTGCAACATATTTTTTTAAGGCACTTAATACATTTCAGAACTCATGGCAAGGCAAGGCTGGTTTTTTTGTAGAATTCCCAGCCAACCAGTCTTTACTAGTCCAATTAGTAAAACTGTTTTCTATTAGCTAGCCCAACCTTCCTCGATCTGGCACCCTCCAGATGTGTTGGACTACAACTCCCAGAATCCCCCAGTCAGCATATTAGCAGTGTCACTGCTAATAAAAGTGCCAGCGCTGCTTCCGAGCACTGGCTCTGTTACACCACTGGCTATTAGGTGCCAATAACATACCATCAAAACCTATTCTTCACCTGTACTTAGCATGGTGTGTTATTGTGTCACCTAACAGCATGCATTGATGTCAGGAGCAGACAACATATATTGGATATGTGTGCCAATGTGTAAAAGTGCTGTCATATGCACATGACAGCTCGCGCCCAGCTGAGCTGTTCAAGGTGGTTAGGGGGCTGAGTCAGGCGCCCCCCATCCTGAATCAGATTTTAGAACCTTCAGTAGCTCGCTGTGATGCTTTCAATGAGTTTTTTGCGGATAAAATCTCTCAGATACGAGCCAACTTGGACGCCATCGTTGGTACAGAGGTCAACAGTGGGGTGTCCAGCAACTCTTCTTGCATTATTAAATTAGATCACTTTCAGTCTGTGACTCATGATGATGTGGACAAGCTGCTTGGACTGGTTAAAAAGACTACTTGCCCTCTCGATCCTTGCCCATCCTGGTAGTCCAGGGAGGGGAGACAGTAAAACAATTTTTGTTGAATATTGTTAATGCCTCCCTAAGAGAGGGTAATTTTCCATCACGCTTGAAAGAAGCAATTGTTAGACCGCTTCTGAAGAAGCCCTCCCTTGATCCCCTGGATTTTAATAATTATAGGCCAGTGAGTAATCTACCATTTTGGGGCAAGGTAATTGAGAAGACAGTGGCCATTCAACTCCAAGCTGTCTTGAATGAAACCAATTATCTAGACCCATTTCAAACCGGCTTCAGAGTGGGATAAGGAATGGAGACTGCCATGGTCGCCTTGGTGGATGATCTTCATCTGGGAATCTATAGGAGGAGTGTGTCCCTATTGATTCTTTTGGACCTCTCAGCGGTGTTCGATACCATTGACCAAGGTATCCTTCTGCACCGCCTGAGGGAGTTGGGGGCGCTGCTTTGCAGTGGTTCCGCTCCTTCCTTTCAGGACGGTTTCAGATGGTGTCACTTGGGGATAATTGCTTCTCTAAAAAGGAGCTGTTATGTGGAGTCCCTCAGGGCTTCATTCTGTCTCCGATGGTGTTTAATATTTACATGAAACCACTGGGAGAGATCATCAGGGGATTTGGGGCTGGGTGTTATCAGTATGATGATGACGCCCAAATCTATTTCTCCTTAACATCTATATCCAAGGAAGGTATGACTCCTCTGAATGACTGCCTGAGGTCAGTAATGGGCTGGATGAGGGAGAACAAACTGAAGTTAAATCCTGGCAAGACTGAGGTGCTCATCATGAAGGGTCCTAATTCAGGAATTGAGGTTTGTCAACCAGTTCTGGATGGGGTTGCACTCCCCCTGAGGGAACAAGTTCGTAGCTTGGGAGTACTTCTTGACCCAACCCTGCTCCTGGCACCTCAGGTGGAGGCGACAGTGAGAAGTGCCTGTTATCAGCTTCAGCTGATATGCCAGCTACGCCTATTCCTGGAACATGTGGACTTAGTAACGGTGGTGTATGCGCTGGTAACCTCTAGACTGGATTTCTGTAATGCGCTATACTTGGGGCTGCCTGTATATTTGGTTCGGAAACTTCAACTAGTGCAAAATATGGCAGCCAGGTTGGTCTCTGGGACACCCTGTGGAGACCATATAGCACCGGTTTTAAGATCTTTACACTGGCTGCTGATTTGTTTCCGGGCAAAATATAAAGTGCTGGTTCTTACCTTTAAAGCCCTACATGGTCTGGGTCCAAGGTACCTTAGGGAACTGCCTCCTCCCTTATGTTCCACCACGCCACTTAAGGTCCTCTGAGGGTCAGCTGTTGCAGCTGCCCAATGTGAGACTGGAAGCTGTACCTCGAAGGACTTTTTCCTTTGCTGCCCCTCAGTCGTGGAATGATCTGCAGATTGAAATGTGTCTGCTGACTTCTTTGAATGTTTTTAAGCAGGCACTGAAGACTTTACTATAGTATTTTATACCACTTTTATGGAACTTTTATCAATTTTTATGGAATTTTATGGAACTTTTATCAATTTGTATGGAATTTTTATTCTGTTTTTATGCTTAATTGTATTAGTTTTAATTGTATATTATTGTATATTTGTTTTGTTTGATTATGATCTTGTATGCCACCTAGTAGGACATTTGTGTATAGGCGGGATATAAATTGAATAAATAAAATAAAATGAAAAATGGCAGATCAAGTGTGACAGATGCACGCCAGAATATACCCTAAACTGGATGCTCTCCAATATCAGAACCCAGAGGCAAGCTCATCATTATGTATATCCTGTTAATCTGGGAGAGGAAAAAACATCCAAAGAAGATCATTTCTAGGACCGTGAGACATGCTCTGACATGATAACCAGTTTAAACATCTTTTTTGTCTTTGCAGAGGTTTCAGCTAAACTATAGGAGCGCTCAATTCGTGAACGGGTGGTTAACAGAAAATATGGTGAGCCTGTATTGTTCATAGTTGTTTAATATTTTTATCACTACAAAACTGAATAGAAGCCTAATCCATAGGAAGGATTCCCTTTTTTCCCTTTACAAGCATAGCCAAGCTGCAATTTAGGTTTACAATGCACAAGCAATTGCTCTGCTTGTGGACATCCCCATCCATTTCTGAGTAGCATTTTAGGGATTGAGTAGAATGATTGGATTGGATGGCAGTCAGCAGTAGGAGAGGCTGGAAGACAGATTGTGGAATGTACTCTGGGAGCGAAACAGCCTTATTAATCCAGGTACATCTTGGTATCTGTCCCATTCCTGGACTTAATATGTCACTTGGCAGCAGAAGCCAATGTTGACTTTTTATCTGCCTTGGTATTACTGCTTCATACCATTCTTGTTTACTATCTGAAACCACAAAGTATCCTCTTAGTCTGCCCATTGTCTCCTGAAGATACATGAAGTCCCTTTGCACTTAGTATATTCCTGATCATGGAGAAGGCGGGGGGGGGGGCAGAATAATATTGCAACTGAGCTAATACAGAGGGAACACAAAAATATTACCAATTCTTGCTGAGCCTGTCATAGATATTAATAATCCCTCAGCCATCTTCTAGAACAGTGATGGCGAACCTTTTTGAGCCCGAGTGCCCAAACTGCAACACAAAACCAACTTATTTATTTCAAAGTGCCTTAAATTTGGCAGGAAGGGGGGGGCACTAGCTAATCGCGCCCTGCTCTGTCTCAGGGCACGGCTCTTCACCGGGCGTGCAAAGATTCGGGCACGCGTGCGCTGTGCTTCTGAGCTGTCTCTTCAGTTAGAAGGAGGGCTGGGTACCGCTTCTGGGGGTGGAGATGTTGGAGTGTGCCTGCCTGTGGAGGCCAGCAAGGAATGAGTGGAGAGGAGTTACTATGGAAACCCAACGCTGAATGCAGAAGGGGACGGTCTTTTCTGGCGACCAATGGCTCGCGTGCCCACAGAGAGGTCCCTGCATGTCAGCTGTGGCACCCGTGCCATAGGTTCGCCATCACCGTTCTAGAAATTTATTCCTGGAATTGGATTTTGGATCTCTACACTAGACTCTTTCTACCAGGAAATATTTGTGGTTAACCAGTTTGCTTGAAGTTCAGGCAAACTGGCACAGTTGTGTGTCTGTGCCAAGATGAACACAGATGCAATTACTCTGTTGCCCACGCTATGGCCCCCTCCTCAGTACAGTCATGTCTTGGATTGAGAGCATAATTCATTCCGGAAACGTGCTTGTAATCCTAAACACTCTTATATCAAAACGAAATCCCACCAAAAAAATTTGTACAGAGATTTTTAATTTAAGCCATACTACAGTACTTGTATTGCAAGACGTCGCTTGTATATCAAGTAAAAAAAAATCTCTGCACAGACACATCACAACACTGGAAAAAGCAAAAAAAAACCTCTACACAAATGGACATGGGGGCACATCTCCAGGCCATGTGTTGCCCCAATGAGTTCCCTATGTATCCATTTCTCAGTAGTTTTCTTCCTTCAAAATAGATGCAAAAAATAATCAGCAATCCTTAGTCTAGGAAATGCAGTTCAAATGGAGGTCATATTGGTGTACAGTAATACCTTGGATTGCAAGTAACTTGGTTTGAGATCATTTTGCAAGACAAGCAAATTTTTAAATATTTATTTAATATATTTTTGACTTGATATACAAGCGACGTCTTGCAATACAAGTACTGTAGCACGGCTTAAATTAAAAATCTCTGTACAATTTTTTTTGGGCGGATTTCGTTTTGATATAAGAGTGTTTTGGATTACAAGCACGTTTCCGGAACGAATTATGCTCTCAATCCAAGGCATGACTGTACTTACTCTAATCAGTAATCCTGATATCACAAGTCTTTTATTTATTTCTACACATTGTATTTTTAAAAAAAGATTCAGGGTTTGCTGTCTATTGAGTTGCTGTGGTGGGGACAGGGACAATCACAATCTATGGAAATAAAGACATGGGGCAGGGTTTGTAAGGAAGGATGGTATCCATGGGAAGTGTGAAGGAGGTATTCAGAGTGCCGCAGAATCCTTTTTAGCTTCTGGATCTGTGAGACCCGTTCAGATCACATCATCTGGATGTGGTGGGTTGGAACCATGGCCAAAAAGCTTCTACTTGAGGTTGCATCTTCACATGACATACACTTTGGAAGATAAATGCAATTACTCTGTTGCCCACGCTATGGCCCCCTCCTCAGTACAGTCATGCCTTGGATTGAGAGCATAATTCATTCCGGAAACGTGCTTGTAATCCAAAACACTCTTATATCAAAACGAAATCCCCCCAAAAAAATTTGTACAGAGATTTTTAATTTAAGCCATACTACAGTACTTGTATTGCAAGACGTCGCTTGTATATCAAGTAAAAAAAAATTAAATAAATATTTAAAAATTTGCTTGTCTTGCAAAACGCTCTCAAACCAAGTTACTTGCAATCCAAGGTATTACTATACTGATATCCTGACATGCTGAAAGCTTTTTCTCACTGTTTTCCCCCTTCTGAACCACCTGGTTATTTACTACTAGCCTATCAAAAGAATTAAGTAATGTGTCATTAAAGAAACTCCTACAAAGTGAGAGCCAGTGTGGCGTAGTGGTGAGAGTGTTGGACTGGGACTCGGGAGATCCGGGTTCTAGTCCCCGCTTGGCCATGAAACTCACTGGGTGACTTTGGGCCAGTCACTGACTCTCAGCCTAACCTACCTCACAGGGTTGTTGTGAGGATAAAATGGAGAGGAGGAGGATTATGTAAGCCACCTTGGGCTCCTTGCAGGAAAAAAGGCAGGGTATAAATATAATAAATAAATAATAAATAATAAATAAGCCGCCTTGGGTTCCTTGCAGGAAAAAAAAGGCAGGATATAATAAATAAAAGTTGGTTTTAAATTCTTCCAGTGGTGATGTCTAGCTGGAGACTACTCATTTGATATCCTGATAAAACTAGTAACTCCACTGAAAACTTGCCTTTCTGTCATTATCCAAACCCCTCATGTTGTTTGCTTGTTCCGAGGCACACTGCATGCTCTGAGTCACTCCAGAAAAGATCAAACAAAAATCAGGTTAGCACCCATGTAACCTGCTTATGAATCAAGGCATTATGTCAAACAAATACTACAGAGAGGTGAAAAGGAAATCCTTGACTGTAACTCAGTTAGACACCTGCATGAATCCCGAAGCCAATGTGTTTAAAATCCCAGTACAGCGGTAGTTATTTTTATGGCCCTTTTTGTGACAAAGAAAAGAATGCTGCCAGAGAGCAATATTCCACAAGCGCCCCACCTCAAAAAGCTTCTGTTTTGTCTGGAAAAGAAGGTTGGACAGATCTAGTAAGCTAGGACAAAATACACTTGACATTTTTTCGCCCATTTCTCTATTGAAATGGACAAGGGAGTGTTCCTACCCTTTATATTCTTGGTGTGGGACCTTCTGAAATCATTAATGCTCAATCCTCCCCTTGTCCTAATCTAATCAAAGCAACACTGTATCACCTATTGATTTTCTATGGGCAGCTCAGAGATTTCAAGTGCGCTTTACAAGAACTACTTTAAAACTCCATCTAAAACCTAGGTTCCCCTCTTTTGTTAAGCAGGGAAAGACAATCAACTTTCTTTTGTGCACCTGGAAATTGCTGTTCCAGGACCACCCAACTCTTTTGTGAGTCTTTGTAATCAAAGGTTATAACTGTCTTAGAACTGCCGAGCTCAGTAGCCATATACAAGTGTTCCTGAAAAGGCTTAAGTAAACACACAAATGGGGCTGTGCTGCACAGCCTGTACCCCAACATGATGTTATAGCCCCCCAGGCACCCATGCATACAGTGCAAACATCTGGAGGGATGGGCCCTACACACAGACAGCCACACAGGAGGCATGATAGAAACACAGGAAGCTGCTTTATACTGAGTCAGACCATTGGTCCATCTAGCCCAGTATTGTCGACACTGACTGGCAGTGACTCTCCTGGGTTTCAGGCAGGAATATTTCCAGCCCTACCTGGAGATGCTGGAGATTGAACCTGGGACTTTCTACATGCAAAGCAGGTGCTCTACCACTAAGCTATGGCCCCCACCCAAAATTAATTTACAGCTTAATTCTGTAGCTGTAAGTTAAAAACAAACAAACAAAATGAAAACAAAATGAATTGTGATACTGGCACTGCCATCAGCACGAAGAGGTTAGTACAGTCAGAGTGGCCAAATGAAAAATGCAGAAGAATAGTATAGCTCTCTGTTGGATTTACCCAGCAGAAGCATAGCAAAACATTCAAGTAGCTTGGACAAGGCCAGACACGTTTTTGCCAGATTCCCAGTTTAATGTGCACTTCACTTTTGAACTTGCAGTTTAAATAAAATCAACTTAAAGCAAGCAAATAGTCAAAAGCTTAAATCCTTTGCAAGTTTCTGGGTAGAGTGATCAGCATTTTCCGGGATTAACACTCAGCAAGCTTTGATGAGCAGCACTGGTGGAACATTAACCTTTATAGATTTCATAGATTTCATAGATCATAGAGTTGGAAGGGGCCTACAAGGCCATCAAGTCCAACCCCCTGCTCAATGCAGGAAACTAGAGGAGGGGTCTCCCATCCAAGTAATAACCAGGCCTGACCCTGCTTAGCTTTCCACACTCAGACAAGCTGAGCCAGCGTGAGCCACAGGCCTGTTTTGTTCTTGCTCTTTTACCGTGTGTCCCCAGTCATGTGTGTACCCTGACACGGAAGTGTACCCATGTAACTGGTTGACACATGTAAGTATTGATCCTGGGCCAAGAAGCAAGATGCACCATGGGTAGTTTGCACTTCCATGTACACTGGGGCAGCCTTCCACAGCCTGGTGCTCTCCAGGTGTTCTGGACTTCAACTCCCATCAGCCCCAGCCAGCATAGCCAATGGCCAGGAATGCTGAGAGCTGTACTCCAAAACATCTGGAAGACTTAATTAAGATAGGGACTTGGCAATCAGAAAAACATTGTCAAGTTCTGGAATCTCCATTCCATTCATACCAGTGGGTTGCTCTTGATGAATTGAATTAGAGGTCAGCTTGTGCAGGGCCCTTGTGCCCTGGCTGATCCTAAACATTTGCTTTAGGACAAAATGGAGATATTAGAATTAAAATGTGTGAGGAATATCCTCCCAAATAGTAGGGCAACTGGGCTTCTCAGTAACAAATGTCGCTAATTCCCAGTGAACTTTATGAGCATCAGCATTCCCAATGGCAATATTGCTGTGGATTAGGTTCTGAATTTAGATCTTCCAGTTCACATTGCAACACTTCAGACCACTGACATGCACATTATGCTGAAATAGTAGCTAGTGATGCTCTTTACACCCATTGTAACATGGTCTGGAATATGAATTTGTCTGCTTCTTAATGTCCAGCTCAGTTGTGCTCCATCTCCCCCCGAAAGTCTTATCTGGCTCAGATAGTAATCTATGCTGGTGTGTCTCCCCAGCAGCTCAGCTGTGTCCCATGTGCAAGAACCCTTGAGACATGTAGTTTCTGGGGTGCCTGATATCCATAATATGGACTCAGGCACCCCAGGGAACTAGGCTTTCCAGATTGCCCAGTATCTGGGATGCTACTGCCAGGAACGCCTCACATGGAGGCCTCCTGCAAGAGTTCTGTAGTAATGGGTAAATTTTAAGGCTTAATTTTAAGTGTTCACTATATTTGGTTCAAACTTGGGAGCTGTTTCACATGACACAACAGCCCAGCATGGGTTAATTAACCCCCAAGGGGCCGCTGTGCACTCCAGCCACCATTTTGAATATTCACCCCGACTGTGGGTTGTTGTGTCGTGTGGACCCAGCCACAGTGGGTTATGCAAGTATTAAACCTCTGCATAACTCATGGGGCTGGTTCGCATGACCCAGCCTGCAGGCGGGGTAGGCACCACGGGGCTATCCGTGGGGTCCGGCAGGGCGCCGCAGACGACCTGCGCCCCGTGCACGTGGGCAGACCCCGGTGGAGCTGGAAGTCCCCGCACCACAGTGCGAGCCTCCCTGGCGCTAGGGGGCGGGGGCTCGGGATGCCCAGAGGGGCCATTTGCCCCTACAGGCTGGAGCGGCGGCAGCTCCGACCGCTCTGGGCAGCCGCCTCTGTGTGGACCCCGCGGGACAGCCGCCCACTGTTCGCACGGCAGGGTGGCCACGTGCGGTAGGGGCTTACCCGTCTACTGCCCATGGTCACTTTGTGTGCGTCCCGCACGCGGCCGCCCCGCGGGGGCACCCCCAGTCAGCGTTCACACGACACGGGAACCGCGGGGGACTTCTGCTCCCATGGTCTGTTGTTTAACCCTCGCACATAACCCACAGTGGCCAAGTTTGCATGACATGACAACCCCTGGCTGGAGGCTGAATATTTAATTTGGCACTCCAAGCACCACAGTTCACGGTGGGTTAAATAACCCACGGTGAGCTGTAGTGTGTCCTTCAAACCAGGTGAAAGACGCCACCAGGCCCGGTGCAAGGCAATTTGGTGCCCTAGGCAAGATCAGATATTTAGCGCCCCCCCTTCCCACTTGAGCCCTCCCTCCCTCCAGCCCTATGCCCATTATGAAATAAATTTTCCTCCCTGGGAACTGCCGAGCCTCATAGAAAAACTTTGTGGACTTTGAGACTTTTCCTTTGTGTTCACAAGGAAAGCAAAGAGGCAACATCAGCCCAGCTATGCCAGGAACTCCCAAGGGCCTTCTCCTACTCCATATATATGTAAAAGCCTGTCTCCTCCTGCAGGCAGCACAAGGGATATGAAAAAAGGATGAGAGAGAGGTGTGGTGGCGCTACCTGTGAGGAATAGAGGCAAAAGGGCGTCTTGCAGCCTGTCCTACCTCGCAGGGTGGAGGTGCAGAGACACCGGTTTGACTCGTACACCTTCTGGGTTGCCGGGGGGGGGGGGAATGCATGTAGTAGAAACATAGCAAAGAGAGAGCCCGTGGATCATCTGGTTCAAATTTAGGAGGGGATTTACGAAACTTGCTGCTTCCCCTCCTCTCTCTATCACTTTGTTGCAATATTTCTTTATCAGAATAATGTATATTATCCTGTCTTTCCCTTTACCAGCCTAGTGCTCAAGGCAGACAACAATATTCAAAGTACAGTAAAGAAAACATCAACAGCTCAGGGCACAATCCTAAACACGTTGAGGCAGAAAAAAGCCCCGCAACACGCTGGGAGTTGTGGGGCTTTTTTCTACCTCAACGTGCATAGGATTGCGCATGGCTGGCTGGGGAATGCTGGGAGTTGTGGGATTCCCCCCCCCCTCCAAACACGCACAGGATTGCATCTAAAACCATTTAAAACCAAAACACAGAAAAGCATGGTAAATAATTAAAACATTGGAGCCCCAGCTAGCTTAAAATACCTTTCCCTCCCTCCCTGGTTGCTGGAAATAACTGCTTTCAGGGGACCTTGAGCTGAAGAACCTGAGGCTCAAGGTTGGTGAGCGAGGGCGAAGGAGGTGTTTGCAGGTGCATCCTTGAGAGGGAAGGCGAAGGAGGTGTTTGTAGGTGCATCCTTGAGAGGGAAGGCGAAGGAGGTGTTTGTAGGTGCATCCTTGAGAGGGAAGGCGAAGGAGGTGTTTGTAGGTGCATCCTTCCAGCCGCCCACCAGCCTCCCATCATTGGCCCCTGCCCGCCTCCCCTCCTCCAGTCTGTAGCCTTCTCTGCCTCTTTTGATGCTGGTTGTGAGGAGGAGCCTGCCTGCTGCTGTTCCTGGTAACGAGCTGGAGGAGAGAGAGGGAGGGGTGCGCTTCTTTTGCCTTCCCTTCCCCGCCACAGGACATGATTGGTAAAACAAACTTGGGAAAATACGTGATGTATTTTTTTTCCCCCCAAGGCATTTCTGGCGCCTCCTTTAGCCCGGCGCCCTAGGCAGCTGCCTAGTTGGCCTAATGGTAGCACCGGCCCTGGACGCCACCCTCAGGGCGCTCTTGTGCTTTGCTTTCATTTTCCTATTCAGTTCAGTTTGCATGTTCATCAGCAACCAGCAGCTTGTGATTCGGGCCTACAAAAATGAGTAGATTCTGACCTTTTAAAAGTGAGGAACTTAACAACCTCTCTGTCGCCACTGTTTCAAAAATAAGTTTAGGGGAAGGGAAGGGGAAAGTGGGACAGAATTTTAGGGGGTCACGAGGGGTTGGGAGGAGGCTGTCAGACCCGCTGTCCTCCCAGCTATGTCACCAGGAATGTAATTGATTCAGATTCAGAATTGAGCTAAAGAAAAAACCTGAGCAATTTTCTTATTTTCTGAGAGGGGAAATAGCTACACTTGCCAAGCCTAGCTCAGAAATTAGATGTGGGATGTTTACCCATCCCTAGTGGTAGAGTGTAAGGCTGCTCTTCCTCATCCTTGCGACTCCTACAAGCAATGGTTGGGGAGGTGAGAATAGATCATTATTAGTCATTCTGCATGGTGCTGTCTCTGGGCAGGTGTCTGATGATGGTGGTGGAAGCATTGCTCAGATGCTATAGAGTCACTCTGGAGTGGCTACGTTGCAGTTGATGCATTTGAAGTTCTTGTAATGTGACAGTTGCGGTGTGTTGCTGCTGGGTGAACATAGGATAACAATGAACCTACACCAGTGCAAAACAAAGTGCAGTGACATTATCTGGGTGATATGAGAAGACTGCCTGAAAAGATGGGTGTCATTTCTATTATACCCAATTTACAGACCAGGAACTGAGATGGAAATCATGACTTGCCCAAGGCCACCAATAAAACTCATAGCTGAAACAAGATTTCAAACTATGGAGCTAAATCCAGCACATTATATAGGACCAGCGTGGCCAATGAAACATAAAATATGTACACACACATACACACACACACATAATTTAGACAGGATCCTTAGTATTTCACCTCAGAGTGAGATTAAAAGAAGAATCCATTTTCAGCCCATGACTAAATCTAGTTTATCTATCTAAACAAAAAGCAACGAAGCAGTACCTTAATATACATGCAGTTGGAATGTTTTACTACCTCATACTTTATAAAATCAAAGCTGACTTTCCTATAAAATGTTATATTAAATCATGTTTTCTTCATGAATTATTTTGTCTTTGAAGGAACCCATTCTTTTGACAGTTGGTGAATTAAGTTGACAGCTTGATATGGATGCACATTAACACATGGTAGGATTTATGGGAGCTTGAACTGCAAAATCTAATACTGCTTCTTACACAATTGTCCTTACTTGTCAACAGGAAGACAAGATCAATCACAGGATTTAAAAAGAAATCAGAAATTTTCTCTTCCAGCAAATGTTGTGTATTCAGCGTCTTTGATCTCAAGCGCTGGATATCTATAAAGGCAGGAAATGAAAGTGTGCAGAAGAAAACCCATCCTGGAAAATGTTATTTGTTTTGTTGTAGGTAAAGAACAGTAATTGAGAATGCGTATTGCATTGCAAAAATGGATGGAAGTATGTATCCCATTTGTGTTGTGCAGTGTGAATGGGGACTTCATCGGATAGATGCTTCAGATTCAGATGTGTACCATACATTGTGATTATTGTGTTACAGTACTTCCCCATTACCTGAGGGTGGGAAGTTCCAGTAGCAATGCTACAGAGGTTAATTTCCTTTCTATGAGAGACCACTGGAGACTTATGGCATCTCCTTATAATATTTGCTTCATTTACAAATTTACAAGCAGAGCTTCGTGGAAGCAAACAAGCACTCCTATAGCAGGCAGCAGATCTCCAGACAGCAAACTGTGCAGCCTTCCTAAAGCTGTAAGGCAGTTATAGCTAATTCCACCTATAAACTCTCAGATCTCTCTCCCTGCCCCCCTCTCCTGCATCAGGAAGGGAATCATCTTCTCCAGGCTTTGATGAGTATCTCATTCCAATTAAAGACATCCCCAGTTATCAGTAGAACATCCCCTGTGACTAGTTCCCATTGATCACGAAACATCACCTGACCATTGCTGCCTTTTACTTATTTATTTAAGACATGTGCAATACATGTTTGTAGCCTGGGGGTACTCCTAGATCCATCATTATCGCTGGAGTCCCAAGTGACTATGGCGGCTTGGAGTGCCTTTTACCATCTTTGGTTGTTTCACCAGCTATGGCCTCTCCTGTACAGGGATAGTTTTGCCACAGTGATACAGGCACTAGTAACCTCAAGACCTATGTAGGGCTGCCCTTAAGGCTGCTCCGGAAGCTGGAGCTAGTGCAGAATGCAGTAGCTGGGCTGTTGTCAGGAGCTGCCCCTTTTCAGCATGCAACTCCTTTGCTGAAGGAACTAGCTACCTATCTGCTACCAGGTCAGGTTTAAGGTTCTGGTACTTGTGTACAAAGCCCAAAACAACTTGGGACCAGGTAACCTGAGAGAGCACATTCTCCCATACCAACCTACCTGGTCACTGAGGTCATCAGAAGGCATGCTCCTGGTGGTTCCTCATGGACCTTTGGCCCGACTGGAGTCCACCAGGAGAAGAGCCTTCAGTGTGGTGGCTCCATTTCTGTGAAACTCCCTGCCTCTGGAGGTCAGGCAGGCTCTGACATTGTGCTGCTTTTGGCACCTGCTGAAGACTTCTTTGTTCTGGGAAACCTCTGCTCTCCAACCACCACTGTAATTGTTACTCTGTTTTCATTGTATTGTTTTTGTTTCTTTTCTCTGTTTTTGCCTTTTTACTGTTCACCGCTCCGGAATCTACTTAGATATGGAATGGTATACAAATACTGTAAATAATAATAATAATAATAATATATTATTATTATTATTATTTACGTAGATGTAAGTTTTACTATATTCAATGGCCCTCACTCCCAAGTACAGTAATACCTTGGATTGCAAGTAACTTGGTTTGAGAGCATTTTGCAAGACAAGCAAATTTTTAAATATTTATTTATTTATTTTTTACTTGATATACAAGCGACGTCTTGCTGCAATACAAGTACTGTTAAAAATCTCTGTACAAATTTTTTGGGGGGGATTTCGTTTTGATATGAGTGTTTTGGATTACAAGTACGTTTCCGGAACGAATTATGCTCTCAATCCAAGGCATGACTGTAACTCCAATGCGTATGACTGCAACATTAATATACTGCTTTTGCACACACCCACACCCCGACCCTCCCAGCCACCATGGAAAGCTCCATGGCAGCTTCCTCTCCTGAGCTTGGAGTTGCGACTTTGGGAAGAGAGGAAAAGGGCTTCTTGAGGGCAAGCAAGTGGGTGGGAAGGAGAGAGACAGTGGATTTGTTGGATCCACAAGACTCTCAGCTCCTGTCCCTGTGCCCAGCAGCATGACTCGGCTAGATGGGTTCAGAGTCCTGTCTAGCAAGAAATGCAGGTAAGGAGGGCAGAGAGGCAGAAAGAACCTCCATTGTTCCTCCTGCCCTGCTGGCAAGAGCCTGGCAGGGAACTGGATATTTCGAAGCTTCTGATCTCAGAGGCTTCTGTCTTTTGTGATTGTGCCCTAAATGTACTGTATTACAGAGGAAGTCTGAGCCCGCCCATTCTCTTGGTAGTTTACTCTGAAATATGCAAGCAAGAAGTCCCCAGATCAGATGCTGAAGGAACTGAGAGATCAGTAGAAGCAAAATGAGGGTCTCGAAACAGAGGCTGGACAGCTCTAGCTCTGGATTTCTTGCACTGAGCAAGGGATTGGACTAAATAGCCTCTAAGGCTTCTTCCACTTCTATGAAGGTATGACTCAACACTATTATCCAAGCCTGGATTATCTCTCTGCCCTTGAACAGAATACAAGAAGTGGAATTGACCCTGTTCCATTCCAATTCTTACATGTTGGTTTGAGCTGTAGATTCCTATTGTTTACAGTGGCATTATTATTATTATTTTAAAAAAAGAGTGAACTCTGCTAACTATGTCGTGTTTTTTGTGCTGAAAACCAAGGATGCGCAAAATCAGAATCCAGCCCTTCATTACTTCCCTTTCTTCATGTAAAAACTCCTCGTGCATTTTAAAGATACGGAGTCCTGAAATAATAAGGCTTATCTAGACCCCATGATATTGTCGATGTATTTCTATTCATCCTTT
Organism: Shinisaurus crocodilurus; assembly: GCA_021292165.1. NCBI lineage: Eukaryota > Metazoa > Chordata > Lepidosauria > Squamata > Shinisauridae > Shinisaurus > Shinisaurus crocodilurus. The sequence continues at coordinate 200,671,192 of CM037879.1, forward strand.
AGCATGCATCTAATAAACTAGCGTTATAAAGAATGCAAAGTGCCATTGTTTCTTTATTAGCCTGTATGGCAGAGCACCTGCAATCTCTCTGGCACATCTGGGGCTTCTCTGCAGCAGCTTCAGCCTCCCAGTGATTGGATTTGTGTGTGTGTGTGTAATCAAATGAAGTCTTAAGATATTATTTTTTTCACACATTTGGCTGCAGAGTGAAGCTAGACAGTTATAGCCTGTTACCAAAGTTCCAGGAGACAGCCATTCCCACGTGCCTCCTCTGAGCAAGACGACATGGAGGTTGATTGATGGAAGCCCTGAACTAGTAATACTGCCCCATCGCAGAAGGCTAATTCTAGTTCACCCTGAAAAGAGAGAATGAATCTCAAGATGCTGGGGGGGGGGGGGGGATAGTTTTCTTTTTTAAGAAGCCCAACATGTTTTAGCCCAATATATTATTTATGGCCTTCCTCGTGGGCTATACAGAGACAATACATCAATTTACTGTATCATCAATAACACTGCACAAATACTGTAAAATCGTACACATTGCAAATGCTGCCTATGTATACTTACGATTCTTTAAAAGCCTTCAGAGAACTCTGTCAGGACTGTCTCACACATTTGAAGATAGGCAGGGAAATCATAGTTGAAGGCAATGCATTATATACCGTATACTCTGCTACAGAGGTGTTAATCATAACTCGAGATTAAATGTCAGGGACAATCTGGGTGTCTTGCTGCACAGAAGGGGAGTGTCTCCAAAGGTCTTGATTGCATGAGAGGAGAAAAAAAAATATCCATTTCCTCACTCAGGCCTTGAGGAGTTAAAGATTTAAGTTCCAAAATCCACTCCATTTCTTTTCTACCATATTCTGTGCTTATCACTTCTGCTGCCCAGAATTTCACATCCATGGCATTGTGTTCTTGTTCTATAAAATGACTGACTAATGGGGTGCCTATTCTTTTATTCCTAATAATACAAATGTGCTCTCCAATTCTCTTCTTGAGAGCTTGAGATTTCTTGCCCACATATAATTTTTTACATGGGCACTGAATTACATATGCTACATTTCTGACATTACATGTAGTGAACTGCCTCGAAGAATATTTTTTTAAATTATTCAAAGAATCCTCAAATCCAGTCATTTTGAAAGTATATTTACAGAATGCACAATGTCCACAGGGATGAAGGCCTATTGGTTATAGAGCCAGTATGGTGTAGTGATTAGAGTGTGGGGCTGGGACTTGGGAGATCCGAGTTCTAGTCCCCATTCCACCATGAAGCTCACTGGGTGACTTTGGGCCAGTCACTGACTCTCAGCCTAACCTACCTCACAGGATTGTTGTGAGGATGAAATGGAGAGGAGGATTATGTAAGCTGCCTTGGGTTTCTTGCAGGAAAAAAGGCGGGATATACGTAAATATAATAAATACATACATATAATAAATACAATAATACCTTGGATTGCAAGTATCTTGGTCTGAGAGCGTTTTGCAAGACAAGCAATTTTTAAAAATAAAATTTGACTTGATAAACAAGCGATGTCTTGCAATACTAACCGCTCGCCTCGAGCGGGCGGAACGGGCAATTGGCCCCGCTCATGCCCGCCAGAGACTCGCTTTGATATAAGAGTGTTTTGGATTACAAGCACGTTTCCGGAACAAATTATGCTTGCAATCCAAGGTATTACTGTATACATACATATTGGTGCTGTTATTTACATGAGTTTCTTTGTTTGTTTCCATTAAACTTACTCCTAAGAGATCCCTTATGTTTTAGTAGTATCAAATGTTAGTCCTACGTAGGGTAGACCCATTTAAATGAATGAGACTTAAATGAGTCACAACTAACTTAAGTCCCATTCATTTCAATGGGTCTACTCTAAGTAAGACTACCATCGGATACTACCCTCTGAATTCTTTTAAAGGAAATCAGCAGATTATCCTGACACCCTGGTACACCATGTAAAATGTGCCAGTACTTTTTAATGTTTCTCTGTAAGCTGTTAGTTACATGATTAAATGTTAGGCTACAAGTCAAACAGCTAGAAGGTATTTTTTCTTATTTTCTTAAAAGATCACACTGCTGCTGAGGCTTTTGCCAGACTGTTACTCACCACCCTCATCAGGTAACCCCTGTCTAATAGTTGTTTTTTCAATGTCTGGGATTCATGTAAAAAGCTGTTCTCAAATGAATAATTCCGTTTCAGCCTAAGGAATCATCCATGGAGTAGATTGTTTCTACGTGACTTGGAATGTGAGCCATCATATCTCAAATAGGTGTTTCTAGAGGTGGCTTTATAAATGGAGTGATCATTCTTTTTTGTAATTGTCAGACCCAAGAAGCTGATTACCTTGAAACTGTAATGGGTATCAAACTGGATGTCTTGTAAATTTACCCAATCTTGTAAATTTGTCTTGTAAATTTACCTGATCAAAACATCTCTTTAGATCTGACTCGCGGCCCCTCCAAATAAAAACGGCATCATCAATATACCTGTACCAATTGATAAGATGCATGGAGAAGGGATTTTCAGAAGAAACAATATTTTGTTTGTATATTTCCATAAATAGATTGGCCAGCTTGGCTGCATCCCATAGAAACCCCTTTGATTTGCCAATAGAAATGATTGTCAGATTTGAAGTACGGTAGTTCTTACACAGAGCCAACACAGCTAATGTTGTCCAAAAAATGAGCTGGAGGGTGCCTGACTTCTCTTTTACCTAACATGCAATTTATAGTGGTCAAAGCTTGGTCCTGAAATATATTAGTGTAGAGGGGTATCACATTCATGGCCACTCATGGCCGGTGCCACCATTAGGCCAACTAGGTAGCCGCCTAGGGCGCAGGGCTAAAGGGGGCGCCAGAAACGCCTTGGAAAAAAAATACAGCGCTCTCAAGTGGGAAGGGGGGGCGCTAAATATCTGACCTTGCCTAGGGCACCAAACTGCCTTGCACCGGTCCTGTGGCCACTATGATGTATTTTCTCTTAACCATTACAGCATTCAGTTTATTAATAAAAATCCAAGGAATCCCAAATATAGGATGGTATCAGAGAGGGGCTCTCAAAATTTGTGGATCATTTTCTAAAACCATTTATACCCCTGATAACATCCTATATTTTCTATGGCAAGGTCGGCCCTGCTCAGAGGAGCTCTTTCCCTGCATTCTGAGCATGACTCATGATTGGAAGGAGGCAAGCCCAGTGCAGGGGTTCATTCAGAGATGCAATAGGGACAGGCTGCCTCTTCTAAGGGCCAGTAATTCTATTATGTCTCTGTCTCGGGAGTGGTGGAATGCTCCAGTCACACAACAATGGGGGGGGGGGAGCAGAATTAACTACCTGCAGTGGGGGCCAATTGGCAGAAAAAATCCAATGGGTTTCTATCCCGTAAGAGGTCTTAATTGATACACCACATCTGGAATGCCTGTGTTACCAATTACTGCTTTTGAGAATGGTCACTGTGTTTATTTGCATACTTTAATTGAATAATCTCTGAGACCGGACACTGATTTCATGTGCATCACTTGATGACCATACCATCAAGTGAAGATTTCATACTTAAATGGTCCATCAGGGATGTAAGACCAGGTATATAGCCCCACAGACAGTGCAGTCATATCACCTCAAACATTTTAAGAGTTGGTGCCTAGGTTTGCCTGTTTTCCTCACCCCTCCTCATGCCTTTTTCCTTTTGTGCCATGTCTTTAAGATTGCAAGTCTGTCTTGTTTGTCTCTGATTTCAAGCCATTCTGGGAGCCTTTTCAGCTGAAGAGGGGTTAAAACGCTTTACATAAATAATAAACAGACACAATGGAGGCAGTTCACACATTGAACTGAAACAAAATACAATAATCAAATGTAGAGAAAGCAGGTGAGATTATCTATAAGTGAGGTGAGACATCAAGCGAAAGAGGAAATGAGATGTGCATGTGTAAACCAGCTTTATATCTGCTCCAATTGCCACACACACACACACACACACACACACACACACACACGAGAGCAAGCAAGTGTAGTACATACACAACAGGATTTATTGGGTAATTTCCCCTCCGGTAGCTTGCCTCCGGAAGACAATTTTAACGCAGCTTGGAGGTTTCATAGTGATAACTGTCAGAGAGAAAAAGTGACCAAATAAGCTCCATTGCACTTGTGGGTCTGATGTGCACAATGCTGGATTTTGCCCAAACAGAGTACAAATAACAGGAATGTTTTTAAGGCTTTTTTTTTTTTAAAAAAAAACTAAGCTTCTCCTAGTGCTTCTTCCCCCATCTTGAGTCTGAGTGTTGTTTTTAAATTCTTCCTCCCCCCCCCCCCCCGCCGCCACCCCGTGGGTTTCATGGCTCAGTGAACATCATGTTGAGACATGCCTCTTTCACTCCCTCGCCCCTGACTTTCTATCAGACACCCCACCTTCTCTATCAGAAACATTGCTGGAGGTCTCAGAATATATTACATTTCTGAAAGACATGCAGAAAAGGAGGGGAAAGAAATCTCCCAAATGCTGCCAAGTACTACTGGAGCATTTTTCAGTGAGCCTCCAGTTACCTCCTCAAAAGCTCTGGGGAAATTTACTAACCTCTGAATATCACACTGGGTACGTACAGCCTTCTGGGGCACTATTCCACTCCCGCCCCCCTTTGCTGTAGATTGCTTCTAAATAAGGATTCGATGTGAACCCAGGGAATTGGTTCTGCAGGCAGCCCATCACACAGTTCCCCACCTCATGGCTCATGCCATCATCATTCTCTCCATTTCTGCTGCAAAAATTGTAAATAGCACTCCATTTTTGTGTTTCATTCACTTTTGAAACTAACTATAGTAGGTTAACACAACACATCTAGCAGGCACGAGATTGGGGGAAGGCTGAATGAAGCTTCTCCGGATTTACTTTTGGATCATGGGGAAATCTCCAGATTTCCCCGCAGCAGCGCAAACTTCAGCACGCGCGCGCACACACAGACTTCAAGCCTTAATTATCTGCAGCTATGAGCACTTCTGAGTCAGCTCTGATGGAGAGCCCATTACATTCCCAGCATTTCTGGGTAGGTGTGAGGCTCCCCACAGCAGCAAATGAATAACTGAAATGAATTTCGCTTTCTAGTTTTACACTATCCCAGAGGCAAAGGTTTCTGATGGAGAGAGGTTGGGCAGAATCAGAAATTACGAGAGTGATGGTTCCAAACAAAAGCAGATAACACTTTTTTCTTGGGCCTGCTTTGTAGGGTAGAGAGTTGTATTGCACGACTCATTTCTTCTGGCAGAAAAGAAAGAAAAGCTCAGTGTAGCTCTAAACCTCTTGCTATCCTAGCCGACTAGCTGTTGGTCCATCCTATCTACTAACTGGAGACTCAGGTTTGCTCTGATGTGTGGCTAGGTCAAAGAGACTGATCCCAATCAGCTGCAACAGGCAAAGGAAATACACAGCCCTCTTCTCTCTCTATGGATTAAATAAGGGCTTGATGCACATTCAAAGTCCATACATTTCTGAGCTTTCAATGCGATTCACGGGGGGTGGGGGTGGTGATGCTTTTTAAAAATGCATACATTTGAAAAATGTGTATGTAAAAAAATGCATGCTTCTGAAAAATGTGCACAAACATGCTTTAATTGGGGGAAGTAAAATGCATAAATTTGAAAAATCTGCACAGAATGCATACATTTGGCAACGTGTTCATGAAAATATGCACACATGTTTGAGTGAGAAGGAAAAGAAGCAAAGCTCGCAATCTGATACAGACATGAGTCAGTCAGAACGAGCTTTGAGGAGGAATTCGGAGAACTTTGAGGAGCTTTGGTTTTGCCAATTTGCACATTCCTGCTCCTACCACTTCCGGGTCACACCTGCTGGAGCCTGTTCTAGGTTGTTAACATAAACTGCCTCTCTTCAGAGGGCTGCCTACTTCCCAACATGAGCCAATGTATGCTACATGAACATATTACGGTAGGTTAGATCCAAGGTCCATCTGCCCAATTCTGGGAGATTCCAATCCCCGCACCCAGGGCCGGTGCTACCATTAGGCCAACTAGGCAGCTAACTAGGCAGCTGCCTAGGGCGCAGGGCTAAAGAGGGCACCAGAAACGCCTTGAAAAAAAATACAGCACTCTCAAGTGGGAAAGGGGGGTGCTAAATATCTGATCTTGCCTAGGGCACCAAACTACCTTGCACCGGTCCTGCCCGCACCAACACCACAGCTTGCCCCAGTTCAGCAGGGGGGGGCACCCTCTGTGTAGCATTTTTAGAGGCAGTGGGTAGGCTGCCATTGGAAGGAGGGTGTGAGGAAGTCTGCTTCCACTAACCCAGTTGCTTGCTCATGCCTCAGTCTGGATCCAACCCATTTACATATGCTGTGTGATCTTCCATAATTTAATCCCAGCAGTAACCAACCCAAGCGCAAGTAACTGCATTTGTTATTCATCACTTTCTACTAGGGATGTACATTTGATTTGGTTGAAGTCCGAACCCTGAGCAGAACTTGTTCCGGTTCTGTTCAGTTCCGAGGTGCAGCGGGCTCCGCTCTGAAGCCAACAGAACTGAAGCCGCTCCAGGACAAGGCTCCACTACAACCCATGTTTCAGATACAGTACGTGCCTGCAGATTTACGTCTCCAAATATGTATTTCTTAATTTAATTAATTAATTTAAAATTATTTTTAGGCCGCCTTTCAGGGTAGAGCGCCCTCAAGACGGTGTCATTTCTCTAAACGCTGTAGCAGAAGAAGGAGGGAGGGAGTGTGGCTGAGTGACAGGTCAACCTTCTAATCCTAAGGCACATTTTACCATGGGCTCCAATCACCGTACTTTGGGGGGGGGGAGGAGAATATAGCCATTCTGTGAGATAGCCATTCTTCCAATGCCGCCATGCTTCACTCTGATAAAGCTTAAATTGGTTTTCAAGCATCAAGACCCTGAACCCATCCTTCTAATGTATCTGTTAAGGACGTGGCCTTTAACAGCTGTAATTTCCTCCCTTTTGGAGCCTGAGTGAACATGGGAAGCCCTTAATGCAATATGTTAAACTGAAAGGTTTTTTGTTAATATAAACAGCAAGCTGTAAAGCTGAGTGCACCCAAAGCCAGTATGTTGCAGTGGATAGCACTGGGATGGGATGGGGAAACCCCAAATTCAAATACCTGTTCAGCCATCATTGCTCTGGTGGTGGGAGAATGATATCATTCATAATCTAGCCTACTTGTCAGGGTTGTTGTGAAGTTAAAATGATACTCTGAGCTCTTTGTATCTCTTTACAAATAGATACAGATATAGATACAGATATGCAATAATAGGAAGCCAGTGCGAAAATTAGGAACCTGGAATATTTGGTTGAAACAACGAAGTGCATGAAAGAACTTGAGTTCCTGCATACTAGAGATAAGACGGCTGCCAGCTCCGACAAACAATACATCACAATAATCCAGCCTTGAAAAAGGCAAGACATTCATCAACTTTTCTAAATCCTCCTCCTTAGCAAAGGGCTACACCTCGTGATATATCACAGGGGGTACAAAAATGGACCAGTGAATGAATGGAAACCGGTATCTATTGATCAAACCGATGACAATGTAACAGCCAAGCTCTTAAGTCTACAAGATGGATTTTATATGGGGGTTGATCAGCGGGGTCAGACACACAGTCAGCAAATCCTTCCCAGTCTCTATCCGCAGAGATATGGTTTGCCTTCTTAGAAAGTATTTGTGTTGCCCTCTCCATCAACATACCTGAAGTTGTTTCAGCCCCCCCCCCCTTTTTTGGCTCAGCATTTCTTTCCAACTTTGCAGTTTGACTGCAAAACTACTGGAAGTCTACAAGCCAAACTACATGCTACCCATAACGGATCTTACTATTGCCGCTCGGTCAGTGGATCTCTTGAATATAGGATTGCACCCTAAAACCTTTAACTGATGAATGTTTCCACAACAATTAAAAATTAATCTAACCCCCTAATCTAAGCTCTTATTACTGTGTCCCCTTTGTCCCCATGGAAGTGAAGGGCAGTTCCCCTTCTGCACCAGCGCCTTCCTGCTAAACTGGGCACCAGGGCTATGAAAGAAGTGCCCTTTTCCGCAAGCAAGCAAATAAAATCGGTGCTTCAACTAAGGCTGTAATCCTATGGTCCCTGGCAGGACATCTGAGGGCCCCAGGATGGTACAGATCTCCCTCTCTGAGGGCAGACAGGGGGGTCTGCAAGTACCACAGAGAGGGAGATCTGTCCTCGCAAGTCTCCCCGCAGGAACAGAAACTCTGCCAGCCTTGCTGCTCCGCTGCCAGTGCTCCAACATCAAAACAGAGGCATGCTGGGGCTGTGCCCGGAGTGGATCCGGGGAGGCTTTGGATTTGCTGGATCAAACGTCCTCCCAGCATGCCCCCAGGACAAGGGGCACAGTATGCCAGCCATGGAGCTGGAGTACTTGTTCTCCTTCCAGCTGCCCTCCCACCACCCGCTGCCTGGCAGGGCTTTGGATTTGGCAGTCTTCCTCGCCCACCCTCTTTGGATTGCTCTGTTAAGGGCAACATACTGCCCATTAATTTCTATGGGGAGAGAAAGTCTGTTCTTCCACTCAACCACAGGTTTGTGGTGTTAAAGAAGATATACCACCAAGATAACACAGTATCATTGTTCCTGTTCAGATTCATGCTCATGTTATCACCTAAACAGAAAATCCACTCATTGTGATGCATGGGCCATGTGAGCTTTTCTACACAAGACTGTTAATCCGCTGTTAATCTGCTGTACCTACTTTTGATTTCCTCGCAGAACTGAGATCTGAGCACTACATGAGGAACATTTCCTTTCCTGCTTTTTTGCTACATAATCTCTAGGTGGCACTGCGGTATAGCAGAATAGTGCAAATACACAAGAGGAAATCGCTCTTTCTTTTGCTTTCACAATTAAATGCCGCATTTCCCCAGCTCTACAAAAACTCACCAAAAGTCCTGGTTAGAAACAGAAGAGAAACTGGAGGGTCACAATGTCATCTAAAGGACCTGTAAAAAACAACCCTGAGTAGGGAATGACAAGTGCATGATAAATGTCTTGTGTCGAAAAGCCCTGTGTCCCAAAGGGGGAGGTGAATTAGGGATGTAAAAAAGCCTTATCTGGAGGCTTCATGCCCAGGGCCGGCGCTACCGCTAGGCAGACCCAGGCGGCTGCCTAGGGCGCGTGGCGGAAGAGGGCGCAAACTCTGCGCCCCTTCCTCGCCTCCGGCGCGCTCCTGCCCTGCCTGCCGCCTCCGCCGCTCCTCCCCGCCCGCTTGCCGGCCGCTGCCGCCGCCGCAGCAACCACCCCCCGCGCGCGCGCCCGCCCGCCAACCATCTACCTACCTTCGTCCCATCGCGTCGGAGGAGGCGGCGGCGGCAGCAGCAGCCAGCAGCGGTGGGCGGTGGGAAGGTAGGTGGTTGGCGGACGGGCGCGCGGTCGCGCGGTCGCGCACGCGCGCGGGGGGTGTTGCACAGCAGGGCTGCTTTGCTTCGGAGGCCCCCCCCACGGCACGAGGGGGGGCGCCTAATATAATTTGGCCTAGGGCGCCAAACAGCCCTGCACCGTTCCTGTTCATGCCTCTTTCAAAAATTTCACTCAAGTGAAAATTTCTCACAGCATCCCCAACTTCTCTTGCCTTCCAACGTGCTCCAGGATTTTGGCAGCCCTTTCCCCCATCAGATGACCCACTTTGGAAAGCCCCAAAGGGAAGCAGCCATATGCCAACGACACAACACAGACTTCAGAGTCCCAAGCATTGTGGCAGCAGGAATGATTTTTTTTTTTTTTAAACTTGCAGGCCAAACTGCACGTTATATCCAAAAGTAGCTCTTGTTTTGGATGAAAAGTTATTTCAGGATGGGGCGACTGGGAACAGAGAAGCAGCAGCAGCAGGGAGGGAAGGAGCACAACCCTTTTCTGACTCCAGGCTTCAAACTACCTCCCCCAAATGGTTTTTCCCCATGCAGGGTTTCAAATTGCATGTTTATGATTTGGGCTGTCTAAATGAAATACAGGGCACCAGGCGAAGGGCGGCAGAGATCACTGCTGCTACACCTCACACCCTGCATTAGACGCACGTAAGCAGGCTTATGTGTATCAAGAGTGGAGGACATGGGATCGCGCCCTAAGAGTCATTTGCATCGGGCCATCTTCCTATTGCATGGAATGCTTTTAGTACTAGAACGTTCTCTGGGGGAAACAGCAAAGCCCAGAGTCCACTCAAGCCCAGAGTCAGGAACACTTGAAACAGCTTCAGCGGATCCTGAATCTTTAATAAAGTTCACAAGTTGAGAGGCAGATATCAGTGGGCCAAAAAAAAAACAAAAAACCCCCCCACACACTGCAACATAATACCAAAGTTTTTTTTAGGAGGGGAAGCTATTTTAAGAAATACACAGTCAAAAGCAATCAAAAAGCAACCGAGCTTAAAAGGAAAAAGTATTGATCAAACAGCAAGCACACAATAGACAAAAGGTGGCACAGTGTTGTTGTTGTTGTTGTTGTTTTAAAAAACCAACACCACCAAAGCAAATAATAAAAACAAAAAAGCAGAAAAAGGCAAAAGTAGTTCCTACAATTCTGGCAAAATAAGGAGCCCATAAATGGTATAGGTGAGAGGATATACAGAAAATTCAAACCAAACAGCTTGCCACAGGAATTGCTACATGTGAGTCTCTTAACAAATGAACTTGGGGGTTGGGGGTTCCTATTAGAGATGATAAGGGCTAGACACAGGTTGTTGTCATGTTTATGCTCCATGGAGGAACACAAGTGAAAAACATCATGTTTACACAGTGGGCTTTCATAGGATCACAGAGTTGGAAGTGGCCTACAAGGCCATCGAGTCTAACCCCCTGCTCAATGCAGGAAACTAGAGGAGGGGTCTCCCATCCAAGTAATAACCAGGCCTGACCCTGCTTAGCTTTCCACACTCAGACAAGCTGAGCCAGCGTGAGCCACAGGCCTGTGCACACATGCATGTTCACCACCCGACAGCGACTGCAATACCTAGTAATGTTTTGAATGTATGGGACTGTGAATGGGCCATCACAAATCTAACACCATATCTAGAACTTTCATATCATCATTCATATTCAGTATTTTTCAATAATATTGGTTCACACAGTCAGCTGCCAGTCAACAAGTACAAAAGAAATCAAGTTAGGTACATGTATATATGAATCATCAGCTCTATGTCTAAACTTTATCTGTTAATCCAGGACCTCCTAAGACTTCAGCTTGTTTTCATGAAGCCATTCTTGATAGGCTGAGTTTGGCCTGAACTCTGATTGGCTGCTGCATTTTATTGGGCCCTGATAACTTTGCTTCTGCAAGAAGCCACAAAACCTGTTTGCTGTTTGGGTTTTTCTGCATATCCTGCAGCTTTGATTGCTACCTGACCAAATGCAGACATATAAACATCTTCCCTACTTCTGCTTTCCCCACGATTACATTCAATCAAATTCTTCAGACTCTAGTTTCACCCTGGTCTTGAATGCTGCTGTGTTTATGGGTTACAAGAACTAACACCCCACAAAATGAACTGCTTAATTCATGTATTACAAGACCCAGACTCAGTTTGGTGCTCCAAAATACATGATGATGATCAAAGGGAACGCCGGCATAGAGATCTGAAAAGGTCCAACGGATATTACCTAAAGCAGGGATGGCAAACCGTTTTTTTGTCAAGGGCTGCAAGCTGGTGGCGGGTGGGGCCAGAGCCAAAACTGAGCAGGGCCACCCCTCTCTCTTTCGTGCCACTCCCATTTCTCTCCCATCACTTCCTCCCCACTGAATGGGCTGCCAGGTGAGGGTAAAATGTTTGAACTGATCAGCTGCAGAGGGCTTTTGAAATTAGGCTGAGGGCTGCATGTGGGCTTACGGCCATTGGTTGCCCACCCCTGACCTAGCGGCTGCCCATCCTGCAGCCCCGTTCTTCCACTCTGTATGTGAGTCAACTAAGGGCGTCAAGCCTTCAAGTCCTTACTTAGCTCAGGGGCAGGAAACGTGTGGACCTCAAAATACTGTTGGATTGCAACTCCCATCAGCCCTAGCCGGCACAGCCAATGGTGAGGGATGGTGAGAGAGCTGCAGTCCAGCAGCATCTGGAGGGCCACACACACGTTCCCCATCCCTGCCTTAGCTAATATTTTTTTGCCACTCTTTCCAGTTTTTTGCCCCAGCCTTGCGTTTTGATTTCACGACACGCTGCCCGCCAGGAATGGAATTTGCCATTGCATCCTAGCCTAGTTAGGCCGTTCAAAGTGGATGTACAGTCTACCGGTGGGTGCAGACGGTTGTTGAAGCGTGGGCATCGAAGAAGAATACAGCACGCATAACCGTGTACGAAGTTGGCCCAAATAAAAATGTCTCCTGACCTACTTTTTAAAAATGGTTCCTCCCCCCCCCACTGCCCCCCCCCCCGATGTACCATTTTACAATGCAACTCACTGGTTCCCATTGTGCTGCTAAGCACTGAGAAAAGATTTAAAGACGCGATGGTCTTTGGTCTGAGAGCTTCAGTGGAGCTACTCTCTGGGGCACCGCTGAATGACATACCGTTTTCTCCTCCTCCCCCTCCTGTTCAGTAATGCAGAGCTGACGCAGTCTTGGTAGAATGAACTGCAGCCTGTTCTTGCTGACCCAGCAATGGAATTCTTAACTAGGTTCTGATTGCAGAATGTTTTGCTGCTAACGTTGTGCTAATGACGAAGACGCCAAATCAATGTCTATATTCCAGGTTGTATTTTCTAGTGCATGGGAAGCAGGATCAGTTCAGTATTCTTTCTTAACAGAACAGATTCTTTAAAGTTGGAGTCTCAAAACTGGGGAGGCGTGCGGGAGGAAGAAGGGCTGATGTGGTACAGTGGCTAGGACAGACCCCAAAATGTAGCTATAGTTGGTCCATCAGGAAAATAAAAATCCAAACGGCAGCAGTTACACCATACCTTTATTAGGGCCAACCGGAACTCACAAAGAAGCGAGCTGTCTTTTCAGGTTTCACAAAAATCTTCCTCAAGTTGGATATTAAAAAGGGGTGAGGGGAGAAGAGAAAAAGATCGTGCTGGTCAAAGGCATGGCACAGTCCTGTCTGCAATATGTGACAGTCTTAAGATGCTGATGCAGAAAGGTCTATACCACCTAGTACAGGGGTGGGAAACTGGTGGCCTGCCAGATGTTGTTGGACTCCAACTTCCATCATCCCCAATCAGCATGGCCAAAGGGATAATGGGAATTGGAGTCCAATTGGAGACCACAGGTCCCCCATCCCTGACCTAGTAAGTCATCTAAAATTAATCTCCTGCCTTGCTAATATATGGGCTGCCCATGTTTTTCTTCACTTTTTTTCTGCCATAGAAGGGACTGAGGTGTTACAGACAGATCTGAAAAAAATGCTGGCTTTTATAGTTTTAAAATGAAGGATGGCCACTGCATCTTTGTCCCAGGATGTTTTGGTGCCACCTGAGACCTTTTGCACTCTAAGGGCACAATCCTATGCATGGGGGGGGGGGGAGTCCTACAACTCCCAACTTTCCCCAGCCAGCTGTAGGAAAGTTGTAGGACTTTTTTCTGTCTTAACATAGCATAGGATTGTTACCTAATTTGGTTAATCCACAAAGAACTTCCTGAATCACCTTCTTAAGACAGTCACGGAGTACAAATGAGCCTCCACCATGCCCTTTGCCAGTAACATCTGTTTCTCTCCCTCACCTCTTTTCTTTGGCTTAATTTCGGCTACAGCAATCATCCTGCCTGCCCCATTCTGCCCGAGCCGACCTTTAAGATCTTCAGAGGAAGACTTGTTGGTTGTTCTGCAACCAACAGAATGTTGCCGCATAACAGCTGGGAAGCACCTTCTCAGTGGTGGCACCTGCCCTCTGGAACACCCTCCCCTGTGTGGTATGTTTTATATGCCTCCTGAAAATGCACTTGCACCTGGAACGCCAAATTGAGTAGCCATTCCAGGAAAGTCCACTATAAATCACGCCGAACAGTGTTGGGTTTAAACATGGCCACAATTTTATTGGTTACAGCTAGAGTTTGACATGGCATATGGGAGGATCCGTTAATTGGCCAGCCTGCCTGCTGGCCGATTTGCACCCCAGCCTTTTCAGGGAGGGGAGGTTTACTGGGCCTGGGTTGATCCTGCCATGGCATGTGCCGTTCACGTGTTTCCCCGCTCCCCCAGTGGTGGTGCTGGCACCACCACTGGGTGTGGCCCCGCCCCCAGGAGCCCCCGCCATCCTGCTAGGGAGGGTGTGTGTACCCCTTTCCCCATTTGACGTGGCTCCAGCCCAATGCCATCTGCCTAGAAAAGTTGTGACAATTTGCTTGGCAATTCAACCTCCGGCCAACTTGCATTGCTGTGAGAAAGGCGAAAACCCGGTGAGGCCGGGCCAATCAGCCCCGTCAGGTAAAATTCCTTCACAGCCCCATCAACTGGCGGTTGACTGATGTACACAGCAATGTGACCTTGCTCCCGAGGAGGGTGGGTTGGGGCAAAACAAAAAGGCGGTGACAAAGGTGGGGGGAAGAGGCAGAGCCCTTACGGCAGCCCCTTTTAAGTACAGCCATGCCTTGGATTGAGAGCATAATTCGTTCCGGAAACGTGCTTGTAATACAAAACACTCTTATATCAAAGTGAAATCCCCCCCAAAAAATTTGTACAGAGATTTTTAATTTAAGCCGTACTACAGTACTTGTATTGCAAGACGTCGCTTGTATATCAAGTAATAAATAAATAAATAAATATTTAAAAATTTGCTTGTCTTGCAAAACGCTCTCAAACCAAGTTACTTGCAATCCAAGGTATTACTGTAGCTGCGATGCAGGCTGGAGGGAAAACTCCCTCCCGGCCCACTCCCGGGGGATCCTGCCCCCACCAGCTGATTGGGAGAGAGAGCACGCGCTGTGGGAAACTGCCAGATCTTCCTCCTCCTGGCTCCCTGTCGCACCAAGACCTCCTGCCCTTTCTTTCCACGGCCACCCACCCACACTGTGGCACAAACCCGAGCCCCCAGGTAAGCTGGGGACTTGAGCTTGTTGAAGCAGGCTTCCTCTGGCTTGTAATTAATCATAATGAATCATGTTGCTGCTCCATTTTATTATTTTTTTGCATTGCCTTTATTCTTATTGTAGCTGAACTTGTTTTTAATGGTGTGTTTTAAGCTGTGATTTTAATATGTAAACTGCTTAGGAGGAATTTCATTGTATTAAGCAGTGTATAAGTATTCAGTATAGTATAAGCGGGAAGCAGTGCAGAGGAACAACTAAGCAGAGTGAGGACTGACTGGCTCAGAGCAAATATCTAGCCCTCTGCTTCATCTGCTGTTACCTGCCAGCAAGAGTGCCTTCTCTTTCTTCCTTTTTTCTTCAGCTTGGCTTGCCATGCTGTGTTTGAATGTGTGTTTGTTGCAGCTTGCTGCTGAGTGGTTGCAGCCGGGGACTGCGTTGAGGCTGGATTGGGCTAGAGCCTCACCTGTGACTGGACCAGCACTGAGAAGAGGCTCATAAAGAACTAGCCCTGCCATGGGTGGCGGGGCCAACTGCGGCAGGGCAACACCAAAGGGGGTTGCCACTTCCGGGAGTCACATGGGAAGGGGTGTGTCCCCCCATTGGTTGGAAATTGGAATGTTACCAGGCTCTGTGTGAGAGGCAGGCCTGTGCTCCTGACTCAGGGTGAGAGCCTGGGCAGGGGAAGTGGTGGCATGTGGGATCCCCCCTACCCCAAGTGGAGTCAGGGGAGGGGAAAGATAGGAATAGATTATAACATCTTCCATCCAACTGGGAGTGAAGGAGGGGCTAAAAGCCAGGATGTGTCAGAGTGGGGGGGGAGGTAGAGGGTGCCCCTATAACAGTTGTCATTGGTAAGGGAAGGCATGGTATGATGGGGAGGAAATGTCATTGGTGTGGTGGAGGACCCAGATGGCTAGAAGCCATTTCCCTCTCTGATTCCCTCTCCATCCCGCAGGTTCCTGGTAGACTTGCTACTGCACCCTCTGCTTGGTTGTGGTGCTGGTGAATGCCAGGTCAGTTCACAATAAGATATCAGTCATCCATGATATGACTGTGGATGAGGGAGCTGACCATGTATCACAGAGATCTGGGTGGGTGAGCTGGGTGGTGTAGACATGACCCAGCTTTGCCCAACTGGCTACTCAGTGCAGCACCAGCCCAGGCTGGAGGGTTTGGGTGCGGGAGTCACTGTGATCCATAAAAACTCAATCTCACTCACCAGAAGACCCCTTCGCCCTGGGACAGGCTATGAGGGCCTGTACCTTGTGTTGGGCTAAAGAGACTGATTGGGGATGTTATTGGTGTACCACTCACCCTGGTACCCAATGGCCTCCCTCACCGAGATGGTCTCAGATGTGGTGTTGGAGAACCCTGGGACTCTGGTCCTGGGAGACTTCAGCATCCATGCTGAGGCTGCCTTAACAGGACCAGCTCAGGACTTCATGTCCTCCATGACAACCATGGGGCTGTCTCAATTTGTCACTGGCCCAACTCATAGGGCAGGGCATACCCTTGATTTGGCCTTTGCCTCTGGGTTTGAGGGAAGTGGTCTGGATATGCGGGGGGGGGGAGGAATCACCCCGTTGTCATGGTCAGATCACTTCCTCCTCGAGAAATTTGGTCTCACGGTGACAATTCCTCCCTGCAGGGGTGGGGACCCATTAAGATGGTCTGCCCCTGGAGACTTATGGGATCTAAGGCATTCCTGAATGCTCTGGGGGATTTCTCAGTAGCCAGTTGGCGATTCTATCAAGTCACACTATGGAACAGCGAGGTGCTGTTCGGCACCATTGACACAATCACTCCTGAGTGTCCTCCTCTGCTTTGTGGAGCCCAGAAGCCTCCCTGGTTTACTGGGGAGCTCCAGACAATGAAACAGGTCAGAAGACGGCTGGAGCGTAAGTGGCGTAAAACTCGTCATGAAGGTGACTGAGCATGCGTAAGTCCTCATCCACGCCCTCATCCTCACTTGTGCCTACTGCATGGCGGTGAAGGTGGCAAAGAAGGGTTACTGTGCATCCTCGAGTAGCTGTCCAGCTTAGCTTTTCCGAGTAGTTCGGGGGTTACTTTCATCTAACCCAGTGAACCCAATACTGGAACCCTCGGAGGCCTGCTGTGATAAGTTTGCAAGAAACTTCAAGGATAAAATTGCTCACCTTCAAGCTGGCTTGAACACCGCTATTGGTGCAATATCTGTTGAGGTGTCCAATGCATCATCTTATCCTGTTTTGTGGGATCAGTTTCAGTTTTTGTAGCCTGAGGATGTGGACAAGACGCTGGCATCTGTATGACCCACCACATGCTCTCTTGCCCCCTTCATGGCTTATTTGAGTTAGCCGCGGGGGACTGACCGGATGGATCAGTGGAGTGGTGAACGCATCATTGCATGATGGAGTGGTTCCTACTGCCTTGCAGGAGGCAGTGGTGTGACCACTCTTGAAAAAACCCTCCCTGGATCCAGAGGTTTGTGCTAACTATTGTCCGGTCACAAATACCCCGTTTCTGAGTAAGGTGCTTGAGAGAGTGGTGGCATCTCAGCTGCAGGCACTCTTGAATGAAACTGATTATATGGATCCATTCCAGTCTCATCCCGGTTTTGGGATGGAATCAGCCTTGGTTAGCCCGATGGATGACCTTCTTCGGGAGAGAGACAGGGGGAGTGTGTCCTTGTTGCTTCTGGATCTCTCAGCAGCTTTTGATACCGTTGACCTTCTGGACCGCCTCCGTGAGTTGCGTGTTGGAGGCACTGTTTTACAGTGATTCAACTCGTACTTGTGGGGTTGGTTCCAGGGAATAGCATTGGGAATAGCATTGGGAATAGCAGGGAATAGCACCTCACCCCATGGCAGTTGAACTGTGGGATGCCACAGGGTACCATCCTGTCCCCAATGTTATTTAATATCTATATGAAGCCATTGGGAGCAGTCACCAGAAGATTTGGGGCAAGGTGTCACCAGTATGCTGATGACACCCAGCTCTATTTCTCTGTGAGATCTGAATTGGGAGTGGCCATGCCTGGATGCAGTTATGGCTTGGATGAGGACTAATAAACTGAAGCTGAATCCTGATAAGACAGGGACCCTATGGGTTGGCAGTTCCCAGGTCCGGGAATTGGGCTGTTTGCCTGTTCTGGATGGGGTTCCACTCCCTCTGAAGGAGCAGGTACGTAGTTTGGGGGTGATCCTGGATCCATCTTTGTCACTGGACGCTGGAGGCCCAGGTGACCTCGGCGGCCCGGAGCTCCCACTATCAGCTTTGGTTGGTATGCCAATTATGCCCATACCTGGACAGGGATAATCTAGCCATGGTGATCCATGCACTGGTAACCTCACAATTAGACTACGGTAATGTGCTCTGTGTGGGGCTGCCCGTGGGCCTGTTTCAGAAGCTGCAGCTAGTGCAGAATGCAACAGCTAACATGGACACCCAGCTATGCCCACATAAGACCTGTGCTAAAAGAACTGCACTGGCTGCCTATTAGCCAGCAAGCCACAGTCAAGGTTATAGTATTGTCATACAAAGCCCTAAACAACTCTGTTTCAATTGTATATTAGTCTTTAAGATTTTTTGGATGAATGAATGAATTTGTATCTGTGGAGAAAAGAGCCTTTGAGGGTTCCTGCGCACACACACACACACACACGCACATGCCTCCTCATGTGTAAACCGAGTAAGGCTGGGAGGAGGCGATGGCGCCTGGAAGTCCTGAAAAGCCTGAGACACGGCTTTTCAGATGCAAATGTCATAAGTCATGAGTCTCCCTCCCCTGCCTGGCCAGGTGAAATGCATCATGATTGGCTAAAAGGCAGCAGAGCTACAGAGAGGAGAGGGGGGGGGGGAAAGGTATATTTCCCAACGTGTGGGTTTTGGTCTTTGTCTTTGTTCGTTGCGTGGTTGCTGGCTGTGGAGCAATGGCAGCAAGCCAGGCAGAGGTCCAAGCCTTTGGGGGGCCTCAGGATACGACCCCAGGTAGCTCCTGGTGAAATTAGCTGAATGAGGGCTCTGGTAAAGGCAAGCCTTGTGGGGGGCTACCCATCTCGGACCTTCGGGTAGGTGAAGTAGTCCTCCCCGGGCAGCAAGGCTGTGCTGGATTTAACCCTGGAAGAGAACTGACCCCCAGTAACAGAGTTGTGTGCCTGGGAGATATTAAGGAATCAGGTTTTGTTATTTTGCAGCTTTACTTTGTACTAAAGTGTCTCTCTATTTTGTGCTTCTCGCATTTCCCACCTTTTGTTGTAAAATGCTACCAGAATAAACCTTTCTTGGTTTTACCCCACATGGTGTTTGTGGATGGCTCTGTGGTTCCAGCAACTAAATCCAGGTTACAGTGACAAAGGCAAGTCCCTGAACAGAGATTCAAGTAGGATTGCAGACAGCTGAGGCTGGCAATCTGGTACCTTGAGATCTCTGGGGGTCTTGGGTCCTTTGGGGTAGGAAAGGGTGGGGGTGTGGCAGGTTAGTCAGCCCCCCCTTCCTCCACATGGTGGCCAGCGGTGGGATTCGAAGCTGAACCACAGAGTGTGTGCACGTGGGCAAATGGGAGAGATTGGAGAGGCTTTAGTACATGGTAGAGGGTTTGTTATTTTTTAGAAATTGAAGTGTGAGATTGAGCCTTAGGAAAAACGTTCAGATTGCTTGGCAGTCTGTGGAAGCCTAGCTGCCAGTGGGGAGCGTTGAAGGCAAGAAATCTCAACTGTGGAGTGAGTAAGCGGAAGCAGATCCTACCATCCCCATCGAGTGCAAGAAGTCTGTGGCTGGGGGAAGGCGGCTGTGTGATCCAAGAGAACCAGAGCTGGGGGGAGACCTGGCTAGAAGCAAAATATAGGCTGCGTGTGCATGTCCCAGAGGCTGGGAGCAGCAATTGCCAGTTTGTAAGCGGAAGAAGATCCTACCCATCGAGTGCAAAAAGCGGGTGAGCAGATGGCGGCTGTGTGATCCCAAAGAACCGGAGCAAAGAGAAAAAGAAACAGTGTGTGTGTGTGTGCGCATGCGCGTGTGTTCCAAGGGGAGCAGAAGAAAGGAGAGAAGACCAGAAAACCTCTCTTAAGAGACTGGTGAGCAAAACGTTAAATTTTGGGACAGCGTTTGATAAGTAATTTAGTTGTGCTATGTGCCCCAGAGAAATTGTCAAGACTTTGGGGGGGGGGGGACATGGTGAATTGCCAGACTAGGCAGCAGCAAGCAGAGGGGGGGGCAGACATCAGAAAACACCCCTCCCCAGAAAAAGAGACTTTGTCCCTGTGCTGCCGAAATGGAGAGCTGAAAGGAGCAGAAAGGGGATTTCCCTCCTAGCTGGCGGAGAAGCACGGACAGAAGAATTTCCCTCCAGGTGTGTCCAGCAAGAAGAAAAGAGGACTGAGATTGGGGGTTGATTAAAGCCAATGAAAACTGTTAAATTGTTGCTGGAGTGGAGGGGATGGGTGATTCAAGTGTATTTGTGTTGTCTTGTTGATAAATTGTTGCTGGAGGGGAGGGGACGGGTGATCCCAGTGTAAGCAATAGAACTATTTGTGTTGTCTTGTCCCCAAATGAAAAAAATAGTCCAGACTGTATCAAGTCAATTTGAAATTTGAATGTAATGATAATGTGAAGCCAGAAACCTGTAAGCTTTCAAAGTGCCTCAGGGGGGCAGAGAAGAGTTGCCAGAGAAAAATCAGTCAGAGGCTAGAAAACAAAGCAGAAGGTTAAAAGGAATTTAGAGGCGGGAAGCCCTCTAACGGCTGAAAGATTGCCAGGCTGCTGTTCTAGCCGCCTGGGTGGAGCCTCCAGGGCTCAGCATATAATTCTGAGGGAAACAGTCATCCCATTCATGTCATCGGGTAGAAAGTGCCACAGCAAGCCTTTGGAAAAAGGGGGTGGTGTATTCATGTCATTGGGTGGTGAGAAGCCACCGGCGGGCCTTTGGAAAAAGGGGTGCTGGATTCATGTCGTTAGGTGGGGAGTGGCAGAAGCAAGCCTTTAAAAGCAAACATAAAGGCGAATTGAAGAGTCACATTTCAGTCAGCAATCTGCCCCCTACAGGCTTGTGTGAAAAGTAGCAACCCTAGAAAGTTTTTTAGACAGAGTGCCAGACAGGCAACAGAAGGGTTGGGGTTCCCATTTGAATTGGATATGATGTTTCTTGTGTATGCAAAACTGATGTAATGCAAAACTGTAAACTTCTGATTGATGGTTATTGATTGTTGTTTTGCTGTTTTGATGTTTAAGGAGCTTTAAGATTTAAGATTTAGGATTTAAAGCTTTAAGCTTTAAGATGTTTAAGATTGTAGTTAATGTGTTTTTAGTTTTGTTTTTGTGTGTGTGTGAATGAGTAGAGGTGTGCTAGTGGTAGAAGGTTAGCAAAGGCTTTTTCTTTTAAGTTAGTTTAAAATGAAATGAGAGGGTTGACCTCTTAGGTTTCATTTTTTTTTAAAGGGAGCGTGTGGAGAAAAGAGCCTTTGAGGGTTGCTGCACACACACACACACGCACATGCCTCCTCATGTGTAAACTTAGTAAGGCTGGGAGGAGGCGATGGCGCCTGGAAGTCCTGAAGAGCTGGAGACACGGCTTTTCAGATGCAAATGTCATAAGTCATGAGTCTCCCTCCCCTGCCTGGCCAGGTGAAATGCATCATGATTGGCTAAAAGGCAGCAGAGATACAGAGAGGAGGGGGGGAAAGGTATATTTCCTAACGTGTGGGTTTTGGTCTTTGTTCGTTGCGTGGTTGCTGGCTGTGGAGCAATGGCAGCAGGCCAGGCAGAGGTCCAAGCCTTTGGGGGGGGGGGGCTCAGGATACGACCCCAGGTAGCTCCTGGTGAAATTAGCTGAATGAGGGCTCTGGTAAAGGCAAGCCTTGTGGGGGGCTACCCATCTCGGACCTTCGGGTAGGTGAAGTAGTCCTCCCCGGGCAGCAAGGCTGTGCTGGATCTAACCCTGGAAGAGAACTGACCCCCAGGTAACAGAGTTGTGTGCCTGGGAGATATTAAGGAATCAGGTTTTGTTATTTTGCAGCTTTACTTTGTACTAAAGTGTCTCTCTATTTTGTGCTTCTCGCATTTCCCACCTTTTGTTGTAAAATGCTACCAGAATAAACCTTTCTTGGTTTTACCCCACATGGTGTTTGTGGATGGCTCTGTGGTTCCAGCAACTAAATCCAGGTTACAGTGACAAAGGCAAGTCCCTGAACAGAGATCCAAGTAGGATTGCAGACAGCTGAGGCTGGCAATCTGGTACCTTGAGATCTCTGGGGGTCTTGGGTCCTTTGGGGTAGGAAAGGGTGGGGGTGTGGCAGGTCAGCCAGCCCCCCTTCCTCCACAGTATCCAATTTTTGTTTTTGTTTTTTTGCTTTTTACATGTCCACCACATATGATAAAATGTTCCTTCTTGTTGTTCACATTTCCAACACAAACCCGAGGTACCTTTGTACATTTTAGCCAATTTATTCGGAGCCTTTTGGCTTTTTCTGACTGGGCTCAGGGCCTCTAAATTATTCTGGCTGTTCAGATGGTGATCAGCCAGCTTGGCCATGCTGGCTGGGGATGATGGGAGTTGTAGTCCAGGTTGGGGAAGGTGGGCATAAGTGGAGAGCACCCAGCTGCAATACCTTCTTCATTGCAACAACCAGGCTAATTCAGTGGCCCTCGATGCTTTCACAACAGGCAGTTCTATGTCGAGATTGCCATGGAATGGATTTTTCATGATTATCACTGGCCTGGATCCTGCAAAAATTAAAATCACTGAATGGTCACAGAAAAGTGCTCATGAGAAATCCACCCTGTAAGAGTTGCCAGAGAACTTGCTTATTCCTTATTCCTTATTATGACTGATCCCCCAGTCATCAGTATACAGGGCAGCTGTGGGTTCTCCCACCCTTCCATGTGTGGTCCTGTCATCTCCTCCACTTCCCCCGCTGGGTCTCCGGAGTCCAAAGCTGATGCTTTAAGCATAAAGTAGCACTACTTTTCCAGTGCTTTTAGGCTGACTTCACAGATGCTCAGAACAGCAGATATTTGCATGTCTGCTGTGTGTACGCACACATTGTCTTGTAACACATGAAAACTAATGTACACTGCGGGGCATTTGGCCCTGGAGAGTCCTACAGTATTGATAGATGGTGTATCCATGCACATGCACACACAAAGATGAATGTGCCTATCATCATACATTGGGGAGGGGAGGCCATGGGTGCACACGTTTTACTGCCAATGTATCTATTAATTTCCATAGGGTGTGTAGCAACTCTCAAACTCCCACAGAGAGGAGGAGTCACATGGCCTGCTTGCCTTTTTAAGGGGTTAATAGCCGCCCCTTACCAGCACCTGTCATGCAGGTCTGCTCACCTCAGTGGAGACGCAGTTAATCTCAGATGTAAGCTTTTAGCAGCTACCTGCAGTTTTCTGAATATAGGTCTTTTGGGCTGAGGGATCACATTTCTATGTAAAATTATTCTTGAGCCGCTTCCACTAGATAGGAATCAGCCGACCTGCACAGATAGTAATTGAGGTCGTGCCATCCCTTTCAGCACCTCCACAGATCTGGTGGCTGAGAATCACATTTTTGTCATTTCCAATGAAGCATTTCTCACAGCTATATCTTCATAAGAACATTAAGGCTTGCCCCAGAATGGTTCTGTTATGACTTAAAGGTAAACACAGGCATTAGCTCAAAGGGCCTGGACACCTCACCTTTCCAAGCCTGACAAAGACTGGAATGTTTTGCAAATTGAAGATGCTGTCAATAATAATTTTCTGGTTTTGTACTTGGCCTTCTGTCGCTTGTCCTTGGGTTGGAGGGATGTTTGAAAACATACCCTGAACATAATCCAAAACCTAGAAAGAAAAGAGAAAGCCACAATTAACTCATTAGTAATGATCACTCATATGGCAATTAAGTATGCAGAGGGATTGACAAATGCACAGCTTGGTCATTCTCCAAATCACAACAATCTGAAACGAAGGGTCTGTTATAATTCCTCAATTAGAGATGGGCAATTGAAGCTCAGTGACTGTGTGGACTGGCTGAACTAACAAATAAATCCAGAACTGGCCCTTGAATGCCAACAAACCATTTTGAAAGCCAACCATTTTGAAAGCCATCATGCTGACAATGTGCAAGAATTGAAATAGCGTTATTTAAGGAGCCTCATGTAAGGGTGTAAGAGTCCTGCTAGATCAGGTCATGGGTCCACGTAGTCGAGCATCCTCTTTCCAACAGTGGCCAGCCAAGATGCCTCTAGGAAGCCCACAAGCCTGACATGAAGGCAGTAGTCCCTCCCCTGCTGTTCTCTGCCAACATCTGGTAATCAGAGGTGCTCTGCTTGTGAATATCATGGCCCATAGCCATTGAATCCTTCCTTCATAAAGCCATTTGAGCAGGGTGGGGTGGGGGAATTAGGCATTACATGCAAACTGAGGCTGCCATTTTGACTGGAGGAGTGGTGCGGGGAGAGTGTGCCTCAGCCTTTCTCTGCAAGCAGCGAGCGAGCAACCACCACTGCCAGCCACCCCAAAGTGCCCAAGCAGCACTTGGGGAGAGCTGGCAAAGGCATCCCCCTCTCCCCGCAGCCACCGCGAGCTGTTTCAGGCTCGCCGTGGCTTGACTTTTTATTTTTAAAGCATTGTTTTTTAGATCACGAAAGTGGGCTGTCAAGCCCTCTTTTGTGATCCCAATGGGGCATCCACGAGGTGCCCCTGCAAGGAGCCCAGGCAGTACCTTGGAGGGGCTGCCCATGGTCCCCCCCTTAAAATTTTTTTACCCCATTTATGCACGCAAAGAGGTGAGCTCATAATCCCCCCCCCCCCCGAAATGCCCCGTTTGCACGAACAGAGCATTTGAGGTTAAAATGCTGGGGTAGGTGCTGACCGGGGACGGGGCCTGCTGGCCAAATCCAGCAGTCACCCACCCTCTGCAGTGCCTAACAGCCTGCAGGTAAGTATTTGCCCCACTCCCCACACTTTGTAAGGACCTGTCAAATTTGACAGGTCAGGTCCAGGAGGCTTCTTGCAAAGCGAGATTGCCTTATGCAGAAAGGGGCTCCTTCCACCCACTCTGTAGCGTGATCTCCTGGTTTTTTGGGGGTAGATCAGGTGTCCTTAGTTGCCCCCCCAGTTTTGCAAGTGTCCCCCCGCTGCTAGCATGGGGGGAACCAGAAAAGCTGGAGGAGAATCCCAGTGACAGGAGGCGGGGCTAACTTTAGCATGTGTCAAATGTGCCTCCCACACACACTAGGATCCCCCTATGTTTTCCCACTCCCCAAGGTGTTAGGAATTTGGGTTCAATGTCAAAATGGGGGGGACACTTGGGACTTGTAATCCTCCTCCCAAAACCCCCGGGGATCCTGCTTGCAAGGGGGGGAATTGAGGGGGTGTCCCCCAAAACACCTTTTTTGGCTGGATCTTTGCTTTTTTTAGGGGGGGGGCCTTGTGCCTCTGGGTTATCCACACTTTGAAAATTCTGCTGCTAAGGGTGCCTGCCACACCCATTTTTTTCACGCACCCCCAA
The DNA here is from genome assembly GCA_021292165.1 of Shinisaurus crocodilurus. Taxonomy (NCBI): domain Eukaryota; kingdom Metazoa; phylum Chordata; class Lepidosauria; order Squamata; family Shinisauridae; genus Shinisaurus; species Shinisaurus crocodilurus. The sequence goes on from CM037879.1 coordinate 200,696,666, forward strand.
AGTGTGTTTTGGAAGGTGCTACAATGTTGCTTTTTGGAATGTACACGTTGTGTCTCCCAACTAGTGTCTCCCAACAAATATTATGAGTGAACCTCTTTGCACACATAATTGATTTTTTTTATTTTTAAGGGGGGACCACCTCGAGAATGCCCCCACTGGGATCATGAAAGAGGGGCTTGAGAGCCTGCTTTCACCATCTGAAAAAATGCCAAGCTGTGGCAAGCCCAAAGCGGCTCACGCAGCTGCGAGAAGCAGGGGAAACCTCAGTGCTCCAGCAGTGTCCCCTGGGATACCTACAGGAGGACCGAGGGGGAAGGAGGGGGAAGGTGGCTACGGAGCCACAATGTGTGCCCGATTGTTTGTCAGGCTCATTACGGCCCCTGGGGCAAAGAAGCCACAGTGCGTGGCTTATAAGCCAAAAAGGCTTAGCATGTCATCCGAACCCACCCAATATGCCACTGTATGCTGGTTGCTGGGGAACATGAGCAGGAGGGCACTGTTGCACCGATGCTCTCCTACGGGCTTCCCATAGGTACCTGGGTGGACACTGTGTGAACAGAATGCTGGACTAGATAGGCCTTTGGTCTGATCCAGCAAGGCTCTCCTTATGTTCTTACCGGTATATATTGTGCAACTCTGGTTCTAATGTTAAGGGAGAGGAAGAAAAAACACACACGCTGGCTTCTCCGAATGAAAGGGACTTGTAAGGCTTTCAATCAAAGGAAGATTTCCCAGTGAAATAAATGGGAATTTAGGAGTTCTTAACTTGACCCGCATGAACAAAAAAATGTTGGGGAACATGAGCAGGAGGGTACTGCATGGGCACAGGACCGCTGCATCCTTTTGATTTCTAAGTGTGTGATAATGTTTGGGAAATGATGGCCAGCAATAATGTCTTTATGAAAGTCTCAAGGCTAGTCTAGCTGATGGGCTGAAATTAGCAGTAAAGTATGGTATGATAGGACCATAACTTCTAAAGTCCATTCATTGCTTCAGGCTTGAAATAGCTTCCATTGTAATGTTTGAAGTGTCGTCCAAGTGCTAAATGTTGTAAAGAAAATACAAGATGACATTAATTCCCGAAGAGCTTGTCCACCTTTCCATTTGGGAAAGGAAAAAACATGATGCCGTGGGCTGGACAATGGTGCAAATTAGGGCCAAGCAAGAAGTTCTCCCAGCAAACTCATGGTCCTTCCCAACCCTGCATTTGCTGAGAAAATGGGTAACATAGGGGTGGAAGGAGGCTTAACCTCCCCCAGGCCTGCTGATTCTCGCCTGCAAACCCTCTCCCCTTGCTGGGCTAACTTCTAACACAGGGCTCTCCAACCCAGATGTTGCTGGACTACAGCTCCTGGAATCCCTTGCCATTAGCCATGCTGGCTGGGTATGCTGGGAGCTGTAGGCCAGCAACATCTTGGGACCCAAGGTTGGAGAGCCCTGTTCTAACATGTCATGTTTGTTTTTCTTCCTTATAGAATAATACAGCACGTTTTCCAGATGGTAAATAAAAAGCTCTGTATTCATTGGCTTCCTGAGGGCAGCAGTAGCAATATTGCAGCTTCTCGTTGACCCTTCACCTCCAGCCTAATACAGTAAAGGCACATCACACATTCAGCCACTGAAGACTCCTGGTGAGAGAGGAGAAAACTGGGACTGGACAGCAGCAGGCAGAAACTCTCTCTCCCACAACAGTTTCTGAGCAGGAGCCGTCTATCCTAGCAGAGAGATCTTGGAATTATATCACTTTAAATCCACAACCATTCTTACCTCACCACAATACAATTTCCTGGGGTGGGGAATTAGGAGAATTGGCTGCTTGCCCTGCGTGTAGAAATGAAGAGCTGCTACAGCATTGGCATGCCTGGAGGCGGCCAGCCATACATCTGCACACTGACCGTAAGTTAACAGCCCTCTCTAGCCAATAGATGTTAACAGCTACAGATATGGCACAGATTATAGACTGGTGTGAGTACTGTTGAAAATGTTGGCGCATCTGGAAGAAGGTGAGAATCAGTCTGACTGCATTTCCTGCTCCCTCTTTGGGGGCAGTGCTGGTTAAGAAGGAAGATCATCCCCTCTTCTCCATCTCTTTGATATTGTGGAAGTCTGAAGAACCAGGAGCAAAGACACACTAACTAAAGATCATCATCATCAGGCGATCACTCGTGACCGAGTAAGATTGTCTTCCGGGATAAAAGGAGGAGATTCTAAAGAAGATTGTGTAGACTCTAGCGATGGGTCCGTAAGTGACTGTGGAGGCCAATTCTAGATCCACACAGCTTCCCACAGTGAGGACACAGGTTACCAGATAGAAGATGGTCCTGTAAAGGATTCATTTGACGTGCTTTCCGCTTAGCACGTTTCTCCCTTTCACCTTGCACTCGGGCTTCTTCAAAGTCCATGGAACCTTTGTGAAAGGCCAACCTCCATTTACCGGTAGATCGTTCATGGGCCAGAGCTTCCCAGTTTTCGATGTTTATATTGCATTTTTTTAGATTAGCCTTATGAACATCTTTAAACCTCTTATATTGACCACCGATATTCCGCTTTCCATCCTTGAGTTGGGAGTAAAGTAACTGCTTTGGGAGACGGCAGTCAGGCATTCGAACAACATGACCGGTCCACTGAAGTTGGCGTTGAAGGATCATTTTTTCAATGCTAGTAGTCTTTGCTTCTTCCAGTACACTGACATTTGTTCGCCTATCTTCCCAAGTAATTTGCAGGATTTTCCGGAGGCAACGTTGATGAAACCTTTCAAGGAGGTGGAAGTGACGTTTATAGATAGTCCATGTTTCGCAGGCATACAATAAAGTTGGTAATACAATGGCTTCATAAACCAGTGTTTTGGTCTTCTTACAAATATCCCGATCCTCGAACACTCTATGTTTCATTCGAGAAAATGCGGCACTTGCGGAGCTCAGACGATGCTGGATTTCACTGTCGATGTTAGCTGTAACAGAAAGATAGCTGCCAAGATAGAGAAAATGATCGACATTTTCCAGTGTTGTCCCGCCAAGCTGGATAGATGGCATCACCAAAGGATTGGCTTGCACTTGCTGATGAAGCACTTTGGTTTTTTTGATGTTAAGTGAGAGACCAAGTTTTTCGTATGCTTCTGCAAAAGCATTTAGGATAGTTTGGAGATCATCCTCTGAATGTGCGGAGACCACATTATCATCAGCATACTGAAGTTCCACAACGGAGGTTGTAATTACCTTACTTTTTGCTTTCAGCCTGCTAAGATTAAAAAGCTTTCCATCTGTTCGATATATAATTCCCACACCGGTGGGAAGTTTCCCCTCGACAAGATGTAAAACCATGGCGATGAAAATGGCAAATAATGTTGGGGCGATAACACATCCCTGTTTAACACCTGATCCCACTTTAAATGGAGCACCATGAGAGCCGTTGTTGTCCAAAACCGTTGCCGTCATGTTGTCATGGAGAAGTCGCAAGATATTCACAAATTTATTGGGGCATCCAATTTTCATAAGGATAGTCCAGAGAGCTGTACGGTCTACAGTATCAAAGGCCTTAGCCAAATCGATAAATGCCATATAAAGGGGTTGATTTTGCTCCCGGCATTTTTCTTGGAGCTGACGTGCAGTAAAAATCATGTCTACTGTCCCTCTAGAGGGGCGGAAACCATATTGAGTTTCAGGGAGGATCTCTTCTGAAATGGATAGAAGACGGTTTGCGAGAATCCTAGCAAATATTTTACCTGCGGCCGGAAGGGGGCCGCCTCTCGCCCGTAGCGCACCGCATGTTCGTGGGGAACCCGGTGCTAAATCATTCGTAGACGACCTGATTCTGGGTCAGGGTTTCGTACGTAGCAGAGCAGCTCCCTCGCTGCGATCTATTGAAAGTCAGCCCTCGACACAAGCTAACTAAAGATACAAAGGAAGGGGGAAGCTGTTTTGTCCTTAAGCCTACTAAACACAACCGCAAAGATCCGTACGCACCCACCCATCTTCAGGCAGCAGGAAAGATATTGTGCTTTTTTATTTTTTATAAAAGTGCTCGGGAAGTGCTGAGATTCCACCAGTCTAGAAGACACATCAGATGGATGCTGCACCATGAATAAATGATGTGGCATATTCAGACAGGGTTGTGATTAAGCTTTAGGAAATGTACACAATGCCACTCACCACCCCACTTTCCTACCCGGCTGCAAATGAATTCCAACACAATGGAAGAGACAGACAATGTTTTCTTAAGGGGATAACTTTGCTGCAGCTCACTGCTTGAGTCTGCCATGTGCTGGGCAGTTGCTTTTGTTCAGATGTTATCCTTGGCACTGCTGAGCTGAGTGGGCTCCCCCCGCCTTTGGAGAATGCAGCTGAACCATCCACTCTCCTAGTATTCTCCAGAAGGTGAAAAGGATTGCCATGGCGTTGTCTTGTTCTTAAAAAGATTCTCTATTTACTGGAATTCTTACTCACTAAATTACCATATCATTTAAATTCTAGATTCATACTTTAGAGGTGCTGAGTGAAGTGTACTGTTAAATGGGGTTTAAGTTCTTCTAAGAGCTGTAGAAATCTGTGTGTGTGTGTGTATTTTAAAAGCCACTAATAGTATTGCCAACTTCTGAACCAGCCTACTAGCCCCCACCCGCAAGCTGTTCTCCTAACATCAGTTTGATCTGCAGCAATTAGCAGGTGATCATGTTCAACTCCATGCTATGAAAAGCTTGCCGGCTGATTTTCTGCACATCAGAGCTCCGTTAAAAGGACAAGAGCAGACCAGGCTGCTTACTTTGTTGTCTTCTGGCCAATTGACAACCTGAGTCACATACCAAAATGTACCAGAAACAAGGTAGAAGAGTCTTGGGGCATCTTAAAGGCTAACACATTGACAGCACAATCCAATGTGGCTGCCTGTAATCCTCTGAACTCGGAGGATTCTGGGCATCCTATTGAGGGCCGGAGGAGCACGGAGGCAAGGATTGCCTCTGTGCTTCCCTCACCCTCCAAAACACTTAGATGGCCAAATTCAGCTGAGTAAGTGTTTTACACCAGCTCGTGAGGAGAGGAGCGTGAGGCGCTGCCAAGATTCCTCGTAGGACGGTGGTGCCTCTTCCTTCCCTGGGTCTTCTATCTTCAGAGCCACAGCCATGCTGGCTATAAGGGGGAAGGGAGGGCACCCCAAAATTGGAGTTCCAGCTCTGACCTTAGTGCACTTTTCCGAGGTCAGAGGTGAGACTCCAACTTTTCTTATGGCCATCTAAATAGTGTCTAACAGCCATAGGATCATGCCCTGAATATGCCATAATACATTTCTGACAACTTTAAGGTGCCATAAGACTCTTTGTTGTTTTTGCTGTGATAGGCTAACACGACTACCCCTCTGCAAAGTGAACCAATTTACTTCTATTGCTCCTACGCATGAGGTTTATTATAGGAAATCAGGTATAGTTACCAGGAGAAAATAGGGTTCCTTCCTAACCCACTAGTCTGTGTCTTGATTGAACCATGAAGCAAAATATCAAGTCACCTCCCCTCAAAGGATTTGTACCCTTTAAACCAGGAGTGTGCAACTTGTGGCCCTCCAGATGTTTTGACCTACAACTCCCATCAGCCCTAGACAGCATAGCCAGTGGAGAGGGATGATGGGAACTGTAGGACAAAACATCTGGAGGGCCACAAGTTGCACACTCCTGCTTTAAATATACCTATACTTTAATGGTTCTAGATAAATTCCCTTTCCCTAGAGAACTCTGGGAACTGTAGCTTGTGAGGAAGGTGACTAGACATCTCTTACTGGAGTTCTCAGTAACCTTACCAAACTACAGTTCCCATGTTTCTTTGGGGGAAAACATGAAAGTGGTATATAACATTAATATAAGCTTATAGTCTAGATATGTCCTTTATGTTCCTCGAATCAGTGATGACTCCAGGATTTGGGGGAATCCTTGGACAAGGCACCCTCACTGACCTCCGTTAACTGGGCGGTGTGATGTGGAGACCAAGAACTCTCTTATACTGCTACTTATTTATTTGATTTGATTTGTACCCTGCCTTTCTACCAAAAAATAATGGCTCTCAAGGAGGCTTACAGGCACAATTAAGATTGATTAAAACAATACATTAAAATACAATAAAAACATAACAATTACACAATAATAAAAAAAACAGCACTCAACCCAACAGATCCACTTACAGGGCAAAGGCCTTCTTAAACAAAGCGATCTTTGCCTGCTGACAGAAGGACAGCAGAGAGAGAGAGCGCAAACCTAGCCTCCTTGGAAGGGAATTCCATAGCCTGGGAGTGGCCACCAAAAAGGCTCTCTCTCTCAGGTTAATACCAAATGTGCCTCTGAAGGTGGCAATCTTGAAAGAAGGGCCTCTCCAGAAGATCTTAAGAACTGGGCAGACTTGTATGGGAGAAGGGGGTCTTTCATGTATCCTGGTCCCCAGCTGTTCTTCTTGGGTGTTACACGAGAAGTGAAAATGGTGGTGCAGTTAAAAGCTTGGACCCTGCACTGGCATTGGTGCCCAGGCAACTGCCCAACCATGTTTGTGCAGAGGTCATCAATGGATGGATGCATTTTATGATCTCTGGCCATTCTACCAGACATCTCAGTACAAATTGGAGGCTCATTAGGCCCTGTTGCCCCCCCCCCACTCCCTATCAACCCTTTCCCATGCTGAGAGTAAGAATAAATGCTGTCAAGCATACCCTTAGAATGCCCCTAAGGATATCAGAATGCTCACAGAATGCAACCTCATGCACCACTAAAAAGGGTGTCCAGTATCAGTGATATTGTGAGTTGGGTAAGACTGGCGTTCTGGATCTCTATTTACCTCATGATCTCCTTCGCCACAGAAGACTCAGCTGAGTCTTCTTTTGCCATAGAAGACTCAGTTGAGTCTTGGCCATGTGCACCTGTAATTACTCTCTGCTCTGGAAGCTCTGATTATGTAAGCTTTCAATTGGAACTTGCTAGCTGCTGGAACAATGTCTTTCTATAAGCTTCAGTGCCTTGAACCTTGCTTCCCTGACTTTGCTTCTTGACAGATCCTACGTGCTGATGACCTTCGGACTCCTGCTAGACTCTGCTCTTTGGACTGTGTTTGTGTTGTACTTCCCTGTGTTTTGACTTTGGCCATGCCTCAGATCCTGCTCTTGGAATTTTCTTGAATTCTCCTCTCTTGACTAGTAATCCTGTACTCTTTATCTTTGCCTGTGTACTGACAACTCCTGCTTTGAACTGCCCTCTTGCTGCCCTCTTGCTGGACTGATAAACCTGTGTTTGATTCTTTTGCCTGTCTGCTGACTTGTCCCATAATTGGCCCTAACCTGAGCTAAACAGAGCAGGACATCTGGAGAGCTGCTACCCATCAGACTAAATGATAGCAGGCTAGAGGGAGGAGTAATAGTCCGGCCTGGTATGTCAGCTTCCACAAAGCCACTAAGTTCCCCTCGTTTGGAGGCTATTCTTGGTACTTTGACAGTGAAGATTGGGTGCCTTGACTTCTTAAAGCTAACGGTTTCTGTACCTAAATGGTAGATGCACTAAAGCAGTTCCCTCCTTTGAAGTTAACCCTGATCCAAAATAAGCTGTTGGAAGCCAAGAAAAGACTTTCAAGCAAAGGGTGTGTATGTATGAAAAGAATTACCACCTGGATTTAGATTCCTCTATGAGCTGGAGCAAGAGGTCTCAAATATAATTCCTGGAATTCACCTGAGGCTACTCTTCCTGTGTTTGTTGCTGTACTGAGCAGCTGCTGTGAAAAAGGCAAATTCCATTGGGAATCTTTAGGGAAGGAATTGAATATAAACCCACCAATATCATAATGCCTTTATACAAACCTATGGTGGGAACACACTTGGAATACTGTGTAGTTTTGGTCACTGCACCGCAAAAAGAATATTGTAGTGCTTGGAAAAGGTGCAGAAAAGGGGCAACTAAAATTATCAAGGGCGCAACTCCCCTATGGGGAAAGTCAGGGATATTGAAGAGTCCTTGGTCTCGAGTCACGAGTCGAGTCACGAGTCTTTGGACCTGAGTCTCGAGTCCGAGTCCTTGGTCCAAAATGGTGACTCACGAGTCACAAGTCACGAGTCACGAGTCACTCCCAAAGCTGACTCCACGAGTTCCTATTAAAATCAATGGGGTTTTCCCCCAACAAAATAAGGCTACTTCAGATGTGTGGCTTAAATAAATTCTAGGCACAAGTGTGCCTTTTTATTTCAAAACTCTGCAACTGATTTTGACAAGAACAGACCAGGCAGACAAACCCAAAATAAAAATAACCAGGCAGGCAGAGGAGGCAGGGAACCCCAAAGCAGGCAGGCAGAGGCATTTGTCTTGGACAATTCAAACTGTGGAACTGGTTAAGAAGAGACCAGGCAGGCAGAGGAGGCTGGGAACCCCAAACAGGCAGGCAGAGGCAGCCAAACCCAAAATGTCTGAAAGGTTGCATTTTAGGAAAATGATTTTAAAAAATAAAATCTTCGCTGGCAATCGCACTTCTCTCCACTCCTTCTGGCACAGCCCAGGGATGTTGAAGAGTCCTTGGTCTCGAGTCCCGAGTCGAGTCTCGAGTCCCATTAAAAATATTGGGACTTGAGTCCGAGGGGGGACTCAGTCCGACTCACGAGTCGAGTCCTGGAATCCGAGTCCCCATCCCTGGGAAAGGTTACAATGTTTTGGGCTCTTTAGCCTAGAAAAATGTGGAGTAAGGGGAGATGATAGAGGTCTATACAATTATGCATGGTGTGGAGAAAGTGGATATCCAAAGAAGCTGAACGGTGGGGGATTTAGGACAGACAAAAGGCAGTACTTTTTCACACAGTGTATTGTTAAACTATGAAAGTTGCTTCCACAAGATAGCGTGATGTCCACCAACTTGGATGGCTTTAAAAGGGAATTAGACCAATTCATAGTGGATGATGGCTAGCTATATATTACTTCCAGTATCGGAGGCAATATCACCCTGTATACCAGTTGCTGGGGAACATGAGCTGGAGGGTGTTATTGCACTCATGTCCTGCTTGTGGACTTCCCATAGGCATCTGGTTGGCCACTGTTGGGAACAGAATGCTGGACTAGAACAGCCCTTGGTCTGATCCAGCACGGCTCCTCTTATGTTCTTATATTTTAACCAGGTTTGGAGACAGAACTCTTATCTCCTTTTACAGATAGTAAGAACCTAAAGCAGCTCATTGGGCTATGCTCAAGCTGCAGTGTCAGACCAAGGGCTCCTAACACATGTTTTTAGAAGGGATCTTTTAACATTTCCTTTCTTCCTGAATGCTGTTTATGCCACAGAGTGACATCCTATTCCTACAATATGTATAATGGTATTGTGGAGAAAGCCAACCTAAGCCCCCTGCCTGACACACACACAGTCACCAACGAGGGGGGAAGGAGACCCGGGGGGGGGGGGAGACAGCCAGTCTCCACAGATGACAAAAGGGACAAACAACATCTGCATAGAATCACCCCAGGGGGGAAGGCAGGAAGCATCCCCAGGTTTGTCAATGCTCTCGCATATCAGCCCTATCTACATAAGACTTGAATACCTCTCCAGAGCAGACACTTCGGCACCCCTAAGAAATGGCCACTCAACACCATAGGATGGGACCGTTAAGCAAGTGGCTTCAAAGGGACCCCATCCCACGGGGGGAGGGCGTCACCCCACCTGACCCAAAAGGCCGCCCCTCAGGGAGGGTGTCAACCCACCTGATCACGGAGGGAGGGGCTACCTGAAACACCAAAGTATAAAACACCCTGCGCAAGGGAACTGGGTTGTTGGACCTGATCAACAATCTTGCCCCATGCCTGGGGTAAGGGAACGAAGGATCGGCAACCCCGGGTAGCCACACCCAGCACGCTCCAGCTAGCTGAAATCACTGGTCGCTTGGGTTGACCGGACCCCCGGGAAACCAAGCTGAAATCATTCACAAGCCGCTTGGGTAGACCGGGCCTCCGCCGGGAACCCAGCTAGCCACTTGGGTAGACCGGACCTCCGCTGGGAACCCAGCTAGCCACTTGGGTAGACCGGACCTCCGCTGGGAACCCAGCTAGCTGCTTGGGTAGACCGGGCCTCCGCCGGGAACCCAGCTAGCCGCTTGGGTAGACCGGGCCTCCGCCGGGAACCCAGCTAGCAGCGTGCGGTTGACCGGGCCTCTGCCGGGACCTGAGCTGAACTAACTAGCTGAGAGCCCTGAAATCACGGTGTCCTTAAGACTTCTTGCTTGCTACTTTGTACCGTACTGATAAGCTGTATTGCTGGTGTGTGTTTGGGTTTGTGAAGGTAATGTTGTAAATAAACTTGTTTTCTAAAAGATACTTCTGTGGCTATAAATTATCCCTTTGTTCTGGGCTAAGGGTGATAGTCGCTGGGGATCTCGGAGAAGGCCGCCCCAGGACTCGCTACCCCCTTAGCATTGAACCCATGCAGAAGACCAGGTTGTCGGTCTTCCACTGGTATATTATAATTTATCTTCGAAATGCCGCTCTGTTGGATGCCATACCCAAGTCTACATGTTTGCTTTTGTGTTCAGTGATGTAGTTTCAACAAGGCATCAGTTTTTGTCAACCCTCTTCACCTGCTTCTTGCCAAGTATGAAACTTCAAAATCAACAAGGTTAGCTTCGGCTTTGTTTAGCTATCCCTCTAGGTTTAAAGTAATCTAAATTTAAAGTGGCTTATTGTAATTAGCATATACTATGAATATACTTAAATATACCCTTGAATGTCTCAATCATACTTTGAAACCATTTGCTCATCAGCTGTGGAGGAGACTGGAATGGAAAGGCAACCATGATAAGAAATGTGGGAGAACCAAAACATCTTAAAAAGAAATAGGCACCTGTTAAAAGTGGTGGGAGGGTGAAATATCAATAGAGACAGATGGAGGAAAAGACTAAGATCCTTCTCAGACACTGAAATCTGTAACAAGGTGTCAACGCCCCGCCCTCCACACATACACAAATAATTCAATGAAGTCAGGATTTTACTCAAAGTCTGAAGAACATAGAATCGGAGGAGGCCCTTGTAAGCCATTTATCTATTTATTTACAGATTGATCCTATGTGCCTAGACAGTGTCTAGAGGGCCATAGGATCGTTCAGATTCCCAGCTCCAGCGTAGGAAAAGAGCTCTGACCTTGGAACTGGGGATCTGTGATTCGAGCCCCCCCCCCTCCCCCCTTCACAGCTGGTGTGGAAAGAGTTGCACTAGCGCCTTCTCCCAAGGCCATAAGTGCGACCTTGGAGAAGGGGTGAAGAGGGTGTTCCAGGGAGAGGGGAGGAGTCTGGTGCCACCAAGATATGATGTATCCTGGTCAGTGCTTTTTTTCTGGAGAAAAGGGTACCGGAACTCTTGGATTACATTTCCTCGGGAGTAGATGGCGATTAAATTGTAATGCAATTACGGTAATAGAAGAAAAGGTGCTGGAACTCAGTTCAGGTGAGTTCCACCAGAAAAAAAGCCCTGATCCTGGTGGTGCCTCAGCCTCCTTTCCTCCCACTCTGAAGCCTCACAGTTAGATGTACGAAATTGGCTGTCTAGCTGCTTTGCAAAGCAGGAGGAGAGTGGAGGCAACCTTCGCCTCTGCGCTCCTCCCGCCCTGCATAGGATGCCCATAATAATCTTCTGAATTTGGAGGTTTGCAGGCAGCCTCATTGGATTGCGCCCTTATTTATTTATTTTAAACATTTGCATACCACACTTCTTCCAATAGATTCTGGTCCATACACACACCCCACTGCTCGATGCAGAAAATCCAAAGCTAGACCATCTGCAACAGATGGCTGCCTAGAAGACCTCTGGCAAGAGAGAGATCACTCCTCTAGGTAATTGGTTCTATCTTCTAACTGTTCCTACCATCAAAGATTTTCTCCTAATATTCAGCTGAAATCTACCCTCCCGTATCTTAAACCCATCAGATCTAGTCCCACTGCCTGGGACAGCAGAGAACTAGTCTCTGCCTTCTTCTGTGTGACAGCCATTCAGGTATTTGAAGAGTGCTAACATGTCTCCCCTTGGTCTTTTCCAGACTAAACATACCCAGCTCCTTCGACCTTTTCTCATAGGACTTGTTTTACATTTCCTTGGATGTAGGTGTGAGCCTTGAGTGATGTTTCTCAGCAATCCATATATCAAGAGAAAAAAAAGGAAGAAAAGTGTGCACAGGAAAAATACATACCTCAAAAAGACCAGGGACATGGGACCAGGACAAGGGGTCTCTCCCCTCCCCACTAGCAACAGTCCATGAGAAAAAACCACTGTAAGGGCATAGAAACAATCAACAGCATTTCTAAAAATAGCACAGTAGTAAAGGGGAGGAGAGAGTAAAACATACAGCTTTCTGTTTCCCTGGTGGTAAGAAATCTTGAATAAATCTGTAAGAAAAGAATTGGTCATGGGCTGTTTAAAAAGTAGCATTACACTAGATACTACTGGTAATATCTCCCTAGTGACCTCCGCCATGCCCCTTCCTTGATTAGCTTCCGCCGGGCATTAAAAACGTGGCTTTTCAGGCAGGAATATGGGGTGGATTAGGATTTTTAAGTTTTGTACTGTTTTTTACTTGTGTTTCATACTGTGTGTGTGTGTGTGTGTTCCCCCCCCCCCCTTGTATTTTATTGGACTGTACATTGCTCAGAGTGGCCGGATGTCTGGCCAGATGGGCGATTCATAAATATAATAAATAAATAAAATTTCATCTAGTGTTTGTTGTTGGAGATATTTTTTCTCTCTTTTTGCTTTATAGAGCAATCCTATGCTGGTTTACTCAGAAGTAAGTCCTACTGTGTTCACTGAGCTTACTCCCAGGTAAATGTGTATAGGAATGCAGACTTAGTGAAACAATCAATGGCTACCAACCAATTCTTACTGCCTCTTGTCTTCTAGTTTAACTCCAGGAAATGGGATTGTCAAGGTTCCACCTGTACCAGGACATCTTGATCAGCTCCTTAAAGATATCTGCCTCTTTAAGAGCCCCTCCTGTATCAGGATGCAAACTCTCTGCCTTTTTACCTCTTGTCCCCAGTAACATGGGATTAGGCCTTAGAACACTCCAACAACTTGCTTTTAACAATAGCTGTTTACTGTAGTAAATATTGGTAAAGTAGAGTCACATTAACTTAGGGTAATTACACAAATAGAGCTGTACGATTACAAAAAGCAAGTATAAGGGAAATAAGAGGGAAAATAACACAAGGTTCTTTAACCTAGCTACACTGTCACCTGTAAACTTAGAGCAGTGCTTCTCAAATAGTGGGGCGGGCCCCCCAGGGGGGGCGCGAGGCTCCGTAAAGGGGGGCTCGTTTGACCTCAGTTAAAAGTTTTTTTAAATATTGTGTTCCTTTAAATCCTGTGCTCCTTTAAATCTTTTCTGCTACAGTTAATAAAGCTATTCTTTGTTGTAAATTGATCCACATGTCTTTCTTTTTTTATTCTCTTATACGTTAATAAGGATACAGTGTTATGCAGAGGTGTACTTATAACAATTTTATAGACAAATGATACTATTTACAGTCGCGCGGGGGGCGCGAAATGTTTTCTTCTTCCTAGGGGGGGCATGACAGAAAATAATTGAGAAGCACTGACTTAGAGATTCCTTTCCCCAGCCTTTCTCCTAGTTATTCTGCAGTTCTTTAGTGATAGTCAGACTCTCTTCTCTGTCTGCTTCACTCTCTCTCTCCAATGTCACTCTCTCAGTCTGCCACACACTGCAGTTCCAGATCCACTCTTTATATACACTCCCCCCCCCCCCGACCTAGAAGATTACAATCCTGTGACCTCAAACTGGGGAAATGAAACTTCTCTCAATGAAAAGGAAATTTAACTCCATAAGGGGAAAATGAAACTCACACACTCAGGAGATGTTTATTTTATTTATTTATTTATTTATTTATTTATTTATTACATTTATACCCCGCCTTTTTTCCTGCAAGGAATCCAAGGCGGCTTACATAATCCTCCTCATCTCCATTTTATCCCCACAACAACGCTGTGAGGTAGGTTAGGCTGAGAGTCAGTGACTGGCCCAAAGTCACCCAGTGAGTTTCATGGCTGAGTGGGGACTAGAACCCAGATCTCCTGAGTCCCAGTCGAACACTCTCACCACTACACCACACTGGCTTGGGCCTACATGTTGGGCCACACATGTTTGGGCCTACAGGCTTCAAACTAACTCAAGCCTGTGTAGGCCTCAATCCTTCACAGGGATATGAACCTTCCCCAAGATCAATAATAATATACATGTTCATACTATATAAAAATGAAATAAATAAATAAAATGTTTGGGTCTATGCAAAGACTTGGCACCCAGTTGCATCCTATTGTTATTTATAATTTATGCAGTAATGTTAATCTTCATAATTCCTTGCAATCTTGACAAGAAAATCTGTGTCATAGATCACTATTAGTCCTATTTTACAGAGTGGAAACAGAGGCTGAGAAAGAGCAAAAATTATCAGAGGTCATTCTTTGAATCCATAGCAAAGGAGTTAGGATTTGAACCCAGGATCTGCATTCACTGTAACACTGCGGCACTGATAAGCCTTTATTCTTTGGTCTAGAAATTTTTTTAGATAGATAACTAGACTGATAGATTTGTGAATATTTTCTGTGATCCTTAAACAGTCACATGAAGTGGTTAACTGTAGTAGAATTGATGGAATTTACAGAAGTAAAAAAATAAAAATAAAATCTTAACAACAAATAATCTAAGGGAGCAACGAATCCCCCCCCTTAAAACAGCATGCAGTAGCCACATAATGTTGAGTGTCAGTTGGAATGTAAAACCAAAAACAGGTTGGAATGGAGTAACCTGGAGGAGGGAAGACCTGGAACAGTCAGAACACTCCTCTTAAGGTGGGGGAGGGCTGGGGCCTTCCAGATGTTGTTCGACTCCAACTCTCACCAGCTCCAGCCAGCATAGCCAATGGTCAAGGATTGTAGTCCCATCTGGAGGGCCACAGCCTCCCCCTTATATTATAAGGTAAGGATACACTGCAACATTTTGTTGCAGGTCCCACTTGGTACTCTTAATATTTAACATATATTTAGTGCTAACACACTGCTGGATACTGTGCAGCACACTAAGCAGTGACATGATTTACCCTATGCAGAGGGTTTACTTTTCACGGATGAATACAGAAAACTGATTAGAAAGCAGTAACTTAGCACAGCTATTGTATCCTCCTGACAAGGAGTGAGGAGAATTTTTACCACACATTTGCTTTACGCCTGGCAAAGGCAGGGGAGTGGTAAAATTACCATCACCATTTGGCAACCAGCATACCAAGTGAAATTACCAGAAAATCACTCCTACGCATTATCTAGGATTGATCAACTGAGGAAAGAGACAGTGATCACACTCATGGATCCCGCTGCAGTCTCGCCAAACATACATTGGGGGATGTGTCAGTGGGTGTGATCCTGCACTCCTTCCACACGTCAGTTGTATGGAAATATGTCTGAACAGTCCTTCTGAATTGTTACTTGGAGACAATACCTAATGGTTTAAATGTGGAGTCACTGACAAAATGGTATCTCTTCATACAAGACAGACTTCCTACATACACAGATGCCTGTTCCGTATCGGACACTGCATGAATCTAGCATGTGGTTCACTGTGAGTAATGAAAATACACGTTTGTTTTGTACAGGTGCACATACATTATAAACAACAAACAATATTATGCTCCAATTTTCAATAAACAAGGGTAAGAAAAGGGAGAATATATTATGGGGAAGACGAACAGAAAAAAATCTTCCTATCCTCTGACTGCCAGAAGCCCCACTGAGAATTCTTATGGTTTAACGTTGCAATTCTGTACCCACTTTCCTAGGAGTAAGCCCCATCTGAAATCAATGGGATTTTTTCTGGGTAGACATGTATAAGATTTCACTGTAAGTCTTTAGCAAAAACTGGTCAACTGTTTCAGATTTCCCTTGAAAAATTGGCAGCTAGATATAATGATATGTTTGTTTAATGAAGAAAGCTGAGATTCTTTGGGGTCTTGAACAAGCTGCAGGCTTTCTGACCTAGAAGCCTTAGGTTGATTTCTAGACCTCAACCTACAGGAAAGTAGGCTTCAGCTAGCAGCACATTTACCGTAAATGCTGTAAAGTATGTTGGAATGTTTACCAGGTTTATCTGATTATTCAAGTGGGAGGGTGTGCAGATGGGAAAGCTAAGCCAATTGTCTTGCTGATGTCAACAATGTAATCCACCTTGCATTTGGAACCAGACTGAAAACACACTTGAGCATTGTAGCAGTAAATCTAAGAGAGGAAAAACTTGATTATTTTTCAAAACTGGGGATCAGAAGCATTTCTTTAAATTTCTTCCAGCTGTGTTAGTCTGATTCAACAAAAACAGCAAAGCATCTTGTGGCACCTTAAAAACTAACAAATTTATTATGGTATAAACTTTATAGATTTCTTGATGACTACAACAACTTCTCTAGTGTACTAGCCTCTCTTTGGCTTCAGCTATATTTCTGCACCTGAGCAATTCCTTACAGAGTAGCTGAGATATTCTGCAATCTGCTTGGCTTCATAGCAGTGCCCTTGGTATCACCATTCTTCCTAGTCTACTCAAGTCAATTGCTTATCCATGCATTCTTGCACTTCATGCCTTGATTATGAAGGATCTCTAATGTCCATTTTATAATTTGCTCCTCTTTTTAAAAAAATATCTCTCCACTTCTTCTAATGCAGGGGTGCAGAATCTCTTTCAGCCTGAGGACCAAATTCAATTTCAGAGAAATTCTCAGGGGCCACATTCCAGTGGTGGGCGGAGCTGAAGGCAAAAGGGGGAAGACCAAAATAATAAAAAATTTAAAACCAGCACATTTTAGGTGAAAGCTCTTACTACCAGCAACCAAGCCTTAGGAAGGGCATTTTAAATGGGGGAAAAACCAGGGATGTTGGAGAGTCCTTGGTCTCGAGTCACGAGTCGAGTCACAAGTCTTTGGACCTGAGTCTCGAGTCACGAGTCCAAGTCATTAGTCCAAAATGGTGACTCACGAGTCCCGAGTCACTCCCAAAGCTGACTCCACGAGTTCCTATTAAATCAATGGGGGGGGGGGTCCCAACAAAATAAGGCTACTTCAGATGTGTGGCTTAAATAAATTCTAGGCACAATTTGGCCTTTTTATCTCAAAACTCTGCCACTGATTTTGACAAGAACAGACCAGGCAGACAAACCCAAAATAACCAGGCAGGCAGAGGAGGCAGGGAACCCCAAAGCAGGCAGGCAGAGGCCTTTGTCTTGGACAATTCAAACTGTGGAACTGGTTAAGAAGAGACCAGGCAGGCAGAGGAGGCAGGAAACCCCCAGGCAGGCTGGCAGAGGCAGCCAAACCCAAAATGTCTGAAAGGTTGCATTAGGAAAATGATTTTAAAAAATAAACTTGGATTGTTACTGCAACTAGGTCCAGACAGCACCTGCAGATGGCATCAAGCAGGGATGTTGACGAGTCCTTGGTCTCGAGTCTCGAGTCGAGTCTCGAGTCCCGAGTCGAGTCTCGAGTCCCATTAAAAATATTGGGACTCGAGTGCGACTCGAGTCAGAGGGGGGACTCAGTCCGACTCACGAGTCAAGTCCTCGAGTCCGAGTCCCCATCCCTGGGAAAAACTGCACAAAAGCCAGGAAACTTCCAAATGATTGGTGGTTGGGGGAAAGGTGTGGGGGCCACGGGAGGTGTGTGTGTCCATCTGAAGAATGCAGGAGGGCTGGGTTTGGCCACTGAGCCTGACGTTCTGCACCCCTGCTCTGATGCATAAATCTCTGCCTCCTTGGTCTGGAGAATGACATTTGACTTCAGCCACACTGTGTCTTTGCCACATGTTAAATCTTTTTTTTTTTTTATCTTCTTCCCTGTTTGGCAGCAAGTTCCTAGCTGCAGTAGTATCATGTAGGAAGGTACTACAATGGATCCCCTGCCACACTCAAACATTTCAGACTGCATATGATTATTCCTCAGCATTGCCTATATTGCTGGCCGACTCACATCTTACATATTGGCTATTGCTATAAACATTTCAAAGGGCCTATGCACTAGGTTGGAATGCCAGAAGCACAAATCTCTTCACTTTAACATGTGCACGAGTGTGTGTGTGTGTGTGTGTGTGTGAGAGAGAGAGAGAGAGAGAGAGAGAGAAGAACTATGTTGATAACATTGGTATAATTATTGAGAGAGAAAGAGAGAGAAGTAACAATGGCCAATGAGCTTAAAAATACGCTGCATTTTTTAATTCTAATCTTGAATACATCCAAGAGCAGACCTTTAAGCTCAGCTGAGAATTGCCTGCACCCGTGCAAATTCAAAGTCATAGCGTGCACCAACCCAGATTTTTATAACATATTTTCATGAAGTTTTATGGCAGCAGATTGTTATCCTTATGTGGTTGTGTGTGACTGATGTGTTAACAAAACCCAATTGTCTCTGTGTTTTGTTTTTGTTACAATTGTATATCTCTTGAGGAGATAATTCTTTTGTTCAAAGGGATGGCATGGAAAGGGGAATTTATTAATATTTCACTGGGTCCATTCATGTGTGGAAAAGAAAAGTTGCATAAATGTGAACAGATAAAATGAATATAGTTCCTCAAACTGTTTGTTGAATATATGGAGATCTAAATTAGAAAAAAAAAGTTTTGTTAGGGATGAAACCTTGGGCTTTCCACATGCAGACCCTGTGCTCTATCACTGAGTGTGGCCTCTTGTCAAAATAGGCAGGAGGGTCCTTTTCCTGGCCAGGAATTGAACCTGGACTGAGGCAATAAAAGCACAAAATCCTGGCCACAAGACAACCAGAGAGAAATCACATCAGATGATCTAAGAGCACTTTAAAGTGACTCACTCCTGTGTACCAGCTGTTTCCATTACCTGAGCTCGCCCTGTCTTCAAAGGTAAGTGAGCTGTGAATGGCAGAAATGAGGATGTGAGAGCCAGTGTGGCGTAGTGGTGAGAGTGTTGGACTGGGACTCGGGAGATCCGGGTTCTAGTCCCCGCTCGGCCATGAAACTCAATGGGTGACTTTGGGACAGTCACGGACTCTCAGCCTAACCTACCTCATACGGTTGTTGTGAGGATAAAATGGAGAGGAGGAGGTCTATGCAAGCCGCCTTGGGTTCCTTGCAGGAAAAAAGGTGGGGTATAAATATAATAAATAAATAAATTAATTAAAATGTTAAAATGCTGTCCAACAACCACCTTTCAGGTCTGAGAAAGCTTTGGCTGCTGCCTTCCCTGTCTTTTAAAGTTTTGAGAGTTGAGGAAAGGCCAGGGCTGCTGTGGGAGAGATTTGAGCAGTAGTTTGGTTGGACAGCTGGTAGCAGGGCCGGCACTACTGCTAGGCAAACTAAGCGGTTGCCTGGGGCGCGTGGCTGAAGAGGGCGCAGAAACGCTGCGCTCCTTCCGGCCGACTCTTCTTCGCTGCCGGCGCGCTCCTGCCCCGCCCAGCCGCCTTGCCAACAAAGGCACCACCAGGTCAGTGCAGGGGGATTGCGGGCGCCAGGCGGGCTCGGGGTTGCGCTCGGCTTTCCTCGGCGCCCGGAGCTAGGCCGGGTCAGGAGCGCGGCGACCGGTCGGAAGATGCTGCGCGGTGAGCGAGGCCTCCCCAGCCTCCTTCCCTCCGCCCCCCCGAAGCGCCATTGCTAGTGAAGCCCGTCTAGTGAAATATGCAGGGCAGGAGGACGGGGAGGCAAAGATCTCCTCCGCTGATCTTCCTGCCCTGTACTGGATAATCAGAAGCCTCCCGAGTTGGGAGCCGGGAAAGCGGCTGCCGGAGGCGGCAGCCAGGGGGGGCGCTAAATATAATTTTGCCTAGGGCGCCAAGCTGCCCTGCACCGGTCCTGGCTGGTAGCCTTACTCGGGCCACATTTGTTGTTACCCGCAATGTGTTCTGTCATGTCAATCCCATCATTACACTCTGACCAATATTTTTGGTGCTCCCAGATGGGCAGTAGCTTGGCTTTTTTGTGTACCTGCCCCTTCAAAAATAATGTGTCTCTCCAATAGTTCCAAACTTCAAAGGTAATTGAAAATACTGAATTTTACATGGATATTTTAAGATCTAATATGCCATTAGACATAATAGATACAAACTTTACTACAAACTTTATTGCTACAAACTTTATTGCTTATAGTTATAGGATATCAGCCTGTTTCACCTGTTCTACTTCCATTTGCTGTTTTCCACTCATTAAATATTTCCCCTTTTTAGCCAAAATGAGAACCTAAGCTAGCAAGAAACGTTACCCCAAAAAATTTATAATCCCACCACCCACCAAATCTTCAACCTTACTTTATAATAACCTAATTTTGTAATGTACTACTTCAGGCAGCAGGATATGAGTGGGTAGGACTGCCACAGAGAGCTTCAGCTATTGGGTGGTATAGAAATGTAATCAATATATAAATAAATAAATTTCTCCATAAAGGACAGTAATATTAGACAAGGGCATAAAGATGGGATATTTTGCACTAGAGTGAACACTTGAGCGAAAAGGAGAGTCACTAAGCTTGTTTAAATCTGAGTTTAGAGACACCCCCCAAAAAAAATATTTTCCCAGATACATAAATGTTGTAGAATATTGCTTCCCTTGGTTCTCCTACCTTTTGAGTTCTGATACTATGCATCTTCTACAGATTAATCTGATGATCCTGTATCTGACAGAGACTTATCCCTTAGCTCACGGGTAGGCAACCTAGTGCCTTCCAGATGTTTTGGGCTACAACACCATCCTTGGCCATTGGCCATGCTGACTGGGGCTGATGGGAGCTATAGTCCAAAATGTTGCCTGCCGGGTTGCCTACCCTTGCCCTAGCCTCTTTTTGGCCAATTGTCCTCAGTGACCAATGGGTGGACCTTGGCAGTGAAATCACAGGTATTCCAGCGGGTCTAGATCCTACCTCGTTCAAGGAATGGCTGCTATTATTTACTATTGCAAATTATAGAAGAATGTATTCTATAAGAATAACCATTTTCTGTTCTGATCAAAGAAAGAGCTCTTCTCATTTCATAGGTTCATCTCAGGAAAGCAGCTTTAAGTGGCATCCCCCCCCCCCACTCTACTCATAAAACTGCTCACTCATATCCATTAAGCAGACTTTCCACATCACCATCATAGTGCACTTAATAGCACTTTCCCATGCTTTGCCACATCAAAATGATGGAGTAGATAAGCTCCACAGACCCTGTAGTAACAGGGAGCAAGTTTTATGACTATCTCCATCTCCACTCTTGCATAGACATTTCCTGTAAGCATTGCACTTCCATAGTGAATGGATGCTCTCGATAGGAGTCAGATGTTCTGAATGAAGCAATATGGATTTAAACAGAATGCCTTTTGTCCTATTGCTCCAGTATCATCATCACTAACCAACAGCACAATCCTATAACATATCTACTCAGAAATATGTCCCAGTGACCAGGGTTAAACAACAACAACAACAACAACAACAACAGGCCATGGGTTATTTTTATTTGGGGGTTGTTTCCTCCTCAAGCCAGCCATGCTGCTCAGGTTCAGATGACATGACAAGCTCCTCTTGCCCTTCCCGCAGGTAATTAGGCAAATGGTGCCTGGCATGTGCTATGGCTTAAACAAGCCATTATGCCCTGTTTAAGCCATGGTGATTGTGCGAATTGGGCCACTGAGTTAAGTGGACCTCACTCTCAGATAGGTAAGTATCAGACTGCAGTCTAAACCTTGCTGTGCCCCGACATCCTATCTATCCTATGAAATTCTGTCTGGTCTCATCTTACTTGCCAAGAAACGGCTACCTGAAACAGGATTATTTAAAGGAGTAATAGAGAGACACATTTTTCAAGTCACAATGAGATCTTCCTGAGGGGGCATCGAATTGCCCTAATTCTTAGGGCAAGCATGGCATCATTCTTGACTGCTCCTTTCCTAATGTTTGTGTATATCCTACTGATCAAGGAGGCCTTTCCCATCATGCAATGCAAACAGTTGACATATAGGGTTTCCTCTCCCACTCCCCAACCAGCCAATCTCATTCACCTTGTATTGGCTGGCTGGTGTGGGAAGCCAATGTTGCAATCCCTTATTTTATCCAGCTGTTTGTTCCATCCTCAGTGAGAATTGTGGAGTGCAAAATGCTTCCCCCCCCCCTTGACTTAGAGAGTGATCCTATAGCCCCTAGACATCATCTAGGGTACTTCAGATTCCCAGATCTGAGGGTGAAAACAGAATTTCAACCTCAGATCTGGCGATCAGTGCTCCAATTCCCCTCTCCCCAGCACTCGCAGCCAGTGCAGAAAGAACTGCATTGGCTGCCTCTCTGAGGTTGGGAAATCAACCTCAGAGAGTGGGTAAAGGGGGTGTTTCAGGGGGCAGGGAAGGGAGGAGACCAGGGCCACCAGGATATGAGGCATCTTGATGGCACTCCAGCCTCCTTCCCTCCCCCTCCGGAGCCCCTCAGCTAGATGGCCAAAAATGGCTATCTATCTGAAATGCAGAGCGGGAGGTGCGGGAAGGCAGAGATCACCTCCACCACTCCTCCTGCTCTGCACTGGATGCTCGTAAGCCTCCGAATTTGGGGGCTTATGAGCATGGAGGGTGCCCTTAGGAAGGCCCCTTATGAGAATTTCTGACTATTTTAGAATAAAATTCATTTAGAAAGGCATACTTTGAGAGAAAATATGCTCAGAAATGCTTATTTTGTGAGATTTTGTGAGCAAATACATCAAATATGAATTTAAATGCGCATTTTCAAGGAGACTGCTTAAAACTGCAGAATAACGAGGAAATGGGACGTAACAGACTCATGAATGAATACATGTAATATAGATGCAGACTGGATATAGACTGTTATATCTACCCATAATGAACTCAAAGGTCTGGCTCATCCCACACCCCCACTTTTTAGCGATGTGTTAAAGATTTGTTTTACCATTATTACGTATATTGTATAATTGTTTTAGTAATATTATAGTATTAGAAATGTTCATTGTTCTTATTTGTAGTGCCCCTGAACTAATGTAGTCTAATACTTTGTGCCACTAAGACCCTGTTTTGTGCACCCACCCTTGAGATTTCGTCTCCTGCCCATTTTTCTTTTGGGATTTGGCCTGGGCAACGAACAGTTGTGCCTGTGCCTGCTTGCCTCCTAGCTCTGGGTGGACTACTC
The DNA here is from genome assembly GCA_021292165.1 of Shinisaurus crocodilurus. Classification (NCBI taxonomy): domain Eukaryota; kingdom Metazoa; phylum Chordata; class Lepidosauria; order Squamata; family Shinisauridae; genus Shinisaurus; species Shinisaurus crocodilurus. The sequence goes on from CM037879.1 coordinate 200,719,801, forward strand.
TATTGTTCGCCTGCCTGGGTGTGAGATTTCTTTTCATTCCTGGCTTCAAGGATTCGTGCTTCCAGCTATTCACTAGAAGCCCAGCATCCAGTGGGTTCTCAGCTCCATTTTTTCATCACTCAATGGCTGTAGCAGCATCAAGGGTTAAATTGAAACAGCCACAGTGGGACATAGGGTGTGTTCGTACGACCCTTTAAGCCCACAGAGGCTCTGTAGGCACTGTGGGCTTAAAGTTGCCCGTGGCCCCCAGCTGTGCCCGACTAATGATCGGGCACAGCGGGGGTCTGGAGGCACCGCCTCTCTCCTCTTCCCCCTCCAGTCCTCCCAAGGGTATCTGAGGGGACACCACGCAGGAGCACTCAGAGGAGCGGAGCAGGGATGACAGCTGCCGAAAGCTGTCATCCACTTCCACGCCGCACGCTCCTGCGGATGTCAGCGGAGCAGGATTGCTTATGACCAATCCCCCTCTCCCATCATCCGCAGGACCGCAGGGCAGGGAAGGCGCAGTGGAGAGGCATGGGCCACCTAAGACTGGGCTCGGGAGCCCAGCATGAAGTGGCCCGTCCCTTCCCACCGCTCAACCCCCCCTTCCCCCCACCCTCACCAGGTGTGGTGCCTGCGGGTGCCCCGCCATGCAAGGGCAGGAGTGGGAGGGCAGCACAGCCGGTGGGGAACAGGAGCCTGGCTGAAGCTGGGCTCCTGTTCCCCGCCAGCTGTGCCTCCTGTTTGGCACAGAAGAGGAGAGACCTTCAGCCTGCTGAAGGTCGCTCCTCTTGCACACCTCCTGAAATGGCAGGCGGGGATGCGGGAAGGGCCAGAAGAGCTGGCTTCAGAAGCTGTCTCCTCCTGCCCTTCACCGTGTTCCTGCATGCCATTTCAGCATTGAGGAGGAGGGGGATTCAGTGAGCAGCTGAAGCTTCCTCCCCCCGCTCCCGGCAGAGGCGGGGACGTGGGAAGAGCACGAGGAGCCAGCTTCTGAGGCTGACTCCTCTTGCCCTTCCCACATCCCTGCCCCCCAGCTCACCCCCCCCGCTCTCTCACCCAGCAAGATGGGGGGGGGAGGAGGCATGTTCTCTTGGGCCTACTCCTGGGCAGACCCAGGAGAACGCACCTCTTCTCCCCCCTCACTGGGCAGCACAATTGTGGGGTAATCATGCTTCTCAGCATGGGGGGGCTGCTTTGCCCCATGGCTTCCTCCCAGGGAGACCATGGGGGGAAAGCCACTCCTTTCCCACCCACCGGGTAGCATGATCGCGGGGGGATTGTACTTCCCAACAGCGTGGGTTAATCCTGCCCTTGCTAGGAAGCGCGGCGGCGACAGGGTCTGCCGTGCGCCCTCTTCCCGCTTGGGAAGGGGGACGTGTGGCAAACCCTGCCGCCATGCGTCTCATCTTCCCTGAGCCCCAAGTGGGGCTTGGGGAGGAGGAGGTGCATGGCAGCGGTGGTGGCATGTAGGACCCAGGTGCTCCAGCTCTCTTCCCCGAAAGGAAGCAAGGCCAGGAGGCTGGTTCCCCCGCTGTGTGCCAGCCCCCCAATCCCCAAATGGGGATTGAGCGGGCAGCACATGGTGGACCCCAGCAGCTTCCCCGTGCACTCCTGCCAATGCAGGAGATAGGCAGGAGCCTGCGGAGAAGCCGATGACCAGCACACCAAGTGCCGCTTGGGCACTTGGCCAGCTGTCATCTGCCAGAGCCCCTTGGCCAGAGAAGTAGCCCTTGTTTGCTGCTCTTGCCAAGGGGGTCTGTGCCTTTTTGGCTTGTAAGAGGGTTAGCTTGCCATCCTAGGCTCAGATGACACGCTAAACCTACTAGGGTTTTCTTAACCCTGCAACTAGCCACGGCTTAGCTGGGTGGCTTATAAGCCGCACCAGATCGTCGTATAAACCATCCTGCAGGGTTCAGACGTCACGCTAAGCCACTCTGCCACTTAACCTACTGAGGCTTAGTGTGTCACGTGAACCCAGTCATAGCATTCATTTTACCAGGGCTGGAGTCAAGGGTAGACATGGTCAGGCACCTGCTGAGGGCCCACATCCCAGCAGGGACCCACTGACAGGAGCCCCCTGGAGTTGCTGTTGCTCTTCACTGTTGTATTATGTTTGTTCACCTGCCTCTCATTCTGGCCCAGACAGTGGTGGTGGTGGTGGTGGTGAGAAGGAGGAGCAGTAGATGCCACTGCCTACTTGCTCAGTGGCTCTCTGCCTGTCAAGCAATCTAGTGGTAGCAATGAGACAGAGGATGAGGAACAATAGCAGCTGGTGAAAATGGCAGTGATAAGGTAGACTCAGGGAGGGAAGGGAGCCACTGAACGTGTCTTGCCCAAAGGCCCTCAAAAATCTGGAGCCGGCACTCCATATCACCTCACCTCAGATACACAATATGTTTCAATGGAAGAAAGTCATACGTTTTGATGGTATCTGAGTGCCAACAAATTGTGAGATACTGAGTGGTGTATATGAATGTGTATTATATGATCATAATAATCACACTTGGAACGTTATGGTGGGGATCCCAACCACCATTTTGCTCCCCCCAGCTGTATAATGCTTGCTGTAGTAATGGAGAAAATCAGGGCCAGGTTTGGGCCTATATTTGCCAATGGTGCTAGAACTGGAGACAGGACGAATTGTGAAGCAGTAATAATGCAATCTAGTTCTGCAGGGTTGGGATTCATTATGCTGATTGGCCCAGCAGATGGCAAAGGTAATTCAATGCAAAAGTATCTAGAATAATTAGTCTAGGATCAAGGAACCACCCTGAGAAGTGCATTCTTACTGCTAAAAGGAACAATCGTGTAATCAGGTAAAGGATTTGCAAGCTGTTGTGTGACGAATAGTTGAAAACTATCAGTGGAACCTAAGCCTGAAGCGAAGAAGTAAACAAGAAACAAGTGGCGGTAGGTTGGGGGAAGTGATGCTGTATTTGACAAGAGCCTTACATAACCTTTTAAAATACTGCAGTCAGTATTGATCACTGTAGCAGAGAAAAGGGATCATTACTTTGAGAAAGATACTGTTTAGGACAATAAAAACGATGCCAGATCTTTAAAATAAAACATATAAAGAAAAGGTTAATTTTCTGTAAGAAAGAGGTGAATTAAAGGAATGCTTTTATCATCCATTTGATCAACAAGGTTTTTATATGGGTTTATACAGTGCTTTATTATTTTTTAAAGATGACCCTCTAGGAATCAGATACAGAATTCAATGTTACCAGTGGCAGTTTATGGAATATTTTCCTTGGGAAGATAACATGTATAAAGGAGAAAGTCTTTCTCCGTTGAAGTCACTAGGACTTTCTATCATTGATGTCTGTGAAGTGATCACTTGGTGAATACAAATGAATCCAAGAGGCACATGCTTTAGAGATCGGTGCAGAGATTGAGGAAAGATTGAGGACAGGATTATAGTTTAAGGTCTTGTCCTACAAGGCGAGATGTGCCTGAATGTGTGTTCAGGGCTTTCAGCTCTAGACGTAAAACGTGTGTGATTTTCAGAAGTAGACAACTCATGATAACAAATAATTTCTATATTTAATCTATGGACGGTGGTTTTATGGTGTGATCTAGATCCCATCAAGTCCTAGAACAGGGGTGCAGAACCTCTCTCAGACTGAGGGCCGAATTCTATTTTAGAGAAGCTCTCGGGGGCTGCATTCCAGGGGTGAAGGGGGGGTGAAGGCAAAAGGGGTGGGGCCAAAAATCCAAAAATAGCAACACATTTTTAGCTTAAAGCGCTTAACAAAGTCTTAGGAGAGGCATTTCAAATTTTGGAATGGGGGACAGCACAAAACCTGGGAAAGAGCCCATAGCAGAGAGCCATGGTGGCGTGAGAGCCAGTGTGGCGTAGTGGTGAGAGTGTTGGACTGGGACTCGGGAGATCCAGGTTCTAGTCCCCACTCAGCCATGAAACTCACTGGGTGACTTTGGGCCAGTCACTGACTCTCAGCCTAACCTACCTCACAGGGTTGTTGTGAGGATAAAATGGAGAGGAGGATGAGGATTATGTAAGCCGCCTTGGGTTCCTTGCAGGAAAAAAGGCGGGGTATAAATGTAATAAATAAATAAATAAAATAGCATGGAGATCATTATAGAACAAGGCGCAGGATATGTAGAATGGCCTTTATCAAAAGACCACTTCGGGAAAGGGGAGTGCCATACTCCCCCCTCAAGAGCAAGTAAAGATTGCTCCAGGACCACCTAGTGAAAAGAAATGCTTCACTATAGCCCCAATGGCTGGAGTATCAGTTGGCCCCCAAAAGCAGGTTACTTGGAACACGCGGCTTCTACAAACTGTGGGTGTAGTTGCTGCTGATGCAAGCTGAGACTTGTTCAAATACTCCTCGGTAGTGGCAGAGTTCCTTCTGCGGGTAGTAGTTCTGAAGGAAGGTCTATTCAGGGCTGGGCCATGAGCAGTAGCCTGAGCTGAGGTGATCCAGGAGCCATGCAGGGTGAAGCCAGAACCAAAGAACAAGTCAAGGCTGAAGGGCAAACCAGGAGGAAGGGTTGAGAAGCAAAGAACAACCAAAGGATACAGGATCATGCCGGAGCTCAGGAAGACCTTATTGCTTGAGCAAGGCTGATGTGGAACAGGAAGCCCCCTTACAGTGTTTCCTGAGCCAGAGGATCCAATGACCAATTGGGGCGGTCAGGGTCAGTCCAGGGCCTGAGGTTACTAAGCTGCTAGGCAGATACTACGACGTGCCGTTCAGTGGTTTGCCACAGAGGGCAGCTACAAACAGACCCAAGAGTTCCTTGTCAGGCAGCAGTAGTGCTGAATCTAAGTAGGTCTGGTCTTGTAAGCTGCCTAGATGGGAGACTGCTTGGGAACCACATGTAAGCCAGTCTGAGCTCTTTAGAGAAAGGACACACATGTAATAAATATATAATATAATTATAGGAGAGAGGAAAAGGATGTCCTCCAGCCTCCCAATGTAAGGTCCTGCCCCTGGATGCGCAGCCAAACAGAAGACCGGGGAGGCACACTGGAGCATCCTAGGGCCTATGATATGACTTCCAACTTTTCCCCTGTGATGCCTAGCTGACAAATGAAATCCCAACAGGTCCTTGAGCCTTTGAAGGCAAAGGAGGGTGGATCCCAGCACGGGATAAAGAGGCTCCTCAGATTGCTTGGGAAATGGATCTGAGCCAATAACAACCTTGAATACCATGCAGCATTAACTCTACTCACCTGCTGTGGAAAGTTGCAATGGTATCATGTTTTTCTCATGCAGAATTTGTTGGCATTTTTCAAATTTCTAAGTATGCCTACTTTCACTGTAAAAAAGGAAGTTTACTGGCTTCAGAATTACCCATATATTCAAGATTTGTTTTTCTCCTAATGATAAAAGAAGAGAAAGGTTGACCCTAGATTTAGTCCAGGAGTAGTACCTATGTTGAGTGCAGATGTATCTGGCATCTTCTGCAGGCTCCTATATCCCTGTCACCCTGTCCTCCTAAAGTTACCACATTTTTCTCGCCCTGCTCCTGTACTTTTAACAGCGGTCTGAAGCACACGAATATCTTCTGGCATGAACAGAAGTGATGGAAAGAACTTCACCTGCAAAAAGTTGATGTATCTATTGGGCTACTGTTAAAGGCATAGGAGCGGCACTAGCAAAAATGTGGCAACCCTATGCCCTCCATGATTGTTGCTCTTCCAGTGCCTTGCAGCCTGATTCTTTGCATGTTTACTCCAAATTAAGTCTCACTACAAAGTCACTGCACACAAGATTTCATCTTTGTGCTTTGGCTCCACCGATGGTCTTTGTCCAATGTCATTTCCAAATTCTGAAAATTATCACAATTTTTTTTTTTTTACAATTAACACTCAAGTAGAAAAATGCAGAATTAATCTGAACCCAGAAAGTGAAGAGATGTTTCGTGCAGCATTAGAGATGCCTTCTGCTTATGGCAGAATTAAGATGCATTTCTAAAGGTGAGTTTCTCTTTCAAATTCAATGCACTTGTTTGTAAATTGAAATAAATGAAACTCTTGGCCTCATAATTCCATTGTGATATATACAGTCACGTTTACCTTGGCGCAGCCCTAGCATTTGCCAATCAGCTAAGGTAATCAAAAAGCAATACACCTGCCAGCTGTGTTTATTTCCTTACCGGCATGCATAACACCCTTTTCAAGAGGGTCAAAGCAAATAGTGTGACTAGATGATTCATTTATCACACCGGAATCACAGCACCACCAGATCCAATTCGTATTAATTAGATGGCCACGCTTTCAGAAATTTATTTCAAATAGGTAATCAGCATGGCTGGCTCCCCTGTTCCTAGTCACCATTTTGGAAATAATCAAAATAGATGGCTCTTGTCAAACTTTGCCGCTTTTCTTCTGGCAGTACATTTCTGTATATATAATTTTAAAATAGGTCCTCATCTGTTTACTGAGATGACAGCGATGTTATTTTTCTGCCCAATAATCCTGAATACTCAGAAAGATCCATATACAAGAGCTGGAACACATGTTATGGGTCGCCTTGGGGTTGCTCTGAAAATAGCCTTTCTGTGGTGGATCATCCTAATCTTGTCCATAATATATTGCAGTACTCACTGGGTAGACTGGGGCCATTTTGTGAAACTGTATAGACTAGGCTATATTATGAAACTCCCCACTCTTGCTCCATGTTTCTTGTGGCTTCTGGGAGATTAAAAATTCTTAGGGTCCCATGAGGGTGCAACTGGAGACTGCTACATTAATATCTGTGTTGCCATCTGATTTGCCATCTTGAACTTTGTAAGTCATTGTGCTACAATGACTGAATTGAAATGAATGTATTCATGAATAAGGCTGCGCCCAAAATGGGCAGTAAATTGGCATCAAATTTGAATTTGAATTCCAAGGTGCATAACCCATGTATAATCCCCCCCCCCCGTGTACCATTTAAGTTTCTCTATATTAAAGTACACAAGCCTCCTTAATTGATTTAGCCTCCTTAATTGATTTCGGGTGCAGTCCAATGGGGATGCTCATAACCCTCCAAACTCAGAGGATTATGGGCATCCTATGCAGGGTGGGAGGAGCATGGATGCAATCGCTGTTTCCCTGCTCCTCCCACCCAGCTAGATGGCCAATTTCAGCCGTCTGGCTGAGGAGCTTCGGAGGGGGAGGGAAGGAGGTTGAGGCACCATCAGGAGACATTCTAACAGATAAACTGAGAAGAAGAAAATTCTTTCTAGATGGGGAATATGGACATCTGAAAACCTAAGCATTATTATTGATATTAAGCATTTAAAAACTCTTAAGATGGTTTTAAAAAGCACTCTTGTAAATAGGTGAAACTTGTATTATTAAAATGAATAACTTACCCAAAATAATGTCTTTGTTTATTAATACACTATTTCAGATCAATACTATGTTACTGAAGAAATGGGGGAATCTATGTTTAAGCACTCTTTGGAATGATAAGTCATCTACGATTGTTTTCTCAATCATTTAAAAATCATCTAGAAATGGGGTCTAGATTGTCTGTCTATATATTATGAGGTTGTAAACTCTTACAGCAAAAAGAGTGGTATAAAGGATCAGGACAGTCACTCTTAGAGTAAAAAAAAAGACTGAAAACAGCCATACGCATTTGGTTTAACCTTAAGTTAAGACTCAGCCTGCTTTTCTTCCAGTCTACCTCCTGCTCTTATGATGAGCAAATTTATACTTATACTTTAGACATTTTGAGAGGTATCACTTCCAGGGAAAGTCATAATCTTTCAACTTTAAAGGATTTGGTTATAGGCAGGAACGTTCTGTCATACTAGAAAATTAAATGAGATCATATAAACATCTAATGTGTGTCAGGGTTCCTTCCCTGTCCCCTCTGGATAAGACACACCATCTCTAAGTTGATTAGGAAATATGGACCTATCAGGGAATTATGTGAGGTTGAAAAGATACTAACTCAAGATGGCACTAATAAGGGATTTATTGGAAGGGTTTATCTGTTATTAAGTCTAAAAGAGACTACTTTCCAGAGGAAATTGGAGAAATATTTTGGTTTACTAATGTCATCTCAGATTTGGAAGTGGATTTGGCAGAATGCACTGTATACAGTCATGCCTTGGATTGAGAGCATAATTCGTTCCAGAAACATGCTTGTAATCCAAAACACTCTTATATCAAAACGAAATCCCCCCCAAAAAAATTGTACTGAGATTTTTAATTTAAGCCGTACTACAGTACTTGTATTGCAAGACATCGCTTGTATATCAAGTAATAAATAAATAAATAAATATTTAAAAATTTGCTTGTCTTGCAAAACGCTCTCAAACCAAGTTACTTGCAATCCAAGGTATTACTGTAGTTTAATTGCTGTTAATTTCAATAGTATCTGATGTCTTGTAAGTTAAGGAAGACTTATAACCTGGATAATGCTATATGTTGGGGAAGCAGAGGTGGGGGAAAAGTGAGGTCCAGTTCCATTGCATATAGACCAAATAACTGGTCATGTAATTCCTACTAAGCCATTATCAGTACTGCTGGTTTAGCTTAAATGGGACATTGTAGGGAAAAAGATAATTTGAACATGATCATTTAACTGTGACAAAAATAGCTTTTATGTACTATTAGAAAACACGACACCTCGGATTTCTGAAGGGTACTATGGGATCTGAGATGTTGCAATCATAGCATATATTATGTACAATTTCTTGAGGGCCAGGTAACAGATGATAATTTCTTTGAAAGAAGGTCTCTATTCACTATGCTTTAGAATGGCACATTTCATTATGGCACAGGCCTTTATGCTTTGTTCTCACTTAATGAATTACAAGCTTTAGGTTTATATAAATAAAACTGTCAAATTAAAAATAATAATTCTGGTATCTGACTGAGCAGTTTGGGGGCAGAGCCTGTGGATCAGGGATCAGAGCCTAGAATGGATCCAGTGGTGGATTCAGGGAGTGGAGCTCAGCCATTTTGGATGCCTCTGAGGGACAGAGCCCAGCACAAAAGTTGTCCATGTAGATTGCACAGTTAAAAAAATATCACAAAGGGGAAAACTTGAGCCTTCCCCCTTGCTAGCAACTGGCTCTAAAGCAAAACCTCCAACCAAGCCAACTCTTTTATCTGGTCCACTGGCAACCCTACGCACTTATGCCTTTAACAGCAGTGGTGCAGTGGTAAATTTTGAAGTGCAGGTGCTCAACTTGACAGTCCACATTGCCATGCCCCAGAGGAGAGTCCAAAAATGCAGCCTGCTATTTTGATCTACCGTATATCTATATGCACACATGCATACTTGGCTGGGAAAATCAGTTTCCAGTCAGCTACTGTGAGGACTGTAGCTAAGTGTGGAGGGAACAGGGAAGTCTGAGGGGGGTGGCAGATGATGCCAGTGCTAATCAAAGAGTCTCAGCACTTTGACCCTACAAGCCCTGGCTCCACTGCACCACTGCCTTCAAAGCCCTAGATGGCATATAACCAGATTGCCTTAAGGATTACCTCCCCCACCCCTCCTTCCCTCTCACACACACCTGCCCAGCTATTCAGATCTTTTTCTGAATGTGTGGGGACCTTTTCAGCTGTGGCACCACATTTTTCTCCCCATGGAGGCTTATCCAGTTCCATGGCTTTCAAGTGGTTTCTTAGGGCCAAACTATATGTTCTGCTAATTGCATAGGTATAACGCTGTCTGATACTTTTCTCTACTCCAGTGCAACTGTGTGTGGTTCTGATTCAGATTGTGACCATTGTCGTGATGGGATATAGTTATAATCATTTGGTGGTGACTATGGCTCATAAGGAAGACCACAGTAGGCCCCAACAGCTTGGGTAAGCTTGGATCCGGGAAAAATGATCAGCCCTCGAGAACTGGAGCTGGCGCACAGGATGCAAACAGAGGCTTGAATGGAGAATGATTGGGATCTAGAAGCATAAATGGGCAGTGGATGGAGGCTTGCAATGATCAGACTAGGCTGTGTGTGTTAAAGACACAGGAGGAACTCTCCTGAAAAGAACCTGAAAATAGCCCAGAAAAGAGATGGCTCCCCCCCCCACTAGACAGGCTCAACCAGAGGCTTAAGCTCATCAGGTAAGGCGAACCCACAAAAGGTTTTCCTTATGACACCAATCAAGGAACACAAACACACAAAAGACAAGGCAATCAGTGGGGATTAAGAGCATCAGGGGGACAGAGAATGCCCCTGCTGCTTTCCTGTCACCAGGAATGCAGAAGAAAGGTATAAGAACAGAAGGTTTTGGTAATGGAAGGTGTGTCAGGAGAGGGTCAAGAGAGTCCTCCATACGCCATCCAAGCTTGCTTGGGACGCAGACCTCTTGATCGCCCCAGCCTCCTCGGGACTACAGCTGATAATCCACTTCAGGGAGAATCCACTGCAGCAGACAGGTGGACTCCTTTCTTTAACTATCCCTCTAGACGGAAGCCTTTCTTCCACCCCCTTTCTATCTAGGCTACTAGGACCCAAAGAGACCCTTTTTCCTCTCCAGAATATAGAGTGTGTTTGAACCACAGCATAAGGATATTTTGCTGCCTGAAATCACTGGGTTTGTTGTACCAACAAGTAAGATGCTGTACTGACTCTATATTTCATCTATATATATATATAAAAGAAGAAGTCCTGACTGACTGACTGACTGACTGACTCATCAACGCCCAGCTCAAACCGTTTAATCTAGGAACGTGAAATTTTGGAGGAACATTGTTTTTATGACGTAGACACCCACTAAGGAAGGATTTTTGGAAATTCTGTCCCTTAGGGGGTGAAAAAGGGGGAGAAATCACCCCACTCTCATATCTCCTATGGGCAAAACAACAGGGGAGCAGTTATGCAAATCGGCCTCACCTCCTAATTGCTTCAGGAGCCAATAGGAGCAGTTGTGCAAATAGCCCATAGGACACTTAGAATGTTCATATGAATTCCTGCAGGGGCCAATAGGAGTGGGTATGCACATCTCCCCTAGGCCATTTAGAATGTTCTCTGAGGGGGTGAAAAGGGAGGGAAACTTTTTAAATGACTGACTGACTGAATGACTGTTGTGTGTGGGGCGTCGTCACATAGGCTCCATCACGTTTTGACGGATTTACCCCAAACTTGGCACGGTCACTCTCCATCACCTGTAGACTCTCAGGATTAACCTGATTTTTCTTTAAGATCAGATATTTCTGTCAGAAAAGATTTCTGCTGCCAGCACCCAGCCTAAACGTTACACTTTCAGTCAGAGACACAGCATATCCGTTTGAATTCAAAAGACTTCAGTTCCCCCTAAAGGTTTGTTTCACCATGACCATCAACAAGTTGCAGGGGCAGACTTTGAAGGTAGCGGGGATTGACCTAAGGGAAGACTGCTTCTCACATGGGCAGTTTTACGTGGCCTGTTCCAGAGTGAGCTCACCTAACTCTCTGGTTATCCTAGCACCTGAAGGGAGAACCACTAATGTAGTTTACAAAGAAGTACTGGAAATAGGGTTTTTTTGTAGGTTGCAGATGCCAAATAAATAATTTTTAATTTTTGGTCTGTCTCATTGTCTGTTTGTAATTCCAACACGAAAAAATCCATGGTTGCATATGAATGGAACAACTATCTTTGTTTTGTTGCCAATACACCCCAACTAACGTCTGTAATAAACATTGCTTATTACGTTAAGACATCAACCTGTAAATTATATTTCATACAGTTTGGACAAAAAACTCATGTTTCTTTTAAAAACAAATGTACCAAATCCTAAAATCCACACGAGCGAAGCTGCAGGCAACAGCTAGTCTTTAATAAAACAACTCTTTTGTTTCTGACATCAGTGTGTGTATGTATCTGTTTAGTGTAAGAGGGCAAAGCACATATTCCACCCAGTAGTGTGTGGTTTTTACCCCAACCAAAGATCCCAAACCTTTCATGAGAGTGTGGGGTTAGCCTCTCTCTCCTCAGAGGGAATCTACGTAATGCCCAAATTATCTATTGTAACACCTGCTCCAGGAGAGAAGGATTAAAACTGTCCTCTCCCCATGCTTCTCCCAGGGATGGGGACTCGGACTCGAGGACTCGACTCGTGAGTCGGACTGAGTCCCCCCTCTGACTCGACTCGGACTCGAGTCCCAATATTTTTAATGGGACTCGAGACTCGACTCGGGACTCGAGACCAAGGACTTGTCAACATCCCTGGGCTGTTGACGAGTCTTCTGGCTGTGCCAGGAGCGCGATCACCGGTGAAGAGTGCATAGAAGCGAGGAGCGCCGCTGCTCGGCCACTATGGACAGCTACCAGGAGCGCAGCCCCAACGATGTGTTGAGATTTATTTTGATGTGTTGTTGTGGGGGGTTAGGGTTAGGGTCAGGCATTTTGGGTTTGGCTGCCTCTGCCTGCCTGTTTGGGGTTTCCTGCCTCCTCTGCCTGCCTGGTCTCTTCAGAATTTTGAAATAAAAAGGCACACTTGTGCCTAGAATTTATTTAAGCCACACATCTGAAGTAGCCTTATTTTGTTGGGGGGAAACCCCATTGATTTTAATAGGGACTCGTGGAGTCAGTTTTGGGAGTGACTCAGGACTCGGGACTCATGAGTCACCATTTTGGACCAAGGACTCGGACTCGGACTCGAGACTCGGGTCCAAAGACTCGTGACTCGACTCGAGACCAAGGACTCTTCAACATCCCTGGCTTCTCCCCCCTCGAAATTCCACCAAGAGTTAAAGAGTTAATTCTAAATAACTCTATTTGTCTTGGCCTTTTAGAGGTCTATAACCTGGCTTTTATTGGTGGTGGTCCGCTGCTATGTTTCTTTCTTTTCTTTTCTTTTTGCATTTCTTATGTATCATTGTAGAATTTTAACCTGGAGTCAAGGGAGGGATGGAATTTCAGGGGAGAACCTGGGAGGGAGATTTCATAGATCATAGAGTTGGAAGGAGCCTACAGGGCTATCGAGTCCAACCCCCTGCTTAATGCAGGAAACTAGAGGAGGGGTCTCCCATCCAAGTAATAACCAGGCCTGACCCTGCTTAGCTTTCCACGCTCAGACAAGCTGAGCCAGCATAAGCCACAGGCCTGTATGTAATTCTTCCCACCTGCAGTGGGTTGGTCCCAATCCTAATTGGGACTGCACACAATTGTGTAAAGAGAAATATCAGGCTCAGCTACACCTATATCATTAGCAGGAAATGTAGGTTGGCCCTAATATAAGATGGAAGGTTTTTAACTCTGCTATTTTAGATTTAAAGATTTTACTTTTGATTTTCATTATTTGGTTTGTTCTTTTGTTATATAAACCGCTTTGGGGGCACTTGTCAGGGCTGAACAGAGGTATAAAAATGCTTTTACAAATAAATAAAAATAAGTCCTTTATTTGTCCAAACCTTTTAGATGTTATTTTTAGCTGCTGTTTTTAACCTGGCTTTTAAAGGTGCCCCCCCCCCCCCCCGCTTCTCAATTTCTTTTGGGGGGAGTATTTCTTATATATCATTGTGGCTCTGATGTTAGCATCTCGATGAGGCTCTTGCTTGGTATTTTGAAAATAAATACATAAATTGAGCAGATGGACATGTATATCCCTCTGCACTGCCTCACATTGTTGTGTATGCCTGCTGCACACAGTTACAAATAGAGCGGGTCTCTTCAGACATCATTTTCTTTCTCTTTTTTAAACAGCTCTCATTCTGAAAGCTCTACTACCAGAGCAAGAGAAACAGTTGTTGGGCTCATTTTGACAGCCATGAGATGGCTTCTGCTCTTTCCCAAATTCCCAGGCAGCTAGATAGTTGTAAGGATGTTGAAACAAGCATCAGTGGGGAATCATATTTCCCATTTTCTAATCTCCTTGTGATAGTAATTCACAGCTAAATATTTAATTATCTTTGCACAAACAAGTAACCTCTCACAAAAAGCTAGCATTTCTACTTGAGTGGTTTTCGTTCAGTTCACTGAGTATTCAGCTGCACAAGACTTTGCTTTCAGTTCTTGTTGCCACTGTGTCATCCCTGAATGCATAGCTTGACCCAGGAAGCAGTCGGGTTACAGAACATTAAGAAAATTAAATCTGGCTTGCTAAATTGAGAAGTTCTAAGAGCAGTTCTTTATTCTAGGAGGCATCGGTCACTAGGAGTCGCAGAGCTACAATAAGGTTGAAGGTTTTGCATGTGTTCTTACTCTATGGCACCAACGTTGAAATTCAGCTATGCATTAAAATATATATAAGCTGTTTTTCCAGGGTATATAGCCAATAATGATGATTTCAAATAGCAGCTGCATGACTGGCCAGTCACCAATTTATAGTCTGATAGACTTTCACTCCATTTCATGGCTGTGGAATCAATAGCATTTCACTGTATTGCCAACTTGGTTGAATCCTTGATTTGCTTTGGTTACAAGGTCAACAGTCCAGAAGTACAAAGTGAATCATTATGCATTGCAAACTAGAACTAACTTTTTTGTTGTTTTAATACAGGAAATCTATATATGGCATTCAGGCAGAAAAGCACAGGATCTGGTATTGGATGCAGGATTCAGCTTCCTGAGGCTCTCGGCTTTGCCAATAATTGTTCATTTGTCTAGCTTTTATATGTGCAAAGATCTGCTTGAAAGTATGCAGAGAAGGTGTGCTGAAATCTCAGAAGCTAGAAGGGTTGGCTGAATAAGATTCTGAATAGTTCAGGATGGGACTTCGGTGTCCTGCACAGCTCATTTCCCACCCCCTTAACCAGCAAACTCAGAATAAATTATGATAAAAATATAAAATTAATTATGCAAAATATGAGAAATTGTTCCTTTTGCATATTTGATACATACTGAAGAATTCAGTTTTTTCAGCACAGAATTTGGGTTGCTTTTGGTCAGGAGTTTACTGTTTTTAGCACAAACTATGCCCAACCCTGCTTATAGCCTTAGTACAGGAATGGAGAACCTTCTTCAGTCTAAGGGCCGAAGTCCAATCTGACAAAGGTCTCAGGGGCCACATTCCATCTGTGGGTAGGGACAAAGGAAGAGTGGGTGGGGTCAAAATGCTATTCTCACCGATTTTAAGCCTCCTCAGAAGGCTTAGGAGAATCCACAGGCTTCCATGAGAGACGGCAGGCAAGGAGGGACTACACTGCTCCTCCTTCCTGGGTATCTCTCCTATGGCAAGTTTTGAGAATTTCACTCTCCCCCCCCCCCCCCATTTCACTATTTTATTTATTATTTATTACAGTACCAAGCATGTCTGCCAGCAACAATGCCTTGCAAACTCAGCCCAAAGGCTGAGATTGTAATATAATCCAATCTTGGCAGGACCTTTGTCTTGGCTGGGGCTTGTATAGAAACTCTACCATCACCACCATGAGAAGTTTTGCTAGTCTTATCAAGCCTCTTCCTCCCCATGCCCCCATGATCCCCATCCTCAAAATCTCTCAGATGTTTTGCCTGAGCAGGAACCTCGAAATTCACCTTGTCATATTGCTGTAGGGAAAAAGTCAGTGGCCAATCCAGCCTAAACACTCTGGCCGTTTTCTTCCTGGCTGAGGGCCCAATGACACACCCAGCAGCAGAGCTGTACCTTAGAAGATGGGTCTGTAAAGCAGTAGAGTGAGGAAATGGAAGCCATTTCAAGTTGAGAAGCGTTGGAAGAAGGAAATACTGAACCCTTCCCTTCTCCTGCTAAGTGCTCCCCCCCCACAACCCCCCCCATTTTTCTCCTTGCCAAGCTCAGAGTGGAAATGAGCCTGGCTGTGGGTGGGGGAATGGCCTGGGGAAAGGGTTAGTGGGCGGAAGTGATGGGCAGAGGAAGAAAGTGTTCAGTAACACCTGTCACCCTCATGCCTCTTCTCTGTTTGAAATTATCCACCCGTTCTACTGCTTTACAACTTTCCAGCTCTACCCATATTCTAAAATTTGTGTCTGCTGTCATAATATCTAGATCAGCCTTCCCCAAATAGGTGCCATCCTGGTGCTTTGGACTCCAATTCCGCCATGAGTCCCAGTATTTTTGAAAAAGGCAGGATGATGATGATGATGATGATGATGATGATGATGATGATGATGATGATGATGATCAGCCCCAGACAGCATGGTCGGGAATGCTGGGAGTTGTAGTCCAAAACTGAAGGAGAGCAGGCTGGGAAAGGTTGAACTAGAAGGCATGGAATTCTTTTTTCTTTTTATTTTATTTGGCAGCATAAGTAATTTTTACTTGATGATAATCCCTTAGGCAGGTGCTATCAGTTCAAAGTCTTCAGGGCTGATTGTAAATGCTCTCAGATCTATTGAACAGATAAGCTTCCACTAATATACATTCTCCAAATTGAAATGAATTTGAATTAGCATTCATGGCAAAAAAAAAGAGAAAAAGTTAATCTAGTGTGGGTCTTTTTTTGTGGAACCACTCTATAACAGTGCATTCTTATACATGTCTATACAGAAATAAGCTCCACTGAATTCAATAAGGCTTACTCCCAGGTAAGTGGGAGTAGGATTGTATCCCAAGTAAAATAATTACCTTTCCTGCTTTCCAAACTCCTTCTGTTCCTCACAGATCTACTTTTCCTCCCAAGCTGCCATTAAAGACAAATACCCTTAACAATTTGGTTATCTAGACTTGATGCTTTGTCTTTTACATGTATCTAATGTTCCACTAACCATCCCTATTGCTTTTTTTTTTTGCAGAAAATTTTTTATTTTTAAAAAACCCAGAAACAACTAATAACAACAAAAAAAGACAACTAAAACTAAAATGGACTTCCAATTTTCTCTATAGCAAATATAAGTACCAAAATCTTTCCCTTCCTCTATAGTTACAAAGAAAATTCTCTTTTTTCTATTGGCCAAATAAACAAATCATTCCTCCCCATCTTTACAAATAATCTATTAGAGGTTTCCACTCAGCAGTCATTATACTCTAAATAATGACATAAGTTAACTATTTCTACCAACAAATTTCTTCCAAATTAAAAATTTGGTTTTAAATTTTTATAATGTTTTTATTGTGTATATTTTATATGGTATTGTTGTGTTTTAATTGATTGTTGTAAACTGCCCAGAGAGCTTCAGCTGTTGGGTGGTATATAAACAAAATTAATAATAAAATAATAATAACATCTCCCCCAACTTAAACAAGTAATACAATGTTACAGGCAATGTTAAGTATTCTTTTCTTTTTTCTTTTTTGCAAAAAATTACTTATGCTGCCAAATAAAATAAAAAGAAAAAAGAATTCCATGCCTTCTTTCCAAATAATTACCTGTTAATCCCAAAACAATATTTAAAACCTTTTAAGGTGATATATGAATTTATATCCAAAGTTTTAAAAACTTTCTTAAACTTCTCCCAGTTACCTTGACTACCGGTATTTCCATCAACCACATCTTCCCCAACCTTTCTTCTATTATAAATCCTATTAAACCTATTATACAGTGTTGCAAACAATGTTAAGTATTCTTTTTTTTTCTGCAAAGAAATTACTCATGCGGCCACATAAAATAAAAGTAATTCCATGCTTTCTTTCCAACTAGTTACCTATTAAACCCAAAACAATCTTTAGAATCTTTTAAATTAACAAATGAATGTATATCTAAAGTTTTTAAAGCTTCTCCCAATTACTTCTACTATATATATTTTTTACTCATTCTGTAAGGCCATCCACCTTTTAAAATAAAATCAATTTATGTCTCAGACCCTAACCCTTAAAAATAAAGGTCACATCTTCCCAGATAATCCATCCCTAAATCTGAATCTGCAACTTTCATTCTTGTAATAAAGTGCTGTTGGAGAATACAGTCCTTTGTCTTCTTTCTGACACATTGGCCCAATAAATCTCTGGAAATTCCCCTTGAACTGACAAGAATAATGTTTATTCTGTAAGCTTCGTCAGTTTCTGTCTCCAAACCTTCCTGCTTTGAATCCAAACAGTTTGCCATGTTTTTTTCTCCATTTAACACTTTCCAGTCCAAACCATTTGCCAAATTCCAGTCCAAACCATTTGCCAAAGTTATTTCTCCATTTGGCACTTGTGTTTTCGGCTTGAATATTTCAGCCTTCTTATTAATCTGCTCCACCACTCCAGATAATTGCTTTATAGAACTATCCAAATTCTTATAATCAACTGTTATCTCCAGTTTTATTGTTAGAAACTTCTCAATTCTTTTCAAAGAAAGCTCCATTTTATTTTCAAATACTTCAAACAGTTTCTGAAACAGATCAAATGTAACCATTTCTTTAGCCATATTTCAATACAATCCAAAAACCAAAAGTCACTTTACTACTCCAGCACTCCAGCACTCTCCAGCATTTCCATCAACAAAGGAACAGAAGACAGGGTCTGATTACCGTATCTTTTGTTGTGCACAGTCTTCCAATCACTGGCAGTCTAATAGCATAAGCAGCAAACAATCCCACAACAGTCTAATGTCTTTTTCAGCAGTATCCCCCTGTTTACAGTTTCATCGGACATAAATAAAAAAAATTCTTAAAAAATAAAGTAATTAGAAAACCTCTTTTCTATATCAAAACTTTCTATGGATCTTCTCTTTATAAAACTTTTAACCCATTTTTTTACAAACTCTTTAAAATCTTCCGATAACTTTTATAGCTCTGAGAAAAAAGGCTTCTCACTGTAAGTAGCCTCAGCTTCACTGTAAAAGAAAATTCCTCTTTATTCCTAAACAGTTGTAGTGCATCAATCAAGGAATAGGGGTTGACAGACTTTAGTGTTCTTGATGAACTTCTGACCCAGCTGCAAGATAGCTGTGAATTCCAAGCCCTCAGGTCACTCACCAGCCACAAGCTGGCTGAAAAAAATCCTTTTCGCAGCAAACTCACAACAAAGCAACCTATAAGGTACACGTAGAATATCCCTTCATCTCCCCGTTGATCCAAGGAGATCTGGCAATTTCCAAGCCGCACTGCCTCTCCACTAAACACGGAGCATCAGTCCGCCATTACACCCCCACCGGAAGTCCTAACCATGCCTATTGCTAAACTCATAATGTCTACTGAAATTCCTTGCCTTGTTGATGTTGACAGATTGATCCCTGGAAATGAATTGAACTCACAGAGATACACTGTTTCTCTTGTTGCAGTTAATGTGGTTGGTGTTATTAGTCCTCCAAATCAGAATGTGCTAATATAATTAGTTAGGATGTTTTACTGTTAATTTAAACACAACTTCGACTGGTTCAGTGGGCTCTGATGTAATTTTATCCCATTACTAAAGAATATACTTTATATTATGACTAGACGAAAAATTGCCTAGAACATATTTTCTGGCTTCATAGACTATTTTCTACATAGACTAATGGAAATGACACATTACACCCACTGCATAGTTTGTTGCTATGTCTCTTCTTTTTCTTAAATTAATTACAGCTGTGGGGATGATGGGGGGTGGGTTACAGAGCATGCAAAGGGGAGGCTTATTTCTTTTACCCCCAAACTCATCCCCCAATTAGCAATATTTTTTAAGAAGCTCTACCATACCACCTTGTGTACTGCGCAAGCCACTCCTCCCCATGCACTTGATCCTCCCAAAAATCCTCCCCCTATTCCTGCAATGAATTTAAGAAAAAGACAGGAGGTAACTACACATTACAAAGTAAGTGTAATGCATAGTTTGGCCATTATCTGTTTAGAAAACTCTTCCAGGTTTACCACAGAACCCCTGAGGATGTGGGAAAACAAGATAGGGTCCATTCAGTTCTCATAGGATACTGGACAGGCCTCATCAATATGCCACACAAACAGAAAGTGTATCCTAGAGCAGGGGTGGGCAGAAGGTAGATCTCAAGATGTTTTGGACCAGGTCCCAGAAGTCCCTGCCAGCATGGTCAGGAATGCTGGGAGTTGAAGTCCACAACATGTGGATATCTAGTTTCTGCCCACCCCTGTCCTAGAGCACACCTGACACTCTTCTGCCACTGCACATGTTAGGGAGCAGCTGGTCAGTAGTAATTGAGAAAGGTCTCTTTTAAGGGAAGCTTTCCACTACTATTAACCACCTCACTGCAAAGCTCCTCAAAACATTCCCTGTGTATTCTGGCACACAGTTCACAAACCACTGGACACAAGCAGAAAAGTGAAAATGGGACTCTACTTGGGCAGCACGATCCAACGTGGCTGCCCGTAACCCTCCAAATTTGGAGGATTATGGGCCTGTAACCCTCCAAACTTGGAGGATCAAGAGCGGGAGGAGCACAGAGGCAAAGGTTGCCTCCATGCTCCTCTCATCCTGCAAAATACTTAGACAGCCAATTTTGGCCATCTAAGTCTTTTGCCCCTGCTCACGATGAGGAGAGGCCGAGGCACCACCAGGACACATCATATCCTGGCGGAGCCTCACTCTTCCCCACCCTGCCTCCTGGAATGTCCACCACCCGCCGGCTCTGAGGTTGGTCTTCAGACCTCGAAGCCACAGCTGGTGCAGTTCTTTCCACACTGGCTGCGAGGGCAGAGGGATGGCGCTCTGAGGGCAGAGTCCCAGCTCCGACCTCAGAGCACATTTCTGAGGGTGGAGCTGGAACTCTGAATTTTCCTACAGCCATCTAGACTATGTCTAGCAGCCATAGGATTGCACCCTAACTGGATCCCTCCCCCCTTTTGTGGTCAACTTATGGTCATGGCTACATTTTTAGCATTACTTCCTTTACACCTTCTTGGATTATGACACCAAGTTCTATATGGAAATGTGTTAATTTGCCATTGTTCTCCCAAATGAACATTGTCTTTAATTTGTTTACATGGGCAAAAATGCTGACCATACTTATTTATTTACTAACTTTGGTTATACCCTTGAATCACTGTGAATTGTGAACTTCAGCCCACATTGGTTCTGCAAGGTATTTTTCATTTGCTCCTTCCCTTCAAAAATTAAAACAAGGAGAAAAAAAACAGCTCTCAATTATCCCAGACCTCATTGGCTTCTTCAGCACTTGTTTTTATTACTCTTCTTAACTGAGTAAACAAATCCAAGCCTGAAGCTAGTTAAGGGGATTGTTATCTTGGGAAAAGTGGGCATATAAAAAGGCCTTGGGTCTGCAAAGAACAGGATGGCAAATTTTTAAGGGTCTGTGGGAACTATTAATTTAGCTTAGATATACAGTGTTAACTTCTATTAGTTTAACTTAGATATACAGTGTTCACTTCTATTAATTTAACTTAGATATACGGTGTTAATTTCTATTAATTTAACTTAGATATAACTTCATGTTTAAAAACAGACCATTCTCTTTGTAATTGTAATTACTAAATGTTTGTATTCCCAAGAAAATACAATTAAATCTGCACATGTTGTAATTATTGTTCTCCCATCTTTTTATTTTAATCCCACCCATCCTCCAAGGAGTTCAGGTTCTCCTCTCCCCTCATCTGATCCTAACAACAACTGTGTGAGGTAAGCTTCAATGTGGAGGGATTTGTGGGATGGTGGAGCATTCAGTCAAGTAAGTTTCCACCTGCAGTCTGAAGTGGGACAACCCAGAAATGGGTTCACCAGCTCAGTGAGAACTAGGCCATAGGGTATCCCTATGAAAAGAGGTGCAATAATCTAGAGCAGCAGGGGCCAGAAAGTAGATCAACATTGGCCATGCTGGCAGGGGATTCTGAGAATTGAAGCCCAAAACATCTGGAGATCTACCTTCTGCCCACCCCTGATGTAGAGTACAGGACATAGTCACAGAATAAAATAAGAGATTTCATCAAGGCTGCATCATTTAGAAAGCAAGGAAGAGTGAGTGCCAAGTCCAACAGAACCTTCAGTAACATGCCAGTAGGCACCAACATTTGACAGTATGTCTAGTGCAGTTTCCATCTCTAGTTGTCAACTCTGGAAGGCCATCCATAATTTCCAAGGGGAACTGATTAACCCAATATACCAGGGAAAGGCTGGGAAATAGTTAGGCTGAGCACTGTAGTGACTTTGTAAGAGGATCAGCATTTTCCATATTTGAGGCAGTTCTGGGATGCCAAGCTGTGTTAACGCAATATCCAATTCATTGCATTCAAGCAAAAATGATCCCTGCATAAGAGAAAGAGCCATACAGCCAGCTGCATGAATTCAATTTATATTAATTTCCAACAAACCTCTATAGCAAATGTGTACTTATTGTCCAGTGATATAAATAGTATGTTATATAAACAATTTCATACTGAAAGAATATCCAATATGTTAGCAGAATGTTGATTTGTCCCCAGCATTTTTTGGTGAGAGATGGGGAAAAAAGGTGGGGTATAAATATAATAAATAAATAAATAAATAAATAAAAATACTTTCCCAGCAGAAATCAGGCATAAAGGATTCGGAAAGGAAGGATGGTATGCCCTCCACTTCTCACATGCCTTGTTCTGCAAACAATCCTTTCTAGCTACCTTCACGGGCTGAATCAAGACTGATCATGATCAATAACCCACAAAAGCGTATTGAATTAGCTCTGACAGCATTTTAATTCTACCACTTAAATTTAACAATGTCTCTTTTTCATATATGTTTACTGTAGTAGGATAGGATTTCATTAACTGTTCTATGTGCAAACACCATTTGGGCACAATCCTATGCACGTTAAGGAAGAAAAAAAGTCCTACAACTCCCAGCATTCCTTAGCCAGCCATGCTGGCTGGGGAATGCTGGGAGTTGTAGGACTTTTTTCTGTCTAAACATGTTTATAGGATTGTGCTCCTCCGGTGTATTCAAGGAACGGAGCTGTCCAAGGTGCTGATGTTAGTTTCGAGCAGGATTTGGTATATTTACAAAGTAAAATTTGTCATACTGTGGAAATAACATGTGTGCTTATCAGGGCCGGTGCTACCACTAGGCCAGCTAGGCAGCTGCCTAGGGCGGGTGGCTGAAGGGGGTGCACTCTGCTCCTGCCGGCCACCGGGACTGCTGGGCAACACGCTGCCCGCCTGCCGCTCGCGGAGCCTGGATCTGTTGGCGAGGCGGCCGGGCGGGACAGCTGCGGAGCCGGAGACGCCACCAGTCACACCAGGTCAGCGCGGGGGGATTGTGGGCAGACTCGGTGTCGCTTTCCTCGGTGGGGGGGCGCGCCTCCGCCCGCCATCATGAGCCAGGGCGCCTCCGCCCACTTCTCCTCCGGCTCGCCGCCCCGCCTGCTCTCCCACCTGCTCTCCCGGCGCTCGCCATCTACGCCTCCGTCCCCGGGCAGGCGCAGGCCGCGCAGCCGACAGCGGGGCGGGGAGGAAGGCGGAGGCTCCGTCCCTTCCTCCCCGGCGCCTCCCGCGGGGATGCCCAAGCGGGGTCCTCGGCGGGTGCGGGGCAGGCGGCGAGGCCGGGCCCGAGCCCGGCTAGAGGAGGGGGGGCAGCCGCCGCCGCCGCCTCGGGACCCTGCCTGCAGGGGGCGGTGCCGCCGCCGCCTCACCTCGCCTCCAGAGCGCACACCGCGGCTGCCCGGCCCACGACTCTGGCCGAGATGCTGCTGCTGCCGCTGCTCCAGGCCCGCAGAGGGCTGCTGGCCGCGGGGGGGGGGGGGCGCTGGGCGAGCAGGCGTTTTAGGCTGCTTTGCTCCGGAGCCTGCCCCCCCCTGACTTGGCCTAGGGCGCCAAACTGCCTTGCACCGGTCCTGGTGCTTATGAGTAATGGAGCGGACTTGTTCTCTGTTGCTCCAGGGCATAGGACTAGAACCAATGGGTGCAAATGGTAGGGGAAGCAGATATCGGCTAGACATTAGGAGAAATGTCCTAACTGTAAGACTTGTTCATCAGTGGAACAGCCTGTCTCTGGGGGTGGTCGGCTCTCCTTCACTGGAGGTATTTCAGCAGAACTGGACAGTCATCTGTCAGAGATGCTGTAGTTGTATATAGCATTGTAGATCCTGCATTGAGCAAGGATTGGATTACATGACCTCTAAGGTCCCTTCCAGCTCTATGATTCCAAGGTAAATTGGATCATGCAGTTATCTGCAAGTTAATATGCCTAATATTGATCAGCTTAATATCAAACCATTACAAAAAACTAAATAGCAAGGGAGATGGCCACCAATAAAAACTCAAAATATTATATTCAAAATGTCAGTGTGGTCTGGAAAAAATGGTCATGCCATACCAAACACTGATATTATTTTTCAGTTATATTATATTTTGTTGTTGACAAATAGTTCACCATTTGAAGCCCACCTCAGTGTATGAGCTTCTGATGCGGGGAATGCACCAATTGCTTCCATTATTATAATCTTAATTCATGAAAATGCTTGTGTAAGTCATTCCCATCATTTAACATGCAACAAGGAATTTAACACCATGGGTGAAAATAGATTGCTTGTCACCTGGTCATTGTTGTTGTTTTTTTAAAATCACACATTGCAGCTCTGAGAGGCTCTCTAAACAGCTTATCCCATGAAACCGTTGCTGATTGTACCATTTCAGACTCCAGATGGAGGAATGTGTATTTCAATGCTCCCCAGTGTCAAGAACTCTGCATGTAGGAAAGTTACAGAACAAAGCTCTAAACTGGCCTGGCATTGTAGCTTTTCACTTCTATGGAGTTTGATCTGGGCCCAGGGAGCATGCATTCTGATGTGGAATGGTCCTTGGAGGACTGTACAATTTTTTTAATTTTTAATTTTATTTTCTTATAGGGATTTTATGCCTTGATAGTGTAGTCAAGAGGATGCTCTATGTAAATCTTACAGTCATCATCCTAGGTCATGAAGAGGAATAGGTTTCAAAGGGTGATTCAGCATGATGCTATTTTTCTGGGCCAGTTGCACATAAACTTTGCAACTGCCCCAAAGAAACCCTGGTATTACATCAGTAGAACTGGCTCATTTCACTTATCGGGAACTAGAACCAGCTCATTTGATACCCAATTGGATTGTGCAGCAACTGGTAGAAAGGAATCCTCATACTACACAGTTTATTTTCAATAATACAAAATACCTTACTACCCTTTCTCCTGCTTCCAGTTATAATGCAGAAATGAAACATCAAGATGAAGATAGACCTTGGGCATACAGGGCCCTAGCCATGTAGGGTTTTAAAGGCCACTGGAGGACAATAGTGAATGCTTGCTGATACCAAAACAGTAGGATAATTGGGATAATGGTCAGGAGACCGCTGAGTGAGTGTAGCTGGTGTGGGGGCTCAAGGCTATTCTAGGAAATAGATCTGGTTTTATTCTAATTCCTTGGCTGGATGTCACCCTCTCAGGCTGGGAAAGGCTCCACAATTTGCTCTCTTGAAGATGAAGCAGGGAACACTCCCAGTGAATCAAGCAGTACTCCCAATGAATTAATCAGGAAAGGGTGAACCAAGGATGCTCCACCTGGCTTGCCCTTCAGCATCCTCCCACCATCTGGCACGCAGTCAGGAGATCGATTTACACTTTATCCAAAATCACAGTGTCTTCTGCAGCAGCCTAATGATATCTCTAATGGCATGCCAGAGTGCTGATTTGCTCAGTAGCATCAAAATATGTTTTTGTAGCCCCTTGGTTGTCCTTATGACAACCTGCCTGTCCTTGCCTATTGGTGCACTGGAGCACGCTTCTTACCAAGTAGGATATCGGTATAACAGATGTAATTTCTGTGCCACCTGTGTGAAGGGATCTTACATGTCCTGAGCACCAAAATGCAAGCCTCTCCTTTGTGAAGCCAAGCAATCCTTTTCTCCCACTTTCCCCTCACTCTCATTCTTTGTTCTAAAGTTAGAAGCAAGCCAAAGCCTACTGGAAGCCATGTGCCACATCTTAATTGGACTGTCACTAGGGTTCTACTTCAGTCAGCAACTAGTCACCTTGCTAGCATCAATAAACTTTCTGATTTTTGAAAGATACAAATACAGTATAGGAAGTTGCTTCTGTCACTAGAAGAGTGTAGTTTCAGAGAAGCAATATTTGCAATATTACATAATGCAATCTTTCATGCTGGGCTAGCATGGTCAGCCCAAGATGTTTTTCTGCCTGTGGCAAAGAACTAGATGATACCCCTCCCGTTCCAGGTACAAAAGCTGACTGAACGGGCAATTAAATCTTTCTTCAAGATTGGCAATGTGGCAGCATCCTCCCCCATACATGAAGGCAACAGGCTAGCTTAGTTAGCACAGGGCAGACCACTTGGTACACAGTTCTCTCCTCCAAGACCTTGCTGCCACCTTCCAGCATCTGCTGCCTGAAGTGACTGCCTCACTAGGCCTAATGGTAGGGCCAGCCCTGTGGACTGTTTTCCTGATGTCCAGGCAGAATCTGGCTTCCTGTAGTTTGAGCCCATTATTTCGTGTCCTGCAATCTGGGATGATCGAGAAGAGATCCTGGCCCTCCTCTGTGTGGCAACCTTTCAAGTACTTGAAGAGTGCTATCATATCTCCCCTCAGTCTTCTCTTCTGAAGGCTAAACATGCCCAGTTCCTTCACTCTCTCCTCATAGGGCTTTGTTTCCAGTCCCCTAATCATCTTTGTTGCCCTCCTCTGAACCCTTTCCAGTTTGTCTACATCCTTCTTGGTTGGTTTGGGTAACTTCCCCACATTATCTCTTCTGAATTGTACCCCTATTTAGGAGATGTCAGCTTACTTTGGGGATTTTCCATCTCAACATCAAATGCCCCATCTCTTCAATGGTTTCTTCTCCGTTACTGCCATCTTTCTCACTGGCTTTATTGATGCCATTATTCACCTTTTTAAAGGTAGCTTTTAATTTAATATAGGCTCCTTTCTCTGTTTCTTGACCTCTATTTCCTGTGTTTACCGAACAGTCCTCAGTATCTTTCACTCTATTTCTAGGAGTGTCCTTTTTGTTTGTATTGTCAGATATAAGCCAGCAGAACTTTCTTTTAATTAAATTAGCTTAAGCATATGGTGCCAATCAAGTCAAGACTTCCATTGCCATTTTTAACAAATACCTCTAGACTTTGAACTATTTCCACTCCAACACTGAAATCATTAGCTATGATGGCACATTATCCTGACATTGTAAATAATAATTCTGGTTGTGTTGTTGATGTACACAATAGAACCATATACAAAAGCAGACACAGATGCCATTTCTCATCACCGTTGAAAGAAATATAATCAAACATGCCTCTTTCATTGAATAGCGATGGCTAAAGGGCCAGGAAATAAAAGTATAATAAAAAGGCAGAATGGAAAAGTTAAGGCTTTTTGATAAACAGCAATAGCTCATCAGTGAAGAGCCCCTCTGTTGCTATGGCAATAGTAATCTCGCTCAATGGGCCTGTTGTTTTTTTACACTATTATTGGTCCATAATACTTTTTTAATGCATAGACTTGAAGGTTAATATTCTGCTGGTTTTGTGCATGTAGCTTTCAGTACTGTTTATAACTTGGTCTCTAAGAATGCAAATTTAGGCTTGAAAAAAAAGAATATAATTGATGCATGTGTGTGCACACACATGCAAACACATTTTTAAAGGCTAAAATCATAGACAGGCAAGCAGGTAGGCCGAGCGGAGCTTGGGGGTCCAGCCCAGCGAGTTTGCTGGACTTCCACCCCCTAATCGAGCTCTGTGCACAACCCTAGGATGGGTGAGAATTTTGTTTCCGTTCAGTTTTGATAAGAATTTCCTCCAAACTGGCAAAGTTCTCCATATCCGGAATGGGAAAAACTTGAGATTAAATTGTTTTGAATGTGTGAGAAACCAAAACTGACAGATTTGTCCATCTAGGTCCAGGGCTTTGAGTGCTTTTCTCTTAAAAGTCTGGCTTTGAATCCCTGTGTAGCACCTTGTTGGTGCTGAATTAAGGCTGCCACCTCTTTTTTCTGGACAGGCTCCTCATCTTTAACAGCTGTATTGCAGACAGGTACATCATAGTCCTCTCCATGCTGGGAATAGCTGTACCTAATGAATTTTTGCTGGTACAGATGGGTGAGAAATTTGTTTCAGTTCATTTTTTTAAATAAGAATTTACCAAAATTTCCAAAGTTCTTCATATTTGAGAGAGAAAGAACTTGAGATTTTAAAAATGTGAACGTGGGAGAAAGCAATGCTGACTTGTAGCATCTCCCCATTTTGCAGACAGTATGAGTGGTGTCCGACTGGCATTGCTGGCGTTACCAGTTGACCAGAAAGTGAAGAGGAAAAGTTAAAAAACAAAACAAAACCTGTTGCCAGTGACACTATTTTCCAACAACTTGTTAATCCAAATGCTGTCATTACCTCTGTATATTCATGCTTCTGGTTTTACTACCAGCCAGAAGTCATGATAAGTTTTCAGAGAGCCTGCCAAGCCAGATTTCTGTCAGGCAGAAACATGTAGCAGGAAAAAACAGAGAAGGGTAAAGGAACCAAAGAAATGCTACTGTTCTATTCCCTTTAAAGTTACTGCTAAAGTTGGAGCCTATTATTCAAGGCTGGGGGCAGGGGATAAAGCAACTGGCTGCCAATGACAAGAGACCCTAATAGGGCAGCTCTTGGATAAACCTATGCTCTACAAGAGGGTTTGGTTCCAAAGAGACCAATTTGTAGTGATAGATTTCATAGATTTCATAGATTTCATAGAATTGGAAGGAGCCTAGGCTATCGAGTCCAACCCCCTGCTCAATGCAGAAAACTAGAGGAGGGGTTTCCCATCCAATTAATAACCAGGCCTGACCCTGCTTAGCTTTCCACGCTCAGACAAGCTGAGCCAGCATGAGTTTTACAAACAGAGTCTCTGGTTCTGTGTTGTTCCATGCGTCATGTATTCCTTTACATGCATTCCTAAAAATTCTGTATGAGTAGACAGAAATACATTGCTATAGATTTTGTAATTCTAAAGGATTTTTTTTTCCTGCGGGAGAAAGTGAATGTGACAATGAATGAATCCAGAAACCAGAGTCTTTGCCTTTAAATTAATCTAATCCTATATGGTAGTTTATGTCCAGTGATATTTCAGCAAAAATAACTCATAAACCCAGTTCATTTCCAAACCCAAACACAGAGGGATTGCTACTACTGGAATTAAATCTTAAATCATACATTTACTTAGCTCCAATAGAAGCAAATAACAACTCTTTTGTAGTTGGGTCTGGAAATAATCTGGGTTAATGAGCTACTTTTGCTGAATGATCACTGGACAGTCAACAATAATTTGGTATGTCTGGTTTATTTCTATACTTGGGCCCTTATACTACACTTGAGTATTAACTTAAAGCACAAGACTGATGCTAATACACAGCCCTTTAGCTCTAATCATTAGAGTGTCTAGAGCAGGGGTGCTCCGCACTCAACTTCTGGCTGTCCAGATGTTTTGGCCTACAACTTCCATCAGCCCAAGGCAGCATAGCCAATGGCAAGAGATGATAGGAATTGTAGGCCAAAACATTCTAAAGGGCCACAAGTTGGTCACCCCTGGTCTAGAGAGTGATAGGTGGGTGCCTGGTATCCATCAGTGTGTTTCCCACTCCTGCTTCTTATATGCAAGGCATGGAGTATGTATACCATGAGACTCAAATAATGAATGTACATACTCTGTGTACTAGGACTGAATAAGTACATACTCCATAAGTACCAGGACTACAATGCATACACATGGATACCAGACATCCACCAATCATTCTAAATAGATTGAATTTAGAATTCACACACACACACCGCATACTCAGATGTCCATTACAGAGTACTGATGATGTAAGTCCAGTACTAGGTCAAAAAGGATGAGACACAGCATGGAATAAAACTTAGATGTGCTATTAAAAATAATATATTTTTTTCTAAGTGACATTAGGAACATTCCTGTATCATGAAACCTTAGCTTCACATAACATCTGTGCCAGACCATGATCTGAGTTCTATTCCAAAGTCATTGCCCAGATTTTGTATGGAGCTGCTGTCTGGGGATGGGATGACTCTCAGATGGCTAAACTGGAGGCCCTTCAGAACACATTTCTCAAAAAACTATTAAGACTCCCACCTGGCACTCCTGCAGCTCTGATTCGGGCAGAGGTAGATTTCCCTTCTATTAGATCTCACATTCACTTTATCTTATTTAATTACTGGAGAACGGTAAAAGATTCTTCAGTCAGGGTATTCCCCAAGTTATGTTTTGAACAGCTATCAAACGGCAAAAGTTGGAGTTTAAGATACCACAAATTGCTTGAATTGTATCCTGCTCCACCTGACAATTTTTCCATCTTGAATTCAAAAGAGAAACTTTGCGAATACATTTTCAACCATGGCGCCCAACTGGACAGAAAGATTATTAACATTTCTAAATTTTCAAAATGGTATAGGCTTGACCATCAAAGGGCTGTTTACCTTGTAAAGCTCACAATTCCAAAGCTTAGGCGAAAGCATTTCGCTTTCAAACCATGCCTACAGCTATGATCAATGGCAGATACTCTCATACTCCTCTGGCCCCCTGTCTGTGTATTTGTGGGGCCCCAGAAATTGAGGATTTGCCTCACTATTTGTTCTTTTGTTCACTTTATTCTGAACCAAGAACCAAATTTCTGGAACCTATTCTTTTAAGATTCACTTTAAAAAAAAATTGTATTGAATTTTATCCTGTTAATATGTAAGGTTTATATGTGATTTTATGCAGTATTTTATCCTGTAGTACTTTTTATACTGTTTTTATTTATTTTGTATGTGAATGGCCTATGGCATAAGCATTAATAAACAACAACAACTACTACTATTCCACAGAATATAGCTTATCTTTCCCTAGAAAACAGTAAGCAAGAATTTTAAGAGCACAAGAATGTCAATGTATTTCATCATGCATACTGCGAATCAATGTGATTATACCACTGCAATACTCACAGGAAATCCGGAGAGTAATTTGTCTATCTTTGCTGAACAAACAAACAGCAGTAGATGCAGGTGAGCTTAGGTAATCTTCTCATCTATTGTTAGCCATACTCCAACTCCCACCATCTGCTAATATCATGACACATGCTGTGATGTGTGGCATCTTGCAAAGTCCAGGATCAAGGAGTTCATGTTGGCACCTGTTGGATTTAGATAGGAATTATAAGTCATGGTGAATCAATTCTGCAGTCCACCATATGATGTCCACCTCAGGCTTGAATCCATTAGTAGCCTGATTTGACGCATATGTTTTTGTTATACTCTTTATTTTAATAAAATGATAATAATGATATAGTACAATACAAGGTCCTATAAAGGATGCTTACACAGAATTGTAAGACATATTCAAAATATCACAGGTCTTACTGTTTGAGCCCAATACCCTTCTGCTGGGAGTTCAGGATGCAGAGAATCCCTGTAATAAGATGTGATCTAATGCATACATTTTTACTAGTGGACCACATGTGTTCATCATTCCACACTCCACTAAGCAAGGCTATCCACTAGACTCTCCATCTGCAACCATATCAACCTCCATGCAGGCTGAGGTATAACAAAATGGCATTGGTGCTATTAGTTTTCCCAATGCAATATCATCATTCAGTGACAGTTTTGACAGGCCAAGAGTACTGCCATTGTCACTAGCTAAAGCCAGCTACGTGTAAAGCAAGAATATTCTTGGCAGGAGTAACTAATTATTCTCTATAGTGGAGTGTTACTGTAAAGTCTTTTATCCAAGGTGGTTGCTGCTTGGTAGATCTGGCCGTTTAATCTAAAAACTACTCTTTCACTCAGTCTCCAGAAAGACCCTTTTGAGAGCCTGCACATTGCCACGCTAAGTGAATATTCCACAAACTATTATCACTATAGATATTCCATCTCTCCCTGCCCTTGATACTCATCAACTTTGGGGCAGGCCAGGGCAGGTTCTTAAAGCTTAAGTACTACACTAGGTTAATTCCAGAAAAACATACTTTTCACTGCCCAAAGTAGTTCTTTTGGTGATAACATCTCTCCAGGCTTGCCAAAGCTCATGGTTTGACACAGATGGTTCCAATTCAGTGTCTCAATCTAATTTGCTGGTTTTAGGGGGCAATTCTATGTATGTCTGAACAGAAAAAAGTTGTACAACTTGCAGTATGCCTGGGGCATACTTTTTCTGTCTAAACATGTGTATGATTGATTGCACCCTTAAAACTAAATTCTGGAGGGTCCCAAGGGTCCTTAGAAGCTTACCAAGTGTCAGTTAAAATGTCTATAACAGCAGACAAGCTTCTCTGAAAGGTAGCTTACCCACCACTACAAATCTTCCCGTACAGTGTGCAACTACAGGGGACCATTGTATGCATTCTATTTCACACTTTCAGTTCAAGCCGGACAATGGTGGCACCTAACAGGCCTGGCTACTGTCTCAAGTGAACTGATTGTGTTCCCTAGAACATGTTCCCCAAATCCTCTGGAATGCACTGAAGTTCCATGTTAGATGTGCAGTGTTTCCTCAGCATGGAAAGGGTTTTCAAAAGATAGAACATTTGAAAATAAGTGATTTTCAGAACCTTTAAAGATGGTTCTGAAACTCCTCTCAGAATTTGGCAAAGCATGGCTGGTGGGATTGTATTCAAAATAATTTAACAGGCATGTTACACTTAGGCACTCCTTAAACAACCTCTTGAACATATAACCCAGTTAAACCGCAGTCCTATACCCACTTACCTGAAGGTAAACCCTATTAAACTCAGTGAGACTTACTTCTGAGCAGATTGCGATGTTAGCCACTTTTTCAATGTTTATGTGTAATACAGTGGTTCTAATGTCCATGGAATCCCATTAATGGAACTGTAAACTATGTTGGAAGAAACTGTGGGGCTCCCCCCCCCCTTTTTGTAAACAATTGATTCACATGCTCTTATAATTTCAGTGATTGCATTATTTTTTGGGAATCTCTTTTAAACTTCTGGTTTAGTAGGATTAGTAGTCTTTTTAGGGATTATTCGCTAATAATCCATAAATGTATTAGCCGGCTTAATATGTTTCAGGGGAATAACTGTGTCTGATTTACACTATTCAGCTGGGGCTTACAATATACGTGTGCTGACACATTTGGGTAGATAGGGGCTATCCAGCATCTCACTCCAGTTTTAGGAGAAAGCCTGGAGACATGTGGCAGGAAGCCATGGGGATGAAAAAGAGGTAGCCAGCAGAAGATGGGCATCAGGTTTACACCAACAGTTACACCAGTAGTTGGTGTAAGCTGTTGGCAGACCAACAGAGGAAGGGGAGGTGAAATCCTTTTAGCACTGGGGCAAGCACCTTGCAACCTCCAGAGCAGTGTTCTCCAACCTTGGGTCCCCAGTTGTTTTTGGCCTACAACTCCCAGCATGCCCCAGCCAGCATAGCTGGGAGTTGTAGGCCAAAAACATATGGGGACCCAAGGTTGGAGAACACTGCTCCAGAAGCTACTCCTACCTGCTGTTGGAAGGGCAAGGTGTCACAGGGCAATATACATACCGTGCATAAAATCTGTTTTTCTAGACAAGTTGTTCTTTTAAATTCCTGCCAGAATGGCTTTCTCATTTGGCTTTCTCACTGCTGTATTGTGAATCCATTGTTTACTTGATATAAAGCAAGTAGTGCACTTATTCTCTTCTGTGAAACAATGTAAGGTAATGGTTTTAATTGTTGTGAACCACCCAGAGAGCTTTGACTATTGGGTGGCATAGATGTGTAATAAATAAATAAGTAGGGTAAATGGAGAGCAAATAGCTCCAGTTAACTATCTGGATCCATTTCAGTCAGGCTTCTGACCCAGTTTTGGGACTGAAACAGCCTTGGTTGCTCTAGTA
Source organism: Shinisaurus crocodilurus (assembly GCA_021292165.1). Taxonomy (NCBI): domain Eukaryota; kingdom Metazoa; phylum Chordata; class Lepidosauria; order Squamata; family Shinisauridae; genus Shinisaurus; species Shinisaurus crocodilurus. The sequence continues at coordinate 200,753,310 of CM037879.1, forward strand.
CAGGGCTCTCCAACCTTGGGTCCCCGGATGTTGGTGGACTACAGTTCCCAGAATCCCTTGCCACTAACCATGCTGGCTGGGTATGCTGGGAGTTGTAGGCCAGCAACATCTGGGGACCCAAGGTTGGAGAGCCCTGCTCTAGTAGATGATACACATCTAGAGCTGGATAGAGGAAGTGTGTTCCTATTGGTTCTGCAGCTTTTGGTACCATCATATCTGTGGAGAAAGCCTGCACACTCACAGTGACATGAACTCCAACACAGTTTCCCCCAAACAACCCCACTTAGTTTCCCTGGCAACCCCCGTCTGCATAATCCTCACCAGGGGGAAAGCTGGAGATACCAGTCTTGGCCAGACAGGCACACAATAGGGACCATCAACGGAATCCAGAAGAAGAGCCATGGATCACCCAGGGGCAAAGGGCAGTCTCAAAGAGCTGCAAAGTATCCCAGTAACTGCAACACGTCACCTTTCCCGGACCGGAATAAGCCCACCTGACACGAAGGGGGCAGGAATAAGCCCACCTGACCAGCGAGGGGCCGGAGAGCGGGAAGGACGGGATAGAAAACCCCTCTCCCCGTCCCAAGAGGGTTGTTGGGAACACGGGTGCACGGACAACATCCACGGCCAGCCCCCGGCTGGGTCAAGCAGTTCTCTTCCCCGGGCCAGGTCGGGCTCGAAGTCAGGCTGGAATCGGAACAGCGTAGAGTCTCGGATCTAAGGTACCTCCTTGCCGCAGTACGCTAGCCTGGGAACCCGTTCATTCATAAATCTGAGGTCACGCTTAGGTCTTGTTGACGTTATAGTATTCCTAGAAATCTACTAGTTCCGCTCCATTTAACCTATAGTAAATAAAAAGCGTCTATTCTTGCCGCGAATAGACTCCTGTGCTTCCTTTTTGCCGCGTACGAGTTCTAGTCAATTACACTTGCTTGAACGGGCTGTAGCTCAGTGCCGGTTAACCCGTTAAGTGCCGAACTCACACAGAAGACCCAGCTGCTGGTCTTCCACAATATCCTTCTGGACCAAATGGTCAGGATGGGGCTTGGGACCACTGTTTTACAGTGGTTCCAGAAGGTGGTGCTGTCAGCTCCTTGGCTTTTGGCCAGCTCTACTCTGTTTCCTGAGCTCTTTAACTTCTACATGGAGTTGCTGGGACAAATTGTCCAGAGATGTGGAGTGTGGTGTCACTCATATGTGATTGACTCTGTCTGTCTTTACTATCATTTCCTAAGAATGCTATTGAGGTTCTGAACCAGTGCCTGAGGTTGGTAATGGACTGGATGGGGGCTGAACAAACTGAAGATATCTTGGATGGAGAACACTGTCCTTGAAAACAGATCTGCAGTTTGGGGGTGTTCCTGGATTTGGTTTTGAGCCTCAATGCTTAGGTGATGACTGTGGCCTGGGGTGCCTTTGCCCAATATAGGCTGGTGCACCAGCTGCGTCCATTCCTGGAGAACGCTGATCTGGCCATGGTGACATGTGCCTTAGTCACATCACATTTGGACTGCTGTGATGTGCTCTGGTAGCAAGTGTCTGGGAATGTGAATTGATCCAAAATGTAGTAGCCAGGTTGTTGACCAGAATTCAGTATCAAGAGAATGTGACTCTGTTGTTGAAACAGTTTCCAATTTGTTTCCAAGCTCAATTTGAAGTGCTGGTCATGATCTTTAAAGATGCACATTGTTTGGGATTCCCAAAGGACCACCTTCTCTCTCATATGAGATTATCCTTGCATTAAGATAATCAGTGGAGGCCCTCTTATGTTTACCACCAATATCTAAAGTGTGCTTGGTTGGGACTAGGCAGAGGGCATTCTCTGTGGCATTACTTAGGTTCTGGAACTCCCTGACTAGGGAGGTCCACCTCCTGCTGTCTCTGATGGCCTCCGGTCACAATGTAAAGACCTTTCTTTTTAGAACAGTGTTCTCCAACCTTGGGTCCCCAGATGTTTCTGGCTGGGGCATGCTGGGAGTTGTGGGCCAAAAACATCTGGGGACCCAAGGTTGGAGAACACTGTTTTAGAAAGTCAGTTCATCTGTAATAAAATATTTTATATTCTGCTTGGGATGTCTGATTGACCCTCGTGGTATTTTTATTTTTTTTAAGTCTGGAGTGGTTTTTAAGGAAATGATTTTAATTCTTATTGGTATATTTGATTGATTCCCAATGATATTTTTCTAGTTTTTAGCTGTTTGTGTTTTGGATTTTATCTGTGATATTTGCTCTTTTTATATTCTTATCATTATTACTATTATATTGGTTCTTACATGTTGCTGATGTTGGGACATTTATGGACAAGACATTCTGTGGCCATCTTATTCACTGCATTCACATAAGATAGAAGTGGGCAACCTGCAGCCCTAGGGCTGCATATGGCCCTTGGCCCAATTTCATGCGGCCCTCAGTCTAATATCCAAAGCCTCCTGCATGCAATCAGTTCAGACCTCTGGTGAGAGCTATTTGTCTCTGAAAGTCCACTGCTTGGGAAGGAAGTGGGGCGGGACAGAAAAGTGGGTGACAGAAGGAGAAAAGGGGTGACCCACCCAGTTTTAACTCCGGCCCTATCCATCACTGATGTGTGGCACCCAGCAGATTACCCACAAGGGAATGTGGCCCTTGACAGAAAAAAAAGGTTGCCCACCCGATGCCTACATGGGATGATGCCCATTTCCTCTGCATTTGAGCTATGTGATAAAACTGGTCAGACAATGCTCATGAGGGCTGCATATATACCAATACAATGATCAGTTTCCCAGCTGAAACCACCATCCTGGGCTATTATCACGTTATGCTCACCACCCCAAAAGGTATCCCGAGTCTCTCTTATGCCATCATGTAATGGTCTTCCAGTGGCCATTTGGAAGGGGAATATATTTTCTGTTCTGCCAAAGATGGTCCCTAAAATCCACAGTGTATTCAACCCATCATCCTTGGTCTGGATGGTCATTCAGAAATCCAGTGTGTTCCTATGGCAATTCAGAAAGAAGCCGACATTCCAGTGACCAGTCTCTGTCATTCCTTTAAATATGTACCCCCTCCTCCCTGCTTCTAACAGGTGTGTGATGGGTATTCATTCAACAGGTGCAGCTATCCCCAACATGGTGGCACTATGAGAAAAGAACGCTTACCCTGTTGAATATTTTGCCCCTCCTGCACTTATTAGAGCTGGGGTGGGCAACCTTTTTGCAACATGGGCACATTTGGCAATTTGAGAAACTCTCCTGGGCACCACCGCGAAATGGCTCCCATGGGAGGTGTGGCAAAGGCCAAGTAACCTGCCCAAAAGACTGAGTACAAGGTAGAGGTGGGGGTCTGAGCCCCAACACACTAAACAACTCCTTGAACTCAGTCTTTGCAGCACCTATTTCACAGCAATTCCAGCTGCCTGTAAGAAAATGCGTTGTTTTTTTAGGTGGAAGGGGTAGAGTACCTTGCTGGACGCCAGGAAAGGTGCTAGGGGTGCATCCATGCCCACAGGCACCACATTGCCTACTCATGTACTAGGCACTCTAATGAGTAGGCAACTCATTGCCCTCCAGATGTTTTGGACAACTCACAGAATCCCTGACTATTGGCCATACTGGTTGGGGTGATGGGAGTTGTAGTTCACAACATCTGGAGGGCAACAGGTTGCCTAATGCCTACCCCTGTTCTAAAATTTTAAAAAAATAGAGGAAGAAGCCCACCCTGCCCTTTGAGAGTGTGTGGGTCCCCCTCAACACGTGGCCTTCTCTTGTCGCTCACACATCGCTGCCTCCGCCGCCACAGGGGATGCCTGCGGGAGGCCGAGAACTTCCTTCCCATAATCCCTCAGTTCCCCCCACCCTTTTCTCCCCTCAGCCCTGGCCTCACTTCAGAGGCAGCCCCACCTCCGCGGCTGCTCGCGTTGGAGTGAGGGGCGCCTTCCAGTTTCGTTCCCCCTTTTGCCGCCTGGGCGCGACTGCGCAGCAGCGAAGAGCAGCGAGGAAGCCGGGCTCGCCCGCACAGAGCTGCGCTAGGGGGAGTGTTAGTGCGCTAGCCGCGCTCGCTCGCTCGCTCGTCGTCGTCGGCGGCGGCGGCGGCAGCAGCGGCTCGCCCGGTCCATCCCTCCATTCATTCAGAAGCAAGCAGGCAGGCAGGGGGGCGCGCAGCTTCCCGCGGTCCCACCCGACGCCCGCTTGCCCGCCCGTCCTGCGGGCTCTGGGGAGAAGCGCGCTCGTCCGTCCGCGGGGAGGAGATGCAGCCGCCGCTGAGCGGGTGAAGCTGGGCGGAGCGGGGCTGGCGTTTGCGGCACACGGGGCGACTCTGAAGGGGGCTCTTCTCGGCGAGGATGCCCGGAGCGGCGGTGGCGGCGCCGGCGACTGCTGCCTCTGCCGGGGGGGCGGCGACGGCGGCGGCAGGCGCGGGGGTGGCGGCCGGGGCCGGGGGGATGCTCCCGGCTCAGGAGGCGGCCAAGCTGTACCACACCAACTACGTGCGGAACTCGCGGGCCATCGGCGTGCTCTGGGCCATCTTCACCATCTGCTTTGCCATCGTCAACGTGGTGTGTTTTTTCCAGCCGTACTGGATCGGCGACGGCGTGGACACCCCGCAGGCGGGCTACTTCGGGCTCTTCCACTTCTGCACGGGCAGCGGCTTCTCCCGGGAACTCAACTGCCACGGCAGCTTCACGGACTTCTCCAGCCTCCCCTCGGGAGCCTTCAAAGCCGCCTCCTTCTTCATCGGGCTCTCCATGATGCTCATCATCGCCTGCATCGTCTGCTTCATTCTCTTCTTCTTCTGCAACACCGCCACCGTCTACAAGATCTGTGCCTGGATGCAGCTGAGCTCCGGTAAGGCAGGGGTTAAAGATCGCACCTTCGCGGCACCCCCCCCCCCGCCCCGCTTGCCACCCCCTCCGGGGGGGATGGAGGGAAGACACCGGGACGTCGGAACAGAGTCTGACCACTGACCAAAATGGGCTGGGGGGGGGGAGAGAAAAAACTGCCCACAAATCTCACATGCACCCAGGGGCAATAAGGACCGAGAGAATTCTATGTAGGGAAAGGTGGAATTATGTGCATCGGAAGCTATTTGGGGTTAATACATGTCAGGAAAAGCATCAGTTGGCCTTTTTGCCATTGGCTGGTCGAGGTAAATACTGGGAAATGTGATATCAAGTGGAGCGGTGGTTTTCACGGGTTAAATGTCCTTGCAGGCGAAGAGAAGAGCTGGATAGTTAATAGAGAGAAACTTAAATGTGTGTAAAGCTGTCAAGGGATGCCTGGGGGTTGCTGAGGAAGGTGTGTGTGTGTGTGTGTCAGAGAGACCTTGCGCTGGAACGCAGGTGTCACAGCAGAAAACACTTGGATGGATGAAGGTTGCTTGCTTGAGGTTTGAAGCAGTTCCAAAGAAAGAAAAAAGAACCTCGCGCCTAGGTGCACTAGTATTGGTCATTTTGGGCTGACTAGGCAATCATGTCACTCTAGTCTGTACGCTGTTGTAGCTTAACTGTTACAACATAGTATGATATATCATAATATCTGTGGGGGGAAATGTAGGGCTGCTTTTATGTATTTTTCCAAATAACATGATGTGTATCTTCACAAAGGCAAGAGCAACATTTTAACTCCCACTGAGAACAACCTGTCCTCTGGCAGAGACTGGTACTTAAGTAAAGGTCACAGAGAAATGGTAATGAGAACCTTGGGAAAGAAATCCCACAAGGCAGTCAAAGTTACTCTGTTCCTGAGGTGCCTTTGGTATAGATGTCAGCGACACTTGCTGTGGTGAATGAATGCTGCCTCCCAGCATTTGTCTTGCTACTTGTGTTGAGTTGAGAGGTAGTCGGGACCATGCTTTCTTCTGCAAGATTTGGTTTCTCCATGTGGTGGTACAGACTGGGTGGGTGGGTGAACCAACAGTCATACAGTGGAACCCTACGAATGTTGACTTGGAGGTTACGTCCCATTGGGTTCAGTGGCACTTGGCCCAATGTAGGTGTGCAGAGGATTGCAGTCTTAACCTGCAACTTCCATGTGATGTGTTCATTGGCTTCCTGAGGAAAGTGAAGAGATGGGGCTGCATAACCTGTGACTTGAGTGGATCCCTGAGCATCTTCAGTGTCTCTCTCCTTTTTCAAGCAAGGCTTAATTGTGGTTTGACAGAGATAAAAATGACCATGTAGCCAATGTGAGTGACAAAAGGAACCTCAGAAACCCTTCTCCATCTCAACGTCTAAAATACTTACAGCATCCAATTCACTCTACCAGGGCAGCCTTTTATAAATGAAGGTCAGGATCTGATCCTGCGTTATCAGGGATGTCATTAATATGAATCAGATTGTGACCAGATCAGACATGGACTCCTTAGTTGTAGTATAACATTCTGGGTGTTGCTTGTGGTGTAAATCTGCTATTGGAAAGCACTCAAGAGGGTTGATTAACTCAACCCCCCACTTTTTAAGTGCCAATTAACTGAACCTCAAGAAGGGAAGAATAAGCAAATGACAGAGCTTTGATGTGCTCATTTCAAAACTTAGATATTTTGGCAGTAAGTGAAAGGAGGAGAAAGGAAATTCAGGGCAAAGAAGGCAATAAATAATGTTTATTAAATAGAAAGGGTGATTCATTTGAGTGAAAACAGGTATATAAAATCCAAGCAGAAATCTTGCTTAGTTGGTTTTCTGCCAAAGACCCCAAAACAGAACTCCCACACACTCAAGCTTTTAGCTGTAGGAATAATATGGTTAAAATGAGAAGGCAGTGTCTCTAAAATATGTATTCTTGAGTTATCTATTGGAAGTTTTATTCAGCTTTTATATTTAGCCACATAGTAGTGCTTTCTATAGTGCTGTGTGCTCTACAGACTTAAGTTGTCATTCAGAAATAATAGCTGATCTGAATGTTTGTTACTACTGTTTCTATATAGGTGTTGTGCATTTGTAGACACCATTTTTAATATTTATTTATTTTACCATATTTATTTATTTTACTTTTCCCCATTCAAGTCCGATTCTATTCAAAGTGATTTTGGAGTTAATACTGTCACTTCAAGTCTGATCGAATTCATAAAATTTTAGATTGAAATTAAATAAACTACATGAAGGATGCAACTACTTTTTTTGGCTTTGCAAAATGTGTTCAAATATGCCATCTGATTGCTAACAGTTCATCTTCTGGAAAGAACTAAAGGTGCTAATTAGTGTTTTAAGTTCTTCTAATCTGTAACTGGGGAAATGATTTAATGTAGAATTTTTGAGTCCATACTGAATTTCAGTGGATATATATATTATGTATGGCAGGGTGGGCAGACAGTAGATCTCCAAATGTTCTGTACTTCAACTCCAGCATTCCTGACCATTGGCCATGTTGGCAGGGGCTTCTAGGAGTTGAGGTGCAAAACCCTGGAGATCTGGCTTCTGCCCACCCCTGATGTATGAGGGTGCAGAACAGCATGGGGTTCATTGTGCTGATTACTACATATTATCCATGTTTCTTGTGCTTTTAAGTTTTCCAGAATACAGGTATTCTGTACCTTAATATTCTACATTAATACTTAATGCACATTAACATAAAGCATGAAGATATTCTCCTTTCTTCCCCGATGTCCTACAGTGGATTTGATGAAAGATTGATAGATTTCAATAAAACTGCCAACATTTTTACGATATTCTGGACTTGCCAAAGTGCTGAATTTAACTTAAATTCTACTTCCGATCAATTCTGGCAGTGACACTAGTAGTCACTGACCTGGTTCACACATAACGCTAACCCATGTTTTATTAAACCCTTGGTTTGTTGCCCTACCCAGAGTTGGTCTGTCAGATGATCAAACAAACCATGGTTTGCTTTCTCAATCCCTGGGTTGTTTGTTTCCTTCTCCTTTGTCTACTCCCTCTCTGTATTCCAAATGCCTTTGCTGTGTTGTAGTACTGCCATGTAGAGTGGCTGTTGGCTTTTTACCACTCTTGCCTGCTGTCTCTGTAGCCTGGCAAAATAACCCATAAACAACCCACAGTTCTGGGTTCACAAATAAGGACAACCCATGGTTTAAATAACCTAGAGTTCACAACCCAACAACAAACCATGACCCAGTTCACACGACATTCTGGGCTCATCAGGGGTTGTTTCACCCACAATGAACTGTGGTGCATCCTGAGCGACATTTTGAATATGCAACCCCTGCTTGTTTAATCCTCAAATAACCCTCGGTGGCCAGGTTCGCATGACACGCATATTTAAAATGGTGCCTGGCATGCACTGCGGCTCATTATGAGCTAAACAACCCCGGATGAGCCCAGCGTGTCATGCAACCTGGTCCACTGTGTTCTCTTTCTGGGTTTTTTGTGGTTAATAAACCATGGTTTGTTACCGCGGCTTGGGTTCACACATCATGACAACCCAGAATTCAACAACCCATGAGTTAAACTATGGGTTGGCATTATGTGCAAGCAAGGTCACTGTATCATTTTGAATTAAATCTGAGGTCACTTGTGCCTCAGTTGTGTGATTCACATTTGATAAATGGCAGCAGGTGCAAGATGTGATGCAAGAAAGTACAATACAAATTACTATATCAGAGACTGTGATGGATTGAGGCCTGCACAGGCTTGAGTTTGTTGAAGCCTGAAGGCCCAAACACTTCCCTAGATTTGTTGAAGCCTGAAGGCCCAAACACTCCAGGATGGGAGGGGGAGGTTGAGAGTTTTAGTTTACCCAATAGAAGTTAAGAATTATATCTCCTGTTCAAAGTCACCTGATTATAACCTTCCATTCCTGGGAAGGCTATATATGTGTGGGGTGTGGTCAGCAGACTACAGAGCAAGAGAGAGAGCTAGCTGCAGAGAGAGAGAGAGAGACTGGCTGCAGAGGAGATAGGTAGTCTGAAGTTAAGCTAGAGAACCTTGGATTGTTTGTTTGTTTTATTTTATCATACTTGCTTTTGAATTATTACCACTCTATTAAGTAAATACCCTAATATTATAAGTAAAGTGTTGTTGTGTACCTGGTTTGTTGGAGTGACTTATTCACCACGTCTAAAACCTACACCCACGTTACTGGAAGCAGGCAAAGGATTTGATCTCCTGGAACGGGAGGGCCTTTGAGAAGAGGCAGAGATCTTCCAAAGGCAAATCAAGGGGTCCCTGCAGTAGCGGAACCTTGACAGATGGTGGCAGCGGAGCGATCCTGAACAGGGAGATTAAGCACTCCAAACAGAAATTGGGTTTTTTTACTAATAGAGCTGGCAAAAGCAGTGTATGTTTTAACTTCAGGCCTGCGGAATAGGGACCCAGTGAGGCAATCAAAATGAGCCAATATCTCTCTATGAACAAAACTGCCCTGATTGAGCAGTGTAAAAAGGACAATTTGCCATGGGAGGAGAAAACAGCAGAAGAACTGAAAGTTATGCTGATCTCCCAGGTGGCAATAGAAGGAGCTGCACCCTCTAGCCCTAGTGTAGCAGGACCCCAAACAAAAGAATGGGAGCTCCGTGAACAGGAACTGCGGCTAGGGGCAAAGCAGAAGGAAGAAGAGACCCGGTTAGAGTGGGAGCGGCTTCGACTGCAGCAGGAGCAACTTAAGGCCCAGGAAGAACAACGCAGACATGAGGAAAAGCTGCACCAGGAGAAACTTCAAGCCCAGAAAGAGCAACTTCAGGCCCAGGAAGAGCAACGCAGACACGAGGAAAGGATGATGAAATTGAAACAGGAGCAGCCTGTCAGAGTTACCCCGAAGGATTTCACAGCATACACCCCAGGAGAAGACCTACAAGTGTTCTTGACCACTTTTGAAAGGGCAGCACAGAAGTGGGGATTGCAGGAGGGTGATTATATGAAGTTTGTGCCTAATTTAATCAAAGGGGAGCTGGCAGAGATTTATAATAGCATGCCAGAGGGGGAGGCTGTTTCCTATGCTCAATTCAAAGAAACGGTGTTTAAAAGGTTCAGGTTAGGCCCTGAGCACTTTAGGAAAAAGTTCAGAGGGTTAACACCTCAACCTGGAAAATCTATGGTAGAGTTTGCAACAAAATTAAAAAAACCTGCTATTAAAATGGGTGGATGAAGCAAAAGCTGACAACAGGGAAAAGGTGCTAGAGCTTATGGCTCTGGATCAATTTTATTTTCGGTTGCCCAGAGAAATAAAACTGAAGGTTAAGGATAAAGATCCTGAAACTGTAAACCAAGCTGCAGAAATGGCTGACAAACTGATTGAAAACCGGGAAGGGTTAGGCCCCAGGATTGAGTCTGAGAAGAAGGGGGGGGAAATGGGAAGCCCCAAGTAAAAAGGAGTTCAAAAAACCTCCTTTTGATCCTTCTCACCCCAGAGACCGTGCCTGCTATTCGTGTGGTTAGACAGGCCACATCAGGAGTAGCTGCCCCAAGTTACAAGCAATAACATCAGCTAACCTAGGTAGTCCAAAACCCGAACAAACCAAGCCACAAGGTGTAGCAAGCATAAAAAAACCTTATAATTGTGGTTTTGTGATCACCAACAGGGAAGAGGTTAATAATCAGTTTAAAGAGCCTGTTTATGTAAAGGATAAGACCATTATGGCAATGTTGGATTCGGGAGCTGATGTATCTCTGATCCGAGCAGATTTGGTGACACCTGAAGATTTGGTACCAGGAATGTCTATTGAGATCCAGGGAGTGAATGGTCCCTCCTTTGAAGTCCCAGTAGCAAGGTTATCCATAGAATGGAGGGGATGGCGAGGTCTGTATGAAGTTGGGGTGATGGAACCTCCAACCCAATTTGCCCCTATCATTGTGGGAAAGGATATAATGGGACCAGAAGCTCAAATATGTGTGGTAACCCGCAAGCAAAAGGAAAGGGAGGAAACTTCAAGACAGGACCATCATCATCATCAGGCGATCACTCGTGACCGAGTAAGATTGTCTTCCAGGATAAAAGGAGGAAATTCTAAAGAAGATTGTGTAGACTCTAGCGATGGGTCCGTAAGTGACTGTGGAGGCCAATTCTAGATCCACACAGCTTCCCACAGTGAGGACACAGGTTACCAGATAGAAGATGGTCCTGTAAAGGATTCATTTGACGTGCTTTTCGCTTAGCACGTTTCTCCCTTTCACCTTGCATTCGGGCTTTTTCAAAGTCCATGGAACCTTTGTGAAAGGCCAACCTCCATTTAGATCGTTCATGGGCCAGAGCTTCCCAGTTTTCGATGTTTATATTGCATTTTTTTAGATTAGCCTTATGAACATCTTTAAACCTCTTATATTGACCACCGATATTCCGCTTTCCATCCTTGAGTTGGGAGTAAAGTAACTGCTTTGGGAGACAGCAGTCAGGCATTCGAACAACATGACCGGTCCACTGAAGTTGGCGCTGAAGGATCATTTTTTCAATGCTAGTAGTCTTTGCTTCTTCCAGTACACTGACATTTGTTCGCCTATCTTCCCAAGTAATTTGCAGGATTTTCCGGAGGCAACGTTGATGAAACCTTTCAAGGAGGTGGAAGTGACGTTTATAGATAGTCCATGTTTCGCAGGCATACAATAAAGTTGGTAGTACAATGGCTTCATAAACCAGTGTTTTGGTCTTCTTACAAATATCCCGATCCTCGAACACTCTATGTTTCATTCGAGAAAATGCGGCAAAAGCTGATGGGGTAAAAGAAAAGGTACTAGAGGTACAACCCACAGTGATTCCGGAAGGTCCAAAACCAACCCCAGACCCTCCCCAAACCGAAACAACAGAACAAGCCTCCATGCAACCGGTAGACCTGAAAGCCAGTGAAACAACCGAGGCAGGTGGTTCTGTAGAGGAGAAGGCACTAGAGACCCCTTTTCCTGATTTAAGGGGAGTAGAGGAATTCAAGCAGGGAGTCCTCGGTGATCCTAGTTTGGAGCCTCTGAAAAGAGTTGCTCTCCCTCAAGAGAGGCCCTTCTCTGAGGAAAGAAGGGAGCAGATTATTTGGGAGAAAGGATTGCTGTATAGGCTGTGGTTACCAAAAACCCAAGAGTTAACCTGGGAACCACTAAAGCAACTGGTAGTACCTAACCAATTCCGGCTAAGGTTGCTAGAACTAGCCCATGATGTGCCATGTGCAGGACACTTGGGGGAAAACAAGACTAAACAAAGGCTCATGGCAAACTTCTTTTGGCCTGGAATTGCTAAGCAAGTAGCAGAGTACTGCAGGTCTTGTGAAACCTGTCAGCGTGTGGGGAAGGCAGGGCATCACAGTAAAGCCCCTTTGCAGCCTCTGCCTATTATAGGAGAAGCTTTCTTCAGGGTGGGCATGGATATTGTAGGGCCTTTCACCAAACCCACCCGCAAGGGAAAAAAGTACATCCTCACAGTGGTGGGTTTTGCCACAAGATACCCGGAAGCTGTAGCACTAGCCTCTATAGATGCTCCATCTGTAGCTGAGGCTTTGCTAACTATATTTTGCAGAACTGATTTCCCTCTGAAATCTTAACAGATTGTGGGTCAAATTTCCTCTCCGAGATAATGGAGTGTCTGTGGAAGTGTTGTGGGGTAAAACACTTGAAAACCACTCCTTATCACCCCCAATGCAATGGAATGGTGGAAAGATTTAACGCCACACTCAAAGGAATGATTAGAGCTTATGTAAACACACACCCAAATGACTGGGACGACAAACTGCAACACCTACTTTTTGCCTACAGGGAAGTTCCACAGGAATCAACGGGATTCTCACCTTTTGAGCTGTTGTATGGCAGAAGAGTGAGAGGCCCTCTTGATCTCCTGAGGGAAAACTGGGAAGGTAAACTCGTAGAAAACAAAACCTCTGTGGTGGACTATGTGTTAAAACTTAGACAAACCCTTGATACCCTCTGTAAACTAATTCAAGTCAATGTAGCCAAAGCCCAAGAGGTGCAAAAGTTCTGGTATGATCAAAAGGCACGCTCTAGAGTATTTGAGGTAGGGGATCAGGTAATGATATTTCTTCCCCTGCGCAAAGACAAGCTTAAGGCTGCTTGGGAAGGCCCCTACACAGTCAGAGAGAAAATGGATGATTTAACCTATGTGGTGGTTAAAGAAAAATCTGAAAAAAGACCCAAGGTAGTACATGTAAATATGATGAAGCCACACTATGAGAGGAGTGGAGTAGTTTTACAGGTGCAGAAGGTGCCAGAGGTAGTATACTTCACACCTTTATGGGACAAGGTTGAAGCTATCAGAACCTGGGACATACCTACAACCAAGAAACAGGTCAGGTCATTCTTGGGATTTGCTGGGTATTACAGGAGATTTGTTCCCCATTTTGGTGAAATTGCTGGACCTTTGACTGATTTAATCAAGAAATGTAAACCTGACAAAATTGTGTGGACTGATGAATGTCAGAGAGCTTTTGATAGACTAAAGGACATTTTAAGCTCAAGGCCTGTGTTAAGAGCACCTGACTTTGAAAAAACCTTTATTGTGGCTACAGATGCCTCTGAGACTGGCATAGGTGCAGTATTGTTACAAGACTATGACTCTGTTAAACACCCAGTAGCCTACCTGAGTAGGAAGCTCCTACCCAGGGAGAGAAACCTGTCTACGATCCAAAAGGAATGTCTGGCAGTAGTGTGGGCTCTGGACAAACTCAAGCCTTATGTTTTTGGACAAGAAATTACTTTGTGGACTGATCATCATGCCTTACAATGGATACAAACAATGCAAAATACCAACTCCAAGCTTCAGAGATGGTCTTGGAAATTGCAAGAATTTCAAATGAACATTGAACATGTGCCTGGGAAGGAGAATGTGATAGCCGATGCTTTGTCTAGGAGTTAAACAAAAAACAGTTGCCTTTTTGCGTAGGTTAACGTTTCACAATTCTCTTCTGTAAAAGGGAAATTGTTCCACTTGAGGAGAAGGGGGGGGAAGATGTGATGGATTGAGGCCTGCACAGGCTTGAGTTTGTTGAAGCCTGAAGGCCCAAACACTTCCCTAGATTTGTTGAAGCCTGAAGGCCCAAACACTCCAGGATGGGAGGGGGAGGTTGAGAGTTTTAGTTTACCCAATAGAAGTCAAGAATTATATCTCCTGTTCAAAGTCACCTGATTATAACCTTCCATTCCTGGGAAGGCTATATATGTGTGGGGTGTGGTCAGCTAGCAGCAGAGAGAGAGCCTGACTGCAGAGAGAGACTGGCTGCAGAGGAGATAGGTAGTCTGAAGTTAAGCTAGAGAACCTTGGATTGTTTGTTTGTTTTATTTTATCATACTTGCTTTTGAATTATAACCACTCTATTAAGTAAATACCCTAATATTATAAGTAAAGTGTTGTTGTGTACCCTGGTTTGTTGGAGTGACTTACCGGTATTCACCACGTCTAAAGCCTACACCCACGTTACTGGAAGCACGCAAAGGATTTGATCTCCTGGAACGGGAGGGCCTTTGAGAAGAGGCAGAGATCTTCCAAAGGCAGATCAAGGGGTCCCTGCAGTAGCGGAACCTTGACAGAGACGTGTTAGAGAGGCCATACTGAAATCATTCTCAGGTGGTCTCAGTATTAATAGAAGTTGATAACTTGCTTTCACCTAAGCTTGTGACTTGTCAGTGAATTAAAGGGATACTGCTGTGAATTCATAGAATCATAGAAAAGCAGAGTTGGAAGGGGCTAGAAGGCCATCGAGTCCAACCCCCTGCTCAATGCAGGAATCCAGGTCAAAGCATCCCTGACAGATGGCTGTCCAGCTGCACCTTGAATGCCTCCAGAGTGGGAGAGCCCACCACCTCCCTAGGTAGTTGATTCCATTGTCTTATTGCTCTGACAGTCAGGAAGTTTTTCCTGATGTTTAGGTGGAATCTAGGTTCCTGTAACTTGAGCCCATTATTCCGTGTCCTGCAAACTGGGATGATCGAGAGGAGATCCTGGCCCTCCTCTGTGTGACATCCCTTCAAGTACTGGAAGAGTGCGATCATATCTCCCCTCAGTCTCCTCTTCTGAAGGCTAAACATGCCCAGTTCTTTCAGTCTCTCCTCATAGGGCCTTGTTTCCAGTCCCTTTATCATCCTTGTTGCCCTCCTCTGAACCCTCTCCAGTTTGTCTACGTCCTTCTTACAGTGTGGTGCCCAGAACTGGACGCAGTACTCAAGATGAGGCCTAACCAGTGCTGAGTAAAGGGGAATTATCACTTCACGCGATTTGGAAGCTATACTTCTATTAATGCAGCCCAAAATAGCATTTTCCTTCTTTGCAGCCACATTGCATTGCTGCCTCATATTCAGTTTGTGATCTACCACAATTCCAAGATCCTTCTCACTCGTAGTATTGTATAGTAATTAACACTATACCATGACTCTTAAAATTTACCAACATAATTTACTGAAACAATTGTTGTGTTTGCACATCACTTTAAGCCATAAATTATGGCTTAATAAACCAGAATGTGAATGAGCAATGTGTTGGTGCGTTCAGCCTGCTTGTTCTTGCTGTGCCCTTTCCTTCATGTGAGGATGTAACAAACCAGGCAAAAAGTGAGCTTTATGTGATGTCAAAACCTGGGGTTATGGCTTATTATGCCTAGACTAGCCAGGATTTGTAAACCAAAATCTGGTTTAAAGATGGTTTACAATCCTGGCTTGTTTGAGTACAATAAACCAAAATCCTGGGTTTAGACATTGCACGAAGCTCTTGCTTTCCTGATGTGTTTACCCACTTATGTGATGGAAGGGGTAAAGTGGGAGCAAATAGGCTGTGTGCATGAGCAAACTGTTCATTCACATTCTGGTTTATTAAGCCATAATTTATGTGTCTTACTCTCTATTGCCTATTGTCATCAGCAGTCCATTTTTTCATATTCCAGGGATGGACTTAGTATAAAAGATCACAAAATATCACTTTTAATATGTAGCCAAGTTAAGTAGGTAGTTCAACTCTATAATTATCTTTATGTCTGTACAAATGAGCAACACAATGTTTGTCTTTCTTTCTTTTTTAAAATAATAATAATTTAAATTTTAACATATAAACTACAAAGACATAAACCCAGTGCTTTTTTCCTGGAGAAAAGGATACCGGAACTCTTGGATTACATTTCCTCGGGAGTAGATGGCGATTAAATTGTAATGCAATTAATAGAAGAAAAGATGCTGGAACTCAGTTCCGGTGAGTTCCACCAGAAAAAAAGCCCTGCATAAACCTACAAATTATATAACAAACACATAACAAACAACAACAACAACAAATAATAAGAATAAGAATAAGTGCACACACCCCACCCCCCCGGGACCAACTAAACTACATATGTAACTATTCAGCCTTCTAAAATTGTAATGACTCTTGTGAAGGTGTACACCCTTTCCCACTTAATAAAACAAAATCTACAAATGCTCTCCAAATATCTTTAAAATCATTTCGGTTCGATAATGCCCTTTTAACTTTAATGCTACACGTTAACTTATCATTAATAGCAATATCCCATACCTCTTTATACCATTCCTCTATTTGATAATCACATTGCATTTTCCATTTTCTAGGTATCATTAACCTTGCTGCTTTCTATAAGCTTGTAATTAAATCTTTAGTATCTTGAGTACAATAAACCTTATCGTAAATTGATAGTAATGCTATGCTAGGACATGTTTGTTTTTCAAAGCTGGCATTTTTAAAATATCTAAATTTCTGTTTGGATTTCTACCAAAATCCTCTGCATGGATACAGGGGCCAATATCAGGATTTGTGTACACTTCTTTCAAAGCCAAAATAAAAGGAAGTTGAACATTACCAAAGCTGCAGGACTGCCATGCATCTGAAGTGACAGGAGTGGAGACAGGAAAAAGTGAAATGCCTAAAGAAAAAATACAGCCTAAATGAATGTACACTTAGTGGATTATTATTATTTTTTTAATGAGCACATAATATTGTGGTCTTACTATTTTCTCTATCAGTGTTCTGGGAATTAAAGAACAACTAGAATACTGTGTTGTTGCTTCATTTTAGCTGTAAATTAATAATGAATAGATCCTATGAAGAAATACACATGTCTTCGGATTTATGTGGGGGAAATGAGACACTGCTTTGAAGTAACAATTTTCAGAATGTAGCCTAGTTAGCCTATTGCAGCAAAAACAACCAAGAGTTTTGTGGTACCTTAAAGATTATTAAATTTATTCTGGTACAAGGTTTTGTGGACTATAGCTCACTTCATCAGATGCATAGAGTATTACGGAGAGTTTCAGGTTTATACCATATTTATTTATTTGATTTATACCCCACCTTTCTACAAAAAAAGGCACTTAAGGCTTACAAAACAATTTAAAATAGATTAAAGCAATAAAAACATTGGAATACAATAAAAAACATAACAATTACAGAATAAAAACAGCACCCACCCCACAAACCCACTTACAAGCCAATGGCCTTCTTCAATAAAGTGGTCTTTGCCTGCTGTCAGAAGGACAGCAGAGAGGGAGCAAACCTAACCTCCCTTGGGAGGGAATTCCACAGTGTAGGAGTGGCCACTGAAAAGGCCCTATCCCATGTTGCCAGCAATCATAGATTTCATAGGTTCATAGAGTTGGAAGGAGCCTACAAGGCTATTGAGTCCAACCCCCTGCTCAATGCAGGAAACTAGAGGAGGGGTCTCCCATCCAAGTAATAACCAGGCTTGACCTTGCTTAGCTTTCCACGCTCAGACTTTCATGCCTCTGAAGGTGGCAGTCTCGAAAGAAGGACCTCTCCAGAAGATCTTAATGATTGGGCAGGCTTGTATGGGAGAAGGCAGTTTTTCAGGGTAGCCTGGTCCCAAGCCTTATAGGGCTTTATAGGTCATAAGCAGCACTTTGAATTCTTCCCAGAAACAAACCAGTAGCCAGTGAAGCTGTTGCAACAAGGGAGTCTCATGCTCCCTGTAACCGGCCCCAGTCAACAATCTGGCCGCAGCATTCTGGACCAGCTGAAGTTTCTGAACAGTTTTGAAAGGCAGCCCCACATAGAGCATATTACAGTAGTCCAAACAGGATGTAATTAAGGCACGTGTGACTGTAGCCAGATCAGATGTCTCTAGGAATGGGCATAGTTGGTGCACTAGCCTCAGCTGTGCAGATGCACTCCTGGCCACTGCCGAGACCTGAGCATCCAGGTTCGGGCTGAGTCCAAGAGTACACCCAAACTGTGAGCCTGAATCTTCAGTGGAAGTGTAACCCCATCCAAAACAGGTTAAATCCCTATTTCCTGATTTACCTTTCGACTGACCAAGAGCACATCTGTCTTGTCTGGATTAAGCTTCAATTTGTTTGCCCTCATCCAGTCTATTACCAACATCAGAAACCAATTTAGAATTAGAACAGCTTGCTTGGATTTAGATGGAAAGGAGAGATAGAGTTGGGTGTCATCAGCATACTAGTGGCATCAAACCCCAAAGCTCTGGACAATCTCTCCCAGCAGTTTCATGTATACGTTAAATAGCATGGGGGATAAGATGGAACCTTGAGGGACACCAAAGGCCACAGCATCGGAAAGGAATCTCCAAGCACCACCTTCTGAAATTGTCCCTCCAAGAAGGACCAGAGCCACCATATAACAATGCCTCCAAATCCCACCTCAGACAATTTCCCCAGAAGGATACCATGGTCGATGGTATCAAAAGGCACCAAAAGGTCCAGCAGAATGAACAGGGACACACTCCCCCTGTCCAGTTCCCGGCGTAAGATTGTGCACCAAGGCAACATCTCTGTCCCATAACCAGGCCAGAAGCCTGATTGCAGCCTGCTGCTGCTCCTGCTGAAGGTGCCTAGAGACCACCTAGCTGTGAGTTCTGCAAGACCTGGTCCCTTCTTCCCTGGCTCATTGCACCTGGCCAGGGAGGGTGGGGCCTGACTGACTCCAGCTACAAAAGCTACTACTGCTCTTTTTTTTTTTTTTACCTTAGTATAATTATTTTTGAATTGTTTATGGTTATCTGTAATTATTTCTATTGTATTTTTTGAATATTATATTTAGTGTTTTTTGATATTTTGTAAATTATGTTTACTGTTCTCTGATATTTTGTAAATTATTTTTTGAATATTATATGTAATGTTCTTTGATGTTTTGTAAATTATATCTACTGTTATTTATGTACACTTTGGACACAATTTTTGTGGAAAAGCGGCATACAAATAAAAGATGATGAGGATGAGGAGGAGGATTTAGATAATCCGTTTCATCCAGAAATCCCTGGAGCTGAGAAGCCACCACATGCTGCAGTGCATTGCCCAAGAATGGAATATTGGAGACTGGCTGGAAATTATCCAATACAGTGGGGTTCAAGGAGGTTTTTTTTAAAACAAAGGTCTTGCCACCACCTCCTTTAGGCAAGACAGAGTCACATGTTGCCATAAAGAAGAATTCATCACTGCCCTCGCCCATTCAGCCAGTACCCTCTGGCTGCGTTTATAAGCCAGGAAGGGCAAGGGTCCAGCGCACAAGGACCTCTCACCTCTCCAAGGATCCTGTCCACACCCCTGAACTGTACAGCTTGGAAAGTATCTATTGTGATTGGACAAAGTTACATCCGCTGGACCTATATCAACTACGGCATCCCAGTCAGCACAGATATGATTGATTTTATTTGCAGCGTCATGCAAATTGATCACAGTGGGCTCTCGAGTGGTCCACCTCTTCTTGTGGGCAAGAGTGTAACAGGCCTCTGACCACCCAAAAAAACCTTCCACTGGGTGACTCTGAGCAGATGCAGTGGTGGTGGAGAAGTACAATTTCTTCACCACCCTCATTGCCACAGAGTAGGCTTTCAAATAAGCTCTCACCCATGTTCAGTCGGATTTATTCTGAGTTTTCCAACAACGTAGCTCTAGTTGACACCCCACTCCTTTTATCACCTGCAGCACCCTGGAAAACCAGAGGGCTCGTTGTGGGCTCCACTCCGTGGGAGAGGACACTCGGGAGGGATTGCGTCAATTGCCTGGGCCATTTCTCTGTTCCTGAGATTAACCAGGGCTTCAACAGAATGCACCTGCCAAGGTGACAGGAAAATCCCCAATAGCCATCATAAAACCATCTGGATCCATCCATCTCTTGGGTTGAAGCATCTTAATTGGCCTCCCACCCCTGCAGAGGTTCCATGCATATACAGTACAGTATATGTGCTGTATATAAACCTGAAACTCTCCATAACACTCCATGCATCTGATGAAATGGACTGTATTCCTCAAAAGCTTATGCTAGAATAAACTTGTTAGTCTTGAGGGTGCCACAAGACTCTTTGTTGTTTTTTGCCTTGAATTCAGTTCAATTTTCCTTCCTTATGATGCTCTCTAACAACTTTCCTGAAGGCTGTACTGTCTTTTCAAAATCCAATTTGTGCAATTACTTAAAATGTTAAAATGTGAATTGTTCAAATATAGCTACATACAAAAACAGTCAGCGTTTGTTTCCATATCACTCAACTGATCTGTAACTGATAGTGTTGTATATACAATACTTATGGTGTTTAATTTAGCAAAATCATGGAGACCCCTCCTCTAGTTTCCTGCATTGAGCAGGGGGTTGGACTTGATAGCCTTGTAGGCTCCTTCCAACTCTATGAAATCTATGCTCATGGACCTTGGAGCTCAGATTACAAGATATCTCCATTCTGATTGGGCAACCAGCTGTAAGACCCTAAGCTTAACACAAGCCTCTCTGACATCAGAGCACTGAGCCAATAGCAGGCAAATCGGCTGTGCTACCAGTGACTCACATTGATTCTGCACTTTGTTACAAAGCAGTTTGCAAACCTTGGTCTGGGTAACTGACTTGCAGGAAGAACAGGATCACTATGAAAGGGTGGGCTTGATTCTCAGCAGCTGGGCAAAAGAAGGGGAACACACTCCATATACTAGAAAAGAAATTTAATCCAGGCCAAACAAATTTTGGAAAGAAATCCTTCCTCGGGGGCACTTAAATGACATACATTAAAAAAAATAGGATAATAAGAATAAATCATAGTGAAACTGAATATACTGTTGTGATTTAATACTGATTAAACACCAGACAATTGGAAATACTTACATGTATGTACGTATCTAGCAAATTTTCAAATGGAACACCTACAAATAAGACAACTCTTAAAAATTAAGACCTGCCAAAATGTAATAGTGAAATACCAAAGAATGTCATACTAAGATGTCTAAATGCCAACACATAGATAATTTTTTTGGAACTAACCATTTCCAGCAGCAATTCTCAAACACAAGGGACACTAGTGGCTGCAGTCAAAAAGCATACAAAATGAAACCTTTTATATCAACTAGTTGCCTATACAATCAGGAGCTACTAATGAGACAAAATACTAAAGAGAACTTTTACCAGGTGCAACACTTTGGGTTAAACAAGTAAAATGAAGAATTATAGGAGAATTATAAAATGAAGAATTAAGAATTATAGAATTATAACCCATTGTAGGCATAAGTGTTCCTAAAATGAAATAAATAGATAATAGATTGGAACCCCAAAACTGATGGCACCCCCCCCAAAAAAAACAACAAAGAAAACATCCTACATAGTTTTCAATGGCTAGGAACATGAGTAGGCAGGGAGGCAGTTTAGTCCTCATTTAGTCCTCATTTTAAGGATGTCCCAGAGTGAAAAGGGTAAACAGCAGCTCATAATGTTGTATTTGGGGGTGCTGTCACAGAAGGAGAGCAAATCCTGCTCAGCACAGGATGACACAGGGTTCCTACACAGGAGTGCACCATTCCCCTGTGTACAGCGTTCTGTAAACAGTTTACAACTGAAACACACTTCATGTCTTTGCTATATACAAGTCTTCCCTTTACACACTGTTCACTCATTGTACTAACTATCACAGTACCTGCAGTTCTTAGTAACTAATGACTTTTGTGTAATACATTTCCTGCAAATTAACTTGTGAATGCTCTTCTTAAAGAGTAACAGCTAACTGGGTGCTGTGCTTTTGCAAAAGTACAGTACTTTTTTTTCAAAGGCATTGTCCTTTTGCTATAAGTGGACTAATCTTCTCTGGAAAAGTGTGTCTGAATACTGAGGCTGACCTCTAATCTGGTGGGAGATTAAAAGTTAATTCTGTTTTGCAATTACCTGCTTACGTAATGGATCTCAAATGATCAGTCCATACTTTATGGTCTGTGTGTGTTTCCCCTCCTTTTCTCCTTGTTTTAATTAGTGGATTTCACACATCTCACAAAGAACAAAGAGAGCATATTTTATTTGAAGTGCTTTTGTGATTCCTTCATGTGTCAAAGAAAGAACTAACCTGGCTTCACACTGTGAGTTAACAGGAACCAACGAGGTGAGGTATGTGAAGCCAACGTGAGGCTGAAAATGCCAAGATTATCCTGGCAGACTGAAATACAAAATGCTTGGCAAAAAAGCTGTAGAGGTGGGAAAGACAGAAGTCATGTTATCACAATATTGTCAAACCACCTGCAGAGCCCAATACGTTCAACTGAACCTTGTGGCAGCATTTGTATGCTTGTCCATGGCTTCGTTATCCATGGTTTATGAAGCCATGGATGGTCACTGCAGCCACAGGCTTCTCCCCACCTTCCCTCATGCGCGCCAGCTTCATCGTAGCGATCCTGGCTTGCGTTAAGACCGACTTCCCTGTTATGACCCTGGCTTAAATTGTTCTGGTTTGTTAACCAACATTAAGCCAGAAATCCCCAGTGATGGGGAATTCTGGTTTAATGCAACACAGGATCTCGATGCTGAGAAGCCAGCACACAATGAAAAGAGAAGAGGAGGAAATGTCCAGCTACAACACTCGTCCGTGGCTTCATGGTTCATGAAGCAGTAGATGAATATATAAATGTGGCCATTCTATAAGAATCATACCTGTTGTGCCTCCATTAGGTCAGATGGAGACCAGCCGTGCCAGAGTGTGTTTGGGGTGGGGCCAGGCACGTGCAGCCTGACCCAACTGGGCTGCCTTACCAATCAGCGCCTACTCAAAAGGCAGGTCCCAAACACATCAGACACTGGAAGCAATTGTTTGCTTATACAGCTTCGGCCAGGCACTCCTGATACCCCCCGAACTCAGACTTGTGCCTTTGAACCTCGGAACGACCTTGACGACACTTTGCCTGCTCCTGAACTGGTTTGTGTTTGCTGATTGTGTCGGATATATATATTTTGGCTTCCACCCTTGGACTGTGATGACGACAACAGCTTATCCTTGTACTGGATGGATTTATGACAAAACCAAACGTGACATTGGAATTCTGCGATTGGAACTCCAAATGTCTTCCTTTTACAAAAAGCAGTTGCAGGGGCCCTGAAGCAGGTTAGGTCTGGGGTGGGGGGCACTGCCACTAACCCTTTGCCATGCACCGTTGTCCTGCTCTCTCTCTCTGTGGGTTTTAGTGTTAAAGAGCTCTTTGCCTGTATTAAGATCTTAGTTTGTTCAAACTAAGGAACTCGCATTAAGACCATCTAGGAATGCTTTTACAGTCATGCCTTGGATTGAGAGCATAATTCGTTGCGGAAACGTGCTTGTAATCCAAAACACTCTTATGTCAAAACGAAATCCCCCCAAAAAAATTTGTACAGAGATTTTTAATTTAAGCTGTACTACAGTACTTGTATTGCAAGACATCGCTTGTATATCAAGTAAAAAAAAATTAAATATTTAAAAATTTGCTTGTCTTGCAAAACGCTCTCAAACCAAGTTACTTGCAATCCGAGGTATTACTGTATTTGGAGTGAGAGATGGGGCAGAAGGACGTGGAGGAGGCTATTTCCACTTACTAGCCGGGACTCTGGCAAGTATGAAGGAAGGAAAGGGCAAGGGCAATGGGCAGGAATTTGGCTAGAGTCTAAGACAGTGTTCTCCAACCTTGGGTCCCCAGATGTTTTTGGCCTACAACTCCCAGCATGCCCCAGCCAGCATAGCTGGCTGGGGCATGCTGGGAGTTGTAGGCCAAAAACATCTGGGGACCCAAGGTTGGAGAACACTGGTCTAAGAGGAGGCTCTGAGGGTGCGACTGAACATTTTAAAAAATCTAAATTGTCCCCTTTGAAGCTGCTCTTAACCCCATGGCAGGAAAAAAACCCAGGTCTACTATGGAGTTAAGAGGAACTTTGATGGGGACGAAGCTAGATTGGGAAAACAGTGCAGAGGGAAAAGATTTAACCTCTCACTTCTCCATTGACCCTGCTCTGATCTCTCTCTCTCTCTCTCTCTCTCTCTCTCTCTCTCCCTCTCTCTCTCTCTCTCTCTCTCTCACTCACACACACACACACACACACACACATACATACACACTCCCTCCCTCCCTCCCTGAACAGCAACATAAATTAAACACCTGTTCTGACAGTTCCTTTGCCTGTGTATCAGGTGTGATCTAAACCAGAATGAGGCAGTAGAGATGGCTATACCACTTCAGGTTGTGATGTGCCACTTTGCAGGGTGGTATAAGTGATTGGCTTGGCAAACGGTTATAACATCAGGGTTACACAGCCGTCTGTATTTGCCCTGTATCTCAGGATGCATGGAAAAAAGCAGATCCTAGGGATGGAGAGTGTTGCTAGATGGGCCAAATGGAAAACTCTTGGACTTGGTTAAACTCTTGGACTGACAGTGGACTGTTTCTAATGAAATTTGAAATCTGAACAGAATCTGAGAAGGCTAGTGTTAGTTGCATAGAAAACCTCAGGCAGAGGGAATCACATTGTGTTTAAAAAAGCTGTCAGGAAAAGAAATACTGTGCCTTTTATAGGAAAATAAAGTAGGAATGATTAAACCATGAAGACTAGATCTAGCAAAAGCTTTTTTATGAGACAATGATAGCTCTTTTCTTATCATGAAGGTATATACACTTAGGTTAGAAATCTGGTGTTCAACAATACGAAAGAGTCCTTGTTTGATCGGGGGGGGGGATAGAAATGGCTTATATCATTCATACAGAATGAAAATCTGTAATGTGATGAGATGTGATGGATCTAATATCTGAAAACCAATGAGTCTTCTACTGTGAATAATAGCAAAGTCACAGTGTTGGGATGACACAAAGAAGCAAACGGAACAGTTGTTTTGACATCAAACTGGAGGATGATATGTGAAAAGGCTGCAGAATTTACTATCAGTGGCTATCATTTATTTAAAAGATAGGGTATGGATGGTTAGAATATGCATCACTATATGGAACAGTGTGCTAATTCCAATTTTAGGAGACTGAACTATAGTCCTTACGTGTGCGGATACAATAGTCTCCAAACACCATTTATTTAAAAATATTCATTTTCATATTTGTTCAGGACTAAGAGTTCTGGGAAATGAAATTTTCTGGTTTCTGAAAGAGGTAATTAATAAGAGAAGGGTGCTGTATGTTATTGAAAAGACAGGCATATTTGAATTGGTATATTTTTAAAAGCTGTATCATTCCTTAAGAGTTACTTTGCAACAAGCACATTATGTGACATCTTACAGAAGATTATTCTGTTCAATTAATTGGCTAAATGGAATTTGAAATTTATCTGAAGTAACTCTAGAATGAGCTGCTTTTAAAGAGACTATAGAACAGCAACTAATGGGCATTGCTTTTTTTTTTTTTCACATGCCACCATCTCATTTGTAGCCAAGAAAGCATTAATATTTGGGAAACCTCATCAGGTAAACTAGACATCAGATTAGACGGGATGTTAAGAATCAATGGAAAATATGTCTTGTGAAACATAATTTATACCCATTATTGTAAGATTGCCAGGGTATATTTTGCCAGTGTCAATTTAGATGTAGGAAATACTCAGTTTTATTTATTTATTTATTATATTTATACCCCGCCTTTTTTCCTGCAAGGAACCCAAGGCGGCTTACATAATCCTCCTCCTCGTCTCCATTTTATCCTCACAACAACCCTGTGAGGTAGGTTAGGCTGAGAGTCAGTGACTGGCCCAAAGTCACCCAGTGAGTTTCATGGCCGAGCGGGGACTAGAACCTGGATCTCCCGAGTCCCAGTGCAACACTCTCACCACTACGCCACACTGGCACAGTTGGGCTGCAAGTGTAGTAAAACATAGTATTTGAATGTTTTATATTGTAAAAAAAATTAAAATCATACTAAATATACAAAACACATTTTAATAAAGCAAGTGGGGATCTAGGGGAAAAAACATGATGTGTATATTTTGTGTATCTTCTTACACCCCCCCTTCAACTATACATTAAATGGGAACATAATAAGAGCACTGCTGCATCAAACCAAAGGTCCAGGTAGTCCAGAATCCTGCTTCCCACCATGGCCAACCAGCTGTGTCAAGCCCACAAGCAGGGCTTGAAGGCAATAGCCCTCTTCTGCTGTTGTTCCTCAGCAACTGGTGTGCAGCAGTGGTATCTACTACCTCTGAACATGAAAGGTTGGATCCATGTAGCCATGAGCAATCAGTGAGTTGGATCCAGATTTAGTCCTACTTGGAGTAGACCCATTGAAATCAATGGGAGCTAAATTAGTTATGACAAATGTAAGTCCCATTGATTTCAGTGGGGCTACACTAAGTATGATTAAATCTAGCTCTAACCCACTGATTCCCTATAGTGATTAGGCTGACACAAGCTGTTCATCATTGCATTATAATATAACAAACCTATATCCTAACCTGAACAGTGTATCTGAAAACTATATATTCTATTTCAAGGTAGACTTTTTAGTTACTTTCCACTGATACAAAAGAGTGTGCTCCTATACTGGCCAATATTTTCTAGGAAATGCTATGAAAGAAGATGCTAATCAGATAAGAAATTTTGTAAAAATCTTAAATTTTGTGCTAAAGTTAGAGTATTGTTAAACTCACCCCAGTTTTCAGATTGGTGAGAATTCCAGGGATGCATTGAGAGCTATCAACCAATGTCTCTAATAAAAGGAAAGTATTTGGTGACTTTGCCAGGACCACTAAGGCAGTCTCCAACTCCATCAATCCTTTCCTGTCCATGCAGGATCAGACCAAGGGTCCATCTAGTTATAGGAACACAGGAAGTTGCCTTATACTGAGTGATATTATTGGTCCATCTAGCTCAGTATTGTTGACACTGATTAGCTTGCCAGTGTCTCATACAGGAGTTTTTCTTGCCCTACCTTGGATTACTTGGATTCCTGCGTTGCGCAGGGGGTTGGACTCGATGGCCTTATAGGCCCCTTCCAACTCTACTTTTCTATGATTCTACCTGGAGATGCTGGGGGTCGAACCTGGGACCTTCTGCATGCAAAGCATATACTCAAGCACTGACTAGAGTCCTTAGTCCAGCATTCTGTTCCCATGGTGTCCAACCAGCTGCCTGTGAGAAACCCACAAATATGACATGAGTGCAAAGAGCACCCTCCTGTCCATGTTTCCCAGCAACTGGCGTACATAGGCATACTGCCTCTGATACAGGAGGTAGCATATAGCCATCAGAACTATCCTCCATGAATTTGTCTAATCCCCTCTTAAAGCCATCCAAATTGGTGACCATCACTACATCTTCTGTTAGTGAATTCTATATTTAACTATGCGCTATGTGAAGAAGTATTTCCTTTTTTCTGTCCTTCAGCTTCATTCAGTGACCCCAGATTCTAGTATCATGAGAGAGGGAGAAAAATGTCTCCCTATCCACTTTATTCACAACGTGCATGATTTTGTACCCCTCTATCATGTCTCTCTGTACTTGCCTTTTTTTAATAAGCTAAACAGTCCCAGCCATTGCCACCTTTCTTCATAAGGGAGTTGCTCCAGCCCCTTGGTAATTTTGGTTGCCCTTTTCTGCACCTTTTCAAGTGCTACCATACCCTTTTTGAGGTGTGGTGACCAGAACTGTACACAGTATTCCAAGTGTAGTCGCACTATAGATTTGTATAAGGGCAGGATAATATTGGCAGTTTTATTTTCGATTCCTTTCCTAATTGTGCCCAACATGGAATTTGCCTTTCTTTCAACAGCCACACACTGGGTCTATATTTTGATTAAGCTGTCCACAATGCCTCCAAGATCTCATTTTTGGTTAGTCACCACTAGTTTGGATTCCATCAGCATATATATGAAGTTGGGAATTTCCCCCCAAACGTGCATCCCTTTACACTTGCTTCCTCAACCAACACACACAAAAAATATACACTAGTGTATCTGGGGAGCATTTTACTACCCTGAGCCATTTCCCAGTATATCCTGGGGTTGTAAAAGCCCCACAACCTGAGATGTGTCTGTGGTGTCAGGAAAAAAAAAGTTTTATTCTAAAAATATTAGAAAAGTATCATAACTGTCAAGGTCAAACTTTAGGTAAAACTGTATTATCATGAAAAACAAACATTTTTGGTCTTGTGTGGTCTCTGGTGAGGTAAATGTTCCCCAATGAAATCCCATTGTTTGTGCCAACCTATTGACACCCAGTGGACTTAAGCCTACTTCCCTAAACTTTTTTTTGGGGAAAAACCCATAGGAACATTTTATCCCGCTCTTGCAAATGTTTAATTTTGGCAACATAAAGACACCCCAATGGCAAAAATCAATAGATTCTGGGGATATTTTATGCCCCACATTGCGGATTTTTTCTGCAAAAAGGCATTTTTTCCCTGCCTTTTTATAGCTCAACTTTCTGGGTACCGGTATATCACCTTCTTCCTCAGTTATCTTGTCTATTGTACTAAGTTCTGATAAGGTTGTTCTAGCTTTACTGTTGGTATGACAACATGGTTCTCAGTCCCGTCCCCCCCCCCCCGTCTTTTCCTATGGACTGTTGCCTAGTTTATATTGTTCAGCTGTGCTTTTGTACAATTTTCCTCCTCACTTTCAGAAATTGGGCTGTATTTCAGTCTGTAACCTTCCTGTCTCTCACAGTTACTTAATATTACTTAGATGTAGATCTCTTATTTTTAAAAAATATATAACTTGAAAGAACATGGAAAGAAAAGTGTTCCATGCATATAAGCCCTTTGATTTGCCCATCCACATGGTGCTTCCTTTATCTCCGTCCATGCCCCATCTGCAGAGCTTCCCATCCGTATTCTCAGTCTCTCTTGTACAGATTTATTCCCATTCCTTTTAACTTAAATCTTCCATGTTTTTGTTTCTTGGAGTTAAATAGCTGTAGAGTCAAAATGTGCATCATTTTTCTGTGAAATTGCATTGATAAAGATCACAGAACACAACATTTCTGTGTGACGAAGATCAGACCTGTCTTAAAGGCCTTGCTGAGGATAGAGAGGGTTCATACCCACTCACCTGGCTTCTTATCTCCCTCTTGAATGAAGTTCCTTGAGACATCAGGTTCAAATATGAATTCTTTCTTGGCCAGCCTTTTTAGCATCCTTTAGTCCTCTCCCTAACTTCAGCACATGTTCTTTCTTTTAATAGGATGACACCCTTTATACAAGCCCAGCAGGACTGAAGTCTGTCCCATCTTTTGGGGGGATGTCTGAGATCCAGCTTCCTGCAAGTGTGTTGCTTCTGCTGTTAACGTTTTGCAGCATATACATATCTCCTTAAATGTCAGTCCCATTGAGTTCAATAGGGATTACTCCTAGGAAACTGGGGATAAGATTGGAGCCTTAGATTGCAATGATGAAGTTTATGCATCACTAGGAAGCGGGGTATAAATAACGTTTCACAGATGAATGCCCTAATACCATGCCTGTTGGATATCCCCTATCCTATACTTAGTGATGTGGCGTGAAAAAGTGTTCATGGAAATTTTCCCAGTGCTTTATTTTTCCACGGGGGGGGGGGATCTATTTCATACATTCATTCGTAACAATGAATGTGTGCCAATTGCAAATACAATGTTAGGAAAACTTAGCAGTTTCAATGTTGTAATTAATGCTTTTCAGGTGATTATCCCTAGGAAGTATGTGAGAGAATACATATATGTCATTGAAATACATATATGTCTTAGTGTGAAATGGAACTAATAAGTAGTGACAGCGAAACTGATGGTGCCCCAACAGCCTCAGTGGTCGAGAGTTGAACTCTGTTGAAATAGGTGAGTGGTGGTCAGCATATCATGGACAGTTCTTGGGCCTGCTAAAATTAATTAGTGCAGCCTTCCCCAACCTGTTGTCCTCCAGATGTGCTGGCCTACAACTCAGCCATGCTGACTGAGGGATGCTGGGAGTTAGTTCAACATATCTGGAGGGCTGGGGAAGGCTGAATTAGTGTGTAAACAGTTTTCAGTACCTTAGTTTCTTTCTTACATTTAAACAATAAGGGAAGTATATGCTGTTGTTTTTAAATTTGTATAAATATTCCAGTTAAAATGTCTACATAATATAACATTTAAATCACATTACGTGTGCTTTAATTTTTTCCCTCTCAAATATTTCAGGTCACATACTTGTGGTGTACTGAGTCAAAAAATTAATATGCGATAGTTTTTTTTAGCTTTGTTGGTTTTTACTTGTATATAGTCAACATGCTAAAGTAGTTCATTCTCTAGTGATTTTCTGATGCAAACTGAAATTTTTCCGATGCAAGTGACCATATGCAAATTAGCTTAATTTCCCTAGGAAAGATTTCTGGGACATTTTCCAATTCACTGTTTTCCACTGTTGCCTGTACTTTCTCTGTCTGCTCCATGATACTGTTAAACCCTCCTATCTTTAACATTGGTTGTTAAGAGGGTTACATTGGGAGCTATGCTGGAAATGTTGGTCTCTGTGCATAGTCCATATATCAAACTCATAGAAAGTTTACTTCAGTTATTCACACATGGGACCTGAGTGAGAGTGACTTTTGTTTAGCAAATCAGAAATGGGCCTTGTTCTCTAACTTGAAACAATGTTTCTTAGATTTCCACCAGTATTTCGTCTACTCAAATGAAGCAAATAAATCTTTGGTGATTATACCCCCAGAGAAAATTAGAGCATTGTATATTCTCAAAGGGAGTTTCTAATATAGCTTTCTAAAATGTTAATTCAAGATTATTAGATTAAATCCCAGATTGTCTCTTGGCAAAACATGGGTTTGTCATCTTTATTGCTGATTCCTTTCCCTCCATCCATGAAAACTAATTACAGCAGTAGTTCTCAACCTTTTTTGCCCCATGCACGCCTTTCACCATATGTCAGAATGTCCATTTCCCCCTTTACAAGATTGTCTGACTTAATCTGTGCCATACAATATGGCGTGATGTCCTGTAGATTATGTACAATCTGTAGAATTGTAATTTGTAGAAAGATCAGTATTCCAACAGTTTGAGTCTGTGGTCCCAATTCCCACCCCTGAAACCCTAAAATTCCCCCCCCCCCGGTTGAGAACCCCTGAATTAGAGCTTGGCTCTGTCTTAATGTATCTCCAGATTGCTGGGGAAAATTCAAATATACTGTTGGTAAAGGGAGATAATTCAAGTTTAAGTGAAATGTTGCAATAGTATAGTTTCTTGAATCTGATAGCAGTGAGTTCTTAAGCAGGTACTTATTTTCAGGGGGGGGGAACCCATGTTTAAATAAAATTGGAAATGGAATGAAGTCTTTTGATTGAATACCTGTTGGCCAGTTTTGGATGTAGCTTTTTTTTTTTTTTTTTTGCAACCTCTGGCTAGTTTTAAAAAACAAACAAAAACAAAGTATGTTTAATGGCCCTACGTTTCTAGACTTTTAAAACAGTGGCTTCATGCCTTGACTCATCTGACTAGCCAAACTGAGTCACAAGAACAGATTGCTTTTCTGGCAAGCAGTGGTTTCTTCCTCTCAGAAACAAGGTTATGGAGCTCTTCTAGGAATTGATGTGACTTAGCATGCTAGTTCTGTGGTAAAGTCATATCTTGTACAACAGCAGTCAACAACTGCTGGCTAATGGGCAGGTTGATGACAACATATGGATTCATTCATTCATTACATTTCTATATTGGGCATTTCTATACTGCCCAATAACCAAAGCTCTCTGGGCAGTTCACAGCATGATAAAACATAATATAAACATTTATATTAAAAACTGGATGATGGAATGGGTTTTTTCCCCTTCTCCTTACTAATTTACTACTAATGATGTAGTCATGGCTGACTGAGAGTGGTTCTGGTAGCAAGCCAGGAAACATAGGAGGTAAGCCCTGTCTTGTTCATCAGTTTGCCTTCCTTCCCTTCTGAATCCAGCTATGAAGTGCTTGGCTAAGGCTAGGAGGCTCTTCATTTGTTAGAACTGTGTGGATTAAGCTCATGGGCCACTAATCACTGTCTTAGCACACTTTAAAATGGACAAGTAGACCAAGTTGAGAACTTAAGGCTTGAGGGGTTTTTTATTCATAAGCTACACACAAAGTATTGCATAGTTAGTATGTCTCTCTCAGCAAGGTCTGTCTTTCTCCTTCAAATCAGCATAATTGCTCTGATTCTGGGCTGCTATGGAAACTATTTTACAAATAATGGAGTTAGGAGACAGTTGTAATCATCCTGACTTGTTGATGTTCAGTTTTCCAATCATCCTTTTTATTTTTAACTGTAAATGCAGACAAGGGAGAAGGCCTAGGTTTGAGCTTATGGCTGTTGTTGTTGTTGTTGTTGATCATCATCATCATCATCATCATCATCATCATCATCATCTCATTTCTGTACCACCCAATAGCTGAAGCTCTCTGGGCGGTTGACAACAATTCATACAATACAAAATACAAGTACAATAAAAACAACATAAACATTTCAATACAAAGTTTAAAACAAAGTTTAAAACAATTTAAACAACTAAAACAAATTCAATATAACTGGACCTGTTAGGAGAAAAAACAGCTGACATAACCCCACCACCACATTAGATGCCGTTAAATGCCACGGCATAGAGGGCAGTCTTAACCTGGTGCCAAAAGTATAACAGAGTTGGCACCAGGCGGGCCTCAGTGGGGAGGTCATTCCATAATTGGGGTGGGTGGGTCCCCTCTGAGAAGGCCCTCTTCTTTGTTGCCACCATCCGAGCCTCCATGAAGGTGGCTCTCGGAGGAAGGCCTCAGATGTTGAGCATAGTGTCCAGGTAGTTTTAGGTCGGGAGAGCATTCCGTCAAGTATTGTGAACCGAAGCCATGTAAGGCTTTATAGGTTAAAACCAGGACCTTGAATTGGGTTTGGAAGCATATAGGCAGCCAATGCATGTGGGGCAGAATTGGTGTTATGTGTTCAGACCTTCTGGTTCCAGTTATTTGTCTGGCTGCCGCATTTTGCACAAGCTGCTGCTTCTGAACAGTCTTCAAGGGCAGCCCCATGTAGAGTGCATTGCAGTAATCTAATTTAGAAATTACCAGAGCATAGATTACTGAAACCAGGCCATCCCTGTCCAGATAGGGGCATAACTGGGCCACCAGCTGAAGCTGGTAGAAGGCACTTTGTGCCACTGAGTGACTGAGGCCACCTGAGTGTCAAGTGACAATGATGGCTCAAGGAATACCCCCAAGCTACGAACCTGCTCCTTCAAGGGGAGTGAAACCCCATCCAGAGCAGGTTGAACACCCTCCATCTGTTCAGAGGAACCACCCACTAACAGCATCTCAGTCTTGTCTGGATTGAGCTTCAGTTTATTAGCCTTCATCCAGTCCATTGTTGCAGCCAGGCACTGGTTTAGCACATCCACAGTCTCACCTGATGGAGATAAAAAGGAAAAGTAGAGCTCCCTGTCATCAGCATACTGATGGCAACACACTCCAAAACTCTGGATCACCCCACTCAGCGGTTCTATGTAGATGTTAAATAGCATGGGGGACCAAACTGACCCCTGAGGACCCCTGAGGAGAATCCACGGGACCGAGCAATAGTCCCCAAGTACCAACTTCTAGAGCCGGCCATCCAAGTAAGAGCAGAACCACTGCAATGCAGTACCCCTCACTTCCAGCTCAGACAGATGCCCCAGAAGGATACCATGCCCAGTCCAGGAGTATTAGCAGGATCACACTCCCCCTGTCTCTCTCCCGACATAGGTCATCATACAGGGCAACCAAAGCTGTTTCCATGCCAAAACCAGGCCTGAACCCCGACTGAAATGGATCCAGATAATCAGTCTCATCCAAGAGTGCTTGGAGCTGGTTGGCCACCACCCGCTGAAGGACCTTGCCCAGGAAAGGAACATTTGCCACTCGCCTAAAGTTATTGAGATCTTCCAGATCCAAAGGATTTCTTCAGGTGTGGTCTCACTGCCGCCTCTTTCAGGTGGCATGGGACCTCTCCCTCTTGCAACGAGGCATTGATCACCTCCCTGGCTCAGCCGGTCGTTTCCTCCCTGCTGGCTTTTTATAAGCCAGGAGGGGCAAGGATCCAGTACAGAAGTGGTTGCATGAACCTGTCCAAGCACCTTGTCAACATCCTCAAGCTGCAGCAGCTGAAACTCATCCAATAAAACTGGACTAGGCTGTTCCCTGGGTACCTTATCTGATTCAACTGATTATAACACTGGAGTCTTAAGTCCTGGTGGATGCAGGAGATTTTGTCATAGAAGTGCCCAGCAAATATATTATAGCGGGCCTCAGATGGGTCTAGGATGTCCTTGGGTCCAGCATGTAACAGGCCCCAGATAATCCTAAAAAGCTCCTCTGGGCGGCAAATAGAAGATGGAATAGAGGCAATGAGATGTTGTTTCTTTGATGCCCTCACTACCCCTAAGTATGCCTGGTTATGGGCACATATCATGGTTTGATTGCAGCCACTAAGAGTTTTTCTCCATCTGTAGCCAAGACATCTCCTGTGTTGTTTCATCGCTTTCAGCTCTGGGGTATACCACGGAGCTGTACAAGCTCTACTACAGAGAGGGTGCTCAGGAGCAATTGCGTCAACTGCTACATGTACTGAGATGAGAAAATAATAGCAAAGAGACATGAAATAACTGGGGTCCTTTAGAAGATTCTTAGCCTCCCACTCTAGTTAGTTAGTATCCTAACTAAAACATTCAAGTATCTGCCTGTGCTAAGTTAGATCTTGTTTGTAAAAAGTGATTGCTCAATATAATAGATAGATAGATACATAGATAGATAGATAGATAGATAGATAGATAACTAATGAGTGTGTGTGGCTGTGAGGCTCAGTGCAGATGTAATGTTCCTTATCTCCTAACCACACTTAGGAAATTGGAAGTACCCCATGTGGTTGTGTGACCTTCTTCCTCCCTTCCCTTTTTTGAGCTAAGTACAGTGCAAAATTGGTACAATCATGCTCACCATGATTTAGCACTATATGCAGGAGCCGGAATGAGTATGAGCAAAGCCTTGAGGCTTGCACACTCTCTCTGCATGGATGAGAAGAGCTTTGCCTAGCACTTAGTTTCACTTGCACAGAATCCTGGCTTGTTATGTACAAACCAGAGATCATGGTTTATAACAAGCTCTTTTTAGCTTAACAAGCCAGCTTTGGAAACCATGGCATGATGCTGACTTGTTTAGAAACTGACCAGAGATTGTTATAAACCACAAGCTCTGGTTTGTATGTAATAAGCCTGGATTATTTGAAAGTGAAATTAAATGTCAGGGAAGTTCTTCTCCCAGCCATGTGGGAGGAAGAGCAGGGAGTGTGTGAGCCCTCGTGTAAGTATTGCTAAACTATGGCTTAGCAGCATTACATCCAAACTGGGCCACCATGTCTGCACTAGCGTTAGTGCATGGTTAGCTCTAAACCAAAGAGTTTGTAAACCCACATCTAACCATGCATGAGGGAGATGGAACAACTCAATCCCTATATACGAGGCACCAAATAGGGAAAACCCCTTTAGGATGATCCCTGATCCAGTTCCACGGCCACCATAAAATACAAACTCTTTTATTTACCGGTTACTCTTACTCTGTATAATAGCTGATGATAGGACAAAACAGACCAGAGGTTCATATAAGTAAAACAAAAATATAGTACGTTTATTTTCAAAACAATATAACTATAGCAGAATACAATTATTTAAATATAAGGTGCGTTATAAAGCTATGCAGTACTGTTGTTTACCATAGGTTGTTGTTTCTTTTATGGATCACCCATAAACAACAATGGTATTACTGTTGCTTTAAGGAACTGGCTATGCGTTAGCTCTAGTTCCACTCCTCATCCAGCCTCAAGCCAATTTCCCTATTAAGCTCCACCCCAGTTTACTCACAGGCTGTATTGAGAACACCAGAGTCAGAATGCCCACTGACCAACCTGTGCCAGTGCAGAACTTACCCTAATATTTCCTCCAGCCAATCAGTTCATTTTGGGGTAGAATTCCAACCCCCCTCTACTGCACTCTAAATGGATCAATAGATTTGAACAGAACAAAACAAAATTCTGATACAGCAACACACCAATATCTGATTTCAGTCATTCATTGGCATGTAAATATCAGGTTACATGGATTCAGCAACTTAGGGTGAATCCTATGCAGGTTTAGGTAGAAAAAAGTGCTACAAAAAAGTGCTACAGCTATGCTATGTTGGCTGGGGAATGCTGGGAGTTGTAGGACTTTTTTCTGCCTAAACCTGCATAGGATTGCACCCTTAACTGTTTTAAATAGCTTTAACATAACATATTAGCAATAATAAACATTATTCATCTCTCTCTTGCTCCCTACAAACCAAGCAATCTTTTCCTTGCATACATGAATGAATGTTTATTACTCTAATATACTAATATGGCAGAAAATTCATCTTTATGATGACAGTGTAAAGCTGCTGTTATGCAGTCAGTCCTGTGTCCAGGGCAGTGTATTAACAGAAGATGTTAAGTTCATTTGGTATATAATATTTTGAGAGTATGTAGCCAAATTAGGCTATTACTATGAGCGATATGATGGGAAATAATAGATGCACCAGTACTGTATGCTACAACAAAACGCAGCGTCAGTAAAATGAGTTGATTAGCTTCCTGCCAGCACACCCACATTTTTACATGCTGTGAAGAGCCTAGTCAGGTTTAAAAATATATATATCTTAGCAGTAACTGCAATAAATTGTAGAGGGAGCATGAATGGTAAAATTTACTGTAATATGGGTCTTTTCAGACACCGCATTATAATATGTCTATCACTTTGACTAATATAGCCTCCGTTCTAGGAGCAATTAAGTGTATGTTGGGAAGCAATTGTACAATGTCTGATTCAAAGCCACCAAGAGTTAACAATCCTTTGCATGCATTTTCTAGTCAAGTTACACTTTGGTGCTGTCATCTGAAGGCTGCAATTCTGAGCATTCTTACTTGGAAGGAAGCTTCACTGAAATAATGCCTACTTCTCATCATCAGGCGATCACTCGTGACCGAGTAAGATTGTCTTCCGGGATAAAAGGAGGAAATTCTAAAGAAGATTGTGTAGACTCTAGCGATGGGTCCGTAAGTGACTGTGGAGGCCAATTCTAGATCCACACAGCTTCCCACAGTGAGGACACAGGTTACCAGATAGAAGATGGTCCTGTAAAGGATTCATTTGACGTGCTTTTCGCTTAGCACGTTTCTCCCTTTCACCTTGCACTCGGGCTTCTTCAAAGTCCATGGAGCCTTTGTGAAAGGCCAACCTCCATTTAGATCGTTCATGGGCCAGAGCTTCCCAGTTTTCGATGTTTATATTGCATTTTTTTAGATTAGCCTTATGAACATCTTTAAACCTCTTATATTGACCACCGATATTCCGCTTTCCATCCTTGAGTTGGGAGTAAAGTAACTGCTTTGGGAGACGGCAGTCAGGCATTCGAACAACATGACCGGTCCACTGAAGTTGGCGTTGAAGGATCATTTTTTCAATGCTAGTAGTCTTTGCTTCTTCCAGTACACTGACATTTGTTCGCCTATCTTCCCAAGTAATTTGCAGGATTTTCCGGAGGCAACGTTGATGAAACCTTTCAAGGAGGTGGAAGTGACGTTTATAGATAGTCCATGTTTCGCAGGCATACAATAAAGTTGGTAATACAATGGCTTCATAAACCAGTGTTTTGGTCTTCTTACAAATATCCCGATCCTCGAACACTCTATGTTTCATTCGAGAAAATGCGGCACTTGCCTACTTCTAATGGAGTTATGATTGCAATGGGAGACTCTTCCGTCAGTCATGAACTGTCTAATAAGCATAAAACCTCATTTTAAACCTGGGGTTTGGGGCAGGGAGCCTAAGAGGCGGAAGAATTAGCTAGCAGTGTTGCTGCCAATTCCAGTTGCAGTGCTGATGGCCCATGTGGTTGTTGATGGAGCAATAGAGTGGATTAGCTGCATTAATGCTAGTAACATGGTGCAGTAGTCTTCAAAATTTATTTATTTCGTTGTGCTTTTAAATTTCACTCAGTACCAGGCATCTCCTACTACAGGTGTCCCAAACCTTTTTGGACCCATGGGCACATTTGGGAATTTGAGAAACTGCTGTGGGCACCACCACAAAATGCCTAATCAGTGGATCGTCACTTTAGTATCCATCTGTCGCATCTATGGATCTTATTCATATATCTTATGTATCTTATTCAGCAATTTTGTTTTGTTTTGTGTCTATTGGACACCACAACATCTCTTTAATAAGGGATTGTCTAATTCAACTGATTGCTGGCAGTGCAATACAGGCACAGCTAATGCTTCTTTTAAATGTATGTTTTGGCAATGTCCAGTAGTTGCTTCTTTTGGGGAGGAGGTTATTACGTAAATAAATTATGTACTGGAACAGTCTTTAATATTCACTGATGTACACACTCTTTTAAATTATTTACCTGCTTCATGGAAATTAACAAATGGAAGGGGAAGGGGATTCTCTGCAGCCTTTTGACAGCTAAATGTTGATATTATGAAGTTGGAAGGATAAACGCTCACCTTGCAATCCTATAATGCAATGGATTGGGGAGCTTACAACATTTTCGATAGAAGAATGGGTGGCATATAGATGCCAACTTCAAATGGATACTTATTTGGATATGGTATGCTTTTGTTGAAGCCTATGTATAATTGCCAGAAAGTTGTATGCATTTCATACAAAACCATGTACATATATTAAAAAAAACAGATTTTAAAAAAAATATTGGATGCCTGTGGGCACCACATTGGGGACCCCTGCCCTACTATTTACACAGGGCAAAACCAGACAGTAGACTTGTGAAGGATCAGCAACAGGATCCTTTGCGTGAGTTCGGTAATTATAGGGTTAACCGGCAATGAGATACGGTCTGTATCGGCTTTCGCGTACAAGAGGAAAACCACAGCCCTTTAAATGACCAAATAAGGCTTTTATTTGTTTATACAATAACACAGACGGAACTAGCAGCTCTTTAGGAATACTACGCTGTCAACACGACCTTAGCTGACCCCCGTCTTACCCAATGAGCAGGCTCCCAGGCTAGCAGATTGAATCAGGTCAATATCCTCAGATCAAAGATAATACTCTCAGTCAGTTTCAGCCTAGCTCCAGATCGGCGCTTCGTGGATGAGAACGATGTACCCGGATGGCTTGCTTAAGGTGGATCTGGTCCTGGCGTACCCGTGGTTCCCAACAACCCTCTACCGGAAGGGAGAGGGGTTTTCTACCCCGGATTTCCCACTCTCCCTGCCCTCTAGGTCAGGTGGGGGCTTATGCCTGCCCCTTCGTTTCTGGTGGGCTTATTCCTGCCCGGGAAGAAGGTGACGTAGTGGTACTTTGCAGCTCTTTGAGACTGCCCTGCTCGTTGATGGTCCTTGATGGTCCTTCCTGGACTTTTGTGGATCTCCACCGAGGTCCCCCCTTTGTTGGGGCTGACGACTTGTCTGGTTGCTTCCCCGGATCCCCGGTGATCTCATCCCTCCTCCCTCGCCCCCTCCCTTAGGGGAAATGTGTGTGTGTGTGTGTGTGTGTGTGTGTGCAAACTGGTGTTTGGGCTTTCTCCACAAGACTACCTTGGATTAGACACATGCATGAAACCTACGCCCACAGCATTGGCTGCCAGTTGAATTGGCTAGAGACTGCAACCTTGTTAATCCTAGATTATGGTTGCCAGAATCATGGCATGAATAACAGGACCGGCTTGGGGCAGTTTGGTGTGAAGAAACAAGTGAGGAGAGAGTTAAGTACTTCTCCTAGCTGTTTATCTTCTTCCAGTTGTCCTCTTTTGAAATGGCTCTTTCTGGCTTTAGTGTTTTGCTTTGTTTTTAAAGGGACCA
Organism: Shinisaurus crocodilurus; assembly: GCA_021292165.1. Lineage (NCBI taxonomy): Eukaryota > Metazoa > Chordata > Lepidosauria > Squamata > Shinisauridae > Shinisaurus > Shinisaurus crocodilurus. The sequence goes on from CM037879.1 coordinate 200,793,196, forward strand.
TTGGGTTACCATTATACACATCTGCACGCCATGTGTAGTCTGGCCCTTAGCTATGTACATAACCCAGAAGGAGCATTGTTTTGATGCCCTGTCATGTTGTTACTGTACGACACCTGGTATGTTTTGGGCAGTTTTATTCTTTATTTGTCAAAGTATATTGACTGTGGTTGGAGAATAATAATGAAAAGTCTAAACCTGCTCCCTGTTGTAGCTGTTGTGGTATAAAAAAATAAGTGGAACAAAACTGCCATTAAAATGAAAGAGGTGGGGAGAGGAAGAACTGACTGAAGTTCAGGATTGTGCTGGGATGACCCTTAGGATCGGTTGCAAGGGATGGTGGGAGGCTTTCACTTTCACTCCACACTTCTCTTGACTTCTCACAGTTCCAAGAAGACCCTTCTGCATTCTCTCCAATGCTAGAACAGAATGGCTGCCAGTCCATAGGCAGTGGGATTTGCTTCTCAGAGCAGAGTGAAGGTGCTGCTGCAGCAACGTATAGGATTGGACTCAAAGTCCTGTAGCGTAACTTCCATTTTCAGTTTCATAGGCATGGAGTACGGAACAGAAGGAGAAAAGGGTACAGCAATCTTAAGTCTGTAAAACAACCCTGTTTGCCTTAATTTATCCCCGCCCCAAATTTCTGGAAACGTGTTTAGAAATGGAACACATTTATAATGTAGTAAAGAGCTCCTAAACAACGCTGGTTCCGGTGCGTTATATGAAGTAATAAGTGGGATGGATCCCCCCCCCTACAATTACAGTGAGTGGAATTAAAATGGAAAATCTAACATATTTTATCCTTTGTACAACATTACGCGCAGCCATCTGCGATATGACAAGTAATGGCACACGTGTATCAATATACTGGATGGTTATTCAAGGCAACATATTCTGTATGGTTTTGTCTCTGCATTAATGAGGGACTCAGTTCTGTTTTGACATCTGTCATGTTGCAGTCATGGTATCTCTGTTCATCCAGGAGAAAAATTAGGGTCACTATTGAAGGCCCTTTATCTGTGCGGAGCATGTGTGTGATGATACAAGCTCGAACTCCTGTATTTCATTCTATTGTTAAAAGGACACAAAACAAATAGGAATCATTTCAATGCTTAGTATGAACAAAATGTACAGTGAAAAAGCAGCATTTAGATACTAAAGTGTTGAGGACATGGTCTCCAGCATGACAGGTGGGGAAGTAACATATTAAGTACCAACTGGCAAAAACCTAAAGCCAAATCTGTCCCATTTAGCACTATTGTTAGTGTTTTAATTCCTGCTGTTCCTGTTCTAAGTGCTGGAAGCTGCAGCTTAATCCTGCAATGTGACACGTGGCTCATTTTCATTCAGTACTGATGAGCAAACAGCACACAATGTGCCCTCCACTATGTTTCAATTGCTCTAATGTTGATTCCCCCACCCTTAGATTCACAGATTTTTTTTCATAGGATCATAGAGTTGGAAGGGGCCTACAAGGCTATTGAGTCCAACCCCCTGCTCAATGCAGGAAACTAGAGGAGGGGTCTCCCATCCAAGTAATAACCAGGCAGACAAGCTGAGCCAGCGTGAGCCACAGGCCTGTTGAAACATTTCCCCATAATTGAAAGCATTGGTGGTGTAATTTATTATATTTATACCCCACCTTTTTTCCTGCAATGAACCCAAGGCGGCTTACATAATCCTCCTCCTCCTCTCCATTTTATCCTCACAACAACCCTATGAGGTAGGTTAGGCCGAGAGTCAGTGACTGGCCCAAAGTCACTCAGTGAGTTTCATGGCCGAGCGGGGACTAGAACCCAGATCTCCCAAGTCCCAGTCCAACACTCTCACCACTACGCCACACTGGCTCTCAAGATGAGGTGGTAATGTCAGAGGTGTCATTTACCATGGTACATATCCCCATTTCTCCCCACCCACCTGTTGAAGGCATGAGAACATCTGCAGGCCCCATTCAAATATACGGAGGATACATCTCTTCCACTGGAGATGTTAGTAAGGTCTTCTGTGTTTCCTCACTTATCCGGACTGCTCTATTGAGCATGGCATTGAAGAAATGGCAGTGGTTCAGTCTATATCGGAAAATGTGAAGTTTACAGATTTAAAAAAGTGTTTCCTTCCATTGTCCATTTGGTCAGATACAGAGAGGCAACATAATATATTTCTTTAGGGCAGGGGTGGGCAACTTGTGGCCCTCCAGATGTTTTGGCCTGTAACTCCCACGATTTCTCACCATTGGCTATGCTGGTTAGGGCTGATGGGAGTTGTAGGTCAAAGCATCTGGAGGGCCACAAGTTGCTCAGATCTTCATTTGGGAGCTCTTCTTTTTGTATGCTGTACCCCTCTATCCATTAGGTTTGCCATTCTCTTACTGACATGGCTTCAGTGATTTTTAACAGCTGCATGATGAGTAGAAATCCAACAAGGGTCTCTTGCTCCTCATGGTGATGCAGGGATGGGCAAAATGTTATACCTGTTTAACTTCTGCCTAACATGCAGTTGTTAAAGGCACAAGAACTCTGCCGGGGGAGGGGAACTGGCATTCCTCCTTTCTGCTTGGTAAAACTTGCCTATCTCACAGAACACTATGGATGAAAATCTTGTCTCTGGAGGAGTGAAGTTGGATAACACTCTGCAACTGGTACAGTGTTGTAATTAAAACCAATTTAATAGATGCCATGCAAGGTAATGGTCCCATTCCGAAAGACATCAGAGTGAGATTGAGGCATGAGCTTGCTGCAGATAAGAGAGAAACCTCTCCCACCTTCCTCTTCTTTCCCCATTGTATGGTAATTCAGAGTTGTTGTTTTTACTATTTGCCACATAGACCCATGGATGTATTGATCGATCAGTGATTTTTTTAAAAAGGTACCTCTGTATGCACTGCAGTGTTTTCTACTTTGTGGGGAGTCTCTGCTTCTCCCCCTTCTCATGTACACAATGTATTTTTATCTCTTTAAAGAGGCTTACTGGGGTGGGGGGCTGTCTTGGGATACCTTGCAGGGCAGCAGTCTGAAGGAGGCTGCCTGGTAACCATGTCTGCGTTCTTCCCTGGATCATTTATGTCTTTGGATGTTGGCAAGTAGTGTTGCATGTGGCCAGCAGAGGGAGCAGTGACTTTAGCTCATGGTATCGGTCTCAGAAGTTTGATCAGGGAATACACCCTTGGGGATGTGCTGCAGAGGAAGGATGTTTGTGGCATGAGTTAGGGCAGTGTTCTCCGACCTTGGGTCCCCAGATGTTTTTGGCCTACAACTCCCAGCATGCCCCAGCCAGCTATGCTGGCTGGGGCATGCTGGGAGTTGTAGGCCAAAAACATCTGGGGACCCAAGGTCGGAGAACACTGAGTTAGGGCAACTGTGAGGTGCAGGTGAAGATAGAAATATATTTTTCCCCCTCCCAGGGAGAACTGCATCCTGGATCCTTCAAATTGTGGATTCTGGGATATTAGGAGGTGGATTAGAGAGAGTCTAGGGCAGCCTTCCCCAACCCGGTGCTCTCCAGATGGGTTGGACTGCAACTCCCATCATCCCCAGTCAGCATGGCCAATGGCCATACTGGCTGAGGGGTGATGAGCGTTATATGTGGTGCACCAGGTTGGGGGTGGTTGCCCTAGAGCAGAGATAGGCAACTTGTGGCCCTTGAGGTGTTTTGGCCTACATATCCCATCAGCCTTAGCTAGCATAGCCAATGGTGAGGGATGATGGGAATTGTAGGCCAAAACAACTGGATGGCCACAAGTTGCCCACCCCTGGCTCTAGAGGCTGTGTGCAGAAGAAAGTGTTTCCATGTGTGGAGTATTAGTTCTGAGGATTGTAGGAGTGAACCATAGTTTGGTATGAGGAGTTGGGGCTGAGATACTGTGTCACCCTAGTACATAATGCACTCATGTGCTTTGAAGTATTGCACCATTCTTCAGCATCATGTATTCTGTATATATAATGTATACCGGTGATCAAGGGTGTGAGATAATAATGAAAGCCGAAAACAAACAGGAGTTTTCAGGATACTAGTGAGCATTTGTGGGCCGTATACTTTGGGCAGATGCAAGAACCAGAATCATGGAGTTGGAGGTGTCCTTGAAGGCCATCCGGTCCACCCCTCACCCTTGCTCACCAGAGCTAGACCATCCTCGAGAGATGGTTCCAGGCTCTCCCTTCCAACTCTATAATCTATGAATCTATAAGAACTCCAGCAAGGGGGATGCTATCTGCATACACCTATGATGAGACAGAAACCATGTGGCAGCGTGTTTACTCCTCCATAGTATGGGCAGGCCTTTTCAGATTTTTGAATGATGCTATTTACTACTGTTTGCCTCTAATTGAGTATCTTAAGGGTATCTTTAATATTATGTTGGCAGACATTCTTACGGCACATTGGAGTATCATAAGGGAACCGATAGCAAGCTGTAGCTTAAGTGACAAGCTACTGCTGTTCCCATATGGCGGAAGAAAATTAATCTCCTTGTATGCTCAGGTTTTCCATTTACATTAAACTGGGACTCTGGAGAGTAGGGTAACAGAGTGATCCTCCCAGTGTACTCCCTAGTAAAGCTTCTTCTAATATATAGTGCTCTAGAGTAGCTGAATATTCATACCCAAAGAAATTGGTAATTGCTTGCTACAGGAAGGTTTGGAATAAAATTGTTGCTGTAGTCAAGTCTTGGGATCAGAACAGACTTCGCTGTCATGTATGGCTGATTTTTTTATGCACTCTCAATATGTAAACCAGTAGTTTGCTCGGATCTTAATTTAGTCAGGCAGAGCAAGGCTTCTAAGCTGCAGGAGCCAACTGTTGGATCTGGCACTGATGCAGTGCTGGTTAATTTAACAGTGATGCACTTAAGCCCTGTTGATTCAGCCATACCTCACTCGGCTTGTAGATGCTTGGGAGCAAGGAAGAAGCAAGGTAACTGTTTGTGTTATTTGCAAGCTGCTCCAGCTTCTGTATTGACTAAGGATGGAGATGGATGGCGGCTGACTTCAGGGTTTTTTTTGTAGAGAGTTGAGTTGAGGGGGGTACATGAGAGACATAATTGCCTATGGTGTGCATACTATTCACAACACAGTCCACAGTTCTTTGAAGGTTTTTAATCATGCTTCAAAAACTTGCAAAACTTGTGTTTTATTAAAGACAACAGGTGGGTGGGGAGAAATGGGGATATGTACCATGATAAATGACACCTCTGACATTACCACCTCATCTTGAGAGCCAGTGTGGCATAGTCGTGAGAGTGTTGGACTGGGACTTGGGAGATCTGGGTTCTAGTCCCCGCTTGGCCATGAAACTCACTGAGTGACTTTGGGCCAGTCACTGACTCTCGGCCTAACCTACCTCATAGGGTTGTTGTGAGGATAAAATGGAGAGGAGGAGGAGGATTATGTAAGCCGCCTTGGGTTCGTTGCAGGAAAAAAGGCGGGGTATAAATATAATAAATAAATAAAATAAATCTCTCTCTCTCTCTTTCTCTTTTCAGTATTGTCTGTCATCAGCTTAAGAACTGATTTCTGTTGGTGAAAGCAATTGCTCGGTAAAATACAGCACACATCAATGTGGAAACCCCAAATTTGTTTCTGGAAAGGCATTCTTGTCACTACTGTATTATGATACCACCCCACCCTCAAAGCTCTTGGATGTGTGCTGAAATTTGTTTGGCTCCGTGACTCATTGCAGCCCCATCCCTTGCTTGCACCACTACAGGCACAGCAGAAAGGGCAGAGAGCTGGAAAACTCTGCTCTATTTCCTTCCAGCAGAAAGGGGGAGGCACCTTTTTCTATAGCTCCTAAGAGGTATAGGGAGGAGTGGGCTGGCATAAGGAAGCTGAGGTCATTCTAGACACTCTTAAGATGAAGTAGGAGACACCAGTGGAGGCCCAGGGCCCATTCTCATCCTGTTATTGGCTTGTAAAAACCCCTTTGCCTGGTGGTATTGTGCATCATGTTTGCGTGCTGCTTTTCAGAGTGGAATAGAAGTGACTAGTGACTATTGGTGCCCCTGCACAGAGAGCAGAACAGCCTTCGAAATCTAGACCAAGGCTTCTGCACTAAGAACACAAGCCAGTTCTGCATGTAGAACACAGTTGTATTTTCTTAACATGTCCGCGCAGTACCTTACATAGGGAGACAATGGTCAACCACTGGTAGAGCCAGCTTTACCCCATTTCCCCCTTTGGTGCATATGGCATTAGGGTACAAAACATGGATGCTTGTGCATCAAATGCATTTCGGGGATTAAGTTGTGTTTGTCTGTTTACTTACCAAGATGTTAAGACTGGGAGCTGTTTAGAGTTGGATTGAAGCCCATAATGCTTGAGTTGCAAGTTGCAGTCCTTGCAACTCCCATCATTCAGGTCAGGCTTAATTTGCTGGGCTGGATATCTAAGCGGCCTGCTCTTCTTGGCTACCAACTGCCTCCCTCGCAGGAGCTGGGTGTGACTGTGTCTTGGCCCTTTTTAAAATGGCATTTATCTGCATTTGGGGGCAGGGAGGGAAGAGTTTAGAAAGAACCGTTAGTGTTGTTCTGAACTCTAAGCTTAGTAACAAAGTGTGGCAGTTGAACCGTTTAAATCATATAATTTCAGCTAAGCTACATGACTTAATCCTTCCCTAATCATAAATACCCTCTCAGCTATTCTCAGAAGTGAAATGAGATTTTCTGTATATAAAAATAGTTTTGCCAAGAGTGGGTTTTGCTCATTCTGATTACGAAGTTATATTTCCATGATATCTTTGAGAAGAAGATGTAATACCTTGTAAAAGACCATTGCCCCTGCCCCAACAAACACCTTTATAGGAATGCAGCAATGTACCCAGGAGCACCAAAAAGAGAGACAGCTGTATTTTAGGCTAAAGATAGACACAAAATTTTAATTAATTAATTTAAAATTAATTGATTTTGTATTAGACCACCCAATACCCTGAATTCTCTTGAGTGTAGTGAGAGATTTGAACATACATCCGTTGCCCTAAGACCACAGCCCCCGCTGAATGCTGAACAGTGTTGAAAAAAATACTTCTCCGAAGCTTAAAATGTTGTATCTGGGTTGTTGTTTTTTAATAAATGTTTTTATTGACATTTTTGTGTATACAAGAAACAATACATCAGCCTTCCCCAACCCGGTGCCCTCCAGATGTTTTGGACTACAACTGCCATAATTCCCAGCCACTCATTGGCCATGCTGGCTGGGGGATTATGGGAGTTGTCCAACTCATCTGGAGGGCGCCAGGTTGGGCAAGGTTGCAATGCATTAAAAACTCTTGAACAACAAAAGAAAACAATTGATGAACAAGTGTTGTCTGCATTTCTTGTAGCAGCATATAGATAAGTATATGTTATGACTAATCAAATGTTATTAACTTCTCTGCTGCTCAAGTAAGTACATTGCTCCAAAATTATGTTATGTGTCTCTGGATGAGAGATTTGGGATGCTCCCTTATTGACACAAGTGAAGAATGGGAACCATCAAGTTTCAAGGAAATGGTCTTGTTTGATGATCCCTCTAGTCAGCTTACTTTGATGTATGCATTTCTCCACTAGAACCAATTGCCAAATTCCAGTGAATCAGTCCTGAATTGTATCCATTTTTAATTTTCCAGTGCTTAGCTCTTTCCAGGCTAGCAGCTGTCCGCAAGAATATGACTTGTTCCTCATGTATTGGTTGGTTCTGAGAGCCCTTGACAACTGATAATAAAGTTAACATGGGGTCAAGAGTAAAAGCATATTGCACTATTTCTGATATTATGTTAAATATATGTGGCCAGTATTCAATAAATCTTGAAGTCATGAGGAAAAAAACATTGGGTTTTTTTGTGGGGCAGGGAGAAAATTTGGGGAGAAATTGAAAGCAATTATTGTAAAATTGAAACTTACTCTTGCTACTTTTATACAATGAAGATGGTCAGAGGTATGGAAAACAAAGCCTTTGAGGGGAAAAAAGAGTGAACTAGGTAGGTTTACCCTGGAGAGGATAAGACTGAGAGAGGACATGATAGATAGCACTCTTCAAATAACTGAAGGGCAGTCACATAGAAGAGGGCAAAGACCCAGCTCCCTGCTGCCTTGAAGGGCTGAAGCCTGAAGCAAGTCCCCTACAAGGAAGCTTACAATGTTTGGGGCTGTATTTAGAAAAATTACAAGTAAGGGCAGACACAATAGAGGTGTATAAAATTATGCATCAGATGGTAGGGAAGTAGCCTGTGTGTGTGTATGAGAGAGAGAGAGAGAGAGAGAGAGAGAGAGAAACTTTCACCAGCCCCTATTTTGCAGAAATGTGTGCCAAGATAAAAGCAAAACAGACAAGGCCTCAGCAGCAGAAAGTAGTGGTGGTATGAGTCTCCCTCGTTTGCTGTCCCTTCTTTACTGGTGGTGCAATCCCCTGTTGACCTGCTCATGGCTTATTTCAGCTATATTATAAAAGCACCTGCAAACTTTTAAAAATCTGTTTTTCAGGCCTGCTGAACTGTCGATTAGTGACACAGTACGTGTTGTCTGTTTATATATTGACTTTGTATTTCACTGAGCACCAGGATTTATTGTACCTGAAGGAACACATTGACCTTAACTCTGCCTTGGAGACTGCCTATACCCAAGGTCAATAGATCTTGATATTCATCTTGGCAGAACTCAGTATCTACTCAATACCTTGTTTCTTATAAAACACAAGCGAAACTTGCATGATCATTCAAGAAGAATATTTTTAAAGAAGTAAAACTAATTAAAGGTCAGCCTAGAAAGCTTGTTGCTGCTGAAACCAGAATAAATTGTTTGGGGAGAGGGTGAAGGACATGAGTAAAGGAGGGGAAAGTATTGACATTCTATTAATGTATTATTACTAATGCTTTATAAATTTTAAGATTTCAGATATCTCAGTGTTTTGTTGGACAAAACACACCACTGTAGAACCTGAAGGTATTGGGTTCACAGTGTGTCCTGTTCATGGAACTTCAGTTTATGGAAGGGACAGAGATCCAGCAAAGGCTTCCCGTGGAGGAAATGAGGAACCAATTCCCCCTTCCCCTGTAATCTTCATCTCCCCTGCTATTCTGGAGGTCTGGGGGATATGGGGGGTGCAGGGGGAATGGGAAATCAACTGAGAAACCTCCTCCACTTCCACCAGCAGGAGAGGCACATGGGTGGAATTCCACCTGCCAGATATGCATCCAAGCCTTTGTCTTTAACATTTATTTCCAGGTCGTACACAGTGATTTAAAAAAGCCAGGTTATTGGGAATGAGGCAGCGTGCTAGTGCACAAACCGCAGGTTATTTTGCTGGCTTGTCTGGGGAGAGGAAAGCCAGAGTTCCTGGTTCACATGTAATTATTTATTTTTATGTATTTATTATATTTATGGATCGCCCATCTGGCCAGACATCCGGCCACTCTGAGCGATGTACAATGCAATAAAATACAAGGGGGGGGGGGACACACACACAGTATAAAACACAATCAAAAACAGCACAAAACCCAAAAATCCTAACCCACCCCATATTCCCACCTGAAAAGCCACGTTTTTAATGCCCGGCGGAAGCCAATCAAAGAAGGGGCATGGCGAAGGTCACTGGGGAGAGAGTTCCATAAATTGGGGGCTGCCACAGAAAAGGCCCTCCTCCTAGTCCTCACCAGCCTGGTTTCTCTGGCTGATGGGACAGGGAGAAAGCCATCCGTGGCGGATCTTGTTGAGCGGCCCACCCGATGTTGCTGGAGGTGCTCCTTGAGATATACTGGACCGGAGCCGTACAGGGTTTTAAAGGTCAACGCCAACACCTTGAATTTGGCTCGGCAAACAACTGGTAGCCAGTGCAACTCTTTGAGCACTGGAGTGATGTGATCACGCCGGTGGCAGCCTTTAACCAGGCGAGCTGCTGCATTCTGTACCAGCTGCAACTTCCGAACCGTCTTCCAGGGTAACCCCACGTAGAGCGCATTACAGTAGTCTAGGCGAGAGGAGACCAAGGCATGAACCACTGATAATGCTAACTAAACCCCGGATGGAAGATCCATGGTTTGTTTAGCTGCTCCCACTTGCAGCAGGAGCAATTGAGTAGCGCTCACCAGCATGCTGCCTCATTCCTTATAACCCAGAATTTAAGGGAAAAAATTCTGGATCATCATTGTGTGCGAATTGGGCCTTAATATCTGGAACGGGAAGTGTGGAATATGTTTTTCAAGAAGACAAAACTCTGACTACATAATATATGGACTTCTACAGTTAAGAGTTAGCATAGGAAATAAATTTGGAATCTATAAAGCAGTGTTCTCCAACCTTGGGTCCCCAGATGTTTTTGGCCTACAACTCCCAGCATGCCCCAGCCAGTGTAGCAGGGGACCCAAGGTTGGAGAACACTGCTATAAAGGAATGTGTGAACACTATTTGATCATTGCACAACACTGGTCATTGAGAATGGATACTTTGCTATATAAAATGACTCTTAACCCCCTTCAGCAAACCAGGTAGCATTATTTTCAACTTGTGTGATCACCATCTAAGGGGGTGGAGGCAATGGCGGTTTCTAACATTTTATTTTGGTGGTCATAACAGCTCCCCAAATTGAGGAAATCCAACTAAGCCAGGAGTTGTCTTTCACTGAAACAGTGCATCTTCTGATGTAATTTGGTTCCTGGTAGTACATTTTGCCCTGATACAGTCAGGGCCAAGGGCTGGCTTTTGGGAGATCAGTTGTACCAAAATCTAGACCTAGAGTGGTGGATCTGGAGTTGGAAGCTGCCTGAAATGTTGCAACTAGGACCTTTCCGCCAGGCTCCTAGTATGTATACAAAATCTGGCCAATCCAAAGGCTTCCTACCACCTGCCGCTTGGTCACAGAGCCCAAGGCTGCATGGCTATATCCCCTTCTGTGCATGTTGAGGGGTCTTGGCCTTGGGCGTAAGCATATACAGTCCAAGCTAGGTGCTGTGTCAAACTGGCAAGGCCCTGGTCCCAGAAGCCAAGGCTCTTGGCTCAAGCTCAGGGATTCCTGGCATATATCCATCCCTATGCTTCTGATCATTTGACCCATTAGAGATGCCTGTAGTTTTATCATGCAAAGGTTTGCCTGTTTTGCATCAGGGTACAACACAGAGCTGGTGAACAGCAACCATAGCTCATTAGAATGGGCTTATTGTTTGGAGGGGATTTATTTGGTTATCAGACCTGCTTCTGTTTTGGTAAGTATATTTCATTTTGCAGGTTATGGCCAGATAAGAAGCCTGAGAGAAACTTGGGAACAGGGTTTGACTACTATGAGCATAGTTAAATGGGATCACATAACATTTGCAAGTGAATAGGTTAATTAAAGGCATAAGTTAGTGGTGGGTGATCCCTTCAAAACTAGGGGTTAATGAGCACTTCCTATACTGGCCTGTTAATCATCTACTGTTTGCAGCAAGTGGGAATTCATGCAAAATTGCTGAAGGTGGAAATAAATCTTGTCATCTCTGCTGAGTGGTGTGGTTTAATATTGAGTAGGATTATGAATTCCAGGCTCAACCTTTTTGAAAAACATTTATCGTTTCTTTTGTTGAAGAGGTCTGATTGGCAGTGGCCTAATGAAAGGGGCAGAAAGGAACCAACTTGCCTTTATCTTATTTATTTATATAATCAATGAGTTTGTATATACCACCCTTCAATAAGTATTTCCAAGGCAGTCTTTCCTCTGGCTCCTTTCCTACTGCATTCAAACGTGGCACTGTTTCCCTTGAAGGAGCAAGGAGAACATCCTTTAACCCAATCCTCCCTCTCCAATGCCAGCTTTCTCTTCCTATTCTTCTCCCTTGACTCCTTCTAATCTAGCTTCTGCCTGCTGCCCTCCCCTGAAAATGCCCTCCCACAAATCAAAATCTCCTCACTGCCGGATCTGAAGTCTGTACCCTGTTCTCAGACTCTTTCTGCTGCTTTTGATACAGTTGGCCACTTTCTCTTGCTTGACTCCCTCTATGCCAGCCTTCCTGAACCTGATGCCCTCCACATGTGTTGGACCAAAGCTCCCATCATCCCCAGCCAGCATGATCATTGGCCACCAGATTGGGGAAGGGTGCCCTATGCTCTAGGTTTCTGTGATTCTGTCCTCTGCTGCTTTTCTTCCTACCTGTTCAGTTGTTCTTTCTCTATTTCTATAGCTCTTCCTCTGCATTTCCTCTTTCCATTGGGGTCCCTCGGGGATCTGAGTTTGGCCCTCTGCTATCTTTTCTCTACACACTGTTCCTGGGTGACCTCATTACATTCTATAACTTTCAGTCCCATCTATATACTGATGACATCAAGTTCTGCTTCTCCATCCCAGAACTTAGTCCATATATCCAATCCTGCAACTCCTAGTGCTTGCCTGGTATTTCCACTTGAATGTTTTACTGTTGTTCCAAACTCAGTATGTCTAAGTCTGCACTTCTCATTTTTCCTCCCAAGCCCTCTTCAGCTTGTACTCTGTTGAACAGTCTTGAATCCTTGGCTTTATCTTTGATGCCCCTCTCTTCTTTTGGGCCTTGCTAGTATTAGTGCTAGTGCTGCACCACTGTTGGATACTACCCAGACACCTCTCTCTCTCTTTCTCATTCAAGATCTAGAAAGCCTTACATTTTTGCTTCTGCAGTAACACAGGAAATAGCAAACACTTTGTAACATAACAAGAATTAACATGCTCGTGAATAAAAGAGTAATAAATAAAAATGATGTAAAATAACCTTCCACCAGCTTCTTAACAAAAGAGTCTCAAAGGCAGGGCCAGATTAAGGCCAGCTGATGCCCTAAGCACAGCCCAATAATGGTGCCCCCTCGGCCCTTCCACTGCTTAGCCAGCAAGACATTAAGACTCAATAAGTGCTGAAGGTGAAACAAGACATTAAAAACTCAGTTTTCCTCAAGGCTAACCCCCCCACCAGTACCCACAACTATATTAAATATAAATTGTTTATTATATTTATTTAACACTAAATAGCAGCAAGCAATATAAGCCAATTACTTACTTATAACTAGGGCAACAGAAAGAAATACAAATATTCATCACTGTTTTATGCATTTTTACATAAAACTGTTATAAGGAAAAATGCAAAAATTTGTGGTACTCTGTGGTGCCCTAAGCACGTGTTTTATATTGCTTAATGGTTAATCCACAGCTGCTCAAAGGTGATGGAAATGCTTGCATTATGTTCTTAAAGGGGGTAATTGACAAGAAAGGAGTCTGTCAAATGAAAGCTGAAAGAGGATTGATTAAAAATAATAATAATAATTTCAATTAAAACCAGGCTTTTAGGTTTTCAGTGCCAGTATAGACATTCCTTCTGCAGACTGATGCATCAGTTATTTTAAGGGAATTGCCCCGCTAACTCTATCCAAAGAAATATGCCAATTAGATGTGAGTCAAGATCCTAAATGGATTTGAAAGTACTTTGAATAATTTTACTGGTGTTCGCAAAGTCTGATAGCAGAAATCATGCAAACTCTGAAAAAATATCTAGCACTCATTAAATTACATAGAGAGGTTTTTCTGCAATTCTTGGAAAAAGCTACTGGCCTTGGAAACATTCAGCAGCTCTTACCTAGAAAGAGGATAAACCTGTGTGATATCTCTGTTTTACCGTAATTATCAATTGACCTAGAATACTACCAAGCAAAATAGTGACTGCATCCAGCTGGAACTTAAGAGGAAAGCTTTATTAGGGAAGGCTTTCCTTCTATCAGCTTGGGAGAGAGATTGAATTGTGTCAGTTTGGCCTGTTTGAAGAAACAGCCATTCTGAATTTCTTGGTGCAGAGAGGGCCTCTAAATTGGCATTAAAAGGGGGGGGGGCTATCACCCTTGCAAATGTGCAGCACAGTTACTAACTTCTTTCTTATGGACATTTGTTATGTAATATTGGAGAAGAAGCCCCAAATCTTGGGTTGTTTGTGTGCAAACCCAGTAGAGTTACAGAGGTCTTGCCTGACAGGTGTTTTTTTTTTTTTTTTTTTTAATGGCTGTCACTTTTAAATGATGATGGGGTTTCCCCTCCCATTTTTCAGTGTAAAGGGCTGAAGAGTTGTAGGGCTTTTTTCCTGTCTAAACTTGCATAGGCTTGTGCCTTAAATCAAGGAGCAATTTTTAAAATGTAGAAACTTAACACATAAATTGTCAGATATTTTTTCTGTCAGAGGTGATTACTGCAACCATTAGCGAGACACTAGATGATGACTAATTATTTCAGGCTGCATTTATATCCAAAGAATGACCTTAAAATAGCTAGAGTAGGCAAGCCAAGATTGCCTACTCTAAACACCCACAATTGATATATGAAATAGGATCGAGGTCTCCATCCCAACACTGTCCCTTTAGTCATGCAAACTTTGGCCACAGCTGTGTTGGCACTACTTATGACAGCAAACAAGACATAATGGCTGTCTTCAGGCTGAAGATGTCCTTAAGGTAGCTAAAAATAGCCAACTCAGTGTAAAGTGCAAATGACAGAAAAATAATTAGTTTTTGTTTGAATGATGAAAATTGGCAAAGGATGAAAATCGGTGAAGAATAATAACACATTTTAAAGCAAACACACAATTAAGAGGACTCTTATTAGTAAGGTGAAGAAGAGTTACTAAGGGCACTATGCATGTTCTATGCATGTTTAGACAAAAATAAATCTTACAACTCCCAGCATCCCCCAGACAGAATGGCTGGCTGAAGGATGTTGGGAGTTGCAGGATGTATTTCTGTCTAAACATGCATAGGATTGTGCTCTTAGTTGTATATAATAAACTCAGTAAAGGTAAACTTTAAAAAGAAAAATCAGTTGGATTATAAGAGTCAATATTGCATACATTTGTTGAAATTAAAAACAAAATACCGACATAGTCAAGCTGGATAGGCAGAGTTATATTGTAATAATGACCCATAAATTCTGGCTTGCCTGAATGTATATGGGCAAATCACATATGTATGTATGTATGTATGTATGTATCCAATGAGTCCTTCTATACATTACGTATTATATAAGTTTATACAAACTCACTGGGATACATGTACAGTCATGCCTTGGATTGAGAGCATAATTTGTTCCGGAAATGTGCTTGTAATCCAAAACACTCTTACGGTATATTAAAATGAAATCCCCCCCCCCAAAAAAATTCGTACAGAGATTTTTAATTTAAGCCGTACTACAGTACTTGTATTGCAAGACGTCGCTTGTATATCAAATAAATAAATAAATAAATATTTAAAAATTTGCTTGTCTTGCAAAACACTCTCAAACCAAGTTACTTGCAATCCAAGGTATTACTGTATAGCTACTTAAACGTTACTGGTTACATTACTAAGAGTGTGTCCCACTCCCAAACACCATTAATTAATATTTAGAAAAATACTAGTCTCCAAAATTCTAGTTTATAATGATGTGTTCACTTGTAGGGGTGAAATCTTCAGGGACCTAGATAATGTTTACTTTCTTTTTTCTGGGGAAGCTCTAGGAATGGGGCACTGTGGCAGGAACCATAGAGCCCTTTGAGAGTGTCTCCTGGAGTATTGTCTGGAAGGCTATCTATGCTACCAGGTTGTGATGTGGGTTTTCCAGAAAAGTTTGAATCTACCACTACAAATTAGGGTAGTTTGCACATGAAAATATTCAGTTTGTATCAGGAAAATTTTCTATGCCCTAGAGAGTGATAGAGATTAGCATTTTTTTACTTGTATTTAGTAAACAAACTTTTAAAAGTACCCCATGTTAACTCTTTTTCTTAATACACCACAAGTATTTGACTTGAAATATTTGAGGGAAAAAGTTAAAGCACACATAATGTGATTTAAAAGTTACTATATTATGTAGACATTTTTATTAGAATACTTGTAAAAACATAAAGGCAATAGCATGTACTTCTTTATGGTGTTTAAATTTAAGAAAAAAACAAAAGGATTAAAAAAACTATTGACACAGCAATAAATTTTAGCAACCCAAGGAACTGTGTATGATCTGCTAACAACCACTCATCAAGTTCAACTGTCTACCACTGAGATTGTTGGGGCACCTTCAGTTTCACCATCACTACTTATTAGTTCCATTTCGCTCTGAGTCATGTATCTATTTCAATGACATATATGTGTTCTCTCACATATTTGCTAGGGATAATCACCTGAAAAACACTAATTACTACGCTAAAATTGCTAAACTTGCCTAATATTGTATTTGCCATTGGCATCCATTCATTGTTACTAATGAACGTATGAAATTGAATATTTTCAGTGGAAAAATAAAGCACTGGAAAATTTGTTAGAAAATTCCACCCCACATCACTGCTGCTAGGAGGCACAGCAGTGATGTGGGGTGCATACCGAAAGTAAGCCAATGAACTTGGTGGGGGAGGGGGAGGATTCATTATAAAAATATTCATTATTAAACGGACAGAATAAAATTCAATAAAATAAGATGAAATAAAATATAAAAAGAGGGGGGGGGAGATGATTGGCCAGGGTTCATTATAAAGAGGATGGGATAAAAGTACAGTAAAATGGAATAAAAATAGAAGATGGATTAGGGTGTTTATTATAAAATGATGGGATGAGATAAAATGTATAAAATGGGATAAAATAACAAAAATAGATGATACACAATAGATGAGATGAGTAGTATTAATGGCTCTGGGCACGCCCCCTTTTCTCATGTAGCCCCTAATAGGGCACCCAACACTTGATGCAGCCCCCGACTTGAAAAAGGTTGTGCACCCCTGGTGTAAATGAAGAGAGTACTCCAATACATGAACGGCCAAAGAAATAAAACATACTTGAGTTCAGTGGTGAGTTGGGCTTATTTTTTATTTTTTACTTGGTGGTGTTGAAGTTGATGAGAGTCTTTGCAAAGCCTTGCAAATACTCTTGAGGGCAAAAGCTATTTCAACTATTGAGGGAGGAAAGAGCAAAGCAGGTTTACACAGAAACATACCATGTAGTATAGAGACAGCAAGTTCTAAGTTCCAAAGAAAATGCATTCAAGCAAGGGAGCATCAAAGCATCCAAGCAGGGCTTTGGATGAGTTATTAAACAGTAAATGGTCTGGGGGAAAGAAGTAGAAAAACCGCCATGAAAAAGGGAAGATGTGACAAGACTGACTGAACAGCTCTCACCCTCTGCTGTTGCTTGGATTAATTCTAAAATTGCCTATACTATTTATGCCTATTTATATCCTCTCTGAACACTTTACTTTGGTTCCAGGCGCCTATTGATTGAAATGGGAGCCTTTCTTTTCTTTTTTTTTAATTAGTTTGTCTCAGTAATAAGATATAAGGAGCTGCTGCAGTTTCCATGATAGTGAATTGGAGCTCCAGATATCTCTGGTTCATATCTAATTGTATATTTGCATTTTGTGCAGTGTCTAGCGTTTTAGGCTTTGTCTCCTCTTTCTCTTCCTTTTTCTTCTTCATCATCCTGTAAATTATCTTTCAAGCTGCCTTTAAAGTGAATTCTTTAGTATTCACTGATGTACATGCTCTTTTAAATTATTTACCTGCTGCATGGAAATTAATGCAGTAATACCTTGGATTGCAAGTAATTTGGTCTGAGAGCGTTTTGCAAGACAAGCAAATTTTTTAAATAAATTTTGACTTGATAAACAAGTGACGTCTTGCAAGACAAGTAGGGATGTAACCGCTCGCCTCGAGGGGGCGTAGCAGGCCGAAATCAGCCCCACTCACGCCCGCCAGAGACTCGCTTTGATATAAGAGTGTTTTGGATTACAAGCACGGTTCTGGAACAAATTATGCTTGCAATCCAAGGTATTACTGTAATTGGAAAGGGAAATTTATTCTCTGTGCCCTTTTGACAGCTAAAATATTGATATTACATAATTGGAAGGATAAACACTCACCTCCTATAATGCAATGGACTGAGGACCATACAACGATTCGATATATGAATAGGTGGCATATAGACATCAAATTCAAATGGATACTTATTTGGATATTTGGTATGTTTTTGTGGAAGCCTATGTATGCATTTCATACAAATCCATGCATGTATATTTAAAAACAGAATTATTATTATTATTATTATTATTATTATTATTATTATTATTATTATTATTATTATTATTATTATTCAGGTGCCCATGAGCCCCACGTTGGGGACCCCTAGCTTACTGCATACCTCTAATGCAAATGTTATCTGTAATGATAAAAGAGGATGTATGCATGTCTGTCCATCCATCCATCAGCAGTGTAGCTGGAAGACTGTGAAACCTAGACACCTGAAATATGGCATGCATATTCAGGAGACCCTGGGGGGGGGGGTGCACCTTGGGGTTATTTTGTTTTAAAACATATTAGGGTGCAATGCTAAGCATGTTTAGATGGGAAAAGGTCCTACAATCCCAGCATGGCTGGCTGGGGAATTCTGGGAGTTGTAAGACTTTTTTCTGCCTAAACATGCATAGGATTGTGCCTTTAATTAACTTTAATTAATTTAAATGTTTCCATGTGGTTGCATCCTGCAGTAACACTTTTAGCCACTAGGGGCAGACTTCTCTAACCAATAAATAGCTTTGTGGTCTGTACAGTTTGAAGCCCGGGGAAGTTAGTATGTCAAGGGACAGAGTTATATGGCTGCCTCTTCCTGTGGGGCAGCCTTCCTGCCCCATCAGAGGAATGGAGAGGACAGAGTCCTCCCTCCTGGGGCCATAGTGGTGTGCCATGGCAGGGGCCTTGCCTAGGGTTGCCAATGGGCATGGCTTCACTCAGATGGGGCGGGCACAATGTGTCCCATCTCTGACAACCATGTACATTTGTTTGAAGATTTTGCTGTATCAAACTACGGGCTATTCAAACCCATGATAAGCCAGGTCTGTTTGCTACTACCTAACAAAATAACATTGTGGTATGTGCACAGCTGGGCTCGTGAGTTAGCAAAACGTGGGCCATCATACTCAAGTTTCCTCCAATGGTGTCTGGGAGTTGCAGCAGGGCATCTCTTTCCCAGGTATCATGAGAAACACCAAGGCCACACACGGCTTGAATTATTATACTTCCTGGCTTCAGTTACACTCAGGCATGGCCAAGAGATGGAGCCTATATCGAGGCTATTCAGATGAGGGTGTGGGCGGTAGAGTCTGGCTCAGTTACTGATTGGTGGAGCAGGAACAATGGAACAAAACCTGCCTCAGAGTTGTCACCATCAACAGAGGCACAGTTAGCCTCTACCCTGATGCTACATGCCTGGATACAGCACTTGATTTTTTCCCATGCACATGAATAGCTCCCATATGAGTGAATGGAAGAAATTAGAGCACTACACTTGGCTGCATTACAAGCTTAATCATACCAGTTATTTCTCTTGTACTGGTATAATGCATGCTGTACGATAGGTGGTGTGTGGGTGAGTGATGTTGGGGTGGGGAGTCTATGTGACATCTCTATCATTCGTTCTTTACATTTGATGTGTATTAGCTTTTTAAGTCTCAAAATAATGTGAATTATTTATTTATTATATTTATACCCCGCCTTTTTTCCTGCAAGGAACCCAAGGCGGCTTACATAATAATCCTCCTCTCCATTTTATCCTCACAACAACCCTGTGAGGTAGGTTAGGCTGAGAGTCAGTGACTGGCCCAAAGTCAGCCAGTGAGCTTCATGGCCGAGCGGGGACTAGAACCCAGATCTCCCGAGTCCCAGTCCAACACTCTCACCACTACGCCAGGCTCTGTTCTCCCCCCTCCACACACACACACACACACACACCTTTTGCCACAATTCATACCTTTGCCAGGGCTTGTACCAATTCTCATATGGCAGAGTGGAGTGAATTCTCTCCTCCATCATGCAGATAACTTCCGTTATGAGCTGGTGCTCCAGACAAAAGCCTAGTTCATTTGCTCTCTCTCACCATCTCCCCTGCTCTTTGAGGGAGAAAAGTCATACAAATTCAATGCAATCAGGCATTTGGTTCTTTCTGGATGCAGCCTATTCTCTTCTTATAAGTGCATTAGCCAGATTTGTGTGGGCTGAGGCTATCAATGGCTACTAATGATGGCTATCCAGTACTGCCTCTGAATACCAGTTTCTGGAGAGCAAGAGTGGGAATATTCTATTGCGCTCATGTCCTGTTTGTGGTCTTCCCAGAGGCATCTGGTTGGCCACTGTGGGAAACAGGAAGTTGGATGAGATAGATCTTTAGTCTGTGGTATAGTGGTTAGAGTATTGGACTGGGACTCGGGAGATCCGGGTTCTAGTCCCCGCTCGGCCATGAAACTCACTGGGTGACTTTGGGCCAGTCACTGACTCTCAGCCTAACCTACCTCACAGGGTTGTTGTGAGGATAAAACGGAGAGGAGGAGGAGGATTATGTAAGCCGCCTTGGGTTCCTTGCAGGAAAAAAGGTGGGGTATAAATATAATAAATAAATAAATAAATAAAATCCAGCAGAACTCTTCTTACGTGGTGGAGAAAAAGCAGGAAAGCTTGTTGCTCCACTACATGAGTGATGGTGCCACCTTCATAAACTTCATTAATCACGGATTTGTTTGTCTTCACTTTTCTTTGGAGCAAGCAGAATGTTCTGCAGGTTAGAACCCTAGTTTTACTAATAGGTGTGCACTGAAATTGTCATAGAAAATCTGCCGCCTTGTCACTTTGACTGAAAGAGCAAAGAGCGTACAGGGTATCTTTCTTCTCTCAGTGGACATGCCGAACAGAATGTCAATGTTAAAGGCTGCTTAGACCTATTTCTCAGTTGTTTTCAGTGTTGGATTACTCAACAATCCCCTTTGCTTGATGAAGAGACCTTTTTGAATTTTCTTGTTGTTGTCTCATTGAGATTTATCATGTGGCCACTTAATTTCTTTTCCCTATGTATTTCCCCCCTACCAGCCTTCTTTGATTGATGCTTTTATTTTATTTTATTTTGCTCATTTCAGTCTGGAAAATGTTCTTTATCTGATGTTCTCTCTCCCAGAATAAAATCCTTATGATTTGTCTTTCTTCAGTGATGAATTTCTAGAAAGAGAGTTGCTGGGAAATGTGTCACCTGTGGAAATCCTGCTCCTCAATTCAAAGTATTGGGGTTAGGGATGTGTGAGGAATCTGATGGGGTGTGTGAAAATCTGATGGATTTTCATGATTTGGCCTCTCAGTTCCGGTTCGTCAGCCCTGTGCTTGTGCTGACTCACTGTGGTACAAGTCCCGTGGCTTACACTGGCTCAGCTTGTCTGAATGTGGAAAGCTAAGCAGGGTCAGGCCTGGTTATTACTTGGATGGGAGACCCCTCCTCTAGTTTCCTGCATTGAGCAGGGGGTTGGACCCGATAGCCTTGTAGGCTCCTTCCAACTCTATAATCTATGAAATCTATAAGTTGAGTCAGCTTGCAGACTTCCATCTCTGACAGGCTGCGATTTGCATATTAAAAAAAAAAAAAAAAGATGCTAAGGAAATTTGCACAAAATTGGCTGCTTTGCATGAATTGGAATCTGAAACCCCACATGGTTCTAGCATGATTTGTGCACTAGATCCACATGGTTTCGGCTTCCGATTTTTGCACAAATTGGCCAATTTTGCACCAATTTCCTCAGTGGTTTTATAAAAAATGTGCAAATAGTCTTAAAGACGGAAGTCCGCAAACCCCCCTCCCCGACTCGGCCCGCTTCCGCTCATCAGATCGGAAGCAGGCAGGAAGACCATCAAGCTCAAATGAGGCAGATTTCCCTGTTTTGGTATATCCCTAATGGGGGTAGACTGTGGTTGGCCAGAGGTGGATGAAGTGCCCTCTGTATGCTCAGGTGCACTTCAGTATTACTTCAGGTATGCCAGAACTCAGCCCTGGTATTGAAAACAGGCTGTAGAACTCAGTCGTGTTATGAATTACACACACCCTTTCTCCCTATATTCCCCCTATGGCTACTGCAACTTTCCAGGACTCCCCATCACCTCTGCTGCTCTGTGCTGCTTACTGCCGAATGCTCCAGACCTAGCTTCTGATTTTGTTCTGAAATCAAGGCCAGGCTTCTCCTTTCAAGTTTCCTGCCCTCCTCTGTTAACTTGTTCAGCTGTCTGTGCAGGGGCCTATATGACTTCTGTTTTAATTGATGGGACCCTGCTGGTAGCACATGAGCATTTAACAGTGCAGTTCTATGCATGTTGACTCAAGAGGTTAAGTCCCATTTTGTTCTATGGGACTGACTCCCAGGAAGTGTGTACAGGATTTCAACTTACCGTATGTGTTGAAGATCTGCCTGCCTGTTCAGCCTTAGTCACTCAAACATTTTGAGTCAAATAGTGGACTTGAAGGCATGAGGAAAATGCTTAATGCGAAAAGTCACCCCCAGCTTTGAAACATTTTAGGTGGGAATTGTGTGACATGTTCCTGCATGAACTCCAGTCTGCAATTTTCAGTTTGATCTTCAGACGTAACTGAAGTTGTTGTAAAAGTGAATTGGTTTCCTAATAACACAGTGTGTGTGTGTGTGTGTGTGTGTGTGTGCACATATTGTGGGAAGTTCTGCATTGGCTATGGAAGTAATGGAGGACATCTGCGCAAAATGAATATAAATCAGTAGGAGACGTGAATGAAACATTTTACACCTGCATTGCAAATGTGTATTGATAAAGGGCATACAATGATGGAAATTCTTACTGGATGGTTTGCCCTGGGAAGATGTTAATGCCACATTACCTTCTGATTTTCCTTTTTGGAACACCCCTCGCCCCAGTGTTGCTTGGAGTTACTCAAACTTCCCACCTTCAGTGTGCACCCTAGAACACACCCAGGACTTTCCTGCAGCTAGGAATTGCAGGGGAAGGTCAGAAGTGGTGTCCAAGCTGTCTTTCAGTGACGTTTCTCTGTCGTTATTGACTGGCTTTCTCATGGAGGAACCCCAGGCTGCCCCACAATGTAGTTTGAAAAACACTGGTCAAGGATAACATCAAAGCAAGGGGGAGACAAAACTTGTCTCCATCTATCCGCCAGAGAAGGAGCAGTTGCAGGGAACTCGCTTTCCCTTCCCTGCCAGAAAGAACACTCGGCTCCAGCAGACAGTATTTTTTTTAATTTTTAATTTTATTTATTTACATTTATATCCTGCCTTTTTTCCTGCAGAGAACCCAAGGCACCTTACACAATCCCTCTCTCCATTTTATCCTCACAACCCTGTGATGTAGGTTAGGCCGAGAGTCAGTGACTCAGACTGGCCCAAAGTCACCCAGTGAGTTTCATGGCCGAGCGGGGACTAGAACCCAGATCTCCCAAGTCCCAGTCCAACACTCTCACCACTACGCCACACTGGCTCTCAAGATGAGGTGGCAATGTCAGAGGTGTCATTTACCATGGTACATATCCCCATTTCTCCCCACCCACCTGTTGTTTCATGGCCGAGTGGGGACTAGAACCTGGATCTCCCGAGTCCCAGTCCAGCACTCTAACCACTACGGGACTGAAGAAGTCAGGGGAAAGAACACGCAGGCCCCATCCTTCAACCAAAGGAACAAGAACCGCCAATTGCAATTCAAGCAAGAACACCAGCAAGGGAAGATCAGCCTGGCCCAAAGTGCATTTAAATGCACTCTTACAGTTCGCCACCTTGTTCTGGCCCTGAAAAACTGATCTCCCTCTTTCTTCCCCCGCCTCGCTCCTCTTCCCTTATGTGTCTTGCATTTTTAGTTTGTAAGCCTGATGACAGGGCCCTGCTCTCCCTTTTTCACTGATGTGAGCTGCTTTGGGAAACAATACTTGTTTGAAAAGCAGGATAAAAATACAGTAAGTAAATTTTAAAAAATACTTTAGAAAAGTGCTGTAACCATTAATGAAAGATCATTGTACATAGTACATTGTAGGGCTCCAAAACCGTGTATATATACATACATTGACATCTAAAAAGAAATCTTATGGTACCCACCAGCCCCCTGTGTCTTAACTGAGAAGTCTGGCTGCCACTACATCTGTTTTGAATGAAAGCCTCTGATAATTGGACATTCCAAACCTAGCCTAGTGCGGCGAATGAATGAATTTATTACGGTCATTGACCAGAACCAACAATAACATTAAAACGAGGAAACAATCAATCAATTAAACACACCAGCATACATCTCAGGTTCACAACAAAAATTTTATATCAAAATTATAACAGACAAGCAAGGCCAGAGTCAGAGGTTAAGAAGGTGCGGCATGTTATGGCAGTTGCACAAAATTTAGCCACTTTATTAGTGATGAGGAACCTTATCAGCGAGTACCAGGGAAATATAGAATTTTTCAGTTCTATCCGGGCAATTATATAAGATAGGAAGGATGAGCTCTTCACGAAGATCCCGGTAGAAGGGGCAATATAAAAGTACATGCCCCACAGATTCAACCTCCCCATTATTACATGGACAAAGACGATCCTTAAATGGTATTCCCTGATATCTTCCCTCCAAAACCATAGAAGGCAAAGCATCGAATCTGGCTAACGTAAAAGCTTTCTTATACTTCGGAAAAGTCAAATCAGCCAAATAAGCATGGGGCTCAAAGATCTTATTCCCTAAAGGGCTAAATTTACGCAGTAAGCTTATATGTTCTTGCAATACAATGTCCCAGATTCTCTGCTTAACGGCTATCTTAGCATTAGAGCAGGGGTCCTCAAACTACGGCCCGCGGGACACATCTGGCCCGCTGGGTCTTTTCATCCAGCCCGGCGGCCGATCTAGAGGGTCCCTGCGGGGGAAGGGGAGGAGTGGTGGCTGAGCCGGCTATAATCCTATGCAAACTTACCTTGGAGCAAGCCTCATTGAACTTAATTGGGCTATTTACCGTACTTCCAAGCAAACATGTTTAGGATTGCTGGGCCTGGCTGAAACACAAACCACTTACAATAATTCCCATTTAAATCAGTAAGGCTTACTTCTGAGTAAAAATCCTTAGGATCAGGCTACAAAACATCTAGAAGACTATCTGGTCCCATTGAGGTGACTGAAACGACAATCATTTGAGTTGTACTCACTATTTATTTGTTTGTTTGTTATATTTATATCCTGCCTTTTTTCCTGCAAGGAACCCTAGGTGGCTTACATAGTCTTCCTCCTCTCCATTTTATCCTCACAATAACCCTGTGAGGTAGGTTAAACTGAGAGTCAGTGACTGGCCCAAAGTCACCCAGTGAGCTTCATGGCTGAGTAGGGACTAGAACCCGGATCTCCTGAGTCCAGGTCAAACACTCTAACTAACCACTATGCCACACTGGCTCTCACTATGTTCTCTGGGTACCAGGTCTTCCTGACCTACCCCAAGGAATGGGTTTGTACTTTTAAGGCTGTGATCCTTTGTAAACTTACCTGGGGAAAAAGTCTCCTTGAATTCAGTGAAACTTACTTCCAAGTAGACATGCATAAGATGAGGCTGTAAGGCTGCAATCTTATGCACATTTATGTGGAACAAAGTTGCAGGATGTGGGCCACCAGCTCTGTGGCTGGTAAATACTGCTTATTACTCATACTAAATACTGCTCATTACTCATACTAAATACTGCTCATTACTCATACTAAATACTGCTCATCAGTGGCAACCATCTTTGGCAGCACCTATGTCTGTGAACAGACTTTTTCCCGAATGAAACATCTGAAATCTCCAGCCAGATCCAGACTAACTGATGCACACTTGCATCACTTGTTACGACTAGCAGTGACAAATATAGAACCGGACATTGACCATCTCATTATCCAAAAGCAGGCCCATACTTCCCATTGAAATACTAATAAGCTTATGATGATTAAAATTGTTCTTCATTTTAAATATTGTATTGTTTTTTCGCACTACAAATAAGATATGTGCAGTGTGCAAATCAAGCCTTTCTATACCTTTTTAAAATTTAATGTATTTCAATTTTAGACAGCAAATTAATTTATAATTAATTTATTATTAATTTATAATAACTTTCCATTTAATCAAGTAAAAAAAAAGGACCCTGGTCCTTTTTTTTACTTGATCCATTCGTTCATATTTTTTTCAAACTATAATCCAGCCCCCCAACAGTCTGAGGGACAATGAACTGGCCCCCTGTTTAAAAAGTTTGAGGACCCCTGCGTTAGAGTAACCCAGTGCTATTAAAGTATTGGGAGAAAATCCCAAACGTGATAGTTGGTTACATAACACAAATGCTTTTTCCATTTCGATTGGCAAGAATATGAGTTTTAACCAGTAATTTATCATATACAGATTGGTGCGGCAAAGAAACAATTATTCTTTATGAGTCTTGGCCATGCATGTCAAGTGAAGAGTTCAATTTTTAATGTTTACCCTTTATCACATTAAACAGAAGAGCTCAAATCGTAACTAGAAATATCTCACCAGGCACTTGTTTTACTTTTTGCATATTTATATTCCTGCAGTAACAGATGCCTGCAATCACAGAACTAGTCCAGCCTCACAATGCCCCTTACCTTTCAATTTTGGGTATATAACTTTGCAGCACGTCCATCTTGCTTCCTGGCAGGCTGCCAAAATAATTGGAATGATGACTTTATAATTACACCATTTTGTAAACAGGCACTGTTTAGCTTCTAGCATTGAATGCTTCTTTAGAGCTGTTGCAGTTCATCAACTAAATACTTATTTGGGCAGCTTGTCTAAAAAAAAATGTATCTAACTAATGGAGCATGGTTGCTTGTCAGCCTGCATGATGGAGCTAATTTGCAACAGTTGGGAAGGCTAGACTGTGACTTCAGGCTTCTCTTTTGAATACGGAAATCAGATTTACAATAGTTATTGGATTTCTGGGTCTAGGGAGAACATAAACAGCCAAACCATCTGGTGCATCCATTAATAGGAAATGGCGTCTTCTCCTTCTACACACACAGAGACCAGCTCCACTTGCCAATAAAATGGGCTATGATCCGCCATGCAGCTGGTTTTTAAACTGTTCATTAAGAAAAAGACAGACAAGGCATTCTTTAATAAGCTAATTAGGTATGCAAAAGCTATGAATGGGGTTCTTCAACAATCCTGATATAGTTCTTGACATTTTGGAAGGCACAACTTTATTTCTTGAGACTGAAGAAATGGTCTGTTTCAGATTTGGTCCTGATCAGTAAGAAGCCATGGATGGAGAGAGAAGGTGGCCAATGTCATTTGAATAAATGAAAATGTAATGACTGATTTGTGTGAGTGCGTGATCCCAAGGAAAGGAAGAGAATAGCAAATGGCACAATCTCATCCTTTCTAGTGTGTGTAGACCTGCGCATGTGGGATGGAAAGCCCTGTAGGACACAATGGGTACCTATTTTCCCCTTCCTTCCCCCTCACCGCTTGGTCAGCTGCAATACCGCTGAGCATACCACAGTGTACTGGCTGCATGTAGATACATGTCCTTCATGTGCCTGCTGCTCTGCTTTTATATACAGGAGTGGGTGGACTTTGCCCGTGTCCACATCATCAGGCTGAAGCAATTAAAATTGATCCCACAAAATCGGGAAGATGGTGGCAGATTATGAAGAATATTATGAGGAATGGGAAGTTTGACAATTGTGCTTCCTGCCTCAACTCATATTTTGTTAAATCTTAAATGAATGTGACACCATACCCAAAGTAAGGTGTAGCTTGGTAGAGCACCTGGTTTGTATGTAGAAGGTAGGGCTGGGAAAACCTCCTACTTGACACCCTGGAGAGCTGCTCAGTGGTATAAACAATACTGAGCTAGATGGATCAGTGTTCTGACTCAGTTATTTCTGGGAAATAACAATCCTATGTTTTTGGAAATAATGAAAAGGAGGGCTCTGTTGCACTCATGTCCTGCTTGTAGGCTCCCCATTGGGGTAGCTGTTTGGCCACTATGTGAACAGAATGCTGGACTAGATGGACCTTGGTCTGATCCAACAAAGCTCTTCTTATGTTCTTATGTTCTTAACATTAGTGAAGCAGGTAAAGGCCTGACGAGGGGGTTGTCTTGTTTTGTTTTAAGGCAGCCTTCTCCAGCCTGGTGTCCTTCAGATGTGTTGACTACAACTCCCATCATCCCCACACTGCCTTGGATGATGGGGTTGTAGTACAACACATCTGAAGGACACCAGGCTGGAGAAGGCTGGTTTAAATATTTTCATGTCTCCTTTTCTGTCTCATCTGACACACCCGAGTTGGCTATCAACATCCAAATTTACTACATAATATTAATATTTACCACATAATATTGAAAAAGAAAACAAATGTGTGTTTAATACATTTATTTATTATATTTATACCCCACCTTTTTTCCTTCAAGGAACCCAAGGCAGCTTACATAATCCTCC
This sequence comes from Shinisaurus crocodilurus, assembly GCA_021292165.1. Taxonomy (NCBI): domain Eukaryota; kingdom Metazoa; phylum Chordata; class Lepidosauria; order Squamata; family Shinisauridae; genus Shinisaurus; species Shinisaurus crocodilurus. Next base: position 200,821,375 of record CM037879.1, read on the forward strand.
TCCTCCTCTCCACTTTATCCTCACAACAACCCTGTGAGGTAGGTTAAGCTGAGAGTCAGTGACTGGCCCAAAGTCACCCAGTGAGTTCCATGGCTGAGCGGGGACTAGAACCCGGATCTCCGAGTCCCAGTCCAGCACTCTCACCACTACATGAAACTCCGAGAGTGGTGAAACAGCCCTGCAATGTTATTCTTTTGTAACATACTTTTGGTTAATTTATTTTAGTAATTTTCAGCTGTAAACTGGCTTGAATGTCTTAACAGACGGTGTATAAATGTAGTGGATAAATAAAAAGTTGAAGTCATATAAATTCTTATATAGATATTTACTTCTAAAATATTATTCCTTTTTATTCACTCTAGCTAGCACCCTGCAAACCTCTATTTCAGCAAATACTGGCTTTGAGGAATAGCGCAAAAAAAGTACAAGCCCAGCTGTTAAATGTTATATTGGCTTGCAGTCATGTTGCTGAAAAATGTACAAATTATATTAGAAATGAGGGAGGGGAAAACACTGGACCTTTAGCTAAGAGGTGCGTATTAAAATTTTAAACCTGGAACAGATTTTTTATAATTGAACTGTAAAGATTTGAAAGGTGCTCTGGATAATAATGTTAAAAGACCTTTAATGTGCTAGTCCATGTGACATCTAATACAGCAGGTACAAAAACATGACTGCTTTCCAGATCAGAATAATTCAGTGACATTTATTTTCTTACAGTTTTAGAGAGATGGTGTAGTTATGGTTCCATGTTCAAGTAAGTAATGAATGCCCAGGGTAAGTTCAAGCCATTTTTGCTGCCTGAGGCAGAGCAGACCATGCCCCGCCCGTCTCTTTGTCTCATAGGCACCACCTCACACTCTTTCACACCCCCTCTCCATCCATTTGTTCATTCTCTCCCCCCTCTCTTTCACACCCATGCACGCGCGCACGCACACACACATGCACGTGCAAGGGGGGGCTGCTCCCAGGTTCTGGAACTCCCTGCCGAGGGAGGCTAGGTTGGCTCCTTCTCTGTTGTCCTTCTGCCGGCAGGCAAAATATGTTTTTATTCAAACAGGCCTTTGGCATATAAGCTGGTCTGCTGCTGAAGGGTTTTTTTTTAAATTGGTTGGTGCTGCTTTTTTCTTTGTTGTTTTTTAAATTTGATTCTAATTCATTTGTTTTAATGCTATGTTTTAATTAAGATTTTGTTTTGATTTGGTTTTTGTGGTTAACCACCTTGAGTGCCATTCTTTGGCAGAAAGGCAGAATATAAATTAAATAAACAAATAAATGATATATTATATTCCCAGAGGAAACCCTCCCCCCCGAGTTGCACAAACCTCCAGAGAGTGGCCCCTCAAAGCTCCCCCTCCCCTAGCTTGAGATCCCCCACTTAGAACATTGATCTAGTTGATCTCTATGGAAAGAACTCCTCCCCCGCAGAACTTTCACCTACCTGTGAGGTAGGTGAGGCTGAGAGTCAGTGTGGCCCAAAGTCACCCAGTGAGTTTCATGGCCGAGCGGGGACTAGAACCCGGATCTCCCGAGTCCCAGTCCAACACTCTCACCACTACGCCGCACTGGCTCTCAATTAATCTCTCCTCCATTGTGATAGCTCCGTAGGACAGTTCTTTAGGGCGCTGCAGAAAAGCTCTCCAACTTCAGAGCACCCCTTCTTTTTGCAGTCTGCTTCTCCTCTCCCCACCCCGTCCAAGCCCCCGGGGGATGTTAAGACAAATGCAAGTCATTCCTGGTGGGATGGAGAGCTGATGCTGGGTGAGAGCTGAGGTATCCTTGGGCTGCATTCCTGGAGAAGGCAAGGGAAGCAGGGTGGACTCAACTGTTCCCTTGTTGGAAAGCCTTCTGGATCTCTGCAGAGGCAGGCAGGGGCACCTTACCTCACCCTCTGCTCCATAAATCAACTTAATCTTTAAAAGGCAGGGTGTAAGGAAAGCACAAGCTGTCTCTCCCTTCTCCCAATGTGCTGCTACCTCTGGTCCCGGGTTCTGCCGCTGCGGGCCTTCTCCAATGCTTCCCTTTGCTGCCCAGGGTCCCGCAGCTGGCCTGAGATGGAGGAGGCCCTTCATTGCCACCACTCCCGCTGGTGATCTTTGCCTCACTCTTTGCCACCGCTGCAGGTGGGTGGGCAGCCACACAGCTCCGCTCCCTTCCTTGCCTCCTACAGGCCTGCCAGTGGGCAGCGCCCCACCTCTTCCTTCCCTTTCAGGCCAGTTGGCCAGCAGCCTGCAGGGCAAATGGGGGAAGGGAAAGAAAGGGCATCTCCTCCCATGGTGGTCACTTTGTCAGTGGCTGGGATGTCTCTTGGATGTGGCATGCTTCAGTCCAGAGAGCTTTGGCTATTGGGTGGTATAGAAATGTAATAAACAAACAAATAATCCAGTAGAAACTGAGCCAGGGCCGTGCTGCATGGCCAGGCCTGGATGTCTTTCTCTCTTTCTTTAAGTTGGATTCAGTTTAGAGAAGAACCACTGCTGGGCCTGGCCATGGAGGGCTCAGCCGCAGCTGAGATTTCTCTTGGACTGAAGGTCCAATGTGCACGGTGGCCGCTCCACAGCCGGAAGGTACCTGCTGTGTGTGCGTGTGCGGATGGGATTACGCTGGGCCAGGGGTGCATATTCACTCTTCCACCCTCCCAATCCACCCCTTGAGCTGGCTAAGGAGTTAAATTCAGCATGGGTAAGTCTCAGGGAAGCAAAACAGGAAACCATCAAATCCTTCAAACATCCGTTAATTGTTGACGTTGAGCTCTTTGGAGAGACATTCTTGTGCTTTGTCTATCTGTTATTAATATATGGGAGACTGCTTTCACATAGTGACTCTCTCCATACCTTTATTGTATGGTTTGCCTCATGAATTCTCCAGAACTTGGGAGGTTTCCGCATAAGCAGTGGAAGTTTCCTGAAATGACCAGTGTTGGCATGGAAGGAGTCCATGTTTTAATTTAATTTAATTAATTAAAAATTATTTCTAGGTCACCTTTAAGGGTAGACACTTAAAATTTTCTATCTTTCACCTATCCTGGACCTCCTGGTCCATTCGGAAACTCACAAAATCACATCCCACTCACTTTATACAGGGTTTGTTTGTTTGTTTGTTTGCTTTATGAAACTTGTCTGCTGCTTTTCAGCATTTGTTCCCAAGGCAGTGTAGAGAAGGAAATTGCAACAATTAAAATTAAAGTTTTGATGCCTTGGTTATCGTAAAAACAGCCACCGCTGGAGAGAGGAATTACAGCAGGAGAAAAAGGATTCATTCCCCAAAGCAAGAAGAAACAAAATTCTATTTGCTTGTTTTTGTAATACTACCTGGAAGTTCAGAAGTATCCCCAAGCTATGAACCTGGCCCTTTATGGAGACTATCACCGCCACCCCCACCACCCTGACAAGCTTTTCTCCATCCAGCTGGTTGCTGAGGGACAAAACACACATCGCTTTAAAAATGTAGCTAGCTGCTAAGACTTTTTAAAAAAAAAACTTTAAAGTAACTGCAGGGCCATGATCCAGATTGGGACCCTAGTGTTGGCGAGAGGGGGGTGGCTCTAACTCTTCCACCTGCTGTGCTCCCCATCCGGATTGGGCCTTCCACACCTGCAATGTACATTGCCAAACAGTGAACCATTTGCTTTATTGGATCACTATTTGGCAATATAAATTGCAGGCATGGGTGTCAGGGAGGCCAATCTGGAATGGGACGACTGTGGGTAGGAAGGATTAAAGCCTCCTACCCCCATGTTAGGTTCCCCAGTCTGGATCAGGCGCCCGGCACTTACTTTAGAATAAAAAGGGGGGGGTAACACATGCTTTCGGTCTGAGTGAATTGTGAATTGTCTGAGGCCATTGTGAATTCCGGATTGACTGAACTTTTCCCTCCACTCTGAAGGCTGAGGATTCAATCTGCATCGTGCCAATACATTTGCTCTTTTGTGGTAACATTTAATACACTGCAAATATCAAGCCTGACTTCCAAGTGACATATTTTACCATAAAGAGTGTGCATTTTGTGACAGGAGCATAATTAACATTTGCTAATTAGTAACTGGCTGCCAACACAGTTACAATATGCATTACTTAAGACAATGCTAAGGAAATTGGTGGCCTGGCTGCATGGTGAGAACGGCGGGGTGTTCAGGCTTTGGCCATATAAAGGCTGCTGATTCATAAACACGAGAGCCTTGCCTCAAGACAGGTGACTGGAAAAAATATTCCCGAAAGATTGATCAGGACTTAGCAGTTGTGCAAAGATGATGTCCTCGCACGTGAGTGTTAGCTTAGGGTCAGTAAGCAGCAGGACCAAAGCCAACATTTCATTGGTAGCTCACTTTAGGGAGATGCTTGGGAACCCCAATTCAAGGATAGGTTGATACATGACCATGAAACTGATACTCTCTTGCTGAATTGGCAAGGTCTGAACGGGACTTTTGCTTTTGAACTCTCTGCGTGATTGGGAACCCTGAACAGGGTTTTTTGTCTCTTCGTCAACCATGGCCACTAGGCAAGTGTCAGTACTGTACATAGATTGGTAATTAGACTGTTAAAGCTCAGAAATTTGAAGATGTGAGGCAACCACTGGTTCTTCTTCGTGGTCTCTGTGCTTCACACACATATGGGTTCTCTGCGCCTGCGCTGAGATCGATCGGAACTTCTTTAGCTGAGCTGAACTGGGCGGGAGCCCCTCCCCCTCGCGCGTGCTCCTTAGCGCGGCTCCCGCCCGTCTCCTCAGTTCCTCTTCGACCGCCTTTGCGACCAGTCGATAGGTTCTTCTTCTCTTCACTCTCGAGTTTTCAAGCTGAGTTTGTTAGTCTTTCTATTAATCTTAAAAACTTTTTTCTCTTCATAAACTTTCTATTTCTTGATTCTCTTTCGGCCTATACTTTCATTTTCCAAAAAAAAAAAAAAAAAAAATCTTCAAAAAAATCCTACCTAAAACCTTCTCTCCCCCGTTCTTGTCCTAGTTACTGTATTATTCTCTATTTTCTCTCCTAATCTAATCTCTAACTATGCCTCTCAAGGCACCATTTAGAAAATGTCAGCGGTGTGGGACTAAAATCCCCCCCGCTGACAATCACTTACTCTGCCTGCTGTGTCTCGGACAGGGGCACGTCGTGGAATCCTGCAAGCATTGTCAGGCCTTCACTAAGCAGGCCAGAAAAGCCCGCCAAACGAAATTGAGGGCCCTTTTGTGGGAGCAATCCCTGTCAGCAAAAGGCCCCACTCCAGAGGAACGGCCTGGGGGATCCCAGCCGGCCAGGAAGCCATTAACGGACACGCTAACGGCTAAAAAACTGGCGAAGAAGGCTCGCAAGGATAAGGCGAAACGCCTTAAGGAGAAAATGGCGGTTGAGCCTGACGAGATGGCGGGCCCGTCGACTTCGCCCACTGTGGTGGTATTGAAGCGTACGGTGGCATTGATTGAGGCTCTGGCTGGTGCTCGGGATCGAGCTTCGGGACCGATTGCCCGCCAGTCCACTCCGGCCTCGACTACGTCTCCTCGAGGCCGAGAGATTGAAAAAGAGCCGATGACTGCGGCAGCTTCCCTGTCAGAGGGAGAGCTTGTGGCTTCGCCAGCCCAGCTCGAGGAGCAGAAGACATCGGACAGACCCCGTTCGGGCTCGAGGGGTCCTCCACCGCTACTGTCTCCGTCGGTTGGGCGCGCAGAGGAGCGTCAAGAACACCGCCGCCGATCACGATCCCCGCATTATCGGGCTCGTGACTCGGTCTCCATGACTTCGAGCCATCGGTCTCATCTCTCCCGATACCGAGATGAGAGGTCGAGGTCCCGCTCCTACTACTCGGGATCGAGTTCTAGGAGTTACTACTCGAGGTCGAGACGCTCACCGAGACGCGAGAGGTCGGAACGTCGCTACTACCACAGACGTTCAGTTTCTCCGGACAGGCACCGTGGTCGGAGGCATTCTCCTTCACCTCAACGAGATGTGGCTGTGTCTCGTGCCCCGGTTGAAGTAGTGCAAGAGCCGACTGCATCAACATCGACGGCTCAACCACAGTCTCTCATGCGTCTACCGGTTGCGACTGATGTTGTTGGCCACTCCTCGTTTGGATCGGCATACCTGTCGGATTCGGACTCGGCGGCTTCCTCCTCCCACTCCACTTCGCCAGACGCACAGGTGGAGTCTAAAGACGCAGTCTCCCCATCGGAGGACATGGGGAGTTTCGCTGAGCATGTCAGCCGGCTGGTGACTGCTCTGGGAGTCGAGGCGAAGTCTTCGAAAGGAAAGGCCAAGGATGACATTTATGCTGTCCTTAGGACGACACAGTCGAACCAGTTGCTCCTTCCATTCCTGCCGACACTCCGGCAGATAAAGAGGGTAAGACACTAGATTCCTACGGCCGTAGGATCTACTCATCGTCTTCCCTCGGACTCAAGATATCTAACTACGAGGCGTTGTTAGCTAGATATCAAATGTACATCACGGAGAAGCTGGGAGACCTCTGTGATTATCTGCCGGACGACAAGAGGGACCTGGCGGCTCAATTTATTAAAGAGGCGACTAGCATTGGTGCCCTGCAGATGAATACAGCAAGGCACCAAGTCGACAGCCACGCCAGGTCGATGGTCGGTTCTGTGGCTTTAAGGAGGCACACATGGCTTCGCTCTACCGCCCTGACTCCCGACGATAGGGCGAAGATCCAGGACCTCCCTTTTGACGGCGAGGGGTTATTTAATTCCTCCACGGACGACTCCCTCGACTCTGCCCAGAAAACTCTGACGACGGCGAAGAAGATGGGGCTTATCCGCCAGCAACCGTCCCAGAGCTTTAGACCACGACGTTGGTCTCGATTCCCGTTCCCAGCCAGACAGTACCAACAGCCAGGCCAGTACAGAAGCGGGAACAGGAGGCCCGGAGCGCCACAACCGCAAGCGCCGCAACGACCGTTCCAGCAGCGGTCCAGAGGCACCAGGAGGGGAGGCGACGCCGGCCGGCGTCGTCTTTGACTACCTCGCCGTCACAAACGTACTGCCACGGACTCTCCACCTCGACGACACCTCTGCACTACCTCAGACTACTCTCTTCGGCTCTCGACTTTGCCACCACCTCCAATCGTGGAGGACCATCACGACGGATCGATGGGTGCTGCGCATCGTGGAACACGGTTACAGGATCGAGTTCGGAGTTCTCCCCCCGTTTCTCGGGATCAAGACCACCCGTCCAACTCAGGTGCTGATGGAGGAAGTTTCTACCCTCCTTCGAAAGGGAGCGATACAGCCAGTCCTCACAGAAGACTCTCAGGACGGGCTATACTCCAGGTACTTCATCGTGAAGAAAAAAGGAGGAGGACTCAGACCGATCCTGGACCTTCGGACTATAAATCTTTTTATTCCACCGAAAAGATTCCGCATGGTCACGCTCCAATCGATCCTTCCGCTACTCCAAAGGAGCGATTGGTTCGCATCCATCGACCTCAAGGATGCATACTTCCACATCGCCATCCACGAGGACAGCCGGAAATACCTTCGGTTCCGAGTGGGGGACGACTCCTACCAGTTGTCGTTCTTCCATTCGGACTTTCCACCGCGCCGAGGGTATTCACGAAGTGTGTGGCGGTGGTGTGCGCAAGTCTAAGGGCAAGAGGCATCACCATCTTTCCCTACCTCGACGATTGGTTGCTGGTGGCATCCTCGAGGATCGAGCTCCAGAGGGCTCTCAAAGAAACTCTCGATCTCATGCTCGAATTGGGACTTTGTCTGAACGCGGAAAAGTCGGTCCTACAGCCAACGAGAGAGATCCAATACATAGGGGCAAGGCTAAGCGCGTTCGATGGTCGGGCGTATCTCCCAAACGACAGGGCGTTCAAACTGATCTCCCTTGCAAGCAAAGTATCCAAACAATCGGTGACATCAGCTCATGTCGTACAAAGACTTCTGGGGCACATGGCCTCGACCATCGCAGTCGTACGCTATGCGAGGCTTCGCATGCGACCGCTTCAGACCTGGTTTGTTCGAGCCTTCGAACCAGAAAAGGACAGACCTTCTCTTCGTCTACTACTCCCACGAGCCGTAAGAGAGTCTTTGAGGTGGTGGCAGCAGGAATCAAATCTACTCGACGGTGTGCCATTTCAACCGCCGGTACCGAGCAGGATACTGACGACGGACGCGTCCTTACTGGGATGGGGGGCCCACTCCGAAGACCACGTCGTACAGGGCACATGGTCCCCTACGGAGGCCTCCAAGCATATCAATTGGCTGGAGCTGATGGCTGTATGGAGGGCGCTCCAAGCACTGGAACGTTATCTTACCGGACATCACATACAGATCGTGACGGACAATACCACAGTGGTGGCTTATATCAACAAGCAGGGAGGCACCAAATCCGTGCGCCTCACGCGACTGACCATGCGAATCTACGAGTGGGCCCTCCTTCGTCAGATGTCATTTGTAGCGATTCATATCGCTGGGAAGACGAACATACTGGCGGACACACTGAGCAGAGTGTCTCTGCAATCACACAAGTGGGAATTGAACAGGCAAGTGTTGACTTCCCTATTTCAACGGTGGGGTCGACCAGACATGGACTTATTCGCAACCAGCGAGAACGCAGCCTGTCCACTGTTCTGCAGCAGAGCAGGGTCGGTCCCGAAGTTGATAACCGACGCGTTCCTGTTGGAATGGACCAACGGGTTCTACTACCTATTCCCTCCAATTCCGCTCTTAACACGAGTGCTAGCCAAGATATCGCTAGACAGGACAAATTGCATACTAATTTCTCCATGGTGGCCGAGACAGCCTTGGTTCTCCCACTTACTCAATCTGTCCCAGGGAGATTATCTGCAATTACCAACTCGAGACGATCTGCTGACACAGCACCAAGGCAAGGTACTTCATCCGAATCTGCATCCCTTAAGCCTCACAGCATGGAGGATCAGATAACGACGGATACGGACCTGTCTGCCGCAGTTAGACATTTTGCTGGCAGCACGCAAACCTTTGACAAGACTGTCTTATGAGAGGAAATGGCAGGCTTTCTCCAGCTTTGTCTCGGCTTCGGGTAAAGACCCTGCAGCATGCTCGGTATCCACTGTCCTCGATTTTCTGCACTCGATGACCCGCGGACTGAAATTCTCGTCAATTAAGGTGTATTTGGCTGCAATTACGGCTTATCGCACAACTTCTACCAGCATGTCGCTATTTGTCCATCCCTTAGTGAAACAATTTTTGAAGGGATTAAAAAATTTATGTCCTCCAACGAGGAATATTACACCGGGATGGGACCTTCAACTGGTTTTGAAGGCACTAACGAAAGCGCCGTTCGAACCCATGGCGAAGTCAGACTTACGCCTTCTGTCGCTGAAAACCCTGTTTCTTGTAGCGATTACATCTGCAAGGTGCGTTGGCGAAATAGCCGCACTCAGAATTGATCCTCCGTATACTACCTTTCACAAAGACAAAGTCGTTTTGCGGCCAGATATATCATTTCTTCCTAAGGTCATTTCCGAATTTCACCTGGGTCAGGATATTATACTTCCAGCATTCTTTCCATCACCAACATCGGATGTCGAGAGACTTTTACACAGCCTCGATGTCCGTAGAGCCCTAGCCTTTTACAAGGCGCGTACAGAGCCCATAAGACACACTCAACAACTTTTTGTCTGCTACGGCCCACCGAAAAAGGGCTGCCCCGTGTCGAAGCAAAGACTGTCCTCATGGCTGGTCGACACTATTAAATTGGCCTATCAACTTGCCGATCGCGCTTTACCGGGCTCGGTAAGGGCACATTCTACGAGAGCCATGTCGACTTCGACGGCATTTGGCAGAGGAATTTCTCTATCGGACTTGTGCAGGGCGGCAACTTGGTCTTCACCCTCCACCTTTATCCGGCACTACCGCCTCGACGTTCGAGCCAGGGCGCAGAACGCTTTCGGGAGAGCGGTCCTATCATCGGTCACCATCTGACTACCGACACCGACCCACCTCCGGTAAGTCAGCTTGCTAATCTACCCATATGTGTGTGAAGCACAGAGACCACGAAGAAGAAGGACAGGTTGCTTACCTGTAACTGTAGTTCTTCGAGTGGTCATCTGTGCATTCACACAACCCGCCCTCCTTCCCCTCTCGGTGTCTGCATCGAGTTCGATGGATACCCAGGTGGAAATGGGATGGTCTGTTGTCTTTTTGTTTCTCTTTTTTTTTGAGACGATCTCGATTACATCGGGATCGAGACTTTATCTTTCGATCTTGTGGACATCGAGTTCGATAGTCTGTTTTTATTCTGTCTTTTCCTTCTAGACAATCTCGATTTGCTCGGGATTGAGACTTTTTTACTATCGATCTCGTAGTCATCGAGCTCGAGGGGGTGTAGTAAGCTCCTTTTTCCCTTGGATCAGCCTCGGTTCCGAGGGTCGCAATAGGCGGTCTCAGGGAACTGAGGAGACGGGCGGGAGCCGCGCTAAGGAGCACGCGCGAGGGGGAGGGGCTCCCGCCCAGTTCAGCTCAGCTAAAGAAGTTCCGATCGATCTCAGCGCAGGCGCAGAGAACCCATATGTGTGTGAATGCACAGATGACCACTCGAAGAACTACAGTTACAGGTAAGCAACCTGTCCTTTCAGTTACCCCTCCCCAATAGAAATTTGACATGGGATGGTGTCCAGCTAGAGAAATGGAGTTCAGACTTGGTTTCTTGACAGTAAGAGATGTAACAGGAGGCACTAATAATCCAAGCTATTCCTGGATAATTAGCTATGAGAGGCAAGTATCCAATGCATAATTTATCCATGGCTGCAAATTTAACCATAGTTACAGTGGAGGTGACTGGATTGCACACCATTCAGCACCTTGACCAGTTCCTCTGATATGGCATTGCAGGGGGTCCTGTGCTGTTACAGCTTTCTTTACAGCTACTGCCTCAGTTGCCATGGAGTATCATGTTTTTCACTAGTATTTGAATCTCCCATATCATTCATTTATTTTTACATTTCTATACCATCCAATAGGCAAACCTCTCTGGGTGGTTTACAAAGATCAAAACCCTATAAATACAATATAAAACATAATATAAAACCATTTGCATACAAAAATATAAAACAATTTTGCACATTAACAATAAAAATCCCAGGACCTGTTAAAAAACTTATCATATGCTGTCAAATTCCTGGGAGTAGGGGAAAGTCCTAACCTGGCTCTAGAAAGATGACAGTGTTGGTGCCAGGTGGACCTCACTGGGGAGACTGATTCATAATTAAGGGGCTACCAACGAGAAGGCCCTCTCCCTTGTTGCCATACTCTAAACCTCCCTCAGAGGAGGCACCTGGAGGAGGGCCTCAGATGATGATCGTAGTGTATGGGTAGGTTCATACCTGCACATGAAATGAAAAAAAATCCCACTGAACAGAGTGTGACATCTGTTTCGTGGCAACAGCATTAAAAAATGAGGCATCGGATACTGATAGGCAGTTTCCCATCATTGGGTGGAGAGTTCTGCTGGGTGTGGGGTTTTCCCCCTTCAGAACCAAAAATACAATGGTAAAGCACCTACATTCCACCAAGCCCCGCGCACCCTGATCTAGTCATACCTACCTTCCTCTGGAATACCAGCCGGGCATTCTCCCTATGATGGCTGGATTCAAGTGACATGTGGGACTGGTGTTCTGCAGGGAAGTAAGTACTCTTGGAAAGATGCTTCAGTGATTTTTCACTCATACAGATGTTTCCCATGCAGATATTATGGTCTGCCCACTTCCAGGAGAGCAGATCATTAGCGTGGGGGCCCAGCACTCTCCCTGGACTTAAGGCCGAGGGGCAGATTTCCCTCCAGTTAACAGGTTGGAGGAATCAGGTTTGCTCCTAGTTTGGGAATAGGAGCTGACATTAAGGTTTCAGAACAGCCTAAATGCACAGATTAAAAGAGGAACTGTGATTATTGGTCAGATATTTCAGATATTAGTCAGGTACTCCCATCAGCCCCCACCATTGACTGTGCTGCCTAGGGCTGATGGGGGTTGTAGGTCAAAACATCTCAAGGGCCACAATTTACCCACCCATGCTTTAAAGACAACCTGGAATCTGAACCGCAGTCCTATGTTGAATTCCTTCAATTCTTTTGCGTATGTATGCAAATGTCAGGGCTTTAGCATTTCATCCACACCCATTCTTCTTTGCCAACTTGTGCAAAAGTTGCGTTGGTTTTCCTAGGGATGATTCTGCTGCTCAGCAAATGTCCTTTTCCTGTTCTTCATGCTTCAGATCTGTTTTTGCTTTGTTTGTTTTTTATCCTGCCACTCCTTACCAATCTTGAATGCTTTCCATGTAGCTTCTGTGACCTTGGGGAAGAAGGAACACAGCCTCATAATTGCCTATGGCTGCAGCCATGGTGCATTGCTGGTTTCATACACGGTGACTGTCAATATCCATATAACTGTGCTACATCTATAGTGAGTCCTAGGACAACTTCTAGCTGCATTTGTGGCTTACACACACTACAGCATTCTACAGGACACCTGTGGTTTTCTATACTTCTATTTGGTCTCATTTTCCCCACCCTAAATTTGAAATGTTCTGAGCTTCAACCATCCCCCGCCCTCGTATACAAAAGTTTATTGATCAGCTTATTTGCTCTTTCTCTTGATTCACCGTGGGGTTGGGTATTTTGAATTCAAAAAATTAAAATATGTTAATGTGGTCAACTTAGGTGATGACAAGGTAACTTTGCTAACTATTTCTGAAATTGTGGCATTGTGCTTTACCCTTTCCTAACACCGCTTGGCATTTTCAGCACACTGTCCACTAGGACCAAAGAGCCCTTTCCTGAATTGCTATAGTCAGTTCTGAACCCGGTGACAGCTGCTATATTCCTTTCTTCAATGTCAACCTCCTCTCCTGGCTTTGACAGTTCCTGCCCCCTCCTGCTCGTGCCACACTCCCATCTTGCTTCAGGTGCCCTTCATATGGAGCCCTCATCCACAGCGAAAGAGCTTTTCCATGACTTTTCTATGATTCTATGATGTGCACCCACATGGCTGTGGGCTGAGTGCGGACGATACAGCCACGCGGGTGCCATCAGTTGCACGGTTGCATCATCCACGCATTGCCCTACCTAGTGACACAGAAGTGACCAGGGAAAGTGGCTGCTGTATGGCCAGTGCTGTTTGTGAAGGGCGCCTTAGAGCAGGGGTGGGTAGAAAGTAGATCTCCAGATGTTTTGGACTTGGACTCCCAACATTCCTAACTACGTGCCATGCTGGCAGGGGCTTCCAGGAGCTGAAGTCCAAAGTATCTGGAGATCTACCTTCTTCCCACTCCTGCCTTAGAGCAACCTAGGCTTTAAGACTTTCCCCTCCCATCTCCAGCAAGAGACATGCACAGTCCCTGATGCTATCCACTCACAGCTACTGTCCGAGCAGATTGCAGCAAGCTAGAAGCACATGAAAAAGGGCACCAACTCCCGTGTGTTTCTGAATGAGAGACAAGATGAAGCTCCTACAGCTGCTGCCTCTGTTATGTGGCTCACACGCTGGCTCAGCTTGTCTGAGCGTGGAAAGCTAAGCAGGGTCAGGCCTGGTTATTACTTGGATGGGAGACCCCTCCTCTAGTTTCCTGCACTGAGCAGGGGGTTGGACTCAGATGGCATTGTAGGCCCCTTCCAACTCTGTGGTCTATGGATCTTTGAATAATGTGATCCATTTCTGAAGATAGATCTTTCATAGCCATTTTCAGCCAGTGGGAAACTTTCAAACAGGGCAGAGAGTCAAAGCAGGTGGTTGTATGCTTGGCCTGGCCTACCGGACCGTCAGCTGCTATCCAGGAGTGTTGCAAAGCTGTATCTCACATCTCAGCCTACCCAGCCCTGTGGAACTCAGTGCCACATGAAGTTGTGATGGACAGTGTGGTGTCATGGCTTTTAGGATGATTAGACACATAGCAGGGATGGGTCTAAGCCAAAAGTATGTTGGGGATTAAAAGCAGGGGTGTATTCTGTATATATATATAGACTCAGGTCTATCTGTGAATGCAAACAGAAATAAATAAATCATGTTAATGAGAGGAAGATGGATTCCACAACTGCATGTCAGAGATAAAGGGCCTGGTAATCCAGTATGTCTCGCTTCTTTGCAAGCCAGCCTATTGCCAGCTGGAATGCTTTTGAATGTGTGTGTGTTCTTTTAAAGGAAGAAATAAGATTCCAGCTGATGAGCATCATTACAGGTAGAATACTATATGTCCATAATAACTACTAATGAAATAAAGAGTTCCAGTTGAATTTCATCCCCTTGCTCTTGTTGCTGAACAAACGCATTTACCTGTTGTCCTAGCAGAGTAGCCCCACATTTTGAATCAAGTGTGGATTATTCAGAGGGTAATGCAGTCGGGGCCGGTGGTACCATTAGGCCAACTAGGCAGCTGCCTAGGGCGCAGGGCTAAAGGGGGCGCCAGAAATAGGGGGGGAGGGCTCAAGTGGGAAGGGGGGGCGCTAAATATCTGATCTTGCCTAGGGCACCAAACTGCCTTGCACCGGCCCTGAATGCAGTCATTTGTGCTTACTGTGGGAAATTGTGGCCAATAGACAGTTAAATGTGATCGATTGATCCACTTGAGGCAGCACACCAGGACCCACCGTGGGCAAAACACCACACTTGCAGAGTAGACAATGGCATTCCTGTGTGTGTGGCTGCTCCACACTCCTGGTGCGACGCAGCTGTGTTGCTGAAATGCAGTTTCCTGGTTCTGTATGGTGCGGGTTCTAAGAGACCCTGTTAGCCTCCATCACAGCGTTAGGAGTAGAGACGGGGTGAGCATTTCGTTTCAGCTCAGCTCAGTTTTGATAAGAATTTAACAAAGTTAAATTGCAAAGTTCTCCATATTTGTGGGAGAAAAAGAAGTTGAGAATTAAAAAACTGAACGTGGAAGAAACTGAAACAACAGATTTGTCCATCTAGGCCCAGGGCTTTGAGTATTTAGCTCTTAAAATTCTGGCTTTGAATCCCTGTGAATTCAACCATGTTAGTGCTTAGTTAGGGTTTCCACCTCTTTCTGACAGGCCCCCCATCTTTAACAACTGTGTGGCAGGCAGGCAGGCTCATCAAAGTCCTCTCCATGCTGGGAATAGTTCCTATTGAATTCGGCTGGTGCAGATGGGTGAGAATTTCATATGTTTGTTTTTGATCAGAATTTATCAAAATTCTTGAAGTTCTTCATATTCGGGAGAGAAAGAACTTGAGATTTTTTAAAAAATGAATGTGGGAGAAATCAAAGATGACAAATTTGTCCTTCCCTGCTTAGGAGCTGCTGAAATGCATTGGTATAAGGTTGAAAGTAGATGTCTCTTCTTCACTGGGGTGTGTTTTAATATTAGTCTCTGCTTGTGAAGTTACAGTCAAGCCAATCTTTAGAAATGGGCTGCAACGCAGAGGGCTCAGATTTTGGAAATCTTCATTTCTAGGTCTTTCCAAAGGCTGCTTTAATGACTATGGTCGAATTGCAGGATTCTTCTTGTTCTCTTCCAATGGAAGAGGGATATTATTTGGTTTATTTCCTCCCTAACTCCCTCCACTGCTGTTTGTAATATTTGAATGAGCTCCCACAAAAATTTTACTTGCTACAGCAAAATCTGAGGGCTCCATCTACAGCTGAGAGATCTGAGGAATTTGAGGGAGGCCAAAAGGATTCTAATAACTAGTATGGTTTCTCAGTGCGATTCTGTTTACTACTGCAGGGGTGGGGAAGCTGTGGTCCTCTGAATGGTGTTGGACTACAGCTTCCATCCCCTTGATAGTTGGTCATGCTGGCTGAGGGCTGATGGGAGTTGGAGTCCAACAACAGCTGAAGGCCCACAGCTTCCCTACCCCTGCTCTACTGTGTTGTATTCTGGCACAGTAAATTAATTGTGCATTGCCCCCTTTAGCACAGCACAGCCAACAGGTTCCCCCCACCTCCTCATATCTTAGGTTAGGCCTTAGGTTAGACCAGGCAGCTTTATAACTCTGTAAATAAGGGTACAATCCTATGTATGTTTAGACAGGAAGAAAGTCCTACAACCCCCAGCATTCCCCAGCCATCTATGCTGGCTGAGGAATGCTGGGAGCTGTAGGAATTTTTCTCTGTCTAAACATGCATAGGATTGCACCCTAAATCAGTTAAGGTCCCCACAGCTGCATGGATCCTAAATTTAATAGCCAAGGTTCAAGGGATGACACATGTCAGCTGTTGTTTTTTACTCAAAGCAAACTTGGAGGGTCCTTCTCTGCTCCGATATTTCCTGTAAGTGTTTAAATAAGACACCTTAAATGACCCAGGACAGGGGAGAGTTGCACACCTGCACTTTCCATTGAAAGAAGATCCTGCCTCTTCTTGCACGATGCTAAATCTGGTTTAGTTCACTGGTTCCACTTTTTATGTCTGGGTCATACAACATGTGTTGTTAAGGGCTTTTCTACATGAGGCATTTATTATGCACTTGCCATTCCCTACCATCAGGGCCGGATTAAGAGCATTATGGGCCTGGTGCTGAGGATTTTGGTGAGGCTTTTTATGGAAATAAATAAAATGAAGACGCAATTTTATATTAAAACAAATTAAATATTTTAATTACCATTAAAGTGCCAAAACAGAAACATATTGAAAATATTTCTTTTTTTGTAAATAATAAGCTTGTTAACTCAATAAAACCGTTATAAATAGAACATTCACAACAACCATTTTTAAATAAACATAAACCATATAAACAATTTAAATATAAGTGTATGATGTTTGGCTCATAAAAATTTGTTCCTTAAAGTATTATTATTATTATTATTATTATTATTATTATTATTAAAGCATCATAATCAATACAGCCTGCGTTATGATTATGGTGCAGAGAGTAACTCTTGAAATAAATAGCAACCACTAGTTTTAAACACACAAACAGGTTATTCACTGAACTCTAACCTGCATTTAAACTAAATGAATCAAGCTGGTAGATTAAAATAAAATTACACATTAACTTTTCTTGCTTTTTTACTTGCAAATTCCTCAGTTGTAGAATCAAGCTTAAGCTCGTTCAGCAAACCATTTTCAATGCACAACAGAGAGAGCGCATTTAAATGCTCCTGACCCATGGAAGACCTTAGTTCATTTTTCACACGTTTTAATGCTGAAAATGAATGCTCACCACTGCAGTTGCTGACCATTAAACACAAATACATGCTGAGGGTCACAAATGTATTTGGAAATGCACCGACTAGAGATTGTGCAATCATAAACTTGTACATTTGTGTTTCTTGGCTCCCATGAATGTCTTGATTTGCAGTGGAAGATTGGTACATTTTGAAAATAGATGAAAACTGTACAATTTCGTCTGCAAATGGGTTCAAGATCTTCAGGATATTTTACACTAGTGTAGTGGCTCTGGAATGTAGACTATCAGCTGCTAGAGTGCATATTTCTGATACAGCCCTCTCAGCCCTGCCGTTAACCGGGCCGGGGTTAGGGCTAGGTCAGTGAGAAGGGGGAGGGGGTGTCAGGCAAGTGAGCAGGCCTCCTGGGGCCCTCCAGATGTTTTGCACTGCTGCAACCCCATAAGCCCCGACTATTGGTCATGTTAGCTAGGGCTTATGGGAGTTGTAGTCCAAAACATCTGGAGGGTAGCAGGTGGCCTCCCGCGGAGCAATCTTTTGATCAGGGAGTGTTTGAGGGTTCAGGCGAAGAAACAGGCCGTGCAGCGGCAGCAGCAGCAGCGGGGCCCACCCCGGGAAACGCCGGTCCGGCTGCCTGGCCCACCTGCAGGGGGGGCGCCGGCGCGCAACAGCAAGTCCCGCTCTCGAGCCCGGGGCAAGGCGCTGCGGACAAGGCCAGCCGTCTCCCTCCCTCCTGCCCTCGCTTGACGGCCCTTGGCTTCGGGCCCGCTGCACAGGCCAGACCACGTCACGGCGCTTCCCCCGCAGGGGCCCCCATGCTTCGGGCCCTCGGCGGGGCTTCCGTGTGGAGCGGGCTGGCGGCGTGCTGCGAGACACACCGACCGGGCCTCCCCCGTCCCCGCACAACAGCGCCGCCCCTCGCCCCCGGAGACGCCCCTCGGAAGGTGCCGCCTGCCCGGAGGGATCCCGCGCAGCCAAAACATACCGCGGAGCGTGGCCCTGAAGAGCGCGCAAAAGGCCGAATCGAGCAGGCGGCCGGAGAGGGGGGAGGCGGGCAGGCGGGCGGGCGCTGTGCCTCTGCCTCTGCCCGGGACGCACTGCCCGATTGCCGCCGGTGCCATGGGGTGATGGAGGCGGCTGGCCAACGCGTTCGTCACCCGCTCGCCCCGGCCCCCGCAGGCGGCAGCGCGTCCGGCTGCGCAGCGCAGCGCAGGGGGCGGAGCCAGGCAGGCAGGCAGGAGGCCGGGCGGGGCGGAGCTGGACTGGCCCCGCCCTGTTGGTGGCAGGGCGGGGCGGGGCGAGCGGCCCGCAAGCCTCCGGGGAGCAGGCTGGACAGAGGCGCGTCCCTATTGTGGGCCTATTTTGTGGTAGGGGCCTGGAGCTGCAGCTCCAATAGCCCCTATCTTAATCCGGCCCTGCCTACCATGGTTGTTTATGGGTTCTTTAGAATGATGCCGTGACTCTCCAGTTTTGCTTCTGTGTCTAAAGAGAACTTTCGGTGAGTTTATTTAGAGCAGGGAAAATACGGTACATATTTAATTGTAAAATGGAAAGAAAGTGAGATTTCCTCTCATATATTTGCACTATTCTGCTATACCACAGGGCCACCTAGAGGTTATGTAGCAGAAAAGCAGGAAAGGAAACACTTCGTGTAGCGCGCTCAGTTCTCAATTCTGCAACAGTACCAAAAGTAGATATAGCGGATTAACAACCTATTAACAGCCTCATGCAGAAAAGCTCTAAATGCATATAAGCAGCTCAACATATATGACTTTTCCCTCTTTAAATATCAGCCATGGAGTGAGGAGCAGTGTTGAGACTAGAGTGTGCATGACTTTTGTTAACCCTTTCCCCTGTGCATCCTGGTCCCACTGAAAATGCCCCCTCCCAAAGCTGATATAGGTGGTTCCAGGAGGGAAGCTCCCATTGGTATCAGTGGAAGCTGCTTCCTGGGCCTAATATCAACTTGTGGGGGAGGGGGATTTTTGGCAGGGCCACGGTGTGTGGAGAGGGTAACCCACCCCCAACAATGCACTGTAGTTCCAATCCTGCTCGCCACCCACATAGCTGATACTTAAAGGGGGGAAGTGCAGTTTATAAGCTTAGACACATTTAATGTTGCATGCAGTTTGGCTGCCTGCCTGCTGTTGTAATACAAGTCAGGCACCATTCTCCCTGTCTTCCTGTCTGTAGTCCTTTGTGGAGTTAAACATTATGGCTAGGGTAGGAAATCTGGTGCCCTCGAGATGTTTTGGACTATACCCAAAACAATCCCTTACTGTTGACCATGCTGGCTGGGGCGGATGGGAATTGTAGTCCAAAGCATTTGGAGGCTGCCTACCGTTGCATCTTGATGGTTCCATTTTGGCTAATTATATCTATTTAGATTGCCTTAATGAACATAGGAGGGGGCTGGGAACTTGCTTCTTTTAACAGTTAGCAAATACATTTAGCCTAATGTATTAGCATAGCCCCTTTCAGGTTAACTAAACATTAAAGATTGCAGTGTTCTGGAGCGAGCAAGACAATATGTCAACCGAACACAACTGCTGAATGCTAGATGCATTTTAGAGGCACAAAGAAGGAAGAAGGATGCTCTGTTTTGGGAACCCAGCCCGACTTTCTATCAAATAACTGATCTGAGATGCTGAGCACAAACTGCATTTCATTTACAAATGCTGCTAGCGGGTTCTTGATTGAACACTTTGAGCCTGAGCAGAATATTATTTCCTTTTGTATTATGAGAATCACTTATATTAACGCCTCCAGGTGATCGATAGGAGATCTTAATGCATACTAATAAAAAAGCTCCCCGTAACCCCTCTTAATTTCCATGAGACCTACCTGGTTCTGTGCTTAACCAGATAATTTTCATTGAACATGGAGCTGTGAAATGTAGTAATGCAGTTAGTTTTTTCCAGGCTAGATAGTTCAGAGTTGTGCTCACAAAATGTCTGCAAAAATAAAATAAAATCTATGCTAATGTATTTTTCACAGTTGTGGGTGTAAATAATAGGTGCATATGAGGCAAAATGCTGGCTCGTGGTAGCATCTCCTCATCTTGCCGAGTTATATTTATTGCTCCTCTGGGTTTTACAGCTATGGGGCTTCTCCTCCTGAATGATGATAAAAATCACTTCTATGAATAAGATATTGGATAGGTTGTCTGCATAAGGCACTTGTTTCATGATGGTGCTATACATACAATTTCCTTTTTATCTGCGTTGATATAAATTAGATTTCTCACCAAAATCTTTTAAAAGGGGAGCTTTGAAACAGGGTTGCCACCAGCTCCCCACCACTGCAGAGCTTCTGTATCTCAAAAGCAGTGTGCTGTAGACTTTGGTTATAGCACTTAGTCAACTGATGAACCCCCTGAAGCTCCACAAAAGAAACAACTATGCCTGCTTAGCTTTTTCCTCTATCTGAGTTCTTATCTGGGCAGGGGCTAAAGCCTCTGGAAGTTGGAACAGGCTTCCCCAACCTGGTATTCCAAAACATCTGGAGGGCACAACTCCCAGCATTCCTGACCGTTGACCATGCTGGCTGGGGCCGGTGGGTGTTGAAATGCAAAACATCTGGAGGACCACCCACCAGGTTGGGGAAGGCTGCTGTGGAAGATGGCAGGTTAAAGTGGGAATGATCCTTGGCTGCAGCCATCTCTTAAACATACTTACAGCCTCTGTCTTGTCCACCTATTATATAACTTTAAAAAAATATGTTTACATATGAAGCTTCCTTCTACTGAGCTAGTCCATCTTTCCCAGCCCTGTTACTTGAGGACCTTTCAATTGGAGAGGCTCGGGACTGAACATTATCTCACCCTTCTTGTTAAGAAGCTCAGGGCATGGGGTTGTTACCATTTACTCTAATAACCACCATGTCAGGCTAAGCAGAGACTATCCTGTGTCCCTCGTGGGTTGAGCAAGATTTTAAGGAAGGTCTCCCTAGAAATGCTGAATTATCAAAAAGGATGGAAGGATGTGTTACAGGGGGAATCATATATGTATGTTTAAATGTGGAATGATCAGTGCGGAAAGATGAGAGGCGGAAGAGAATGGCAACAGTGGGGATTATAGTGCTTTGGATCGGGAGACATACCAGGAGGAGTTGAAACTGTACTATCGATGGATCCAAAGTAATAATAATAATAATAATAATAATAATAATAATAATAATGTTTATTTACGGTCTACCGACCACACACACACACACAATACAAACAAGATATACCAGCTCTCAGTTGTACACTCAGAATAAAAACATACAATAAAACCGAATCAGGCAAGCATAGAAGGCCTAGTCAAAATAGCAACATTCAAGAATTTTGCAACTTCCTTAGTGATTAAATTATTTGAGCCATCAAGCAAAATGGATGGATCCAAAGTAATGTGTGTGGGGCGGGGGGGGGGGAGGACGAGACAACTGGAGAGAGGATGTTAGGATGTGTCACTGAGCTGAACTATTGCTGAACATAAGCTTAGTATATTTGCAATAGCTAAATAAACATTGAAAAGCAGTCTTTATATCCTAAAACTGCAGTGCCTCCATCAGTTGGAATCTTGTCTTAATTTTCTTGTATTATTGCAAACCACTCAGAGAACGGTTACTGTCCGACGATATATATAAGCACTGGAAATGAATACATTAAATTATTCTTACTGTATCCCATTAGGAAGAGACTATGTGTTTTAGCATATCATATTAAGAAGTGGTATATAATACTTGTGTAATTATTACTTGAGGTATCTGAGGAGACCATACTAATTAAATTAAGCAGCCATTTTAATTAATATTAGTTTTAATTTTAAATACTAATAAAACAAAAGTTTGTGTGTTCTTCTTGGGTTTTTCCCCCCTTCCCTTGCTAATGCCTAAGAACCAGAAACTGCATTTTAAGCAAACAAACCTTGTAATGCATACTTCAGGGTGAAATCTTCTCTCCTTTATTCTTTTGTTACTATGGTTACTATCCTAAAGAAGCCCTCTATGCACCATTAAAAAGGGTGCAAAAAGAAATGTGCACATTAAACCAAAGCTAAATAAAGAGAGCGACTGACCAGCAAGCTACACAAATAGAATGCATGAATGAGTGACTTTAGGGAAGTTGTTATTTCATATGCTACAGTGACAAATGAATTAAAACAGTTGGCCTGCATCTTACTTGTGTACCTGCTGGCTGCTTTTTAATGTACTGTGCCAAGAGTGCTACAACTGGAAGAATGACGATAGGCAGTCATCCTAAACATTTTCCAAAATAAAACAGTGGCTTCACTTTGATAGTAGTACCTCCTGTTCCCCCCCCCCCTTTTTCTTTCCTGTCCATAAAACAGCAGCTGACTTGTGGAACAACAGAGGGGGTGGTGAAAGGAAGCCAACCTTAAAAAGAATACCTGAAGAAGTGTGCTGGGGATGGTGGGAGTTGTAGTCTGACACATCTGGAGGGTGCCAGGTGGGGGAAGGCTGAGACAGAATCAAATGGAAGGAAATTGTAGGGGACTGGCTGTATGTACGGTAAGTGATGCCAAGATCCATAACAACATACAGCTGAGCTGAGCAGAGCTTGGCCATCCAGCTTATGGCACATGCGGGATCTTCTTGAGGCTTAGCTTTTGGTTCCAAAAATGTGGAGAGAGAGAAGAGATGTGAAAAATCTTGAAAATATGCTGACAGTATTTTCCTAATGTTCATAAATAAGAAAGGTACGGTGTGTAACATCCCGTGATCGAAGATAGGACGTCTGCCATCAGAACAATGCCTTGTGCGCCCCTATGACTTTCTACATCCTTTTCAATAAGGCGACAAGCTTTAACATGTTAATCAGTGCAGTTAATTCAAGTTTTAATTACAGACCAGAAATTGCCCCCAGGGGTCTCCTGCCATACAGGCCGCGCGCACACACACACACACACACACACATGCTCTCTCCCTCCTCCCTCCTTGAGCCAAAACTGATGAAAAAGAAACATGGGGGAAACTTTTCCCCATGTTGTACTCTAATCTAGCTAGTACTTTATGATAAAAGAGTGGAACTATTACGGTTTTAGTAGTAAAAATCACACGCCTGGCACAAATACTCTGGTTTCTCTTCAGATCGTATAAATCTTTCGCCTTCTTTTTTTTTTTTTTTTACAAGCCGGTATGATGGCTCCTGAATACATTCAACACTATGAAATGTATATTTATTTAATCAGCATGGAATAACATTTCAATCAGTAGCCTCTCTCTTCCTTATCATTAATTGCTATTGCTTTGTTCCTCATCCCTCTGCCTTGATGTGAGACATACTTTACATAGGACTTCCCCTGCCCTCCCCCTGTGCCCTCATTGAGGTTTCACAATATTTAGTTATTTATTTATTTATTAAATTTATATACTGTACAACTGGCAGATGCCCTTGAGGCAGTTTACAGTTATGAGAAAACAAAACAACAATAAATAACAACCAAAACAAATGTAACAATGAAAATATCAAATATTTAAATATTTAAAAACTCAGCAGTAAAGTTAATAATCAAGAGCAACAGATTAGAAATTAAATGCCTACTGGAAGGGGAAGGTCATAAACTGGCATCTAAACATATACAGTGAAGAGGCCAGGCAGATCTTCCTGGGAAGGGCATTCCACAGATGGGGGCCACTGCAGAGAAGGTTTTTTCCCTGGTAGCCACCAGGGATGGGGACTCGGACTCGAGGACTTGACTCGTGAGTCGGACTGAGTCCCCCCTCTGACTCGAGTCTGACTCGAGTCCCAATATTTTTAATGGGACTTGAGACTCGACTTGGGACTCGAGACCAAGGACTCGTCAACATCCCTGGGCTGTTGACGAGTCTTCTGGCTGTGCCAGAAGGAGCGCGATCACCAGTGAAGAGCGCATGGGAGGCGTGCCGCTGCTTGGCCACTATGGACAGCTACCAGGAGCGCAGCCCCAACGACGTGTTGAGATTTATTTTGATTGATGTGTTGTTGTGGGGGGTTAGGGGTAGGGTCAGACATTTTGGGTTTGGCTGCCTCTGCCTGCCTGTTTGGGGTTCCCAGCCTCCTCTGCCTGCCTGGTGACTGGTCTCTTCTTGACCAGTTCAACAGTTGAATTGTCCAAGACAAAGGGCACTGCCTGTCTGCCTGTTTGGAGTTCCCTACCTCCTCTGCCTGCCTGGTCTCTTCTTAATCAGTTCCACAGTTTGAATTGTCAAAGACAAACGCCTCTGCCTGCCTGTTTTGGGGTTCCCTGCCTCCTCTGCCTGTCTGGTTATTTTGGGTTTGTCTGCCTGGTCTGTTCTTGCCAAAATCAGTTGCAGAGTTTTGAAATAAAAAGGCACACTTGTGCCTAGAATTTATTTAAGCCACACATCTGAAGTAGCCTTATTTTGTTGGGGGGAAAACCCATTGATTTTAATAGGGACTCGTGGAGTCAGTTTTGGGAGTGATTCGGGACTTGGGACTCATGAGTCACCATTTTGGACCAAGGACTCGGACTTGGACTCGAGACTCGGGTCCAAAGACTCGTGACTCGACTCGTGACTCGAGACCAAGGACTCTTCAACATCCCTGGTAGCCACCCATCACACCCATTTTTGGTGGCAGCACCCAGAGAAGAGCCTCTTAGCAGTTGGGCAAGAACATATGGAGAAGGCACTTCTTCAGGTAGACTGGTCCTAAGCCATTTAGCAAGGATGTTGAAGAGTCCTTGGCCTCGAGTCAAGAGTCGAGTCACGAGTCTTTGGACCCGAGTCTCGAGTCGAGTCTCGAGTCCGAGGTCCAAAATGGTGACTCGAGTCCCGAGTCCTGAGTCACTCCCAAAGCGGCGGCCCATGGAGGGAGCGGGAGGGTCTCCGCGAGAGGAAGAAGAGCTGCCCTTCCTCCTGCGGAGACCCTCCCGCTCCCTCCATGGGCTGCCGCCGCCGCCGCCACCCCCACTTACCATGGGCGGGTCCTTCCCTCGTCCCTGCTCCTGCCGCCGCCGCACCCGGGATGCATTACGAGCCCTCCCTGGGTTCGTAGTTCTCCGCGGCGGCGGCGCGGCCCAATCTCGCTCTTCTGAGCGGCGCGGAGAGCATTCTCCGCACTGCTCGAGTCGCCGCCGCCGCCTGCCGCCGCCTTGCCACCGCTGCCTTGCCACCGCTCACGTCACCGCCGTCGCCGTTTCACCTCGCCACCACCCGCTCGCAGCCACCGCCGCCGCCATCGCACGCCACGCCGCGGCGGAAGTGATGACGGGACCGGTGCGGGCGGCGGTGTGCGATGGCGGCAGCATGATGGTGGCTGCGTGCAATGGCGGCGGCTGCGTGCGATGGCAGCGGCAGCTGCGTGCAGGTGGTGGCGAGGGATACGGCGACAGCGACGGCGGTGACATGAGCGGCGGCGGTGGCGGGCGGCAGTGGCGGAGTCCTTGGGCTCGAGTCCCAAGTCGAGTCTCGAGTCCCATTGAAAAAATTGGGACTCGAGTGGGACTCGAGTCAGAGGGGGGATTCAGTCGGACTCGCGAGTCGAGTCGTCGAGTCCGAGTCCCCATCCCTGCCATTTAGGGCATTAAAGGTCAGCATTACTGGACAAGAGATATGTAAAACACCAGAATTAGCTTTGTTGAATATGTTTGTGAATGAAAATAGAGATGTAAAAGAGAAAACGTTAATTGGCTATTTGTTGACAGCTACAAGGCAATTAATAGCAAACAACTGGAAGACAGCTCGAATGCTGACATCTAGTTGGAAAAAGAAAATATGGGATATAGCAATCAATGAAAAGTTGACACAAAAGTTAAGATTGTATAGAGGAACAAAGAAAAAAGATACTTTTAAGAAGGATCGGTGACAGTACATAGAGTACTGTATGAAAAAAAGATTCAAATCGATCAATGTTGATGGAAGGAAATAAAAAATTGTGGGATTCATGAAAAGAAGTAGTTTATAAAGAAGTGAAATGTAATAATCTAATGTGGATTGAGTGGAGAGGGATTGGGGTGGGTTTATGTATTAATATTTATTAATTTATTTATTATATTTATACCCCACCTTTTTTCCTGCAAGGAACCCAAGGTGGCTTACAGAGTCCTTCTCCTCCTCCTCTCCATTTTATCCTCACAACACTCCTGTGAGGTAGGTTAGGCTGAGAGTCAGTGACTGGCCCAAAGTCACCCAGTGAGTTTCATGGCTGAGCGGGGACTAGAACCCGGATCTCCAGAGTCCCAGTCCTTTATTTGTTGTTGCTGTTGTAGTAGTAGTATGTATTTTGTTTTTTTGGAAATGTAATAAAAATTCAATTATTTTTTTTTTAAAATGGTCAGCACCAACAGTTTGAATTGGGCCTGGAAACTGGCAACCAATGCAGTTGAAACAGCACTGGAGTATTATATTGAAACCAGTCAGTTCCAATAAGCAGCCTTGCTGCTCTATTCTACACTAATTGAAGTTTCTAGACTGCCTTCAGAGGTAGCCCCATGTATAATGCACTGCAATGATTCAGGTGGGAGGCTCCAGTTGCATGGAGAATTGTAGCCAGGCTCTCTCTGCCCAGGTAGGGTCGTAGCTGGTATATCAGCCAAAGCTGATAAAAGGCACTGTGTACCACTGAGGCTTTGAGGGATAGAGCCGGATCAATGAGCACCCCCAGACCCCCAGGGCAGGCTGAATTCCACTTAACCAGGCAGATGAACCACCTGCTAACAGAACCTCCATCTTGTCTGGATTGAATTTCAGTTTATTGGCCCTCATTTAGCCCATTACCAAGTCCAAGCAATGGTTCAGGATAGTCCCAGGCTCACCTGCATTTGATGAAAAGGAGAAGAGTTGCATGTCATCCTTATATTGATGACACTTCCCTCCATCCCCGGGGACAACCTCTCCGAGCAGTTTCATGTTAATGTTAAAAAGCATGGGGGACAAAATTGAGCCCTGAGGGGAGACCACAGTGGAGTCACCACAACACAGAACTCTAATCCCCAGGCACCACCTTCTGCTAGTGCTTAGCTAATCTTACATATAATTACTGCCTTGATAAATGGTAACAAAGTGAACAAATTATACTTTTAATAGGGAAGAGTCTTAATTTTTATGCTAATAAATATTAATAAAGGAATATTAATAATATTATCAATAAAACAACAGCAACAAAAATAATGGAAAAGTTTGCCCCTTCTCCGTCCCCACTCCAGTCATTGTCCAGCATTTCTACTATACCAAGGCTCTCCAACCTTGGGTCCCCAGATGTTTTTGGCCTACAACTCCCAGCTGGCTGGGGCATGCTGGGAGTTGTAGGCCAAAAACATCTGGGGTCCCAAGGTTGGAGAGCCCTGTACTGTACCGTCTTCCCCAACCTGGTGCCCTCCAGAGGTTTCGGACTAGAACTCCCTGAATTCCTGACCATTAGCCATGTTATCAAGGGCTGATGGGAATTGTAGTTCAAAACATCTGGAGGGCACCAGGTTGCCTATCCCTGCTATTATACCCAAAGTAACCTAGAAACTTGCAGGCTGAATACATGAGGAAAGCTGTGTAAATTGCCCAGAGGTCCGAAAATGTTTTGATCCAGAATTTGGTCTTCTGATCATCGGGTACAAAATAATAAATAGGCTTCGGTCTATGAATCAATGTCCATGGGTCCCTCTTAGAAGTCAAGGCGGTTTAGCCTGACTTTAAGCAATAGTCGACCTTCCACGTTGCCCGGGTTGCATATAAAACTGCCGTCCGCATGGTTCAGAACTGCACAAGCCACCTGAACCTCATGGGCAGAGGCTTTATACCCCACTTTAGTGATGTGTGAGCAGCCGCAGCTCCTGCTGTGTTAAGGTCTCATCTTAAATAGTGCTCGCGTCAACTGATGTACGCACAACTCAGCTGGATTCGTTAGAGCATGGCTGATCAACAGCCGCAGAGGATTCATCCCATCTTTCAAAGAATGCTGTAATGGTACGCACATTAGATAAGCCTCTGCAATTTATTCCCATTGCTTCAAAACACGTATTCACTAAATGGTGGATGAAAACTGAAAGGATAGCATTTGTAAAGCTGAAGATTAATGGTGGTCTGCTTAAAAAGAAAAGGAATCGCACATAATGACTAAAAGCAGAACATGCATAGAATGAAAAGCAGACTACTGGGAGAACCAACTCTTGGGTCCATATGCAGGTAAATATAATTATGCGTTACTATAAGCAACCATTTCATACCTTTTTCCACTACTGAAGTGGGGCTCTCAAACACATAATGTAGACCTCCGAGTAGAATGGAGGGCACTTCATGTAGTGGAGATGAAATGTTCCTTTTGTGATGCAAACCTGAAACTGGTGGAAGTGCACCCGGCAACATTCATAAACCATTTCAGATGTGGAGCCAAACCCGTGTGAACCCACATCCTCCTGTTCCAGCAACAACAATTAAGTGACTTTAAGATCAGGAATGAGCGTTTCTGCTCATTTTGAGGCTTCCCCAAGGAAGCGATAAATCTCCCTTGTGTCAGCGATGGTCCCGCTTGCACAATGGAATTGGCGTGGGACCCACCGCTTGTGGAAGGGAATTGGCAGGGCCATAAGTGAGATTCAAAATGTGATGGGAAATGTCAAAATGGACAATTAAAAAGAAATGCTAACTTTCCCCCCAAAACCAAGCCTTACTTTTTGCATTTTAGCTTGGAATCCTCACTGAGAAACTATCAAAATATTCATCTCATTTCACCATTTTTTTATTTCTAATATTTGGTCCTGCCTTTCTGTGAAAAAAAAAATCAATGAACAAATATTTTTGAGAACTAAGATTGCTACTCTGGTTCCAGTGTGTGTCTGAAAGCCACAAATGTCACCCCTTTCACAATCTCTCTCTCTCTCTCTCTCTCTCTCTCACACACACACACACACACACACACTTGCACACAGGGGCCCAGACACCCTGTGGGGCCCATCCACACAGACACCCAGGGATTCTCAATCCCTCTCACACACCCATTCCCCTCCACAGCTTAATAGCAATGTTATTTTTGGTTTCCAATTACTGAAAGGGAGGAAAACAATAACTCTGTATTTTTGGAGGGGAGAGCTGCCAGAGGGAGAAAGTAAAGCGATTATTTTATTTTATTTTTTGCTCTTTTGCCTTTTGCCTGTAGGCCTGTTATTAAAGTCCAGTCCAGCTGCTATTCCTAATGCCACCAAAATAAGCACGGGCAGAAAAATTCAGACAGGGCAACAGAAGGGAACAGAGTAGAAGCAGCAAAGAGATGGGATTACTGAGCCCAAGCACATCCTTTTCAAGAATGATCCATTTTGAGATATGAACAAAATACACATATCTCCACTTCATGTCTTATATAGCTCTATATTTCAATAGTAATGCTCTTCATACTTTTAGGCTGTTGCAATCCTATGCACACTTACCTGGGAGTAAGTTCCATTGAACTAAATGGGGCTTAATTCTGAGTAGATATGTGTAGGATTGCACTATTATTATTATTAGTAGTAGTAGTAGTAGTGGTGGTGGTGGTGGTGGTGGTAGTAGTAGTAGTATTTTTACAGTTAACACTGTTGACAATATTTATATTTCAACCAAATAAAATTACACCCCCATTTCCACCACATGCTCAAAAATCAATTGTAAACATATCTTTGAACCTCAAATGGATCAAGTTCACCAAACACCAACAAATGAGGGTGGGGAGGAAGGGGCCACGCAGCTGCAGCTACCGCTCTCTCACTTACTCTCGATTCCAGGACTGCGACTGCTCTGGTGGCAACGCCCATTAGCATGCCTCCACTCCGAGGAATGGGATTCATTCCCATGGGCAAGAGGCAGAGTGAGTGGAGGCTGGACCCTTGGCATTTTCTGTTTGTTTATTTTGTTAAAAAAAATTCTGCATCGAAGGAGCACCTGGAAGATTGCCCATTGCAGCTCCGCCTCTGGCCACCATTCAGTTTTGTCTCCTGTTCCGAGCATGTGGGCTGAGCGCACATGCCAGCAGGGGCGGATCTACTATGAAACTAATGAAGTTTCAGCTTCAGGGCCCCTAATCCCGGAGGGGCCCCAGAAGCAACTTTAGTCCACATTGCTTAAAAATGTTGGGTCTACTGTATAAGAAGGGTTTTTATAAAAATAATAATAAAAAGATGTAGTGGTTTAATATTTTTTAAAAAATGTGGTGATCTGTCATGGAACAACCCCACTGAAGAAGATAACAGTGGTTACCCAGACCTCGTTGCTGGTTGCCAAGGGGCCCCCATAATAGTTCAAGCTTCAGGGCCCCAAAAATGTAGGTCTGCCACTGCATGCCAGTTCAAAAAAATAATGCTCCCACAGGCCAGGAGTTTCCTAGGTGGACCCAACCAAGCTCAGCACAGCAGAAGCGGCCGGCAGCGTAATTTGCTATGGCTGCCGCCGTGCCGCAGAAAGCCAAGTGGGGGTTTTTTTGTGTGGTGGTGGTGGGTTTCACAGCAGGAGAGTAGGGGGAGTCACACCCTGAAGGACCATTGATGCCCACTTCCTCTGTTCAAACTGCCATTTAAAAGGAGAATGTGTGTGTGTGTGCGCACACACATGCGTGCATGCGTGCATATGTAAACATATAAATATAAAAGTATTTTCAAACGTGTGGTTACCAGAACTGAACTGGCTGCAATCCTACAATTTCCTAGTTCCAAAGATTCCTTCTAAGGACAGTAGGCTTGGAGACAGTGGCATCGGATGCAGAATCCAATTGACTGTGGGTCAAACCGCCACATGTACCGTAATTATAACTTAGCAACTCCTTCTCCATTGCAAAATATTGTCTGAAGGGAGGTGCTTTTTAGTGAAGGAGGCAGCGAGGAAACAGATGCATACCGCTTCTCCTGAAACTTTCAGAAACTGTTTTTGACTTGTGTTTGTGAGATAAACATGGGTCAGGAATACAAGGGGGTGGAGGAGTAGCTGTTGGGGGGAGTTTCAGGGGGGAAGTGGCTGGCAGGGGAAGGGTTAAACCTCCTTTCCCTTTTCTGCTGCAAAGGGCCCCTTTGCAATGGAGAAGGGGTTGTTAGTCTAATGTTCCACGTGGCTGAGGACTAGTGTATAGTTTGGCCCTGGTCAAAATCCTGATGATTTTGGCGTCCATTTTAACACATACAAAGTTCCTAGATCTGCAGAGAGCACTCAAAAGTCTATACTAGCAAAGAAAATTACAAGAGCAACAAGTATCAGTCACTCCCTATAGTAGCATCAGAAGAACTGAGCTGCATCAGATCTATAGCAAATGAATGTAAGTATCCCTACTTCAGCAGAAGAAATCTTAGCAAATTTGCCTCTTAAAGAGGATGGGTTAAAGCAGTGTTCTCCAACCTTGGGTCCCCAGATGTTTTTGGCCTACAACTCCCAGCATGCCCCACCCAGCCTGGCTGGGGCATGCTGGGAGTTGTAGGCCAAAAACATCTGGGGACCCAAGGTTGGAGAACACTGGGTTAAAAGGTACAGGGGCAATATGGCCTGCCCTGAAAAGAATCCAAGGCGAATTATGAACAAATAACACGAATTATGAACAATTCAAATGTTGTAGCATGTCAACCCAGAATGATTTGTTTTGGGCATGCCAGTCTTTGTATAAGGTATAAAAACCATGCAAGTGGTGATTAAATTTCACCAAGCTACAAAAACATACCTGAAACCTGATTTGGGGCAACAGTGTTATTGTTGTTGTTTTTAAATGTTGCTACATTTAATCTAGGAAAATCGCTGAAGCACATACATTTATCTGTGTTTCATAAAGTATCTGTACCAACCATAATTCCCTATTTGCTTAATGTCAATTAGTGTCATCCCACAGTTATCACACAGCTGCCAATGCAAGTCTGCAGAGACAATAAGACAGTGTCAAAACTAAGAGAAACCATGTCAGTACAAATTATGTTGCTGTTAAAACAAAAATGGAATGAAATACAGAACATGATTAAACTAGCATAAAGGATAAGCCCTAAAATGTCGCAAGAGTGAGAAACTTTCTTGTTAATTCTTCTGGGCTAATAATAAAATAGTAAGAATATTTGAGGTAGGAGTCCTATAAACAAACACTGTGAGCCTCTTAAATTACCACCATGATATAACACTGTGGGAACCGCACTCTTTGTCAAAGGGATTGTTTGAATTTTCTGACAGAGCTCCCAGCACAAAGTCAGGCAGGTCAATGGGAAATGACAGGGAGCTTGTGGCATACTTGAAGCACTCCCTTCCCCGCCTCACTCCCAGAAGCATTGCAGAATCCCAGGCAACTGATCCATTGACCCCTAGCATTCAACACTAGCCTGAAAGACAGGCAGCCATTTGTGTTCGACTGCCTTCGATATTTTTCAGGGCAGGCTATATTCCATCTCTTGAGTCAATCAAAGCATACATGGAAGTGGGTAAGAGTGCTGGATCAGTTTGCACCTCCCTCTGCTATGCTTTAATCAGGAAAGAACCACGTCGGCTGCTTCTCCAAGGTCACAAGAGCAACCTTGGAGAAGGGCTTTGGGGGGCATTCCGTGGGCTGGGAGAGGGGAGGAGACCAGCGGCGCCAAAATATGAGGCATCCTGGTGGCATCTGACCTCCTTCCCTCCCCCTCCAAAGTGCTGCACTTCGATGGCTGAAATAGGCCATCTAAATGCTTTGCGAGGTGGGAGGAGCATGGGGGTGACCTTTGCGCTTCTCCCACCCTGCATAGGACCCCCGTAATCCTCCCAAGGTCGGAAGATCGCAGGCATCCCCATAGGATTGTGCCCTAAGATGTCCAGCAGAACCAACAGGGGTGACTCCCACTGTCCATTTCCCAGTATGGGTCATCTATCTGGATTGCTTTTGTGTTTTCTCTTGGCACTTTTTTTGAAGAGGAAAGGTGTTGCACTCTCTTTGGGGATTTCATTTGCATTGTTTCAAATGTAGTTTTAATTGGCTTTAACATTATACCCCACTACTCTATAAAAAAAAAAAAAAATCATCAAGGCTGCTTACAACAAATTAGCCCCAATAATAGATCCAAAGGTATGTGTAGAGCCCAGTATGTTGATCTGTTTCCAGAGCACCATATTCCACTGGAATCTGACTTTCACAGATCATAGCTTGAATTGGCTGCTAAACTGCTGTCTATGGGAATGGCTGTAGCTTCGTGGTAGAGAACATGCTTTGCATGCAGAAGGTCCCAGGTTCAGTCCCTGGAATCTCTGGGTAGGGTTGGAAAAAACTCCATCTGAAACCTTGGGGAACCACTGCCAGTCAATGTAAGACAGTGCTGAGCTGGATAGGCCAACGTTCTCACTCGGCATAAGGCAGCTTCCTATGTCTATAATCAGATGGTTCACTGGGGATCATGCTATATTGGAATGACTGTTTCCTGTCATCCTCTTTGGGCAGAGAGCTGAAAATGAGGAGCAGAAGCACCACTGACTGGGTTCAGACAAAACAATAACCCATATTCAAGGGCTGAGTATGGGTTGAGTGTGGGTTGTCGTTAAACAGTGGGTTGTATGTTGGAGAGGATGCCAGGAAACTGGCACCTATGTTCATATGTGGTGGAGTTGTAAACATGTACAGAAATTTTGGCAAATAGTATTCAAAGAGATAAATGAAATAACTGGGGTAAACCTAGAGCAGTGATGGCGAACCTATGGCACGGGTGCCACAGCTGGCACGCAGGGCCCTCCCTGTGGGCACTCGAGCCATTGGTCACCAGATCGCGAAAAGACTGTCCCCTTCTGCAAAACACTAATTATTTTGTTCTTTCTCATAGTGTGGAACAGAATGATTTTATTCTAGAATTCCTGTTACAGAATTCTTTTCTACATTGTTATCACATTTAAAAGATTTTGAAGAATGATGCACAGAGCATGGCTTGGATGTAAAGCCCTAACAGTTGACCTGAGTGCTGCATGTGTTGCTCTCAAACTAACGAAGTATGAGCCAAGGTTTGACAAATTATCAGCATGCAGCCAATAGCTAACATCACATTAATTGTGCAAAAGCATGCCCAATGCAAACTTTTACCTAATGCAGTGTTTACAGTCCAAGACATAAAGTGTTTAAAATGTGTTAAGCACATTTAGTTTTCTTGTTTAACTTGCTCATCCTAGTACAGGTTGACTTTTACTTTTACTAATTCGACACCTGTAGAAGCAGGGAAAGGACCCCGGGGTAAAGCTTGCCCCATACAATTTCAGTCTGGCATATCATCATATTACAAGTTGAGAATCCCTTATCCAAAAATACATGTGCCTAATTATTTAAAAAGTTTGTATAAATTCCCTTCAGGCTATGTGTACAATGTAGTACTATAATAATTTTTTGAGTTGATTTTTTTTCAACAAAAAACTGTTTGTATCATTGAAAGCTCTGTTATTGTGTTTTTCTGTAAAGACAAAATACGTTAATTAGTTCAGACAACTGTATGAGTTGTTTTTCTAAAACTAAAACCTCGGTATTCAGGTTTAATTGCAGTGTTGGCACTTTTGAAATAAATAAGTTGGTTTTGTGTCGCAGTTTGGGCACTCGGGCTCAAAAAGGTTCGCCATCACTGACCTAGAGGTATGTCCTAGTATAGCATCACTATCATTTTATGATAAGGTTTATTGTACTCAAGATACTAAAGATTTAATTACAAACTTCTTGACAGCAGCAAGGTTAATGATACCTAGAGAATGGAAAATGCAATGTGATTATCAAATAGAGGAATGGTATAAAGAGGTGTGGGATATTGCTATTAATGATAAATTAATGTCTAGTATTAAAGTTAAAAGGGGATTATTGAATTGAAATGACTTTAAAGATATATGAAGAGCATTTGTAGATTTTGTTTTATTAAGTGGGAAAGGGTGTACACCTTCACAAGAGTCATTACAATTTTGGAAGGTTGAATAGTTATGTAGTTATTTGGTCCCGGTGGGTGGGTGCACTTATTATTATTTGGGGTTTTTTATGTGTTTGTTGTATAATTTGTATGTTTATATATTTTGTACCTTATATGTTAAAATTTAAATAAAATTTTGGGGAAAAAACAAAGAGTGGGTTGTTGTTGAAATATGGGTTATTGTGTTGTCTGAACCCAGCTGCACTAACAAGCCATGGCTTGTTAACCACGAACAACCCATGAGGAGAATCCATGGTTTGTTGTTGGGTTGTGAGCTGTGGGTTGTTCACCATGATTTGTTATCTCAGCTGCGTTCAGACAACACAATAACCCACATTTCAACAATAACCCACATTTCAACAATAACCCATGGTTCAACCCATACTCAACCCTTGAGTGTGGGTTATCGTGTTGTCTGAACCCAGTCACTGTGTGAAGTATCTGTCACTTGGCAATGCGATTTTGGAATGCATGCGGGGGAATCTATTGTTTGGATTTCACACTTGTACATTTTGCTGTGTATGTGCCCAGTGTTGAAATATTTGGCATATTCTCTTTCTTTCAAAGCAAATGTGGACCAAGAATGAGAGAGCACAACATGGTAAACTTAGTTCTCCTTTAACTACCCCGTCATCCCCCACCACCCAAAAGTGTGACTGAGAGGGTGCAAGCTATGCAAAGAACCTGATGGAGATATCGATTTGAGGCAAATGAGACAACTGATTGAGCCAAATGACATTGTTTAAATATCAGTTCACTAGCACTCAATGGGTGTGTTTGCATGTCACGCTAAGCCACCTTGCGAATAAGCCATGGTGGGTTCGTTGAACAATCCGTGGTATGCCTGACAGGCGATCAAGCTCACTGTGGCTTGTTCTCCCCTCTTTCCCCCTCAGTCCTCCAGTCGGTATCCCAGTGTCCTTCATGGCAGAACCCATCTTGTCTCCCCCTCCCCGCTCCGATTGCTACCCCTTTTCGCTCACCACTGTGCCTTTGTAAAGTTTTTCGGAGCCTCAAAAAAGCACAACTGGGTTCACATTTTTTTCCAGCACCTGCAAATTATTATTTTTGTTGGTCTTTCACAAGTACACAAGTATGCTCTTACAGCTGTCCAGTATGTGTAGTCTTGCCTGGTCTTTCCTTGTCTGTTTCAATGGGAGCGGCGAAGTGGAGCAGGCAGCAGATTGACAAGGCAATATTGCATAGAGGCAAATGTGTACACAGTTGCCAGGGACCAATTGCCAGTTGTCAACTGAAAAACACCAGTAAAGGGGGGGGGCAGCAAAAGAAGGTGCACAAAGGGGACGACGACACAATATATCCCTCCTAGGAATGAACTCCCCCAGATTTTAAGTGTTGAACTGAAACTTCTTAGTGCCCTCCACCTTTTCAACACTTCCCCGAGTCTCCAGCTACTCCAGAAAGAGGAGATTTCCCTTCCCCCGGCCACGTGCAACTGTGGGCGGGGAGAATTTTGCGTGCGGAGGAAAGGAGAGTGAGACCGCTATGGGGTGATCTCACCCTCCAATGAGATGCAAGGGTGGAGCGTGCAGGACCGTTATTAGGCCCGCATGCCCACACTCTGGGCTCTTTCTTTTGCACGCAAATTTAAGGGCTGGGAAGTACATGGAGGGGAAATTTGTGCACATGCAGTAAAGGAGCAGTTAATGCAGGTGGGCAAATTTCCCCTCCATTTACTTCCCAGCCATTAAATTTGCATACATTTCTGCAGTTTGTAAAAAAAAAACAAAAAAAAACCTGTCCGGGAACCACAGTAACCGCAGCAGTAAGTACTTCAAAAAGGAGCCGTGAAAAGGTGGAAGGAGTTAATATCTCCCCTTTCTGGAGTAGCTGGAGAGTCAGGGAAGTGTTGAAAAGGTGGAGGATACTGGGAAGTGTCAGTTCAACACTTAAATCTGAAAGGATCACATCGCCAAGGGAGAGATGTTGTGTCCCACCCATTTTTGTGCACTTCCTCCTTTGGCTTCCCCCCCCCCCGACATTTTCGGCGGTTCTGATTTACACTGCCGGGTTTCTCTCTTCTCTTACTGTTATTTCTCCCCTGGTCCTTCACAACTGTGTGCAAATTAGCTGATAGGCAATCTCGTCGTGTCAGTACTCATATCGTATAGTGGTAAGTGTGCACTTGCGAAAGACCGACAAAAAAGATAATTTTTTAAAAATTATGATCCCAATTGTGCATTTTTGAGGCACCACCACCCAGGAAAAAAAGCCAGGGAACAAGTGACTGCGTTCACAGGATGATGGATTGTCATGTTGTGCGAACCAGGTCACTGAGTCAAGTTAGATGAAGAATGTCATATACCTGGAAGAATAAAGGGAAGCAGGTGCAGCGAAAGGGAAAATCCCAAGCTGAGAAAAGGAGCTGCATGCAAAATTGGGAAGAGAGGGCCAGCTCACACATTTCAGATGCTGGCTCCCTAAGGATTGACATCTGTATGGAAACATGTTTGTCACATTCACATGTTCTCTTTGAATGTCTTGCGTGTACTCCTAAGAAATCCTGCGTGAGAGAGGAGCCAGACATACAATAAGTAGATGGTAAAATAGGCAGTTAGAGAGAAAATGCAAATAAGACCAGAAAAAGAACTGGTAAAAAGAGGGAGGAATATTTGAATGCTAGCAAGAAGAAGAAAAAAAATGAATGAATAAGAATGCAAGAACAGATATGTGCTATTCTAATGATTAAAAACATTGGGAAATGCCCAGTGGTCAGATTTATGGAATCAGATGATGATGGCTGGAAAATGTATTGTGAATTTAGAAGTAAATTGAGCTTTTTCAGAATTGCACCAGTTTAACATACTGTTTTTAATTAATTTCAGTTTAATTATCTCTCCCCAACTTGTCCTGCTTTAATCAACTGGTTTTTAGTTAAATAATAAGTCCCCCGCGTGTACTTTACTTTCATTTTGAGTGTGGCTTACACTTAACTTAAACCTACTCCCAATCAAATAGAAATAAACAGCTGCAAATTACCTCTCAAAGGAAGGTTGTCCTCCCATGGATGTTCACAACTTTAACTAAAGCATCTTGAATTTATATCTGTAGTTAACAACAATGCAGTAGCCGCTGTAGACTAGGCCTGCTTGAAAATGGATGTAAGACCTTTTAAGTCTGTGGGCATTTTTTCCAGTGACTGAAACTAGGGGACCAATATATTATGGGTTAAAATCACACATATTACAGGGAGAGATACTAATAATTACTTATCTGATCCCTGTTTTCCACTAATGGATACATTTTCAGCAGGACTGGAACAGATGTACTTGAAGTGCAACAAGGCCTAACCCTAACCCTTTAGGCAAAATCCAATAGAAATCTTCCCCAATCTGACACCATCCAGATGTGATGGACTACAACCCCCATTATCCCCAGCCAGTCGATTGGCCAAACTGGGTATCCTACCCTATGGCCAGGAACTGAGTACCTTTTCCTGGGGTGCGTTTCACTCTCTTTGACATAGCCTCCACTTTAGGGCTGGCTCCAATGGGAACCACTCAGCTTATTAGCCCTTGAAGACTCACAGCTGAGCGTGTGAATTGACTATTAGATTTGTAATACTCTGTTCACATTTTCAAATCACCACCGGGCGCTACAGGGATCAAGCAATTCATGTATGAACTATCCCTAAGACTCAGTCACATCATCACTGAGGTCTCGTCATGCCGTGTTATAGCATGGGGAAGCCCTATGCCAATGTCCCATGTCTTGGATGGCCTCTCCAAACCCGGTCTAATTTCTCCTTTATCTATATATGGAATATACAGTTAGCAATATTCTCTCTTTCTGTCATGCTCTGTGTCCCCAACATTTTGTCAGATGCTAGCATAGTAAATCTGAAATCGTGTGCCATGGTAGGCTAGGGTGCTGTAATGCATAATGTGCTATAAGAAATAAATGAATAATGCAGTTAAAGTCTCCTGTGAACTACCCACAGAGGAGGCTGTTTGTGTTTGTAAAGTAAACACAGGTGAAGGTATAAGCAGTCACGGGGGGGGGGGGTAGCAGTTTGGGAGGGGTAGGCAATTTACATCAGGAAAATGATGCCACGGTAACCAGTTAAATCGCCACTCCTTCAGTGCCAAAGATTTGATTCAATTCAGCCCCCTGCCCTGCAGCTGCTTTGAAGGAAACATTAAAAGACAGGAGATTTAATTATGGATCTTCAATGTGTAGTCTAGTTTGGCCCTCAATGAGCAGAAGTCTGGGCAACACTGCCTTAGTATGACTGAGAAATAGGAGTGAGGATGGGCTCTGGGGACAAAGAATGGGACTCTGCAGGTAGTGACTGGCTTAGTTCTCATTGACATGTGCGGGAGAAAGTAAATGGGGCTGCCTTCCCAAACACAACAATTGGGTTCAGACAACACAGTAATCCAAATTGGTTGCTGAACCGTGGGTTGTCATTGAAATGAGGGT
This sequence comes from Shinisaurus crocodilurus, assembly GCA_021292165.1. Taxonomy (NCBI): domain Eukaryota; kingdom Metazoa; phylum Chordata; class Lepidosauria; order Squamata; family Shinisauridae; genus Shinisaurus; species Shinisaurus crocodilurus. The sequence goes on from CM037879.1 coordinate 200,860,709, forward strand.
TATCATGTTGCCTGAACCCAGCTGAGATAACAAACCATGGTGAGGCGAGCAACCCACAGTTCACAACTCACCAACAAAGCATGGGTTCTCTTCATGGGTTGTTCGTGGTTAACAAGCCCTGGCTTGTTAGCGCAGCTGGGTTTGGACAACATGATAACCCACATTTCAACCCTTGAGTGTGGGTTATCATGTTGTCTGAACCCAGTCATTGTCTTCATTCTGTGGGTTTCGGGCTGTTGTTTGATGGTCATTGGCATTGGGATGTGCATCAACAGGCAGTAACCAGATACTCCTTTCAAGGTGCATCTGAATGCTGATGTCTGTCTGCACTGCATTGCTTTCAAGTTGACATGCTTGTAGACATACACCAAAATGTGCATGCTTTGTCGCATTCTGGTGGATCTAGTTATGCATGACTGGAGCATAGGAAGCTCCTCATACCAGGTCAGACTATTCATTCACCTACCCCACTATTGACTACTCTGAGTGGAAGCAGCTCTCCAGGGTGTCAGGCAGAGATCTGTCATATCATCTGCTACCCAATTCTTTAAATTAAAAAATAAATAACACGGAGATGCTAGGGACTTAACTTGGGACCTTCTGCATGCCAAGCATGTGATCTACCACTGAGCAATTGTCCCTACATGTGACTAGAGCTGGATTGGGGCACTGGTGGTGAGCTTAAAAGAAAACCATGCCTCCACAACTTGGGCTCAAATATAGTTTTCTGTCTTCTCTCTATTGGACTCTGAGTGTGCGTCTCAGCATCACCTGTAATGGAGGACTATGCCTAACAGGCATGCTTTAATCCGCAGAGCCTTCTGGGTAGGCTGATTAGCAATAAGCATTTATGCAAGGATGTGTATGCTGCCGAAAGATTACAGTGTGCCACACTTTATCTGGGTAAGGAACATTTTTGGGCATTTCTCCTAGTGTTTTGACTGGGCAGACTTTCTTATTTGATCATAAAGAGGCAAATCAAAGTTTTTATGCATGGTAGCCCTTTGGGACTTCGATCAGTGCCATAAAGACAGCCAAGCAAAGCCTCTTTTAAATGAATACAGTTCTCAAGGGTGACTGAGCAAAGGATTAGCATAGAATACTGCTAATCAAATTAAGTGTTTCCTTAAATTTTGTAATACATTCCTTGCACAAAGAAAGTACTGGTAGGTGCTGGTTATTACAGTGAGAATTATGTGTTCCATTATCGTGCGTAATGCCAAACAGAAGTGTTGTTTTCTCTATGAGATCAGCAGTTTCAGTATGGTTAGCACAGAACTTGGCAATAAACCTATTTCTCATTGGACTCCCTGCTTCCAGTAGTGAAAGAAAAATAATGACCTGGAGGTCTGTGTAGTTTGATCTGCATATTTTTATGTATACTTTTGCATATCGTTAGCATAAACATGGTGGATGCAAAGTTGAAGATTTCCAGGAGCTATCAGTGCTAGAACATGGAATCTCCAGATTGGCACAGATCCAAATATTCCCAAGGCAATGGCATCCTCCCAGGTAACTTCACCAGTGCAGGCAGCCTACCCATCCCCACCCCCTTCCCTGGTAGGGCTATGCAATCTTCTGGATCAGGTTCACGCTTTGTTTTGGCTGACAGTGTACAGTCACACTTCCCTATAGTTGAGTGTCATTTAGTTCGTATAACTCACCACATATATCCTGCCCACCACATGGTAAATTTTCCTGCCTGATTCTGAAGCTGAGTCTTGCTGTGCCCTGGCTCAAATGAAACAGTGCTGGAAAGGTTTGTAGCCACAGGTGTTTCCCAAGAGGAGGATCCTACAGTGCTTCTATGTTTTAAGCTTTTCTTGCCCTCTTGGTTCCAGCGGGAGAAGCTTTCAAATAGTTGTACAGTAGCTAAGTAGGAGCGTGTGTTCCAGTCACCCACAAACTTTTTTCTTCTTCTGCAGTTTGAAAGCTCATAGGGGCAAGAGTTTGATACAAATCAGAAGTTTGCTACCCTAATGGGTCTACGTAGATATACCCTCCAATTGTACCCACGTAATTGGTAGCATTGAATGGATACCTTGTCTTGCTATGAATAATAAATCAGATTGTGCCTATTAATGGATTTTACCTACTGACAGTACCTATTTGTCTGGCACAATATCATCCACATGAGATGCGAACTGGGTCTGGCAGCATGTTGGAAAATTTGCAGTGCCAATAAATGTGTGCGTTTAAAAAACACAACTCAATATATTGAAAATGATTTGATGGGGCATACTACCAGGCCTCATAGAAGTATTTGGCTTTCTTGCTATTATGTTATGACATCTTTTGGTGCTCTTGATAAATGAAAATACCTGTTTTTTCATCAGCGATTGTTTCTGTGAGAAGTACTCATAAATACCATGCAGTGAACCTTTTATGGACTATTTCAACTATTGAATTGCAGTTGATGTTTCCCTTTTAGATGCTTGCACATCTTTACCTGAGTGTGAATTTTCTTCCTGTATTGACTTTTTAAAAATACATTTATATTAATGGATCTGAATTATACCCAATTTATAAAGCTAATTGACCAAACTAAGGACTCAAAAGTTATAGACTCTTATTTCACCTTCAAGGATCTTAGGTAGCAATCCTATGCACACTGACCTGGAAGTAAGCCCCATTGAACACAATGGGATTTACCTTCTGAGGGTACATGCTCAGAATTGTGCTTTTGACACTCTTTTTCTTTTGCCCTTAAAAAGAAGGAAGTTTGTTTTTTCCTCCAATGCTTATGGAACCTGTGACAGAACATTGTATGTCCACAGCAGCATTTGAACCATGTAAATGAGTGTGCTTCAGCCACCATGGTGCTTCGTCATGAGAAGAGGCGCCTTGGAGTAAATTCAGCATGTTAAGAGAAGCAGCTGTGGTTTAATTAGCTGAAGTGGAGGTGCTTCGTAACAAAGCCAAGAGCTAAGCTAGCCACAACTATCATAGAAAGGATTGCCGGTGCTTTGAAGTACGGAATTAGAATTCAGAATGGCTTTCAATAAAATTGGAGAACTAAGCTACGAACAATACAATGAAATGCTTCCAAGGCTCTCTTAAAAGTATTATTGACAGGAAAGAAACAGCATATTAAGCAGTGGTACAAAATAAAGAGTTACAGCTAGGCTTTAATGCTGAGGAAGAGTATTTGACATATATAAGAAATGTTATGTTGTCGTCATCATTATTATTAACTGAAGGTGAAAAACAAACAATTGGAAATATGATCATTCTGTGTTTCTAAAAATCTAAACTGTCTTAATGGACAATAGTCCTTTGTTAACTAGTGACAGATTCTAAGTAGATCCAAAATATTTTGATACCCCAACCAAACACTACAGTGTTACTCCTCCCCCAGCCCCACAAGATCCTAGAGTATAGCAACAGCTCCTTGCCCATTTTTCTTGGCCTTGTGGCATGACTTCCAACAAGACCTCTTTCACATACTGTATCTTTCCTTCATCTAGGAACTCCTCCCTAGGTTCAAGTTTAATCTCTTTCCTTCAGGCATCTAACTGAGGCCTGACTCATAGGGTTGGATTCAATGAAATCAGTGGGACAAGTTCATCATGACTTTCTATTGAAATCAATAAATGCAACTAACTTAGTCTGGGTCTCCAACCTGTAGCTCCCAATAGGCTCCTGTTGCTCACCCATCCACAGGTTTCCAAGGCTAACTGCATGTCTTGGTCCTGTTTGCTGTTGACTGTTCTTCAAACCTTTCTGTAGCATCATGTCTTCCATCCATCCTTTGGGTTGCAGTTCCTGGGTTTAGTTCTGAGCAGCAGCAGAATGGACATCAAGGACAAAAATCACAAAATGCTGTCCTAGGCAGCCTCCTAGGTTTACCTGATGAAATAGCCAGCCCAAGTTTAAAGTGTGATATCATGAACTGATCCTTAATCCCACATAGTATAGTTGCTTCTTTTATAATTTTCAGTCCACATTCAGGATGCCACTTGCTACACTTCTGGGGGCAAGAACTCAGAACTAAACCCAGAAACTGCAACCCAATTTAGCTTTAAGATATGGATTTATGTTGGACTCTGTTGAGTCACACTTATTTTCTGCTTTTTCTTTAAAAATCTGTTTTCATTTTGTAATTGCGGTGAATGATTATTCTTTATTATTGCATCTGATGAAGTGGACAGTGTCCATGAAGCTTATGCCAGAATAAATGTGTTACTCTTTAAGGTGTCACAAGACTCTTTGTTGTTTTTTTCTGCCCCAGACTAATGCGGCCATCCCTCTGGACATAATTATTCTTTGTGATTAATGGGGCTAATAATCAGGGATGGTATGTGGATTACACTAATTAGATAATGCTGGTAAATGAACATTGAACATGAAAGCACTCTTTAAATAATGAGGAGTATTATTAAAGGTATTTCCCTTTCAGGATACTTCTAGTTAGCCAATGGATCCCAATAGATTTATTTGTACAACTGCATGGTGTGTACTGCCATTTAAAAAGTAGATTATTCAGGGGAGATGGCCCCAAAGTGTCCATAGACTCTGATAGATGATTTCCTTTTACAATGAATAAGTTGGGAACCTATTGCATGTACCCTGTCACTTCATAAGTATTCAACTATTCTCTTTAAAATGAATTCCTTACACCTGCTCACCTATACCCTACACCAGTGATGGCGAACCTTTCTGAGCCCGAGTGCCCAAACTGCAACACAAAACCAACTTATTTATTTCAAAGTGCCTTAAATTTGGCAGGAAGGAGGAGGGGGCACTAGCTAATCGCGCCCTGCTCTGTCTCAGGGCATGGCTCTTCACCGGGCATGCAAAGATTTGGGTGTGCGCGCTGTGCTTCTGAGCTGTCTGTTCAGTTAGAAGGAGGGCTGGGTGCCTGCGCAGTCTGCTTCTGGGGGTGGAGATGTTGGAGTGTGCCTGCCTGTGGAGGCCAGCGAGGAATGAGTGGAGAGGAGTCACTATGGAAACCCGACACTGAATGCAGAAGGGGACGGTCTTTTCGCGATCTGGCGACCAATGGCTCGAGTGCCCACCGAGAGGTCCCTGCGTGCCAGCTGTGGCACCCGTGCCATAGGTTCGCCATCACTGCCCTACACTCTAGAGCAAAATCAATGCCACTTTATTGCATTGCATGTTCCATTCAGTTTATACAAAGGTTGATTTTATACAAGATAGGTCCATGCATTCCACTTGATAATACATATGTCAGCTGACCAGTTGAAATGCCCAGAGACAGATAGATGAAGATGGTATGATAGAAACATTGTTGTCCATTGTGTTCACACACATCCCATTGTTGTCTTTGTTCAAAGTCTTTTCAGCTTTTTGACTGTTTCAGAAATTTGCAAAATCTGTTTGGCAGTGGAACCAAGGAATGAGTACCTTCACATTGGAAAGTGGCATTGCTATCATCCACACTACCTTCAACTCTCTAACAAAAATGAAACGTGAAGCTTGATTTTAGCAATTCTGGGTTCATCGATTATATGCATGGAAAAATGTGCAGGATCCATATTTTTCAAAGTGTGTCTATATTTAACTGTACCATTATGAAGGATTTTTTTGGGGGGGGAATGCAATCACATGGTAAAATGTGGGCATTTAAAAAAATATCTGGATCTCCTCCATTTTAGTAATTGTTTTGTATAAAAGAGGGATAGTGATGAATTTGATCAAGTTGACAACAATCGAGTTGGGGACACTTATACATGGTAAACCATATCTCTGGAACTGGATGGGCACTTCCACATTGCCAAAAAAAGAGGACACAAAAGGACATAAATTTGCATGCAGTCACATGCAATTTAGCCTTGATGCCTGGATTTTATTTTTAATGAAAAACCACACCAGGAGGGAAGGATTTAAAGTAGAGAAGTGAAGAGTGGAGGGAATGCTTAACTGGGTTCTCTTTCTCCCACCCACCTCCGCCGCAGAAGCCCTGCAGACACACTTTTGGGCCCTTGTGCAGAGAAAAGCCATTCGTGGTCATGATTTGGAGTGGTGAAGTATTTACTTTTATTTCAGATATTTGTGGACCACCCTCTCAAGGCAGCTTTCCAAAAACTGCTATAAACACATCACAATAATGAAACAATAAACTTACAAACAAAGCCAACCATTAATTAAAAAAAAAAACCAGCTAAAAACTCAAACACAGTGTTCAGTAAAGTACAAGATTCCAATAAGCAACAGTAGCTAAAACCATCTCAATGCAGTGACCCATAAAACCTATCCTAAGAGAAAGTCTTAGGACAGTTGGCAGGAAACAGTTAAGTATCCCCTCCTCCCACCACAAACACTGTTTTAATTTTTCCCATCCAGAAATGCCTTCCTATTACAATAACAAGAACACAGTGTCAGGGCACAGTTTCAAACACTGGTGTGTAATGTGTAGTTAGCCCCACACTGCATGTTTACAGGCTGTGTTAAATAATTGAATGATTTGAGAAGACTTAGTAGGACTGCAGCTGAAGCACTACAATGTGTCTATTTTTAAAGGGTTATTTTAAGGCCCTAGATTGCTACCATAAACATCCCTTTAATCTTTAGCCATACAAGTAGGTCCATTTTCAATGACACTCATTTATTTGTCTAGCTGTAAACAGTAATTTATGATACCCACTATTGGTTCACATTTACTCTCTTCCAACACTTTGGCAGTGATATGAAGCTGTTTAGTCGCTTTTGCTGAAAAGGCTATGTAATTATCATCTGCATTGGGGAGACCAAAATACTCCTGGTGTTTAAGAAAACAATGGTTTGGAAGCTGCAGTGGAGTCTAGAATCTGAGTTTGGAAATCTCTGTTTCACAGGTCCAACGCTTTTCCTTGGCTGCAGGTAGGGGATTTTTGAGTGTCCCGCTATGTTAAACTCTTTGTACAGGAGAACAAATTGCTTCATATCACTGCCAAAGAGTCCTGCCTACTGTTTTCCCCAAGACATTCTTTTTTCATGCGCAAGGAATTCATTTCATGGGAGAGCATTTGAATCTCCATTTCCTCCCTACCTGAAGTGGGACATGGGGGGGGGGGTGGTGGAGAAGCTCTACCTGATTCTGCTGGTGGTATAAACTGGTTATTTCTTCTCTGGGCGCTGATGAGAAAATGGGGGGGGGGGGGGAGACCTTGAAGGCAAAACCCATTTTCAAGGCATTCTGTATGGAAAATGCTAGGTCTAGTAAACTTTCATAACATTTCAGAGTCGATAATTTCTTAAATAACAGTTTCCAGGGGGGAAAGCCATGTTAGTCTGTTGCAGAAAAAACAATAAGAGGCCGGTGGCACCTTAAAGACTAACAAATTTATTATGACGTAAGCTGTCATGGACACTGTCCATGTCAGCAGATGCATAAAATGTTATCCTCAATTGGTGCATCCATCTATCTACACACACACACACACACACACACACACACACACGGCTGGTAGTGGAGGATTGTAAACAGTGCAGTCATAGGGAACTGAAATGCAGAAAGTATGGATAGTTCTCCAGTTGAGGATAACACTTCATGCATCTGATGACAGACCGTGTCCATAAAAGCTTATGCCATAATAAATTGGTTAGTCTTTAAATTGCCACATCTCTTTGTTCCTGTTTTCTAAGTAAGTTTATTACAATTAAATGAAATAGAAAATGACCTTGAGTATACAGGGAGAACTTCCTGGCCCACTGGGCAGTTATGGCCCACGGGAGGTCTTGATATGGCCCGCGGGAGGTCTTGATATGGTCTGCCAGCTGCCCTAATGCCCTTATCTCTGATCAGTAATGGGAAATACGGGATTTCCCATCCTCCTTCCCATGCTGCAATGAGGCTTTTAAAAAGCCTCCATTGGTGCCAGTGGTGGCTTTTTAGAGCCTAAATGCAGCGGGTGATTTTCTGCGGGGTTGCTCCTGGACAGGAAAAAGCCAACTCTCCCCTCCCCAGTGCTGCAAAAACTCCACACCCAAAAATAACCCCTCCCCTCCTGCACAAATCTATAAAAAGCCCAACCGCAGCATGGGGGTATCTTTGGTGGGATTGCCCTCCCCATCACTGTGACACCCCCCCAAAAAAATATCACCCCTCCCCTACTACAATCAGGTTTTTCAAAAGCCTCCATTGGCACCAGTGGAGACTTTTTAAAAGCCTGGCTGCTGTGCAGGAGGGGTGATGTGTGTGAGAGTGTGTGTCTGATGACATGTATGTATGCGTATATGAGTGCGCGTTTGCAAGATACAAAAATGACCTTTGAAAGAGTGAATACACAATAACAATAACAAAATGCTGCACTAGAAATTTGTATTTACTTTAGTTAAACGGAGATGTATATATGCATTAATGTTTCTTGGAATAGAATAAATAATAACCAAATTCAGAACCCATAAAATATAGTGGTATCAACAATATGCAAGGGTAAACTCCATTATACATACATAACAGCAAGGCAGCATGTAATACATGTAATACTTCAGGTTAAATATCAAAAACTAGTATGATACACATAGTGACTGGATATACATACAGATACAATGACCTTCTAATATGTTTTATAAATTATTATACGGTGGCTCCGGAATGTGTCATTGTTTCAAAATCCTCATCCGTATATATAACAATGGTAGATAATTCCTTAATTTTTCTTAGCATCCGTGGAGGATAATTAAATAAATACAATATAGAAATGTAAAACATACTAATGGTTTGTAGCAACAACAACCCTATATATTACAGTATATTCACTACTATAGTGAATGAATTACCTGTAGGAATGGAACAATAATACTCCTAATACTAGATACCTGCAGGGAAAACCTTGCACTGAAAATCGTCACCTAATGATGAAAAAAACAAAATAAAGATGTTGGATAGAGATTACCAGTACTAAAAACAGAAAACAAAAAACAAGATAACTTGCCTTCCAAAACATTGATTTTTTGTATATTGGTTATCCCAGTGAGGGTTCCTCTTCCTTTTTCTGTTTTGCGTGTTTGCAAGAGCACAATCCTGTGTGTGTCTGCTTAGATGTAAGCCCCATTGAGTTCAATATGGTTTGCTCCCAGGTAAGTGGGTATAGGATTGCAGACTTAAGGCACAATCCTATAAAAGTCCTACAATTCCCTGGCTGGGCAATGCTGGGAGTTGTAGGACTTTTTTCTGTCTAAACATGCATAGGATTGCACCCTTAATCATTGTTCTGTAAAGCATATAATCTTCAATCTGTATTAATGCAAATGTTCTGGCAACATTTGCAAACATATCTAGTTCTTTTTTAATACCTCTTTTTTGTTTTGGGGATTTATGTAACTGGATAACGCTGGAGCTGGTTGAAGTGCTCCTGTGGTTTCTAAGAGAAAATTGAATCCTGTACCATTTTGTATAGAAGAATATCTCATCCTTGAAATTTTACTACAAGCCAAAACTGTACTTTGCCTATTAATTACATCTTGGGATACTTGGCACCAGGCAAGAGGACATAAACATTTCAGTGCCAGGAAAGTTACCAGTACTTTCTTTGTTTCTTTGCAAAGCATAATTTGCAGTGTTGAAGATAACTTTTTTAGTTAAGTAATATGGAAAAATGGCATAATTGGTCTCTCAGGATCTAATCTGATAAGACAGTCAGTTGTGGTTGGTCAATCCAACTGGTATAGAATTTAGTTATCGTGGGACGGGGGGGGTACTTCTTTCTAGTGGAGTGCCCTCCTTTTTCCAGTTTGTGGTCACCACTCTGCCACTGACAGCCATCCAGCTCCAAGGTGGTGGTGAAGCTGGAACTAACCACAACACAGGATACAATACCATATGCATATTGCCTAAATGAGGGTGTAGCCTTTAACAGCTGTAATTTACCAGCATTTTGGAGCTTGTGTGAACATGGAAATCCTTTAACACAACATGTTAAACTGAAACACATGTTAAACGGAAACTTTTATTCAATGAATTTGATAACATTTTGAGAAGGCTCTACCTACAATGGTAGATGACCAGATTGTTCAGGATAGTAGACATCAATCATATTTGCCTTCAAGAAATCAGTACTATTTGGAGGATAGTATTTTAAACCCCAAAATTGATTCTGCTCTTCCCCCACTTACCAGACAGCAACAGCTCTATAATCATCAATAACCAAGGTCTACGGTTACTTTTTAGTCCACACAGCTACAGACAGGTTTTAAGAAATAACCTACCTTTATGGAATGTATCACCATTTCATTGTTTAGAGACTTAATTTAAATTGTTAATTCATTTGGATGTTTGGTTTGCTTACTCCCTCCCCTACTTTCCCTTCCGTGTTAAATAAATCCTAGTTCTTGTTTTTATAAGATGCTCACTGGTTTCCCCCCCCCACGCACACACACACTTGTATTCAGGGAACAGGGGTCCTGATGGACTGGAGGCTAATTTGAGGTCTTCATCTTTCTCCCCCAGCTGCTACTGTATGTATGAACCAAGGTCCCAGTGGTGCCTCCAAATGTAACCCCACTTTCGCTACCAGCAACTTTGTGGGGTGATAGAAACCATGGGAGGATGTTCAACCCAACTCCATTTGTCATTACTACTGGGAAACTACTCCTTTCGAAGCATTTTAGACTGTCACTTGATATACCCTGCTTTAGACACAATGTTTGGCCTTTTTGAGGTGGGGTGCAAGATTGGCTTGCCCCACAGTCAAGAGAAAAGTTATTTTCTTGGCTTGGGGGGACCCAGTGCAACACCCTTTCAGCCCACAATTCCATTCACGATGGTGATTGTTATACATCATCTTAACTGAGCCCCAGCCTTCCTACCAACTGTGGAGCTGGGAGCAGGAAGATCATTCCTGCAGCTGTGCTCTACTTGAGAGGTGTATGGAGTGCCTCAGATGTGCAGCACAACTGTGGGGATGATCCCAAGCTGGAGAATAGGACTAGCTAATGCATGTTTTCACATTGCACTTCTAAGTCACTTGGAACACCTTGGAAGCACAGAACAATTGCAGGAACAATCCCCCTCTCCCTCCCTAGCCCCAAGCTTGGACCTGGGGAGGAGAGGTGGTGACTGTGCCCTTAGGCTGAAGATCAGGAATAAGTCCTCATCCCTTGAGGAAAAGGAAGGGTCTTGGGGACCACAATTTTTTTGTTGGCTGTCCAGGCCAGCCAAGGACTGTAGACCTCTGGTCTAAGGTATCCAGCAGTAGAGCAGGAAGTTCAGATGAGATGATCCATTAGATTAGAATATCTGAACAGTAGAGAGAGCTGGAAAGACTCATACTTTATGGTTGCTCCATTCACATGTGTGCTTATTCCCAAGTGGTGTGGGAGGGTAGACAGGAGAAACCACTTGCACATTGCTACAGGTTCTTGTGAATGTGGTGTTTATGGATGCATTAACATCTATCATCCCAAATAAAATTGGTTTACTCAAGTGGTATCTTCAGCAGTTAAAGTACTTAACTTCTGTACTCATCCCCACTGAATAACTCCCCAATGAGTTGGCAGTGCAGACAGTAGAGGAGTGAAGTATTTTCCTGTTGGAGTAAACTGCAGCTGCTTTGAGTATGTCGGCTGGAATGATAGCAAGGCGCTATCAGACAGTGGAATTTTTTGCTTTCAGCTAGAATGTTCCTGTTGTTTGATAGATATATTCCTTATAGCAAATACAGCACTGAAATCCCACTTGAAGTGCTAGTTACAACAACCTCACTTTCTTGCAGGCATTGGCACAGCTCTAACAGTTGAATAAACAAGGTTAAATTGCTACAGAGGGTTTGGGAATTCTCTCTTTTGCTGGTACTCCCCAGTGTTTACAAAGAAACCAAATACAATATAACTTAGTTTTCTACTGTTTCTGATCTTCCCTTCAGAAAACACTCTTCCATCAAGAATTTTACCCTTTAATCAGGCCAGTATTTAGGCCATCGTTATTATCTGTATATATTTTCTTTTCTTTAATATACAACTGTTTTCACTTCAGCTTGTACAACTTGATATTTGAATGGAAGAAGTAGATTGGATGATGCAGGAGAGAAGATAAGAGAAAGGAAGTTGCAGGGCCTTTTCACTCATTATGCAACAACCAACCTGGATTTGCCGCCATAAGTATGCTCAGTAGGGAACTGCAGTCTGTATGGTACATGGGCACCTGTGGGCACCGCATTGGGAACTCCTGATCTAAGCCCTTCTCCCTGTGTTCCTGGGTCTGCCAATGGCCACTCATCTGTCTTTGTGGTGTTATTTGAGTCTGTCAGGGATTCTGGGGCTGGATCATAGGAGCGATGCTAGATCATAGGATATCAGAGTTGGAAGGGGCCTAGAAGACCATCGAGTCCAACCCCCTGCTCAATGCAGGAAACCAGAGGAGGGGGGTCTCCCATCCAAGTAATAACCAGGCCTGACCCTGCTTAGCTTTCCACGCTCAGACAAGCTGAGCCAGCATGAGCCACAGCTTGAATTGGATGCTCTTGGCCCCAGGTTGGTACCTAGCCTGTAATACAAGTCAGCCTAGGTGTGACCAGGCCTCAGAGGCCTCTTCAGGCACAGAAGGGAGCAAGGGTCTGCAATGATAAGATTGGCGCCCATAATTGATAGGTAGTGTGACGCTTCTAGACTAGCCAGCCTTTAGTATAAATGCTAGGAGCCTGACCTTGCCTGTCAACAGAGCAGTGTCTGCTACTACACTTGAGGCACAAGCTCTGGCTCCAGCTCCAGCCTTCAACTTCAGAAACTGAGCCAAGGAAGCCTGCTCCAGTTCTGGAATTTAGTATGGCCTTTCATAACCATATGTACTGCATACAGTTTTGAGACTTGTCTAGTGAAAACATCTCTACCGTGTGCATGTACAAATACATTGTGGTTGGAACTGATCATGACAACTATCTCCTGCCAGTAGCTGCCTGGAATATGCAGGGTAGTGTGGAGACAGGTCACAGGGTGTGTCCTAACAACATTGTTTGTTGTTGTTGACAAATGGTACAACTGCTGAGTGGAGCATAGTCACATGGAAGTAATGTGTCTGCTGTGTTTGTGTAGCAGTCTTAACATTTGTACTGGTCCCAAGATGTCTATGAAATGGAATAATAAAATAGCTGATGTCTAGTTGTATGCATGAAGGTACTGGACAGCATATTTGAAAGCACAAAAGTTTTCATTAATAGAAAATAATGGAATATGACAGGAGAGTAATACATATTGCTTCGCTTCCAGGTTGTTTTAGAAATACACAACATCTCCAAAGTTTATTGTGTAAGCCAGCATGGTGACAAGTATATTAAAAATGTATTAAATCACATAAAGAGCTTAGGGCTGTCATACATATTCAGAAAGATATTAAAACTCGAAACAAAATAATTTAAATATCATTCCTTTCTCTCAGGGCATTGTTTTCTGTTTGATCTGTGTTCCATTGCAATATATACATTAGAAAGGCTGAAAGGAAAACAAATTCCTTGAGGAGTGTTCTAATGTCCGTCCGTCCGTCCGTCCCATCCCCCCCCCCCCCCGCTCTGCCCCTCCAGCAACAATGTAATTCTGGGCAGGTACTGATATTTCCCTACTCCTCCTGATCTCAGTAGGAAATATAGGCTGCATTTAGATATAATACCAAGCCAGGATTTGGCATTACAAAAATGAACAGCCTTGAGCTTTGGGCTTGCTTACTTACTCCCTCCTCCCTTTCTCCTGCATATGAAAGAATGACATTAGAAGTTTCTGCTTCAGTTTTGTGGCAAAGTGTAGTTTGCCATTTCATCCAAACCTGGCAAACTATGGTTTGTGCAAACTAGGATCCCAAATCATGGTTTGATCCTGGACTGACTGGGATCCTGGATTGTGGCAAACAGTGGTTTTCATAAAGTATGGATTGCTGGATTTGGACTAAAATAGTAAGTTCTGCTTTCCTGCAAACCAAAAATGAACACTTCTGATCTCCCATTGTGCACGGGGGAAAGGGAAGGGGGATAAGGGGAGTGTGCATGCTCCAAGACAGAGGGTACTCGTGCTCATAACTTCAAACAATGGTTTGGTGCTACGGTCTCAATTCAGCCATAGAGCTGAAACATGGGCTTGTGGGCCTGTATGGACGAGGGGAAGTTCTTGGCCCTAGCTCTTGCTGCATTTCTTACTCAAGCCTAAGGTTAACGGGATTGGTGCTTTAAAATCAGGGGTGCCAAACCGCACATCCACAGGTCGAATCCATCCCACCTGGGGTCTCAATCTAGTCCTCCAGGGTTCCACAGATGGCCACGCCCCCTTCCCTGGCCCCACCCTCTTTACCCCGACTGCCAATTGTTCGGTGTTTTCCCGGCTTTTGCATGGTTTATTCCCATTCTAAGAAGTTGAAGTGGCACTCCTAAGACTTAGTTACTGGCAGTAAGAGCTTTAAGCTAAAATATGTTGGTATTTTTGGCATTTTGGCCCCGGCCCCTTTGCTATTGGTCCCACCCACCACTGGAATGTGCCCCCCCAAGAGCTTGTCTGAAATTAATTCAGCTCTAATAATAACAAAATTGTTTCTTACCTAAGTATATTTGGTACCTTTAAGATATGTCCTAAATAACCTTGCATAGAACACCTTTGAATATTTTCATGATAGTATTTCAAAACAGTTCAGTTTAATTTTTCAAAAGCTTTTATTTCTCAGTGTCTCACTTGAGCAGGGCAACTTGAATGAAACTCTTCCTTTTGCTTTGTTGATCAATCGATTTCTGTAGCTAATTGTTTTCCATTCCTAAAATAGAAATAGCACATTCTTCAGTATAGTAGCAGAACTATTCTCTGCAACAAGCAGCTTTCTGATCCAAGGTCTCATGCTCATACAGACAAAAGAGTAGAGTATGAATAGTTTCAGACTATAATCTCTTGATCATTTTTCTGAATGTGAAGGTTGGTGTTCCAGCATTCATCCATGACATAAACAATACCAGCTTTGTTGTGTCCTAAATTCTCATCTTTTAAATTAATTGTTGCTTAGGAAGGAAGCAAGAGATGTAGGAGAACCCTCAGTGCCCTTGTCCTAGACCCTTCCGGTCCTCCTAGCTATACATTTTCCTCTTTCCACAATTGCAGCTGCTCCTAATAGCACTTATAACTTGATTCCAGATGATAACATAGGAAGGTACAGTTGTCAGCTTGCCTTCCATATAGGAAAATCGGTGGGAGTTTTCCCAGGTTCAGAACTGAGTATTCACTATGGCCACAATCCTATGCATGTTTAGACAGAAAAATGCCCATGCTGGCTAGGGAATGCTGGGAGTTGTAGGACTTTTTTCTATCTAAAAGTGCATAGGATTGCACCCTAAAATGTCTTTTAAAGGCCCTTACACTTCCACAAATGAATGATCAGTCCAATCTCACAATAATGCATATTTACATAATTATCCAATCACCCATTTATGATTAATTTAGGTGCAGTTCAATACCTACCGGTAATTACAAGAAGATCTCTCTTTCTGACATAGGCATTTGTAACTATGATGACCTGAGCTTATAATGACCATGATGCTGTGTATCAGTCAGCACAACCTTCATTTTAAAAACCCCTAGCTTCTTTTTGGTGAGATGACAATGCTGATGTATTCTGTGTCTGTCACCCACAGTGAGAGTCCTTTTGCACTGTGGTTGTGTATTGTCTGCCTTCCTGCCTGCCCCCCGCCCAATATTTTCTCCTGTTAAAATGTTAAGGTGCCTTATATTAGGTAGAGATGCAGAGTTGCCTAGCTCAGGTTGCAGTACATCATTCATGGCTTTTCACAAGCCTTTCCCAGAGACATTGACTGGCCCATGTTGCCAGTGATGCAGGCACCTTCTTGCTCATTGCTGGCAGTTTTTCATTATTAAAGGGCTGGATCCTAGGTCTTGGGAGAGTCAGATTACATGGAGCTCCTGCTGGAGGAATTATCAAATAATTTCCTTGTTCCTGTTTTGTTGTTGTTGTTGTTGTTGTTGTTGCTTTTGTTGTTCTCTTGGAATGTAATGAAGGCTGGTGGAAAATCTTCTAGGCCCTGGATCCAGCTTTGGAAAATGTGAAAAAGGACTGCCAATCGATCCTTTACTCAAGACCAGAGATCAAAGGTGCAAAACTGCCAGCCTTAGCTCTGCCGTCTTGACTTGATTCTCTCAGGGTCTTGCCCTTGTCTGTACACTGGATTTTGCACTGAACCACAGAGGAACCACACACTCCATGTGGGGTAAAACCAGGAAAGTTTATTCAAGGTAAACAGATTACAACAAAAGGTGGGAAATGAGGGAAGGGGAAAAGGTGGGGAGACACTTTGGTATACACAGTAGAGCTATAAAACAACAAAGCTAGTTCCTTTACTATATAACTACCCAGGCCTTACTCTCTTTACCTGGGGGTTGTTTGGTCCTCTTCAGGGCTTGCCTCAGCAAAACCCTCCTCCCGCAAAAGCGTGCAGACAACAACCAAAACCAAATGCCACGGCAGGCAGTATAGATTCTCCCCCCCCTCTTTTCAGTAGCCCAGGTGTCCTTAGCCAATCAGGATGAACTTCATCTGCCCCAGGCAGAGGGAAGGGGTGGCTCATGAGGAGAGGGCTTGGCCCACATTTGCATGCGAATGGCTGTGGCAGACTCTGCGGAGTCAAGAGCCATCATAGAACTATGTACCTTTTGCATTTCCCAGCCCCCAGCTGGGATTATACTTGTTTACACATGAGGAGGTGTGTGTGTGTGTGTGTGTGTGTGTGTGTGTGTGTGTGTGTGGTGCAGGAAACTGAGGCTTTTTCTCCACAGAAAATAAATATGTATTCTTTTTAAAAAAACTGTATCTACATAGATATGAGGCTTTTCTTTACATACCATCTCAGTAAAAAGATAATTGGATTTTTAGCCACTTCTAGAAATACTATCACTTTTGGGCAGCCCCATCCAATGTGGGTGCTTGTAACCCTCCGAACCTGGAGGATTGTGGGCATCCAATGAAAGGCAGGAGGAGGAGCATGGCACCTAGGATTGCCGCTGTGCTCCCCTCGCCCTCCAAAACATTTAGATGGCTGATTTCAGCCGTCTAAATGTTTTTCCCCTCCTCATGAGGAGGGGGGGCTGAGGCACCACCTGGATTCTGTGGAGGATGGCGGTGCCTCGCTCCTCTCCTCCCTGCCCCTGGGAACGCCCCCCCCACACCAGTACCAAAGACTGTCTTCTGCCTTTGGTTCTCAGCTGGTGCAGAAAGAAGGAATTTCTGAGGTCACAGGGCAAACTCCGACCTATCCTATCCAGGCAAGGTTGGGAGCCATAGAATTGCACCCTAAATGTCTTAATGGCTAGTGATTCCAATTTCCTAATTAATACATCTGTTTTTTTCCCTCTTGCATGATGAGCCTATGGATTTAGATTGTCTTTTAAATGCTCTTTTTTCCTATTAACCAATATTTTAGGGATATATGAGATAAAGACATTCCCAATGCTTCGAGGGTTAAAGGAAAGCCTATTTAGGGTTGCAGCAAATGATAACTATAATTTTTGAGGTTGTTGTGGTTGCTGTTTTTAATTTTAAGTGGGAATGATCTGAGGCTGGAAGTCATAGGAAGTTGGGTGATACCTCTGCTCGATACCAGAGTTTCCAACAATAACAATAAACTGTGTTGGATTCCCAATGGAGCCAGGCATCACTCTGGTATTTTGGTTGAGAGTTGCAATCTAGATCAGTTTCCAAGATATAGCCATGCAATTGCATATCAAGAAATGGTTTTGGCATATTTGGAAACAACTAGATTATATCATTGTTTATTTAATAAGATAAGCAACTTAGAATGAAGCGGGGGGGGGGGGGAACTGCCCAAAAAGGCCTAGGGATCCTAGGTCCTCTGCTCACATTTTGGCAGGTTATTAAAAAGTAATGTGGACGTTGTATTTGTGCAATACATATTTTGTCATTTGTATGACAATTACTGTGGTAGTTTTTTTCAACAACAATTGTGATATTTTAGTGTTTTATATATTTCATATTCAGATTTATATATAATTTATATTTAAATGCTTTCCCAACAAAATCAGACTACCTTTGCCGTACAATCTGGAAAGTATCCGGAAATGATCAAGGGACTGGTGCAACTCCCCTATGAGGAAAGGTTACACCATCTGTGACCATTTAGCTTAGAAAAATAAAATAAATGAAAAAGGATGAGTAAGGGGAGAATTGATAGAGTAGGAATGGGAGAACCAGCGATGTTTGAGCTCACCTAAATTCTCTGAAAATCACTTTGAAGTTCATTTTGGCTGACTCCTGTTTTCTTTTTCAAACTGTTTTCCAGCTCATTCAAACAGGAAAAGTGTGCATTTTGAATGGGAAAAGTGTGCATTTCTGTGCATATTTTCCAGAAGTGTGCACTTCCCCCCCCCATTGACTAAAGTGTGAAATTTGTTTTGAAAAAAGCACATTTCAAAGTGCACATTTTTAAAAGATATGCATTTTTCAAATGTGATCACAAATTCTGAAATTTGCAGACATTTCTACACACACACACAAAAAACCCAACCAAATACATTCCTGCTCACATTCGTGTTCAGGATTGCAAATGGGACATGTTTGTATAATTTGCAAACAGAAACGAAATTCTCATATATCCCTATGATAGAGGAGTACAAAATTATGCATGGTGTGGAGAAAGTGGGTAGGGAGATATTTTTCTTCCTCTAATTTTTCATCTCCAGGGTGGGTTTTCCCGCTTGTACTTGGAAGCAGTTCACACCGTGCAAGTCTTGGTGAGTTTTCCCATCCCCGATCCATGCCAATGGCAGAAATATTCTCATGGTGTGATGGCCACAGCTTGCACAATGAGCTCTGCTTCACTTTTAGGGCCAGGGGATGAAAAACTAACCATGGGGAATGCTGATCCCAGGAATTAAAGTAATGTTTAGAATGGCTCTTTTCCATTTAATTATTTTGTGACCCAAAATGAATGTTGAAGAGGACAGCTTCAACATTTGGATTGCAGTATGCATGTTCACTCAAGAATTGCTCTTAGGAGCAAAGAGTTTAAGACAAAGCATAAATACAATGAATCCTAAAATCTATAAATTAGTCAAGAGTATTTTTTTAATAATTAAAACATGCTCTGTTTCCAATTAACTTTTAAAATGATTCTTTAAGATTCTTTCACATTAATTTGAGTTTTAATTCTACCAAAATTTAAATTATTTATTGTCCTCTACAAACCCTTTGGTATTGCAGTTTTTTAAAAGCTATTGTTTCTAGGGTGTTGAATGACTTTTCCTTGCTGTAAATATTTCAGTACCGTACATTAGTAATAAACACTAAACATTTACAGGCAGGGGGCTCTCAAGTGTGTCCTTAAATGATGTAATAAAGATGCAGCCATTAAAAATGGCTTTTCTTGCTATTGTCAGGAGACAGACAGTATAAAATCCCAGCATTTATCCAACAGGGATCTTTCACAGCACCTAATGCTGAATACTGATTTATCTCCCGTCAAATGTGATTACAGAAAAGAGAGAGAAGTGCTACTGTACTGGGAAATGCAGCAACATTGACGGTGTACAGCGCATTTCCCTTTGCTCAGATGTTGCAGGTCATGGTTCCACTCACAACTTCTGTTTTGCAACGACTCCTCCGGATTCTAGACCCATGCTTGTTTTGTTTCTGTACTGCTTGGGGCCAATTGCGCTCTGCAAACCACAGTTAAGAGATGGGGAGCCACACATAGGATTGTGTGTCCCCACCCACCTTGCCCCTGGAGTGAATTCCCTGCTGTGGTCTTAACTGCAGTTCAGGGATATGTCTGCATCAACTTTCACTGCATTTTGAGGATAATGTTGCTGGCATCCACTCTGACATGGACACCACATAGATAACTGAATCTCTCCTGGTTGCTGTTGGTGTGCTTTCTTTTCAGTTTCATATGGTTAATTTTCGGCTTCTGCAATAGGAGGATGTGAACAACTTGGATAGGTTTTCACAAAAACTTAACGCCAGAATAAATTTGTTCGTCTTTAAGGGGCCACAAGACTCTTTGTTGTTTTGGATAATTTTGGCTTACTGTTTTAGTTTTTGTGTACATGTTGGCCACCTTGAGTATTCCTGTAGAAAGGCAGAATAAAAGGGTTGAAAATAAATATATCTGCACCAGCCCTCATGTCAAAGATGTAACTGTGGAGAAAAGAGCCTCTGAGGGTTCCTACACACACACTCACACGCCTGCACACACACACACACGCATGCCTCCTCATGTGTAAACCAAGTAATCCCGGTTGGGGGCTGGGAGGAGGCAAAATGTGCATAAGTATCTGATAAAGCATGGCGACTGAAAGTCCTGAAAAGCCGGTCTAGTCTACAGTGACCCGGCTTTCATATGCAAATGTGGTTCAGGCCCGGTAAGTCATGAGTCATCCCTCCCCTGCCTGGCCAGGTGAAGTGCATCCTGATTGGCTAGAGGCAGCGGAGCTACAGAAAGGAGGAGGGGAGGGGGAAAAGATATATTGCCAAGGTGTGGCTTTTGTCTTTTGTCTGGGTCGTCGTCGTCATGGCAGCTAGCTTCGCGGAGGTCCAAGCCTTCTGGCTGGCCTCAGGATCCGGCCCCAGGTAGCTCCTGGTGAAATTAGCTGAATGAGGGCTTTGGCAAAGGCAAGCCCGGAGGAGGGCTACTCATCTCGGACCTTAGGGTAGGTGTGGTAGTTCCCTCGGGTGACAGGGCTGTGCTGAAACCAACCCTGAAGAGAACCGGCCCCCAGGTAACTAGTGTGTGCCTGGGAGATATAAGGAATCAGTTGCTTTTGTTATTTTGTAGCTCTACTGTCTGTGTACCAAAGCGTCTCTCTATTTTTGTGTCCTTACCTCATTGCCCACCTTTTGTTGTAAAATGCTACCTGAATAAACCTTCTTGGTTTTTACCCCACATGGTGTTTGTGGTTGCTCTGTGGCTTCAGCTCTAAATCCAGGGTATAGACAAGGGCAAGTCCCTGAACAGAGATTCAAGTAGAATTGCATAGCTGAGGCTGGCAGTCTGGCACCTTGAGATCTCTGGGGGTCTTGGGCCTTTGGGTAGGAAAGGGTGGGTTGTGGTGGGTCAGCCAGCCCCCCTTCCTTCACAGTAACTATTTCCATTCATTCAGTCAGGGCCAAACTAAATGTTCAGTTAATTATGTGGAATTTTTTTTGGGGGGGGGACTGGTGGGGGGAGGGGAAGGTTTATCTTCCCCCTCCCAGAGCACCATGGTCCCAATCCAAATTGGGGCCACATGTGCTTACAGGAGAGTAAGGAAAACTATCATGCATAGTGGTGCTATGCGTGATTAGCTGAATGTTTAGTTTGGCCCTGAGATGCTTGTTTCCTCAGGTGCTCACTTTGCACCTGGTGTATGGCTATGTCATGTTCAACTTGTGTGCTTAATTATCTTATTGATATCAAAACCAGAATCAATACAAACACATATTCTGAAGTGCTTAACTTTGGCTGGATTGCACCCTTTAATGTCCACTCCCCCCCCCATCCATTCAGAACGAGTACTTGATTTCCCTTCATCACATGGTCCAATCTGGCTACATGGCATTGTGACATCACATTCACTAAATTATCCCAGATTGACTGTGACCATGCAGTGAAGAAGGCCTTTCAAGTTTAAAAAAATAATAATGTGGCAGTGGCTGTAGATTGGGACAACAATGGCTGCAAACAAGAATAGTGAATCCACACATGAATGGAAGTCAGTGGGTTGTAGGCCCTTTCACTCCCCACTCCCAAGCAGCAATGTTTGCATTGAAAAGAAAACCACAGAAAAATTGGGCACACCACTACAAAAATGAGATTGCTTTCAATTTATGGAAGATGATTTAGAGATTATCTTGTCCCAGAAACCTTGTCTGTTTTCCTTTTACCACGCTGGCCATGCATTTATAAGGAGGCTTTCGTAATTTCTTAGTCCCTAAAGTTCATGTCAGTTCTGATTCTGTTGCCCACAAAGTAATTAGAAGAAATAAGAAATTGTGGTGTTTTAGTTTCTAATGTACATGTAATTGGTAAGTATTATCCTAAATCCATGCTTATCTTTTTTTCTGCTACAAAATTATCTCTTACTGTGCATCTTCCAAAGTACTGTTTTTTAAAAAGCGAAGGAAGTGCTGCATTGTATTGTTCATGATTCACAGGACAATAATGCAGCGACAAGGACTCCCAAGAGGTGTGTTCAAGGAAAGCACTTAATATATAATGGTTAATAGATGTTGATGTAATTTTGAATTGTACTGCGTGGCAGCTTAATGTGCTTATTGTGTTTACGGTAATCTGCTTGTGCTATAATGCATGCCAGTATTCCAGGTGAGTAGTATGGAAGTGAATTTTTATAAAAATAGGTATTGACAGGTGAGGCCCTGCAACAAAATGTTGCAGTGCAGAGTGTTTCTGTTCAGGATTCTAGCCACTTTCCCCCTTCCATTTTGGGTTTTGTCTGTGGAATGGTGTGGATACACTTGCGTCCAATCCCAGCTACATTAGAACCTTTGATTTCTCCATTGATGTCTATGGGCAGCTCTCACTTCTGTCTTTGGGAACATTTAAAAATGGCTTCCCAATATAAGCAGGAAATGACCTAAGTAGACAATGGGATGGTTCTGTCTGCCCTTTTTCCATCTGTGTCTCTTTCTCCCTCTTCTTGTTCAGCCCTCCATTCTATTTCCCCTCCTACCCAGTTGTCAGTCGTCCCCCCCCCCTCTTCTATGCCATTGAGTTAACATTGGGCTGTTTTGGGAGGTTCCTTCCTCCTTAAGGTTTTTCCCTTAAGATTTTTTTGTACCTGCAAACCTCAGGGTTACCCTGAGTCTGCTGATACCTCGCTTTTGTGTATGGGTTGTGGTTTTGGCTACACTTGTAGAAGCACAGGGAAACTGGAATCTGTATTAGAGGGAATAACTACTGAATTGGATTTGTGTATCTAGGGAGAAGGAAGTTAAATGAGGAAAATGTGGTTTTGTGAAAGACAATCTGAGTAATGTGAACTTGTTAACCCCTTAGGGTGGGATCCAGCATGCACTATAATGGATCTACATATGCCATGAAATGAGGGTATGGACAGGGTATTGGGAACAGTGAAGGCCACCACCTGTGCACTCAACCCTTGCTCTTCCTGGCTGATTGAGTCGGCCAATGTGGGACTGATTCCATGGCTAAAGGAAGTCATTAATGCTTCTTTGTGGGAGAGGGTTATTCCCTCTTGCTTAAAAGAGGCAATAATAAGACCTTTACTAAAGAAAGCTTCCCTTGGCCCAGGAGATCTGTCTAACTATACTGTAGGCCTGTCTCAAATGTACCATTCTTGACTGAGGTGATCGAGAAGCTGGTGGTGTTGTAACTCCAGATGCATCTGGGTGACACTCATTATCTGGACCCATCAGGACCGGTGCAAGGCAGTTTGGTGCCCTAGGCAAGATCAAATATTTAGTGCCCCCCCCACTTGAGAGCACTATATTTTTTCCCCAAGGCGTTTCTGGCGCCCCCTTTAGCCCTGCGCCCTAGGCAGCTGCCTAGTTGGCCTAATGGTAGCACCGGCCCTGGGACCCATTGCAGTTAGGCTAACAGTTGGGATATGGGACTTGGACTGCTTTGGTCACCTTGGAGGATGACGTACACCAGGAACTGGATGTGGGGAGTGCAACCCTATTAGTTCTCCCAGTCCTCTTGGTGGTTTTCAACACCATCAACTTCTGAACTGCCTGGTGGAGCTGGGCCAGTTAGGGGTGCTGTTTTGCAGTGGCTTTGGTCCTTTCTATCAGGTCAGGTCTAGAAGGTGGTGTTGGGGGATTACCGTTTGATTACTGTCATTGGCCTATGGTGTCCGACAGGGTTCCATCTTGTATCCCATGTTATTTGACATTTACATGAAACCTCGGGGAGGGGCCATTCATAGCTTTGGAGTAAGGTGCTATCAATATGCTGATGACACACAGCTCTATTGCTCATTGTCATGTAACACCAAGGAAGCAGTTGATGCCCTTGAATGCTGCCTGGCTCTGATAATGGGCTGGATGACAGGGAACAAGCTAAGGTCAAACATCGACAAGGTGGAGGTGTTGGGCAGTAGAAAGCCTGACTTGTGGACTGGGGTTCAACGTATTCTGGAAGGTGTTGTGCTACCTGATGGATCAGGTCTGTAGCTTGGGAGTGCTTCTTGCTCCATGCTGTCCCTGGAGGATCTTCAGGTGCCTGTGGTGGCAAGAAGTACGTGTACACAGTTAGATTTTGTGCCCCAGCTGCAACCATTCCTGAGTTTGTCTGATTTGGCCAGAGATATCGATGCCTTGATAACATTGCATTTAGATTGCAGACTGCTCTACGTGGGCTACCCCTGAAGAGTATCTGGAAGCTACAATTAGTGCAAAGTGTGGCAGCTGGGTATTAAGATCTGCAGGGCACCTTTTTTAAGGACACCTTTACCCTTGAGGCCTGTGTGTTGTACATGGGTGAAAGGGCTTTCTCCTTTGTCACTCCCAAACTGTGGAATGCACTCCCTCAGGAATTATGATTTGCTCCCACCCTCTTGGCTTTTAGAAAGGGTGTGAAGACCCATCTTTTTAATTCATGTAGCTGTTTTAATATTTTAATCTTCTACAGTTTTACTGTTTTAATGTTCTCGTTTTATTGTTTTTAAGGTTTTATTATTTTAAATTACTGTGCACTGCCTTGATGGCTTTTTAACAAATAAGGCAGTATATAAATGTTAATAATAAATAAATGGGGGAATGAAGTGGCACAATGGATTATACCATTGGGGGAATCACTTTTTTTTCCCCTCTATGCAAGAAGAAAACTAGAAGATTGGGAAGAAATGGGAGGGCTGGGATTGAACCCTTCTTCCTCATGTGCTTGTTTTCTACATGCACACTTTCTTATGTAGAGGACCATTCAAAAATTATACCTTTCAACCTACAGTCTAAAGTGGTACAGTCCACACTTCTACCTCAGAACTCTACCACCTTAGTCTTCTGCATATGTAGATCCACCCACAGCTTCAAAGGCAATTTCACACATTACATGGTGGCATACTGAAGTGCACACTCTGC
This sequence comes from Shinisaurus crocodilurus, assembly GCA_021292165.1. Lineage (NCBI taxonomy): Eukaryota > Metazoa > Chordata > Lepidosauria > Squamata > Shinisauridae > Shinisaurus > Shinisaurus crocodilurus. The sequence continues at coordinate 200,885,679 of CM037879.1, forward strand.
AGACAGCTGTAGTGAGTTTTGATTCTCAGGTGAGTATACTTATTTATTTATTTATTTATTATATTTATACCCCGCCTTTTTTCCTGAAAGGAACCCAAGGCAGCTTACATAATCCTCCTCCTCCTCTCCACTTTATCCTCACAACAACCCTGTGAGGTAGGTTAGGCTGAGAGTCAGTGACTGGCCCAAAGTCACCCAGTGAGTTTCATGGCTGAGCGGGGACTAGAACCCAGATCTCCCGAGTCCCAGTCCAACACTCTCACCACTATACCACACTTATATGATACATGAGTTTCTGAATGCATGCTAGTCTCATTCATACTTTACATTTTTAGGTGTACCTTTAAAAATCTCAGGTATACATCTAAAAATATGTAATGTATAAAGCAGTCCAGAGACTGATCATTACCAGGTATCTCCACGGTCCACCATAATGTATTGTAACAAGGGTGCATGTTCTCTGGTTTATAGCGCTTGTTGTGACAGCTGTGAAAATCTTGAATGGTAGCATTAGTAAGAGTAAACCTGGCTGATGAAACACTTTGCACTTTGATCTTTTTGTGTCCACACTGTGTCTTTATTGATTCTTCCAGTGTTTGCTATTATCATGCAAAATACATTGCATTCTGTACCCATCATCAATTTGCTGCAGTGAAATGCCTCAGTAATGACTGGTCATTGTACACTAATGACAGAAGCAAACTGAAAGCAACCCAAAAGCAGATGGTTCATGCAAGGATCTGAATGGAAGCTCTTTATCAGTCTGATTTACTATATATAACAGCAGTAAAGCTGTGATATATCTCCTAAAGATAAGGCTTTTTACTTTTGCATAAATACTGAAGACTTGCTTTAGTCTTTTTTTTTTTTAACCATATGGAGCTATAAATTCATATGTAATTAGTACTCCATTACAGGATCTAGATCTGTTTGGGGATTATTTTCCACTGATGTCTGTGTGTTGGATTATTTGTTGCTCTTCCAGAAGGATTGGTTTTCTTTTTCTCCACCTGTTCCTTGGTTTGTTTATATGCTTGCTTACAACTATGCTGATATTTAAGGTGCCATTGAAAAATCCCTTTCACTTTGTTCAGTGTGGCATGTGCTGAGGGAGGGCTTGCATTTTGTAAGGGGATGCAATGTATTACTACATGGTCTGTGCATAAAGTCACGCTGAACCCAGTGCCGGCTCTGAGTTTTTGAGGCCCTTCAGGCAAGACAGCCTCAATGGGCCCCCTCCCTCAGTGAGTCTACCTTCTCACTGCCATTGTCACCAGCTGCTATTGTTCCTCCTTCTCTCTCTCATCATGGCTACCACTTGCTGGCTTGGCAGGCAGAGAGCCAGTGAGCAAGTCGGCAGTGGCATCTACCGCTCCTCCTTCTCACCACCACCGTTCTCTGGGCCAGAGCGAGAGGCGGGTGAATAAACAGGTTGCAGTGGTGAAGAGGTCGAGCAACTCCAGGAGGCTCTTGTCAGGGCCCCCCTGCTGGGGTGTGGGTCCTCGGCAGGTGCCTGACCATGCCTACCCTTGATGCTGGCCCTGACTGCATCCCCCACCCCTGTGGGAAGCCTCTCAGTGTGGTACTGCCTACCTCTTGTTGAGGACTGTTGAATTTGCCATATTTTTCTCCAGTCTCTCCTGTGCCTTTTAAGAGCAGCCCTAACTCAAAGGAATTAAATAGGCTAACTTAAGTGTGAAGAAAAGAGTCTTTGGGGGTTCCTACATGCACACACACACACACACACACACACCCTCATGTGTGAACCGGCTAAAGGCTGGGGGGGGGGGCGAAGTGTGCATAGTTCCTCTGGGTGGCGCCTGGAAGTCCTGAAAAGCCGGAGACCCGGCTTTCAAATGCAAATGCCATGAGTCATGGGTCCCCCTCCCCTGCCTGGCCAGGTGAAGTGCATCCTGATTGGCTAAGAGGCAGCAGAGCTACAGGAAGGAGGAGGGGAGGGGGAAAGAGCTATATTCCAAAGTGTGAGTTTTGTTTCTTTGTCTTTGTTCGTCGCGTGCTTGCTGTGGAGCAATGGCGGCAAGCCACGCAGAGGTCCAAGCCTTCAGGCGGCCTCAGGATCCGACCCCAGGTAGCTCCTGGTGAAATTAGCTGAATGAGGACTTTGGCAAGGCAAGCCTTGTGGAGGGCTACCCATCTCGGACCTTCGGGTAGGTGTGTAGTCTTCCTGGGCAGCAAGGCTGTGCTGGATCCAACCCTGGAAGAGAACTGACCCCCCAGGTAACAGAGTGTGTGCCTGGGAGATATAAGGAATCAGGTTTTGTTATTTTGTAGCTCTGTTACTTTGTACCAAAGCGTCTCTCTCTCCTTTTTGTGTCCTTCCCTCATTTCCCTATTCTTGTTGTAAAATGCTACCTGAATAAACCTTCTTTTGGTTTTTTACCCCACATGGTGTTTGTGGATTGCTCTGTGGTTCCAGCAACTAAATCCAGGTTACAGTCAAAAAGGCAAGTCCCTGAACAGAGATTCAAGTAGGATTGCAGACAGCTGAGGCTGGCAGTCTGGTACCTTGAGATCTCTGGGGGTCTTGGGTTCTTTGGGGTAGGAAAGGGTGGGGGTGTGGCGGGCCAGCCAGCCCCCCCTTCCTCCACACTAAGCTTCTCTTACCATTTTATCTCGAGGCCAGGAAGAGCTTTCCTTGTTTAATTTCTTCTTGTCAGACACAGGTAGAGGGGCCAGGGGGAAAAAAGATAGGAGAGGGAAGCTTTGCCATCACCACAAACATCTCCTGAAGTGCAGCCTTTTGAGACAAGAGACTCTGTCATGGAATCATTTCTAGTAGTGTTGCAATACAAAGACTTGACTTGCCAAGAAAGGAAGAGAGACACCCACAGATAAGACATATATTAGTTGCAGGATCTAGGTACCTCTGGGCATAATCCATCCAGATTTCAACACTTTTTAAATCCCACTGATTTCAGTGGAAGAGATTTAGCAGCATACTTGAAGGTTTGAAATCAATGGGACTTAAAAGTGATTAACTCTGCTTAAGTCGATCATGCCCGCTGTTTGTCAGTTCTGAACAGGGCATCTTGTGGAATGTCTGCTTACAAGATTCCAGCAATCTAGCAGCCCAGATTTAGCTAAGAATTTGTTACAAAAACAAAAGAACATAAGAAGAGCCATGTTGGATCAGACCAAGGTCCATCTAATCCAGCATTCTCCTCACACAGTGGCCAACCAGCTGCCCATGGGAAACCCACAGGCAGGACATGAGTGCAACAGCACCCTCCCACCCATGTTCCCTGGCAACTGGTGTACATAGGCATACTACCTCTGATACTGGAGGTAGCATATAGCCATCAAGACTAATAGCCATTGATAGCCTTCTCCTCCAGCAATTTGTCCAATCCACTTTTAAAGCCATCCAAATTTGTGGCCATCACTACATCTTATGGAGTGAATTCCATAGTTTAACTATTTGCTGTGTGAAGAAGTACTTCCTTTTATCTGTCCTGAAGCTCCCACCAATCAGCTTCATGGAAAGACTTTGGGTTCTAGTATTATGAGAGAGGGAGAAAAATGTCGCCCTGTCCACTTTCTCCACACCATGCATAGTTTTTGTACACCTCTATCATATCTCCCCTTACTTGCCTCTTCTCTAAGCTAAGCAGCCCCAGATGTTGTAACCTTTCCCATGAAGGTGGGATTTTTTGCCCCAATGTGCATTACTTTACAGTTGCTTACACTGAACCACATTTGCCATTTTGATGCTCATTCTCCCAGTTTGGAGAGATCCTTTTGGAGTTTTCACAGTTCCTTTTTGTTTTAACCACCTTAAATAATTTGGTGTCATCAGCAAACTTAGCCACCTCACTGCAGTGCTCACTCCTAATTCAAGATCATTTATGAACAAGTTGAAAAGCATTGGTCCCAGTATAGATCCTTGTGGGACCCCACTGTTTACATCCCTCCATTGGGAGAATTTACCGTTTATTCCTACTCTCTGCTTTCTGTTCTTTAACCAGTTACTGATCTTATTCCATGACTGCTAAGTTTGCTGAGGAGTCTTTGGTGAGAGACTTTACCAAAGGCCTTTTGGAAGTCCAAATAAACAATGTCTACTGGATCACCCTTGCCGCATGTTTATTGACATTCTCAAAGAATTCTAAAAGGTTAGTGAGACATGACTTGCCTTTCCAGAAGTCATGCTGATCCTTTTTCTGCAGCGCTTGTCCTTCTATATGCCTTCTAATTTTATCTTTAATAATGCTTTCAACCCCTGGTTGCTTTGTTCCAGCACTTCAAGTTTCGCAAGGCTTGCTTAGGTCCAAGAGATGAGCTTGCTAGATCAAACCAGAGCCCTTTGTAGTTGCTTTGCAAGCTAATCAAGATGAATCCTTGTGTCTGCATTGGGTTTCCAAAATGACTCTCATTGGATATCCATTCCAGTGTGCACCTGGGGCTTCTGCTACATAAGGAAATGAGACATAAGTGCTTTGGTTTGGTGTGATGTTTCATCTGTGATCATTCCTGTATTTGGTGTGACAATTCCATGCCAGTTAAACACTGCATTCTAACTCTGCTACTGTGCTCCCAGATTAATCCAGTGGTATTCTTGCATGGCCTCCTTGTCACAGATGCTCCATTCAATAACTTTACTGTTGGGATAACAGTAAAGTTATCCCAATTTAGAGAGAGCCAATTCAGCATGTTTGTTTTATTTGCATTTTGCTATGGATTGTAGCACAAAGGGCAGTCTGCAGTTTTATTGCTGGTTAATTTGTACTGTGGTGTTTTTATTGTTATATTTATTGTTGTTTTTATGTCATTGTATTTTATGTTCACCACTTTGATACCTTTGTGGAAAGTGGTATATACATTTGAATAATAAGATAAATAAACAATAAACAAAGTTTTTTTAAAAAGGTCCCCGTGTTAATATTTTGTCCCAATACACCACAAGTATTTGACCTGAAATATCTGAGGGAAAAAATTAAAGCAAGCTTTAATTTGCTTTAAATATGATTTAAATGTTATATTATGTTGCAGTTCTTACTGGAATACCTGTAAAAGTTTAAGAGCAATAGCATTGCTTCCCTTACATTGTTTAAATTTAAGAATGGAAAAAAAGGTACTGAAACCTTATATTCTTATATTCATGTAGGATAAGACCATCAATGGCTACTAGTCCTGACTGGCTATATGCTACCTCCAGTATCAGAGGCAGTATGCCTATGTACTCCAGTTTGTAGGTTTCCCGCAGGCAGCTGGTTGGCCACCGTGTGAACAGAATGCTGGACTAGATGGACCCTTGGTCTGATCTAGCATGGCTCTTCTTATGTTCTTATACTGTTGACATACTAATTAATTTTAGCAACCCAAAGAAATTTGCATAGTATGCTGACAGCCACTCATCTATTTCAGCAGAGTTCAGTTCTCTTCCCCCAAGGTTGTTGGGGCACTTTCAGTTTCGCTGTCACTACTTATTTATTTATTTATTTATTTATTATATTTTTATCCTGCCTTTTTTCCTGCAAGGAACCCAAGGCAGCTTACATAATAATCCTCCTCTCCGTTTTATCCTCACAACAACCCTGTGAGGTAGGTTAGGCTGAGAGTCAGTGACTGGCCCAAAGTCACCCAGTGAGCTTCATGGCTGAGCGGGGACTAGAACCCGGATCTCCCAAGCCCCAGTCCAACACTCTCACCACTGCGCCACAGTTTCATTTCACTCCGAGACATACCCAGCCGAAATAAAACATTTTTATTAAGTCCCATTAATTGCAGCGTACATAAGAAATTAAGTAGGTATGTGCTTAACTCTTTCCCATTGCAATCAGTGAGAGTTATCCTATGCATGTTTACACAAACATATGTCCCACTGAGTACAGTAGGACTTACTCTCAGGTAACTGTATAGGATTGCATCCCTAAACCATGGAACCTTATTTGTTTGTGGCAGATGAACAGCTTGAAAGCAGGGGGAAATTAATTCTTACAATTTATGAGTTTCCCTGCTGGGTAGGTGGGAGCTGCTCTTTCTCACCACTGGCAGTGAGACAGTAGCTATTTACAAACCCTTGTTACAATAATGTAAATGATCACCCAGTCTACCATGGAGTATTACAATGTCAGAATGTTGTAAAAATAAAGTGTGATAATTCCATAGTGTGGCTCTTGTTTTTCAGAGTCCAAGAACAACATATGGAAAAGTAATGTAATGCAATTCCCTCTGTTTTACTCTAGAAACACCTAGTGTGTGAAGCTATTGCTATAAATTGGTTTCTCTGGGAGAAAAACTAAAACTATGCCTTTTTTTTAGTAACCCAATACAGTAATTGGTTTTAAGAATTGCAAGAGAGAACAACTAGAAGTGTGGCTTTGCCATACCAGAGAACAGTAACTAACATCAGAAACTGGATCAGTTTCTAGCAGCAGAAAAATAGTTTGCAAAATGCTCTGTTAAACATTCCTGAAATTCTCTCTCTAAAGTAGCAGGTACTGGTCTCATTTGCTTAAGTTGGTACTGCACATTTGAGACTCCACCAAGCTCTCAGAGAAGGGCAAGGGGTCTAAGCCAATAACAGGGCTCTTTCTGTCCAATTGGTGCTCAATAACAGCGTTACAGACATTTGCACTCTCTGCAATTCACTGCAGTTGGCAGCCTAACTTCTGGATGCATAATTTTAAAAGAGAAAGTTATTCCTTTGTACATCACATGGCACATAGCACACAGCAACATCAGGCCTGCCTCTCTGTGATTTCAATAACTGACCTTCAAATAAATCTAAAGACCGGTGCATGGCCTATGTAGATTTCATAAAATGTAGTCTAAGGAATGTGGGAAAAACCACTTAGAAGTTCTAGTGATGGATGAGAATTCTGTTTGGGGGGTGAAAACACAACAGATCTTTCCAGTTCAGCCCTGCGGACTTTGTTCCATTTCCCCCCCATGCACCCACCCACCCACCCTGCTGGTGTCAGCTTGATCTGTAGTGAGTCGTGCCAGTGTGCTGATTCCGTTGTGTTTTTTTTAATGGTCTGCAGGTCCACCTATCCACTATGTAGCCTCACAGACGTAAATTCCCCTCTTGTAACTATCCTTGTCAGTTTCATCCTCACCATGCATTTCTTCATTTAGCCCAGTAGAGCCATATTCCCTACTTGTCAAAGAACTTGTCAATTTCATCCTCTACTTCGGCACTTCCTGAGTGAAGGGGGTGGGGGTTCTGCCACAGTTCGCCACAGCTTACCAGAAGGGAAACACTGTGGAATCCTGTTGGGCTTAAATGGAATGGAATTCCCAGCCTCACACATCCCTACTTAGAACATAAGCCCTGCTAGATCAGACTGAATGTCTGTTTCAGTGTTCTCCAACCTTGAGTCTCCAGATGTTTTTGGCCTACAACTCCCAGCATGCCCCAGCCAGCTACGCTTTAAAAAAAAAAAAATTACAAAAAGGAAATTTTAAAAGGAGGACATTCTAAAGAAAATTGTGTAGACTCTAGCGATGGGTCCGTAAGTGACTGTGGAGGCCAATTCTAGATCCACACAGCTTCCCACAATGAGGACACAGGTTACCAGATGGAAGATGGTCCTGTAAAGGATTCGTTTGACGTGCTTTTCGCCTAGCACGTTTCTCCCTTTCACCTTGCACTCGGGCTTCTTCAAAGTCCATAGAACCTTTGTGAAAGGCCAACCTCCAGTTAGATCGTTCATGGGCCAGAGCTTCCCAGTTTTCAATGTTTATATTGCATTTTTTTAGATTAGCCTTATGAACATCTTTAAACCGTTTATATTGACCACCGATATTCCGCTTTCCATCCTTGAGTTGGGAGTAAAGTAGCTGCTTTGGGAGACGGCAGTCAGACATTCGAACAACATGACCGGTCCACTGAAGTTGGCGCTGAAGGATCATTTTTTCAACGCTAGTAGTCTTTGCTTCTTCCAGAAGATAGACATTTGTTCGCCTATCTTCCCAGTTTTGTACTTAGTCTGTACTTTAGTTGTGACAGTTGCATCTAGATATTTACCTTTTAGAGGTCTCTTTTCTGACTCCATAGGTGGTTCACAGAGAAGTGGATGAAACGATCTGGAATGCTGTACAGAGTTGGCCTGTGTAAATGCTGAGAGCTTGTGCCACAGCTATTAAATGTGAAAGGCATGCTGTTGAGCATCAATAAAGCAATGCATTCAGTATGAGACCTCTTTTGCTTTGGTGTCTGCTGCTGCCTACAATGTAAATGCAATATGTAATGCCTGGCTGCCGTGGTCAGACTTTATTTGCGATCAGTGCTGAGTCCACCCTTCCCCTGAGACCTCTGAAACACACTGTGGACTTGGGGGAAAGGAGGGCTCAGTCTTTGACCTCACACACCAGACTTTGGAAACATTTGAGAATTGTAAGCATCTCCTTATGTTTGAGTATCTCCAAAAGCCCAGCACAAAGGTGAGAGATCAACTGCCACCCTCTTCACCCAAGTTTACTCCACATGCCAGAGTCTATCTCAGAAGGGCAGGGTCCATCCCTTCCACCCGGCATGAAGTGGCTCAGAGTTCTCTGTAGCGGGTGGACAACCTGGGGAAGGGGCAGGATCTCTCTCTGTATTCCAGGTAGCCAGCACAGGTGACTGCTGGAAGGAGATTTGTGGTTCCTACTGAATATCTGATATCTAAATCTCTGGGCCCCTATGCAATGGTTTATCATTTTTTTTAAAGCATATTTCAAATTGCTGTAGTGGAATGAGATTGTGTGGTCCAAATCTGCTGCTTAAAAGGGAGTTATTATTGGGAAACAGCTGCCTATAAGGATGAAGACATCCTATTTATGAGGCATCCTGTCTTGAAGATGTGATCTTTAAAATTAATCAGGTTTTTAAACAGTAGGAGAGTAACACCTGAAAATACCTGGCAAAACAAGCTATGAAGGTTTCGTTGAAAGGTCATAAAAAAAACAAAGAAAGACCTTCAGATTGCATTACTGAGCTGATGCCTGCAGTATACACAGAGTTCTCTTAAGGGGGCAAACCTGAAGATGATACAATCAGTTGCTTTTTTAGCAGCTTTATCATAAAGGGCACTGAAAAGGTGGGGTGTGTGATATTTTTTAAAGATGGAAACACTAAAATCAAGACTGTTTTATTTCCAGCCCCTAGGAAGGATAACACTAGTAATTTGGGTGATTTTCTATTAAATTATTCAACTTGCAGCCTATTCCTTTTCCAGCTGTTTACCTAGGAACATAAGCATTTACATACAATTAATCTGCTGAGTAGTAGAGCACATGCTTTGAATGCAGAAGTTCCCAGGTTCAGTCCCTGACATCTCCACTTAAAAGGATTGGGTAGCAGGTAACGGGAAAGACAAAGACATCATTGGGAGACCTTGGAGGGCGACTGCCAGTCAGAATACATGGTACTAGGCTAGATGGACAAATAATTTGACCTGGTGGAACACAACTTCTTATCTTCCTAACTGTTTTTCTTTGAAAATCTTGGTGTTTTTCAATTCCAACATTTTGAACTTAACTATTTTGGGGAGATGCTGCCAGACAAAATAAAATGTTAATGCATTCTGTGTGACATCCTAGTGTGACCAAGAATTAGAACCCAGGATACATCTTTGCAGATAAAAGCAGATGATGATGATGATGATGATGATGATGATGATGATGATGATGATGATGATGATCTGTATCCCTGCCTTTCTACCAAGAAAAATGGCACTCAAGGTGGCTTACAATCATAAATGAAACTTGATTACGACAATAATAAAACAAATGCATTAAAACACAATTAAAAACAATAACAGAATAAAAACAGCATCCAACCCAACGGACTCACTTACACGCCAAAGGCCTGCTTGAATAAAAAGGTCTTTGCCTGCCAGCACAAGGACAGCAGTGAGGAGCCAACCTAGCCTCCTGCAGCAGGGAGTTCCACAGTCTGGGAGCGGCTAATGAGAAGCCCCCCCTTCCCCCCTTAACGTCACCACCAAACACACCTCTGAAGGTGGCGGTTTCAAAAGAAGGGCCTCTCCTGAAGATCTTAAGTCCTGGGCAGTCTCATATAGGAGAAGGCTGTATTTCAGGTAACCTGGTCCCAAGCTGTATAGGACTTGATTCTTGGAGGCTGATGTCACCAGGAGCAAGGAGCAGGGTTAGCCTCTACCTCGGTGACGTCTCTGAGTGCACTCCTTACTTCCTTTCATATAAGTGAATGAGTAACTGCCATTCACTCCTGTGGGCAAAAAAATCCAGCACTACCTTTGGGGACACAGCTGTGCTGAGAAAAATGCTTACCTTGCACCCCTGGTACTTGGTGGCTTAGCCCTCACAGGTGTGTGCATAATCTGTGTGCGTGCACAGAACATAGAGGCATTGTTTGCATTCTACACTAGGTCGCCATGATGTGTACTTGGACCATGACAACCATCTGTGTTGATGGTGTCATCCTGACAGTAGCCTGAACTACTACTACCTATGGCCTGATGTGGTTGAAGGATTCAGGATCACTCACTTACACCACTGCCAAATGTATTGTAAGTGGCCAGTGCAGCCCTTTAGCACGTAGAAGACCAGTAGGTTTTCAGCCGACAGGAAGTGTTTTAGAACGACCCCTTCCAAATTGCCAACAACCTAGGAAGTTTCTGAAGCTGTTCAGTACAAGTCATTCCTTGTGCCATCCTCATCCTGCCAGCAGACCTGCATTTCATTTGTGCTCAGTGTCTGGCACAGATCAGCAATTATGACAACTGGCAACTGTCGGTTGCAGGGAGAGAATGAGAGGGGGAGAGAGAGACACAGAGGCAGAAATACATACCGTAGTTAAGAAAGAAAGAGACATGCAGAGAATGGGGGGGAAAGTGGCATTACCCTGAGAAATATTCACTGCAAATCTTCCTGCAAGTTTCTACATTTTTTCTTTTCAAGGGGGAAAAAACCTTGGTCTTACCCATTGTGGAACAGAATATAAAACACAATCTTCACAACACACTGTACCTTTAGATGCACCCCAAGTAGTGCTGCCTAATTAGCAGACACCCACAATATCTCTTTGGGAGATCACATCTAATTAACTTTCTACTGTCATCTGTCACCTTTTGATGATGCTTTCAAAGTATGTTTTTCCTGAAAGAAGACCTGTACTTAGCATTATATCTATCTAGATGTATTTCCTTGCATATTCCTGACTGAATTAAATTTTTAGGTACTAGCCTGTAGCAATCAAAGAACGTGTGCTCTATACTTTCAAAGTAATCACCTTTCCTGTTATTTTCTCATGTTTTTAGCTAGTTGCTATTACTGTGATAATAAAAATCCAATCTCCCCCTTTTAATGTGGATTGCCCAGCACCAGCAGCTGATTGCAGATTTTCCACCTGAATGGGTTCATACAGAGTACTAAAGGAGTGTGAACGGGCTGTCATAGGAGAATAGCAAGAGGAACCTCACAACAGTCTCCTGACTTGTGCAAAGTACCCCTGCAGCCAATGATTTTGAAGTGCGGTTGCACCATATCCTGTTGTTGTTTAGCAGTTCTGTCCTTATAAGTACATCAAAAGGACCATGCTGGATCAGACCAAAGGCCCATCCAGTCCAGCACCCTGTCGCCAACCAGGTACAGGAACACGGGAAGCTGCTGTATACTGGGCCATTTCACACAACACAACAGCCCATCGTGGGTTAATTTACCTGTGAGGAGCCATGGCATGTGCTGGCCACCGTTGTGAATATGCAGGCCCCAGCTGGGGGTTGCCGAGGCTTGTCATATCATCCAAACCCAGGTGGTGGGAATTAAAACAGGTATAATGTGGCACCCTGTGGGTTAATTAACCTACGGTGGGCTGTCATGTCATCCAGACCAGGCCACTGAGTCAGACCATTGGTCCATCTAGTCCAGTATTGTTGACACTGACTGGCAGCAACTCTCCAGAGTTTCAGGCAGGTATCATTCCTAGCCCTACCGGGAGAATCCAGGAATTGAACCTGGACCCTGCTGCATGTAAAACACTTGCTGTACGACTGAGCTATGGGAATGCTTATGGGAAGTCCACAAGGAGGATTCAGCACGGCAGCACCCGCCTGTCTGCGTTCCCCAGGAACTGGTACTGAGAGGCCTCTGAAATTGGAGGTGATAGATAGCCATTGTGGCTAGTAGTCATTGATAGCTTTATCTTCCATAAATTTCCCGAGCCCTCTTTTAAGGCCTTTCAAGGTGGCGGCCATCATGACATCTTGTAGTAGCGACTTCCATAGTTTAACAACACGCTGTGTGAAAAAGTACTTCCTTTTATCTGTCCTGAATTTCCCACCGTCCAGCTTCATTGGATGACCCTGGATTCTAATATGATGAGAGCGGGAAGAAAAACTTTTCCCTATTCACTTTCTCCACACCATGTATAATTCTGTGCACCTCTGTCACGTCTCCCTGTACTCACCATTTTTCTAAGCTAAACAGTCCCAGACATTGTCACCTTTCCTCGGGGGGGTGGGTGTTGCTCCACAGCCCCTGAATCATTTTGGTTGGCCTTTCCGGCACCTTTTCCAACTCTACGATACCCTTTTTCAGGTACCAGAAGTGTACACAATATTCCAAGTGGGGCTGCACTGAAGATTTGTGTAAAGGCATTATGATACTGGCAGTTTTATTTTCAGTTCCTCTCCTCATGATCCCCATCATGGAATTTGTCTTTTTCACAGTAGCCAACATTTTCATGGAGCTATCCACAACAACGGCAATATCATTTTGGAAACATCAAATTGTAGCATGGATGTCATCCATGTTAATGGCAGTAGGAACAGAACACCACGTTTATCCTGACTCCTAGTGGTCTTGCAAGTGCTTTCAGCTGGAATTGGATGGAGTAAATTAGGCATCCTAGTAACTGATCACTTTGCAGTAGCTCATGTCAAATGCCGGCCCATTTGTGCTTCACTTTTCTTTTTCACTCCAGAAGAGTGAGTACTCAGCACATGGTTTTCTTTGGCAGGGATTTCTGGCAGAAAGAATAGTGTATACCTTCTGTGTGAGCTACTTGCTGTTGTTATTTAAGTTTCTTTGAGATGTGGATTTAATGTGTAATTTAATCTGTGTGTGTCCATCCCCCACCCCCACCCCGTTTCCATTGCTTGGACTATGTATAGATTCAGTGCCAAAGAATCAAAAGGTGGTGCCTAGTATGACCAAATTGACGAAAAGGATCTGTACAAACAACATATTATATAGATATTAAAGTCTTTTTAGAGATGTATTCCACTTCCAATATTCAAGCTACCAGTAATGGGCATGGTGGGGGTGGTGGGATAGAATTTGGTGTTATTAAATTTAAAACAAGAAGGAGATTCACCACTATATGAGAAGCAGGGAAGGCTGTATAGGACACTACAGCTCTGTCCCAAGAGCCCCCTTCTCAAACTACAGTGTTGGGAAGGCTTGTAAGCTCAGTACAGAGCACAGGCTGTGCATGCAGAAGGTGCCGGGTTCAATCCCCAGCTTCTCCAGGTAGGGCTGAGAGAGGCTGCTGCCCGAAACCCTAGAGAGCTCCTGCCAGTCCGTGTCGACAGTACTGAGCTAGATGAACCAAGAGCCTTGACTCGGGATAAGGCAGCTTCCCGTCCCGTGTTCCTAATTTTCTCTGGTTTTTGAGCCCTTACCTGATATTCCCCACACGTTCCTTGGAGAGGGCCTGTAATGCTCGGTGTGTGTGCAGCATGCCTGATTCAATCTCTGGTGTCTCCAGGAAAACGGGTAACTGGTAACAGGGGCCAGGAAGGGCCTCGGCCTGAGGCCCTTGGAAAGCTGCTGCCAGCCAGAGAAGGACCTTTTTCTTGAACACCAAATCCTTTCCCTCAGTTTTTCTCCCCTCCTTTGTGTTGTAGAAGGTAGCATGTATGCCTTAAATCCACCCTTGGGGAAGAGCATGTAAAATCTGATTGGAGCTTTTATTACTTGTTATGAAATGTTAATGAATATTGTTCTGCTCTCTACAACCAAGAGATGTAGAAAGTAGCCGGGTGGCTGGGTCACAGTAAAATGACTCCCTGAGGCTCCAAATATATATATATGTGTGTGTGTGTGTGTGTGTGTGTGTGTGTGTGTATATATATTTGGCTTTTCTATTAGGTGATACCACTTGAGGCTTTTAACCATTGTTTTCACGGTTAAAACACACACACACACCCATGGTATTTGAGATGTTGTGTCGTTGTTTTTTACTGTTTCTCAAGCACTTTTTAGTTTAAACATGATAGAAGAAGAACTCATCATTGAAAGCTACCGTACCTCAATATCTCTTTTTTGTGTGATCTTACAGAAATTCTACAGATAAAGTTTACAGTTCTAAGCAGACATGTCGCACAATGCATGTTTATTTGGAAGTAAGTCCTACTGACTTTAATGGGACTATGAGCTTTTCTACATGAGGCTGTTAATTGGCTGTTAATCCACTGGATCTGCTTTTGGTTTCGTCACAGGATTGAGATCTGAGCACTACAGGAGGAGCGTTTCCTGCTTTCCTGCTACATAGTAGCGCAAATGCATAAGAGGAAATGGTGTTTTTTTCACTTTCACAATTAAATGCCGCATTTTCCCTGTCCTAAAAAAATCTTGCTGATAGTGCTGGTCGTCTAAAGAAGCCAGAAACAACTGTGAGTAGGGAATGACAAGCGCACAATAAATGCCTCATGTAGAAAAGCCTTTGGTTCAAAGAAAATTTGCATAGGATTGCTCCCTTACTTGGGAAATAAAGTTTATGGGACTTGCTTCTGAGTAAACCTGATTAGGATTGGGGTGGAAAGCTTTTGCACATCTGTTTTGGCTGAGAGTAGTCTTCAGTGTTTATCAGTTGATAGACTTTTTTCTTCTCCCCTCAGAATCATTGTGCTTTCCCATGTGGAAAACCCTTGGTTACACTGTGGAAATATGTGTTCAACTAAAATGAAAAGTTATTACATCAGGAGTACAGGGTGGTAATGGGAGGGGGGAAGCAAAGAAATGATATGTTTGTTATGCTGGGAAAAACAATTTAAAGCACTGTTTCTAAAGCTTAACAAATGACTTGAAATCTTTCTGTGGAACAACCAACCTTTTTCATCTGGGTCTCCATGGATTGAGTTTATCTTTCAGATCTAGTAGCTGCAAAACACTGATAATACGCAAATTCTGTGAGGCGTTAAATATCCATCTACCAGTGGCTTGCAGAATTAATCAAATTACCTTTTAAAGTTAATGCAGTCGGTGAGAAGAGTTTAATGATATTCAAACCCGTCATGGTAATAATGACAGATGAAGAGGGTCAGTCAGTTGAGAATTAATGCAAAAAGTGCACAGAATGGTAATCTGAATTAATGTATTAGGCTGTGCATAAAGTGCTAGGAAAGTTAGCCATGAAAATAAAATAAAAAACCATTTGCTTCCTTTCGACACTTGAAACGAGCCAAATTTTATTAGGATTTGAACAGGGAAATCAATTTAAGGGCGGTTGCTTACAAAATGGGAGAAATGAGAACATGGGAAACAAGCAAAGGAAACAAGCACGCACGTTGAGGGAGGAGGCTGGTCTATACAGACAGGAGATTGCGTGGTGAAATCGTTCCTATACCACTTTAGATTTCAGGGACACACGTTTGAATGCAATACCATATAAAATATCTCCCTGCCCACAGAAGGTTTCAGCCTAGACTTTTCTGATATGGTAGTTCTCTGTGTTGATTGATTTTGTTTGTTTGTTTAGCAAGAAGGAAGTACTCAGATGTGTGACATACACACCCCAGCATCCGTATTAGTGTAATACCTTCATTAGGCTAACTGAAAGGTCACCAAAAATAAGAAAGAAGCAAACTGGTTAATCCCCCCATTTAAAAAAAACCCAAAAACATTCTAGCTGTTTCTCAGAATTTTCTCTACACAGCCTCCACATACCCCAGCGGTTTGACATGAAATCCAGGAATAATTTCTGCCTAAAGATGAACCAAATCTATTTGCCCTGTTCCATATTGTTTTTGTGAGTAGCATAAAGCATTTTTAAAAATGGTTTTCTGCTTTCATCACAAACTGCTGCTTTCATCGCACTTCTTGGCACCATTTTCCTCCTTTACCTTAGTGTCCTCAGCCTGATTGGCCTGCACTGTCATTTACCCTATTGGTTATGGGGACTCATGTGATTTTGTCAATGTCACATTGCTACATCTGATGTGATGTCATGAATGCCTGGAAGCACAGTTATGTGAGTCACCACAGCCAATACGATTAAAGAGCAGTGAGGGCAAATGAGGTTGAGGAGCAATGCTGCAAAGATGTAGCAACAGCCAGGGGAACAAATGGGTGCTGAGCAAAGTGATGCACCATCTGTGTTTGGTGTGGTGGATATTTCTCAGTTCATTTGTTCACCTTTGTCAAATGCGCTACTTTTAAAATGAGTATCAAAGTTAGAGGATGTTCCGGACAGGCCTAGTTTTACATGCTGTGTGTGTAGACCAGCAAATAGATTAAGGAATGTTCCTCAAAATGTTAGAGGGCCAAAGTTAAAGAGCAGCATGTGGTGAGGCTGATCGGGTCTATGGTACATGACTGGGGCTGGGGTGAGGAATAAATCATTTCCCATAGTCCCACTGAAAATCACACACACACACACACCCTAGTTGATATTTGCCTGGGAAAGAAGGTGCCATTGGACGGGATGGGGCCTCTTCTAGGACAGTGCCCATAATGCTTCATTGATTACTGTTTGGTTAAAAACTTGTAGTTACTAATGCATTTTATTCTTTTTCATGCTTCTGCTTTTATGGTTCTGTGTCTTAGATAGTACAATTCATATACAGGCAGTGCCCAGATTATGAACGAGTCCCCAGGTTCTTAAGAATGACTGTAAGTCGAATTTGTATGTAAGTCGGAACAGCGTAGCGTTCTATACGTTAAAATCGGCATTTACACAAATTGCATAAATTACGCAAATTGTGTGGTTTACTGCGCTATGTACTCTACGTAAATGACGTAGTGCCAGGGAACCCAGAAGTCTGTTCTTAAGTATGGGTTGTCTGTAAGTCGGATGTTCTTAACTTGGGGACTGCCTGTATTGGGTTTTTTGTATTGTGTTTGATGCTGTACTTTAAAAGTAGACGTACAGTTTGTATGATGAGTTGGATAATTTTTATTGGGAAGGCAGCCAATAAATGTTTTAAATAAATACATAGCTACTACTTGAGGAGATCTTCTGCTTTATGGACCTTTATCTGATAGAAATCCTTTGTATCCCACCCCCCCACAAAAGACTCAAGAGTGGGGAGAGGGAGGGGGCTTGTGGCCCCACCCACCTCTGACTTTGACCCTGCCTACTGCTGCCTCCAGCCCCCGCCCACTGGTGGTATACTACAGCAGCACCTGAGAGATTACCCATGGGAGAATCCGGCCCTTGGCATAACCCGCCCCCCCGGTGATAGTCTATGACTCCAAAGAACACAGAGGTTTGCCCTTTTTGCTTTATGTTGCTCAGAAGATGTGATCACTGAAGGCACAATCCTATGCATGTTTAGACAGAAAATGGCTGGCTGGGGAATGCTGGGAGTTGTAGGACTTTTTCCCCTTCTTCTTGAGGCTATTTTTTAAAAAATAGATGCTGTCCTTAAACAGTCTTACCTACCATGCTGAACTTCTTCTTTTTTCTTCATTATTTTTTCCAAAGTACACAAACACACAAATACATGGACAGTGAAGAAACTTTACTGATACTTTTATTTTAAAAAATTATACTTAAATTGTGTATTATTTTCTTCCTGGGAGGCAGGGGTGCAGACGTGCAGTCTCCCAGTGGTCCTTGGCCTTCCGGCCAATGAATGAGGCCAGAGTGTGCTTCTCTTCAGCCCTCAGACTTTGCAGACCGTTTTTTTCTTCTTTTTTTTTGAGGCATTAGAAATTTAACAATTTCTGATTTGTGCTTCTTTTCTTCTCAGACTTAGACCCAGTGCTTAGCTGCTTAGTCTTTAGTAGTCTCTCTTCAAAATATTGGCCCCTGAGCATTTTCCAGAATTGTCCGTTGCCTGTGTTTATGCCCCAGCTTTAATTTTAGCTTTATGCACACAACTAGAATATTTGTCCAAGAGGAACCTTTGGAAAACACTATTAAATCAGTTGAAGCATCTTATTGTAAATGTTCCTAAAAAGTGAGGCAGGGTTGTTTTTATGGCTAGTTGCTGATTGAAATTTCCATGTGCTGTTTTTCATCTTTCAAGCTTCACTGCAGATCAACGGTTCAGATTCTTATTTTCCATGTGTGAAGGGATTATCAGATATGCCAGCGAGGCTCCCTGTAGAAAGCCTGTTTACTTAGCAGCATGATTATGCAACTGGACCGTGCGAGTAGGATAATATCTTTGTGCATAAATATTAACTATGTTGTTCAGATTAGCAGTACCCAGTCTGGAACTGCTGGGATTCAGCAAACGGCCCTTCAGAGTATATGCAGAATAAGCCCAATTAAAGGTATCATTGCAATTTGTTGTCTATATTCATGCTATGCAGAGCAGGAGCTAGGTGTTTGTAGACTAGCACAAGTGTCTAATAGGTAGGGCATATAAGCTCACTCCTGGCCCATAGGGGGGGGTATGCATTCATTTTAAAAATGGATGAAAAAGAAAATGAATGCACCCCATTCATTTTACATTTGTAAAATGAATGTAAAAAGAGAAGCAAATGTGAAAAGCTAATGTGGGTAGCATTCATTTTCATTTGCACCTTTGTTTTCATCCAGTCTGCTTGAAATTTGGCAGGTGTGCAATGCATTGGCGAAGGGTGGGGGCTATATCGCCTGCAGTTTTTATGCCATTTGGATAGATGCCATCAAGATTACAGGCAGCAGAAGATCGGATGGATCTCAGTTAAAATCAGTGGGAAAACAGAAATGAAGCTAAAATGAAAAACAAAATGAATGTGGTTTTAAAATGAAAAATGAAATGGAACCTTTCCCATTGTACACCTGTACTTGTTCCAATTAGACCAGTTTTTGTACTATTGTAGGTCTAAATTGCTTGGGTAAGAGAGGTTAAATCCCACATTTTGAGATTAATTTGAATTTGAATGTTATGCAGCAGAAGATCACAAAGCATCTTATATTGCGCTTCATTCTGTTTAGAATTCCAGGGTGGTGGTGTGCAATCCATTAAGTCACAACATAAAATACAACAATAAAACAACAGCTTTTTTTTAATTTTTAAAAAACATGCACAAGTTAAAATGAACAAAAAAGAACATATTAACTTGTTGCCAGAAAGACTGCAATGTGGGTACCAGGCAAGCACTATAGAAAGGGCATTCCATAGCCAGGGCATTCCATAGCCAGGGAACCCCCGCCAACGACGCCCTATCCCTTGTTGACATGAGAGAGCCCACATGGTTGAATGCTGTTCCACAAATTATATGACCATGTACAGAAAACTAGAATCCCTTCTCCCTGGCCTCTAGTTCTCTTTTGAAACTCCCGTCATATTTTTAAAATGAGTTACAAGCAGTAGTTGGGGAGAGGGGAATCAAAAGCCTTGTGGTGTATGGAGATATAATTACACAACTCTCTGGGTTGTTGCATCTGGTATGTTTGGCATTCAAGCTGAAGAGAAGATGAAGAGAATCAAACCCAGTACTTTGATTCAATGCTAGCTTTATTTTTAAGTTTACGTAATATGCTATGTTTGTGTTGGCATTCTTATGATCTTTTAGGCTATAAAATAACTCACGTTCTGTAAAGTCTATACTATAACTTTATGAGTGTCGAGTTGCCAAACCTCTGCCTCTATTTTTTATTTATTTGTAAAAGCATGCATATATTTTGCTGCCTTCTGTGTAATATTTCATATGATGTCCTTGAGAGGATGTTGTGAAGAACCAAAAAAAAAACAAAAACCCATTCCATAGATAAGTATCTCCCCCCAGATTTGCTGGCCCCAGCTATGGAGTGGTTCACAATTCTTGCAATTTGAAAATGTAATCATCATCATCAGGCGATCACTCGTGACCGAGTAAGATTGTCTTCCGGGATAAAAGGAGGAAATTCTAAAGAAGATTGTGTAGACTCTAGCGATGGGTCCGTAAGTGACTGTGGAGGCCAATTCTAGATCCACACAGCTTCCCACAGTGAGGACACAGGTTACCAGATGGAAGATGGTCCTGTAAAGGATTCATTTGACGTGCTTTTCGCTTAGCACGTTTCTCCCTTTCACCTTGCACTCGGGCTTCTTCAAAGTCCATGGAACCTTTGTGAAAGGCCAACCTCCATTTAGATCGTTCATGGGCCAGAGCTTCCCAGTTTTCGATGTTTATATTGCATTTTTTTAGATTAGCCTTATGAACATCTTTAAACCTCTTATATTGACCACCGATATTCCGCTTTCCATCCTTGAGTTGGGAATAAAGTAACTGCTTTGGGAGACGGCAGTCAGGCATTCGAACAACATGACCGGTCCACTGAAGTTGGCATTGAAGGATCATTTTTTCAATGCTAGTAGTCTTTGCTTCTTCCAGTACACTGACATTTGTTCGCCTATCTTCCCAAGTAATTCGCAGGATTTTCCGGAGGCAACGTTGATGAAACCTTTCAAGGAGGTGGAAGTGACGTTTATAGATAGTCCATGTTTCGCAGGCATACAATAAAGTTGGTAATACAATGGCTTCATAAACCAGTGTTTTGGTCTTCTTACAAATATCCCGATCCTCGAACACTCTATGTTTCATTCGAGAAAATGCGGCACTTGCGGAGCTCAGACGATGCTGGATTTCACTGTCGATGTTAGCTGTAACAGAAAGATAGCTGCCAAGATAGAGAAAATGATCGACATTTTCCAGTATTGTCCTGCCAAGCTGGATAGATGGCATCACCAAAGGGTTAGCTTGCACTTGCTGATGAAGCACTTTGGTTTTTTTGATGTTAAGTGAGAGACCAAGTTTTTCGTATGCTTCTGCAAAAGCATTTAGGATAGTTTGGAGATCATCCTCTGAATGTGCGGAGACCACATTATCATCAGCATACTGAAGTTCCACAACGGAGGTTGTAATTACCTTACTTTTTGCTTTCAGCCTGCTGAGATTAAAAAGCTTTCCATCTGTTCGATATATAATTCCCACACCAGTGGGAAGTTTCCCCTTGACAAGATGTAAAACCATGGCAATGAAAATGGCAAATAATGTTGGGGCGATAACACATCCCTGTTTAACACCTGATCCCACTTTAAATGGAGCACCATGAGAGCCGTTGTTGTCCAAAACCGTTGCGAACTGTGGCTTTTATATGCTTCTAAATTATGAATGCTTTTGATGAATATTTTGGATTTTTAAATACATTTTTAAAAACCCAACCTACTACAGAATATTATGTTTAAAAGGTTTTTAAAAATCACATGCTTTTATTTATGCAGTCTAAGTGTGTTTGTGCAACATGTAGACTGGAATATAAGAGAATGAGTGGTCATTTGCCACTGACTAGGACAGTATTCTCCAACCTTGGGTCCCCAGATGTTTTTGGCCTACAACTCCCAGCATGCCCCAGCCAGCATAGCTGGCTGGGGCATGCTGGGAGTTGTAGGCCAAAAACATCTGGGGACCCAAGGTTGGAGAACACTGGACTAGGAGTTGCCAGCTGAAAAAATGTCCCTTCCTATCTGTGTCCCCTCCCCTAGAGGTGACCTACACTCAATGCTTCCTGTGCTACATATCCAGTAGTGGGAGAGAAGACACATATTGAGGCTGGAGTGCAAGAACTAGGAATGAAATATTCTCCTTTCTTCTGTGTCCCAGTCATTTTCTTCTCCACTCTGGGTTCCCAGCTGAGCTGAAAAACTGCAGCGGGAGGAAAGACAAGACTGGAGTGTGTGAACGGGGACGGGAGAGAATTCTTCGCCCACACCGTGGTCATTCCGTCCCCCTTCTGCTCACCGCTGGGCTCAGAAACTGTGCACGTTGTGAGTGTGCCCCAGAACTCAGGCAACCAGCTAAGCTCCTCCTGACTTGGCTAGGTTAGTGTCAGGGCCTTCAGGGCTTGGCCTCTGGGTGTCGTAGCTTGAGGCTGGGATCTAGTCAGGTGAGTTGCCTCAGACACTCTCTGGTCGGAGTTCAGACTCCTTCTGGCAAAGAAGGGAATCAGGGCATGTAACAGTGGCTCCTGTGATTGGCAGATACTGTGAAACCTCTGTGTTGGCTATGCGCCTCAGTGCTAGCAACAGCACCCGGCATCTTCAAGCGGCTGCCTGGACAAATGGCCCTGCAAGGCCCATCAAGCTGATGCTGATGCTTTATTTATTTGGTTGTTTTTGCCCGGCCCATCACTTTGAGCAGCACTGGGCAGCTGTGGGAAAATATAAAGCATAGTGGGAAAATATAAAGTGGTACCAAAACCCAGCTGCCCACTGCTGCTTGAGTCCTGCAGCAGTGGCCCACCACTGACTGCTGCAAGGTAATCCCACCAGGGCCCACCAACAGATCTGGTGGCCCACCACAGGGCACTTTGCTCTCAAACCCGGTGCTGGCCTTGCAGGTCTGGTCTGAATACTAAGAGACTGGCTTCCTCTCTTTGCCTGGTCTGACAGAGCATTATCCAGGGTGACCACGTGTCCTCTTTTACAGAGGACAATCCATTGTTTGGAAGGCTGCCAGAGCACCATCCTCCATTTGAACGCATCCTCTATTTCAGGGATCTCCAACCTTGGGTCCCCAGATGTTGCTGGACTACAGCTCCCAGAATCTCTTGCCATTAGCCATGCTACCTGGGTATGCTGGGAGCTGTAGGCCAGCAACATCTGAGGACCCAAGGTTGGAGAGCCCTGCTCTATTTGAAGGGCTGCCCTTCAAAGAAAAAGAACCATAAGAGCCGTTGTCCATCACCAGTTAGCATCTGGACAGCAGACTGAACAGGCAGGCACACAGTCACCTGGTCATAGTGTTCTACACTATGGTGAGATCTCCTGGCTGTATTTCTATTTAAATTATTTCTAAATTTGCATCTATACACATAAAGTAGCATAAGTAAATTTTGTGCAAATTGCTGTCCTATTTATTAGTGATGCATTTCCTCTTTTTTTGGTGATTCGTAAGTGGCCACCCTTGCAGTATCTTCTGCCCAGTGGAGCCCAGGCTTCAGGTTCTAGCTTTAGCTTCGCTGGATTTGCCAGTTTCCAGGTGTCGGGCCTTGTTCTAGCACAGAGGGAGATTCAAGGTTGGACTCAGATTCTGCCTCTGGGGAAGACCCAGGAGAGTCAGCTCCAGCTGTGGGGCCTTTGAGACGAGGCAGTTCAGTCATACCAGGCCTCCCACCACCCAGTGAACAGGGAGGGAGAGACGATCGAGGCCGAGTCAGTTTACTCTCTTCAGCTGGGAGACTTGGCCTTGGACAGAGCTTTCCCTTATCAGTCAGGGACTTTGTCCATGGCAACTGAGCAACAGGGGGCATCCTCTCTGGGGAGGGGTCTCTGAGATGGGTCCGTTGGCAAGGTGTCAGCAAAGAGGGCAGGACAGAAGCGCCCTGTCTGGAGGAGTCATAGGTTGAGGGGCCGGTTTCCCTGTCAGGATCCAATTTCAGCCAGTGACTCCTCTCACTGTATATAAACTCAGGTAGTTCCACGGGTCCATTGTAGGTGACAATGCTCCATCATTCTGAACTACTTCCCATGTCCTTGGATTTCTGGCACATTTGTTGGGCTTTGGTGAGCGGACTTTGTACAGCACAGCCTCTAAGAGGGCAATTCACTGGTCAAGTGGATTGCACCAATAAAAGACTGTCTGAGACCGATTGCCTTCTCGGGTGGGGGGGGGGGAGAACAGGACACCAGATTCAACTCAAGCCCCATGCACCAGTTTTAGGAACTATCTTTGGGGACCTTGGGCTCCAGGATATACCCTTCCAGCCAAATCTGGGTATGGCCACCAATGACTCTGGCCTGATTACACATGACATGCTGAAAGGTCTTCTTCACAAAGGGTTTGGGGACGGATGCTGAGTTCACTCATAGAACTGGCTGGGACAGAACTGTGTAAACTGAGGGCAGTGAAGGACACAAAAGCAAAGTGAGGGCACTGAAGAGCACAAAAGCAAAGTGAGGGCACTGAAGAGCACAAAAGCAAAGTGAGGGCACTGAAGGGCATAAAAGCCAGTTGGAGGAGGTGAGAGACAGACAGGAATTTCCCACCCTGGTGGCTTCTCTGCAGCACACTGATGGATGAGCTGCTCTTCTTCTTCTTCTAATAATAATAATAATAATAATAATAATAATAATAATAATAATAATAATAATAATAAACCCAGGAAATAGCCTTCACCTGGACAAAGACACCAGTGGAATTTTAAACTTGCATTCTGATTCAAGTCTGTTTAAATAATGCCCCATCTCTAGTGTAATGTGTTTTTGTAGGAAGCTCAGCCATCCATCTTAAAACTTGAATATGTCAATTCAGAATGTTCAAGGCTTACTAATGTAACTCTCAGATTGGAATGCACATGACAATGCTACCTGTGGAAGCACTGAATTCAGAGATTAAAAAAAATTGAAAAGAGAAAGAAAAATGGCCTGTAGTCTGTTTTTAGGACTGATGCAATTTTAATGCCACAATTGTACAGCTGGTTCCTGGTTAGGCAAGTATAATAAAGAGCAGGAATGGATTACAGCAAAAAATGGAAGAGGTTTTATAAAATCCAGAGCATGGCATGCAATTCAAGACATAGCTCCCCAAGTTAAAATTACATTAACTTTTTCCTACTATTCTCTACCTTTCATGTTCCTCTGTCCAACCCCACTCCACTCCAATGAGATGAGAGGATTCAGCTAACTTTTTATCTATTTTGAGAAATACCAGCGCTTGTCATTTCAAGATGTGAGCCTGAACGTCATGCTAGATTAGAATAAACATATATATATATATATATATATATATATGGAGAGAGAGAGAGAGAGAGAGAGAGAGAGAGAGCTAATCTTAAATATGCAGGATCAAAATCAGGTAACCATGTTGGTCCCCAGGAGAGAAAAATTTGCATGGCATGCTTTGCCTGCAGAAGAGGTCCCCAGTTTAGGCGCTGACATCTCCAGTTAAACTAATCTCAAGTAGCAGAGCTAGGAAAGACCTGTGCCTAAGTCTTTGAAGAGCTGCTACCAGCCGAGAGTACTGGCATTAACAGATCAGTGACAAGACATCTTTATATGTTCATATGAAAAGTGTGTGTGTGTGTGTGTGTGTGTGTGTGTATGCATGCTGGATTTTTGGAATCTCCCACTAGTAAAGCCATTGAGTCTGGTTCAGTCCAAAAAATACCCTATTTATTTCATTTATATTCTGGCCTTCCTCCGAGGAGCTCATGGCAGTCTTCATGGTTCTCTCTCCTCCTGCATTCATCCTTACAACAACCCTGTGAAGTAGGTTAGACTGGCAAAGAGTGACTGGCCCAAGGTCACTTGACGAGTTGTGTGGTTGAGTGAGCATTTGACTCGGGTCTCCCTGCCTGCTCCTAGTCCAACAGCAATCACTATACCACACGGCCTCTCCGTGGAGCCAGTAAAGATCCATTTCCACCTATACTAAATAGTAGAGTTCTTCCCATTGCCTCCCACTTTGTCAACTTACTGAGGCAAGAGGGAAAGCCAGGGAGAACTCCAGTACTTGCAGCAACATCCAGGAATTCTGGGCAAGATGGGACAGATATGGTTCTCTAAGGGTGCAATCCTATGCAAGTTTAGACGGGAAAAAGGCCTACAACTCCCAGCATGCCATGGGGCATGCTGGGAGTTGTAGGCTTTTTTTTCTGTCTAAACCTGCATAGGATTGCACCTTAAGTAAATTGCATGTGTACCTCTCAGCAGTGTATTTAAGATGATTTTTACGAACTGTAAATGATGTGCCTATTTTGGTTGGCTAAGGGGAAGTGTTATCTTAATTATCCTCAAAATGCCACTTACACTGAGATAAGAGAGATTGCTCTAATAGGTAAAAATGTCTTTGGAATTTTTTTGGAGGGGAAATTAAGCCATTGGTAGCAACAGTAACATTGATTATTCCTTTAAAATTGTTATACAGAAGCCAAATTTCCAGCGGCTTCCTAGACTCATCATGAGCAGTCTTTAATAAATAACATTCACTTTTTCAATTAGCAATAGTACTGCAGAGACGTTTACCCTGCATGTTGTTATGGCTCCCTGCCATGGATGGATGAACTGTTTGAATGAAAGTGCCAGGGATATTCTATGCTAAGATTTCCCTTGTTGGATCATTTTCGAAATATGTTATTCCATTTGCCTCTTAAGATTGAATTACCTGCTTTTAAAATTCATCCTAAACATTGTGGCTCATGTACCTGGAAAATAGAAACAGATGCATACACATCCTCAGAATGGCTGCATAAATATTAAACAGTAGTACACAAATTGAAAGAAAATGTTCCAAGAAGTTTGGAGATACATATTTATATTCTGAAGAACCACTTTCCTCGTCTATTCAAATGAAGATTGACTATCATGCTCTTATTTTGGATTCAAAGACATCCTGTGGCATCTGGTTATGAATGGTTGTCTGCTTACATGGTAACTACTCAACTGCAGCCTGCAGAATATACTCTTATTAAACATTTCAATGCCAAAATGAATAGATGACACACAACTATGGCGGCTGCCTCCAAGGGTGGGATGTGGGAATATCCCCCACTTTTGGGGACATCGTGGTGGTCATCTGTTCCATTGCTGCTTGCTCCCAGAGAAGAGAAGGATTTTAGTTTTGGCACTGGTTTACATTCTTGACATAGGTACTTCCAATGCCATTCGTTAGTGCAGCCTTCCCCAACATGGGTCCCTCCAGATGTTGTAGTTGGACTACAACTCCCACCAGCCCTATCATCATGGCCAGGCTGGGGATGATGAGGCTTGCAGTCCAACACATCTGGAGGCACCCAGGCTAGGAAAGCCTGTTAAACTTTGACCCGATTTGCTCATGGATGAGTGGGAGTGAGTGAGCACACTGCTTCCATGTGCTCCTCACTCCTGCTTTTAATCAACCATCTACGATTGACCAGGTCGTAGGTTGTGAACATGAATTGCTAACCCAGAGTGCTGGGTTGTTTAGGGGGCTAAACAACCCAGCAGTTAATCCAACAACAGACCATGGGTTAACCACTCCAGATCACAATCTACGACCTGGCTGATTGTAGGCTGCTGATTAAAAGCAGAAGGGGTTGACATGCTGCAGCAGCGCACCTGCTTTCTCCAGCTCGTGCACAGCAAATCATGTTAATTAACACACGATTTGCCATTATGTGCGAACCAGCCCATTCTGTATGTATCATCCTTCAGCTTGTTAAAACATTCACTTTTGCAGATACTACCCACACTCTTACCTTTCAGCATTTTCAATACTTTCCCCCAAAAAACTGTGCCAGGAAGTTTTCAGGCTGTGCAATCAGTGCTGCATGTTTAGTATCAGTCTTGCCCTATGTGAGCTTTTACAAAATGCCACACAGTTTAGGCCCAGACTTGATCTGAAGGAGATGCGAAGGGGCAAAGCATCAGGAAGTTTAATATGTTTCCTGCTGATCTGCCACCAACCTCCAGTTCCATCACAGGATGTGTATCCAAAGAGCATTTCCTTGCTGTCAGAGAGTCATTCACCCTCTTGGATCTACACAATGCTGTGTAGATCCTTGGAACTACACAATGCTGAATCTGCTGGACTGCAGCTGGAAGGAGGTGGCTGGTGTTTTGCAGCCATGTACGAGCCATATGCCTTTGCTAAAAAAATTGATGATGATGCACAGGGACAAAACATGTCCCAAAGTAATGTATAAATGCAAGAGGTTCTCAGCAATTTGCTATACCTTACGCAAGTATGAAAAGTTGTGTCTCAATGCATCTTGAATTTTAAAAAAACAATGTTCAATAATGCAGTTGCATTTATTAGTAAAAAATGTATGCTACTTCAGTGTTATTTCCGATTTCAGTAGTTATTAAAGAAATATTTATTCATTTTTATCCCACCCTTCCTCCAAGGCATTCAGGGTGGTGTTTCCTACCTAACCCTGTAGAGGTACATTAGGCTAAAAGATGGTGACTGGCCAAAGGACACCTGGTGGGTTTCATAGCTGATCGGGGATTTGATGCACTAGGGTGTAAAACTGCCCCATGGGTTTTTCCAAAGAAAACTAGTATAGGAAAGCAGGCTTAAGAACTCTGGGTGTCAGCTGGTTGGCACAAGCCATGGGATTTCATTGGGGAACATTTATTTCACCAGAGACAGATTTCTTATGGGGTTAGAAAAACACCACTACAACCAAAAAATGTTAGTTTTTATTAATAATAAAGTTTTGCCTGAAGTTTTACCATGACAGTTTATGATGCTTTTCTGATATTTCTAATCTTTTGAGTTTAAAACACACTTCTTATGACACCATAGACACATTTGAGATTGTGGGGCATTTTACCAACCCAGGATACATTGGAAAATAGCTTGGGGGAGTGAAATGACCCTAAAACACATGTGTGTATATTTTTAGGGTTGTTGTATATCCTGGCTTGTTCCAGAGCTGGTAACCATAGTTTCCCAGTTCTGGCAAAACTGGAAACTATGGTTAATTAGTGGTATCCCAGTTTGACTGCTCACATTGTGATGGGAGGAGTGAAAGATCTCTGTGTGCAGGTAAAGGCTCATTCATATCGTGACTTATTAAGTTGAGATATGATTGTTTGAATCCCCAAATTTAAAGGAGAGCTGGGAAGAATGTCCAGTTTTCATACAAGAAATTACAATTTCTTGTAATTGGGTTGCCATGTACACAATTTCTGGGCTCCAGCTCACCAGGAAGCACCTTAACGATTTCAGTGATCTATGATTTAAATACTTTGTGGTAAAGTTGCCTCTTGCTAATTTAAACTGATTGATTAGTACAATAGTCTGGTGCTGAATAATGTTCTTAATGAGCTCCTTTAATTAATGTGTGTCCGCTTTTAGACTCTGGTGACTATACACTCTCAGCATTTTTCTCTTGCAAAAGCAAATCATGGATTTATTTATGTGACTGCATCACTGTATACTGAGATGATAGAAAACCAAGGTTGCTTATTCATAGACTCTAGGCTTGAATAGTGATATTTTAGTGCATATGGCCTTTGCTGTGATCTTCTCTCGAAAAGGCCAGCTACAGCAGAGAAAGATTTGCAATTAGAGGGCTCCTTCAGTCAAAACTAAGGTTTCTTTAACAGTGGGATAACCACCGAATATTTAGGGCAGGTCCGCACCTTTCACTGTTAGCTCAGAGAACATTCACCATCATTTACATCCATAACTGACCTAAAGTGATTCCAGTTAAGGTTTTTATTGTGCAATCACCTTTTCTCGTTCATGGAATTCTATGGGGAGGCCAGACTACATTGGCTTCAATTTGAAGCCCTCTCATATTTTACCACCACTTCTTCCATCTTTTTTCTTACCAGAAAAAAATCTGTTGAAGAAGAAAGTAACTGCACAATGTCTTTTGATTGGTAGCACTAGGAGCCCTCATGTCTCCCAAGCAGGTTGCCATGGATCCACCATGCATCTTTCATATTGTATCTTTCTCTGAATGTATCTTGGCCCTCAGTAGAAGCTATGTTTATTGCAATAAATAATATTAGCCTCCTTGCCCCCCCCCCCCATAGGGATAGAACAACAATTTACCTCCAACATGCTCTACTGCAATTTTCTGGATCTTCACATTGATCTTGGATTCTACTTGAACAGCTGGCACTTTTTTGGTCTACTTTCTGTGACTGCCAGAAAACACTGTTAGGGGTTGAGAGGGGAGAGTAGGGAAAAAAGAGAAAAAGCAACTCTTATTTGACAACTGGAATAAGTTGAATAAATAAGTAAAATAAACTTCTTTATTGGAGGAAGCAGACTTTAGAACATCATAGTTCCAGGAAACCACTGTAAGTGTGTATTAGTAGCTAGTAGTCATTGGGCTGACTTTATTGTGCCTCTATTTTAGTTAATGATACTCATTATTATTAGGTTTAATGGGTCTTCAGAGATATTCCAATATAGTGGTTCTCTATGGTCTTATGGATAATATTTGGAGAAATTTGTCTGGAGATTCTCTTTGATACTATTGCTCTTATATATTTGGGACAATTATATTACTTCTGTTGATTTTATTGAAAATATAATACGGTAGGAATGTGTGAGTGAATTCAAAGAAATGTATGCCTTCCACATTGGGAACTGGGAAACTTAACACCACTCAGTACTGTGAAGGAGGCTGATCTTACACCAACCCTCCAGGGTAGGCCACAGCCCCAATGTTCCCTGGACTGGCACACACCTCCCAAGGTCCCATACACCAAACCGGTGTAGCAGCCCCAACCTTTAGACAAGGAACACACACCAAGATTAAGTTGGAGACTTTATTAAAAAGTAAAAATAACAAGTTAGTCAGTGTAGGGTCTCCAATTGTCCAATATAAGTAAAATAATCCCTTATAAGAAAGGGCTAAAAGAAGGTAAGGGAAAAGGGGTGAGGTAGTTGTTGTGAGGAAAAGGGAATGGGAATAAAAAGGGACTCTAAAAGAACATAAAAACAAACCCCAAGAGTCTGCAGGAACAAAGCAAGTCAAACCAGGCCTAGCTTTTCCTAGCTAACCTAGCAGAGTGGCATACCTGCCCAGATGGAACTTCCCAGCATCCACGCCCCAAAGGAAGAACCCTGAAGCCTTTTCCCCTAGCTCCTTTATTGCCACCAGGGTCCATTTTCCCGCCCAGCGTTCACCAATCCTGTCTTCCTAACTGTCGAAGGAGGGGCCCCCGCCCTTCCTCAGCTGTAGACACTTTCTCATGACTTCATCCCAATTAACGCCTGACCTTGCTTCTCAGCTCTGCAGCTCACCCTTATCTCCCAGGTGCTCCCAACCACCCTCCCAGTACATTCCAAAAGACTAAAGTAAAAATCCGTTAGCTAAACAGCAATGGGGGGGGGAGGGACATCTAACAGGGTTTCCCTAAAGTCCCAGCTACTACAAGTCCCATCTTCACAAGTACTATCTTGTACTTTGATATGTCTTCATCAGAGGCTGGCCAAACTGCCAAGGAAATACGTCAGTTTTGAAACAAGTTTTAATTCCTTTCATACAGAACTCATAGAAGAGAATCAACTTTAAAGATCTTGAACTATCCAAGTCCCCACCCCACCTCCAAGCTAATCATATCCAACATGTATGACTGATTTTGGAGTGAATTGGGTATTTAGGGCCCATTTTTGAAAGCAACTTGAGCCGATGATGTTCTGTGCAGTTTCTAGTGTACATCAACAGGATGTGTTTCTAGCAGTGGTTAAGCTTTTTTGTCTGCAATATACCAGTTTAAGAAATCTGGAATTTAAGCATTCTGAAGTAGGGGAAAACAGCATTTTTGGCTGTGGCTTTTCTAAAGTTCTCCATGCTCATCAGACTTCCTAGCCTAGAGTAAGATTAATTAAAATCAATGGAGCAATGCAAAGTAAGCACTTAGAAGGGCTCTTTGTGCGTGTGTGTGTGTGTGTGTGTGTAAGAGAGAAATACCTGAATGTGAATAAACCAAAATAAATATTCAGATGTGTGGAGCTTGTTAAACTACCTGTCTTGGCATTACTGCAAAACTTATCTTGATTTTTCTTAGTACTGTGTACACTGGACTTGTCAGTCTGGGTCCCACCTGATATTAAGTATGACTTGGGACATACTGTAGACTTATGCGCTCATGAAAACCAACATCTCCATTGGTCCTACCACTTCGTATGTGTGACCACAATCAAAATGAACCAATGGCATTGGTTCATTAGTGATATACCAGGGACTCTGTAGGAATGGCTGCTGTACTTTTCACTGATATTGCTATTAGGCTTTTGGCTTTGCTGCTGGGGGAACACAGGATACCAACTACAATATGCCGGTATCAGCCCCGGAGTAGTGGCAGCCATTGTAACTGGGTAATAGGATCAGCCTGCCTCCCTAAGTATGTAGAACTGCATTCATGGATATTTATTCCGCATTGTTTCTGTCATTTCTTATCTTCAATCCCTCTGTTTCCCCATTTGCTGAAATTTAGACTGGAAGCTTCTCAGGATCGGAACCTGTATTTTTGCTTACGTTATTCTGTAGATCCCCTGGATGCAATTGTGCTTTTAAAATATCATCACCACCACCACCATCATCATCTCACAAGGTTTATGGAGAGGGGAAAAACCACTACTTTGGCAGTAGATAACAAACACTTGCCTTTCATCTGCCTTTTGGGGATCTGTGTGCACACAAAAGTATGCACCTTTTCCAAACCCTGCAGTCTGGCATCTGTGTTCTTGTAATTTTAAACTGGATCTCACCTGCAGTTAAGATATAGGCAAAGTAACCATTAGGAAAAAAACAACCGTGTTTGGAACTGGTGAATTGGCCGAGCCCTGTGTATGCTTATAAACAGAAGTCTTATACAATAATTTTGTTTCTAAAAATAATAGGAGTTGATAAAGTCTAGGCGATGTGTGTGTATGTTTCCCCAAGTCATGTTATATTGATGTTCTTGACACAATATATTGCAATAACACATTATTTCTCTCTCCTGATCCCAGTTTCAATGCAGCTCCAGCTACACCACTGTTCGGTTTCCTTGGTAACCAAATGGCTTTCTACTATTCATTTGCAGACCTCTGGTGTTAAACAAAGTGTCTCCCTTTCTTCTGTGCTGCACTGCTAGGAGCTGGAGTTGATATTTGTGCTCTTGCTTGAATATTAGGGTTCACCCTTTATTTCCCTCCACAAAACATTAACCCATGCATGCTGAAAATGATTCAAAATGGAACTGGCAAGGAGAGGTTAAGGTGCATGAGGAGTTAAACTAGACGTTGTGGGTGCAGAACTAGGGGAAGTTCTGCTTTCTGTGGACAACATTTTCAGGAAGCCTCTGGAGTCTGTGCAGAACGGAGAACCTTTGGTGTTCTGCGGTGTATAATGGTGGCTCCACTTATTTAGAGAAAATAGTGTTGCAAGTTCAGTTTAAACTATTACAAGTTTAATTTAAAATGGGCATTTGAACTTTCTGCCTGAAGAATGTAGTAGCTCTGAACCTGCAAAATGCTTCATTTGAATCATGTGCAAACTGCTACTCAGAACCTGGAACATGAGCCTGCAGGGTGCTGGACCAGGGCCATGGGTTTGGCAACCAAAGGCAGTGACTCAACCGCAGTGGGGAGCAGCTTTCCAGTAACAGGGAACTACTACTACTACTACTACTACTATTATCATCATCATCATCATCATCATAATCATCATCAGTATTTCACTTAATGAGTTGCCCTATAGCTGAAGCTGTCAGGGTGATGTACATAATAAAAGCAAAAATAATAAACCAATGATATAATCAGTAATACAAAACATTAAAAATTATTGTTTTAAAAGCAGCAACAAAAATTCAGTATTTAAAAGTGATGAATAACTGAGCAGCTAAGAACATAAAGAAGATTATTCTAAAATGCAGCATTAAACATACTAAAAATAAAGTAAGCAGCAGTAAAAAATACTTTCTAAAGGAGAATAAAAAGGTCTTTGCTTGGTGCTGGACAGTCAACAAAGTGGGTGCCAAGTGGACCTCTCTAGGGAGGACATTCCACAATTTAGGGGTCACTGCAGAAAAGGCCCACTCATGAGTAGCCACCTACCAAATCTCAGTGTGTGGGGGCACTCAGAGCAGGGCCTCAGATGATGTTCTCAGCACATGTGCAGGAACATATGGGAAGAGGTAGTCCACTAGTCCTTCAGATACTGTGGCTCCAAACAGGGCTTTGTGAGTGGCTTTGTAAATTAACATCAGCACCTTGACTTGAACCCAGAAACAAACCAGGAGCCAGTGACGATGGTACAATACTGGCATAATACGATCACAATGCCCAGTTCCAGTCAGTGCCCTAGCTGCCATATTTTGTACTAACTGAAGTTTCCAGACCTTTTTCACTCTGTCAATCAGGGATGGGTACCCTAGGAACTAGGGAAACTCAAAGGTATAGTAGAAGCTGCTGCTCTGATAAAATCCAGTCTGACCGAGTCCTTACATTCCCAGTTAAGCCTGATCATTGCAGAATCCTGCTACTTAGGAATTTAAAGGGGTGTTGCTCTGACTTGGAGGGGAGCACTGTGAATACCCTCATCCTGAAAATTCAGTGACAGGAGGCTCTCCCCTTCTGAAAGGCACCCTCCACATGTAGAGGACGGCAGAAATGGTCATGGAGCGGGAATAGTGAGCTCCCCCGCCTTGTGTGCTTACTGTACCTACATATGCATCCAGGCAATGACCTCTTTATCTTCCTGAGCTTTTTAGGTCCATGTTTAATCCTGCTGACTGCTTTATGCTGCTTTTGTGATTTTATGGCCTTTTATTACATTTTTGTATTTACATTTTAATTGTTCTATTCTTTTTGCAAACTGCCCTGGGAATGTGATTGAAGTGTGGTATAAAAATACTTACAGTAAATAAATAATATCCCACTTCCAAGAACTTTAGGTGGGTAACAATATGTTACTCAGGCATCCCAGTTTCTAACTCTATCCATCCATCCATCCATCCAAAATGTAATTCTATTTTCAGAAGTATCTTGTACAAACCCAATTACCAATTATTCAATCCTGCATCTTATACTCTGCCCTTGACTACCTCTAGATGCCCAGCATCAGGCTTTGATAATTTCTCCAGGGGAAATGAATTTGAAAGTTGTGTGGCAGCTACCATATCTCTGACTTGCTGTAAAGCTTTTCCACTTAACAGGGCATTCCTGGACCTCCTTACATTATGGTGGCACCGAGAGAGCCACTGCCGCCCTGCTCCTTCCTGCCCCTGGGACAATGCTGCTTGGAAGAGGAGCCACAGTGGTGCCTCCTGCCTGTGGTCTGGGCCATCTCACATTACCTTAGTGGCATGGGAAGGAGGAGCACTGAAGCAGTTCCCCTTTGCTGCTGCCAGCTCAGCAACTGAGCTTTCAGTTCTTCAGTCCAAAATCAAATTTGCAGCTGGTGCCCGATTAACGCACAGTAGACTGAACTTGCAGGCAATTGAAATGATGCTTGTTGAAAAGGCTGCAATTCCGAAGCATCCTGTCCCTATTAAATGTTTGTGCTGAAGGTGGTAAAGCAGTGTTCTCCAACCTTGGGTCCCCAGATGTGATGATTTTGGCCTACAATTCCCAGCATGCCCCACCCAGCGTAGCTGGCTGGGGCATGCTGGGAGTTGTAGGCCAAAAACATCACATCTGGGGACCCAAGGTTGGAGAACACTGTGGTAGAGAGTACAGTTCTGAAGAGTGTTAAGAGTCATTTCTGATGACGGTTTAATCTAGTGCTAATGTTAAATACCACTTTTAGGAAAAAACATAATAGACCCCTGAAAACATGCTGCTAATTATTGTTTCTGTTCATTATAGCATGTCCCACAATATCTGCAGGATTCTTGTTCTTGTTGTTGTTGGAAACATGGCTTATTGTAATTGTTTCAAAGAATAGATTCCTCTCACGTATCATTAACTCACACACTGCTTTAAAAGGTTTTTCTCATGCAGCTGCATGCTGATTTGGGTTTCAGGTGAGAACCCCCAGAACTGCTGCTGTTAAGAGCAGGGGTTCCGTTGCTACCACAATGTTTGCCCTTCCCTCAGCAGTCTTCTAGCTCTCGTTGGATGCCTCCAACGTCATTATATTTGCAATATGTACCTATTGAGGGAGTGTGCTAACTCCTGTGCAGGATTAGTTAAATTAATATATGCAGTGTAATGATCGGTGGTCAACCTTGAACTTGAAATGATCAGTACCATGACTGTTTGTTAGCAGAACTGATTAAAAAGAGTGAGAGAACTTTATGGCATACTCTTTCCCCCACCTGTCGTCCTTCCAGTGGTTCGGTAGCCTGCCATCTGCTCTGCAAGAAAGATGATTTAGTTGGGATAAATAATTATGAATGGAAAGTGGTAGGGAAAGTTGGAGGTTTTAGACCTGTTCCAATAAAAAAAACAAGAGAATTAGAGGGAGCTGTTAAAAATCTCAAAATATTTGAATGGCTAGTACAAAAAGATTGGGAATATAGGTGAGAAGAAGCAATTGATTTTAGCTTCTGGAATATAATTTATATTATGCTGTAATGCCTGCTTAATGAAATAGACATAATTATATCACTGCAAGTATGTAGCACACATACTAAAATGGCTAAATTTCTAGAACAAGATACAGTAACATACAGAACACTAAGCAGTAAGTATAGTACTACTGGTTGGAGGCGCTGCATATCTAATTATTGTAACAAGCTAAGGGGAAAAAAGGTTGATTCTGTGGAGCAATTGGATAACGGAACAAGTTCTGCATGACTGTTGTGAAAAATCGTTCAGGTGGGCTTTTAAGAGTAGATTCAAACTTTCAGAAAAGAGCTCATAAGATGAAAATAAAATCACATATCTGAATGCTCCAACTTGCACATGAATAAGGTCAATTGTATTTGTTCAGAAATACTAACAATGTTTTAGTAAATACCAAATTAAATGGTTTTAAAAATATATATTCCCTGCTAGCATATCAGAGAGAATCTTAATTAGAACATTTCCTATTTGTTCACTTTTTATTGCTTATAACCAATATAATACTGCATTAATAACTACCGGTAAGCCAAGAAAATGAAAACAAATGTTGATGAAATGTATAAAACCTGTCCGTTTTGGGGTTTTCTAAAAAAGAAATCTGGGCAACAGTTGCACTTTTGGAAATAGCTTCTTAGGAGGTTGATGTGTTGGTAATGACTGTGAAAATTTTTTAAAAACTACTGCACTGTAATCCATTGGTGGAGACATTTTAATGTTTTCCCTCTTTTTATGGGTTTGTTCTGTTTTTTTAATTTTTAATTTTGTTTTTTTGAAATTCACACTAAAAAAGAAAAGAAAAAAAGGGGGGAAAGGGACATATTTCAATTAAGTAGCCAGAAGCATCCTTTAACTGAAGAAGATAGAAGTTGCTGCATTCTAGTAACAATTTATTTATTTATTTCATTTTTATACTGCCCAATAGCTGAAGCTCTCTGGGCGGTTTACAACAATTAACAAGACAGTCCCTGCCCGCAGGCTTACAATCTAAAAAGACACGACACACAAGGAAAGAGGAATGGGGAGGGAAGAAGGGGGAATATTAATTAATACTCCTGGCAGGGCTGGTGGAATGGCCCTGTGCTCCCTCTCTTCTCCCTCTGCACAGCCTGCTGGAATGGCTGCTGGTGGTGACAGTATATCTGACATATTTTTCTCTTTTTGCTTCTATTGTAATTCAAGCATGCTTCACTGAAATCAATGGGTTGGATCCAGACTTAGTCATGCTTAGAGTAGACCCATTGAAATCAATGGGACTTAAGTTAGCCATGACTAACTTGTCCTATTGATTTCAGTGGTTCTACTCTAAGCATGGCTAGGTTCAACCCAATGAAAGAGAAAATAGTGTAAAACTGGAATTTGATATATCATGTAGCAAATGAAAACATGTTCCAGAAGACTGACTGTAGAGAGAAGCAATCAAATGTAAGAAGATTTAAAATAGCCTGGTTTCCTTTTTAGATTCCCCCCCTACACACACAAGCAAGCTACACAATAATTCACTAGATGCTGATGAAGATTTTCAGAAATGACAATACAATAATGCAAAAGGTACAGTACCATACAAAAACATTTTTCATATTATGATAGTAATTATCCCTTATTCAAGAACTGTTGCAAACACAACAACCTCCAAGATATCCTCTATATCAGCCTTCTCCAATCTGGTGCACTCCAGATGTTTTGGATGACAACTCCCAGCATTCCTGACCTTTGGCCACATTGGCTGGGGCTGATGGGAGTTGAAGTCCAAAACATCTGGTGGGCACCAGTTTGGGGAAGGCTGTTTTGTATTCAACCCATTTGTTAGAATAGTAAGATTGTTCTATTTAGCACAGCCAGAACATAAGAATGTCTGCTTTTGAAAAAGTACTACGAAGTATCAGCATTTACTGCTGACACATTTGCTGCAGTCAAGGAATATTTTAAAGAGGAAGGAAGAAACAAAGCAACACATTTTTAACAAGAAAAATATTTTTAATTGAGCAAGGGCTGAAGGGCCAGCAGTATTTGCAGCTCTAATTAACCAAGACACCGCTAAATCCCCCTTTAAGTCCTTTAAGGGCTCGTGAGACTGAATTAGCAACAGTGGTTTGGGCAGAATTTCTGCCGACACACATCAGCTGTTTCTGTCTGCTCATGAAAATCTGTACCAAGGAGGAATCCAGTTTGTACAAACGTCAAGATGAAAATGTACCTCAACATCTTTTCAATAGAAGATATTTCCAGGTTTAAAAAAGTCTCCCCTCTGTGTTTTGAGAAGCTTCCCAGTCCATTATTGTGAGGTACATGGTACTGGAATTAACATGCTTATTGGTCTTAGCTCCATTACAGCAGTCTTATGTTCATAGGATCATAGAGTTGGAAGGGGCCTACAAGGCCATCGAGTCCAACCCCCTGCTCAATGCAGGAAGGGTCTCCCATCCAAGTAATAACCAGGCCTGACCCTGCTTAGCTTTCCACGTTCAGACAAGCTGAGCCAGCATGAGCCACAGGCCTGTATATTTATTTTTTTAGAGGCTACCTACCATCTAATGTTCCAGATAAGAGTCCTGAAGCAGAAGAATGTCATGCAATGAAGTAAGGACTCTCATGTAGCGAAGTATGATCTCTGGTAACCATGCTCATGTAGGCATTTACCGCAACAAGATTACTTAATGATCCTTTGGCGACAGGGCCGGATTAAGATAGGGGCTATTGGAGCTGCAGCTCCAGGCCCCTACCCCAAAATAGGCCCACAATCAGGACCGGTGCAGGGCAGTTTGGCGCTCCAGGCGAAATAATATTTAGCGCCCCCCCTCCAAAGCAGCCTTGCTCTGCAAAAAAAAAAAAACCCTGCGCCGCCACCACCAACCTACCTTCCCCCCGTCCTGGCGGCTGCTGCTGCTGTTGCTACCACCCCTGCCGCCGCCGAGGAGGAGGAGGAAGTGACGCGACGGGACCCCCGCACTGTTTTTTGCCAGGGAAACCATGGCAACAGGGCTGTTTAAGCCCTGTTGCCCTGGTTCCTCCCGCCAAAACAACGCGGGCGGGGCTCCGGAAGCGACACGACGCGGAGAAGGTAGGTGGCGGGGGGGTCGGGGGGGTGATGATAGCGGCGGCGGTGGGAGGCGCAGCAGCAGCAAGCGGGAGGGCGGGGGGAGGCGCAGCGGCGAGCGGGACGGGAGGGGGCGGCGGCGGCGGCGGGAGGGAGGGTGGGGAGGCGGAGGCCTGGCGGGGGCGGCGCAGCGGAGGCAGAGGCCTGGCGGGGGCTGCTCAGCGGCAGCGAAGAGGAGCGCAGCGTTTCTGCGCCCTCTTCAGCCGCGCGCCCTCCTCAGCACCAGGCCCATAATGCTCTTAATCCGGCCCTGTTTGGCGAGGGGTGTGTGTGTGTAGCTTCAAAGGGCCATTAATTTGCAGATGCATGCAACTTTACCTACATGGTCAATTAATCTATGCTGATTAATCTTCCGGTATTATGGGCAATTTGAAGCTGCGCACAGATTTTTGGAAATTCAAGCTTCACTGATAGATGTAAAAAGTTATTTATTTTATTTGTTACATTTCTATACTGACCAACAGCCAAAGCTCTCTAGGCGGTTCACAGCAATTAAAATCATAAAATACGACACGATAAAATACAGTATAAAAGTTTTAAACTACAGTATAAAATAAAAAATAGCAAGCAACTAAAACCTAGCAGCAGTGCCAAGATTTAAAATACAGTTACAGATTTAAAACTACAGAAACTGAAAGACTAAAATACCTGGGAAAATAAGAAGGTACGGTATTCACCTGGCACTGAAAAAGCATAGCGTAGTTGCATGCCAACTTTCAAGACTAAGCCGAAGCCTAGTGTGCATCTTTATTTCAAAGGTGTCTCTTAAACAATTACTCATTTTGGCACAACATTCTCATAAGAGTCTGCAACTGAATTTTGTGTCATCAAAGACAGGATATTTCAACAATGGTCTCAGTTCTCCTTGTATGACTAAAGAGCAATTTCCCTGGAAACACTGATGTTAGCCTAGTGTGAAATCTGTGTAAAGGAAGAATCAGGTTAATTTTTTCTGCTATACAGTCAGATTCTCCTTTGGGAGAGAAGTAGGTAATGGAATGGAATCACACTGGATTTCTTCTCACTGAGCAGCAGCGTTTGATATTAAAAGGCAGCGTACCTTTTTTGGGGTGGGGGGGGGGTTTGTCCTACATAGTCTAGCAATCACTCAGTCCTCAAGTACATCCAGGGCTTAGCCCAAGCACCCAGAAATGCAAAGGAAAAGTTCATTAGGAATGTGGCATGAGAAGCTGAAATGACTCAGGTAGCGGAAACTAGAAAGAGTTATGAGGACAGAAAGAACTGGGAACTGCAGAAACTCTGGGGAGCAGAAGGTCCTGCAAGATTATGGGCTGCTTCACACATGCATATGTGTCGCTTGATGGCTGCAGCAGTGTGTTCCCTTGGGTGTGTGAATGACCAATCACAGACCAGAGTCCATGGGCACAACCTACACATCACCTCAAGCACAATGGAATTGATGTATATGTTCCGTGCTACGAGCCATCAAGAATTGAGTAGTCAAGTGATGGGAAATCAAGTGAGCTACATGCTGCCTGTGTGAATCAGCCCTGGGCAACACAGTCATGGAGCTAGGTAAAATAGGTATGGTGAACCAGTGACAGGCCACCTGGGTTGTAATAGACTGCTTTTGTAGTGTACGTACCTGTAGAAGTACCCACTGAGGAAGCATCTCCTAGGGCCAAACTATTTATTTATTTAAAATATTTATATACTACCCTTCATTACAAATTCCAAGGTGGTGTACAAAATGCCTTAAAACAGCAATTAAAATTAAGATAAAATTCTATAATGAAACAGAAAATTGAACAAAGCTTAAGCATTAAAATTACCAAATGCTTGGTTAAACAAATATATTTTCAACAGGCACCAAACTACCCTCAGGGTCGGTACCTGACATCCTGCAGCGGGGAAAGAATTCCAAATACAGAAAGCCACATCGGAAAAGGCCCTCCCACTGGTTGCTGCCAGATGTACATGTCCACGCAACAGAACAGCCAAGAGGCCCTGATCTGTAGATCTCAATGGATGGGCAGGCTGATGTTGGTCCAAGTTTGTTTAGGGCTTATTTGTCAAAAACATCACCTTGAACTTGGTCCAGTAACATACTGGCCCGATAACTATATATTAAATGAAATGTGCAGGGTTTGTTTCATTTGTTAAATAGCAGCCACAGGAGGGAGGCAAGCTGAGATATATTAAATGAGTCATAAATTCAATGTACCTTAGTAGGGAACACACTCTGCTCTCACTTAAGCCCTATGCAGGCATTCTGACAGGGGTTAAAATAAACATGTGAGGAGAGGGGGCGCAGCCTTGCCCCTTCCTTGTGCTTTTCTATCACCCTGTACTTGTGGAGGGTGGCTTCCTGAAGTGGGGAGTATCCTGTATCCATAGAGGCTCTCCATACAATTGAGAATGCTGGAAAATCAGGGTTCTTAATGTACATGGACTGGAAGTTATGGTCGTATTACAGGCTTCTCTACACAAGGCATTTATTGCATTCTTGTGAGTCATCACCCACGGTAGTTTGCAGGTGCCTTACATGATGTCATCCTCCTCCAGGGCCTCTCCCGTGCTTTCCAAGAATTTCTACCACTTTTTTTAGAATGAGGGAAATGAGCTATCACGCTATGAAACGCTACAAAATAGTTGTGTATTTTTGCAATTCTGTTATGCCACAGCGCCACCTTGTGGTTGCGTAATGGAACATGTAGAAAGGCAGAGAAAGGAAAACCCCAGGGAAAAAACACCTGTAAAGGAGCCTATCTTAATCCCGCAAAGAATCCGGAATCAGAAGCCTCTGTAAAGTGGCAGGTTAAAAGCCTAACGTAGAGAAGCCCTACATCTGTGCTATGCTAACTGCACTGGCTCCCAGTCCGTTTCAAGGCTGAATTCAAAGGGCTGTTTTTGATCTGTAGAGCCCTTCAACAGCTTTGGGCTAGGGTACTTGAAGGACCACCTGTCTCCATAT
Organism: Shinisaurus crocodilurus; assembly: GCA_021292165.1. NCBI lineage: Eukaryota > Metazoa > Chordata > Lepidosauria > Squamata > Shinisauridae > Shinisaurus > Shinisaurus crocodilurus. The sequence continues at coordinate 200,927,783 of CM037879.1, forward strand.
GCGCCTACCTGTACATTAAATTTCACTGCATATAGAAAAGTAACATATTTTGGAGTAAGTCTGGAGAGCATTTCCCTAACAACCTAGTTCACTATATGCGAGGAGTATGTATTGTGCTCTGAGCATTAAGAATGTGATCCCCCACAAACACAGTAGCACAGTTCGGGGGCGGAGGGCAGGAGGGAATTACTACGTTTCTACTGAATATATAAACTGAAACTCACTGCCTTATCTTCATCTAAAATTTAAACAAAGTCTGTGTGCATAGCTGAATTTACTTGCACTCATTCCTTGTTGCTGTTTGTCTCTCCTAGTCTTCCCTTTTCTCCGTTTGTTACCCTTGCTTCCCACTGTTGTCTGTCTTTCCTGTTGTTGACTGTGGGAACTCCTCGAGCAGGGGCCATCTCTTTTTCTTTTCTTTTTGCTTAGGTTGCATTGGAAAGGACCATATTAATTGATGGCACTGTGTAGCCAGCCTCCCCGAACCTAGTGTCCTCCAGTTGTTTTGGACTACAACTCCCATCAGCCCCAGACAGCATGGCCAATGGTCGGGGATGATGGGAGTTGTGAATCCAAAACACCTGGAGAGGACCAGGTTGTGGGAGGCTTGTGCAAACGATCAGCATAAAATAGTAAAGGATGAATGTTTTGATCAATAGGATAAAATGGAGAGGAGGAGGAGGATTATGTAAGCCACCTTGGGATCCTTGCAGGAAAAAAGGTGGGCTATAAATATAATAAAATAAATAAATAAATCGTGTAGATGCCTCCCATACAAGCATTAGCAGCCATGACTGAGTAGGAACGAAATACAGGTTACTTATCAGGGAATCCATCTAGAGGTGACTCTCACCTCACAACTGGGCTATGTGAATTGACCTCCATCTCACTTTCCAGTGGGCAGGAAAGAGCAAAGAACTGGTTCTGGTGACTGCTCCCTTCCTTCTGCCTCTCTGCCATTATTATTCTCATTATTCATATCTCGAATCCCTCCTGAGAGGGGCATAGCTGGCGCTGACACTTGCTGCTGCTGGGTTCAGTAAGGCATCTGCTCTTGAAAGGCAGGGAAATGTCACTGCTGAATGTCAGTGTGAATGAAGTGATACTGCCAAGGAACCTCAAGGGCCTATTGCCCATTCCTCTGCCTCCCCCCCCCCCTTAATGGAACTGTTAAAAAGATCAGGAAGGGCTGTAGATGAGATAAGTAAAGAACCGCACATGACAGGCAGCATAGCCAGGAAGACTAATGTGTGCCCCTCTGGGGCGCTGTGAGGGATGATGCCACAATGTCTTGCTTTCTTATGTAAAAGGTACCTTGCCTCTGTCAGAAGACTGCTCCGCGAAGAGTGTCATAGATTATTGCTGTTGATCACATATCTAGGCCTTTGGGGCGCACGAAGATGGAGGGTTTATTTCATTTCTTTCATCATTAAAATATATGCTTAAAAACAACACATTGACACTCGGCTGTTAAAACCCAACCATTGTTGTGCAACCAACAATCTGCCCCTGCAGGGTCTTCTTCCTCTCCTTTTCAGAATAATCCTCGGCATCTTTCTGGCCTTTGCACATTTTGGCCGCCAAAGTAATTGCTTGTTGGCAGGATGCAAGCAGTTTGACAAGAAATAGTGTGACAGTGTCAAAGAGTTCTCTCTTGCATGTCGGGGGGGGGGGAGGTTAGTCCAGCATAAGGAGAGACACATACATACACCCCCACCAGCTGATTTCACACATCGACATATAACATGATCAGGTAGTTAACAGGTTATGAGGTAGACAGCAGCTAAAACGAAAGAAATACGTTTATCTTAAGCAAGAAAGTAATGAATAAGTAGCCGTTTGCCCTTCCTGGCTGAGTTCCAAAGAAACCCACATTTGATTTCCCTTTGGATGGTGGCCTCTTGGGGCACTACCTCGGGAAGGCCTGTGGGGTTAAGCAGTGTTCTCCAACCTCGGGTCCCCAGATGTTTTTGGCCTATAACTTCCAGCATGCTGGGAGTTGTAGGCCAAAAACATCTGGGGACCCGAGGTTGGAGAACACTGGGTTAGAGGGATTGGTGCCTTAAAGAAAAGCTGCCAGATGGTGCTTTGGATCCTGCTCCTTGCCAGCAGACAGGAATGCCCCTCTTGTACTACAAGCTGCTTTGGAAGCCTCTCCCAGTAATGGGCACAATCCTACTTACCCAGTATAGCCCTCCTTTCCAGTGGAATAGTGGATCCAGGGCTTGCAGGGACACAGCGCCAGTACTTTTTGATTAGCAGGGATGCTGATGTCACCTGCCATTCCCTCCTCCCAGAATTCCTTGTTCTCTGTCAGCTTAGCTACAATCCTCCCAGTAGTGCTCTCTCTCTCTCTCTCTCTCTCTCTCTCTCTCTCTCTCTGTGAATTTTTCAGCAACAAATAATATATACTTATGAGCTCTCCCTGTTGTAATGCAAAGTATTTTTGCGGTGGCTTGGCCTTGAATGGGCAATTAAGACTGAATAGCTTTGCAAAAGACATGCTCTTGGTAGAAACGAAGACTGCTAGAACTGGTTGGTTGATATGGATCCGCAGAGCTGCTGCATTTTTGGCCTCCTCTTGGAGTGGCTATGGGGACTGTCGTCATAATGAGCACCTGCACTCCAAAAGTTAGCACTGCACCACTGCTCCTCTTTCCACCATGCCACCTTCAGCCCAACTGCCATCACTCTCCGTCTATACTGCATTGCAGGCAGAGCATTCACATCAAACGAGGCCCTCCCTCACCACTGGATCTTTCTTTCAGCTACCAGCCCCTCCCTCCTCTACTACACGGGCTGTGCTCAGCAAAAGCATGGCTAGAGGAAGAGGAGTCCAGCAGTGACCAGGCACTGGAGGAGGGGAGCGGTGCACTGGCCTCCAATAAAGCTGCTCCGTGCCCTTTTTCTCCATGAACAGACCAATCAGAATTGTGCCCTGAAGATGCCTTCAGGAACATGGCAAGCCCTGAAGATGTTCTGCAATGTTGAGATCAGCTCCATGACCCTTATTTGTTGGAAATAGTTTTCCTCCTCCTCTCCCCACTGCCCCCATCATCCTGTGGATCTACAAAAAAAAATATAAACAATGGCAGTGATGCTTAGAACAGTAAAACGGAAAAATATCCATGTTGCTTGAATATGAATAGTCAACTTGTTCCCTCTGTTCTTTACACTGGCCTTTCAATTATCTGGAAATGTCTTTCCGTTCTCTTCTCCCCCGCACACCTCCATTCCCCAAATGAGCTCTTTTTCAAACATCCCCTTACAACTCGCCTGCTTTACAGATGATTCGGCACATGCAGTTCATTTTATTTTCCTCAAAAAGAGTGGCCATAGATGAGAGATGTCATTCTCCATTACAGCTAGTTGGAAATAAGTGCCTTTCCAAAGGATCACTTTTAAGTACAATAAATCCACAGTTGTTACTCCTTTGTTGTAGCAGGTCTAGATGTTCTTTCCTTCCAGGTATCACTTCTGCTGAAGGGATATGTCATTTCCCCAACACTCCAGCCACAATATTCTGTCTCTGGGAACATGACATTTTTCTTCCCATCTAGATTGTGTATTGCAGTGGCAAGTGTTCTGGGCAACCTGTTTATATGAAAATTGTGGACACCGATTGGAGAGTGCCTGTAATTTCACCATTGACAAGCAAAGCCATTCTCCATCCCTTGCTGTGCCATTTTATGAATTTATTCATAGGTTGAATTGCTCCCCTGCTGTACCACTGAAGAAGACCCACAAGACCCTTTCCTCTTCTTCCATGGCCTATTAATGTCCTGCCATTTCATGAGACTTTTGCTCCATCTCTATATCCCAGCCTTGGGAAGGCTGCTCTGTCCTGCCTCTGATAGGATATTACGCTAATTCACTGGTCTAGTTTGGGGTGTGGACCTGGTGGAGGGGGGCGGGAACCCACAGTTTTATGTTGTGGGAAGTCCTAAGAAAGCCATATAAAGTATCTACTTATGTATTCTGCAAACTGGGGATTAAAAAAAAAAAATTCCACATGAGAGGTGCATCATTACGATCGCAGGGAACAAAGCCAAGTTTTATAGCAGTGTCAGAAACTCGTGAAGTCACACTGGCAGCTGAACTGAAGAGCAATAACACATCTGGTCACCCACATTTCTTGCGGAGAGAAGGCTCTTGAGACTGATACTTGATGCAGTGTGTGTGTGTGTGTGTGTGTGTAGGGATTGTGATCCCATTTCTGATCTTTCGGTGAGGAAAGGTTGACAGCCAGTTTGTTCTGCTTTTCTGCTCTGTTTCTCTCTCCGCTAAGCACCTTCTTCATTTCAGCTACATTCACTGCCACAAAGATAGGTTTGGGCTGCTGGCTGGCCACCAGATACAAAATCGAACACCTGTCTGCCAGATGTCTGCAGTTGAATCTGTCACTGCTACACCATCTGCACTGCAGCCTGGCAGATCCTCCTCTCTAAGTGACTTGGCATTGAAGCCTATTAATGAAGAGAATAATTTCAAGTATCATCCGCTTTACAAAAACACATTTCCCCCCTTATGTATCTTTCATTCTCTTATTCACCCTACCTAAACTTGCTTCTTCTGTTGCCATCCTTTGGTGACTCACTTTTTATGGACGATCCAGGTGACAGCATCCAGGGGGTGGGGGCGTTGCTTCCAGTATTGCCTTTCCATATTTTGTTTTGTTTTTTTGAGACCTGATTTTGAGCCAAATTTTTTGTAATAAAAACACAGAAATGCAGCCTCTGGAGAGGACAGGCAAAGCACCACTGAGACTTCTTAAGGGCTCTTCTGCCTTTAATGAAACACTAACTTCTTGTATTTTCAGCCATTTTATTGCTTCTCATTTTTATAGCAAAATAGCACTATTTCATTTTTTTAGAAGGAAAAGAAAAAAGTGAGGGGAAATCAGTAATTAAACACACACACACACACACACACACACACCTGAACAGAAACTGTCATTAGGGCAATGAATGGAATATTAATAGGTTATTCATCTCTGATCACTGCCTGTGCAGATGAGAAAGACATAAAATGGGCTGACAAGGAGGAAGCGTTTAGCATTGCTCAGAGCCTTTGCTGAATGGGACTTACCTGAGTAAAGATAATAGAGCAGTGTTCTGCAACCTTGGGTCCCAAGATGTTTTTGGCCTACAACTCCCAGCATGCCCCAGCCAGCTATGCTGGCTGGGGCATGCTGGGAGTTGTAGGCCAAAAACACCTGGGGACCCAAGTTGGAGAACGCTGTTATAGAGGATCTTTGCCTTAGGGAATGGTACTGCTGTAATATAGCACTATATTAAGTACTTCCCCCGCCCAAACATGGGGGGGGGGGTTGTAAATGCCACTCCTCCTTCCCTTCCACCTTGCTGGCAGGAGCCTGCGGGGATTAGGAAATGTCGGAGTGCTCTGACCTCAGTATGATTGCGCTGCCTGTTAACTTGCCTTACGATCCAAGCCACAGGCTTTGTAATAAAAAGAAGAAGAAAAAGAAAGAAATCTTCAGTTTTAATGCATAAAATGTTTACACTCATTTGGATTTAAAAGGGCATTGGCCTTTTCAGTAAATCGTAGAGTTGAAGCAAGGCTCCCGTTTGAGCCAAGGCTTAGCTGACCTTTTCTAAGATGTTAATGTTCTGCCATCAGTGCACATGGTGCTTTGCAGAAGATCACAAGTAGGGATGGATGAATCCGTCAATTTCAGCTCCTCATTTTTCCAATCCTTAGTTATTTCTGTCCCGTTTCTGCATGCGTTTCTGCAAAAAAGAAGTCTGCATGAACATTTTCATGTGCATGTCTCCTAATATACACATTTTGTATGCATGTTTCATAGATTTATAGATTTCATAGTTCATAGAGTTGGAAGGGGCCTACAAGGCCATCGAGTCCAACCCCCTGCTCAATGCAGGAAACTAGAGGAGGGGTCTCCCATCCAAGTAATGACCAGGCCTGACCCTGCTTAGCTTTCCACGCTCAGACACACATTTTTCCAAGCATTTCCCCTTTATATACCTGTAATACCTTTTTGTACTAATTTTCACTAGTATACACATTTCTGTGTGCACATCTCCCTAATATACACATTTTTTTGTGGGCTCGGTAGGTTTTGTAGGTACACATTTTTGTAGGTTTGTTTAGAGAATTGCATCACAAAATTCTGAGAAGTGCGAATGCCAAAGGGAAACTGCGTTCTGGTTTGCATACTGATTCCGGAAGTGTGAATTTGGTAAATTTGTATCAAAATGCAAAGTGAACAAAATTCTCTCCTGTCACAAGCAAAGAAAAAAAGGATAGGTCCTTGCCGTGAGAAGTTTACAATCTAAATTCTAACTGTGGGAGAGATGACAAAGGGAGGGAAAGGGAGACGCAAGGTTGGCAATGGGCAACTGTTAGCATGTGGTTGTGGAAGTGTTTCCTACTTAGTTTGTACTGAGAATTCTCCGTTTCATATAGCCGTAAATACCTCAGTACAGCATCCTAATTCTGTAACTAGTAAATCCTATATTTTCCCATTTTGGCTGCCTCCAAATCAATCCATAATCATTTCTAAAATGGGAGTCCTTTCCCCCCCCCCTTTTTTTTTAACTTTTTTAAATTGAATTTTCAAAAACAAAAACAAATCATATTTGGCTTCCGCCTCTTTGTCTGACAAATATTACCAATCCATATCCAATCTAAGTTTTCTATATTTTCACAAAAAGAATTTCTAACACCTTTACTAATATTCAAAAATCAAAACCCATAAGTTATTAAATCACCTTCCCTCTTCCCCAAAAAGTCCACCAGAGGTTTCCAGTCTTTCTAAAATGGGAGTCCTGACTACTAATCTTGGACGTTTGGGTGAAAGAGAAAAACTGGCTCCATAGTTACTCAGTGGACATGTTTGCACATCACACCAACCCACCCTGGCATAAGCTACAGTGGGTTGGTTGTTCTGTGAGCAACCCATGGTGCACCTGACAAGCAATTGGGCTCACCTTGGGTTGTTCGCCTCCTCCATTCCCCTTGATCCTCTGGCAGATATCCCTGGGGACACTGCCGCAGGGCCAACTTGTCTCCCCCTCCCCACTGCAATTGTGACCTGTTTCGGCTCACTGCAGCTTCCCCCCCCCCCCCGCAGAGATCATGATTTCTGGCTTGACAGCTGGCTTTTGTGATCCCTGTTTTGACAGCCACCGACAGCTCCTTCAAAGTGCCCAAGCAACACCTTGGAGGGGATGCCAGTGGTTGCAAACCTATTTATTTATTTATTTATTGTGGGAGGGACCTAATGTGCACCAATATTTGCACACCTTTTTGGGGGGGAAACCCCCCCCCCCGTCTTTCGCAAGTGCGCACCTGCTCGCTTATGGAAGTCCAAAAATGAGCAGCCTTACCTGGGCAATGTCCAGGAGCAGGTACCAACCCTGGACATTGACCCAGAGAGGCTCCAAATAGCCTTTCCTACCACCCCTGGTTTGCTTTGATAGCTGTCAAAATGTGAGCTCTCAGGCCAAACCAAAGGCATGAATGCTTGCAAAAAGTGGGCGGTGGGATTTACACCCCCTTCATGGCAAGATTCTCATCTTTTTGTGAGGGAGGTTGGACTCAACTGTCCTAAGGGTGCTTGCATTTCTCCACTTGTTCCCGAGACTCTGCAACCCTATCTTTCTTTGGGAACATGGAAAAGTGGGAATATGGTTGGGAACATGGAAAAGTGCAATTTAGCCCTTTTAAAAGGAACTGTCAAAACTCCAGTTCCTTTTAAAAGGGTTTTTTTTTTTTTTTTTTTGCAGGGCTCCCCATAGTTTTTTGACAGGGATATATGCAGGCATGAATGCATATTTTTAAAGATGCATTTGTGCTTTGCCTGGGTAATCATATTTAAGAGAGTACATAAGCACTTTTAATTACCGTATTTTTCTGTCTATGAGACGCCCCCATGTATAAGACGCCCTCCACTGGGCAGTTTTGCAACCACGCAGTACTCTCCTCGGCTTACTTCCGTGTATAAGACGACCCTCAATTTTTAGTCTACCGATTTTAGGAAAAAGTATAGTCTTATACATGGAAAAATACTGTAATTTTCTCATGTAAAGACTTCTAATTTCCATAGAATTTACCAAAATACTGCATTAAACTGAAGGGAGCTCCTATCTCCAGTACTGCATTCTGAAGATGATATATATCATCAATTTCAACATAACTGGAATTGTATAAAAATATTGTGTAAATCAATTTTAATTTTTAAGTAAAGTGGATAACTGTCTGAATTTCTTTTTGTATGGTTTCAGTTTAATTCTCACTTCTAAATTTTCATACCTGCGTTATTCAAGGCTTATAATTAAATAGCTGCTCAAATATTTTTATACTGTATGTTTTCAGGAGCCCTAACATCTGTTTACTCTTCAAAGCAAACCAAATTGAAATTAAAAATCAAATGTGTGTGGTTTTGTACCCTTCACTCTCACTGCTTGTGACAAATCTGCAACAACAACACAACAACAACAACAACAAAAGTCTTAGGATTTTTAATAATCTACATATCAGTGAACAGCAAAATAAATATAGGAGGTGAAGTGTTTCATGCTTCTGCCCTTTGTGCTGGATTTAAGATCCATGAAAGTGGTATGTCCTCCTTAGTCCAAAAAGGATCTTCCCCTTTTATGCAGGTATTGTGGGGTATTCCCTGCACCACTATAGTCTTCATCAGACATGTATATGAGAGGCAAAAATGTAGATTAAAAGAGTGCAGAAAGTATAGGGTTGCAGTGGATAGCACTTCCAAAATAGTAGGCATGACCTCTGTCGATATATAACTGTCTAAATAAGGCTGGCTTGGCTCTCAGCTTGATTGGGCTGCCTATATTTGGCCATGATAACAGAAAATAGTGAATAAGGAAGCAAGCAAGATATATGAAGTGGTTTAAGGCAGATTCATGACATGCTGTTGTACTGGTACATGTACACCAGTTCATCACTTGATTGAGGATCAAGCCACTGGCCCATAATCAGGGTTAATGAATCAAGAGTGGATTGTGGGGGAAGAGGAAAGAGCACATATGGGACTGTGTGCTTCAGCTTATGTGCAGATTCCTTTCACCTACCCCATGCTTAGCAGCTCGTTCCATTGACGTTATAAACACTGGGTTGTATCCAATGCTAGTCCTACTTAGAGTAAACACATTGAAACGAATGGAACTTAGTTAGACTAACATTGGATACAACCCAGTTACTGCAATTAGATCATCTGCCTGTGTGTTTACATGAGTGGTTCAACATACTTTAAATTAAAGGAGACACACTAGTGTCTCCTTGGTTAAGTAAGGCCTGTTTGCATATTAAAAAAAAGCATTCCACCATGTAAAACAGTAACTGGGGATGGGTCATTCAAACCTTCATAAAATCAGACACCAATCTTTCTGAAATGTACAGATATCAGAAAGAAGTGTTGATTTTACATACCTTGAAAATTTCAGGACACTTGCTAAAATATTGAGGGTAAAAGAGCAGTTTAAAGAGAAAAACCAAAAAACCCTATGGGTATCTGGACTGGAATGCGCCCTTAATGTTTTTTTTTTTTAATGCTGGCTGAGGTCTTTTGTTGTGTATGTGTGTGTCTGCTTCTTCCTGCCTGTACTGTATTGCACAGTATGTACTGCAAGTTTGAGTTTTGTTTCATTCTCTCCTTCCCCCAAATTATCTATAAATTAGGTAATTCTCCTTTAGCTTTGCAAAGATGTGTTACTGCTTATCAGCCACAGAGGTTTAAAGGTCACATGCTGTAATTTGGGGAGGAGTGATCATACGTTAACAGTGCACCCCTATGCATGTCTTTTTAAAATTTCTATTTCACTCCCAATTAAGTGGGCATAGGATTGCAGCCTTAGTCCCCGGCCCAGAAACATGTCAGTTTAGGAAATAATAGAAGGGGAAAGAGAGGACAATAAGTAAGGCTCAGATGCTTCATCATAAGGCAATACAGGACCAGGACAATGTAGGGCATCCTTGCTGGTCCCAGACACTCCATCTTCCCCATCTGAATTTGGGCCTGAAAGACCAAGGAAAACTGTGGGTGCATGGAGGGTAAGTTGTAAGCAAGCACACTTTGTGCCATTGTACAACATCATCACTGATCATGGGCCATGTCTGTTAAGGCATCAGCCTTAGGTTCCCATTTCTTGGCTTTTTGGAATTTGAACCAACATGAGATAGCCTTAATTGTTGTCTTAAAACAGCAAATTTTCTAATACTTGAATTTATAGCATATACTCATTTGGTTTGTGCTGTCAATGAATTGTGGGTTTCGTTTTGCAAGGGCCTTCTACACAGGCTAAGAAGGTATGGAAAATGAGTGGTTCAGGGTACCATTTTTTCAAAAAATATTTGACAGGACTTCATGCTGATGAGTGGCATCTTAACTTCCTGTGCATACTGGATATTTTGTGGTTCTCTTTGAAATAACCTGCATATGAAGTCCTGGATTAAAAGCGGAGATTATTTAATAGCTACGGTAAGTACTGGGATAGCTGTGAAATGGAACAATTGCATAGCTGAAGTTCTCACTCTCTTTCTCTTTCTCTTCCCAGCTGCCTGCCTTGTCCTTGGCTGTATGATTTATCCTGATGGCTGGGACGCAACGGAGGTGAAACGGATGTGTGGTGAAAAGACAGACAAGTACACACTGGGGGCTTGTTCAATCCGCTGGGCATATATCCTGGCCATCATTGGAATCCTGGATGCCCTGATCCTCTCATTCCTGGCATTTGTACTTGGCAATAGACAAGACAGCTTACTAGCGGAAGAACTCAAGCTGGAAAACAAAGGTAGGACTGCTCTAAAGGACCATGTTACTCTGAGGTGCCTCAAGGGCACATACTACTTAGAAAACAGAAACAAACAACAACAAAAAACATTTACCTACCATCTTCATTTTCTTTATTTATCAAGAAAAGTGCTTGCTCTCAAGTTAAAGTTGCTGTGCCTTTTTAAAACTGCCTTTTAGTTCTTGGGTCCTATGCACATTTACACAGAAAAGAAGTTCTACAACTCCCAGCATTCCCAGTCAGAACTTGCACATTTTTTTCTGTACAGGCAGTCCCCGGGTTACGAACGAGATCCGTTCGTAAGTCTTTCTTTAAGTCAAACGTGTACGTAAGTCGGAACAGAAGCCGCACAATGTTTTCAAAGTGTCGCAAAGTATAGTGCGTGCGTTCGTAAGTACAAACCATTGTATTTAACTCAGATTTTTACATATATGGCAGTCCGTTCTTAAGTATGACCTGTCCTTAAGTCGGGACATTCGTAACCTGGGGACTGCCTGTATTTAAAAACTGGTCCTTATTTCTCTTGAACTTGTCAAAAGACACTTTGGGGTTTCACCTTTCAGTTTCTCCACTTGCCCCATTTTTGTCCGTGTCTCCATGGCATCCTCTTCTTCCATGCTCCTTGTGTTTTGACTGGCCAGACTTTCAGTGTAATTCTAATTCCTGTGTTGTGCTAGTGTATGAGATGTTCCTCTGCACTGGAGAGCAAAGCAAGGCATGCCTGGGTAGGGAGACTGGTAAGGAGGTAGACTATGGAGTAGGCTATCAGATGCTGGTGGGCTCAACAGGACTCAGAGCCCACTGTGGTCCTTAGATTCATAGATCATAGAGTTGGAAGGGGCCTACAAGGCCATTGAGTCCAACCCCCTGCTCAATGCAGGAAACTAGAGGAGGGGTCTCCCATCCAAGTAATAACCAGACCTGACCCTGCTTAGCTTTCCATGCTCAGACAAGCTGAGCCAGCATGAGCCACAGGCCTTGTCCTGCCTAAATAATTTCATTGTGTTGCCTTGGGCAATCCCAAGTTAGTGTGCAATCCTGTGCATGTTCAGAAAAAAAATTTCCTACAACTCCCAGAATTCCCCAGGGGAATGCTAGGAGTTGTAAGACTCTTTTCTATCTACTGGTAATCATGCATAGGATTGCACCCTTAGCTTTCTGTGGTCACTAGGTGTTGACTGTGACTTTTATTTTAACAGTAATTCAGAAATGTAACATTCGTTTTTAATAATGTTTTAAAGATCCAAGAACCTATGAATCTTCCTTAGATTGAGTCAGACTACTGGTTTATGTAGCTCAGTATTAACTACTCTGGCTGGCAAGATCAGAGGCAAATTAGGCATGTGAATGAAACATAAAGTCAGAATCCTGGTTTTGTTTTCAGCCTGAAGCTAACTTGTGCCTTTTGGCAATGACCGTTCTGCAAACTGCCAGGCATTTGGGGAACTACTGTCAAGTTGTTCTCTCATTCCCAGGTAGGAGATCACAGAGAATGATGATAAGCAATCATTCCGCAACCCTTTGGGACAATGTTGGGCAATTTTGAGAAAGGGTCATGGGCACTGCCACAAAATGGCTGCAATGGGTGGTCCCACTCTCAAAATCGCTAGTGGGGTGGGCATATGCACTCACAAAACACCCATTTCACGGAAAGGCAAACTGATGAGGCTAAGAGACAAGTAACTTGCTGAAGAACGTGAATACAAGGCAGAGGTAGAGTCTGAGGCCTGAGACACAAACCTCCTCCTTTGAGCCCACAGTTCTCCTCTCTCTTTGAATCACCTCGCACTCACACACACAAACACACCCCAGGACACACAAACACACCTTCTCACTGTCTCCTTTCCCCCACCAACCATTGGATTGCCCCAGAAGCCTTCTTGACCCTCCCATTGTTCTCTGCAGCACTCCCTGCCTCAGCCCTGGTCTCCCTGCTTCCTCCTCTCCTATATTAGGTCATCTCCAGCCCACCTCTCCCCACCCCACTTCCTACTCCCAACCTATTGGGTTGCCCCCAGCCCTGCTCCGGTCTTCCTGCTTCCTCTCCTACTCCATCAGTTCATCCGCAGCCCACCCCTGGTTTCTTCACTCCACCTGTGCAGATGAATGAGCCTTGATGGTATGGCTGATACCATTAGATCCCATGATATTGTTTCCTGAGTATATGGGAGGTAGTCCTCATTGAAATGAATGGGACTTAAGTTAGAGTAACATTGGGGACAATCCAGAGTTGGCACTGGGTTTGTTGGACGGTTTTGTATTTCAGTTAGGCATCCCATTGTTGCTGCTGGACAGCTGCTTCAGACTGTCAGGCTGTCTGTAGATAAGGACCGGCCTACCACACAAGGCCTGTGAGAGAGAAGGATCATCTTCCAGTATAGTATAATGTATTTTTAAGGTTTTTAATCTTTTAAACCACCCAGAGAGCTTCGGCCATTGGACAGTATAGAAAAGTAATAAATGAAAATGGAATGAAATGAAGTGATGTATTGGAGAGTTTAGCTGAGAACATATGAAGGACATCTGGTCACCTGCTACTTTTTCTGCAAGGCCTGCCCCCATAGACTCCTAAGTACCTATCTGGCCTTTTCGATCTGTGTTTTCCCCCCACTTCTTCAGGTTAGTACAGTAGTTTTAAGAATGCCTGACAGAAATACTGTGGCTAAATACTGGAGCAAATGCAGCTGTACTTCAGGGCTTGTCTGTAGACAATAGATTGTGTGCTGTGCTCTGGGATGGTAGCTGGGAGCACATAGCAGTCAGTTGGCTTCTGGTATGAGATTGTATTTATACAACCATCGTAGTGGTACTGTCCAGAAAGTGTGCCTGCTGCATGGGTTGTTCCAGTTTTAGGTTCATGGTGGAAATCATTGAAGGCCTGGTAGAATTACTCAAGGGCTTCTTTCTTGTGGGTCCAGGTTTTGAAGATGTCATCAAGGTACCTCAGATAGAGGGGAGGTACTAAGGCCAGGGTAGGCAACCTAGTGCCCTCCAGATGTTTTGGACTACAACTCCCTGACCATTGGTCATGGTGGCTGGGACTGATGGAAGTTGTAGTCCAAAACATCTGGAGGGCACCAGATTGCCTAATCCTGGAAGGGACAATAGTGGAGGAAGGTGTTGTTCTAAGTTAGCCATAAATAGATCGGAATCCAGTAAAGCTATAAAGGTATCCATATCAGTACAGACACACATCACTTTTATTCTTCCTACGCATGTAACCTCTCAGTAATTGATTTGCAGAATTTTGAGGTGGCCCTTCTGACCTCTTAACAAGCCCTTCCGTCCCTCATTTCAGAAGTTGATGCTGGTTCATTTCTTTGACTTACAAAGCAAATCACAGGTGCCAGTTGCAAATGTTTTTGTGGCCTGTGTGTGTGTTCTGTTACTTATGCTATCAGATCTGATGTGATCAAATAAGACAAGAGAGCTGTAGAAACACAGACCGGATTGATACTACATGGTACAAATAAAAGGGCACACATGGTGATAAGCCATCAAATCTTCAAGAAAGACATTTGCGGGGAAGGTACAACTTGACATAGACTTCCAAATGAGCAATGGTAGGGGAAGGACAATTATTTTTGATTATCTGTACAGCTGTAATCGAACTAACATTAGTGCAGTGTGCAATCTGATGACTGCTCTTTTGGAATCCTGAGAATGTGAGCACTTTTTACAGATTCTTGCATTTGAGGAAGAGAGTCTGAAAATATTTCAGCAGTTTCTGCTTAGTACTTAAACTCTAGGGGGTATATGAGCTCACCAACCCACAATTCAGGTCTTAATCCTTGATAGCCTTGTAGGCTCCTTCCAACTCTATGATCTATGAAATCTATGAAATCCCATATCTTGTCTCCCTTTACCATGGTCTTAGTACCTTTTCCTCTACACTATGTTCTGAGAATCTCAAGAATAGAAAATTGTGCCAAAATTCCAAGTCCTGCGTCCAAACCCAACAAACTGTGCATTGAAAGTAAAGCAAATGTCCTTTAGTTTTCTGCAGTTCTAATTGTGTAACTGGTTTTTGATCAGATTTTGTGGAATTGCTGAGGCTCATAAAAAGTATATAATTCAACATTCTTTTTTCATTGGCATTTTCATCTGCAAATTTGTGTGCAGAGCCAAATCAGTACAGTCATGCCTTGGATTGAGAGCATAATTCGTTCCGGAAACACTCTTATATCAAAACAAAATCCCCCCCAAAAAAATTTGTACAGAGATTTTTAATTTAAGCCATACTACAGTACTTGTATTGCAAGACGTTGCTTGTATATCAAGTAAAAAATAAATAAATAAATAAATATTTAAAAATTTGCTTGTCTTGCAAAACGCTCTCAAACCAAGTTACTTGCAATCCAAGGTATTACTGTACTACTTAACTGGCCAAAACATTCAGATTGATTTGGGAGCAACTCCTAACTGCTGGTTTACTGGGACGTAACTGGTAGTTCACTGTGGAAACAGATGTGATTCCATGGGAAAATGTGAACTATTGGGTGCAGATGTGATTTCTGAACATTTCCACCTTCATTTTTCAAAAGAAAACAGGTTTCTAGTTCTCGTGGTTGCAGAGATCTGCTTGAAAGAGAGTGGGACTTCAGTGCCTTGCATAGGTACATGCTTCTTCCCCTGACCTGTAAAGCTCAAATAAATTATGCAAACTACTAAAATAGCAGAATGATCTATAAAAGGCAAGAGAAATTATACATGTCTCCTCAGTTATTTTATACACACACACGCGTGCGCGCGCACACACACACACACACACACACACACATATATATATATATATAATTTCTCTTGGAGTAGAATTTGGATTGCATTGTCATAACTTTTTCACCTTTTTTCTTTTATCCTCATCCAGAGTACATACAGCCCTGAATTAAACCTGTGTCAGTAAAAACCAACCAACAAAAACTCTGCCCCATTTTACAGCCAAGCCACGAAAAGTCCTGAATGATTTGTTCAAAATGACACCAGGTCCTACTAAACGTTTAATAATGGCACACTTTCCAGCTGTGCTGCTCTGTCTTTATATTGGCTTGTTGTTGTTGTTGTTGTTGTTTAAAGTCATGGTGAACTGGAGGAGGATGCTCTCTTAATTTAAAATGCACTCACATCTTCAGGCATTTACGTATTACGGCTGCTTGTTCTTCCACAGGTTCTCTCTCCTCATCATTCACAGCTAGAATAATATCTATTAATCACTAAGGCAGGGGCTTAACCAAATAATCTGAGCTGCTGCTGCAGTGCTCAGGAAGCAAGGAGTTATTTACTGTTGCACTTCCTTGCTTGTAGCACTACTGTGTGAGTTATTAAGCACTTGAAGAATGTTATCTCTTCACAAGGGCTCTAAATTTGACTACAAAGCCTTCAGAAGTGACAAGAGTTGAGAATGAGCTCTGGATTATAAATATCAGGTTTGGTTTTGTTTTTAAATTGAGTCTGATCCAGAGCTGTGAATGCACGAGAGTCAGATTTCCTCTTGCAGTCTGTATCATGCCAGCCTGGCCTCAAAGGTTTACAAGTATTTTGATTGCCTGGCCCTGAGCATAACATTTCAGGGTTGTTGTTGTTGTTGTTGTTTTTGGTATGTGCACAAAGATGTCTGAAAGACTAGAAGGCCACACGCACACACGGGTGCACACATTTATTGGCAGCCCTCCTCATAACCAGGTCATGATGTTTGGTGGGTCCCGGGGACCATCCTAGATTTGATCCTGAGGATTTGCTGGGTAGTGGGGTGGATAGATGGGTTAATTTGTGAAACTGCAGCCTCAAGAACAAGGGATTGGACAATGGCTGCAGGGACGATTTAAAAAAAACAAACACCCAAAACTTATATCCCACTCTTACATGGGCTTCCAGCAATCTCCCATTTGGGGCTAGGGATGGACGGTTCAGTCTCTTTCCAATCTCTTTCCAGTTTCACATATGTTCATTCATAAGTCCGTTCCGTCTTATTTCTGCATCAATATGATAATTATTTCTTTTTTAATGCACAAACGTGCATTATTTCTGTATGCATTTTACCCTGAAATATGCAGGGTTTTTAAATACATTTTACTCTAAAATACACATTTTTGTATTCATTTAACCTGAAAATATGCATTTTAATGCATTTTATCTTAAAATATGCATTTTTGTGTGCATTTTGTTTATTGAGCCAAGAACTGCTTTGCAAAATTTGGAGAAATGCAACAATTGAAGAATAACTTTGTGTCAATGTGTATATTAGTCTAGGAATTGCAAATCAGATTGGTTCGCTTAAAAATGCAGACGGAACAAAATCCTTGAGTTTCCCTAGTTAAGAGTATTGGCTAGGTACTAATTTCACTTCAGCATACCTCCACTGTCTCTCAGGTATTTGAAGACCATTAAATGAGCCCCATCACAGAGGGCTATTAAGCTGTGTTCTGTGCCTTCCCACGGATAATGAAAAAGAGTTCATGGTGCTACGATGCATGCACACTGCCAAAACATTATTTGCACCATCTGCTCATTTACCACATGAGCTTGCCTGAACTCTGTGGTCGTTCTTAGAGGTCCTGTCTATCTCCCTCCCCTGCCATCTCAAGTTAAGATTCTTGGAAGAGGGCCTTCTTGGTTGTGATACTCCATTTCTGGAATAGCATCCCCAGGGATGCTTGCCTAGTGCCAACTCTGATGTTATTTTGGCAGCAGGGGAAGACCTTTTTTTCACCTGGATTTTTCATCATCTGGCTGTAAACTGGCTGTAGATTCTGCTTTTATTCTGTTCTGTTCAGTTGTATGCCTGGTTTTTTAGCTGCTTGATATCTGCCGCTTTATCTATTTGATTATATTTACAGTCATGCCTTGGATTGAGAGCATAATTCGTTCCGGAAACGTGCTTGTAATCCAAAACACTCTTATATAAAAATGAAATCCCAAAAAAAAATTGTGTACAGAGATTTTTAATTTAAGCCATCCTACAGTACTTGTATTGCAAGACGTCGCTTGTATATCAAGTTAAAAAAAATTAAATAAATATTTAAAATTTTTGCTTGTCTTGCAAAACACTCTCAAACCAAGTTACTTGCAACCCAAGGTATTACTGTATTGCTATGATTCTTGTTTTTATTACTTTGTTGTAAGCCGACCCAGGAGTTTTACTGAAGGGCAGCATAAAAATATTATAAATAATTTTAAAAAAAAATTAAATGAACAAGGGAAGTCCACCCAAAATGGAGGGTTTTACTTGCAGGCCTAAAATTACCCAACCAATGCATTACAAAAATGGCCTCCTGTGTGGTTAGATGTGGTTTCTGATTCTGTGGCAGCCACACTGGTCCAATAAAAAAAAAATACAGTGGGCCTTTCAAGCAGAGACGTCACAGACGTGCAACCTTATGATTCTTAGGTATATTTAGGCTTTTATAATTTTGGGTGATCATTTGCATTTTATTTATGTCTCTGATACCTGTAGTCCTGATATGTGGATAGCATGACCAAGTTCCACGGTTGGCTTTCCACAGTGAGTTTGGGATGGTCCCAGGGCAGAAAGATGTTATGGGATGTATAAGGTCTAAATCAAGTAAAGAGACACATTCAGAGAAAGGACAAAATCATTTTCTGAGGATGACTGAAGAACTGTTGCTCATAACCCACGAATTACATCAGTGAATTGCATGTAGATCAGCCTTCCCCAACCTGGTGCCCTCCAGATGTGTTGTTGGACTGCAATTCCCATCATTCCCAGCCAGCATGGCCATTGGTAGTCGAAGGGAAGTAGGGAGAGGGTGATGGGCCAGAACTGAAACTAGCAGGTGGCGTCGAGAGCACATAATGCAGGCCACATGCTGAAGCTAAGCAGGTATGAGCCAGGTCCAGTGCTTGGATGGGTGACTGCCTGGGCTGCCCGCATCCGTTCTCCTGCATTGAGCAGGGGGTTGGACTCGAGGGCCTTATAGGCCCCTTCCAACTCTACGATTCTATGATTCTAGGTTCCAAAGACTAATTGTTGCCAGCCCTCTATGTGCTGTGATTTAAAGGTGGGCTGATCAGGAGAGAAGAAGAGTACAGCATATAGAGGACCAAAGTGGGGTAGAATAATAATAATATTTATCATTTCTATAGCATTTTAGATTGTTCAAAGCACTTCATATACATTATCCTTTAATCCA
Source organism: Shinisaurus crocodilurus (assembly GCA_021292165.1). Lineage (NCBI taxonomy): Eukaryota > Metazoa > Chordata > Lepidosauria > Squamata > Shinisauridae > Shinisaurus > Shinisaurus crocodilurus. The sequence continues at coordinate 200,946,729 of CM037879.1, forward strand.
GGGGTGGGCAACATGTGCCCTCCAGATGTTTTGGCCTACAACTTCCATCATCCCCAGGCAGCCCTAGCAAATGGTGAGGAATCATGTAGGACAGACCAGCATTACCCTCCATATTCTAGAGGTGGGGTGTGACTGAGGCTGAGAGGTAGTGGCTTGCCTAAAGCCGCCTGGAAACATAAAAAAGCTGCCTTATACCAAGTCAGGCGGTTGATTCATCTACCACAGTATCATCTGCACTAACTGGCAGCGGCGGTACAGGGTCTCAGTCAGGAGCTTTTCCAAGCCCTACCTGGAGTTGCCTGGGATTGAACCTGGGAGGGACCTCCTGTATGCAAAGTATGCGCTCTTCCACTAGAAATGACAAACTTTCTCTGAAGAGGGGATTTCACTGCAAATTGACAGATTGTGCTCACATTTCTGTTGTAAACACTAAAAGATCAAAATATGTGGCTGCCTTCCTGGAACTATGCTTGTTTACCACTGTGCTAATACAACGAGCTTTACTATACAGGGGAGGGAGGGGGACCTTTGTGAATGCCAGTTTCTTGAGCCTCAGACCCTGGCTATTATATCAGTTGATTTACTGGCAGTCAGCTTCATGTGTTGAGGTTTATTATTGCTTGAAACACAAGTGTTGGAGATGGGGATGCAACATACGTTCAGGCTGCAATCCTGTATGTAGTTACCTGGGAGTAAACCCCATGGAGCTCCGTGGGACTTTTGAGTAGACATTTATTTTTATTTTATTTATTTACATACCGTATTTTTCGCTCCATAAGACGCACCGGACCATAAGACGCACTTACTGTATGGTACAAAAAATTAAATAAAAAAAAAATCAGCGGAGAGGCGGGGGCTTCCCCCACCCCACCCAGGAGTCCTCCGCTCTTCCGGACCAGCAGAGGAAAGTAAAAAAAATAAAAAATAAATTTTTTTTTTTTTTTTACTATATTCACTCCATAGGACGCACAGACATTTCCACCTAGTTTTTTGGGGGGGTAAAGTGCGTCTTATGGAGCGAAAAATACGGTAGTTTGTATACCACGCCATATCTAGACAGATTCCGGAGCAGTGAACAATAAAAAGATAACACAGACATGTGTAGGATTGTACTGTCAGGGCAAATTTTTATGCCTTGTTGCTACTTGCCCTTTTCCTCTGATACTTCTCAGTTCTTACACAGTATGTTGCAGTTCCCATTGAGGAGTAAGGTAAGCTGCCTTCTTGGCTGCAGCTGATTCATGCTGTCATTTCCGGCCATATTTTCCCTCATGCAAAAAAACCCCTTCAGTAATGTGATCATGAAGAGAAAACATACTGGGCTGGTTTGGACATACCAGGCTGGTTATGTGAACAAGCCTTGAAGGATCCTCAGGCTTACACAAACCAGAAACATGCAGAGAAGAAATCTCCTTAGTGGCTGTTTGTACACATTGCAACAGATTCCCTTCCCGGTTTGCCACGCATTGTCCAAACTGGCAAACTATGCAGTGTGGTTGCCCTGCAAACCAAGACGGGAAACCAAGATTTCCTACACATTTCTAGCCTTGGGTAGCATGACAAGCACACACTGTAGTGTACTGCAAAGCAGGTGGGGAGGGAGGGGATTGCAGTGTATGAGAGTGAGGGGGCGGAGGTTGGGGGTACAAGAGCTGGAGGGTCCTCCAAGGCTCCTTCACATAATGGTGAACCATGGTTTGGATGTCCAGGTCAGCCCATTGTGGGAGCTCCTGGTACACAGGGAGGCTTTGCAAAAGTGGTTCCAAAAGACACTTACAAATATTACCCCACATGCTGATGATTCACACAGTATTTTCTCATGGAGGGAGAGAGAGAAAGAAACAGAAAATGACCATCCTAACTGACCTGGAATCCTTGCATGTGTGTGTGTGTGTGTGGGGGGGGAGAATTTGTAGGCCGCTTAAGGAGCCTTTTAGGAGCACTATAAAAACACAGACAGCCACCTGCACACTCCTCTTAGAGACTTGCCATAAGGTTACCGTGCGTACAAAACCCTGTTTTAAATGTCTGAAAAAGAAATCCTCCTCAAGCAAATTATTTAATCTTTTATTGCTATTCCAGTGAGTGTTTATGTCTCTTAGAGATGACAGGTATACCAGAGTGCACCTGGAATGACAGGACATGTTTTAAGAGAGACATTTCGGAGCCCTAATTGGGAGTTTCAGCATTAGAGTCGCTCAGTGACACGTTTATAAGAACAGATACGAAAGGGCAGGGCTCTGGTACCATAATAGAACTATGGGAGCTGTCAGTATGGAAAGAAGAGGCACAGAATGGTTAAGAGATGCTCTTCTGAGGGTGAGGAACAAGAATTGTTTCATGCTTTACTGCTGTGCTCCTCTGCCATTTCAAAATTACCCTTTAGCTTCTAATTCCTGAATTTAGAGCAGTTGTTGAGAACCTGCTGAGAATTAATTGGCATGTGCCCTTTAGCTTTCCAGCAATGCCACTGCTGGGTAAAGAACGGGCCTCGCCTCCTTCACTCTGTTTTTTCATGTTTTCTTCCTGCTGTTCAGTTGTTGGTTGTTAGCTTCATCCAGTGCAGGCCAAAGATGACACAGTATTGAGAGAAATAAATTTCCCCACTTCCCACTGTAGCTGCCTTGTTATTTTCCTGAAGAAGGCTGACAGTCTCCTCTTGAATATGTGTCCCTCCGGTCTCCATGACATGATTAGCTGCTATCACTTTGCAGTAAGCTGTAGCACAAGAAATTGTGTTGGTTTTAAGAGACTGTGCAACTCCCATGGCCACCAATTAGACTACAAATCAGTGAAGTATCAGGTAAAGCTGATCTCAACCAAAAGGAAATGCTAATGCGTGAAGTACACCTTGATTGACCTCCTGGAGACAAGGTCTTAAAGGAGAAAGGGAATTGATTCTTTACACATACTTGTACCACCAGAGCAGCTGCTATTCCCTGAGGGAATCTCACACAAAAAGAGTCCTCTAAAAGTCGGTATTAACTCAGTACTAGTGGAGTACACAGAAGACCCACAACTGACATAACATAACATAATAAGCATCTTCAAATATCTGAAGGGCTGTCACATACAAGATGGAGCAGATTTGTTTTCTGTTGCTCCACAGAACAGGACTAGAATGAATGGGTGGAAATGGCAAGGGAGCAGATTTTGGCCAAACAGTAAAATACACTTCCTCATAGTAAGAGTTGCTCAGTAATGGAACAGACAGCCTTGGGAGGTGCAAGAATCCTGCATTGAGCCGGGGGTTGGACTGGATGACTTCCAAGGTCCTTTCCAACTCTAACGTTATATGATTTTCTAGTCAATACAATGCTGAACATGATACTGCAGCATGCTTGCCTACTGTGGACAGATGCTAACCATAATTGATGCAATCTAGTGCTACTACTAATTCTATCTACTGTTTGTCTTTTTTTAACACATGATAAAATTAGTTCCCACAGATATATCCAGGGTGCACTGTATTAACAGTGTAATAGCATTCTAATAAATTAATCCAGCCTTCTGCGGGAGATGGAAAGAATTTTCAGAAGTGTTCATCTCTCATTTAAGTACCTGGGGTACCTTTACATGATCAAAAGGCTTGCACCCTTCTCTATGGTTCTGAGAAGCTCAGGTATTCTATGAGCTACCATGCAGGGGAGGGGTCTTATTTAATGGGTTTCCATTCACTATCAGCTTCTCATAGGAATGGGCCATTACGGCTGCAATCCTATGCTCATTTACCGGAGAGTAAGCCCCATTGACCATTGTTGGACCTTTTCCCGAGACGACAGACATAGGATTGCACTGCACAACATTTTTAATGTTATATGCGCCTTTGTTTTGACACAGCTAAAACACAACCATTTTACACATTACAGAGAGGCAGATCGAGATTTGTCATAGCATGTAGAATTTCTTCCTGCTGGAAGGGGTTGGGCATGGGAGGCATTGTATTGCAGTGGTTCCGGTCCTTCCTCTCTGGAAGGTACCAGAGGGTAGTTCTTGGGGAGGAGGCTTCAGACCCTCGGCCGCTCACTTGTGGGGTGCCGCAGGGTTCCATCCTCTCCCCAATGTTATTTACCATCTACCTAAAGCCACTGGGAGCTATCATCAGGAGTTTTGGGGTGCGCTGTCATCAATATGCGGATGACACGCAGCTCTACCTCTCCTTCAAGTCCTCACCAAGGTTGGCTGTTGAAACCCTGTCCAAGTGCCTGGAGTCAGTGGGTGGCTGGATGGGAAGGAACATGCTGAAACTGAACCCTGACAAGACCGAGGTACTTCTGGTGGGAGACAAGGGAAGGTTAGGGGATGTTGGCCTGGTGCTGAATGGGGTACATCTTCCCCTGAAGGACCAGGTCCACAGCTTGGGAGTCATTCTAGACTCCCAGCTGTCCATGGAGGCTCAGGTGTCAGCTGTGAGCCAGGCAGCGCTGTATCAACTCCATCTGATACGGCAGCTGCGCCCCTACCTTCCTAATCACCTGCTCCCATCAGTGGTTCATGCCTTGGTCTCCTCTCGCCTAGACTACTGTAATGCGCTCTACGTGGGGTTACCCTGGAAGATGGTTCGGAAGCTACAGCTGGTACAGAATGCAGCAGCTCGTCTGGTTAAAGGCTGCCACTGGCATGATCACATCACACCAGTGCTCAAAGAGTTGCACTGGCTACCAGTTGTTTGCTGAGCCAAATTCAAGGTGTTGGCGTTGACTTTTAAAACCCTGTATGGCTCCGGTCCAGTTTATCTCAAGGAGCGCCTCCAGAAACATCAAGTAGGCCGCTCAACAAGATCTGCCACGGACAGCCTTCTCCCTGTCCCATCAGCCAGAGAAACCAGGCTGGTGGGGACTAGGAGGAGGGCCTTTTCTGTGGCAGCCCCCAATTTATGGAACTCTCTCCCCAGTGACCTCCGCCATGCCCCTTCCTTGATTAGCTTCCGCCGTGCATTAAAAACGTGGCTTTTCAGACGGTAATATGGGGTGGGTTAGGATTTTTAAGTTTTGTACTGTTTTTAATTGTGTTTTATACTGTGTGTGTGTGTGTGTGTGTGTGTGTGTCCCTGTATTTTATTGGATTGTACATCGCTCAGAGTGGCCGGATGTCTGGCCAGATGGGCAATTCATAAATATAATAAATAAATAAATAAATAAATAAATACTCAACAGAGAGCTGCAGCTAATCCCAGATCCCAAGGAGTGAACCTGTTGCAACTTTCATGTGTTACATTTTAAGGCATACACTTAAAAACATCTTGGGAATAACCCTAAAAACTGATTGTGTGAACTAGGCTTTATTCAAGCAGCTTTATGGACAGGTACACCTTAGATTCACCTCCTAGAGTCGGGAGCCAAACATCTGAGGATCCTATAATTGAAGTCCACGTCTGTGAGCATTAACTTAAATGCTCTCCTTTCAAGCTGACACTCCTGTGTGAATACAGTAACAGTTTATTCACATTGGTCATGCTGGGCAGAAGAGGAAAGTGGGTACGGCATATGTTTAAGTTCTTCTGAAATGTTCCCGGCCATTTCATTGTGAGGTTTTGATGATGCCTAGTAGCTACATTTTTCTTGGATCACCAAGATATTCTGTAATATGGGAGAAAAGCCATTCCTTTTGCTCTCTTTGCTAGGTATTACTCCCAAGCCATATTGAACACATTAAAATCACTGTCTCCCCACCTGCCCCTACACCCGAGTTCCAACATTTATGGCTTTTCTGCATGAGGCTTTCAACCCACCACTTTACCTAGGCTTCTGCTTCTGGATTCTTTATGGAATTAAGATCGTCTCCTTTACATATGTTTTTTCTGGGAGTATTCATTATCTGCCTTTCTGTATTTTCCATTACACAACCACTAGGTGGCGCTGTGGTATAGCAGAATCGTGCAAATGCACAAGGGTTTCATTCCACCATTCACAGATAATACCAGACTTTCCTCAATCTAAAAAGGGCGATGGAAATGGTTACAAAGAATGGGAGAGGCCCTGGAAGATGACGATATCGTGCAAACTACCATGAGTGAGGAATCACAAGTGTACAATAAATGTCTTGTGTAGAAAGTGTTTTAGTGCCTTTCCTTAATTTCTTTTCCTACTTGAAGAAACAGTTTTATCACAATACCACAGCAAACTACATTGTCATTGATTTGGCTGTGGCAAAGTACATGGTCTTGAAACTCTCTCCAGAGGAAATGAATGTCAGTTGTTGCCCCACATGATGTATAAAAATAGCAGTTCATTTTCATTGGACCCCAAGATGTAGGGCAGGGATGGACAACCCGTGGGCCCCTGCTGTCCCTCCCCCATTGCAGCCACTCTATGCTGCTGCCTGTTGTCGTCCCCCCCAATGTAATATTTCCCCCCCGAAAAAAAAACGGTGTGCCTAGCAGCTACAGAGTGCCAAAAGGGTTAATTTTAGCTTGGGAAGCAAGCTAAATTTAATCAGGGCAGTGCTTTGTAGCACTGCAAAGTGGTTTGCCACCAAATTTCAACAATTCCGGGGGTTGGGTGCCTTGCAGACTGTGCCCCGCACCAGGGGTCCATGTGATGAAATGGCCCCTGGACCTCTAAAGGTTGCCCACCCCGATGTAGGGTGTGTGCTCAAATTAAGCATAGGATAGCTATTCCTAGCATCAAGTGTGGAGTAGTAGAATCAATGTAATTCCATAGGCAAAACAAATTTACTGGGAACTACGACTGGATCTTCCCATGGCATTTAATCTGCTTTTAAATAGGAAACAACATTTGGAAGGGTGCAGACCTTTCCAGCAGAACGACCCCCGGCGGCACCTTCAGTATGGCTTGTATATGCGATTGCCGCGATGTGCTTGGTTGGGGCCCACACTTCTGTCTGATCAAGGCCGTATTTGTGAACACCACGCTGAGGCACTCATTCATACGATTTGTGCTTTCATACAATTCCCACCAGGCTACTCATTCTCTGGTCACAAAGGCTCCAGTTTACTGTGGCCAGTGGTTCTGAAATGTTTATACTCCCTTTTGCAGACATACTTTGCAATAACTGAGTTGTCAAATGGAGGAGGTTATTATTATTATTATTGTTGTTGTTGTTGTTGTTATTATTATTATTATTATTTTATTTATTTGTTTGTTTATTTAAAGCATTTGTACCTTAGTCTTCAGCTACAAAGGTGCCCAAAATGGCTTATATATGAGGTCATTAATAAACAAAGACAGCCCCTGCCTGCTGACTTACAGTCTAAAAGACATGACAGGAAAGGAAAAAGGGATGGTGAGGAAAGGGGTGAGGAGTCAACAGTTCTTACAAAGTTACCAAGGTTGCTTCCAGACAGAGGGGGTTCTAGTGCTGGCAATCAGAAGGTGTTGAGCAGAAGTTCCATATTTTCTTATTTAGTGGATTTTCCACAGTAAGAAAAAAAAAAGATGGAAGAAGCAGTGGGAAGCACATGAGGATTACAGGTGGATGATGACATTGCCGGGACCAACCACCACCACCACCACCACCACCCTGTAAAATTCTATGAATGAGGCAGGGCAGTTGCACATTAAAAGCCTTGTCTAGAAGCACCCAAAGTTTTTATAATGACCAGCTTGTGATGAGGTAGAAAAGTAAGACTGATGGAGCTGGTCTTTTAGCAGAGCTGGCGGAAAGACCCTGCAGTCCCAACTCTCGGTCTGCTGCAGCCTGATCAGCATTTGCAGCTGTATTTTCCTCATTCCAAACTGGATTTTTAAATTTTCTATTTAAATGGAGGCAATGAGTAGTTTCCAGTAGGTCCAAGGTCGGTGGGCTGGAGAGTTTCTGTCTCTATTTCATAATTTCATTAATTAAAAAATGGGCTCTGTGGCAGATGCGCTGTGGCAGGTGTTGAATTGATCATGGCTCCTGTTAAATGTATTAACTGAGATGGGCCGGAGGCTCGTTTTCTTTTTCTGGCTCCACAGCTGGGATGGAAACAGATTGTCTGAAGGGCAGATTGTTCTTCCCAAGATGACAAAGTTCTTGTCAACCACTCTTCTAAATATGAGTAAATAATATGGGTCCCTCAGCATCCTAGATGAGCTGTCAGGCCGGCAAGGCATACGATGAACATTCCAGGAATATGAAGCATTTTTAAAAGGGAAGATTTTCTTTTTTGTATTAGTAAATACTAGGCCTGCCGACTAGTCAAAACTTGAAACATTGGATAAGAATAATTTAAATTGGTGGCAAGATTCATTGTTAGACAGTCCTGAATACTGTATGCAGGACCAGCACAATAGCACAAGCAACACGAGCAGTTGTGTGGGGCAGCAGTGCTTCTAGGGACGTCAACGAAGCTGTGTGCAGTTGGAAGTGGGTGAACATCTCAGAGTGCACGCAAAGGGTGCATGGGCCAAGACCTCCAGCTCAGCATCCTCCGTAACACTGCTAGGGAGTGGAGGGTGCAGAGGTCGGCAGTCCATGCATTGCTGCTCCTTGGGGAAGCCTTGACTGCAAGCTTCCTCCCTTCTCCTTGGTTCAGGGATAGTCAACCTGGTGCCCTCCAGCTGTCTTGGACTACAACTCCCATCATCACCAGCCACCATGGCCAATGTTCAGGGATTATGGGAGTATACCATCAAAACATCGGGGGGGGGCATGAGGTTGCCTACCCGAGGCATGGGCAGAAAGTAGATCTGCAGATGTTTTGGACTTCAACTGCCAGCATTCCTCACCACTGGCCATGCTGGCAGGGGCTTCTGGGAGTTGAAGTCCAAACATCTGGAGATGTACCTTCTGCCCACCCTTGGCCTACCTTGCCTTAGTTGATTTCAGTTCCTATGGGGGGGGCGGTATCAGAACTTCTATCTAGTTTGTTGTATATATATCTCCATAATGCAAATACCAAACAATGATGTTGGCAGTTGCTGTAGGAGAGAGGAGAGGTGAATGTTTTAATCATCTTGGAGAGAAGACGCCCATTCTGACTACAGGTATGGGCCACCCACTCCCCTGCCATCCTATTGTCCCTTTCCCCTTTCCCAACAGATGGGATGAATCTCATTTCTGAATTCTTACTCCAAAATTCGGAAATTCCTTCCTAAACGGGACTGAAGGCACTTCAGATTTTAAAGATTTGAATGGGGAAAGCAAGACTGACAGATTTGTTAATCAGGCAGAGGGCGTTGAGTGTTTGGCTCTTAAAAGTCTGGTTTTGAATCCCTATGTATTCAACCATGTTTGTGATGCTGAATTAGGGTTGCCACTTTTTTGTTCCTGACACGCTCCTCATATTTAACAGCTACATGATCAGCAGGTACAACATGATTCTCGCCATGCTGGGATTAGTGGTTCCTATTGAATTTGGCCAGTGCAGATGGGTGAGAAATTAATTTGGTTCATTTTTGATAAGAACTTACCAACATTCTCAAATTTCTTAATAAATGGGATGGAAATAGCTTGAGATTTTAAAAAAATGAATGTGGGAGAAAGCAAAAGTAACTGATTTGCCCGTCCTGACTATATGGATCTCCAACCAACTGGTTGTCTGTAAAACTGTTCAGATACAAACAGGATGGGAAAATACTATGCAGTCAGCCTGGTAATAGCAAAACTGGATTGGTCTGCTGTGGAAAGCAATTGGGCCACACAATTGGGTGTTCTCTTTGGAGGGGTGGCCAATGAATGCTACACCAAAGGGATCTCACTGAACTACATGTGAAGATCTCTCATGTTTTGTCCCCCGAGAAGAGGCCATGGTCTTAAACTGATACCCACTTGCAATATGCTAACCTATCCAGAGATCCACCTGCAGAAATGCGTCCTCTTGGCCCATGTAAGCAAGGTTTTGTGTACTCAGTATTTAAAATAAAACAAAACAAAACTGTGCCAAGCTAATCCCAATTGTGTACCGAGAGAAGCTCAACCATGTGACAGATATTATGCGACTTAAGCTGACATTCCCCAATAAGAAGCAATTCTGCCTCTTTTACACTTTCTTATAACATAGTCCAGTTCTGCTAGTTCATGAGAAGGGGCAAGGAGCAGTGTGGACCACGGAAGCCTCGCTCTTAATTGATAGAAAACTTGCTCAGCCACTCCTCTGGCTTCTCAGATTTCAGCAGCACACGCTTTGCTACCACAAGGGCTAGAGCAGTGGAGCAACCTGAGGGCCAAATTTCATTTTGGAGAAGCTTGGGGGGGGTGGCACATTCCAGCAACGGGCAAGGCCAAAGGCAAAAGCGGGAGAGCCAAAATACCAGCATATTGTAGCATAATGCTCTTACTGTCAGCAACTAGGAAAGGCATTTCAAACTTTTAGAATGGGAGGAGGGAAACTGCACAAAACCCAAGAAAGGGGGCCACGGGAAAGGGGCTTGGCCATTTGGGGAAACCAGGGGGGCCGGACTGAGCTCCCAGGAGGGCTGGATTTGGGCCCTGGGCCTAAGGTTCACCATCCTCTTTTTAAAATGAAAGCAGGGATTGTCAGGAAGCCGAATTCTGCACCCAGCACCGTACTTTGCAGGATCACGGAGTATGCGGTGTCCTATCTGTAAGTATTCAGAAAGCAAAGCAAAAGGCCCTTTAGCCTATGGACTGCAAGAACACTGCTTACTTGGGGCTACAAAATAATTTTCTTACCTCTAGAGCACTGCTCTCCAACCTTGGGCCCCCAGATGTTTTTGGCCTACAACTCCCAGCATGCCCCAGCCAGCTATGCTGGCTGGGGCATGCTGGGAGTTGTAGGCCAAAAACACCTGGGGACCCAAGGTTGGAGAACACTGCTCTAGAGAGAGCTGGCTTGGCGCCAGCAGCAACCAGCACCCTCACACAACTACCAGGACCTTCACCCCCCAGCAGGGCCAACTGGTGCCAACACCACTGGGCCTCTTATCACGGCAGGTGCTCCAGATGCATTTGCCCATGGTGGGAAATTTAAAATGGCAGCTTTTAAAGGGCCAGCCCGTGTCAGGAGGTGAGCCCATGAACAAGGGCCCCGCCAATGTAGTGGGACCTGGAGCCGACTCTGAGGTAAAGCCCCTGAAAACTGAGCTCGAGGCAGGAGAGGCATTAGGTGCTGGGATCTATGTGGTACATATTCTGGTTTTAGATAGTCAGTCAAATGCCGACAAATCTAGTCATAAGCACGCCAAGTATTAAAAATAAAATTAGGCTTTTATTTCCTGAAGTGGAAACTTCATTCTCCACGCTGTCATAATTTCAGCAAGATGTTATATAAAAATAGCAATTGCAGGAGACTCGGCTTTTTGGTGCTGTAGCATTGCTTGTCTTACAGCTGGATTGAGAGAGAGAGAGAGAGAGAGAGAGAGAGAAGAAAAGGTTTACTGTCAGATGTAGAGGGCTCTCGATGCCCTTTCCTCTGTGAAAGCGATTGGCAAACCATTCACGCAAGTAAACAGATATACTTGAGGGACTTCACTGGCGGGGAGGCTAAACCTGTACCCTGCTGTTGTGAGCCTCCCAAGCCAATGCAAATCGAGCAAAGTTGCAAGCACTTTGCTAGGCAACCCTGTAGAAGCTCCTTGGGCTTGCAAATAAACCTGAACATCCATAATCTGAGAACCAGGAGTGGGGAATCTCAGGCCCGGGGGCCAAATCCAGCCCTCCCGGAGTCCCAATCTGCCCCTCCAGGGTTCCCCAGATGGTCACGCCCCCTCTCCCTGGCCCCACCCCCTTTCCCCCAACCACCAATTATTAGGTGGCTTCCTGGCTTTTCCCCATTCTAAAAAGTTGCAATGTTTCTCCTAAGGCTTAGTTACTGGCTGTAAGAGCTCTAAAAGTAAAATATGTTGGTATTTGGGGGGGGGGTTGGCCCCACCCCTTTTGCCTTTGGTCACAGCCACCGCTGGAATGCAGCCCCTGAAATCTTCCCCAAAATGGTATTTGGTCCTCGGGCTGAAAGCGGTTCCGCCCCCCCACTGCCCCGCCTCACCCCGCCCCAGCTGTTTTGCACTCTGAGCCTTTCAGAAGGCTGAGCTGTTCACACTGACAGCAAGTAGGATGCTGCATCTCTTGGGAATTATGTGAAGTCAGTGAGCAGCCACCTCAGTCTAAACACTGCACAGCAAGTGTTTTCTCTTGTATTTAATATCTTGCTGTTTTCTGAAACTCATGTTATAGTGCATACATCACAGTTCCTTCCTGGTCAAAAACTGTACTGTGGGTATTTGGTCAACTATTACAGAGATGAGATTCTCTAAGCATGTCATCTTGATCCGTGACATTAATTCTAAAACACTGAGTCAGTCTGACATTTCCTATCAGCTACCTTACTTGTACGAGAGAACTTCAGTACTCTGCAATATCATTAATAATGATGATGAGTGGAGGATTCTTCAGCATGAGCCAGACTGCAGAAAGATTAAATATCTTCCTGCACGCTTTGTCTTAAGAATGGAGACGCTGACAGTATGCAGCATTAGTTGGCTTCTTTGCTTCATCAGCCAGGGATAATTTATATGCCTATATGAATGCCAGTTCCCGATGTTCTGTCACACCAGAGTGTGACGAACATTGGATGAGCCCAGGATGAAGCTATGCTGATGAAGAGGTGGGGCCGTGGAGATGGGCACAGGCTCGATTTGCATTGGCTTGGGAGGCTCACAACAGCAGGGTACAGGTTTAGCCTCCCCGCCAGTGAAGTCCCTCAAGTATATCTGTTTACTTGCTTCCATAGACGTGAATGGTTTGCCAATCACTTTCACAGAGGAAAGGGCATCGAGAGCCCTCTACATCTGACAGTAGATGGCCCAACCCCCAGCGGCAGCACCAGGAAAAAATATCAGGGGCGAGCATAGCAGTGGCAAAGTGCATGGGGCGGGGGGAGCTTTGTCCCACATAAGATGATGATGATGATGATGATGATGATGATGATGATGATGATGATGATGATAGATTTCTGAAAGAGAAATAACAGCATATTTCACATTTACACTCCCATCATAAACCTATTTTCTCTGATGTATGTTCCATTGATTGATGTTTAGGACTGCAGCCTTGTTTTAATTTTCCGTTTACAATTCAGTTCTAATTTGTATGCCAAAAGTGCCTTTCCTTCAAGGAAGGACAGGTCCCAGCAGTGGGGTGGAGGTGGGATTAGGGGGAGAGAGGGACTCATTGAGGACACTTGCCCCACCACCCTCTGCCCAGCTTTCATTGACAAGGAGCCTGTATCCGGCTCCCCCAGGCAGGTCCCTGCAGTATACAAGCCCTCACTCTCCCACCCGCATCCAGGCCCTCATAAAGATGGGCATTTATCTCGGAATCATGTTGCTCTGTTTTGGGATTGGCTCTGCTCATGTGACACATGCTGGTGCATTGCAGCATTTGACTCAGCAGGCAGTGAGCAGGAATGAGGTGGAGCAGTTAGCGAGCGACAGGGCACTTTAGAAAGTCTGGAACTCTTCTTCGCATACATTATCTTCTTGTAAGACAGTAACGGGTTAATTCTGCGGATTAGTCTCACGGCTTTCCACATCCGATGGGCATCATGGCCTAGGACGCCCCCACCCCCTGCTGTTGGAGCACAGTGACTGATGTCATGGAGGAAGGGGGAGGCTGGCTTCAGGAACCATCCCTGGAGGGAGCTTCAAAACTCACTGCCTCTCCAGGGAGGGGGCAGTCCCAGGAACCAGCAATGACGTCACCTGCATGGCCTGAGAAGACAGCTCTGCCCCCCTCTTCTGACTCTGGCAGTGGAGGAGGGCAACTCTCTGCCACCACACCAAGGCCAGGGGGCATCAGAAGGCTCTCCAGCTCTGCTGGAGCCTGCACCTGAGAGATGAGGCACTGCCCCTTTAAGCTCCAACAGTTTCTTCAAGGGCAGCCAAGCTTGAGACACCAACCTAATAGCAGGATTGCTCAAGTTCTCAGTTGGCTGCAGATCATTGTTGGAGTCACATTCCATGCTTGGGTGCTTTGTATCCAGCCTGAGACTATCCCTCGGTCCACAGTGAGCTGATTGTCATCCTGTAGGCTAGCCTTGATTCTGGCTGGCCTTCTCCACTAACCTCCTACGTGCCTCAGCTTGTAATAGAACAGGAGGATGCCTACGCCTTAAGCACTTTCCCCTGTATAGTAGGACATAAGAACATAAGAAGAGCCGTGCTGGATCAGACCAAGGGTCCATCTAGTCCAGCACTCTGTTCATACAGCGGCTGCCCGGCTGCCCACAGGAAACCCACGAGATGGACATGAGTGCAACAGCACCCTCCTCCCCATGTTCCCCAGCAACTGGTGCAGTATACAGTTTTCTTCCACCTTCCATTTGTTCTGTATTCTTTTTTTCTTTTCTTTTTTACTTGCCACTACTGATTTTGGTATCATTTTTTAAATGCCATGTTGGATCATGCTAAACTATAATATAGTAAATTTACAAATTACAGCCATGCCTTGGATTGAGAGCATAATTCGTTCCGGAAACGTGCTTGTAATCCAAAACGCTCTTATATCAAAACGAAATCCCCCAAAAAAATTTGTACAGAGATTTTAAATTTAAGCCGTACTACAGTGCTTGTATTGCAAGACGTCGCTTGTATATCAAGTTAAAAATAAATAAATATTTAAAAATTTGCTTGTCTTGCAAAACGCTCTCAAACCAAGTTACTTGCAATCCAAGGTATTACTGTACAGGTGTGCTTAAAATATGCATCAAATAGTTGAAGACACCTTTAACTAGTGAGGTACCCCTGCCCACAGAGGATGCTGCCCGGTGCATCTCTGCTTGGTACCCTGCCTCCTTCCATCCTTTGGTACCCTGCCTCACCCTTTGTCGGATGGGTAGTTCTGCCACATTCCTGCATTGGGTGTGATTGGATCATTCTATCAACTCCCAGTTCAAAGACGCAGAGAATCACCCATCTTCAGAGGAGGCTGCCCAGAAGGCAAGTAGCTGGGAGACACTTTAAAAATGTGTAACACAAGAATGCACACAGGTATCTTGGGAAGTCCTCCGTGAAATTAATGTAGCTCTTCAGCTCATGCGTCGTCTTTTTTTTTTCCTGTGCCAGATCTGTGAATTCACACATTACGATTGCATAGAGCCTTCTGTTCCAGGAATGATTTGTGCTGCATGATTGCTCCTGCTTGGTTTCTCCGACCTGTGGGCGTGGTTTCAATAACCAGGAACTCACCAGCAAGAAAAAGCATAGTGTTACGTCTGAACCCAACTCACAGCTTGTTGCTCCCAAACAAGCTAGGAATCATAAGCCAACATCACATTTGACTTCATACTCTGGCTTGTTAGGGCAGTGACAAACCAAACCAGAATGTAACACTATTTCCCCCCCGCCCTCCTGGTGAGTTCCTGTTTGCTGAACCCAGGGAGTGACTGGGCAGTGTGCCCAGTCATGCTTGTTTGTGAATGGTAAGACAGGTTTCTCCAGAATTCTGGTTTAACATTTTTTGTGAGTACAGCCGGTATGTTCAGTGCAGCTCAATCCCAGGTAAGTATGTATAGGATTACAGCCTTATTAAATTAATCTGCTTTCTATTTTTAAATATATCTGTAGCATGATTCATGGCTCCTGTATCTTATGTTGATACAACACAAGGTACAGGAGGCAAGAATAATGCTACTGATATATTTATAACTAGAAAGTGGATCAATTTAAATTACTAACCTTAGTTTATATTCTTATAGCATCTTTAACTCTGCCATGATTTACAACTCATTGTAGTTAAAATAAGAATGGAAACGGGATCATGTCTGCGCAAACTAAATCAGGCACAATTAACATGTCAGGTATCAAAAGACATGCTAATAGTTGGTAAATAATTCCTTAATTATGAACAATAACAGTTGCAAGTATAACAGAGACATCACACAGCTTAAGGCATGAAGTGATTAGCATGCAAACTTGAAATGCAATCCTTGCACTAACAGAGAGAGCCATTCCTTTGAATGAGCAAAACTATAACGGTGTGTTAGAAATATTGGCTGGGTTCACACAACACGATAACCCACACTCAAGGTTGAGTATTGGTTGAGTGTGGGTTGTTGTTGAACCATGGGTTGTTGCATTGTGTGAATCAAGCTGTACTAACAAACCATGGTTTGCTAACCATGAACAACCCACAGTTCACAACCCAACAACAAACCATGGGTTCTCTTCGTGGGTTGTTCGTGGTTAACAAACCATGGGTTGTTAACATGGCTGGGTTCACACAAAACAACAACCCACAGTTCGACAACAACCTATGGTTCAATGACAACCCATACTCAAACTTGAATGTGTTGTAGTGTTGTGTGAACTCAGTCATTGGGGCTGTTTGCATGACATGACAACCCACCGTGGGTTATTTAACCCATAGTGAGGCTGCGGCACGCACAGGACGCGTGCAGCCACCATTTTGAATATGCAACCCCTGGTCTGTTTTAGGGTTATATAAGTGTTGCTTAACCCTTGCATAATGCATGCTTGCTGGGTTTGCATGCCAAGACAACCCCAGAGCAGGGGCCAGATATGTAATGTGGTGCCTGTGGGTGCTGCAGCTCATCATGGGTTAAATAACCCACGACGATCCACAGCGTGTTGTCCGAACCTGGTCACTAAGTTAGCTTCACCAGCACAGTATCATAATTAATATATTACCAGGCCGTTTCTTGTTTACTTTTGCAAACCATAAACTGCCCCTTTATAATACTGTGAAGAACATTTCATTAGTCAGTGGTTCCTTCTGATGCAAATAAAAGATGGTTGATGAAAATGTATGAGATGGAATTGTTCATTTATACATAGGCTACTGAGGGAGTTTAAAAAACCAGGTAGAACCATATGTATCTTATTTGGCCCATGCACTCACAGGACCCACCGCTTGCACAATAGGGCTTTTGTGGTTCTCAAGATAAGCCGAAACAAGCAAAAACAGTCATTTCTGGAATGGGGAGGTCAGCGGAGCTCCCAGAAGGGAGTTCCGCTGACCTATCCTGCTCTGGACATGAGCATTTCCTCTCATTTCTGGGGTTATTTTTAGTACCACAAAACCCCCATTGCATGAGTGGTGGGTCCCACGAGCGCAACTGAGACAGCGGAGACAGAACAGCCCCATTAGACACCGCCATAAGGTAAACAAGTGAGACTTTAAGGCCTGTAATGATGGTGCCTGGCAAACATAAATTGGAACAGAATTCCACAAGTGAGGGACCAAGAAGGCCCTATCCCAGTGATGGCAAACCTATGGCACGCGTGCCACAGCTGGCACGCAGGGACCTCTCTGTGGGCACTCGAGCCATTGGTCGCCAGATCATGAAAAGACCGTCCCCTTCTGCATTCAGCGTTGGGTTTCCATAGTAACTCCTCCACTCATTCCTCGCTGGACTCCACAGGCAGGCACACACTCCAACATCTCCACCCCCAGAAGCGGACTGCGCAGGCACCCAACCCTCCTTCTAACTGAACAGACAGCTCAGAAGCACAGCGCGTGCACGCCCGAATCTTTGCGCGCCCGGTGAAGAGCCATGCCCTGAGACAGAGCGGGGCGCGATTAGCTAGTGCCCCCTCCTCCTTCCTGCCAAATTTAAGGCACTTTGAAATAAATAAGTTGGTTTTGTGTTGTAGTTTGGGCACTTGGGCTCAAAAAGGTTCGCCATCACTGCCCTATCCCTTGTTGTAATTCCCCCCCCCCCATTTTTTGCAAGGTATGACAAGAGAGGAGGCCCCTGTTTGTGTGTGTGTGTGTGTGTGTGTGTGTGTGTGTGTGTGTGTGTGTGTTTAAGACCCTGGTCCAGAAGAGGCACACCCATGACTGGTGATGCAAAAAATTGTAACCGTGAAACTATTTGCATCTGCACCTTTCTCGGTGTGAATGCCAGATGTATTATAACTTCATTTGAATTGGCTGGGTGATGTAGCTGTTGAAACAGGACATACCCACAACCAAAGCTCTGCTGTCAACCACATGCAGACATTTTAAAATGACTTTTAGACTAAAACTAAGTATGCAAATGAGCAATGCCCCTCTGAGTCATTAGACTCAAAGTAGCTGTCAGTACTGAACAAGCCTCCACCACCTTCTGCTAATCAGAACAAAATTCTCTTTCCTTAAGCTTCAAGCCCCATTTTTACTCTAAGCACTCTATCCTAATTATGGCATCCTAAAGAAACACTATTACAGCATTATTAGCATTTCAGATACAAATCCTTCTTCGGGGGGGGGGGCTTTTGACTTTGATATATTTACACCCTCTGCTGCATTTCAAAATACTACTGCTTTTAATACCACGTGCATGCCTTTTTGCATGGTTAAAAACAGCATTTGTACAACAGTCTAATATTATTACATATTGTAATTACACAGCCTAATTACATGATTGCATGTCTTTACACTAATTGCACAATTAAATGTCATTACAGCAATTACACGAATACATTTGAATCAATTAAGAATTGCCTTAAAATGCATGGGCAATTCACACAACAAACACACATATTAGAAGAATATGGCAACCCCACAAGAATCCACATTATGTTTCCCCATCATTTCTGGCTTGCTGAAATTCCACCCTCCTTGCTTCAGTTTCCTGCTTTTGTCACAATTTTATTTTATGTGGGCTTGTTGTACAAGCTTTGGGTTCTGTAAACCCAGAACAAATCCAGAATGGTGTTCAACATAAAACAATCTTGTATGAAAAGTAGTGCAAGCACGTTTCAGGATTACAATATAGCCTTTGGTGTTCAGTGTGGCCAGAGAAACTGGCCCAGTTCGCATGATTGCCGCGGCTTAAACAAGCCACGGTGCATGCTGACACGTTCTGGGTGCCGTTTGCCTAATTACCCACCCAGACGTGAGTAATTAGGCAAACAACCCAAGGGGTGTTTCCCCTCAAACACGCCATGCCACCCAGGTTTGGACTACATAACAAGCCATGTCTGGGCAGGTAATTACGCAAATGGTGCCCAGCACCTGCCATAGCTTAAGTCACTGTGGCTTGTTTAAGTCATGGTGATCGTGCGAATCAGGCCACTGGCTGGGTTCACACAACATAACAACCTACACTCAACCCATACTCCACCATGCTTTGTTAACCACAAACAACCCATGAAGAGAACCCATGGTTTGTTGTTGGATTGTGAACTGTGAGTTGTTCATGGTTAACAAACCATGTTTTGTTAGCATGGCTGGGTTCACACAACACAACAACCCATGATTCAACAACAATCCACACTTAACCCATACTCAACTTTGAGTATGGGTTGAGTGTGGTTTGTCATGTTATGTGAACCAGGTCACTGAATTGTGAATTTGTTTTAATAAATTTAAATAAATGTCTATCCTGCCTTTTAGAAAAACTTCCTTACAAGGCTGCTTACAATAATATGTAAGTTAAACAGATTTGTAATAATCCTGCCATGTGTATTAAACCAGATATAATTTGAGACAGACCCATGGTTGCCATGGTAGCAATGAAACCCTGAGCTGCTCCTGACAAAGCAGCCTTGGCATCAGTGTTGAAGTCATCCAAGACCACCAGCCTTGAGGTCCTCAACACTACACCCAAAGCCACCTCTTCCAGCTCAGGTAGGAGGACTGTTGGGCAGTGGGGTGGATGGTTCACCAATAGAATCCCAATCCTGGGATGAAACCTGACAGTTGTATCAAAGTCTCTTGAAGATGAATGTATATGCTCATCTTTGGTGTTCTCAATAGAAGAAGCATTTTAAAATAATAGCAACTAAGGAGAAGCCAATGAATTAACACAACCAATACATGGGAGAATCATGGCAAGTACTATCGTACTATAGAGAAAACCAACGTGATTGTCTAACTAAATCAACGTGCTCTCTAAGAATCATACATCATCAAAACCATATAAACCACAATTTTGTTATCCAAAGGTATCCAGTTTTATCCAGCAATAAGTCTCAAATAAAGTGCACTGTGCTCAGATCTGTTTCATCATTAACCAGGTATAACAGTGTGTATATAATTTAAACAAATCCTTCCAAATCCTTCCACATATTTTGCAATTTCCTATAACAGATACATAACCACCATTGCAGGTAAGTCCAAGAATCGTAAGTAGAAGTTTTTTTAATGTTGTTTCTTGTAGCAGGATCACCAAACACCTTTCCCTCAGCTGCAGTGGGACCGGCGCTGTGTCCTGGCTTCCTGTTTCAGTCTCCTTTCTCAAGAGCATGCTGTAGATCACATTGGTTTTAACATAAGTGTGTGCTTTACCATAGTTCCTTCACGCACTGCTTCCTCATTATGACCACCTCAATGATCCTAATGAGGAAGCAGTGCGTGAAGGAACTATGGTAAAACCGATGTGATCTATGGCACGCTCTTGAGAGGTACAGTACAGATCAGGCCCGTTTGTATTGGAATTTGCAAAGATCGGATTCCTCAAGCATCCCTAATCCTAGAGTGCAATGCATTGCAATGAAATGTGTCCCTATGTTGCATGAATCACCAATGGGAAGCTGCAAAGTCACTGGCTCACATGCTACTTCCTCCTCATGGCCATGGGCCCCTCTGGAGTGGGGGCTTTAGTTAATATGGACCAAGCTATGGATTCATCAATATGCTTTATCGGAAGATGAGGTGATTTCATGTTACCATTTATTGCTAGTCACAGTTAATTCATTCCAGCACCATTGGGATGAATGATGTGTGTTTCACTTCCAGTCCCAGCTCCAGATTTTGGAGGGTCCTTGCAAGCATACAAGGGGGAGGGGGAGGCTGGCAGCTGCTGGTGGGGAGCAAAGTAAACCAGGTGCTGACAACAGGCCTGTTTGTTTCACATCAGCAAAACTAACCCAGTTCTTTAACGGGCAAGTCATCTTTGGGTCTTTCAACTCCTGAAATGATGGATGGTTTCTTTCTTCATGTGCCTTCAGTAAAGTGATTTAGGCCTTGAACATGCCTTTGCTTATCACAGAGCATAACTGTTAAAAGCTCAACAAGCATGTCTCAAGAGAGAAGTTAATTTCTTTTCGTGGAACAATTATTTTTCCTTCATCTGGAGGTACCAATAAAAGCCTCACTTGAGATAAAGATGCTGGCTGCGCTATTGTTCATTTTTCTGCTATTTGCTCTCTTTTTGAAACACTTTTGCAGTGGAATAATCTATCTGATTATAGACATCTAGAAGCTTCCCATATGGTACAAAACCCTACAACTTAGAGCAAGGCTTATGCTACCCCAAATCTAGCACCATTAGCATCCCAATTCCATTGACATCACAGGGAAGTAGTCCATGTCACATACACACCCAAAAACTTGAAATAGAGGGGTGGAAACCCAAACTGAGGGGGAAAATCCCTTAAAACAATCCCACAGACATACATAATGGATAGAGAAGTAATCCATGTCTCACCCAGCCCCCCAAAAACACCTGAAACAGAGGGAGGACCCAAATGGAAGAGGGAAATCCCTTAAAACTGCCCATTCAGGACTAGGGATGGATGAATGAGTGTTGTTCGAGCTCCTCAAGGTTCTCCATTTTCCACCTCGATGCTTTTCTCACCTCATACTTGCTCATGAACATGATCATCTTCCTTTTTTCTGAACAGGAAAAGTGTGCATTTTCAAACAGGAAAGATATGCATTTTTCCAAGCACGCACCCAAAAGTACACACACACACACACACACACACCATAGATTAAAGTGTGAAAATGCACCCTTTTGTGTGTGGAAAAATTCACATTTTAAAGTACACATTTCTCAAAAAGGATGCAATGTGCAAACATGATTGCAAACCCAAGAATCTGCAAACTTTTCTCAAAAAATTTGATCATGTTCGGGGTTGTGACCGGGTCATTTTCTTCTATTTCATCTATTTTTTGAACAACAGCAGCAACAACAACAAGAACACTCATACAGCCCTATTGAGGACTAAGCATGTCAGTGAGCATAGAATGACTGGCCTCTTAGAGAAAAAGAAAAGAAAACTGGGAGGGAGGGGAATGGAATGGAGTCGCTGGAAGTTTGAGAATAATCATTCCAAACTGCAACATTTTGTTGCAGGGCCCCAATTGTTCCTTCTATTTCTGATTCAGGATGGATTCCTGAACGCGCTTGGGGAACTGGAGCACGCAAATGGTAGCTCGGTCGAGACCCTGGTGGATGACTGGAATGCTGCAATCATCAGGGCATTAGACCGAGTTGCCCCGAAGCGCCCTCTTCGCCTGAACAGAGCTCGCACGGCACCTTGGTTTACTCCATCACTGCGAGCTCTGAAGCGGGAGGTGAGAAGGCTAGAGCGCCGATGGCGTAAATCCCACTCTGAAGACAATCGGACACAGGTCAGAGCTGCATCTTCAGCCTACCACGTGGCGGTGAAGGCAGCAAAGAAGAATTTCTATGCTGCCTCCATCATGTCTGCGGAGTGCTGCCCCAGGAGGCTGTTCCAAGTGGTCCGGAGCCTGGTCGGTCCAGTTGCTCCGGATCCATTGGAACAGTCTAAAGCTTCCTGTGAGGCTTTAGCGAAGCACTTTGCAGATAAAATTGATCGGATTAGGAGTGGGATTCCGTGCGTCGTGGACACAGTGGGTGAACGGGAGGAGGCCAGTGGCAGTCTGGTTTTGTGGAATCGGTTCCAGCTTCTTCCTTCTAGTGAAGTGGACAAGGTGCTTTCTTCTGTTAAGCTGACCACCTGCTTGCTTGATCCTTGACCGTCCTGGCTTGTTATGAGCTGCAGGGAAAAACTGGGTGGGGAGATCAGGGCGGTAGTGAATGCCTCCCTTGAGGAGGGAGTGTTGCCATCAGCCCTTAAGGAGGCAGTAATAAGACCGCTTCTAAAGAAGCCCTCCTTAGATCCCCAAGATTTGAACGACTTTTGCCCAGTCTCCAATTTGCCATTTCTGGGCAAGCTGATTGAGAGAGTGGTGGGGGCTCAGTTGAAGGCACATTTGGATGAAGCCGATTATTTAGATCCATGCCAGTCGGGCTTCAGGCCTGGACATGGGACAGAAACGGCCTTGGTCGCCTTGGTGGATGATATGAGGAGGGCTTTGGATAGGGCAGAATGCTCTTTTCTAGTCCTCCTCGATCTCTCAGTGGCTTTTGATACCGTGGACCACGGTATTCTCCTGAACCGCCTGGAGGGGTTGGGCGTGGGAGGCACTGATTTGCAGTGGTTCCGGTCCTTCCTCTCTGGAAGGTACCAGAGGGTAGTTCTTGGGGAGGAGGCTTCGGACCCTCGGCCGCTCACTTGTGGGGTGCCGCAGGGTTCCATCCTCTCCCCGATGTTATTTAACATCTACCTGAAGCCGTTGGGAGCTATCATCAGGAGGTTTGGGGTGCGCTGTCATCAATATGCGGATGACACACAGCTCTACCTCTCCTTCAAGTCCTCACCAAGGTTTGCTGTTGAAACCCTGTCCAAGTGCCTGGAGTCAGTGGGTGGCTGGATGGGAAGGAACATGCTGAAACTGAACCCCGACAAGATCAAGGTACTTCTGGTGGGAGACAAGGGAAGGTTAGGGGATGTTGACCTGGTGCTGAATGGGGTACATCTACCCCTGAAGGACCAGGTCCGCAGCTTGGGGGTCATTCTAGACTCCCAGCTGTCCATGGAGGCTCAGGTGTCAGCTGTGAGCCGGGCGGCGCTGTATCAGCTCCATCTGATACGGCAGTTGCGCCCCTACCTTCCTAATCATCTGCTCCCATCAGTGGTTCATGCCTTGGTCTCCTCTCGCCTAGACTACTGTAATGCGCTCTACGTGGGGTTACCCTGGAAGACGGTTTGGAAGTTGCAGGTGGTACAGAATGCAGCCGCTCGCCTGATTAAAGGCTGCCGCCGGCGTGATCACATCACTCCGGTGCTCAAAGAGTTGCACTGGCTACCAGTTGTTTGCCGAGCCAAATTCAAGGTGTTGGCATTGACCTTTAAAACCCTGTACGGCTCCGGTCCAATATATCTCAAAGAGCGCCTCCAGAAACATCAAGTAGGCTGCTCAACAAGATCTGCGACAGACGGCCTTCTCCCTGTCCCATCAGCCAGAGAAACCAGGCTGGTGGGGACTAGGAGGAGGGCCTTTTCTGTGGCAGCCCCCAATTTATGGAACTCTCTCCCCAGTGACCTCCGCCATGCCCCTTCCTTGATTAGCTTCCGCTGTGCATTAAAAACGTGGCTTTTCAGGTGGGAATATGGGGTGGGTTAGGATTTTTAAGTTTTGTTCTGTTTTTAATTGTGTTTTATACTGTGTGTGTGTTCCCCCCCCCCTTGTATTTTATTGGATTGTAAATCGCTCAGAGTGGCCGGATGTCTGGCCAGATGGGCAATTCATAAATATAATAAATAAATAAATAAATAAACAAATAAATAAATAAATAAATAAATTCAAGTCTTCCTGTGCTCACAGAGGTGGAGGCACACTGGCATCACCAATGCACAAGAGCGAGCTATCAGTAGACCCTGAGTTTTGAAGATGCTAAAATATCTTTAGGAAAACCCCCTAAAACAGCCTCGTAAGAGCCCCCAAATAGACTCCGAAACAGAATGTTAAGTGAGTGAGGGGCAGAGGGGGGTGGAATTGACAACCAAGTGGGAGAGGGAATGCAACTGAGTGGCTGGAAAGGGATGATGGGGGAAGAGACATATAGATACAAAAAGAGTAGACAGAACATTTTTATTGTCTGGATAAGTCATTTCCTGGTTCAGAAGCTACTGAGAAGCTACTATAAATGCTCCCAGGGAGGGAGGAGAGAGCTGTTTATAGACATCAGTAGAGAAATCAAAGATTTTAATGCAGCTGGAATTGAACACAATTGTGCCTAACCCACCCACCCCAGCCCAAAATGGAGGAGAAACCTCAAAATGGATGGGGGGAACCCAAAGCAGGCTAATAAGGACTGAAACATGCTCAGTGAGTATGGAATGCTGACTGACTGTTGTGGGGGACAGAAAATAGGGGGATGGAATAGATGGTCTGGAATCTCTGCTCCATGTACCCATTGATTTAACCTGCGGAAATAAAGGCACCCATAGTGGTAGTTAACATTTAGAAGAAACTGCTTGTTCCCCTGGCGATGTCTATGCTACAATATCTTAAAAATAGCACTTTAGAATGTTAAAGGGATTCACCTACATTAGCATGTAATCCTTATCACAACCATGCAAGCTAGATCAGCATTATTGTTCCCATATGTGTGTGGGTGGGGAGCACTGAGGACAACAGAGTGTGGTTTTTCTAAGACCACTTAGGACACAATCCTATGCATGCTTAGGCAGAAAAAAGCCTACAACTCCCAGCATGCGCCAGTCAGCATGGCTGGCTGGGGCATGTGCTGGAAGTTGTAGGCCTTTTTGCTGCCTAAGCATGCCTAGGATTGTGCCCTTGGTGAGTTGATGACAGAGGTGAAGATTGAATTAGGGAGGTCCTGATTCAGCTCAGTCTCTCAGCCAAAATGCTACTCCAGCCCTCTGGAGTCTTTTCATTGGTCTCCTGCTAGTTCACTAGGGAACCTAATGAACTCTCTCAAAGCAGGCGAAGCTGTAGCCCAAAGCTGAATATTTTAATAGGAAAGCTGTTAATAACCTTTCTGTTAAAAATAGAAAACTTTGTTAATTAAGCAACTTAACTTTTCTCTTAAACTAAAGGGTTTTTCAATCCTAGAATCACATATAACTACTTATAAATAAATAGAGCAAACGCCCATAGGGGCCTGTGATGGTCATTCAACCCTAGTGCTCCTTGGGCATTCATTTATAATTATGTGAGGGGGCTGTGATAATGTGCAGGGCCAGCTCGACCCTTGGCCAATCAGAGTTCCCATCCCCATGTTGAATCTGCCCACCTTCAGATTCAAGCCAATCACATGTTGGCTCTGGATTGTTGCCAGTGCGTGGGAGCATCAGCAAGGGGGCAGAGCTAGCCCAGTGCATTCTCGTGGCCACTTCATACATTCATTCATTAATGAATGAATGCCTGAAGAGGGCTCCTGTCCCACTTTTCAGCTAAATGTTCCAGTTGCTCAGTTTGGCAGTCTGTTCCATTCTGTAATCATTCCAAGATTCCAACATCCCTTTGGCTCCACTCCAGTTGAATTCTGGTAAAGCAAAACCTCAGAATCAAGGTTGAAATTTAGCAGTGGTGAATTCTCTGATATGACGAGCCTTATCAAATCAGATACTGGGGAACTTGTCTGAATGGTGCACTACTGAAGAAAATCCCCAAAGCAAGAGATTGATACATTCCATTCTTAGGAACCAGTGTAGTGTAACAGCCTGAGTATTTGTACGTATACTGGGAACATTTTGCTTCATATCCTTACTCAGCTTTTGGAATTACTTTGTGCCAATTGCAAACCTGCCTCACAAAGTTGTTAGTAAAGCCCATGTATACTGTATAAAAATCATGCTTTCCAAGGGTAGGGCTATCATGTCCCTGTAGAGCAGTGTTCTCCAACCTTGGGTCCCCAGACGTTTTTGGCCTACAACTCCCAGCATGCTGGGAGTTGTAGGCCAAAAACATCTGGGGAACCCAAGGTTGGAGAACACTGCTGTAGAGATCATGACTACGTTAGGACTTGTCCACCTGAGCAGTTAGGAAAGAAGGCCGCTTTCCACAAGGAGTTTGCACATTAAATTTTGACAATAGAGAGAAAGAAGAGGAAAGGGTACCAAACGATAGAAGGAAGAGTGAAGTATGAGAGACAAGGGGAATAAAGGAAGGCAGGTTCCCATTTTTGCACCCTGATCCTATGTATGTTTACTCAGGAGCAATGCTTTTTTTCTGGAGAAAAGGGTACCGGAACTCTTGGATTACATTTCCTCGGGAGTAGATGGCGATTAAATTGTAATGCAATTAATAGAAGAAAAGGTGCTGGAACTCAGTTCCGGTGAGTTCCACCAGAAAAAAAGCCCTGCTCAGGAGTAAGTTTCACTGAATTCAGGGGGCTTACTTCTGAGTAAATGTGCATAGGATTATTATTATTATTATTATTATTATTATTATTATTATTATTTACATTTATTAAATGCCCATCTGGCCGGCAACCGGCCACCCTGGGCGATGTACATAGGCTAAAAACAAGATAAAATACAATCAAAACATTATAAAAAAAAATTTTTTAATCTTATTATTATTATTTACATTTATTAAATGCCCATCTGGCCGGCAACCGGCCATCCTTAGGCTTGCAGCCTTAGGCTTTGTTTCAGTAGGAGGTGAAAACATTTACCTTCCTTATTGCCAGTTTGCCTTTGTCCCCCAAGCGGTCAATAAAATATGCAGCATAAACGTTGGTGTGAGCTTTTCTCACAGCTTGGCTGTTTCCAAGGTGATTTCCCTACAGCATCTTCAGAGAAATTAAGTATGATGTTAATCATTTGGACAAGGGCACTAGGAAGGCCAGCGCCAGTCCCGATCATTGAGTATTAAATTAAGTGTATTTAGACAGTTACCATCAGAGGTTTGCAGGGGGTGGGAAGTTCAATCATAAATGCATACCGAGAATGGCTGGATGGATCCTTCTGCCTCCCTGAAATGAAGACGGTTATTCCCAAGAGTAGAGATGGTTAAATTGCACATCAAGCGTCACTGATCATTGACTACTACAGCTAGAACTGAGGTGGGTGGGGGGTGGGAGAGACTCTGAGCTGCAGGACTTGGATTTATAATCAAACTACTTTAAAAGCATTTTGAAGGACCTAAATCCGCAGACTTCACACAAGCTACCTTGGCTTTCAGTGAGATTATTTCCTAGACAAAGGAAGACATGTTCCCTCCTTAAACGTTTTCATTTTGAAGAAGAAGCCAACTGTTTGTTCAGATGATAAGTATGCAGTAATTTTCACATTTGCAGCCTTGTGTGCGCGTGCCTGCTCACACACAAATACATACACACAAACCCTGGTGGTTTTGACAGGGTATGCTGTCATAAGTGTTCCACTTTTTGTCTGTAACCTTTCACAGTTGTGTAAAATACAGCCATAAAGTTGCCCATGAAAATTCATTTTACATATCATTGGCCTTGCACATGCTTAAGCATATGCCGTGCTGCCTGAGATTCTTTAACTGGGGAGGTCCGGGCTTGGACCTGGAACTTACGCATGCAACATGTGTGTGCTGTATCGCTGAGCTAGGGTCTCCAGCCCTAAATGTTTTCTTATCTTTCTCTTTCTCTCAAAATGTTTATTTATGGGTTTTCTGATCTTATATTCTGTTGGCCCCAGTGGCTGACTTGCTCATTAGCTTCAACAGTTCTGCAGCTTCAGATGCTCCTACACCATCCACTGGGCCCCACATGTGTTTCTCCTTTTTAGATACGTGAGCCCTGAGGCCATGATATTAAGTTGGAGCTGGGCACGTGCAAAGTAGAATGAAAGTTTCTGTCACATTTAGAAGACTGCATTATCTATTCCAGACTTAGACAGGGGCACACACAATCTTTTCACACTTAAAGCTAATCTGCATATTATCAGCATTGGGGTCAAGAATGGGTTCCTTTCTTGGGATTCCTTTCATATGAAAAGATCATCCTAGAATCCTAGGACCTGATAGTAAGGAAAGAGAAGAGAGATTGTAAATCAACTACCATTTATGTTTTCTTTAGACAAAGGATTTACATTTAAATGTAGTTCATAATATGTTCTTTGTTTATAATCCCTTCAGAGTCAAAGCAAAGTGTAGTCTGCAAAAGTTATGCACAAAATGTTAGATGCTTCAACATAATCTTTGCTTTCTTTCTGTTGAATGTAAGAATTCTTGTGTGTATGTGTTTTAATTTACCTAATATATTTGTGGGCAAAGTTCTAAAATGTAAACATTCTACATGATTTGCTAGCATAATCGAAGAGACAGAAAATTCACTTTTGTGCAACAAGATAATTTCTTACAATCAAACACGCCGGTATTTATCTCGATCCTTGTAATCTCTGTCACAGGTGCAAGTTTCTTTGTGGTTGAAATAACAGCCTGCCTTCTACTAGGAAATGCATGACTTTAATTTTAAAAAGCCCCCCCCCAAAAGAGGGGGGGAACCACCCAAAACAACCCCCTTAAAAAATTAGGTGTTGCTAAAGCTGACCTGAAATGAATTCCACATTCAGAGCCAAATATCCCTCTATCAGCCCCTTCCCTAGGTCAGCAGGAGGGTCAGGAAAGGGGTATCACCTTCCTCAAACTTCTGATGGCTCCCCACCCTCCATTCAGAACATTCCAGAGTGGTCTTGGTATCTCGAAACCCTATTTTAATTATCATCTCCCATAAGAGACATTCACGGACCATTATACACACTTGATTTTAGCCAAAGGGCCATTAAGGAACATCAACCAGCCATGAACATTCTTTTGCCTAACGAAGCATATGGCTGGCCTGGCTTGAGCAATTTTCATAGCGATGCTCACCTTGTTATCGTCTCTTCAGCAACCTGCATGTGTGGTGATGCGGTCCTGTGACTGCTTTGTAGCATCCAATGTACACTGGATGCACCATGGGCTGAAGGCCCAATTTTTGATCAAGTGAACCAAACACAGTTCTCTGCGAATCACACCATGCGATTACTACAAACTGTGCCATGGGGAAATTGACTTGCCTGAATTCCTCCTTCCGTAATGGAAGGAAGGATGCTTTGCTGGTAATGGGCATCACAGCATATGATCTTTGAGCAATTCTTTGTCTTACCCTGCCACACATTTCCCAGTCCTTTCTGTGCATCTGTTCCTAATCTTTAAAAAGGATTAACGGGTGCAAAACCGCAGGCCCGGGTGCCAAATCTGGCCTTCTGGTGTTCCGCAGAAGGTCATGCCCCCTCCCCCAGCCCCACCCCTTCCCCCCAACCACCAGTTGATTGGTTTTTCCCCATTCTGAAAGGTCCTAGTGCTTAGTTACTGGCAGTAGAAGCTTTAAACTAAAATACGCTAGTTTGTTTTGTTTTGTTTTTAGCCTCACCCCTTTTCAGCCCCGCTCACACTGGAATGCAGCCCCTGAGGGCTTCTCCGAAATGGAACTAGGTCCCTGGGCTGGAAGAGGTTCTGCATCCCTGATGTATATATTTCATAAGAGATGTCAGTCACTAGGGATAAGTTAGAACAGTGTTCTCCAAGCTGGCTAGGGCATGCTGGGAGTTGTAGGCCCAAAACATCTGGGGACCCAAGGTTGGAGAACACTGTTCTAACTCATCCCTAGTTTCGTGACTAACATCTCTTATGAACACTGAGTTAGAAGCTACTTGTGTTGTGATATGTATCACTTTAACCAGCTGCAGCACATTGTTTACACAAGGAAGGGACAGAATGGCTGTAAACAGGTTTGTTGAGTCTTTCTGGATTCTCGTGTTTTCGCATGAGAAACTAGACCAGTGATGGCGAACCTTTTTGAGCCCGAGTGCCCAAACTGCAACACAAAACCAACTTATTTATTTCAAAGTGCCAACACTGCAATTAAACCCGAATACTGAGGTTTTAGTTTTAGAAAAACAACTCATACAGTTGTCCGAACTAATTAACATATTTTGTCTTTAAAGAAAAACACAATAACAGAGCTTTCAATGATACAGTTTTTTGTTGAAAAAAAAATCAACTCAAAAAAATTATTATAGTACTACATTGTACACATAGCCTGAAGGGAATTTATACAAACTTTTTAAATAATTAGGCACATGTATTTTTGGATAAGGGATTTTCAACTTGTAATATGATTATATGCCAGACTGAAATTGTATGGGGCAAGCTTTACCCCGGGTCCTTTCCCTGCTTCTACAGGTGTCAGATTAGTAAAAGTAAAAGTCAACCTGTACTAGGATGAGCAAGATAAACAAGAAAACTAAACGTGCCACATTTTAAACACTTTATGTCTTGGACTGCAAACACTGCATTAGGTAAAAGTTTGCATTGGGCACGCTTTTGCACAATTAATGTGATTTTTGCTATTGCATGCATGCTGATAATTTGTCAAACCTTGGCTGATACTCCATTAGTTTGAGAGCAACACATGCAGCACTCAGGTCAACTGTTAGGGCTTTACATCCAAGCCATGCTCTGTGCATCATTCTTCAAAATCTTTTAAATGTGATAACAATGTAGAAAAGAATTCTGTAACAGGAATTCTAGAATAAAATCATTCTGTTCCACACTGTGAGAAAGAACAAGATCATTAGTGTTTTGCAGAAGGGGACAGTCTTTTCGCGATCTGGTGACCAATGGCTCGAGTGCCCACAGAGAGGTCCCTGCGTGCCAGCTGTGGCACCCGTGCCATAGGTTCGCCATCACTGAACTAGACTGTGAGAGCAATATGAGCTGGTCACATGGTTTGTATGTTCTGATGACGTGCTAACTTGTTTTTCTGTCTGAAGCCATCTTAGAGAGAAGCTGGACTGCTTTCTCTCTTCTTGTTGGTTCTTCTTGCTAGACTTTGTTACTGCAACAATGTAACGTCTTTGCTGAGGTGGAGTGAAGCTCAACTTACTCCACTGGATGTAATGCTTGCTATGCATTTATACTCTGCACATGGACTGTAACTAGGAAATGTATACTCTGTAGAACTTTACTTGCTAAGTGAATAAACAGGTAGAATTAGACCTGTGGTGTTACAGAGTGTTTCCTGACTCCATGGATTAATCTGCAATGGAGAAGCTGGGCTGGTCAAACTGGCACAACACGCTGCACGCTGCGTAAGGGGGGAGGTGAGATCTGGAAGATCTGTGTGTGGAATTTCAAGCGTCTGCTAGCACACAGACAGGATAATAAATCTCCCAACCCGCACACACTCTGCACATGCTCCAACAACTTGTACATACCCAATGAGTCCACCCATTACACGATTTCTAAAGAGGTTCAAAACAGTACTTTCAGATTGTGAAGGAGAAGCTGGGAGGCCTGTTCTTTCTGTGGAAAGGCCAGTGTGGATAGTGGGTAGATTGCTGAAATAACTTTCTGACAGAAATGGTTGTTCCATATTCCCTGGGCCAGATGGCTCTTTCCCTTATCTTAGAGAGTTACTGTGCCTTGCCCTCAAGGCCGTTGGTCCCGGAGTGTAAGAGGAATTTACAGCTGGGGCCCATCAAGAGGGCAGGCGAGATTTACAGCTGAAACCTATTAGGAGAGATCTTGGGCCCTGAGGTAACTGAGCATGGTCAGAGTGCCCTGGATTGGCTAGAGGCAATTAAGCCAGGGTCTGGGGGGGGGGGAATATAGGAACGTTGATTTGGGAATGCTGTGTCTTTTCTTTCTGGCCCGGAGATGCAAAGGGTGGAGGAGGCTGCTGCTTAGGCAAGGCCCTGTGGAGATCGACCCCCTGGCAGAGCGGACCAGCTTGGGTGCTTGTAGGTACAGTAGTTTGTTGTTTTGTAGCTCTGATTGTGTGTATCAAAGTAGCTTTGTATTTCTTTGTTTTCTCCCTTCCCTTCTTCCCACCTCTTATTTTACTTATTCCTTTTTTAATCCTAAATAAATTGCTCTTGTTTTAAACCTGAATGGTGTGAGCAGTTTTCTCTATTGATTCAGTGCTAACATCCAGTACCTTGACCAGGAGGCAGAACCGTTGGACCCAGGGCAAGGGCAGCACGGACTGGTCAAGTCCTTCACACAGATCTCATTGCATAACATGAGTGCAGTTAGTAAAACTTTAGCGGTTCATAGGAATAACTTGGGCTGTATATTTCTTTGGTAAATTTGTGTTTTAAAGTGACAAAAACTCAGTCTTAAATTAAATTTCACCAGACTGGATGAAAACAGAAAGTGGCTGTTTAATGTCATTGATTCCCAGTGGAAGTATGTTGATATTCTTCCCTTTGGTACTCCAAGCTCAGCAAGATGGCACCTGTATGCTTTCTCTCACAAGACACAATCGGAACAAATTGGGGGAGGGGATTTAATTCAAGAAAAGATTGGAGGTGGGGAGGATGTTTAAAAACGCTCCACCAGCATCATGGCCCCGATATGACCACCAACCCACCCGTGGCTGCTCTCAGTTTTTTTTTAAATGTGGTAGATTTTATCATGGATCTCCCACAGTCTCATTTAGTTGCACTCTTAATGTTTCTGCAGACCCAATAACATAGCTAAGCTATGTCCTTTTACCTTGCAGCTCTCTGGTTTTCAGCTTTTAATTTTCTCAAGGATTAAGCACCACTCAGGTCTGGCTCCTTTCTCTTCAGGAGGTTAATTCTTGATTATTTCTTTTGCTTCTCTTAATGAAAAGAAAACAAGGGAATAAAATTAAGAAGCATCCATCACAGGTAGGTTTTTTGTGTTGTTGTTTTTAAAGACAAGTGTCTATTAATATCTATGATTTGTATTCCTGTAGTGCCGAGGCTGCAGTTGAAATTGTAGACCTATTATGTAAAATATTGTAGAGATGCTAACTGAAATATAGTTGTGCCCACTTTTCCCTGCAGAATTGTGAGAAAGGCCATTTAAAAAGACATGAATTAAGCTACTTTTTTGAGATAATGCAGAAGGCTTGAAACAAATTGTATCCAATTATCCATAGTAGAAGGCCAAAGGAACTCTTGAAACACCATTTACACAAGACTGGTAGGAAGGCAGCAACTCTAAGGATTGCATGGGCAACTGGAATGGAATTAGGAAGGGTAATTAATCTGATCAAAAACTAGTGCAAAAACAGTGTTCAAAAACTTGTAAATAACCAGTTGACGAATCATCAATGGTAAGTTATGATTTCCTCCAGGTGCCCAGGCATAGAAGGTTTCCTATACTGAAAGAACATTACATTATGGCTGTCCAAGGGGGGTTAGGATGGGACAGAAATTCCCCTCTGGCAGGGAAGGCACAGTGGGGCATGTCAACTGTGGGAGTCCCCAGGACACCTGCAGAAAGCTTTGAAGCTGCAGCTCTACCACTGGCAGCATTTCCACTGTCAGTGGGCCCCACATTGGGGTGTTTCGGGAGTGGGAGCGGCCTTGGATATAGTGGATCCAAGTCCCCTCCATTCCCCTGTGAGGCCCCAGGATCAACCCACTTGCCTACACCAGTCTCAGGCTGTGTGGGTATTTTCCTACACCAACTTGAGACTGGTTGAAAATTGAAGAAAACAACAATGGTGATGACAAGAAAAAGATACGTTCATCCTGACCCACCACCTGCCCTGACCGGTGTGAGCCAGCAGTGCTTTGGCAGACAATCAGCCAGTTCACTCCCCCACCTTGCTTAGGATTGCTCTTTTTCCTTTTAGGCTATCAGTGTCCTACAAATGATTATAAGAGGTTTAAAGATGTTCTTAAGGCTAATCTAAAAAAATGCAATATAAACATCGAAAACTGGGAAGCTCTGGCCCATGAACGATCTAACTGGAGGTTGGCCTTTCACAAAGGTTCTAACTTCTATGGACTTTGAAGATGCCCGAGTGCAAGGTGAAAGGGAGAAATGTGCTAAGGATTTTAATTTTCTCAAGGATTAAGCACCACTCAGGTCTGGCTCCTTTCTCTTCAGGAGGTTAATTCTTGATTATTTCTTTTGCTTCTCTTAATGAAAAGAAAACAAGGGAATAAAATTAAGAAGCATCCATCACAGGTAGGTTTTTTGTGTTGTTGTTTTTAAAGGGAATAAAATTCTCAAGGATTAAGCGAAAAGCACGTCAAATGAATCCTTTACAGGACCATCTTCCAACTGGTAACCTGTGTCCTCACTGTGGGAAGCTGTGTGGATCTAGAATTGGCCTCCACAGTCACTTACGGACCCATCGCTAGAGTCTACACAATTTTTCTTTAGAATTTCCTCCTTTTAGAATTTCCTTTTTGTACATTTTTATCCTGGAAGACAATCTTACTCCGTCACGAGTGATCGCCTGATGATGATGATGTGGGCAGCTCAGCTAGTAAAATATGTAGGAGCTTGTAATGTTTGGAGTAGTATAAATAAGTAGTATAAATGTTTGGAGTAGTAGTATAGGACATCCCCAGTTCAAATATTGCCTCTGCCATGATCTCAGTAGCTAGCAGTGGGGTTCTTGCAGGGATTACAGGATGGTGGGTTGGATCCAGACTTAGTTACACTTTGGTCCCACTGAAATCAGTGTGAAAAGTTAGCCATGATTTAATTTCGTTCCCATTTATTTCAACCTGCTTAGCAACTAACTTAGCCTGGATCCAACCCAATGTATGTGAAGCACTTTGAACATTAATATTGATGTATTATTGTTTTTCTGGAGTTATTTGCAAGGCTGTATTGGGTTCTCCAAGCAAGCAGCAACCATCTATGTTGTATTTCCAGTTTTCACAAATCCTTTCCTTGCAGTATGTCTTCTGGAACATAGCTTACAGCATTTACATCAACTATTGAAGATAAGTAGAGCTGAATTACTTTTATTTAAACACATTAATCTGCATAACCAAAATGTCCTTAAAACAGCTAATCACCTGGAATACTTGCTAAACAAGCTATTTAAATCAGTAGCACCCATCTGTCTCCATGTAGTGAACTTACTGCTTCCCTGCTGTGAGAGCAAATAATGCTGCTGCCAGTTTCCACATAGATTTAATTCCACATAAATTCCACACCCTCATTGGGGAAGCAGACACCTCCCTGAGAGTAAAAAAATAAACAAAAACCCAGTAATGCAACCAATCAAAAGATAGCTGTGATAAACAGCTAATATCACCGAATTGTCATATGGTGATTTATTGTACCTTTTCTCCAAGGTGTTGGCTCTTTCCACACTAGCATTCTTTAGTGCTGCTCAGACATTGCAATTATGCAATCCTCTAGAAGCACAATTCAAGCTTGATTCCACACAGCAGTGAATACAGTGCTATTTTTCCCATTACAATTGTGTAATGACCATCTGCTCAGGCAAATTTGTAAGTATATTTACTCAGAAGTAGATGCCATTTTGTGCTACCGGCAGTTCCTATGCACAGTGGTTTTTGGACTTGGACAAAGCACATGCACATCTGGGTTCAAATCCATGGGCCATGGGATTCCTGACTGTTCTTGAAAGTTTAATTTTATCTATATATCATAATCATATCTTACACTTCCCAAAAGGAGCTCCAAGCAGAGTACATAGGGTTTCCCCCCTCCCCCATTTTATCCTCACAACCACCTTCTCAACTAGGGTAGACTTCCCCAGCACACTTGCATAGCTTTATGACTTTGTGAGGAAACTGAACCCAGATCTCTCCAGTTTGTCCAGTATTTTATCCAGTACAATATACTGGGTTGGATCCAGATATGCACTGACGGAAGAGTTGTAGTAGCAATGCAGTTCTGTGAAAACACTGTGCAAGCAGTAGCACAACATGCACAAATTGACATCTGATCTTAAAATAAGAACACACTATATGTTGCGCAAGAGCCTAGTGCTTGCAGAACCCAGTATGCTGGATCAGGATCCTATTGTTAGTGAAACAACATTGCATAATGGGGGGGAAAAGATTGTTGCACTTGCACAAAATGCTTTCCGCTTGCATAGGACAGAATCTGAATCCAACTCACTGGCTCCAGTCTAAGTTCCCATCTGAAAAATAGGAATAATAATCATTTATATCCAAGAAATGTGTAATGATGAAAACCATATGGACTGAACACTACTTTATACATTCAGGGTGGTCAACATGATTAAGAAGAAAAGTTGAACCAGTGTGGTGTACTGGTCAGAGTCTGGAGTAGAACTAGGGAGACTTAGGTTCTGATCTCCACCCATTCATGAAGCTCAATAGGTGCCCTTAGGCTGAGAGACAGTAGCTGGCCCAATTTACCTAACAGGTTTTTTGTGGGGATGGGGTGTAAAAAAGTGAGAAGGAGAACCTTTTCTGCCTTCCTGAGCTCTATGGAAAGGGTAAAATAAAAATGTAATGTGTACCTGCTCACCCACCAAGATGGCCTCACTGTGGTTGTCAGCACCATGGGAGTGAAACAGCCTTCGAACACAAGCACTAGTTGTTTGTTAAGAGGAGTGTTGTTGTTGTGTGGATTTTTTGAGGCACTGTTTTTAAGACAGTTGGTTCTATTTTCATAGCATGCAACAGTCTGTTCAGTGGAGTTCAAATTCTGGCAAAACTACACTAACAAAGAATGCAATCTTTTGCGTGTTTAGACAGAAAAATGTCCTACAACTCCCAGCATTCCCCGGTCAGCATTGCTTGCTGGAGGAATGCTGGGAGTTGTAAAACTTTGTTCTGTCTAGAGATGCATAGGATTGTGCCCTAAGAATGTCCATTTGCTCCAGTGAACAATTCCAGGACCTAGGCC
This sequence comes from Shinisaurus crocodilurus, assembly GCA_021292165.1. Lineage (NCBI taxonomy): Eukaryota > Metazoa > Chordata > Lepidosauria > Squamata > Shinisauridae > Shinisaurus > Shinisaurus crocodilurus. The sequence continues at coordinate 200,983,788 of CM037879.1, forward strand.
TCAGTTTTTCATATTACACGAGCACGATTAATTCAGAGGCACTGCATATCCAAATAGAAAACTAACCTTTTAGTAAACCCCGTATTTGCAAATGGTTCACTGACCACCTTTGAGCGATAGAAAGCCACCTCATTGCCAGATGGAATGTTCTAGGGCACTTCCATTTATTTCCTTGTAGCCCCTGTTTTATTTCCCTCCTCCAGACTTCTATCGTGCTTTATTGCCGTGGATCCCATTTCAAAAGCTTTTGTGGCGTGAAGCATCTCATTTTCTGTTCACTTTTACCTTAATTGTCCTTCATACATTTCTTTTTTGGTTGGTGTCAGTTTATTGCATAATAGTTACCCTAGAAGACACCTCACTGCAGATACCTTATTGAAAGCACTATCTTCTGTTGTTGTTGCTTTTTATATAACACCTGTGCCTATGGAAAAAAAATTTGTAATGGCACAGGCATTTTGAATTGATCATCCAATTAACATATTGCATAGCCTCTGTTTGAGCACTTTTCCACAGGTTGCTTTTAATTGCCATTAAATCACAATTTCGAACTGTAAATCATGTCACCAAGAGTATAATGGATTAATCACAGAAAGAAAATGTATGGCTAGGGTGTTTAAAATGAACAACTCATGCAGCTGTGCAGTGTATATTTAAAGCTATTCATGAAAAAGAAGAAAATGTATCACAGTAAATCAAACTAGGTAGGGTAGTTTGTTCTTAGATTTTCTTTTCCTTAGGAAAAAGATCTTTTTCACACTAAGGACTTTTAGTGTTACCAAGGGATTTTTCTTCCACAATGTGTTTGTTAATTATTCATTATTAATATTTCTATAACACCCTTTTTGCCCAAAAGCCACAACAGATCCAAACTAAAACTATAAAGACAAAACCACAACACTGAAAATAATAGGAAAGGCTAGGTTAAAGAGATTTGCTGAAAGTGGAATTTAAAGTGTGGCTTCATGTGGCACTTAATGTAGTGCTGCCTTCAATGGAAGGGGCAAAAGGGGCACTTGACCTCCCTGGATGGGCCATAATCTCCAGATTCCCAGCTTTCGTTAAATAAACAAACAACCAAGTCTCTACCCACTATTGAACCCGAGATACGAGGCAAAATGTGCAGCCACTATTCTGCTCATTTGTTTTGTGAGAAACTAGTGTTTTCAGTGTTTTAAGTCAATGAATGAAGCCATGGCAATGGTTAACACACCCACTATCTGGAGAATGAACTTCTTGGTTCATTTGTAAGCTTTTTGGAGGTCATAGATTTCATAGATCACAGAGTTGGAAGGAGCCTACACAAGGCTATCGAGTCCAACCCCCTGCTCAATGCAGGAAACTAGAGGAGGGGTCTCCCATCCAAGTAATAACCAGGCCTGACCCTGCTTAGCTTTCCACACTCAGATAAGCTGAGCCAGCGTAGAGGGCTGCTCTAGAAAGTGTTCACCAACATTTCCAAGATAACGGAAATCATTTCAGGACACGTCATGTGAAGTTGTCGATGTTCTGATAAGGGCAGCAATGCCATAACATATCCAATATGGTATGCTTAAGACAGCTGTTCTATGTGTGTGCATTTGGGTTGTTTTTTTTTCATTCTTCCTAGGTGTGTGTTTTTTATCCTTCACTCCAAATATAGTTTTGTTGGAGTTCATGATGTTTCTTGAATATAATACTCTCCTGCATTAGTGCTGTTCAATTTGCAGGATTTTCTGCTACTCTGTGTAGGCTTCTAAATGTCATGGAATGTGACGCTGAGCAACACAGAAGGAAAATGCACGGCTGCGTTGTAGCAGCGCATGCTATGTGCGCAAATTAGAACCACAGTCTGCTGTGCAACTTCGCTCCCCTTGCCCTGGAAGAATTCCTGTGGACACCCATGACTACCTTCCCCATAAAATATATCTCCATGGCCATCACCATGAGCAAGACTGTAAGTAAGCAAGTTCCATTCAGTTCAATTGGGCTTACTACCTAGTCCTAGATTAGAAGGTGTGCAGCAAAGGTCAGCAAAAAAAACTGTCTCCATTTAGTGAGGTTTAAAATGACTCCATCTCCTGGCCACTATTATACTGACATCGGCCCGTAGTCATTTCCTGTTCCCTGCTGTCCCTGGGCCCTTTAATTACTTGTTTCTTCTTTGCAGTTAGTGTTCTCCAACCTTGGGTCCCCAGATGTTTTTGGCCTACAACTCCCAGCATGCCTCAGCCAGCTACGCTGGCTGGGGCATGCTGGGATTTGTTGGCCAAAAACATCTGGGGACCCAAGATTGGGGAACATTGAGCTAGAGTAATTGCTTGTTCGCTGCTTTAATTTCATTTTTTTATTAACATAATTGTGCTTTGGAGAAAAAATGAAATAAAACATGAATGAGCGATTGCTCTGGCTGGAAAGGGGAAACAAAGAATTGAAGGGCCTGTGGCAAGAAATGCAAAACGAACAAAAAAGCTGCTCAGCAATGAAGAAAAGTGGGGCATCACTGTCCATGTCACCAGCCTCCTTGCGGACCACTCATCCCACTGGGTACATCAGTACCACTTGCCAGTCCAGCACTTGCCAGACTGTTGACACTGCAGTGACCTTCACAGTCAGAAAATCTCTCCCTTACCAGATCTGTAAAAAGATGAGCAGACAACAGTTTTACGATTCTAGTTGTTGTGAACCGCCCAGAGAGCTTCAGCTACTGGGCAGCCATAGAAATGTAATAAATAAATAATAAACAGGGAGAAACTGGGATGCGGTAGTGTGGTGGCCGTGTCACCTAGGTAACAGTATAACTGAATTGTAATAACTGAGGGAACAAATGATGGTAATTCCAGAGAGAACAGCTTGTGTGGAAACTGCCTTAAGATTTTTGCCTTTTCTATACACTGTGCCACTGAAGGATGCAGTCTCCTGTCATTGCTACGCTGGTGCCCACAGAGATTTAAAGCTGTGGCAGACTCAGGGTTGCTCCAGACGTTATGCCGCATGCATTCATACAGAAATGGTAGGGGAGTGTGTGTGCATGTCATAGACAAGGATGCCTCTGTTCCTCTATCATACCACCTTTGACTCTTAAAAAATAACCTCATTTGTCTCTGTTTGTATTTGTAACTTAGCAACATGAAACCCCATAAATATGAGAGCCACTGATGATGTCGTGGTTAGAGCAGGGTTCTCCAATCTTGGGTCCCCCCCAGATGTTGCTGGACTACAGCTCCCAGAATCCCTTGCCATTAGCCATGCTGGCTAGGTATGCTGGGAGCTGTAGGCCAGCAACATCTGGGGACCCAAGGTTGGAGAGCCCTGGGTTAGAGTGTTGGACTGGGACTTGGGGGAACTGGGTTCTAGTCCCCACTCAGCCATGAAGCTCACCGGGTGACTTTGGGCCAGTCACTGACTCTCAGCCTAACCTACCTCACAGGGTTGTTGTGAGGACACAATGGAGAGGAGGAGGGCCATGTAAGCCGCCTTGGGCTCCTTGCAAGAGGAAAAAAGGTGGGATATAAATGTAATAAGTAATAAATAAATACATACTTCCTTTATTTTCTCGGTGAGTGTAATGATCCAGGGCATGCTTGCACCTTCCTCCTTCAAGGGAAAACAGTTGGGGAGGTGCCTGACATTCTGCTCCCAAATAATTTGCTGCCACCTCTGATTTCTTCCTGGCTTTGAGGCGGGAGGGACTTCAAAGCTATGGATCTATATGTGTGAAGGAAAGACACGTTTAACAAGCCTCCTGGTCCGCACCAAGCAGAGCTTACTCAGTGCCCACTTAAAAAGCTTGTAGCGTAGATGGTAGGTTAGGTGCCACGAGCAAGGCAGATTCTGAGTGTATAAAACACTAGCCTTTCCCAAAAATGAATCCACATGCCTTTCATTAACAAGTCAAAACATAGAGAAATAAAAACAGGAGGATTGCATTCAGAATAACAGAGCAATAGTGTCTTACTCAGCCTTCCCCACCTGTTGCCCTCCAGATATTTTGGACTACAACTCCCATCATTCCTGAATATTGGCCATGCTGGCTGGGGCTGATGGGAGTTGAAGTCCAAAACATCTGGAGTGCACCAGGCTGGTCTTACTGGTCCTTTACACTTAGAATCCGAACTTAGTTCTCATAACTTACACGTGAGGCAAAGTCTCCTTCTGTGTGCCAAGGGTCTGTCCATAAGGGGGTCCATAGAGTTTCCCCCCAGACGTGAACAAGGACAAAAGAGGGAATAGGCTCAAAACCCTTATTTGTATGTGGCGAGTCTCAGCAAAAGATGGGGTGATTGATGGAGAAGAAGCCACTGGCCAATGAGGTGAGTTGCATGTAGACACGGGGTGCTGAAAAATGGGCAATTAAAGCTAGCAGCTACTTCTTGAAGGTGGGAAGTAGGGGGAGATGGCTGGATTTTCCTGCCAGATGATCCCTGTTCATTTAAGTGTTTGGAGGGGGAACAGCATGTGATTCCAATTATGGCTGAAGACGGTCTTATGGGTAGACAAGGGGGATTCTGAAGAGGAACAAATGGGGGTTCAGTTACAGTGAGTAACGGAGATGGAAACCGCTATTAAAATCTGAATGGTATAAATAGTGACTGGCTTTGTACATTGACAGCTTATTGACACAAAGTATGTTTTTGAGAGCTGTCCCCTGATCTGCTCCCTAGCCCCGTACTGGGATTAAACAGAAGGCATTCCATGATGGTCCTTGGCAGCTGTAAAATTGGGATGAACCCATGAGTGCACAGGGCCCTGAGTGAAATTCTATCTGAAAATATTCCTCAGTAGTCTTTGCATTGCCTCCTGTTTTCTCATATATTCTGCTGTGTTCTTGAGATGAATAATGGGGGGGGGGGGTTGCTTTCTGTGCTACTTTGGACAAATCTATTTACTTTGCAAAGTGTCCTGGAGTATCAGCTAGGAGAACAAGTATTCATTATTTTTGGCCTCCTTACCTCTTCCCTAGGCTAGAAAATAATGATTATTTCTGTTTTGGCATGATGTTTCTTTTCGCAAGTAGCAGTGGTATCTTGGCGTACAAAGCAAGGCATACCTCTCTAAGGGACAGTCCCCTGACTGCCATGAATAATCAGTAAAGACAAGTCAGTTGCATTTATCCCTGTGCTAACCAAGAAAGCATACAAACGGAAAGAAATCAAGTCACTGTTTCCTTGCAAGATCTGACCATACCGGACTGATTTCCTGCTTGTCAGATGCAGTTGGATGTTTTCTGTCAAGTCACATCAGACCGTCCAAAGACACCATTTCCTTTGAAACTATTAAGACATGATCACGACAGCGACAACCTAAACTGAACAGTGTATCATAAATTGCTTATTCAGTACCAGGGATAAAATCTTTACCATTTCTTTGTAGGGGTATATGAGTTACAGTAATTTTTGTTTTGCAGGTATCTACCCACATATCATATATGAATGTAAGTATAGCTCTATTCAGGCGTTTGGTACTCAGGATTATTATCAAATGAGTGAGTGAAGCAGCTCTCAGGAAGTTGTGGGACTAGCCCTACCCCCTCGAAACCACCTTACACACTGGCCATGTCTCTCTGACTAACACATGATTGGTCTGAAGGGGGTCATTTCCACACATGAAGGACTTCTTCCATGGGGTTGGCAATCCTGTGGAGAAAGTCCTACATGCGTGTGTAAACGTGGCCCCCATCAGAAATACAAGAAAACGAAGAAATTAAGGGAAAAAACTGCATCTTGAGTTGAAAGAATTCACCCTGGGGTAATTTAGTCATCTGTAATAGGTCAGCGTTGCCAGATTGGTGTGGAAAGGAGCAACACTGTAGTGCTCTGTTCAGTATTGCTGAGTACAGCTACGATACTGCTGAGGTAACATAGAAATGGACCCAGAGAGAGAGAGAGAGAGAGAGAGAGAGAGAGAGAGAGAGAGATTTTGGAGAGCAGTATTTCCATGCAGTTCAGTATTCTGCTTTTTAGAGAGCTTTAGTTCAGTGTTCTTTACTGCAAGTCCCGAGGGGCCATGGGCGCCCCTCAGTTACCCCACTTTCACCTCTCCACCTCCATCTCATTCATTCTCTCTCTCTCTCTCTCTCTCCTCTCACTCTTAGCAGGGGCTCTCCAGCTTTGCCTTGTTTGCTTTAGTAGTGGGCCGGCTGCTGTGATCTGGGCTACCAACAAAGGCTTCAGGGATGGGGGGGGGGTGTCAGGAGACCGGTCACTCCTCTGCTGTGAATTGGCTGGGGGTGGGGAAGAGGAGAATGCAGGAGCGATCAGCCACTTAGTTGGGGGGGGGGAGCCCAAGAGGCAAAGAGCATCACTGATTGGCTAGCTGCAGTGGTGTTGGAGTTGGAGTAGCAGGGATGAATGCATGGGTGAGAGAGAGATCAGCGTGAGCCTGCACTGGGGGGTTTTGCAGCACTGAGTAGAGCAGAGCCAGTCAGTCAGGCGATCACTCATGACCGAGTAAGATTGTCTTCCAGGATTAAAAAAAAATTATTATTTTTTACAAAAAGGAGATTTTAAAAGGAGGAAAATTCTAAAGAAAATTGTGTAGACTCTAGCGATGGGTCCGTAAGTGACTGTGGAGGCCAATTCTAGATCCACACAGCTTCCCACAGTGAGGACACAGGTTACCAGATGGAAGATGGTCCTGTAAAGGATTCATTTGACGTGCTTTTCGCTTAGCACGTTTCTCCCTTTCACCTTGCACTCGGGCTTCTTCAAAGTCCATGGAACCTTTGTGAAAGGCCAACCTCCAATTAGATCATTCACGATCTAACTGGAGAGCAGAGCACTCTCTCCATGACAAGAAAAAGATCCTTTCCGATCCAAGGTCTATGTGAGTGTCAGAATTTGCCTGCTTGGTGACTGACTGAGACCTTGCTTGGATAATGCAGAGGGGGAAGGGGAGGAGAAGCCCAAGAAGGTCTCCAGCTGAGTCAGGTGCACTGTGTCACGTGACACGTCGCCACTTGACCTGCGGGGCAGCGGGGAGAGGAGAAGCCGCCCATGGCACAGGAAAGGCCCCCCAAATGGCCTTGATGGAGATACCTTGTGCCAAGGTGGATCACTGCTTTATTTGGTTTAGGATGCGCACACAAAAAGAGATTGCTTTGTTTGTTACGTCAGACCTCAGTCTTCAGGCAGCCATTTTGAATTGACCCCCTTCTGATCTCCCCTAATGCAACATTTTTATGCTGCATTAGAGATAATTAATCTAAGACTTTACATTACAGAAACTCTCTACCTACACTTGGATCTTGGATCAGCACCCCACTGTGGAGAATGTTGATTATCCTGAGCAATACTCTAGATATATATTACTTATTGCTATCTTTTGTAGATGATGGATGCTGACAATATGCTGCACATTTTTCTAGGGCACCCATTATAATTGGGAGCTTGAAAGTAAATCTTGAAAGAGAATATATTTTCTCTCAACATCGGGAACTCGTGTAGCACTGAAGTACACTATACAGTTTCAGTAAACTTTAAAATCCCAGTTGCACTTCTGCCCTTTCAATTAAACGATAAAATGTATCAACAGTCTTTCATCTTTATTTCCTGCTATTAATATAATCTGCGTAGAATCTTACATACACATCTGTGGAAGACAGAATAACAAATTAGGGCTGCAGAATTATTATGATGACTTTTCTTTTATTATTGTGGCAATATGAAAAATGAATGCATTCAAAGGGACGGAGCCACAGGGCTGCAGTTTCTCTCAGCGTGCACCACAGGGAAGGTTTTACAGAGGCACTGTCTCTAGGTGAAAACTTTCCAACCCTCATCACAAGCTGTCTGGCCTCAATCCATTTTGAGTGTTCAGCACCTGAGGCTTTTTGATGATTCCTTTGCTGCACTAACTCTTTCTCTGTGTTACTGTCATCACTTGCTCAAACTTTCATTGAACTGTATATATTCATCATTAGCCGATGGAACCCATATTTAGGGAAGTTGTTTTCATGAACACTAAATTGAGATCATAATGTTCACTTTAAAAGTATTTGGAATTATTTTGATTTGTCCTTTGGCCTGGTATGTTAACATTGGTCTCGCATGACTGCTTTGTTTAGGAGTGTTTGTTTTATCTGTGTTTAAAATATTACATAATGTTTGGCCCGATAAGCTGCCCTGAATCTATTCTTTGCAAAAAGTTGAGATATATGTTTTTAAAATACGTAACTAAAATAAATATATAGTCTGTGATAGCCTCAGATCTTCTTGATTCATGGCACATTATAACTATTGTGAGTTTATGGTAAATGAGTCAAACTTTGAAGCCAGGCAGGGGTGAAAAACTGAGAATGAGCCACTCCAATAACACTTTGTTTGCTGTGGCAGCAACTGTCTTCCCCTTAATCCCCCAAGTGTTAAGGATGTAAGAAAAAGACTGCTGGATCAGACCAAATGCCCACCTCGTCCGGTATTCTCTTCTCACAGTGGCCACCCAGATGCCTCTGGGAAGCCCACAAGCAGGACATGAGTGTAATAGCACCCTCCCCCTCATGTTCCCCAGCAACTGGTGTTGATAGGCATACTGCCTCTGATACTGGATGGAATATATAGCCTTTATGATTAGTAGCCATTGATAGCCTTTATTCTGCATGAATTTGTCTAATTCCGTTTTAAAGCCGTCCAAGTTGGTGGCATCTTGTGGTAGCAAATTCCATAGTTTAACTCCAATCATTCAGCTTCATTGAATGACCCCAGGTTCTACTATTGTGAGAGAGGAATACACTCAGTGGAGTGAGTGAGTTATTTTGGGGATGAAGAAAGAAAAGGAAGGAGAAGCTGCTGCCAAAGACTGCTAATGTTGTGTGTCTCAGGGTTGTGTGTGAGCCTGAGGTGTCATCAGTTGAGCCATAGCAAGGAGGTAAGCGACTGGTCATCCATATTATGATGTTGCAATGCATATTTTATTGGCAAGAATCCATAAAAGTTGTCTTGGTTAACTATCAGCCATTATTTGTGGCCACCACCCACTCTCCCCCCTTCTCCGGGTCCTGCAGAGAGCTTGGGAGATAGGTGGGGCCTGCTCACATCTGCGTTGTGGTATGAAGAAGGTGAGAAGCAACAGGAGACTCACCTACCGCTTGGAAGAGACTTCTGCCATTCCCTGTCTTCCCCAAACTATTATTTTCCTTAGATCAGAATTATACCTAATATGGCAAAAGGGGGTTCACACAATCCCTCAATGTCTTCAATTATCATGTCGAGGGCTTCTCGGGACCGTGAAGGCTAGCCCTGCTTACCACTAGAACTGTGTGAATCCTTCACCCTCTCCTGATGAACATTCATTGGATGTTCATGAGGAAGAGTTCTTAGCACCTACAGATGTACGCATGGAGAGCTCATACAGTTGAGAAGGGACACTGCCCAACTGGGGGCCATCCTTGAGTGCAAGAGTTCTTGGTGTGTACAGGTGTACACAAAGAGAACTCTCCCATGAATGTTCAATGGATGTCAATCTGGGGAGCGGGGAGGTGGTGCGTGGTTCTAGTGGTGGGTGGGGCCAGCCCACACAGCCCTGAGAAACCCCTCTGTGTGTTCATTGAATGCATAGAGGGGCTTGTGTGAACCCCCTAAAGTGCAGTACTCTATTCTGCTAAAGAAGAAAATATCCCATCACCAGTCCTTCACAAGTGAAGGAACTCACGTGCTATAAATTGTGCCATCTGTTTGTAAAGTGTGACTTAGATTTTATATCCTGCAAGTGCTCTTAAAATTAATTTCTTCTTGGATGTGCCCATGCCATGTGCCAATGAGTCTGACACAAGCTTTTCAATGTTACGTTCTACTACAGCGAGCGTACAGAATAGGAACAGTAAATCAGCCTCTGAATTGACAGAGATGGTTGCTCAGCTATGAAGTGGGTGTTCTGGAATGGTTTAAAAACTGCTTTAGGTAACAAAAAAAAGCCTCCTAAATGTTCCATGGGGTTAACTTATAAGCTTAGAATGGGCGGGGGGGGGGAGATTTCAAGCGTATAGGATCTACTTTGGTTTTTGCTAGAACCCCAAAGACCCACCAACCAGACCCAAATAAAAAATAGTGGCTTGGGGGCCAGACACACATTTAGAGTTAAGGAACAGGGTGCCTCTGAGCACATTCTCAGCCCAAGAACTTGTTTTCACTACCAGAACTGAGCTCACAGTTCTTTCACCCAGAAATCCACTTATGGTTTCCCCACAAGCGCTCCCCATTTCAACAGCCTAATCTGGGGTAGAGGAGCCTTTTTCTTTTCTTATTGGTAAATAACTGGGAGTCAGAATCCCATGCTGACTTACTGCCCAGAAGTCGATTCTGATCTACCTTCTGCCCACCCCTGCCTTAGAATGTTTCAACCTTCAAGCCCTGAAATTGGTCAAACAATACCAGAAAACCAATATCCAGACTCTGAGATAAATTGTGTGAGAGCTCATGTAGAAACGAATCCATTTGTGAGTTCCTTTTATAGGAAAAGGCCTAAGGAGGGGGAGCAGATCATAATTTCAAGACTAGTGTTGTATTCCTATGCCAAGTCTCATTTAATACATGAGTCGCTTGTGAGGAAACATGCCTAGGATCAAGTAATATACTAGGCACACTTGCTCTATAGTATGTTCAATAGAATTCAGTTGGACTTACTCCACAGAAAACGTGCATAGAACTGGGCTACATGGGACATTGTGTGACTGGAGAAGGTTCTGATAGGGCAGTGATGGCGAACCTTTTTGAGCCCGAGTGCCCAAACTGCAACACAAAACCAACTTATTTATTTCAAAGTGCCTTAAATTTGGCAGGAAGGAGGAGGGGGCACTAGCTAATTGTGCGCCCCGCTCTGTCTCAGGGCATGGCTCTTCACCGGGCATGCAAAGATTCGGGGGCGTGCGCGCTGTGCTTCTGAGCTGTCTGTTCAGTTAGAAGGAGGGCTGGGTGCCTGCGCAGTCCGCTTCTGGGGGTGGAGATGTTGGAGTGTCCCTGCCTGTGGAGGCCAGCGAGGAATGAGTGGAGAGGAATTACTATGGAAACCCGATGCTGATTGCAGAAGGGGACGGTCTTTTCACAATCTGGTGACCAATGGCTCGAGTGCCCACAGAGAGGTCCCTGCGTGCCAGCTGTGGCACGCGTGCCATAGGGTCACCATCACTGTGATAGGGGATGCCGTTTTGGGAGAAAGGGGGAACCATTATTCCCCTTTCCCATGTGTTCCAGGCATACTGCCTCTGATACTGGATGGAATATATAGCCTTTATGATTAGTAGCCATTGATAGCCTTTATTCTGCATGAATTTGTCTAATCCCGTTTTAAAGCCGTCCAAGTTGGTGGCAGTCACTACATCTTGTGGTAGCAAATTCCATAGTTTAACTCCAATCATTCAGCTTCATTGAATGACCCCAGGTTCTACTATTGTGAGAGAGGAATACACTCAGTGGAGTGAGTGAGTTATTTTGGGGATGAAGAAAGAAAAGGAAGGAGAAGCTGCTGCCAAAGACTGCTAATGTTGTGTGTCTCAGGGTTGTGTGTGAGCCTGAGGTGTCATCAGTTGAGCCATAGCAAGGAGGTAAGCGACTGGTCATCCATATTATGATGTTGCAATGCATATTTTATTGGCAAGAATCCATAATATGACTATTCCTGAAGAACACACATATTTCTAATTGTTAGAAGTTACATGGAAGTAACCACAAATACTCTTAAAATACACTATTTTGTGTGTGTTTTAATGTATTGAATTTATCAAAGAGAAGGCATTTTTTTTTATTTGTTTATTTGAATTTGAACATATACAAGACAACCGAACAACCAACAAAACATCTAATCCATTACAGAAAGAAGGCATTTTAACCTTGTGAATGTGGCCCTTCTCCAAAGGAACCTAAAATGAAATGATTCCTCACCCTAGGTGTGGCACAATTTGAGGCTGACTTGGGCTGTGTCACAGTATACTTTTTCTAGTGTCCATTTGTGTTTATCCTTGCCACTTAATAGGGGAACTACTTTTCAGCAAATCATAGCACTGAGGTGCAATAATTGTCCCAATAATTGTCCCAATAATTGTACATGGCACCAGATCTGCTTTGGTGCTTCTCTCCCACAGCTGTGAGTTGAAATGTCTAAGCACAGCTTAGCTTTTAATTCACAGTTGCTTTCTATTTAACCTGACCCATTAGCAGGCTTCCTGCTTCTAGTTAAAAGGACTTAGTAAACAAATCCATGCAAAGATTTATGAAATAACTTCCTCAAAATCAAATTTTAAAAATCTTTTTGTCAGAGTGTATAATGGACAGATATAACACCAACCTTCTTAAAAATGAAAAGGGAGATTAAAAGCATGACTTTTTGACATGCAAATCGATTAGGAAGAGTAAGTGGAGAAAATTAAGAAACAATTTGTACTTTTTAATCAAATAAATTGTTTTTTAATTAAGGAACAAATACGTTTTTAATAGTTTTGTTATATATCAGTTATAGCACAATTTGTACCAGTCCATATCTTAAAAGATAGTGATGGATGCTCTGCTTCCTTTAATTAGTTGAATTAGATAAGCATTATAAATTGCTTGGAACATAATAAGCACATCAAAAATGAAAAGGACGAGTCATTCACTTCATGAAGTATGTGGCCTTATCAAAGCCAAAGGAACTAAACCAGCAAAAGGGTGAATTGCTCCCTATTCATTGTTAGTGTTTCTTATAAAATATTATTGCATATTTGGATACCATTTAAGTGCTTCAAAAATAAGAGGTAATCTAAAGAATATTCATATTTTCACGGGCATCCACTATTCAGAAGCACCATTTCATATTATTTGTTTGTTTGATTGATTGAGAAGATTAGTAAGCTCTCTTTCAAAATACAGTATTTTCTCAAGGCGGCGTATAATAAAATCAGTTAAAACCCATATTAACATTAAAAGTTATAAAGTAAACAACAAAAGGAAAAGGAAAAAACACACATTTCAAATTGTATCATTTAAGCCCACCATTCCACAGTAAAATCTTAAAACAGATCCACTGAGAACGACCTCAGTAAACCCCCTACCCTCTAATTAAAATGAGTCTGAAACAAGAACATTTTCAGGGCCCAGCTAAAAGAAAATAAAGAGGGACTAAATGTATCTCATTGGTTCATAAACTGCTGCTGCTTAATGACAGGTCAGTGAATGGGAAGAGTGTTGATATTAATATTTATACCATATACTTTGAGACTGGCCTACTATACCAACAGTAATGACAGCAGACAACCACTAACACATAATAATGCTCTTTAAAATCTACATGAAGCCACCGGGCGAAGTCATCTGGAGGTTTCAGTTATAGTATCATCAAGATGAGGATGCTGCACAACCCTAGCTCTTGTTTCCACCCATCAATCCCAGGTTTTCTGTTTAAATGGAATCAAAAGAAAAGTTCTTTTTAGGATACAAACATGTATGGAATGTTTTACAGATTGATATAAACAAATATTTGCTTGCTTGTTTTGTGATTTGCACATGATAAAGATGACGTTGTGAAAGACAAAAGTGCTAACAGTTGTGTTTTGAAAGAGGCAATTTATACAGTGTTGAGATGTTTACTAGGTATTAAAAAAATAACATCTTTTAATTTGTAATTAACTTTTTGAGCCAGTATAAATAAAGTATACAAAGACTGTGGTTGAACGAAAGTATAAAGGCTGCTTCATTTGCAGGGCAAACCCACCAAAACCCCCAACACTTTTTGCTTCATTAGCACGGAAAAGCAAAATAAACCATTACAAAGGCAAATAAGGAACTACTGAATATAAATTGAGAACACAGTAAGCCTGAAGGGCAATGAAAGCTCATTTCAGATGGATGAGAAAGGGCTCTGGTGACAATGGTGCAAAATATTAGCCCAGAAACCTTAGTCCAGTTCAAAAATAACGTGTTCAGCTTCAGCTCTACTAATAACAGAAGGATCCAAATTCCAAAAAGATGCACCACTATCAATAGTCCTTGATGAAGTTATCGACACTATGTCAGTGTACTGTGAAGTTATTGACACTATTTCACATTGACTCAAGGCTCTCAACTTAATCTATTTATAGACCCTTATTAGTTGATATAATATGCAAGCCAGGAGATACCAGCGTATATTAACAGATAGGGGCGATAATCTAGCAATAAACTTTTAGAAATCTCATTTTGCTAGTGACTTCCTTTGATTTCTCATCTTTATGGAAGTGTCAATTGCCTTATTTTCAATGACTCTCCAAGGTCTACTTAAAAAGTGAGAACTCCCTGTTTTATTGCTTGAATAATGTATGCACTGGGACCAAGCCAATAAGTATTTTAAGGAGGTCTTTGAGGAGTACTAGATATTCAGTCAAAGCTTCCAGGAATTATGGAAATTGAGTTATGCACTAAAAATAGTTTATGCTTTTCTTATCACCTGCCATCAGTGTTTAAGAGAAGTAATGTACTGATTTGTTTAACCTGCAAGTGTGTTAATAATTTGCTCTGTAGGTTCACATGTTATATACTGGCTATATTTTCTAATGTCTTGGAGATCATTGAAAATATCCCAGCAACAACAAAGATTTAAGATAAAATGCACTGGTACATTTCTCCCCGCCACTGGAATGTGGCCCGAGAGCTTCTCCAAAATGGAATTTGGCACCTTGGGCTGAAAGTGGTTCAGCACCCCTAGTGTAGTGGACAGAATACTAGACTTTGAACTGGGGAACTCTGGGTCGGATCCCTGTTCTGCTATGAAACTCAGTTGAGCAAGCCACAGTTCTCTGCCTAACCAACTTCACAAGAGTGTTATGATGTAAGGTTAAATTGCTGCTCTGCAATCCTTGGAAGAAGGGTGGAACTGGAATATAATACCCTGCCAAGTTTTAAGATCAGCAGGAGAGGCCCCCTTGAAGGCATTGTTACCCTCAGAGGCCCATTTGTCAGGCACGTGTGGAAGGGCTTTCTCCTGTGTTGCTCCCAAACTGTGGAATGCTCTCTCCCAAGAACTGTAATTGGGCCCCCACTATCCTGGCTTTTAGAAAGGGTGTGAAAATGCATCTTTTTAATCTAGCCTTCTAAATTACGGTATGTCGTTCTTTTCATGTTCTAATGTTTTATTATTTTTAATGTTCCCATTGTTATTGTTTTAAGGTTGCAGTGTTTTTTTAATTGCTATGTAGCACCTTGCTGGCTTTTCAGCAAATAAGGTGATATATCCAGGTTAATAATAAATAAATATTGTTGGAAATACCTAAGTGATGGATTGTATGAAATCAACTCTTAGTGATGCTGTTTTGATGGGGTGGGGTGGGGTGGTATTGTTCTTTACCCGTATCTTTTAAATGGTGTGCACAGTAAAAAGCTGAGAGTGGATATGAGTCCAGTTCATTGCGACACTGACCATATTTTAGTCCACTGAATTGTGCATGTCGATGATGAACCCTTCTTGAGTAGTCAGTACAAGGAGATGTGAATAACAGTTTTGTAGAGTAAGTGCCTTAAAAACAGTGAGTGTAGCCCATGGCATGAATAAGCCTTTGAGACTGAAAACTGTCCTCTGTAGTTATTGTGGTTCCACGTAGAAAACTGTATATAAATTAGCATATGTTTCGGAATAGCATCTTATCTCAGATGTTGTTTAATCTTTGATCAAAATAATTAGCTGTGACTTGTGGTGATGCACTTCTGCCCCCCTTTTTTTAATATCCCTTCACATAATTTTCTATTAAACTACTCTTGCTGACAGAGCATTTAGAATGCTGGAGGAAGAACTGTTTTGGGGAACCTTGTTTCTGCTACATGTAGAATGTTATGCAACTTTCTTCTATATGTCCCTGACAGCATTTTGCTGCTTCTCCCCACCCCCGCTGATATATGTGCCATATATATACTTGTCATCCCCACTTTTCAGTTTTCCAAAAATCCATCCCTAGGGAGGATATCCCTGGGAAATACATCCCTTCTGCGTGCTCAGCACTACATTGTCATATGAGTGAAAAGCCAATCATTATGATGAAGTATGTGGTGGCCACCCCCTTTCAGGGGAGGTGGCTGGTTTTTGTCTCCACTTTAATATTGTTCCCAAGTGCAGGGCTTTTCCAGCCCCATAAGGGCAAATGACCGTCATTAATTTGTATGCCAGAAAGTAAAGGGGTACACAGACACTACTGGGAGAGGAATATAAGCTGTCCTGTATTTAGGGTCAGTTATCCAATAACATTTAATGGAAACCACTGAGAGTTGAGCCGGCCACTAAATGCATAACCTACCCTTCATCTGCACATCTCCACTTTGGGTTCTGTGGAATTTATTTATTTTATTTATTTATTAATGTAAAGAGTTCCACAGACCGCTCAACACATTTAAATGTACTTAGCACATATGCTGGCTGATTTGCATGCAGTATTGACACGCTAGCAACACACACACCCAGGAGGCTGATGTGCTACCACTAGACTCAAATGGGTTGCTGCATGTAGCAAGTGCATTTAAATGTGACAGGATGCACATAGGACACATACACAAGTAAGTACTTTACTCGTGGCCTGCATCACATAGGTTTCAGCCCTTGGTGTGATGCAAAAGTGTGATAGAATTCTGGGAATTGAGCTTTTAAATATATCTATATAAAAATTATATTGGTGGATTGACAATCATAAGAATTGTTTCATCTCTCTCTCTCTCTCTCTGTGGCTTTTTAAAACTTTACCTTCTGTTTTTCCCTCCTGTGCAGATGATGGAAATGCTTAAAACAAGCAAAGGTAGTATGAAACTGACTAATGTAAGTGTAAGCATGGCGCACACCGTGTAGTGTTTTGTGTGCTTCTGCCAAAGTGTGCTGCATGGCTTTCTGCTATCACCCTGTGAATCAGGCAGCATGTTCAGTATCTTGATCAGCAATACAGCTGTTAATATTCCTAACTTTGCCTTTTAAAAGCAACATGCCCCCTCTCTTTTTAAGGTCATTTGCAAAGGATGTGTTAGTATAATAGGTGTGGCTACAGTCTTACTATTCTATTGTTTGTTTTTGTCTGTACTTTTCTATTTATATATATATATATATATATATATATAGTTAGCAAACTAGTTGCTATGTCATGATTACCATTACATAATTTGCTATATTTTCTAATATCCAATCTGGTAGAACAAATAGGCTTCTGTCAATATGCAGGGATGAGTGTACAGCTCCATGGTTGCAAAAGAGACTTTCCTGGAGGCCCCATATTGCATAATCCTGGCTGAGAGTATCAATAAGATATTTTTTTAAATCTACAAACAGTAATAAATATGTATTGCAATCCTATACATGTCTGCTTGTTTCATTTTTCATTGACTTCAATTGGGCTTACTTCCAGGTAAGTGCAGCTATAAAAATAGTCTTCTAACAATAATACATCCCACTGAAGTCAATGATAAATGTCATGCATTTTAATGCAAGCTAAATGCTCATGTAAAGCCATTGGTGGGTAGGGATTTGGGGGAGTGGGCTCCAGTCCAGCGTTCAGCCCTTATCTCCTCCTGTTACCCTTTGTCCTGCACCTGCACTCTCTCCCCATCTTCTGTCATCCCTTTGTTCCCCTCTTTGATCCCCTGGATTGGAACGTTTTCTGTCCCTAGCTGGCCAGTGGAGATTGAGCCTAGGAATGGGATGACTGAGAGAGGGAGAGCCCTGAGTCTCTGAATCGTCTCTGCACAGAGCTGCATGACCTTCTCTGCCAAGCTGCTATTCCAGTTCCATCAAGCTTTCTAGCCTGAAAAAACAGAGATAATGGAGCATCCAGAAGTCCAAAGAACTGGCACTAAGATAGTCCTATGTTATAGGACCCTGCTCTCTGGCTAATGCACATGCCAATGGTTTTCAGTTTCCTGTTCTTCATAAATCATGGATTCCCCAATGACAAGATCAGCCGTGGCAGCTTTCTCACCTGCACCAATCTCCTGGATTTATTTATTTAATTATTAAATTTTTAAATCGCCCATCTGGCCGGCCACCCGGCCACCCTGGGCGATGTACAATCAAGATAAAACACAATTAAAACACCATTAAGACACCTTTAAACACAATTAAAACACAATTAAAACACAATTAAAACACAATTAAAACAATATAAGAGTTTTTTAAAAAATCCCAACCCACCTCATATTCCCGCCTGAAAAGCCAAGTTTTTTAAGCCCAGTGGAAGTTCATCAGAGAGGGGGCATGGCGAAGGTCACTGGGGAGGGAGTTCCATAACTTGGGGGCTGCCACAGAAAAGGCCCTCTTCCTAGTCCCCACCAGCCTGGCTGCTCTGGCTGATGGGACAAGGAGAAGGCCGTCTGTGGCAAGTCTTGTTGAGCGGCCTACTTGATGTTGCTGGAGGCGCTCCTTGAGATAAGCTGGACCGGAGCCGTATAGAGTTTTAAAGGTCAAAACCAACACCTTGAATTCGGCCCGGCAAGCAACTGGTAGCCAGTGCAGCTCTTTGAGCACTGGTGTGATGTGATCTCGCCAGCAGCTGCCTTTAACCAGGCGAGCCGCCGCATTCTGTACCAGCTGTAGCTTCCGAACCATCTTCCAGGGTAACCCCACATAGAGCTCATTACAGTAGTCTAGGCGAGAGGAGACCAAGGCATGAACCACTGATGGGAGCAGATGATTAGGAAGGTAGGGGCGCAGCTGCCGTATCAGATGGAGTTGATACAGCCCCGCCCAGCTCACAGCTGACACTTGAGCTTCCATGGACAGCTGGGAGTCTAGAATGACTCCCAAGCTGCGGACCTGGTCCTTCAGGGGTAGATGTACCCCATTCAGCACCAGGTCAACATCCCCTAACCTCCCCTTGTCTCCCACCAGAAGTACCTCGGTCTTGCCGGGGTTCAGTTTCAGCATGTTCCTTCCCATCCAGCCACCCACTGACTCCAGGCACTTGGACAGGGTTTCAACAGCCAACCTTGGTGAGGACTTGAAGGAGAGGTAGAGCTGCGTGTCATCCGCATATTGATGACAGCGCACCCCAAAACTCCTGATGATAGCTCCCAGTGGCTTTAGGTAGATGTTAAATAACATCGGGGAGAGGATGGAACCCTGCGGCCCCCCACAAGTGAGTGGCTGAGAGTCCAAAGCCTCCTCCCCGAGAACCACCCTCTGGTTCCTTCCAGAGAGGAAGGACCGGAACCACTGCAATACAGTGCCTCCCATGCCCAACCCCTCCAGACGGTCCAGTAGGATACCGTGGTCCACGGTATCAAAAGCCGCTGAGAGATCGAGGAGGACTAGAAAGGAGCATTCGCCCCTATCCAAGGCCCTCCTCATATCATCCACCAAGGCGACCAAGGCTGTTTCCGTCCCATGTCCAGGCCTGAAGTCCGACTGGCACGGATCTAAATAGTCGGCTTCATCCAAGTGTGCCTTCAACTGAGCCCCCACCACCCGCTCGATCACCTTGCCCAGAAATGGCAAATTGGAGACTGGGCAAAAGTCGTTTAGATCTTGGGGATCCAAGGAGGGCTTCTTTAAAAGTGGTCTTATTACTGCCTCCTTGGGGGCTGATGGCATCACTCCCTCCTCGAGGGAGGCATTCACCACCACCCTGATCCCCTCACCCAGTCTCTCCCTGCAGCTCATGATGAGCCAGGACAGGCAAGGATCAAGCAAGCAGGTGGTCGGCCTCACAGATGAGAGCACCTTGTCCACTTCATCAGAAGGAAGAAGCCGGAACCGATCCCAGAAAACCGGTCTGCCATTAGCCTCCTCCCGCTCACTCCCTGTGTCCACGACGTATGAAATCCCACTCCTAATCCGATCGATTTTATCTGCGAAGTGCTTCGCTAAAGCCTCACAGGAGGCTTTAGACTGTTCCAAAGGATCTGGAGCAACTGGACCGACCAGGCTCCGGACCACTTGGAACAACCTCCTGGGGCAGCACTCCACAGACGCGATGGAGGCAGCAATTCTTTTTTGCTGCCTTCACCACCACCTGGTAGGCCGAAGATGCAGCTCTAACCTGTGTCTGATTGTCTTCGGAGCGGGATTTACGCCATCAGTGCTCTAGCCTTCTCACCTTCCACTTCAGAGCTCACAACAATGGAGTAAACCATGGTGCCATGCGAGCTCTGTTCAGGTGAAGAGGGCGCTTTGGGACAACTTGGTCTAATGCCCTGGTGATTGCAGCATTCCAGTCATCCACCAGGGTCTCGACCGAGCTACCGTTTGTGTGCTCCAATTCCCCAAGCGCATTCAGGAATCCATCCGGATCCATAAGACGCCTGGGGCAGACCATCCTAATAGGTCCCTCACCCCTGCAAAGGGGTTGTGGCACCGAGAAATCCAACCCTACCAGACTGGATGCATTACAGTTAGTTCTGTGATGATGTGGAGTGACGGTGAAGCCCAACAGGCCTGGCAAACATCCCGCAGGCACTGCAAGTGACCTAAAAACACTCCTTGGAATCCTTCACATTATGCTAGGATCCTGCAACAGAGATGCAGCGCTGTTCATTCATTATTGAACTTGTTATTAAGGAACCTCCAGGGTAAGAACCTGCCTTATCCTTGGTCAGACTGGGCTTGTCCAACTAGCCCAGTATGGTCCATTCTGGCAGCAGCTCTCTGGGGGTTTTCACTTCAGGGCCAGCATCAGCACCTGGCATCCTTCGGCAGTTGCCAGGGCCACAGCTACCCTGGTGGGACCCACCACTGATACTTAACCTCCTCCCCGCCCTTTAAAAAAAAAAAGGCCTGGCACTCTGAGCAGTTTGATCTAGCTGCCATTTTAATTTCCACAATGCCCTGGAGCAACACTACATTGGGTGCATTGTGGGCAATTCATATGGCAGCTAGACCTGACCACACAGTGCTATTAGGGGTGCCTGGAATGCCACTGCTGTTGCCGCCACCCACTGATGCTACCAGGCAAGCCCATCAGGGCCCACTCCCCAAGGCCCCTGCAAACCTGGAACTTGCCCCATTTCACATCACCTGCTACCTGATCCTTTTAACTGGAGATGCCAGGGATTTGAACTCAGGACCCTTTGTATTCAAAGCCTGTGCTCTGCCACTGATCTCTTGTTCCGCAAAACACAATTTGAAACCAACTGATTTATGGAAATCTAATAGTTATTGGGCATTTGCATTTGCTAAGGCAATCAGGATGAGCCCACTGCTTCTGTTCATGTACATACCAATGCAAGCGAACAAAATGTTCAATAAAATAACCAAAAGAGCAGGAGCCTGGCACCGAAACAAAGCAGAAAAGCTAGGTACAGAAACAAATTTTCTTGGTACAGAAACTAGGCTGCACCTCCGGTACTCCATTATAATTTCCTGCACTATCCTTCCAATTTCTATCCTGGTTTTCTGTCAAGTGGAGACTCCTACTCCCATTAAACCTTATCACGATTCTGTGAAATCTACAAATAGGGAGCAGAATGAAACTGCCAACCTCATTTTCATTGTGTCCTAAGCTATAATTTGAGACCAGATTGTTCAAGGTGACAGGTCAGAGTGCTGTGCCACTTCACTCCATCCACCTTTGGTCTCCCAATGATTAACAAGAAGAAGCAAAATGCAGTTTCATCTTTTTATGGCAGCTTCCATAGAAGTGTACAGTTGCATTAGATTGGTGTTAATGAAACGTACAACTCCACACTCAATATGCATATTGTCAGAACGTGTGGAATTGAAGCAGGCTTTGTGCGTTAGCAGAATAACATATTGTGACTGCATTTGCCTTCTGAGTTATTGTGGCTGGAACAATGGGAGATTTGATAGCCATCTACAGAATGCATTTGAAGCTATTTTCAGGGCCTGTTTGTACATTCGGCCGAATGGAGAGCCAAACTCCACATGACACTAAATGTGTCATAAAAACCACATCAGGGGTTTTTAAAAATGTAATTATACATCTCCCCCATTCCCCCCCCCCATTGGGACTGCAGTACGTGGGGAGGGTAGGATTAACCCTTCACTCCTCAGCTGCTATCCTGAAGAAAATCTCCTCCCCCGAAGCTGCTATTAGCCCAGGTTTCCCCAACTAGGGAGAAGTGAGAATTTCATTTTTGCTTGCCGAACATGCGAGCATGCCCTGTTCGAAGCCCCAAACGTGAGCGTCCACTGAAAATATTCGCAAATTGCCGGGTATGAGCTTGCGTTCAATTTGCACCACTTTCCCCAGTTCAATTTTGCCCAAGTTTCCCCAGCAGACTGAAAGCCCCGTTTTAGCCTATGGAGGAAAGTTACACAAATTTCACGTCCGATCGCTGCCCAATTTGCACAATTTTCCCGTTTGTGCAGAGTGAGCAGCGACCATAAACACTGACAGGAATTGGAAATTAGATGAGCAGCAAGACGAAATTCAGAGAATCCTAATGCTAGGATTAGGGAAAGTATTAGCCTTAGGGGGGGAAACACCCATTGGTACCAGTGGGATATTCCCCCCCTATGGCGAGCAGCAGCGCAGGAGGGATTTTCATTGGGATCACCGCTGGGGATGGAAGGGTTAAGCCTCTCCCGCTCATGTGCTACGGTTCCAATGAAAATCAGGGTGCGGGGACACCGATTGTTAGAAAAACAACCCCTCCCCCGACAACTTTTCTAACAACGCATTTAGCATCACATGCAATTTGGTCCTCGGGTGGTACTGCTTTTCCTGGACTATACCACTTCAGGTTGCAATTGGAGAGTTGCACATTTGATTGGATAAAACTCCCATGTACGAAGAAAACATAACATGTAAGGGAGAAGCTAAGACTGGACTTGGAAAATAGAGTAGCAAAGCAATGAGGCATCTCTTCAATTTCACACTTGTAGATAGTCCTGTAGCAAGGTCGCTCATGTACTTGGTTATATCATAGATTTCATAGATCATAGAATTGGAAGGAGCCTACAAGGCTATCGAGTCCAACCCCCTGCTCGATGCAGGAAACTAGAGGAGGGGTCTCCCATCCAAGTAATAACCTGGCTTGACCTTGCTTAGCTTTCCACGCTCAGACAAGCTGAGCCAGCGTGAGCCACAGGCCTGTATCAAAGGCAGAGAGAAATGCCACAGATTACACACACACACACACACACACACACACACACACACCACATAAGTGAGATCTGGGAAAATATCCATTCTACAGTCGTGCCCCCTTAATGAAAATGTGATTAAGACCAGCACCAAAATCCCCTAATGACAGTGAAAGGAGCAGAGGATTATGCCATCTACCTTCCATCATCAAAACATAATGATCCTCATAGAGGTATAATTTAAGCTTCCTGTTGCTAGCAAGAAAGGAAGGGCAAATAAAACTGTTCTTCAGATGAAACCACACAATATCACCTCTTCTCCAATTTAATCATTTTTTCTGTTCAATCAGAATAACCAAATGAGAAGAGGAAGGTGGGGTGAAGAAACCCAGAAAAGTCAGCATTTTATTAACCCGAAAATAAATTAAGCTAGCAATTAATTGCATGTGACTGGATGTGATACTGCAGTGATGAGCACACTGTAAAAACTTGTATCGGAGTGTTCCATTTTCCGTTTGCTTATCATCTACATTCTCTAATTTGGGACACTTCTTTCTGCTCTGTATCTTTTAGGAGATAGGACAGGGTATTCCAGTGAACAATGGCTTTTGATCTAGCGGAGCATGCATGCTGTATCGGCATGCTCGGGCAGCCATGTTGTTTCTGTTTCATGGAAGTTGGATTGCTGGCAGGGTGAGGGGAGCAGCATGAATCGGGGGCTGCCGTACCAGAATGGGGACTCAAGAAGAGCATATAAATGGGCTCCTCAGATTGCCGTCAATAATTACTGTTGTATTGGGAAATCTGGTGATCAACAGTTTTGCTGTAGCTAAAATAAGGTATTCTGAAAGTACAGAGGCTAAGGGATGCAATCCTGTGCATGTTTAGACAGAAAAAAGGTCTACAACTCCCAGCACGCCCCAGCCAGCCATGGCTGGCTGGGGCATGCTAGGAGTTGTAGGCCCTTTTCCTATCTAAACATGTATAGGATTGCGCCTTAAAACACCTTACATACCCATTTTATACTAGTCTTAAGTACCACTCTGTGATGGTTGTGCTAGCTTTGCCGCTTTTAGTGACATGGGTGACAATAATGTGTAGCATGTCTATCTAAATAATCCTTACAACAACCTGCAAGGTATGTCAAGGCTGGGCTGTGGGCAGCATTCTGATGTGAGCCAGGACCTATGTCTCCAAGCAGGTAGCCAGGACTGAGGAGTAACTCAGGAGGAACCAAAGGACAAATCAGGAGGCAGGGTCACGAGGCAAGCCGGATGTCAGGACCAACAAGCAAGTCAGGAGCGAAGAACCAAAACAAGAGACCAGGTTGAGGAGCAAACCAGAACCAAAGAACAAGTTAGGACCAAAGGACAAACAGGAGGCAGCCAGGAATCAAGGATACAGGAACACCCATTAAAAAATAAAAACAAAATGGTAGCAGTTCCATGATCCACTTATAGGTTGTGGCTACGGATGGCGGATAAATCTGCAAACCGATTAAAATGAGTTCAGATTTCTATGGATCCAACCAGATTCTTCAGCAGACCAGCTTTTTTCCTAGTCACACAGATTTGGTGGTCTTGTGGAACAGTTTTTCACTGGGGGGGGGTTGCTCTAATTCATAAGTATAATGACATTCTGGTTTGTTTTTTAAAAAAATCCAGTTCTATCAATGAGCAGGTGACAGAACAAAAGATTCCTGACAATCTGTGAAACACAGACGGAATGGATTTAACAGAATCCACACACCCCTAGTCATGACCTATAATATGTTGAAGACTTCTGGGCTACGTGGTTCATGTGTGCACATTCACGAAAATTGTGCGGCTGACATTTTACTCAAGAAATCCTGGCAACCTTTCCAAAATATTGACTTTTCTACAAACAATATCCTGGCAACTGGATGATGATGGTGGTGGTGGGTGGTGGTGGTGGCGGTGGTTGCTGTTGTTGTTGTTGTTATTAAAATAATAATAATAATAATAATAATAATAATAATAATACCACCACCACCACCACCACCACCACCACCGGCAACTTTTTTGGATCATTTTGCAACCCTGTCCCACATTACCATTGATCCTCCCAGAAACTGGAGTAATGCTACAAGGGTTCCTCCCACATGACCTATATCCAGATCCCATCTACTCATCTGAATGGGGGGGGTGTGTGAAAATCCACCACATTTGCTATAAAACAGTAAGCATATATATAGGGAAAGTCTAAGTTGAACTTCAAAGAAGTATCTGTACAGTAGCTTCCATACTGACATACCGTATGAGCCTGTACTACTCTTACTAATCACAAATCCTGCCACAAATAAATACTCTGAAATCATTCTCTGTACTAGCAAACTTAGGTGGTTGAATGCCAACAGGATTGCTATGGAAATGGAGCCACTGAGAAATGAAAGGGGAGGCAGGCATCAGCATGCTGGGGGTGAACTTGAGCTATATAGAAGTACAAAACATGTTTAAACCCTGAAAGAGACAAACACCCCCGAGAGAGAGAGAGAGAGAGAGAGAGAGAGAGAATGACAGCAGTGGCTGAATGAGGGCTGAGCATGTTCAGTGGCCTATAGAACCTGCAGAAGGTTGAGTGTTGGCTGCAAAAGAAAAACCAGAGAGGGAGGAGAATGGATTGACTTGCTTGAGACATGAAGCTTCTAGTATCCTGGAAGAAGGCATAACTAGCTGCCTGGAACTCTGCATAGGAGCACCGCTGTGATGGAGTGATGATGCACTGTAATATTTTGTTGCAGGAGCCATTTGTTCATCCTACATCATTCAGACAAGATACACAGGGAACTACAGCATTCACCAAATTCACATTAGTGATACAATGTTCTTTATTAACCCTTTCCATCCATCCCTAATTACCAGACTCATCAGTACATTGGTGTCATGTAAGTTTCCGCAGATATCTTACCACCCTTACCAGGCAGCAAAAAACAAGGAAAAAATGGCCCAAGTTACCATGCTGAAGTCCTGTGTGCAACTTACTTGGGAGCGTATCCCATTGAACTCAGTGGTATTTATTTCTGACTAAAATGGAGAGACTTGGGTTGTTAGTTTCTCTATGCTTAGATGATCTACATATACAAAGCAGCCAGTGTGGTTCCTTCAGCTAACATGTTAAAATAATGGCTGGGTTCAGACAACACAATTACTCACACTCAAGAGTTGAGTATGGATTGAATATGGGTTGTTCTTGAACCGTGGGTTGTTGGTGAAATGTGAGTTATCGTGTTGTCTGAACCCAGCCATGCTAACAAACCATAGTTTGTTAACCATGAAAAAACCCACAGTTCACAACCCAACAACAAACCATGGGTTCTCTTCAGGGGTTGTTTGTGGCTAACAAACCATGGCTTGTTTTTAAAGCTTTGAGTGTGGGTTATTACGTTGTCTGAACCCAGTCATTGACTGGCAAAAAAGAGTGATGATCTCTTAAGTCCTCCATGATACTTTACCACGGTCTTATTGCAAAAGCACTGGAGGAGGAGGAGGATTGCCTTTGAAAAGTCCCTGGTATTTGTTCAAATGGAGGAATGATTGTGTTTGTCTTATCCTGCAATAAAGAGGATCTTAAAGAATTGACATAAGAATTTAAGGCAACTGGGTTGATTCTTCTTTGTGGGGCACAGGCCTTGTTTTACTGGAGTCACAAAACTGGCTCAACAGAACTACCGAAGCTCAACAGGATCAACAAGGTCACTCCTCCCCTAACACCATAGCACATCTTTTTCTGCAACATAGTCATCCGTTCTGTTCACATACACAACACCTAGATTTATTTCTGCATCTTGCCAAATGCACAGAGTAAAGTGGTGAAATAGCAGCTTGTAGATCCCTGATTAGGGTCTTGGCTGAAGGAAATAAAAATTGTTTTGTCTTACTACACAGAGTATTCTCTGATACAGTGCTAGAATTAAGCAGGGTCACACTTCAGCTAGGCAGAGATGGGAAGGAATTACTTCTCAGAGGTTTGTTAAGGTAATCCCCCAGAGTATGATGCCAAGGAGTATGTTGCAAGAATTTTAATATACTTAACCAGAATCACTCCCTGAAGGACCGGGGTGCTATCCTGCTTCTGGGCACACTGCCCATTATAAATGAATTGGGATCTTGATCCAAATTAAGTCTCCAAGACGGTGAACCTAGGGATTTGTACATTTGCTTTGCATTATGTGGACATGAGATTCATACTATGCCAACGAGTAAGCCAAATGATCAGGTCACTTCAATGAGGCTATGCCCTGCCACAGAACATTTGAAATATTAACTTCAAAATATTCTGTTTCCTATAATGCAGTTTTTCACCTGGTGTTATAACTATGTACTTTGTGATGGCAGCCTTGCATGCAAGTCCATAAAACTTTCTGGTCCCCAACAAATTTTACCAGCCCACTTCCTATACATAAACTAAGTTTAGTAATTTGTGAATTTATAAAAGCGTCTGGGCTTGGTCACCTGGAAAGGAGATCCTTCTTCACCATGGCTGAGCTGACCAGATAAGTGGCTGTTTCAAAGCTGCTGTAGCGAAGCCATGAATTAGGAAGGCCCTGGTTTGAATTTCACCTCTGCCATGAACTCAAAAGGTAGCCTTATATAAGCCACTCTTTCTCATCTTCATTCACATCTACAATATTGTGGTAATAATACTACCATACCTTGCAGGGTTGTTGTAAGGATTACAACTAGATCATGTATATGAATCCCTTTGAACACCAGAAAGTTATTACCATCACAACACATCTTGCTCCCAAAATACTAAAATATTCTTGGGGGTTTTTTTCAAATTCAGTACATTTATTTATTTATTTATTATATTTATACCCCGCCTTTTTTCCTGAAAGGAACCCAAGGCGGCTTACATAATCCTCCTCCTCCTCTCCATTTTATCCTCACAACAACCCTGTGAGGTAGGTTAGGCTGAGAGTCAGTGACTGGCCCAAAGTCACCCAGTGAGTTTCATGGCCAAGCGGGGACTAGAACTCGGATCTCCCGAATCCCAGTCCAACACTCTAACCACTACTGGCCAACAAAGTTGCCAACATGCCAACAAAGTTATGAAATCCAGTCCCCAAATAGAATTGCCGCAACCAAAATAGGTATCATCTGCAGGTAATGCCCACGATTAGGTAGAAATCATTCCCTCTAGTAGCAGACTTGGGTGGTTGAGTGCCTATCATTTTGGAAATAAAATGGGACCACCAAAAATATGGGAATGATTTCTTCAACATTGGAGGACTCCTACGTATGCAGAAGTACAGAAGTTTGTAAATTAAAAGGAGGAGGATTTTAAAACCAAGAATGGTTTGATAAGGACCTGTGAGGGACAGGGATAGAACCGGAGGT
The DNA here is from genome assembly GCA_021292165.1 of Shinisaurus crocodilurus. Taxonomy (NCBI): domain Eukaryota; kingdom Metazoa; phylum Chordata; class Lepidosauria; order Squamata; family Shinisauridae; genus Shinisaurus; species Shinisaurus crocodilurus. Next base: position 201,012,074 of record CM037879.1, read on the forward strand.
GGGGGGGGATGCGGGAATTGGCCCACTCAAGCCCCTAACAGTTTATAGTAAGCACTGATGGGAATCGGGGTTGTGGAGGATGACTCCCCACCCCGCACTATAGAGGGATGTATCCTGAAGGGGAGGAGGTCGTGAGGATACACTACAGTGTTCTATTGCAGATCCAACTTGTTTAATATATTAGGGTCTACATAGAATAAAAATAGGTACTTGTACCCATTGCAACAGAATCCATTGTGATAGCAGCTCAAAGTGCAAATGTGTCATCTTAATCAGATTCTTCTTAATGGGGCAGGCAAATATTCCCTGCAAAATCCCTTTGAATTACTGCATATAATGCTCCAGCTAAAGGGTTTAAAAGTGAAATCGCTTACTTTGCAAACGATGGCCATATCTCTATCTAGCTTTGTAATAAGCATCTCTGCAAGAAAAAAAAATGCTGCAAAGGACTAAACTTTTACTTCCTCAGTGGTCATACTACTCAGCGTCTTATCAGGAAGCACAGAGTAAAAAAAAAAAATCCTAAGAGGCTTAAGAACTCTTATTGGTGTTTTGGAAGGTATTTTGAAAAGGGTAGCAGGGAAATCAACAAAAGGCATTTCCAGCAAGAAATGAGAGCAGCCAGCCCAGGTCAATTTGGCTCAGGCCGAAGCAGGATGCAGTGTGGAGCCACTGGTCAAATAGCCTGAAAAACGGCAGCGCCTCTTATCATATTGCCTTCATGCTGACCTGTAAATGACCCTGGTGAACCATGGGCAGTAATTTCTTACGGAATGACACACTAATGGAGGGATGTGTACACAAAATTTGAACACCCTTGCTTAAAGGATGAATTCACTCATATATATCCATTCCTTTTTTACTGCGACATCAAATGATGACTCGGATAGATGAATCAGCCATCATAGATCAAACCCTCCTGATGGAGCTTTCACTCGATACTTTTCTGTAAAGGCATTTCACAAATTCAGCAGCATGTCAACAAACAATGAGACACTGTGGATGCTGCCAGAGGAGGCTTTTATTGTGCAATTGCCCTGTTTCATTCATGAAATGCTACGCCGGGGGGGGGGGGGGTGTCTAGACATCGTCAGCTGCTGTTTGTAACCTTCCAGTGTTTTCTTTCCACTTCTTCTGTCTCTTTCCACAAAAAAATCCATTGAGAAGGGAAAGATGGAATGGCTGAACAATGTCTTTTGACAGGAGCCGTCCTTCTGGAAGCATCCTGAGTGATGTGTGCTTGCATGTTATCATTTGCCCGAAGTGTTGGCTCATTATTTGGGTCAACGCCATCTGCACTCGTGTAAATACTTTTGGGGGCTAGTCCAGGCATATTTTGCTGACTGAGGCAAACTAGCAAATGGTGTGCTGCTCCCACTCACAAGTCAAGGTGCACAGCACCCAAAGCCAGCCATGTTACTTTGGCAGCTGAAGGAGAAAATTCCACAGGCATGTCTATTTATTTATTTCTTTATTATATTTATACCCCACCTTTTTTCCTGCAAGGAACCCAAGGCGGCTTACATAATCCTCCTCCTCCTCCTCCTTTCCATTTTATCCTCACAACAACCGTGTGAGGTAGGTTGTGAATGAGGCTGAGAGTCAGTGACTGGCCCAAAGTCACCCAGTGAGTTTCATGGCTGAGTGGGGACTTGAACCTGGATCTCCCGAGTCCCAGTCAAACACTCTCACCACTACGCCACACTTCTCATAAGGACATAAGAAGAGCCATGCTGGATCAGACCAAGGGTCCATCTAGTCCAGCATCTTGTTCACACAGTGGTGAACCAGCTGCCCGCAGGATCCCATAAGCAGGACATGAGTGCAACCGCAACCTCCCACCCATGTTCCCCAGCAACTGGAGTACAGAGGCATACTGCCTCTGATACGAGATACTGCCTCTGATACTCTCTCTGGTGGTAATACAACAATGATGAATTAAATGTGCAATCCTATGCATGTTTCAGCAGAAAAAAGGCCCACAACTCCCAGCATGCCCCAGCCAACCATGGGATATAGGATTGCACCATAGATAACTTACAATTTGCTGCCTTTTCGTGACACCTAAAATCAGCTGCCTAAGGTGGCTGCCTTGCTCTACCTAATAGTAGGGTATCTCTAGGCTACCCTGTCAGCTGTTGCTTAGTTTACCAGGCTGCTTGCGATCCAGTATGGTCATATGAAGCTGCCTTTGGTTGAGCCAGGCCATTGGTCAATATAGCCCAGTATTGTATACTCTCACTGGCCACAGCTCTCAGGCAGAGATCTCTCCCATCCTTGTTACCAGACAGCCTTTTAACTTGAGATGCCAAGGAATGAATTTGGGACCTTCTGGATACAAAGCTATGACTCCTCCTTGGGAACCGTCATCCATCACTCCTCAGAGGAACCAGCCATCTAAGTCTGTGAGCTTTTCTGCACAACATATTCACGGTTTCTTCCATCTTTTTTCTAACCGCAAAAACTATGTTAAGGAAGGAAAAATGGAAAAAGCTGCACATTGAAATAAATAGTCCTCCAGACCTGGGATATATTTAAGTAGATTATACCAGGGAGACATCTTTACAGTCTTAAGAGATGCAAAATCTTCCTGCAAAAACACATCATTAGTGCATAATTTAAACTCCTTTTAGATATAACATAATCTGTCTGAAGGAAGTAAATATCTAAATAGCCAAATTTCTGTAGTAAACACATCATATTCTGATACCAAGATTTTTCCCTTGACAGACTAAAGCCCAATTGTTGTGAATAACATAATGTTGTTAAGCGTTGCTCTGGCATTCCCTTGAGTTTTAACCAATAATTAAATGTCACCTGACAGATCTTCATAGTCCAAGCCAGTGATCCAGTTTTTAACTGTAGGTACTGTGTTGGGGCGTAACTGTGGATTCCCAAGGTGGTTCTTAAAATCCTGTTCAGATTGCAATCTAACTCAACTGAGACTTGAAAACCCAGATCTCTGATCCATAGAGTATTTGCAGCAGAATGTTTCATTTTATAAAATGTAGATACTAGTGGAAGGGATACATTCTGAGAAGGTTTAATCTTCTGCCCCCAGTTCCCTGAAGAAGAGCCAGTGTGGTGTAGTGGTTAGAGAGCATTGGCCTGGGACTGGGGAAACCCAGGTTCCAGTTCCCATTTGGCCATGAATCTCACTGGGTGACTTTGGGCCAGTCACTGGGCCGGTTCACACAATCGCTGCACCCCTCCATGGCTTATTTAAGCCATGGTGGGCTGTGGAGCATGCCGGCAGCCACTGTGAATGTTCCGTTTTTGGGTTGTTTGGGACTGTTTTGGGGTTGGGGGTGTTTTGTTAACCCGGGCTACAACCCACCCTGCGCCAGGTTTGGACATTACGATAAGTCATGGCAACTGCCCGCTACTGCTTGAAGATTCACAATGGCACATGCCGCAACCCACCATGGCTTAAATAAGCCACAGTGGGCTGTGGCGATCATGCAAACCAGACCACTGACTCTAAGTCTAACCTACCTCACAGGATTGTTGTGACAATAAAATGGAGAGGAGACCATGACCGCCACCTTGGGCTCCTCAGAGGAAAAGGCAGGATATAAATATAACAAATAAATAAATAATTGTCATTGAATCACCGGGAAGACAAAACAGGCATTTGGCCAATTAAAAGCACTGATCACAAAGCACAAGTTATCAAAATAAGAATACTTAGGGCCAAACTAGATGTGAGGTTCAGTGTGTGCAAGCATGTAATCTGCTTGATTTTTGTTCTTTAAATTGAAGTTGCTATAGAAGGAGTCAGGATTGGGACCATGGCACACAAGCAAGGGGCTTAACCCCACCACCACCGTGGTCCCAGTGAAAATCACCTTCCCCCAAAGCTGCTGCTAGCCCTGGGAGGGAAGGAGTCCTAGGAGCTGCTATCAGTTCAGCTTCCGTTGCTGGACTATTAGCAGCCTTGTGGGAGGCGGGGTGTGATGGCTAAGCTATGTACTACATTAAAAACCAACATTGTTTGTTTAAATAAGCCTTCCCTGACTAACAGGCCACGGTTTTATTGGCAATATCTGCTTTTAAAGGTTTTAATCCTATCATCATCATCATCATCATCATCATCATCATCATCATCATCATCATCATCATCTCCCTTTTATCATTCACTGCTCGGATATTTTGATATATAAACTGTGTAAATAAATAAAAATGTGTAGTGTGTGCAGCTGATCCTCACCATTTTGTTTACCTCCGTGTAAGTGTGTGTGTGTGTGTGTGTGTGTGCTGATCTGGATGGGGATCCCCCCCAATTCACACACCACCACAACTACCGCCACAAGGCCTGAAAGATGAAAAGAGTTCCAGTGGCGCCAATGTGCAGCTTTTTCCATTTTTCCTTCCTTAACATAGTTTTTGCAGTTAGAAAAACTATATTGAAAAGTTCAGTTTGAGAAAGGAATGGACTCTTGCCAGGTTTCAGGTAATGCCCTCTACATTCCTTGATGGTATACTAGCTAAGGACACAATGCTATGCATGGTTCGACAGAAAGAAGTCCTACAACTCCCAGCAATGCTGGGAGTTCCAGGACTTTTTTTCTGTCTAACCATGCATAGCATTGTGCCCAGAGATACCTTACCTTTATCCTTTTGTCACTGTGAATCACACAAGGTTGAGGACCTTCCCCGTTATTTATTTAATTGTTCAATAACACAAGAATCTATTAGAAAGAAATATCTTGTTGACCAGGGGAGGCTGGTCACTCCTATGTCAGTGGGGCTCCTTATCCATTGCATCTTTTTGTTTGAGCTTTGTAGGAGCTATCCATGGTGCTCCATGGTGGTGGAACCTACTATGGGGGTTGGAGTTCAGCACCATGGATAGCTCCTATCCAGCCTCCCCCTGTTGTTGACTTGCTAAAAAATGGAACAAACTGGTCAGTTTGCCAGAAGATAGACTTTTTCCTTTTCAATAAGGACATTAAGATTTTGAGAAGAGTTGCTACTTTCTCAATGGCACTAGCTAAGGTATGCACCAGATTTGATAAGGCAGATGTAAAAGATTGCACCGGAGAAGTGGTGTTTTTTTTTTTTTAAATAGCCTCATACGTTTTATCCTTGGTTTAGCCAACAGCCACTTCTATAAAAATTGGAAACAATATTATGGAATTTTATCTTTAGGTTAGGTTTGTTAGGGCGCAGTCCTATGGCTGCTAGACAGAGTCTAGATGGCCATGGGAGAGGTCAGAGTCCCAGCGCCAACCTCGGAAACATGCTCTGACCTCGGACTACCAACCCTCCTCCCTCGCAGTCGGCGCAGAAAGAACCACGCCAGTTGCGGCTCCGAAGTCGGAAGACCGAACTTTGAGCCAGAGGTTTGTGGGCATTCTGGGGGGCGAGGAGGGGAGGAGACAGAGTCCACCATGATACATAGTGAACGGGCAGTGCCTCAGCCTCTCCTCCTCGCACTCCGGGGGAAAAGACTCAGATGGCCAAAATCGACCCAAACAGTCTTTTCCTTCCGCCCTCCATTGGATGCCTGTAATCCTCCAAGACTCTACAGTGTAGATTTTACACTGATTGGCACATTGGATCGCACTGTTAGTTTTGGATTTGTTAATTGTTCTATATTTAATTTGTTCACTTTTATTTTTATAATACACCAACTACTTTTTCTCTGTTATAGAATCATAGAATCATAGAAAAGTAGAGTTGGAAGGGGCCTACAAGGCCATCGAGTCCAACCCCCTGCTCAATGCAGGAATCCAGGTCAAAGCATCTCTGACAGATGTCTGTCCAGCTGCACCTTGAATGCCTCCAGACTGGGAGAGCCCACCACCTCCCTAGGTAGTTGATTCCATTGTCTTATTGCTCTGACAGTCAGGAAATTTTTCCTGATGTTTAGGTGGAATCTAGGTTCCTGTAACTTGAGCCCATTATTCCGTGTCCTGCAAACTGGGATGAACGAGAAGAGATCTTTGCCCTCCTCTGTGTGACATCCCTTCAAATACTGGAAGAGTGCGATCATATCTCCCCTCAGTCTCCTCTTCTGAAGGCTAAACATGCCCAGTTCTTTCAGTCTCTCCTCATAGGGCCTTGTTTCCAGTCCCTTTATCATCCTTGTTGCCCTCCTCTGAACCCTCTCCAGTTTGTCTATGTCCTTCTTAAAGTGAGGTGCCCAGAACTGGACGCAGTACTCAAGATGAGGCCTAACCAGTGCCGAGTAAAGGGGAATTATCACTTCCCGCGATTTGGAAGCTATACTTCTATTAATACAGCCCAAAATAGCATTTGCCTTCTTTGCAGCCACATCGCATTGCTGGCTCATATTCAGTTTGTGATCTACCACAATTCCAAGATCCTTCTCACTTGTAGTATTGTTGAGCCAAGTGTCCCCCATTCTGTAACTCTGCATTTGGTTTCCTCTCCCTAGGTGCAGCACTTGGCATTTATCCCTATTAAATTTCATTCTGTTGTTTTCGGCCCAGCGCTCCAGCCTATCGAGGTCACTTTGAATTTTGTTTCTGTCTTCCAGAGTATTAGCTGTTCCACCCAACTTTGTGTCATCTGCAAATTTGATAAGCATTCCCTGTACCTCCTCATCCAAGTCATTAATAAAAATGTTGAAGAGCACCGGGCCCAGGACCGAGCCCTGTGGTACCCCGCTCGTTACCTCTCCCCAGTTTGAGAAGGAACCATTGATAAGCACTCTTTGAGTCCGATTCTTTAGCCAATTGTGGATCCACCTGATAGTGGTTCCATCTAGCCCACTCTTAGCTAGCTTACTAATCAGGATATCATGAGGCACTTTGTCGAAAGCTTTGCTGAAGTCCAGATATATAATGTCCACAGCATTCCCACAGTCCACAAGGGAGGTTACCCGATCAAAAAATGAGATCAGATTAGTCTGACAGGATTTGTTCTTGACAAATCCATGCTGGCTTCTAGTAATCACTGCATTGTTTTCAAGGTGCTTGCAGACTGACTTCTTTATAATCTGCTCAAAAATCTTCCCAGGGATTGATGTCAGACTGACTGGCCTATAGTTCCCAGGTTCCTCCTTCTTGCCCTTTTTGAAGATGGGAACAACATTTGCCCTCCTCCAGTCGTCTGGCACTTCACCTGTCCTCCAGGATTTCTCAAAGATAATAGACAGTGGTTCTGAGAGTTCTTCTGCCAGTTCCTTTATTACTCTAGGATGCAGCTCATCAGGCCCTGGAGATTTAAACTCGTTCAGAGTAATCAGGTGCTCCTTGACCATTTGCCTATCAATCTCAAGCTGCAATTCTGCCCCTTCAGTCTGCACTTCAGGTTTGCCAGGGGGGTCATAGACCCTCTTTTGGGAGAAGACCGAGCCGAAGTAGGAATTGAACACTTCTGCCTTTTCTTTGTCTTCTGTTATCAATTTGCCATCCTCATCGCGTAGTTGAACCACCAGTTCTTTCTTCTGTCTTTTACTGTGCATGTATCTGAAGAAAGCTTTTTTGTTGCTTTTAGCATTCCTCGCTAACCTTAGCTCATTCTCAGCTTTAGCCTTCCTGACACTATTCCTGCAGTTCTGTGCTACCTGCCTGTACTCTTCCCCTGTAGCCTGTCCTTCCTTCCACTTCCTATACGTGTCCTTTTTTGTTTTCAGGTCATCTTTGAGTTTATTGTGAAGCCACATTGGCTTTTTCTGTTGCCCTCTGCCTTTTTTCCTTGTGGGAATTGTTTGCAATTGTGCCTTTAAAATTTCCTTCTTTAAAAACTCCCACCCCTCCTGGGCTCCCTTTCTCGTGAGAGTCACTTGCCATGGGATCTTACTAATCATTGTTCTGAGTTTGTTAAAATTGGCTTTCCTAAAATCCAGGGTACGTGTTTGGCTACACTCAGCTTTTGCTTCTGTTAGAATCAAGAACTCTAGTATAACATGGTCACTTTCCCCCAGAGTTCCCGAAACTGCCACTTTATCCACTAACTCGTCTCTGTTGGTTAGAATCAGGTCAAGGATAGCCGATCCTCTAGTTCCTTCCTCCACTTTCTGTAGGAGGAAGTTATCAGCAACACAGGTCAGGAATTTCTTGGAGGGGCCATGTTTGGCTGAATAAGTCTCCCAACAGATATCAGGGAAATTGAAGTCTCCCATTACTACCACATCGTGCCTCCTTGAAACAATGGCAATTTGCTTTTCAAAAGTTCCATCCTCATCTTCTCCTTGATTGGGTGGTCGGTAGTAGACTCCAACCGCCATGTTCGTTTTATTCTTTGCCCCCTATATTGTGTTATAAATCATAACACTGAACTGACTGACTAGTGTCTGCATAATTAGAGCTTGTCAAAAATCAACAAGTGACTGAACTTACATTTCCACTGAACTTACATTTCAAATTGATGTTTGAGGAGATACCATATTGAAACATCTTTTTCTAGCCCAGAATTACAGTGTACAGAATTTCCATGTTGACCAGCTTGATCTTCATAATTTTTAATGCACTCAGTAAAATTAGAATTGAATTTGTTTTGTTATAAAATTACAGCTCCATCTACAGCATATGCCTGTTTAATGTTCTGGAAAAAATGTTCTAGTGCTAACATTGACTGGTGCTTCATTCTTTCTGTTAACTTTTAGTTTTAATCTGTGTTTTCTTTACTCAACATCAGGGGTCCTCAAACTTTTTAAACAGGGGGCCAGTTCATTGTCCCTCAGACTGTTGGGGGGCCGGACTATAGTTTGAAAAAAATATGAACAAATGGATCAAGTAAAAAAAAGGACCCGGGTCCTTTTTTTTTTTTACTTGATAGGGGTGCATTTTTTCCCCCTTAAATGGAAAGTTATTTTATTTATTTGTTTGTTTCATTTTTATACCGCCCAATAGCCGAAGCTCTCTGGGCGGTTTACAGCAACTAACAAGACAGTCCCTGCCCGCAGGCTTACAATCTAAAAAGACACGACACACAAGGAAAAAGGAATGGGGAGGGAAGAAGAGGGAATATTAATGAATACTCCTGGCAGGGCTGGTGGTATTTGCATATATAGTTGCACAATTGTTTCATGCCTAACACGAATATGCCGTACTTTTGTTTTTGCCATCACAGAAATGAGCATACTCTGCTTCAATCCAAGGTAGCATTTTTGAAACATTAGAAATCTGACTTAGCTACATCAGCTCATACATAAGAGGTAAAACACCACCACTAATTTTTCCATATTATGGAAAAGAATTAAAAGAATCGGCGCTTGAAGCGAAAGAGTTAAAAAAAAAGTCTGCTTCCGCCAATCGGCCGGCGGGCCGAATAAAAAGGCAAGGCGGGCCGGATGTGGCCCGCGGGCCTTAGTTTGAAGACCCCTGCTCAACATGAAGAGTAGTGTAGCATCCCCACCTGCCTATGTGAAGTCAGCATTGTCACTTACATGTCATTGTCATGATAGCTGTCCATGCCTTTTTTTTTTTAGACCCTTGTATTTCCAAACTGTTTGTAAGCTATATGTCTCTCATATATATATGTGTGTGTGTGTGTGTGTATATATATATATATATATATATATATAGTAAGTCCTACTGAGTTAGGATATAGGTATAGGATTGCAGCCTTAAGATGGCTCTTTCTGGCAAACTGATTGACTATATGCAGAGTGTTCTTGACATGGGAGAGCATCACCTCACCTGCCATCCTAAGTGGTACACTCCAGAATTCTACCACCTCATTCTGCATAATATGTAGAACATCATTTGGAATTATACTTTAGGTACTAGAGGGCTGTAGCTCAGTGGTAGAGCACATACTTTGCATGCAGAAGGTCTCATGTTCAACACCTGGCACCTCCAGGTAGAGCTGGGAAAGGCCACTGTATGAAATCTGGAGAGCCACTGCCAATCAGTGTAGAATCTACACTGTAGAGTCTGTAGACCAGAGACCGCATGGGCATTTCCAATGGCACCTGCAGAGGGGTCCCCAACCCAACTTCCCCTTTTTAATATATGTACATGGATTTGTATGAAATGCATACAACTTTCTAGCAATTATACATAGGCTTCAACAAAAATGGAGCAAATATCCAAATACACATCCATTTGAAGGTGCCGTGTATATATTCAAATATTGAAAGCGTTGTAAGGTCCTCAATCCATTGCATTATAGGAGGTGACTGTTTATCCTTCTAATGTTGTAATATCAGTCTTTTAACTGTCAAAAGGGTGCTGAGAATCCATTTACACTGGCCATTTGTTAAGTTAAAGCAGGTAAATAATTTAAAAGAGCATGTACATCAGTGAATATTAAAGACTGTTGCAGTACAAAATTTATCTTTGTAATAACCTCCCCTCAAAAAGAGGCAACTAGTGGACATTGCCAAAACATATGTTTAAAAGAAGCATTAGCTGTATTGCACTGCCAGCAATTAGCTGAATTAGACAATCCCTTATTAAAGAGACACTGCAGTGTCCAATAGGCACAAAACAAAGGTTTTTGCTGGATAAGACACAGCCTAAGATCCATAAATGTGACAGGTAGATGCCAAGGCAGTGATTAGACATTTTTTTGTGGTGGTGCCCACAGTAGTTTCTCAAATTCTCAAATGTGCCCACGGGTCCAAACTAGTTTAGGAACCTCTGCTGTAGACAATACTGAACTAGATGGACCACTGGCAGCCTCCTATGTTTATATTTATCTGTTTGCTTGTTTTTTGGAGAAAGTATATGCTGCCCTTTAATAACATTCTCAGAGCCGTTTACAAAATGTTCCCCTTTCTGCCAAAAAAAAGGGTACTCACGGTGGCTTAGAAGCACAGTTAAAATTGATTAAAATAATACATTAAAATATGGTTTAAAACGTAATAATGACAATTAAAAAAAAATTAAAAACAGCACCCAACCCACCAGACCCACTTACAGGCCAAAGGCCTTCTTGAATAAAGTAGACTTTGCCTGCTGGCAGAAGGAAGGACAGTAGAGAGGGAACGGACCTAGCCTCCTTGGGAGGGAGTTCCACGGCCTGAGAGCAGCCACTAAAAAGGCCACCTCTTGGGTTGCCACCAAACACACCTCCAAAGGTGGCAACTTTGAAAGAAGGGTCTCTCCAGAAGATCTTAAGAACTGGGTAGGCTCATATTTTGGGCTGCATTAATAGAAGTATAGCTTCCAAATCACGTGAAGTGATAATTCCCCTTTACTCGGCACTGGTTAGGCCTCATCTTGAGTACTGCATCCAGTTCTGGGCACCACACTTTAAGAAGGACATAGACAAACTGGAGAGGGTTCAGAGGAGGGCAACAAGGATGATAAAGGGACTGGAAACAAGGCCCTATGAGGAGAGACTGAAAGAACTGGGCATGTTTAGCCTTCAGAAGAGGAGACTGAGGGGAGATATGATCGCACTCTTCCAGTACTTGAAGGGTTGTCACACAGAGAGGGCCAGGATCTCTTCTCAATCATCCCAGTTTGCAGGACACGGAATAATGGGCTCAAGTTACAGGAACCTAGATTCCACCTAAACATCAGGAAAAATTTCCTGACTGTCAGAGCAATAAGACAATGGAACCAACTACCTAGGGAGGTGGTGGGCTCTCCCAATCTGAAGGCATTAAAGGTGCAGCTGGACAACCATCTGTCAGGGATGCTTTGACCTGGATTCCTGCATTGAGCAGGGGGTTGGACTCGATGGCCTTGTAGGCCCCTTCCAACTCTACTTTTCTATGATTCTGTGATATGGGAGAAGGCGGTTTTTCAGATAGCCTGGTCCCATGCCTTATCGGGCTTTATAGGTCATAGCCAGCACTCTGAATTCTGGTGCTGGCTCTCAGTGAAGCTGCTGTAACAAGGGAGTCACATGCTCCCTGTAACTGGTCCCGGTGAACAGTCTGGCCATAGCATTCTGGACCAACTGAAGTTTTTGAACAGTTTTTGAAGACATCCCCATGTAGAGCACAGTAAAGCACAGAGTTACAGTAGTCCCAATGGGATGCAACTAAGGCCAGATCAGACGTCTCTAGGAACAGGAACAGTTGGCGCTGTGCAGATGCATTCCTGGCCACCACTGAGACCTGGGCATCCAGGTTCAGGTTCAAGTCAAAGAGCACAACCAAAGTGTGAGCCTGAGTCTTCACAGGGAGTGTAATCCCATCCAGCACAGGCTGAATCCCTATTCCTTGATCTGTCTTTTGACTAACCAAGAGCACGCCTGTCTTGTCTGGATTAAGCTTCAATTTTTTCACCCTCATCCAGTCCATTACCGACATCAGAAACCAATTTAGAATTAGAACAGCTTGCTTGGATTTAGATGGAAAGGAGAGATAGAGTTGGGTGTCATCAGCATACTAGTGGCATCAAACCCCAAAGCTCTGGACAATCTCTCCCAGCAGTTTCATGTATATGTTAAATAGCATGGGGGATAAGATGGAACCCTGAGGGACACAACAGGCCAACGGCCACAGCATCCAACAGGAATCCCTCAGCACTACCTTCTGAGATCACCCCTCTAAGAAGGACCTCCCAGTCCCACCTCAGACAGATGCCTCAGAAGGATACTGTGGTTCATCAAAACCATGTATTGAAAGGTGCCAAAAGGTCCAGCAGAACTAACAGGGACACACTCCTCCTGTCCAGTTCCCAGTGTGGATCACCCACCAAGGTGACCAAAGCAATCTCTGCCCTATAGCCAGGCCTGAAGCCAGATTGCAATGGATCTAGATAATCCATCCAGAAATCCCTGGAGCTGAGAAGCCACCACACACTACAGCACCTTGCCCAAGAATGGAATATTGGAGACTGGCTGGAAATTATCCAATACAGTGGGGTTCATGGAAGGTGTTTTTTTTATATAACTAAGTTCTTACCACCGCCTCCTTTAAGCAAGATGGAATCACATCTTGCCATAAAGAGGCATTCACCACTGCCCTTACCCATTCAGCCAGTCCCCTCTAACTGCATTTATAAGCCAGGAAGGGCAAGGGTCCAGCACACAAGTGGTAGTCCTCACCTCTCCAAGGATCCTGTCCACACCCTTGTGCTGTACAAATTGAAAATTATCCATTATAACTGGACAAGCAGGATCCAAAGTTACATCCACGGGACCTTTATCAAGTATGGCGTCCAAGTCAGCACAGATACAATCGCTATTATCTGCAAAGTGTTGTGCAAATTGGTCACAAAGTGGGCTATCAAGTGGTCCACCTTTCCTTCTTCTGGGCAAGGGTTTGACAGGCCTCTGACCACCTGAAAAAGTTCAACTGGGTGACTCTGAGCAGATGCAATGGTGGTAGAGAGGTGCACTTTTTTCACCACCCTAATTGCCACGGAGTAGGCTTTTCAAATGAGCTCTAGCCCATGTTCGATCAGACCTGATCCAAGTTTTCCACCAATGGCACTCTAGTCGATATCCCACTTGTTTCATTGCCTGCAACACCCTGGAAAACCAGGGGGCTCGTTGGGCTCTACTCCATGGGAGAGGACACTCAGGAGCAGGGATGTGTGCGGAGCACGGCTGGGGGGTGGAAGTCCGGCAAACTCATATTGGGTTGTATCCAATGTTAATCCTACTTAGAATCAGACCCACTGAAATGATTGGGATTTAAGTTAGACCAGTGTTCTCCAACCTTGGGTCCCCAGATGTTTTTGGCCTACAACTCCCAACATGCCCCAGCCAGCAGCTGGGTGTTGTAGGCCAAAAACATCTGGGGACCCAAGGTTGGAGAACACTGAGTTAGGCTAACATTGGATGCAACACATTGGATACAACCCTCTGATTGTAAAATTAATGCAGGCAGATCCAGAATTCCCACAAGGTAATTGAGGAGATTGGGTTAACACTTAATGCTCTTGGTCCGAGGTTGTAATTATGATTTATTTGCTTTTTAAATTACTATCTATCTGGCTAAGCTATTTGTGCATGGTTTTTCTAGACTTATCTTTCTGCGAGGGAAGGGGGTTAATATAGGGGGAAAGGCGAGCTATTCAGAAAGGTGGAAATTGCATTTCCTTATTATTTAAAATGTATTCAGTCCTGTCGAGATGAACTCATCGCCATGCACAACATTCCTTTTTTAATTTGACTTCAGCCTTTCGTGCAATTGAGATTCTAGGCTGAGTTGGTTTACAGAGCAGGTTTTATAGACATTAAACTCTGTTTTAAAGAGATTAACGAGCCATATGCATTTCTGAACAGGACAGCTAATTACCAGCAGTATAGTTTTGCAGCAGTGTAAAAAGGGCCAGCTGCCCCTTTTCCACAAGAGCTGTAAGCTGGTTTTTCCTGCTCTGACTCGGGCTGCTATGAGAACAGAAGGAAACTCTCTGCTAGTTCCTGCAGGACTTCGCATTTTGCAAATTCAGAAGAACCCTCTGGATAGAAATAAGTCACATATAAGCTATTGAACTGCAGTGGTTAGCAAGAGTGGTATTGTGAGAATAAAAGGGGAAGAAAGTGAAGGAGCACCAGGAAGCTCAAAGATTTTGAAAAGCCCTGGAAGGGAAATGCTTAATGATGAGCTGGAAAAAGCCTCTTCACTCAAAGAAATGCCAAACAGCATAAAGATGCCTTTGCTACATAGTTTTGAATGGCGGCTTATGCTGCTCTATTCCCTGTAGTAAGCACACTCTCAGTATCATCCGGTGCTCCTCCAATACTGTTCTCTGCCCATTTGTGAGGCCAGTACAAGTCAACATGTCTGTCCAACAGGAGGCATACTATATAACCCCTCCCCAGCAAAACAAAACTCATTCCCCCCCACCCCCAAAATCTACTTTGTCCACGTTCCACACCTTGAGTGCAAAAGCACTTAGCCAAGAGCGTAAGAAACTGCTGTCTGAATGCACTTGCAAGATATGTCTGCTGCAGTTGTTTTTTATGTGATTTCTCTTCATATATAGTGGATGTAGCTTGTGCATAATCCTGTGTTATGTCCCAATTAGTGCTTAACATCTTGGTTTTTAGCAGAGAGAAAGAGAGCAGGAAAAATTCTGCAGGATTTTGATTTGTTGTTCCATGCCAAAATTGAAGAATGAAAGAAAGCATGAATAAATACTGCTGTGTACTGAACCATCTAGCTCAGCCTTCCCCAACCTGGTGCCCTCCAGATATTTTTGAACTTCAACTCCCATCAAGCCCAGCCACCACAGCCAATGGTCAGGAATCCTGGGAGTTGTAGTCCAAAACATCTGGAGGGCACCAGGTTGGGGAAGGTGGATCTAGCTCAGTGTTGTCTACAGCAGAACTGGGCAGAAAGTAGATCTCCAGATGTTTTAGACTTCAACTCCCAGCATTCCTGACCATTGGCCATCCTGGCAGGGGCTTCTGAAAGTTGAAGTCCAAAAAATCCAGAGATCTACCTTCTGCCCACCTCTGGTCTACAGTAGAGGTGGGCAGCTGGCACTGCAGTCTGTTGGCAGAACAGAGCCCACAAAATACTGTGTTCTGGTTCCGGGAATGGCATTCCCACCTCTACCACCATGTTAAGTTAAGTAGTAATAGTAGTGGGGTTCACTTTGCCAGGGGTGGGGGAAAGGAAAACAAGGAAATGTGTGGTTGCACGGCAATCATGCACATGATTTCAGCTATTGGCCTTGGCCTTTGGTCCAAATTTAGCAGTAAACAGATACATATTTGTGCTTCACTCCTGACAACACTTAATTCCATTCACTAAATTGGACTGGAACTAGTGGCTTCAGGATGGGGATTTTTGCCTATGGTTCCAAACTCTTTTTCTCTTGGGGCTCCCTATGTCTTTAACAGGTACATGGCACAGTGGCCACCTGCATACCATGAACAGTAGGTAAGCTTCACTTGCTAATTTGCTGCTTGCCAGGTAGCTTTGCACAGGGTCAAAGCTGGCTAACCTGCTTTAGGCTATAATCGTCGAACTGTTTACTCTGTAATAGGTCAATAGGAAAGCTAAGCAGGGTCAGGCCTGTTTATTACTTGGATGGGAAACCCCTCCTCTAGTTTCCTGCATTGAGCAGGGGGTTGGACTCGATGGCCTTGTAGGCCCTTTCCAACTCTATGATCCTATGAACCCTGCAGAAATAAGTAGTTTGCAGATAATGGACCTAGAGGCCAAAATAGAAAACTGTGTTTTCGTTTAGACGGTTTCATCTGACAAGGCAAACAATTAAATATTTTCTGGTATATTCTCAAGTCTCTTTCTATTTGGATATTTGTAATCAGGGTTGGGGGGGGGTTGCCATTCCCACCCAACAAAGGTGGGGTATAAACAAACAAACAAACAACCCCCTTCTACTGGTTTTCAGGGATTTAGATAAATTTGTAGCTGCTAATGCAAAATTTCCAGCACCTTCTTTATTTGTGCCTGCTTTTGTCAGGGCCAAGGCTAGGGGACTACAACAGGAGGCCCCTGGGAGGTACTGCCCCATTCCTCCCAGTTGCATATCCAAAAGCAAAAGTGGCCTCTGTGGCTACATTGCTTTCTGGCAGGCCAGTTTAACTCACCACCCTCCCTCAGATTGGCCCTCCAAGAAAAATCATTCCCAACCTGGGCCCTGGACTATATGATCACTGATACGTTTATTTTGTGAAAGCAAAATGTTGTATTATGCATATGATTGTGACTCATCAGAAGCGTTTTCCATATGATAGGCAAGGTTAAATAAATTAAGCTGAATTTTTAATGTTCCATCTATGGTGCAGTTGAATTAAATATAAAAGTGACAGTCATGAGATTAGTGAATGTGATTTTGTGGAGAAATTTGAATAGACTTCATAATTACATGCTTCAAATCGCAGCCAGAGTCTTTATCTACTATTGAATGCTTCACCTGAGAAACACAAGTGGAAGTGTTAGAATATGAATATAGTTCCGTTACAATAACCTGATTTCTTAGAACAACATTTTAGTAGGCCTTACCTACTAAACTGTAGAGGAGTATGGGTATAGCTGCCCTCCAGTGGAGGAAAATGTAACTTTGTTGTGTGTTTGCCATCGGCTCTTGGAAGCTCATTAAGCATCTTCTGGAGCAAGAAGCTCTAGTTATGTCTCTATATAATGAGACATTTCGATTGGCTGAATGGTATGCGGCTGGGACAAGAAGGCCAAGGCAGGCATCCCTTTGTATACTTTCTGACAGCACAGAAGAGGCCCTAGTTAGCTACGTCAAACATAAACACAAGATCACTTGGGCCACATTCAAGATGGCTAAAGGCACGTGCACTCTCATACGAATAGCTAGTGGCCAATGGTCATACCTTTCAGAAGAATCTGGAATGACTGCCCCCCCAAATCTCACAAATACTGAAGTAACCATTTCTAATTTAATAAGGACTCAGAACAAGTGTTTTCAGACTTCACAGACTAATACAGAATGATCTCCATGTTTTGTGAGAAGATAGCTAACTTGGGCTGTTTCTGGAGCATCTGAAGATTAACAGCTTTACTGCCACATTGCCAAAATTTGCCCAAATGCTGCTACCCTTGTTTACTTCAACTGCTTTCTGTTTTCAAGAATTCCATTCCATTACATGACAATAGGACAACTGAGGATAGAAAGATCTGTCTGTGGCTCTCAACTCCCACCCAGATGTTGAAAATAATTGTACAAGTGTTTGCTGTGTTTGAATATTCACAGCCCAAAAATCATCCCCAGAATTGCTTGTTCTTCCACCATTTTGTAGTTGTTCCGCCATTCTGATTCCAACAGTGTAAAAGTATGGAAGAATTATTATTACTATTAGCGTCTGCTCTGTTTCCATGAATTAATACGATTCCTTCATAAATGTCATAATGCAATGCGTCAGTGGTCTTCAAACTCTGTTTGGGAAACTCCAGAGTTCCTCAGAAGTTTATAAAGAGGTTCCTTAATGAGAAGATCCATAATGGCAAACTACCTTTCTGTACACCAGCTTCCTGATCTTCTGGTGCAATGTACAGAGGGATGTTGGGTATGTTCCCAACTGCACTCTCAGTCAGGTTGGGATGATGACTAGGCTTTACAGAGCTCTCTGGCACCTGGTGCAAACTGTGAATGTGCTCTGGAATGAGCCTCGGAATCCCATGCCAGATGCGATGCGCATTGCTTCTGTAGCAGACGGGTCAATGTAATGCATCAGTAATGCAATGTAATGCACTGGCTGCCTATTCACCAGCGGGCCAGGTTCAAGGTTCTGGTACTAGTGTACAAAGCCCTAAACAACTTGGGACCAAGATACCTGAGAGATCGCCTTCTCCCTTACCAACCTGCCCAGTCACAGAGGTCATCAGAAGACGTTCTTCTGGAGGTTCAACATGGACCTATGGCCTGATTGGAGTCCACCAGGAGAAGAGCCTTCTATGGAACTCCCTGCCTCTGGAGGTCAGGCAGGCTCCAAAACTGTGTGGTTTTTATGGCTGCTGAAGATGTCTTTGTTTCGGGAAACCTTCCTTGATGACCAGCCACGGTTTTAATGTTATTCTGTTTTTAATGTATTGCTTTTATTCTTTTATCTGTTTTATCTTTTTATTGTTCACCACTCTGGAATCTGTCTAGATATGGAGCAGTATAAAATTCTGTAAGTAAATAAATAAATAAATAAAATGTAGAAAGGGTTCCATGACGGAGGGACTGTGGAAAACCAGTGCAGCACATAAAACAATGCTGTTGACTAGACTTTCTCCTCAGTTACTGGCTTATAGTTTGTCATGATGACATTGAGAAACCAGCCCACATCTCAGCCCACAAGACTGTGAGCTTGACACATGGAGTGAATATTTGCATAAAACAATTTGCCTTTTAAAACAATTTCTTCTTGACTGGGAGCCGCAAATTAAGTCTTTACTCTAATGCACTATATAATGAACTGCATTTAAATTATGTTTATTTTTAGCAAATAAATGCTAATGTAAGCCTGCTGTTATAAAAAATAGAAGGCAGTGTTGGTCGAGGAGCAAAATCATGATGATCTTTTCCTTGGTGATAATTAGGTGGTTTGTGGGGGGGGGGGAGCATACCACCCTTCCTCCTTTCTCTTAATACCTCCTCCCCCTTCCCTGTTCCTCTCCTTCCCTCTGAAGTTGTCAGAAAAATAATAAGACCTGTGGCACCTTAAACATGAAAAAAATATAATGCGAGCCAGTTAGAGCCCACTTCATCGGATGCATGAGGCAGTCTAGAAATGTGGTAGGTGTGTAAAATATACAGTAATACCTTGGACTGCAAGCATAATTCGTTCCGGAACCATGCTTGTAATCCAAAACACTCTTATATCAAAGCGAGTCTCTGGCGGGCATGAGCGGGGCCGATTTCGGCCCACTACGCCTGCTCGAGGTGAGCGGTTACATCCCTACGACTTGTCTTGCAAGACCTTGTTTGTTTATCAAGTCAATTTTTTTAAAATTGAGAGGAGACCGTTCCACACAATCAGGAGAAAAGACAAAGGAGAAACACAAGGGACAGAAGTTGGGTGTGTCCCAATCGTATTCAGAGCAGAAGTAAATTCAAGAGGAGGAGGATGACAATACTTAGCATTTAGATAGGGTTCACAAGGATTCAAGAAGATTGTGTCACTAACTCCTTTTCAAAATATCTGTAGGATTGGTCAATATTACTAAACCCACATTACAGTTGGAGGGAAGAGGGCTGAGGCTGACAGAATGATGGATTGTGTAATGCAGCCTTCCCCAATCTGGCACCCTCCAGATGTGTTGGATTACAGTTCCCATCATTCCCAGCCAGCATAGCCATTGGGATTTATGGGAGTTGTTGTCCAACACATCTGGAGGGAGCCAAGTTTGGGAAGGCTGGTCTAAGGCCATCTGGTGAAATCATGGCTGATATGAGATTTGGCTTACAAATGAAACAACTGAGACTCTTGACACATGTTGAAGACTAACATATGTATTCTGGCATGAGCTTTTGTAGGCAAGAGCCACTATGCTATGCTAGTTCTCAAGAGCTAACTAAAGTCTCACAGTAACCAGAATATGCCCAGCTAGTGGGCATAATTATTCATCTATATAAGGAGAAAGACAGTATTAACACCTTGAGTGGGACAAATATTTTCTGTAGTGAGAAATCCATTCCCAGTCCTTGTTAGGTCCCAGTCCAACAGTATCAACAGTATCAACTCTGCTAATAGAGGTCATAGAATCGTAGAGTTGGAAGGGGCCTATAAGTCCAACCCCCTGCTCAATGCAGGAGAACAGATGTGGGCAGCCCAGGCAGTCACCCATCCAAACACTGACCTGGCTCATACTTGCTTAGCTTCAGCATGTGGCCTGCATTATGTGCTCTTGACGCCACCTGGATTACAGCTTCCAAGTCACACTCAAGCCTCCCTCTGAACCTTGTTTAAATAGGATAAATTTAAGGTCAGAGAGCTTATGTATCAGAAAGTGCATGTTCTCATACAAATATGACACATTATGATCTGCACTTTGGGTAAGCCTACGCCACCACAAGAACTCAGGGGAGCCATTTCAAATATCAGTAAGGGGAAGCCAAAATATTTGGGGGAAGATAAGGTTCAACAAGGTACAAAGTCCTGTTCTTGAATCCATTCAAGGTTAAAATGCCAAAAAGCATCATATTTTAAGAGCACTTGTGAGTATTTTATACTTCATAACAACTATTGCAAAGTTATCAGCACAGGACAGGCACCTATGTTTAGAAGTGAAGGATGTGTGACTTTGGCATACATCCTTAATACATACAATAATGGCACTCAGGCTGCCATCCTGTACACAATTATCTGGAAGTAAGTCCTGTTAAACTCCGTGGGGCTTACTTCTGAGTAAACTGACTGTACCATTAGGGTGTAGAACCAATGAATTGGCCAGAGGAATAATCAGATGTGGTCTGAAATACAGTAATACCTTGGATTGCAAGTAACTTGGTTTGAGAGCGCTTTGCAAGACAAGCAAATTTTTAAATATTTATTTAAATTTTTTTGACTTGATATACAAGCGACGTCTTGCAATACAAGTACTGTAGTACGGCTTAAATTAAAAATCTCTGTACAAATTTTTTGGGGGGGATTTCATTTTGATATAAGAGTGTTTTGGATTACAAGCACGTTTCCGGAACGAATTATACTCTCAATCCAAGGCATGATTGTATAGGGGAGGTGATGCCGTCCCTCATTCACTATAGCACCCCTGGCAAGAAGGTAAATCCTAGTTTTCATAGCTTGTCCCATCATATTGATGCGTTCTATCTGAAAGGATTCCTAGAATTGTACATTCTGATGCTTCCTGTATAGGGCAACTTATGCACTTCCATTTTTACAATTCCCTGCTGTGCACAAAAATGCATAAATTGTAGATTTTTTTAATACTTAAAAAAATAAAGTATTTTTATTAAATACTTTATTAAGTATTAAAAAAAATACTTTAAAATGACACATGAAGAGACCTTTAAATAAAGTTTGGAATGGTCTACAAACCAGTGGTTTATAGTCTCTCAGTATCTTTGTTAAATAAGTTTAAGTTCAAATAAAATTCTCATCATAACACTGAGAAGAAAGATGGGGGAAGTAGGCTCTGCATAAGGGGGAAAAGACACCTTTAAACCAAGTGCTGAATAACCTACAAACCAAAGCATAATGGTTTCTCCCCCCTTTTCAAATTCTACTATTCTATTTTATCCTCATTTCAGTTGCAGTTTCATAGATTTCATAGATCATAGAGTTGGAAGGAGCCTACAAGGCCATCGAGTCCAACCCCCTGCTCAATGCAGGAAACTAGAGGAGGGGTCTCCCATCCAAGTAATAACCAGGCCTGACCCTGCTTAGCTTTCCACGCTCAGACAAGCTGAGCCAGCGTGAGCCACAGTTGAAATGCTTATTGTAGCAATTAGAGGAAAGATGGGATGGAGGCTCTGTTAAAATGACAAATAAAACTCAGGGTGCCAACCCATACATTCTGTGGGCACTATGGAGAATCTACGTAAAAGACATTTGAGAAAAGGGCTAATACTTAAAAAGAAAAAAGGATAAGGAACTTCTACAGGTGCAACAATTAACAACATCAGCCATTCAAAATGGTGGACATCCTCTGGACAACAGCTACCATTAAGATATCAGGAAACAGCACAAGAAATATTACTAAAGTAAGTTCTATGCTTTCCCCACATTTTTAAAGTATCACAAATGTATTTGTCTATCCTGATAGCAGCTTTGTGAGGAAATGTTTATTGTAGGATGGGTGGGGTGGGGTGGGGGTGGCTAAGCTAAGTAGCAGTCCACATACCACATCTACTCCCCACCCCCGGACTCTATCTGGCCCCTTAAGTGCTTCCTCCTTTCACTATGCTGAAAGTAACAGGAGCTGTATCCTAGCTGGCAGCCGCCCCTGCCCTTGGAAAATGATGAGTCACCCCAGAGGCCTCTGTGATGGCCTATTAGGCAACTGGCCCTGCCCCAGCTACATTTCCACCTGTGGAGGAAAAGATACACAGACCCTGCATCTTTCTGTACCTGTAGAGCTGGAAAAGGTCCCAGAAAAATACCAGTTGCTGGGGAATGTGAGTGGGAGGGTGCTGTTGCACTCTTGTCCTGCTTGTGGCCATCCCGTAGGCATCTGATTGGTCACTGTGTGAGCAGATTATGGGACCAGATAGGCCTTTGGTTTGATTAAGCATGTTCTTACGTTCAGCTGGAGGGGCCCAATTCTGAACAGACTTTTCCAAGGGGAAAGGCTTAACACCACTCCACCATATTGCTCTGGATAGATTTGTAGTCCCCTTAGAGGGGAGAATCTCCAAATGTCTTTTCTAGTTTGGTCCACTGCGATCTATTTTGTAAATTCAAAAAAAACCCTGTTTTTAAAGGAAGGTGCTTCAACCTTTTTGATCATTTTAGGGCAGAATCCTATGCATGTTCAGACAGGAAAAAAAGTCCTACCCCCAGCCAGCATGACTGGCTGGGGCGTGCTGGGAGTTGTAGGACTTTTTTCTGTCTAAACATGCATAGGATTGCATCCTTAGTTTCTCTTTCCTGTGCCTTTTCCAAAATGGCCAGCATCATATTGCTTTTACATAAATCATAAAACAACCACTATAAAATGACCAGCCTCATACTGTGTTTACATAAGTCTATGGTGATTCCACATTTGGAATGCCAGTGGAGCTGCCCCCATCTCAAAAAAGACATCTGTGATATCTTTTTGGAGATGAAGGCGCCTCAGTGGTATTCCAAATGTGGAGGCACCATCAATGTATGCAAAAGCAATATGATGCTGGTCATTTTATTTTCGTTTATTTTCCTAATAATCTTACATAATGGATGGGGGGTTGGCTTTTTTAACCAGTGCCACACACATAGATTCATAGATCATAGAGTTGGAAGGGGCCTACAAGACCATCGAGTCCAACCCCCTGCTCAATGCAGGAAACTAGAGGAGGGGTCTCCCATCCAAGTAACAACCAGGCCTGACCCTGCTTAGCTTTCCACGCTCAGACAAGCTGAGCCAGCGTGCACCACAGGCCTTTTTCATGAGTTGACATTTTCACTGCGCTATCCACCATGGCCCCAGGATATCTTTCCTGGCCATTCATTCACAGCCAATTCAAAACCCGTCAGTGTATATGTTCCCTCATGACTGGTGCAATTGTCCCCTTTTAAACTGCTGCGACTGTGCAAATTTTGGCCATGTCATGAGTACTCCATCAGCCCGACACACTGCCATGGCCCTCATGGGGACTTCTAGCTGTATGAACCAGCCCTCAGTGGAAGTTGCCTATATGCCATTTCAGCATGTAAGCCATCTCTGTGCTTTTTCCCACTAGCCTCTTCCTTCCTATTTGTTTTCACCGCTGACAAGTTTGTACGCACCTGTAACTAATAAAATAGTTGCACTAGGAACTGCATCTTTTACTCTGCTTGAAAGACTTTATTTTTTATTCTTCAGTTAAAAGAATATTAATGTATCAGAAGCTTTCTTTTGTCTGTTCAAGAATTCCTTTGGGAATCCTTTCTCTAAAGCTGACATGATTAAGAATTTGGTCTTTTTACACATTTTAAAAAAAATAAAAATCTGAAGGGACAAGAGAAATGTAGGTTTCTTTTTTTTTTTCTTTGAAGTACCAATTAAGAGATACTTCCATATTTATTAATTTTTAAATAAAGGGGCGGTCAACTCTCAGATGTTCCACTGTGACTTCTGAAAGCTTTACTTATTTATGCTGTTCTATTTAAAAGACTTATATCCCTGAGAGGGAACTCAAGGTGTCAAACAGACAAAAATCAGCAATATTTAAAACAATTTTAAAAGTCCATATTAATAAACAACAGCTTATAAGAACAGCAATTAACTTTAAGGACCCAGAGAACATCCAAGGGCTATTAAAAAGTTTAACCGAACACCTTTTCAAAGAGCCAAGTTTCTACTTCCTGCCTAAAACAGTATAGTATCAGAACCTGCCGTGAAACAATGTATCCCACCTATGTTCCCTTTTTAAAACTTTGAGGCATGAGTCTAAGGAACTCTCTGCCACCATTTTTAATGAAGTTCTAAATAAGACATTACATGCTGTCTCAAAAAAACCCTTTAACCACAGCCACCAAAATAAACTGTCTGTACCTTAGAGAAACTCAGCAGCTTAGTTCCTGTGCATAGGCATAGGACTGACAGCACTGCTACAGACAAGTTTATAACAAAATTAAAATACCTACTAAAGGGATTACTTACATAAGGGAATTAGAGTGTCACTCTTCCAATAATAGATTGAGATTGCTTAAGTGTACTGAGCTTTGTTTAAATTTGTTTGGCTACAGTTCCTAATACTTATGACAGTCTTCCCTAGCTAAATAAGCTCCAGATTTCCCCAAACTCCATGCCAGTGCACAACCAGAAACAGATGCTGCACAGCTGTCTTCCTCTGCCTCCAGTTCTTCCTGCTGCTTCTGGCTTCTAAGATCATAGAACAGCAGAGTTGGAAGGGGCCTATAAGGCCATCGTGTCCAACCCCCTGCTCAATGCAGGAGAATGGATGCGGGCAGGGGCAGCCCAGGCAGTCACCCATCCAAGCACTGGACCCAGCTCATACCTGCTTAGCTTCAGCATGTGGCCTGCATTATGTGCTCTCAACGCCACCTGTAGGATCAGATGATTCCATTTCAAGGACTACTTGCTGGAGTTCCCTCTAATCAGACCTCTGCCTGATACCTTCTGCTGCTGCTTGTCTCTGTTGCCTGCTTGAAGCTTCAGCAGAACCTCACTGCATGGCTTCCTGCTCCCCACAGCCACCAGCTCTGGTCTACAGGTCTTCTCCTAGCAGGGTTCTCTCAAACAAGAAGACTTGCTCCTTACTCAGCTCAGACCTTTACCCCCTTCCAACCGAACACCAACTGGGCTGGTTAGCACAATCAAACAGCCCACCGTGGCTGCATGCAGGCAGCCATTTTGAATATTCAAGCCATGGCTTGCCATGTCATCCGAACCCAGGGACCTTGGGTTATGTGAGGGTTAAACAACCCTCACATAACCCTAAAACAGGTGATGGGTTCTGCCACAATGATCAGCAGCAATCGTGCAAGCCTCTCACTGTCTTCAACAGTGAACCACGAACTATCCTCTGACTAACTGACCTTATTAAAATCTCCTGGCCAGAACTTCTGACTGTTCATAATTTTATAGATCTTCTGTCTACCAGTCAAATTTGTTGACCCTCTGACAATCCAAACTCTACTTTCCTTTCCCCCCCAAAAAAAAAATTTATTTCAAAAATAAAAAATAAAACACAAACAAACATCACAAAAACACAACAACACAGAACTAAAATGAACTTCCGATTTTTCCCACAACAAAGCATAAGTAACCTTATATACGCTACCCTGTAGTTTACAAATAAATTTCACTTTTTTCTGTTGTCAAACATTCTTCATATTCATCCACCTCACAAGTTCAATTTTTTTTAACAATAAACATATATGTTAATTCTTCTAATTCTTCTACCAATCTAAAACATTTCTAGTTCTATTTAATACAGTTCCCTATTTCTTCCCTTCTACTACATTTATCAAAGAACAAGCCACCACCTATTTTCCCCTTATAGCAATACGCCACACCCCAAGTTTTTGACCCCTTTTTATTACATCCATAACTTTATTTATTTATTTAATACATTTATTACATCCATAACTTTACCTTTCAAATACTAAGTTACTACTAAAACAACTATTATAACAAATACTTATTTTGTTTTAACAATTCCAAGTTCTTCAGAGATCAGCTTTCTAATATAATCCTTCCCAAAGATACCAATTAAAACTGCAAAGAATGGCTCTAAGGAGTAAATGAGGCTCATCTCACATCATTCCCCTTAATTCAAGGGAATTTCCCTCAGCTGGAATGCTTCTCAGCTGGGATTAATGCATGAGAGTTGTATCCAAGATTTATGGAGCTATTCAGCTCGCTATTCCTTTCATCGGAAGATCTGGTTTCTCTTCAGATCCTATACATCTTTCGCCTTTTAACAAATTCTACTTTACTATCTGCCTGGTACTATGTAAACAAAGGCAGTTTCTCCCCATAGTCATTTGCAAACGGTCAGCTTGAAGCCTGCCTCCCATAGCAAGTGTAACTAAGGCAGCCACAACTGTCTTATGCCCTATACACAGTAGCAAAGCCAGGTTTCTGGCCTACTTGGTTGCATGTTAACCTCACTCATAGGTCACACACAGAATACAAATACTAGTACAGTCATGCCTTGGATTGAGAGCATAATTCATTCCGGAAACGTGCTTGTAATCCAAAACACTCTTATATCAAAATGGAATTCCCCAAAAAAAATTTGTACAGAGATTTTTAATTTAAGCCGTACTACAGTACTTGTATTGCAAGACGTCACTTGTATATCAAGTCAAATTTTTTAAAATAAATATTTAAAAATGTTCTTGTCTTGCAAAACGCTCTCAAACCAGGTTACTTGCAATCCAAGGTATTACTGTACAAAATATAAATGAACACATAAAAATATAGTGAGCTGATTCACACATCATGACAGCCCACCGTGGGTTAATTTATTGTCTGCAGGCACCATTTTTGCATGGCACCCATGGCCACCTGGCTTGCCGTGTCGTGTGATACCCAGGTGGCAGGGGTTGTTTGAGGGTTGGACAACCCTCAGATAACTCTAAAACAAGCCATGGGTTATCTGAGGGTTGTCTAACCTTCACACAACCCCTGCCCTCTGGGGTTGAATGACATGACAAGCCACAGCAAGTCAGACGCCCATGGGTGCCATGCCAAAATGGCACCTGCAGGTGCCCAGCACAATGCAACAGCCCCCATGGGTAAACTAAGCTACAGTGGGCTGTCATGTCATATGAACCAAGTCAGTGTTCCTTCACAGGGGCTGACAGACCTTTGTTGGCAGAGCATTCCACAAGGTGGGTACAACCACAGAGAAGGTTCTAGACCATGTGGCTGCCTGCCTAGTTTAATAAGCCCGCGGAATCTGAAGTAGTGCCTCAGATGATGACTGGGGCATGCAGGGGGAAACATGTAGAAGGAGGCAGTCCTTAAGGCATCCAAGTCCCAAGAGTTGGATCCAAGGTCAGGCGAGCAGACCTCAGCTGGCACAATGGGACCTCCCCATCCCCTCCTCCCTCCTGCAAACCCACCCACCCCCACCGTGCACATGCTCCAGATCGGTTCCAGAGGGTCCCCCAACTCTCCGGAGCAGATTTGGGGTATGTGCAGAGAACTGCAGGGGGAGGGGAAATCTGTTCTGCTGCAGTGTCCTCCAACCTTGGGTCCCCAGATGTTTTTGGCCTACAACTCCCAGCATGCCCCACGCTGGCTGGGGCATGCTGGGAGTTGTAGGCCAAAAACATCTGGGGACCCAAGGTTGGAGAACACTGTGCAGCAATAGCTGCCTCTTTGTCCATCCCTTCTGCCGCCTCTCCCTCCCCCCCCCCCAGCAATTTCCCCCGCCCACTTCTTTATTCCTTTGTGGACGTGTGTGCGTGCAGGTGAGTCTATTCACCTGTATGCACACCTTTTAAAATGTATTTTTATACTGGCAGTGCACAACAGCAATAGACTGGTCGTTTGCTCTCCTCACTTGAAAATGGAGCTGCACTCTTTAATCCTTTTACTGAAACTACGCATATATAACAGAACACCCACCTTTAACGAATTTCCCTCCACAGTGCTCTGTTCCCAAGGATAAAACAGAAGTGTTTTGTTTCAAATAAAAATGGCAACTCAGGCATGATGAAATGTTGTACTGCTTATACTTCACCATGCACAGCACTTATAATATAGTTGTGCAAGTACTCCTTTAAAAAAATAATCAGAAAAGGCAGGGGATGCTATCAGCCATTAAAGATCTTGCAGAGGTGGGTACCAGAAGCAAAACAGCACAACTGTGGAGAAACTAGGACTGCAGTGGTTTAAGGAAGCAGGCATTACCTTAACTTAGTTTCCTTTCCTAATGAAAACCAATTGCCAATTTCCCTTTTTTCTACCACCACCCCAGTTATCCCTCACATAATATCTCAGATATCTAAACTTGAACTCCCCCCACTGGTCAGCTCACTGGTCAGGATATAAGACTGAAGAAGTTTCTCAGTTGTCTCTTTCAAAGGACTCGCAGCTTCCTGGGATGAATGGTCTTCAACTGGCAATCTGTTGAGCTTCACCTGAAGTCTTTCTGGTCAGGAACTCACTGGCAAGTACAGAGTCCAGAAGTTGTCACTCAGTTGCCTACTTCCAAAGACTCACTGCTTCCTGAGGTTAACTGCCTTCAACTGACAATCTGTCCAGAAGCTTTTCTGTAGAACTGCTCCTGGAGTCTTATTCTTCCAGCAGATCTTCACAGATTCTGCCTTCTATGATCAGCTCTGCTGCCTTTTCAGTCTCTTCACTTAGGCCAGGGGTGGACAACACCCATGAGCCACATGTGAGCCCTGCCACCCCTGATGCAGACCTTGCCAACTCCCACTGACCCCCACCACTGCCGTGCCAAAATATATGGTGGCAGCAAAAAAAAACCACACCCATCCGTTTACCACTATTTTTATTTATTTATTATATTTATACCCCGCCTTTTTTCCTGCAAGGAACTCAAGGCGGCTTACATAATCCTCCTCTCCATTTTATCCTCACAACAACCCTGTGAGGTAGGTTAGGCTGAGAGTCAGTGACTGGCCCAAAGTCACCCAGTGAGTTTCATGGCCGGGTGGGGACTAGAACCCGGATCTC
Source organism: Shinisaurus crocodilurus (assembly GCA_021292165.1). Lineage (NCBI taxonomy): Eukaryota > Metazoa > Chordata > Lepidosauria > Squamata > Shinisauridae > Shinisaurus > Shinisaurus crocodilurus. The sequence continues at coordinate 201,041,151 of CM037879.1, forward strand.
CCGAGTCCCAGTCCAACACTCTCACCACTACGCCACTCTGGCTTTTTACTATGGAGTAGTAAAAAGCTTCCCTGTAGTGATTTACCACCAAATTTTGACAGCAAACCACCAGCTTTTTTTGCTGCTCCTGCAGGACACAGGGGCATTTCCATGGGGCACCAGCAGAAGTGCAGCCCACAAGGGGGGGGATTCCAAAGGTTGAAAATGGCCCCTGGACCCCTCATAGTTGCCCACCCCTGATGTAGGCTCTGCTATTGCCTTCTTTTCCCTCAGTCTCAGCTCTGCCTGGCTCCAGTTGTAAGCATTAGACTGTCAGCTGACCTTCTAGACTGACCCTGATAGTCTGTTGTTTGTTCTGTTATGCTCTTCGGCCAGACCCTGCTGGCCAATAACATTTTAACACCTGGCTAGCTGCCAGTCCATTCTATATTTAAGAATCAATGAGTGTAAACAGAATGTTCTCTCATGAACCTATCACAGCCTGACCTTTTTGATTCGGCTGTCCAGTATAAAAAACAGTTGGCCTAACTAAAGGACTTAAGTAGCACTTAGTCACTTCTTTGGTAACAGTTATATTGACTCTTGGCAGACTGCCAACTGTAGGCTTCACATACAATGTAACCGTTAGGCCTTCGAGGTAAACTGCCAACCTTTTCATCTCTCACAGTGAACCATTTACAATTCCCATAACATTATATTACATAACACACTCTTACCTTTAAATTTACGGAACTTTTGAAACAATTTTTCTTCTCAGGAATGATTGATTCTCCACTATCACGATAACGCAACAGTCCACCACCTTCTCAGGATACATAGGGAGGAGAAAACATTTACAGCAGTGTTCCAATAGCAGCTTATCTATAAAGCTTTGTATTTACTTATCACATTTGTATCCTGCCTTCCCTCCAAGGACCTCAGATTGGCCTATATCAGATTGTCCTATGTCATTCTTACAATAAGTCTATGGGGCTGGCTAGGGTGAGAATTATGGGCTGAGGTCACCCAGTGAGCTTCGTGACTAAGTCTGATTGAGCTTGATCCGAGGCTGAGACTCCATTCGTTACACTGCACTGGTCACAGCATATCTTAGGGAAAGGCTCTTTCTACCCATTCTTTAAGATCTGTGATTCCACACAGGGCCGGCGCTACCGCTAGGCCAACTAGGCTGTTGCCTAGGGCGCGTAGCGGAAGAGGGCGCAGAACGCTGCGCTCCTCTTCGCTGCCGGCGCGCTCCTGCCTTGCCCGCCCGCCCGCCTCACCGAGAAAGCCAGGTCAGTGCGGGGGATTGCGCCCGGAGTAGTGGTGGGGCCGAGCCTGGGCGCCTCCCCCCCACCTTGCCTTGCCTCCGCGCCGCCTCCCCCCCACCTCGCCTCGCCTCTGTGCCGCCTCCCCCCGCGCCGCCTCCCCCCCACCTCGCCTCGCTTCGCCTCCGCGCCGCCTCCCCCCCCACACCTACCTTCTCCGCGCTGTTTCCGGAGCCCCGCCCATGCTCTGTTTTGGCGGGAGGAACCAGGGCAACAGGGCTTAAACAGCCCTGTTGCTCTGGTTTCCCCCGGCCAAAAATAGAGCGCTGGGGTCCCTTTTCGGAGGAGGTGTGGGAAGGTAGGTGGGGGGCGGCAGCGGCAGCGTGCGGGGGGGGTCTGGTGGCGGCGGCGGCAGCGGGAGGTTGCAGAGCAGGGCTGCTTTCCGGAGCCCCCCCCACGGCACGAGAGGGGGGGCGCTAAATATAATTTAGCCTAGGGCGCCAAACTGCCCTGCACCTGGTCCTGATTCCATAGCACATGTTCTGATCTTGCTTCTTCAAACTCAGGGCTGATTTACACCATCCTCTGAATGTGCAGAACCAATCCTCGGCTGTTTCCCCTGAATAACAGAATTGGAGTCTTGGAGTCTCCCTTCTGAAGTTGTAGCAAACGCTTTCCAGGGACCATAGGATTGTGCCCCTTATGCATTAACTAAAATGCATCTAACTAGAAAGAAAATACATTTTAATTTTAATTTTAGCATTGCTTCTTAGCTGCCTGCTAGGAGGCTGGGAGGCAAAACCATGTAACAAGTTAAACTAGAGAAATAACTTGGCTTGGGAGAGCAAGAATGGCATCCCTGCCAGCCAACTGACATTGTATGTACATCAGGCAGCACTGTGACATATACCCTAGTCCAGTGTTCTCCAACCTTGGGTCCCCAGATGTTTTTGGCCTACAACTCCCAGCATGCTGGGAGTTGTAGGCCAAAAACATCTGGGGACCCAAGGTTGGAGAACACTGCCCTAGTGCAAAATGAGAGAGAGAGAGAGAGAGAGGGAGGGAGAGAGACCCTGCCATGGGGGTCCTGTTTGGTGTCACAATTTGCCAGCACCCAATCAGGGACATTGTGAAAGGGGGCTTTTGCTTTCAGCTACTTTCTGCTGTTCATTCTGTGTCCAGAGTGGCTGGCAGATTTTTATTTTTTTTTGTCTTCCTGTGTTTGCTTCCTAAATAATACCCTCATTCAAAACCCACTTATTTGTATTATTATTATTTTTATCCCTGTGTTTCATTCATTCCTCCTCAGTTTTACCTAGGTGCTTTGTTCTTATTGCAATTTCTGATTTCCATTCCATTTTCTCCCTGTCTAACTCCCTGTGTTCTTCCGTGAGCATTCCACTCTCTCCTGTTCTTAATCACCCTTTCCCTTCCCCAGCAGCTAACCGTCCGTTGATGGGGCACTCTGAGCTTCGCTGTGACTTGGGGTGAGTGGTATACTGCCAAGACTAGGGTGGGCATTGCTATTCCTGCCCACATAATCAACCCCTCTGCTTCCAACTCCTCCTGCCCAGATGCTGGCAGCTGCCGCCTGCCCATCTCCTCCTCCTGCTCCTCCTCCTCTGTCATATGCTACTATTCCTGTGCTCACGAGTCACCATCTGGTCTGTCTCTCTGTGTCTGTCTCTCTCCTAATCTGTACTCCCTGCCCATTATTGCTGGGGGTGCCAGACAGTGTCTGCCTCTGCCCACTGCTGCTCCTCCGCCCACTGCCTGCTGCCATCTAGTCTTGCTCTGTCTTTCTCAATCTGTCTCCGTGGCAGATGCTCTGCTGTATCTAGGGTGTCACAGAAGTGCCAGCTCTTCTTTTGCCTGCTAGTTGGTGTCTCAAACTGGTCCCAGCTATGGCAGACTCTGCAAGTTGTCACCCTGTTATATTTGGGGGGTGCTACCAATATTCAATCTCCATTATCTCTGCCTCTTTGGGTGCCAGGCCATCCTCAGGTACTCATTCCAAGTCGAAGCCCTGTCATTGTTGGGATACCTGCCTGCCAGCTTTCCTCCTCCATCCGCCTGCAGCCCCTCTGCCCATGTGCTACTGCAGATTTCAGTGGGAGGGATCACTGCTCCCACACACTGCCGCTGTCCACCTTAGTAAGAGCAAGGGAGGCTCTGTCCACATACTCCTGCTTCTGCCTGCCTCAGTGATCCGGTTGACACATAACGAGAACCCAGATTACGGGTCAAGTATAGGCTGAGTATGGGTTGCCATTGAATCGTGGGTTGTTGCATGCAAGCTCTGTGCTATGGTTTAAGTATGGGTTGTTAACCATGAGCAACCCAGAGTTCACAACTCAAGAACAAACCATGGGTTCTGTTCCTGGGTTGTTCGTGGTTTGTTGCTGGTGTTGTGGAAAAATTGATCTACTGCGTTGTGTTTTTAAGAGGTTCTTGGAGAGGAAAGTTTATTAGTGAATTCACGGATGGCATCTGAGCACAGTCAGGAATGCCAACAAGAACACAAGGGAGACACTTCCATTTATACTGAATAATATCATGTAGAGGTCAGGTGACAATTGAGTCAGTACAGGAAACTGAGAGACAATTCAAAAGGAGACATTTAAACAAAAACAAAAGATCAGGTATTGCCCATCTTCCAGCCATCATGCTAATCAGTAGTCTTTCCCAAGGTGATAATCCCAAGGTGATACTGGCTCACAGTACTTTTAGCATAAGCAGGAAAGAGGGTTAGGCAAATCAATAGATGGGTGATTTGCCCCCAGGGTTGTTCTACAGAAGGTCAAGGAAAGGGTCTGACTCTTGACATGTCAGGACATGTTTCTGTAAGGTAGAAGGAAAGGTCTGACTTCCAGGCCTTTCTGTTTAAACTAAAGCCTGGACAAATTTTACTTCTACATTCCCCCATTTTGTGCTTTTATAGCACAACTAACACTTGTAACTGTTACATTCAGCATCTAAAGCTTCTTTTACCTTTTCTCTCTCTTGATCAATCCTTTCAAGCATCAATTTTTTTCTGAGTCAATACAGAGCTTTTGCTTCTGCTGCATGTAGTAAAACAACACTTGCTTAACAACAATAATATATAAAACCCAACAAATACAAGCAATAGGGTTATTAATCCATGAACAATTGCTCTACCCCAACTTCCTAGGTTTGGTATCCAGCTTGTTAGCCAAGACCATATTTCCAGGCTTTTGTCAGGGGCAACAAAAGCAATTTAGGTATCTTTTCTGATTGTAATTATCAGGAATAAACACACAACACTCTTGACCAATCAAGGCGCATATTCCACCTTTTGAGGCAAACACCATGTCTAATGTCATCTTTGGCAGTACTATTTTGCATTGTGGCATTGCGAAAACACTGCCCTTTCCCTGTAAGGGTACAGTCCCACAGTTTATAATTAAAACTCTTCCAGGTACTACATTTAAGAGAATTGATTACTTTGGGAGAACTAATTTCCATAATTGGTGCAGAATATGGGTTTGGCAGTATGGTTATTTCTCCAATCTCCGTGAGGGGTGAAATAATGCTTACATTGACTTTGTCCTACAAATGTGGAGGGCTGATTTTGTGTTTTGTTGCATGTAAAACACCATTCCCCCAATGTAGGAACAACTTGCCACAACTGGACCCTTTAGAGTACAAGGGTCTGTTGGTGAAGGTCAAGTTTACTAGTGTAATGGGCACTGGCCACATGGGAACTCCTCCCTGGGAATGTACTTGCATGTGGCTACATACCCCTAGCAGTTGGTAGCATTAAATCTTTGTGCAAACTTAAAAAAAAGCTGAATGTAAGTATTTTCCTGGAAGGCAGATTGGATGAGGACTATGAGCTCTAAGAATATAACCATACTCCATTTGGCCATATTGTTTCAAATATTAATATATATATCAATTAAGGCAAAAGAACCACCAGTCACTAACAAGAGCACAACTACAGGTGTTTCTTCTTGTTCTGACTTTGATGTACTAAAGGGCTGATAAGTAAGGCTCCTGGCTCAGGCTGAGGTGGTGTTCTTCTAAAATGATGACATCAGTTCTTCTCGTCCGATCCTCTGGGTGTTGTCTTTGATGGTCGTCCCGTCCGAGGTCTGAGATGATATTGATGTCCTGGCACAAATTCTTCTGTTTCAGGGGAAGAGGTTACTAGCACATTTCACCCTGAATTGGTGGAGGAGTTATTGTGTCCTCATTCTCATCGCGGGTAGAGATGTTGGGAGGCTTGGATCCACGTCTGGAGTCCTTGGCACTTCACAGCTTTAAAGTACCTGGTATGGTGCTTTTCCACTTTGGATCCAGCAGATGATCTTCTTTGATGTATCTTAATACGAATCCAGTCACTTGGTTCAATAGAGTGTCCTTCAGTGCTGGGCTGGTGCTGAGCCACCTCTATCTGTGAATAAAAAGTCTTCACACATCTCATTAGGGCCTTGCAGTAATTTTGAATTGTATCATCAAGCAGGTGTATATGTCTGGCTAGGTCTAGATTGGTGTCTCATTAATATCTCATGAGGGGTCAAGTCCTGTTACTTGATTTGCTGTGGATCTCATATCATGAGGGCTATGGGCAGTGCATCTAGCCATTTTAGTCTTGTCTCTGCACATATTCTAGCTAGTTTGCTTTTCAGTATTCTATTACCGGTATGTCTTTCTATAGCTCCCGGAGATTGTGGATGATATAGGCAATGGAAATGTTGCTGGACTTGTAATGTCCTGCACACTTCTCTTACCACCTGTCCAGTAAAATGTGATCTCCTGTCACTGTTTATGGAGCAAGGTATTCTGAATCTGGGGATCAATTATTTTAGCAAATTTTTTGCTTACTGTTGTGGTGTCAGCCTTCACGCAAGGGTATGCTTCAACCCATTTAGAATACATACAAATAACTACAAGAACATATTGATAGGAACAACACTTGGGCATTTCAATAAAATCAATTTGTATATTTACAAAAGGTCCCCAGGGTGTGGGGTGCATGCTCATTTTGGTTTTTTATTTTTTTTTATTATATTTTTTTACAGGCTTACCACTGTTATGAGCCTGGCATACCGCACATTGGGCACAGGACTGAGTTGCTGCAGATGTAAAATTTAATCCAAACCAATCTTTGTTAAACAATTCAATGATCCCCCCTTTGCTCACATGTGACAGTCTATGGAGCATGTGAGTAATTTAGGGAAAAGAACTCTGGGCATCACTAGGCGGCCGTCCGAATGATGCCATAGAGTCTTTAGAGAGAAAGCAATTTGCCAAATTCCCATGTCCCTCTCTCCCCCCCCCCCCATTTTCTGGGGTCAAATTCTGGATAGCAGCAAGATTTTGCAATTCAGGTATGACATTGCTATAAATAAATGCAGGAAAAATTTACCTTTTGAACTTAGGCTTGCCTGTCTTTTGCCAAGAAGTCGGGAGGGGTTAACAATAAAAATCTTTAGCAAGGCAAACCAAGCTTTAGAAAACTAACCAAATGCTACCTTTTAAAACACAACAAAGCCAAAAAATAAGGCACTTATGCAACCAAAGGTTTAAAAATACTGGGATGCCAAAACTATTAGCAATTAGAAGCTGCAATTTTAAAATGCAGTGGCAACTGTGATGGGATTCATAGATTATATAGAGTTGGAAGGGGCCTACAAGGCCATTGAGTCCAACCCCCCCACGCTCAGACAAGCTGAGCCAGATGAGCCACAAAGGGAGCACTTGTGTAACTTAAACTAGAACACTTTTCTTGAAAACCAGCCTAATAACAATAAAGTGAAACAGGAATTGCAATTCTTTTAGTATATTGGTGCTACTGTGCTATGTTGCACCCAAATACTATTTAACAAAAGTTTTCTGCTAGCTTGCCATAAAGCTACTAGCCAAGCATAAATTCTGAAATTAAACTGCCCAAATTAACCAAGGATGCCTTGTTGGTTTGCCTTTGGCAAAAAAACTAACTAAGCATGGATTGTGTTAAAGAGGGGAGGGGTAAAATTCAGGGAAGCCCACTCTAACAAAACTGGGCACTAAAACTTAAAGGCAAAACTTGAATGCAGCCACAAACACTCATGAGTGTTGCTGCCATTTTTAAAATATTTTGTTTGATTTTTTCTAGCAGCTATAACAAATATTTTTTTTCTTCTCATTTTGGGACTTCTCGCCTCTAGTTCAGATCTGAGGAAGTGTGTGCTTTGGTTAGGAGCGAGCACACTCTCTCTCTTCACTAAACACAGGACTGGTGGAGACTCCCAAAAGGCACCAAAACTTTGCTTATGCTCAGGAACTCTTTGCACAAAAAGCTCACAAACGTTTTTGTTATTGTTGTTTTTCTTTAACACAACACAGGGTTCTTTGAGTACTTCTTGGCATTCTTAGATCTTGTGTTTGGCTTCTAATCTATTAGGAATGTGATTAGCTAGTTTGTGTTTTTTCTTTTCTAGGCAACTGGGCGGAGCAGGCAGAGGTTTTACTTTAAAGGGACAGCTGCACTTACTGACTTTTTTCTTCTTCTTTTGCCTCTCTTTAGATCTAGTTGTTGGATTTGCAAGCTAATCAACTTATACATTCCTTTTTTCCCCCTTCTTATTTAGGATGTCCATGCAGTGGTTGGCATAATTGGTTAAATCTGCCAGGTTTGCAGTTTGCCATCCTACACATACTGTCTTCAGCTGCTCTCCTACTTTAGGTAACAGTCCTGCAACAAATGCTTTCTTGACAGTATGAGGGGCATTCTTTCTTGGCATCTCTTATTCTCAAAAATCTCAAAAATACTTCTTTTATTTACAGGTATTAATCTTGATCTAGTCAGTTTTAGGTTTTACTACTGTAGTAAGGGCATCTCTAGAATATTTCATTGCTGAAGCCTTCAATTTGTAGAACATTTAACTTCTTTGCTTTGACTCTGATTTTTCATAGAAGCGCATCAAGTAATTTCATTTGCATCTCTTATCAATTTAACAGGATCATTAAACTTTGGATCAGTTACTGGCCATTTCTTTTTTTTCTTTCTTTCTTAAGACTACTGTTGGCAGAACAAGTCTTAAGTAATTGATTTAAGTCTATCTAGGTAGGGATATAAATAATTGCAGTCTCAAATTCTTCCTTGAATTTGACTGGTTCTTCTCACAAGTTAGGAAATTATTTTACTATATTCCTTAAATCTCTTGGGTGTCTATGGGTCATGGACAGCCACTAGAGTCTTATCTCTTGCAGGTACCTCTTACTTAGTGGAGCCAGGGTGACTGACCCATAATTTGGGGTGACTAACAGTCTTTGAGAAGGAACAGAGCCAGGCAAGGTGGTTGCTTCTGGGTTCTTAATTTTTCTGGGCATCTAGTTCCTTCTGTTAACTGCTCTTTCTGGCTAGGCAGGGGTGGGTTAGGGTGAAGGAGTGGCCACTGGGGTAGTTTCAGCATCATCATGCGAAAACCTTCTACTTTCATCTTCATTTTGGGGTCTTTTCATGTAGGTAAGGATAATTATCTACAGGATCTTGCTTTTTCTTCCAAAAAATTTTTTTTTCTTCGCTAGCAATGGATATAAAGGAGCCAATGGTGGTGGTTGGCTGCAGGCCTGCTTAAATTTTAGTTGATCTTTTAATATATATATTTGAATCTTTCAAGCTTTTAAGCTTGGATTCATGTATGCATTTTGAAGCTTCTTCATACCAATTAAAATATACTTCCCATTGAGTCTGAGGTACCTTACTTCCTCATGACTCGAGCGCTCCCCTTAAGTGCACTATCCTGTCCAAGTCAAACTTTCTTCCCAGTGGGAACTGTTTACTAGGATCATCCTTTTGTCATGACATTCCATTTCTCGAGAAATTTACACACCTACCTATGGCCATAAGGTGTGTACCTATAACATGCTAGCATTCCCTTCGGGGGGATCTCCTTTGATCTTGCACCCCCTATTCCTCACACTCATACAGGACACTCATCCAGGGCAAACTTATTGAGGGATGTTCCTCATTTGAGTCTCAGACAGCGGCTCAACACCTTGATCGGCTCACTCAGTCTTTCAACTGCGGCACAATCCCTTTTTGTCGGCTCAGTCAGTCTTATGACTTCAAATGGGACTCATGAGTCTTGGAAACAGGAAAGGGATTTAGTTGCTCTACTGGGACACAGGGTTCCACTACATACTGGTTTAGTATGTGGTTTAAGTCCTGGTCCTGATCAGCAGATTCATGAACAGTCACACGTCACTGGGTCACGAGGTTCCACTGAGCCCACTTGCTTTTGAAACACTGCCGATCATTGGGTTTCCCCTCACGAACAGGTTCAGGGCGTCTTGACTCAGTTTAAGTCCCAGACCTGGTCAGCAACTTATACACACTCATCCGTGAGAATTTTAGGAAGATGTGCCTTTTCCGCACAGTAAAACCATGGGTACTGGGCAAATTGGGAAAAGGGAAAAGGGTCTGTCTGTTGGGGCACGAGGTTCAGCTTTCGTCTAGTCCCAGCCCTGGTCAACAGCTCATAAATCTAGCAATCATACTTTCACAGACATGCATACAATCCTATAGGAAATTTCTTTCGTCTCTAAAACCTCATGGACTCAAAGTTCAGATCGCGTTGGAAGGAAAGGATAGTCTGCTAGAAACAGAAGGACACACACCAAAAACCCAAAAGAGATTTCAAAAGGTCTCTTACCTGGGTTTTGGCGCCTGGGAGTTTAGTGGTGTTTCCCTGTTTCAGGCAGGTCCAGTCCCTTGAAGCGATCCGAGTCACGGCACCAAGATTGTTGTGGAAAAATGAACCACTGCGTTGTGTTTTGAAGAGGTTCTTAGAGAGGAAAGTTTATTAGTGAATTCACGGATGGCATCTGAGCACAGTCAGGAATGCCAACAAGAACACAAGGGAGACACTTCCATTTATACTGAATAATATCATGTAGAGGTCAGGTGACAATTGAGTCAGTACAGGAAACTGAGAGACAATTCAAAAGGAGACATTTAAACAAAAACAAAAGATCAGGTATTGCCCATCTTCAGCCATGCTAATCAGTCTTTCCCAAGGTGATAATCCCAAGGTGATACTGGCTCACAGTACTTTTAGCATAAGCAGGAAAGAGGGTTAGGCAAATCAATAGATGGGTGATTTGCCCCCAGGGTTGTTCTACAGAAGGTCAAGGAAAGGGTCTGACTCTTGACATGTCAGGACATGTTTCTGTAAGGTAGAAGGAAAGGTCTGACTTCCAGGCCTTTCTGTTTAAACTAAAGCCTGGACAAATTTTACTTCTACACTGGGTGTGATCTTTGGGTTGGTCAACAACACATAGTTAAATCATAGTGCAGGGTTTGCACATAACAACAAGCCACAACTCAACAACAGCCCATGATTCAATGTCAACCCATACCCAGTCCATACTCTGGCTTGTTATGTGTGAGCCAGGCCACTCTGAGACAGAGATTTTGCCTATATGCTGATGCTGTCTGCTGAAGAAGAGAGAGGTTGACCCTTGTGACTACATGCTGATGCTACCTGCCTGAAGAATAGGAACTGGCCATTGTTTCCTCCTCACGCCGATGCTGCCTTCCTGAAAAGAGGGACTGCTCCCCCATGTACCTTCGTGCTGATGTTTTCCACTGGGAGGAAAGAGAAATTGGCCTCCCAGACCAGCATAGGCTGACTGCCTTCAAGAGGGAGGTACACTTTGCACCCCCAGACCAGACAGGGGTATCTTAACTTTCTTCCTGCAGGCCAAACTGCAGGCTTTGTTAAATGCATTGGCATCTGTTCCCTGGTTTTGTGTGATAGCACCCACAAAGTCACAGTGTAGGGGTAGTTTAACCCTCCCTCCCCCATCACCACATTCCTGACATGCTGGTGCTTGCCTCAGGAAGGAAACTGCTTTGGCAGCAAACAGCAGCTTTCGGAAGGTGGGGGTTGTTGTGTCAGGAATGTGGCAAGGGGGGAAGAGTTAGAGCACTCCCCGGCCCACAGCATGGGTCCCACCCAGATTGGGGGCCTCGTGGCTGCTATTAAACAGAACAGAAACTAATGTGAAGACACGCTTAACCAAACCTGCAGTTTGGCCCTTGGTCTCCTGTCCTGTCAAATGCCAGTTTCACCTCTCCTCAGGCAGGCCCCACTGTCCTCCAAGAGTTTTTAGAACACAGGCTGGCTGCCCTCTCCAATCCTTGTTGGCTCCCTGTGGTAGTATATCTGCTTGCTATGTCCACCTGTTTCCTGCCAGTCCTTTCTATAATCATTAGGCTGAGTGCATGAGTGAGTAAGGGCACAATCCTATGCCCATTTGGACAGAAAAAAGCCCTACAACTCCCAGCATTCCCCAGCGAGCATGGCTGGCTGGGGAATGCTGGGAGTTGCAGGACTTTTTTTCTGTCTAAACATGCATAGGATTGTGCCCTAAATGTGTTTGTATGTCTGTGTGTGAATGCATTTTTTATGTATGTGCTTTTTTGTTTGAGCATAAGAGGGGGCAAGCGGGACACCAGCCCTGGCCCCACCCACCATCTCAAGCCCCACCCACTGGCATCCAGCCCCTTCCCACCCACTCACAAGGGCAAAAAGTTGTCCACCCTTGCTCGAACATATGGGAGACACTGAAGAGTTAGCTGCCACCGTTCGGGGATGAAAAAGCATCAGCCAACCAACTTGAGAGGGGTTGTTGTTATTCCCGCAGAGAACAATGGAAAACCAAAACTAAATTAAAACCTAGAATGAAACTATAACTATAATGTTACTTTGCGCTCACTCCTAATCCCACGCATTCCCTGATTAACAGCATAACATTTGAAGTGGCCTTTGCATGGCTGCTCCACTGGAACTTAACCTCCATCATCATCATCATCATCATCATCATCATCATCATCATCATCATCATCATCATCTTATTATTATTATTTTGTAGTGTGGCTAGCAAGTTGCCCCAGCTGAACAATTACACTGACTTGCAGCTTTACTTTTTAAGTGCACATGCATTCCTGGAGCTGTGGTTTCTGCGAACGGCTTAGAAAACAGAGGAATGGGCAGGGTGGGGAGGAGTCTGGTGATCACCACCATCTGAAATCCTCCTTTTCTGCCAGCATAGTACTCCGCCTTGTAACTGCAGGGGAATGGAAGTTAGAATAACCCACCCTCAGATGAGCCGCTGCTGCTCCGTTGTGAGTTACTGACCTGGGTGTGCCTCCTGATGGAAGGCAAGCTGAAAACAATAGCTCATACAGAGACGCAAGTGGCAGTCTCTTCTTGGGCCAGGTACGTTGGTCTTCTGAAACCAGTTAACTGTTTGTTTAGTTTATTTCTCCCAACGCACAGTTTGGAAACTACTCCCATAAGTAATAGATAGCCGATGTGGTATCCATGTGGAGCAGGAGTGGAGAATCTTTAGCCCTCCAGATGATACAGCTCATATCAGCTCCAGACAACATGGCCAGTGGTTAGGGATGATGGGAGTTGAAGTCCAACAACATCTGGAGGGGGACAAGTTCCCCAGCACTGGGTTACAATGCTGGACTAGGACTGGGGAGACCCAGGTTCAAATCCTCAGTCAGCTATGAAGCTCACTGGCTTACTTTGGGACACAAACTGTCTCTCAGTCTAGCATACCTCACAGGATTGTTGTGAGGATAAAATGAAGGGGAGAGATCTATATATGTCACCTTGAGCCCGTTGGAGAAAAAGTAGGATATAAATGTAATAAATAAATAAGTAAAATCAAAGAGTGATCAGGCATAGCAGAACAGTGGGATCTCGGTGTAATATCACTGGAATATCTGTGAACATTCAAGCTACAGGGAAGGCATCTGCTCACACAAATATTTTGTGTGCAACAGGCTTGTATGTCTATTTGACACTCTAATCACCTGCCTTCCGTTCTCACTTTTTCTGCCCAAGTGTATAACCATAATTTAGTAAATAATCTCTATTTCACGGCCCGTATCATTGGAAGACTTTTATGTGCTGTAGTGAGGCGAGGAGGAAATTTGCCATTTGAACATTATTAAAGGGCCTCTTGACAGATAATTGGATGCTGGAATAGCCCTGGGCTTGACCTCATCAAGAAAGCCATTTGCTCTCCATCAGCATCTTGGTAAACCTTTATAATAATCACAGCAGGCTGGAAAGAGAGCAGCAAAGAATTAACCCTTTGAAAGCTGGCCTTTTAAAAAAAATTACCAGTCAATTGAATAGTTAACAGACTGGAGCAATGTGTCTGCCAGAAAATGAATGGGTAGCAATTCACTGCAACAGTTGCCTATTCCTTTCCAGGAAGCTTAAGGTCTATTATTTTCATGTGTATAATAATTGTGCTTCCCTCCTTTGGACACAGATGTTTTTAAATGTGTAGGGCTTTGGAGGAAGTATCTCAAATTTTTGTCAATATAAATTTAATTGTACTGAATATCATTCCAATATGTATTCTAATGGAAATCCATTTAAAACCATGTCTACAAATATGGGGAGAATATTTTTTAAAAGTCAGTATCTCTTAAAACTGAGATTTTCAGAGTTTCAGAGTCCACCACCATCCCCCAATGAGCCAGTCCACATGATCAAAATAAGCCACCATGGCTTATTTAAATCGCTGTGTGTGCAGGGCGTGACTTGTGTTGTCCAAACCTGGGCGGCATGGTTTGTTGGAGAGGGAACAACCCCCGAATAACCCTACAACCAGCCCATGGGTTATTGGAGGATTGTTTCCCCCTCCAACAAGCCATGCTGCCCAGGTTCGAGGACACAATAAGCTCACCCAGGCAATGATTATGGAAATCGCACCTGGCATGCACCGTGATTTAAATAAGCCACTGTGGCTTAAATAATCAAAATAACGCCAAAATAAAGCCACAATCGTCACCATCATAATTTTGATCATGTGAACCAGGTCAGTGTGTGCAAAGCTGTGTCTTTGGTTCCTCTGGGAATTTGATTAGAATCTGTCCCAGCCTCCCCCCCCCCATGCTAGTTGGGGATAATGGGCCTTGTAGTGCAACACATCTGGGGAGTAATAGTTTGGGAAGGCTGATCTATATATTAATGCAATAGCCAGTTCCCAACTTTCTCCCTCTTTTTCACACACACTTGGAAGCCCACAATCGTATCACACCAAAATGGAGAGCTAGAATTGGAAAAATTACCTTGGTTCAGAATACAGACACAAGAGTCTGTAAATCACGGTGCATGCCAGGTGCGATTTCCATAATCATTGCCTGGGTGAGCTTATTGTGTCCTCGAACCTGGGCAGCATGGCTTGTTGGAGGGGGAAACAATCCTCCAGTAACCCATGGGCTGGTTGTAGGGTTATTCGGGGGTTGTTCCCTCTCCAACAAACCATGCCGCCCAGGTTTGGACAACACAAGTCACACCCTGCACACACAGCGATTTAAATAAGCCATGGTGGCTTATTTTGATCATGTAGACTGGCTCATTGGGGGGATGGTGGTGGACTCTGAAACTCTGAAAATCTCAGTTTTAAGAGATACTGACTTTTAAAAAATCCTTTTATCCAAGGCTGGCCACATGGAGCATATATTCCCAATTTTACAACATCTTCATTGGCTTCTAGTTGGATTCCTGGCCCAAATGCTGTTTTTTACCACTAAAGTTCCAGTCTGCCTCTCAAATACATTACCACTTTCCCATATGGAAATTACCACATATTAAGATCTTCTTTGAGGCCCTCCACCATCTGAAGTACAGTGGGTGGCTATTTGGGACAGGGCCTTCCCAGCAGTGACACCAAGATTGTGGACCTGCCTCCACAGTCTGTCCCATCTCTATTCTTCTGATGGCAGGCAGGACTGTCTTCTTTCAGAGAGCTTTTGGGGCTGCTTGATTTGTTGATAGGACTTCCTGTCTAATGATAACATTGGGTTTCTGCTGCATTATTCACTGTGACTATAGTTTAACTTATGTTAAATAGGTTTTTAAAATAACTTTATAGCATTTGATTCAATGGACATTGTGTTAGCTGCCTTGTGGATTTTTAATTGAAAGGAAGAATACAAATGTTTTATTCAGTCAATAAACAATGTGCAGATGAAGGCATGGGGCTATCTAGACAAGTGGCAGGACCTTATTGATTTCTGAGAGAGAAAGTAAACAGAATGCAATCTAGGACATAGGTGGAAGAAGGACAAATTTGGCCCTCATTTCAGATGCTGGATTCTGCAGGATCAAAGCAATGCCCCAGTGATGCCCTTCAGTGCACCCCTTTCCCTTATAAACCAGTGGTTTCCAGTCAGGGCTTTTTTTCTGGTGGAACTCACCGGAACTGAGTTCCAGCACCTTTTCTTCTATTAATTGCATTACAATTTAATCGCCATCTACTCCCGAGGAAATGTAATCCAAGAGTTCCGGTACCTTTTTCTCTAGAAAAAAAGCACTGCTTCCAGTTATCCCTTAAAAACAACATTTCGTTGGGAGCAGAATCTGGCCTCCCCCTTTGATACTGTGTTGCCAGCCTTTGGGTACAACATTCAGGGGGTAGGGATGTGTGCCTACACATAGGGATGCATCGTTCTCCCTCCGCAGCAGTCCTTGCAATGTATAGACTCCTGGGGGTCTCCAGTGTGATGCCTGTGGGCACCAATTTGCCCACAGACACCACTCTTGGTGCCCACCAGGTCCTGATTTTTATTTTATTTAAGTTTTTAATTAAAAACTTTTTTTTAAAGTGGGAGGCTGGCATGCTGCAAAGCGAAATGCCACTCTCGAGTGCCATCTTTATTTTGGTTCAAAGGAGTGGTTTTGTGTTATGGTGCTCAGAACCCATCTGTGCCTCATACTTTGGTTCTTCGAAAAGTTACTTTTATTTTGGTCTCACCCAGTGCTTTTTTTCTGGAGAAAAAGGTACCGGAACTCTTGGATTACATTTCCTTGGGAGTAGATGGCGATTAAATTGTAATGCAATTAATAGAAGAAAAGGTGCTGGAACTCAGTTCCGGTGAGTTCCACCAGAAAAAAAGCCCTGGTCTCACCTGTTCGCCTACTGGGAAATGAGGGTTTTGCGACTGGCCATGCCCTCCATGGCAGCCATTTTATGAATGGGCAAGCCTCCACTATGGCAGCCATTTTGTGAGAGTGTCCATGGCACCCTCTCAGAATTCCAAATGTGACCACCAAACCAAAGAGATTGAGGACCCCTGGTATAGACCCTCTCTCCTCCATCACTCTACCCATTCTAATGAAAGGCATTTGACTAGTCTCTGTACATCTGTCCTGTATCAGGAGGGAGCAGCTGTTATGTTTGAGATGTGTTGTGGCTACTACAACAGTGCATCAAAATCTCACACTTGCAAATTCATTCTGTGTGTGTATTAAGAAACTGTTAAGACACCCTTCTGAAGCCTGTCAGTCTCGCAAAAACAATTATTGGGCAAAAAGAATTATTGGGAGAGTTCTCTCGCAGGAATGGAATTCTAAAACACTAAAAACGCTAGAAGTCCCTTAAGGCCATGCATCCTCGCCAACAACAGACTAGACTTCAAATTGAATAGGTCAGCCACAAGGAATCAACATCCCTCCAGGAGGTGAGCATGACAGGAAGGCCTTCAGAACACTCTAAACAGAATGGAACAGAGCAGCAGAGCGGTTGGCTAATTTGGAAAATGCAGCCTTCCTAAATGCTGCATTCATTAACTGTGATTCATGTGACAGTTTTGAAAAGAAAAGAAAAGGAAGATGGGAGTGGGTGTGGTTTGGGGGGGGGTTGGTATCTCATATGAAAATCAGCCTTCAAGGATTTCAGAGCATGTGATAAATTACAAGGCCAGAACATTGTGTGCAACATTGATTGAGGGGAATGACTTTTTTATGCAGCAGTTGCTCTGTGTAGCATTAACTAGTAGCCTATGACATTTATAAAATTCCCTCTTTCTTCTACATAACCTCAGAATGTTAAAAAAAATTAACTAAAGATTTCAACAGTGTTTTGTCCCTGAAATGGAATTTCAAAAGTTTCTGTGTTTAATAAAACAGAGAGAAGACTTTGAATTGAAAATGGGCAGTCAACTGTGTGTATTTAAAACAACAACAACTTACAGGCAATGTTCAATCTAACACACTTAGGTTTGACTACAGATCAAATTTTGGGAAGGTTGACCATAAAAAGCCGATTGAGCTGTCACAGTTAACCATGGCTTGCTTTGTTCACATGTAGGGAAATACCTGCTTGGTCCCTTATTACCAGGAAAACTTTACACAGGGGAATATCTTCTTTGTTTCTGTGTTCTTGGCCTTCTGTGGCATTTCCTGCCCAGTGCTGCAGGAGTGACTGTGTTAGTTCTTGGCCTGGGTTTCTGGCACCAGCACAATGGGAGACCAGTAGCACCCACCTCCCACCCCAGTCTGACAACAGAACTGCCGCTACTGGGATTGGATCATGATCCTGAAGTCCTTTGTTAAAACCTCTTCCATTATTTACTTAGATTGATAGATATTTTTTTTAAAAAAAAGGCAGCTGCATTGGTCCAAAGAAAAACTCTGAAATCCATAATTGGGCAATACCGGTATTTGGACCAACCAAAATATATCAAAATAGTGAGCAAGCTTTCAAGTTCTCCAGAAGATTGATAGAACACTTACCCTCAGGCCTAATTATAATATATTGTGTTTTCATTTTGACATGAGAGAGGACAAAACCCAAAGAAACTGAGCTTTTTGCTAAACATTCTATAAACCTTCCAAAAACACCCAGAGCCTTTTGTAGCTACCTGTGGTAGAGCACTCCCTCTGTGTGGGCAGGAAGTTGCCTCTTAGCAGTTCTTGTTCCTCTTACCTGTAGATGGGCTGTGCATGTGTGGAGATTTTGTAGGAGCACTGAACAACCACAGAACATGGTAGTGGGTGTAGAAGAGAATTCACCTTCCAAAGAAGGTCAACATGTGTGTTTTTCCAAGACTAAATAAGTTGCTATTCCCTAAGGTAGAGTAAATAGTTAAGGCATGATTTATTTCCTCTCTCACAACAAAGGTGTGCAGAAGGGGAGCATTCTTTGGGCTTTTCACAATATGAGTGCAAATCCATTATTTGGAATGGTGCTTATGTGCCACTAAAAAAAACAAGAAATATATATGTTGAATTACTCTTATGCATTTAAAGAACTTTGAAGGAAGTTTTGAAGGTGAAAACGTCTGGGACTGTCTTAATAGCTCAGAAAAAAGGCGAGTAAGGGGAGAGATGATAGAGGTGTACAAAATTATTCATGGTGTGGAGAAAATATCTCCCTCTCTCCTAATACGAGAACCCGGGATCTTCCAATGAAGCTGAATGGTGGGAGACAGGACAGATAAAAGGAAGTACTTCTTCACACAGTGCATGGTTAAACTATGGGATTTGTTACTGCAACGTGTAGTGATAGCCACCAACATGGATGGCTTTAAAAGGGGATTAGACAGATGCATAGAGGACAAAGCTATCAGTCGCTTTTAGACATGATGACTATATGTTACCTCCAGTATCAGAGGCAGCATGTCTTTATGCCAGTTACCGGTGAACATGAACAGGGGGGTGCTGTCTCACTCATGTTTTGTGTGTGGGTATGCTAATCGTCCACTGCATGGACAGAATGCTGGACTAGATAGAGCAGTGATGGCGAACCTATGGCATGCGTGCCACAGCTGGCATGCAGGGACCTCTCTGTGGGCACTCGAGCCATTGGTCGCCAGATCGCGAAAAGACTGTCCCCTTCTGCATTCAGTGTCGGGTTTCCATAGTAACTCCTCTCCACTCATTCCTCGCTGGCCTCCACAGACAGGCACACTCCAACATCTCCACCCCCAGAAGCGGACTGCGCAGGCACCCAGCCCTCCTTCTAACTGAACAGACAGCTCAGAAGCACAGCGCACGCCCGAATCTTTGCGCGCCCGGTGAAGAGCCATGCCCTGAGACAGAGCGGGGCGCGATTAGCTAGTGCCCCCTCCTCCTTCCTGCCAAATTTAAGGCACTTTGAAATAAATAAGTTGGTTTTGTGTTGCAGTTTGGGCACTCGGGCTCAAAAAGGTTCGCCATCACTGAGATAGAGCATTGGTCTGATCCAGTAGGGCTCTTCTTATATTCTTAAGTTTAACTGTAATAGCTCTCCATAAAGAACTCTGAGAACTGACACTTTGGGTGAGTACTAAGAATTCTACTTCAGTCCCTTGCTGATAGGTCTCTCCATTTCTACTCTCAAGACACTTTCAGCAGTGCTTCCCTCTGCTTCCCTCCCCTGCATGCCTTTGATCACATATTGCAAGAAGAGGCAGAGTCCATCTAGCAAGTGTCAGCCTTGCTTACTACCCAGCAAGTAGTATCTAGAGGCACACTGCACCCTGTGGACGTGGAAGCTTGATTTAGATGTCAGGGCTACAATGACCTCCATGAAATTGTCTCCACTTTCAAGCCATCTCAAACTCAGTCAGTGGCCATCACTGCATCTTGTAGCAGTAAAATCCATAAGCTGAAGTATGTCCACTCTGCTACTGCCAATCTACTGCCAGATGACCCTGAAGTTGATCTTTATGGGTGGGGGCTGGAAATTCTCATCTCAGCATCTATTTCATCCACACTATTTGTACTTTTTACTATTCATTCAATTTGTTGCAGGGAATGTGTGGCCCTCCAGATGTTGTTGGACTAAAACTCCCATCATCCCTGACCATTGGCCATGCTGACAGGGGCTGATGGGAGTTGGAGGCTGTAGCTCAGTAGCAGAGCACATGCTTTGCATACAGAAGGTCCTGAGTTCAATTTCCAGGATCTCTAGGTGGGGATAGGAAAGAATCCTGCCTGAAACCTTGGAGAGTCATTGTTGCCAGTCAGTGTTGACTATACTGGGCTAGATGGACCTTTGGCCTGACTTGGTATAAGGCAGCTTCCTGTGCTCCTAACATCTAGAGGGCCACTGGTTCCCCACCCCTGCTTAACCTTTCCTCATAGGGAAGATGCTCCAACCTGCTGATCATTTTGGTTGTCCTTTTTTGCACGTTTTCCAGCTCCACAATGTCATTTTTTAAAATGGGCCGACCAGAATTGTAGACAGTATTCTATCTGCACCTAAAGGTTCATATAAAAAGCATTATGATGGTGGCTTCCCCCCACCCCCCGTCTCTTTCTTAGCAACCGCTAACATGGAATTTGCCTCTTTCATAGCTGCTGTAGACATTTCCATCAAGCAGCCATACCCTCCTCTGCACTGTCCCACCCTTCCTCCAAGGAGCTCAGGATGGCATACATGGTTCCCCACCCATTTTCTCCTCTCAACAACCCTGTGAAGTAGTTAGGCTGAGAGAAAGTGTGAATGGGTGAAGGTTACTCAGTGACTGGGTCCAATCATCACTGCATGGTTTAAGCCATGGTGGGTTGTGGTGTGTGCCGGCTGCCCTTTTGAATATTCAAGCTGCAGTGGGCAGTGTTGTGTGAACCAAGTTGCGGTGGGCTGCGGCAATCATGTGAACAGGCCCAGTGAGTTTCATGGTCGAGTGAGGTTTTGAACTTGAGTCTCTTCAGTCCTAGCCCAACACTGTAACCATTACGCCATTCATGTTTCTGCTACTTACCCTTATATGTCTCCACTAGGAATGTCAAGAGAAATCTGCAACGGACTCAAATTAGTTTGAATTTCTACTGCAGGCCGGCTTTTCCCAAGTTGCATGGATTCCGTGGAGTTGCGGACCTTTTTTTATTTTCCGAATTTTTGTGCAAATTTAGTCGCAGAAAAATATGAATTTTTTTTAAAGAAACACCAACCAAAAATACACATTTCCCCTATATGCTAAAGTGTGAAAATATGCATGGGGGGGTTGTGCACTTTTGGGACTGCTGATTTGCACAAGTATGCGTTTGCGCAAATGTGTACGAATGCATTTGCGCAAAATCCGATTCCGTCCATGAGCAGACAATGGGGGAAAAGGCACCTGAAAATCCATGAAACAGAGACGGAACGGATTTTACAATGTCTGTTTATCCCGTCTCCACTGTCTTGCACCTTCCCATGTGTCTTCTTTTCCTTCACTTTCTCTACCTGCTCATCATCTTCACCCATCTGCCACCACTCTTTTTTAAAGTGCCCTATTTATTTAATTATTTATTTAATATAATTTCTAATCTGCTCATCATAAAACAGTGTCTAATCAGTTTAGAACAGTAAAACCGCAATAAACTAAAAAAAATGAGATGACATACAATGTGTACACTGTGCACCTATTGTGTGCGTTCCCCTTAGCTTCCGCTTATCACTGGAATGCATTTTCCAGCTTCAGCATCTGACATCCTCTTTGGGAAGGATTTAATGTCTCCTCAGGCCTTCCCCATATGATTTGCTACTTCTGCTTTTCCTTTTCTTTCCTTGTGTGTTGTGTCTTCTGAGACTGTAAGCCTGTAGGTAATCTGTGTAAAGTGCCTAATGCCTTTTTAGGTGCTTAATAAATTATATAGTAATATAGTTCCCCAAACTCCTTATCTGATACCCAGGAGATGTGAAACTAGTTTAAGTGTATGGTTTATATATACCCCTTTCCTCCATTTATCTTTATGATCTGTTGTATATCTCTGTATACATCTGTAATACTAAAATATCTGGATTCATCATTCATGTAAGTCTCACCTAGGTTGTGTTCCATCCATTCTTATTTTCATAGAATCATAGACAACCTTGTAGGATCCATTCCAGCCCCCTGAACAATGCAGGCGCTAGAGCAAGGGTGGGCAACTTGTGGCCCTCCAGCTGCTTTGGTGTCCAACTCCCATCAGCCCTAGCCAGCATAGCCCAAGGTGAGGGATCATGGGAGTTGCAGGCCAAAACATCTGGAGAGCCATAAGTGGCCCACCTCTGTACTAGATCATCCTCAACAGATGGCTGACCAGCCTCTACTTGAAGACCTCCAGCAAGGGAGAGCTTTCAGAAGAAATGGAAATACAAAGTGGCCACTCTCAGAGGAGAGGAAACCCTAGGAATGCTTCTGTAAATATATCGTCCAGCACTAAACATGCCTCTCTTTCTCTCTCTCTCTCTTTCTCTGTGTCTTGCAGTTCTGCTAAGCCAATCCTCACTAGAATGAGCACAAAACAAAACCGAGTAACAGCTTTTGTACATCAACATTAAACGAGAAGAAGCTTGGGAAGGAAGCCTGTGATGAAGGAGAATGTTGACAAGTGTAAAAAAAATATATGTCTGATTGCCAAGAGCTGCCTTCTAAACATAGATCAGCCAGACGTACAAGTGGTTCTCTGGAGAGAGACTCAATCATGGATTTGCCCACCAGCTCATTAGAAACTGTCGCCGAATGCAACATTCAGAAGGCATGCATGAAAAGTCACATAAGGGGAATAAATTTAAAAGGGGGTGTAGTTGTCACTAGATAAACATATTAATATACATGCATCAAGGAGGTTTGTACACTTTTCTAATTATTTGACTGAAAAGCAGAATACTTTAAAAGAAAATATTTCAGAGGGCAGAGGCAGTTAACACAGAGAATTCCTGTTCTGGTGGCCAGGAAGCAGATAGGACATCACCTTCAGCTGAGCATCTTTATGAACAAGACTCTCTTGTTTCATGCTACAGAGGAAATGGTGTGCCTTTTAACCTGCCATTTCTGCACGCCTCATTTGGCCTTCATGGTACAGAAGTTAGAAACACAACGCCACTCAGTTTCTCTTGCCTACATGTTCTGTTTACTCTGTCTGTAGCAAATGTACAATGCAGTGGCTGTTTCTGACTTGATTTCTCATTCTGCAAAGGTGAATGTGTTGTAAGATTGGTGGTACCCAAACTGGTGTATTAGAATGCAAAATCTCATTAAGGAAGAGGGTATTTTTAAAAACTGTGGAATGATGGATACCCCAACTCTGTTCATAGTTTTTCCACAGGCAGCTCCAGAGCAGGGAAAATCTTCTGCCCAAAAATTTCTATGTAGCATGTTTTCATTCCCCTCTCCTTGTCTTCCCACCACACTAGAGAGGCTCAGAGTCTAGGAGAGGAGTGGAGAACTCTTTTTCAGTCAAGGTCATATTTCCTTTGTGGTAATCTGTTGGGGGGGGGCACATGCTGGCAGTGGGCAGGGAATAAACTCATAATGGGTGGGGGGCAGAGCCAAAAGTGGGTGGGGCCACCCATTCCTCTCTTTCTAGCAACCCTCTTCCCCCCCCCACACACACACACCTTCTTCCTTCCTGATCAATAGGCTGCCAGGAGAGGGACAGACCACTCTTGCCAGGGGTCTGAGCTGATTGCAAGGAAAGTGCTTTTGAAATCAAGCTGAAGGCCTCATGAAATTAGGCTGAGCGACACAGCTTGCCCTCTCCTAGCCTAGGATAAAAGAAGCCCTGGGATCGTGGTGACAATGGCACGGTCAAACTTTTTGGTGCCTGTGGCAGAAAATCCAAAAGTGTTGATGCTGTGGTTAAAAATAAAATATTTAAATAGTGGACAATGTGCCAGTCTTTAATGACACCTAAAATCTGCCTCCGAAAGCAGCTACCTCACTCTGCCTTGTGTTGAGTCAGCCCTGGTTGGCAATGGGGTGAGGGTTGCTGAAGAGCTGACGGGTTACATGCTTGACTTAATGTTTTGCAAAGGCTAAACAACCTGAAATGTTTGGGAGCCACTGCTGTAAGGGATACCACTTTGGAAAACATAACACGATAGGTTCATGAGCAATGTGGAGTGTGTCTTGGCATCTGAAATGTAATCATATACCGCTGCTGTGAAATTTTGCAGTTCTCTTGTTCTGTGAGTAGTAAAATGAATGTTCTTAACAAATACCAATGCAGAGATTCCTGAGTAGATTCAGAGGTCCAGCATAATTACTCCAACTAGCACAAAGTAGAAAGCAAACAGAGCTAACTCTGGGCGGCTCCATTTTTGTTGTTATCCGATGGGGCAGGAGGTGCATTAGCTATAGTTATTCTGGCTCAGTTGCAACATTTGCTGCTCTTAAGGCTTCAAGTCACATCCATTCATTCTGGATCTGGAAATCAGTCTGAATGTGATGAATACATATGAGATAGAAGTGATTCTGTAGTAGGTGGCTGTCGTTTATGCTCGGTGACGTAGAATTAGCTTCAGCAGATTTTGAAGCTCCATTGTAATAGCAAAGGCTTTTCCGATAAACAAACTAGGTTTTCCATTTTTTAATAAATCTATAGAAAGCAGTTTGTGTTTTAAAAATCCTTACCTCTCTGCTTGAAATGCCTGTGGACATGCTCTCGATGTATAAATAAGGGTAATTTTAAGTAAATTACTTCCTTTTTCTCTAGGTGCTGATGTAGCCCCCAGCACTGTAGTATTCCGGTGCTGTACACTGTTCGCCAGAGGAAGTTACTGATAACATTGTTATTCAACATAAATAGATATCCATGACATCTTTCCACTGTTGAGCTGTAGAATGTGATTCCCTTCTGAGGTTACAAGGACAAAATGACTCATCAAGGGCTTGAACCAAAGTCAATGGAATTATAGTGAAATGGCATTCTTCTTGAATAGCCTGGAGGAAATCCTAAATGTCCAGACAAGCCAAGATTTGGTTAAACAGGAGTGGTATATTTACAGATAAGCATGTACACCTGTGACTACAGTGGGGGTACCCAGTAAATCTAAACAGATATACCAAGATTATATTATAAGGGCAGAAGTGCACATTGTAAGAAATATGGGGTTGCTGCCAAAAATATCAGCCTCATATTGAGTCCTGTCGAGAGTAGCACAACTTACCCCATATCCTGTGTCGTTGCACTGTTCCCGTAGTGATGGCAACCCATTAATAGAACAGGGGGATGAGGAAAAAAACTCATAATCATAAGCTAGATCCAGATTTAGTCATACTTAGGGTACACCCAGTGATATCAATGGGAATTTACTTCAGCTCCATTGATTTCAATGGGTTTACCCAAACTATGACTAAACCTGGATCCAATCCAATGATTTTAGGACATAAGATGCTGACCAAGACATTATAGAGGAGAAAGGGGGAATTTTCATTGGCAGCTCATGTTTCTTATCATGAATAGTTCCACCATCACACTATCAAATCATCAAGAAGAACAGGCAATGTACCAAGAAGGTCAACTTAGTGGCTTCATTACATCATGGTCGGTCAAGGCCAGCCAATCTTGAACCAGAAGCCACCCTGTCCTCCATATCAGCATCTGCTGCAAAGGAGAACTTGGGGAGGGGGGGGGATGAGAATAGATGCTCTTCTTTCATTAGCTCCACATTTGGCTCCACTCCTTGCTTCCCGTTGGTCCCTGGCAACTCTTGCTAAGGATGAGACCGGTCTACCATTGGCCTCCTCCTGTTCACTTCCTGTATCCACGACATGCTGTTTTCCTAGCTGCCCTAGCCCTGCAAAGTTTCTTCTCTTGTGTATGCTCTTCTCTGGATCTGCTTCTTCCTCAGCCTCCCTCCCATCTCTGCTTTGGTCTTAGCCTTCCATAGGTGAATTATCCAGCATTAGCCATTGACCTTCTGACAGCTTCCTCAGCAACACTAATTATTCCTCAAAGGTACCACTTTGGGTATATTCCAAAACTCCTCTACCCCAAGCCTATCAGGACTCACCATATCCCATTACCTGGTCTTGACAAAATTGTCCATAGCTCAGTTTGTTGACACCAAAATGGTGGTGTGATCCTCCAGGTCATGTAAGCAAAGCTTGTTCAACCTCTTTAGCAGAAGTCCACACCTCTTGACATCCTATGTCTCGCTGTGGCCCAGTAGTGTTGATGCAAAAACCTTTCAAACTGATGTGGATGTTTCCATTACCATTTGTGTGTAGATATATGTGTGTGTGTGTATATATATGTATATATATATATATATATAAAGGAAGCAAACCATTTTAAGTGCATACATCATTAAATGTAAGTAGAAGTATGTTTTTAACCTCTTAAAATGTGAGCGCTTTCCCCATCCCATCCCATTGTAACATGTCAAAAATGTGTGGTTTGAGTTTGTTTTTGTTTAGTTTTTTAACGGAAAAGGTCAACACATTGTAAAGGAAACTGCTGGAATACCTGACTTTCTGAAGAAAAACAGAACAATAATTTTTGTTACCGTACTTTAAAGTATGCTTGTTATTAAAGTACCTAATAAAGGTCAATAATGAATTTTTGTAGCATACTAGAATAAAGTGTGCTAGTGCCTTTCTCCAGTCCCTTCAGGAAGTGGCTGGGTTTTGTTTGTTTTTTTCTTTCTCTCTCTTTCTCATTCTCCCTCCATTTGTTTTGGCTTCCCCCAGTCTCTCTTCTTTTGACTTTCCCAAAATGAAGATGTACACTGGTGTATCTTATATTTAAAGTACCAAATAAGTTTAAGGGAATTGCACTGGCAGTGGAGTCTCTCTGCAAATATTACATTGAATGATTGTGACTCTGGACAATAGCTCTGAGTTCTTGAGTTGCTGCAAAAGACCAGTCAGCCTGACATCAATACCTGGGAAGATTCTAGAGCAGATTATAAACACTCAGTCTGTAGGCACCTTCACACTAACGCAGTGATCACTGGAAGCCAGCATGGATTTATCAAGAACAAATCCTGCCAGACTAAACTTATTTCATTTTTCAATCGGGGAACTTCCATAGTAAATCATGGAAATGCTACAGACATAATATATCTTGACTTCAGCAAGGCCTTTTGACAAAGGGTGCATTCACACATCACCCTGACCCACCCTGGCAATAAGCCATGGTGGGTTGGTTGTTGTGATGAGAACAACACATGGTGCACCCAACAGATGATCAGGTTCACCATGGGTTGTTGGCCCCCTCCTCCCGCCTTGATCCTCCTGGGCGTATCCCAGGGGACTCTGCAGCAGGACCGACTTGCCTGCTCCCCCCCCCCGCCGCTGCTGCAATCACAAGCCCTTTTGGGTTGTCACAGCTTTTTTGCCCCTTTAACCTTTTGGGGGGGGTAGAGGGGGATCGTGAAGGTTTTTCTTTCCTTTGGTTTCTCTTGACAGCTGTCAAAAGGCAAGCTGTCAAGGGAAAGCAAAGACATAAGTGAGCTTTGCCCACAAAAAGGGGCTGGTGTGATTTACACCCCCTTTTCAGCAAGATCCTCATCCTTTTCTTTTTTGCTCTGACTGTTCTCTGGGTGATGTATGTTTGCACTTTTCCCTGAGACTCTAGCTACATGGGAAAGCACAAAAGTGCATCTCACCGAAAAGGAACTTTGACAGCTAGCTGTCAGAACTCTGGGTCCCCTTTAAAGGGGAGTTTTTACAGGGCAATGACAGGGACATATAGCTGCATATGTCCCTGTCAAAAACACCCATTGCTCTATCAAAAGCTCCTTTTAAAGGGGACCCAGAATTTTGCTTTCCCCTGACAACTCGCCTTTTGATAGCTGTCAATAGAAACCAAAGGAAAGAAAAACCCTATTTGGAGCCACTTTGGATTGGCAGCAGCTACCCCGCAGGACATTGGCCCAGCCAAGGCTTCAAATTTACACACACAGAGAACTGAGCACCTCTGCAGTTGCGCAAGTGTGGCTAAAAAATTTTTAAAAACTAGAACGAACATATTTGCGCACATTAAAAATTGTTTACCAGCCACTGGACAGCCCCTCCAATGTGCTGCTTGGCTGTCAAAATGGGGATCATGAAAGTCAGCTGTCAAGCAGGCTTTCATGATCTTTTTGGGGGGGGAGGAAAGGTAAAGGGCAAAAAAGCCACAGCAAGCTGAAAGCAGCTCGCAATCGTGGCAGAGGACACCCAGCCAGTGCCAGTCACCCCGAAGTGCTGCTCGGGCACTTGTGGGGCGGCTGGGACTGGTGGGTGCCCAGGCAAGCTTGGCAAGAGCTGCAAGGGGTTTCTGCTGCTCTTGCCCAGTGGCTTGCTAGCCGCTTCCTGGTACCCACAATGGGGTCGGTCACCCAGGTTCGGATGACATGACAACCCATTGTGCATACAGCCCCTAGAATAGCCCATGGGCTGTCAGGGTGGCTTGTTGCCCATGAACAAGCCATCCTGAGGGAAATGGTCCAGGTTTGCACAACACGACTACCCACCACGACTTGTCACCCACGATGGGTTGTCGTGTCATGCAAACCCAGTCACAGTGTCCCCCATGAATTTTGGATTAGCAAGTTCAGTGTGAGTTGGATGGTATTACTACTAGGTGGATCCACAGCTGGCTGGAGAACTGTAGTCAAAAATTACTCAAGC
This sequence comes from Shinisaurus crocodilurus, assembly GCA_021292165.1. Classification (NCBI taxonomy): domain Eukaryota; kingdom Metazoa; phylum Chordata; class Lepidosauria; order Squamata; family Shinisauridae; genus Shinisaurus; species Shinisaurus crocodilurus. The sequence goes on from CM037879.1 coordinate 201,069,519, forward strand.
TTAAGTTACAGGAAGGCAGATTTCAGTTGAACATCAGGAAAAATGTCCTAACAGTCAGAGCAGTTAGAAAATGGAACCAACTGCCTAGGGAGGTGGTGGGCTCTCCGTCAAGCAGAGACTGGACAGCCATTTTGTCAGAGCTGCTTTTGACTGGATTTCTGCATTGAGCAGGGGGTTGGACTTGATGGCCTAAATGGCCCCTTCCAGATGAAGTGATAAAGCTGTATCTGGACTGGACTGCTACAAGTGGGGATCAGATGACTGAATGTTCTTCCATACAAATACAAAAATAGTCACCGCATGTAGAAAGCTAAATGTCAGGGAGCCACTCGATTCCTTGTGTGTAGAAAATTAGATGTCAGGGATTAATATTTAGGTTTTTTAAACTGTGGCTACCCCTTTTTTTTTCTTTGTATTTAATCATCCACTTGCAGTCTGAAGTGGTACAGTCCCTCCCTAAATGCATTTAGTGCCACATGAAGTAGCCACCTACTTCAGTAACATTCCACTTTCATTGCTGTCCTCTTCCCACTGTAACAAGCTTCCAGGGATGCTGACATGATTAAACAAAAATCCACAAGACAAACCCCAAAATCATGATTTCTTATTTTAGGGATGGTCATGACTGTATTATTGTATGGCCTGTGACCAGTGGATATGTTACCATTTTCTACACAGGCGTTCATCCATAAGAGAGACAAAGCATGCACAGACAAGCAGCACAAGAACAAGCATTTCCTCCAACATTTTTAGCTGAATTTGGACAGTTGGTGCTTAGGCTAACAAATATAGTCTAGGTTTGTTGCACACTTCATGTTACATGATAATATGAAATATATTTAATCTATTTTGAATGAAATATATTTACATTAAAATTCTGGGAGTCTCAAAATATTTCAGTCACAAGTAAGGATGGGGCAAAAATTTGTTTAATTCACATTTTAATATGAACTGACTTAATTTGTACTTCCCTAACTAATGCACAAATAGGAATGCAATCACTCTTCAGTTGTTTGCACCTCTCTGAATTTTGTGCTAAAGTATTCCAATCAAAACATGCATACAATGCCCACAGTAGGGGAAATTGCATTGGATAAGAAATGCATACCACAATGTAGTCTCTGCAAATATTACATTGAATGGTTGTGACTCTGGACAATAGCTCTGAGTTGCTCCAAAAGGAAGATCCAAGGAATCATAGTAAGGGAAATCACGTCCAGTCAAAAAATGTGTACAACAATGCATACATTTACATCCAATCAAAAAAATGCATACAATAATGTGAATAGTAGGGGGAAATCACATCCAAGAATACATACCGTGGAGAAAGTTGCACACAAAAAGATATATACAGTATTAAAGAACTGCTTGCAAAAAATGCATACTAGTGAAAATTGCATACAAAAATGTGTACCAGTTTTTGTGTGCATGAAAGAAATTTCAGGCAAACTGATGCCGAAACGAAATGGAAGAAACTTGTGCTTGAAGAAAATGTCAACATTTTAGAAAGTGAAATCGACAGATTTGTCTGTTCCTAGTCACAAGGTAGGTAGTAATGTTTAGAAGGGTAGCCATGTTAGTCTGTGTTTCGGCAAAATCAACCAAGAGTCCTGTGGCACCATAATGATGAGCAAAATGTATGATGTCATAAGCTTTTGTGGACTGCACGCCACTTCATCAGATGCATGAAGTCATAGAGTCATAGATTATAGAGTTGGAAGGAGCCTACAAGGCTATCGAGTCCAACCCCCTGCTTGATGCAGGAAACTAGAGGAGGAGGGGTCTCCCATCCAAGTAATAACCAGGCCTGACCCTGCTTAGCTTTCCACACTCAGACAAGCTGAGCCAGCGTGTTATCCTCAGTTGCATGTATATTATATGCACACATGGGGGTGGGGTTGTAAGTAGTAGAATCAAAGGGAAATGAAATGCAAAAAATGCAGTGACAATTCAGTTAGAGCTTGATTGTAGGCAAAATAAACACAGTGTCCCATCCCAGCAGCATTGACTGGTGAAAAATGCAATCAATTTAGCAGCTTACTTAACACCTGTAGTGGGAGGGACAGGAAACCATTGTCTTTATTCAGACCCAAATGAATGTAGACAGTAGGCCAGCATGCCACAACCTCTGAGAAACCTTTTGAAACAGGATGTTATATTTAGCAAACGCAGTGGTGCTGTGCACATGAATGCTGCCATCTGGTGGTACACTGATATATTTTTTGTCACTCACATTTATTTCATTTTTATTTCTGGAGTGGGTTTGCCGTTTACCTGCTAAATTTTGTATGGGTGATATAAAGATCGCATTAGTTGTACCAAGCTGGAGCCAGTCTTTTGTGCTGCCTGCCTGCATGTCCACTTTCTGCTGTTTGCATTTACCAGTGTGCCATGCCAATGATCCCGTTAAATCCCTTTCCCCCCTCAACAATCCCTTCTGTCCCACTCGAATCCCAACTCTATGATGCCCTCAGGCTCTCTTGTCATCAGATCCTGGCTGGAAGCCCAACTGCATTCCCTCTCCTTCCTGAATCTCAAAGTAAATGCAAGTGTGGTATAGCGGTGAGAGTGTTGGACTGGGACTCGGGAGATCTGGCTTCTAGTCCCCGCTCGGCCATGAAACTCACTGGGTGACTTTGGGCCAGTCACTGACTCTCAGCCTAACCTACCTCACAGGGTTGCTGTGAGGATGAAATGCGGAGGGAGAGGAGGATCATATAGGTCACCTTGGGTTCCTTGAAGGAAAAAAAGGCAGGATATAAAGCCCATATAGAGCAGCCTTCCTCAACTTGGCGCCCTCCAGGGATGTTTGACTATCAACCCCATCTTCCCAAGTCATTACGGCTAGTGCTTGCTGGCGATGATGGGAGTTGTAGTCCAACACATCCAGAAGGCACCAGGTTGGGAAAGGCTGTGTGTGTGTGTGTGTGTGTGAGAGAGAGGGGGGGGGGAGGGAGAGGGAGAAGTGCCATGTGTACTGTTGAAATGCTGCTGCTGCTGCTGCTGCTGCTGCTGCTGCTGCTGCTGCCGCCTCTACTATTACTACAACTACTACTACTGCCAAGAAGAGGAAGAGGAAGAAGCAGCCGCCCAAGTGCATTTGGTGATGGACAGGGTTGCTACTCCCATGACAATCTAAAATTTACAGATGCAGTTTTCCCCCATCATAGAGATGCAGTGCTAGTAAAACCTGCACCTGTTATGTTTATACATATCATGCAGCTCTTAAAGACACAGCACCATAATCAAGAAAGTAGAGGGAGTTCTAGTTACAAATCATTATACCAAAAAACAGTGTTCTCCTTTAACAGGAAAACTTGGTTTAGTAAAAACTATGACCTTCTCAGCTTTGTGTTTTGTATTCTTTGTGACCAATACAGCAACAACAATATTTGACAAATCTATAATGCGACTCTATCATTGTGAAACATGACTCTAACTTTCATATGCTTTTGCAGAGCATTGTCACGTATGCATGAGATGCGATGTCTCATTCTGTCCAGCAGGTGGCAGTAAACCCTTTGCTAAATTATGGCAAAACAAAATGTTGGTTTGTTATGGCTTCAGGGAAAGCAGGGCTTTGACATTTAAATAAAGTGGAATGGCCAGAAAAGAAATTATATTGAGTTTGTTTTATTTTGTTTTATTTTTAATTGTGTGGTGCCTTTAATGCTGAAAAGGTGACAAATTATAATAATAATAATAATAATAATAATAATAATAGAATTAACAACATATTAGAACCGAACAAATGGGACCTGCAACAAAATGTTGCAGTGGAGGGTGCTCCTGTTCAGTGTTCCAGCCAGCCAACTAGCCCATGCCCCTTTCTAGGACATTCCATTCTATTCCCTTGGCGGTAATCTGTCAGAAGCTGCATGCTGGCAGTGGGTGAGGCCAGAGCCCAAAGGGGTGTGGCCAGCCTCTCTCTCTCTCTCTCTCTCTCTCTCTCTCTCTCTCTGACACTCCCTTCTGTCTCACCCTCTGTCTTTCTCACTCTCTTTCTCTCCCTCCTTCCTCCCTGCCCAGCAGGCTGCTGGAAGAGGGACTGATCACTCTCCACGTGTTCAGAAGCCTTTGGGTGATTTGTTTGCTTGATTATCATGGCTTAAACAAGCCACGGTGGCTTCTTTAAGCTGCAGTGCAAGCCAGGCACCATTTGCCTAATTATCTGCCGGCTTGTCACGTCATCCGAACCTGGACGGCATGGCTTGTTTGAGGGGGAAACAACCCTCAAATAACCCATGGGCTATTGTTAAGTTATTTGAGGGTTGTTTCCCCCTCAAACAAGCCATGCCGTCCAGGTTCAAGCTGCGCCTTAGCAGATAATTAGGCAAATGGCGCCCGGCATAAGCTGGCATGCTCCATGGCTTAAACCACCGTGGCTTGTTTAAGCTGTGGTGATCGTGTGAACCGAGCCATTGACTGGGTTCAGACAACACGATAGCCCACACTCAAGGATTGAGTATGGGTTGAGTGTGGGTTGTCATTGAACCGTGGGTTGTTGCTGAAATGTGGGTTATCATGTTGTCTGAACCCAGCCAAGATAACAAACAATGGTGAACCCACAGTTCACAACCCAACAACAAACCATGGGTTCTCTACATGGGTTGTTCATGGTTAACATGCTACGGCTTATTAGTGCAATTGGCTTCAGACAACACGATAACCTACGCTTCAGCAACAATCCACAGTTCAATGGTAACCCACACTCAGCCCTTGAGTGTGGGTTATCGTGTTGTCTGAACCCCGCCATTGTTTGTAGAGGGCTTTTAAAATTAGACCAATGGCTGCATGTGGCCCTAGGGGACTACAAGTTGTCCACCCCCACCATAGGGCATAACAATGCCATTGTGGGGAATGGGAGGGCTGTATGCCCCACCCATATCCCTTCTCCTTCCAATCAGTCAAGCTTCCGTTTCCCATAATGCCCTACAGTACAGCCTGCAAGTGCAACAAGAGGAGAACAGAGCAGTGTTATGCCCTATTGAGGATTGTACTTTTGGTTTGCCAGCACCAACCGTACCCTACCCTAGATAATAAGTACGGTGATTTGCAGTGATGTGCAAAAAAAAGCCTATGCCTTACGGTGCCTGCACACTGTCATGGACCAGGAGACAGTGCGCACAAGAATTTTCAGGCAGATTTCCAGCATCCACCACACACCCACGAGTTACCTGGATCAGCTCTAAAGATGATAGACTTGGTTGATTGCCAGACAGTTGTGTCCTTTGTAGCAAATTTTGTTAAATCATGTCAGAATTTATTCAACGGTGGTCATCTCAAATGCATATATTTTAATTATATGTCTCTCTCTCTCCCCAAGATGTGATCCATATGGGGTTGATTCACACAGGAGCCTATGGTCTGAAGTCTGTGGGTGACTGTAGCAGCTATCAGTCTCTTGTAGCCAACTTCAGAGATTCACCCTCCAGCCTTCTTTCAGTACTGCTGTCCACTCCCTCCCTTGCTCACTCTTTAGCAGCAACTGGCTGATTCTTGAAACAGCACAGAGGGACATGGAGGCTGGTAGGACTTCCCTTTCTCTCCATATTGCTTGTTTCTATCCTTCTCCTGCAAGAAGTCAGGCTCTCCTGGAGGGTAAATGGGTGAATGAGCAACAGCAGCCTTGCCCAAACCAGGGTCCCTCCAGATGTGTTGGACTACAACTCCCATAATCCCCCAGCCAACAGAGCTGGCTGGGGAATTATGGGAGTTGTAGTCCAACACATCTAGAGGGGCCCAGCTTGGGCAAGGCTGAGCTACAGAGTGGAGGGCAGTGCTGAAAAAAGCAACCCATGGCCATCTGGTCCAAGAGCTGTCCGGTCCAAGAGCTGCTACAGTCACCCAAAAACTTCCATACTCATGGAGCCTCATTTGCAGACTCCTGCGGGAATTGGCCCAATTTAGCCACCTTTAATGGCTTGGGAGAAGCTCCTTGCTGCTTGAGATTAGTGCAAAATAAAGCATATGTGTAAACCGCAGCAATACAGGGTTGTAATATAGCTATTGCTTGGAGGGATCGCATATGCCCTATGAAAGACAAGTACATGGCAAAGAGCTACACCACACCACCACCCAATCTGGAGGATCAATACTAGAACAAAGAACCAGAGGTCCTTTGCAAATCTTGGTCCACAAAGAATATAGGTTGGGTGCTCTTGCATAAACCCAAGAACTGGATTTAGGAATAAAATGAGATAAAGAAGCTAAGGAGGAATCCTAGGCCTGTGATTAAGTGGGTTTCTCCAATTTTACTGGAGCTGTTTGTACACAAACAGAAAAGGTGGCTGGCCAACTGATGGCTAAGCTAAGATACAGCTCAATACTACCTACTAGTGGCCACAAGTGAATGTGCTGTGCTGCTCTTTCCCATTACTGTATTCATTAATTTTGAATTCCACCAATCTGTGTTGACATATCATCGTATACACTAATAGCAATTTCAATTCTCTGGGTTCTGGCTGTTATGTAGCTTAAACGGCACCACCTGCATACAAGACGGAGGTATCTGTATGCTTGGGGGAAGTACCAAAAATCCTTAGAATAAAGCTCCTCAGAGGGTAACCCACCACCCACCCCAAAAAAGCCCCATGAGGATGAGCAGGCTCAGTGGGCGTGGAATACTGACTGGTTGCTGAGGGTGGGAACAGAAATCCAGTGGAAGGGGGGATGGATGGAATGGAGCCTGGTTCGAATCCAGGACTGGAGCATTCTACACTACAACATTTTGTTTAACATCCCATCTGTGGCGTCTTAGGGTGCAATGCTATGCATGCTTAGACAGAAAAAAGGCTGACAACTCCCAGCATGCCCTAGTCAGCCATGCTGGCTGGGGCATGCTGGGAATTGTCGGCCTTTTTCCTGTCTAAACGTGCATAGCATTGTGCCTTGAATATCATTTTATGATATGCCATTTCTGATGTTGCTTTACCATATACTATAGGTCTAATATATTCTGGTGGTCTGTTTTTAAGGGTGGCCTTTCCTTTCCTTTCCGGAAACTCTGGATGTTTTACATCCTCTGTTCAGGTGGGTATATCTTTGTAGGGCAGGGGCAGGCAACCTTTTTGTGCTATGGACACATTTGGCAATTTGGGAAACTGCCCTGGGCACCACCACAAAATGGCCTGCCCAAAAGACTAAGTACAAGGCAGAGGTGAGGTCTGAGCCTCAACACCCTAAAGAACTTCTTTGAACTCAGTTGTCAGCTCCAACAGAAACCTATTTCACAGCAATCTCAGCTGCTGGTAAAAAAAAATTAAAAAATAAAATGTGTTAAATTTTTTTTAAAAGGAAAAGTGGGAGGGGTAGGGCACTTTCACGGGCACCAAGAAAGGTATCCCGGGGCACACTGGTGCCTGTGGGTGCCCTTTTGCCTACCCCTACTGTATGACAGTGCTTGTTCCAGTGCAGTTCATCCTTCTGTACCACCACCACCACCACCACCACCAACTTTGGTTTCCTCATTTGAAACGTGTACCATTTTCCAGCGCTAAAGAATAGCTTGAAAAGAAACTCTAAGGTAGTGCCTACTGTTGTTATTTTTCACATTTGTATCCTGCTTGTCCTCTTAAGGAGATGAAGACAGCGTTGATGGGGTCCTACTATTTCCTGCTCACAACAGTCCTGTGAGGTAGGTTAGTCCAAGAAGCGGCCACTTGCCCAAGGCCCCCAAGTGAGCTGGGGGTGGGCAGTCACTGCTACTGACTGATCTGACAGGAGAACACAAACCTTGTTGCATTTACCTCCTGTTTCTTCTCCACGAGAATACAAGGTCAGTGAGAATATGACGGGCTCACTCTGCTGTCATGTCCTCCTTTCTCCATGGTTGTGAAAAATCCTGGCGTTCATTTCCCCCCTTGCTGTAGTTCAGCTGCGGCAGCCTTTTCTTTCAGCAGAGGAAGTCGCCGCCTTTTCCCTCCGCGGAGCCCCACCTTTGCGCTCCCTTGGAAACGCCAGCTTATCCCGAGTGCCTTTCGCATGCGCGCCAGTGTAAACATGAGCTGCAATTTGAAGCCACCCCTTCTAAGCGGCGTGAGTCAGCTACAGCTGGGATGGTTTAGTGAGCTCACAAGAGTCAAGTTATCCCAAGCTACGGCGCTTCTCAACAGAACCCGCTCAAACCTCGCAAAGCGTTTTCTACCACGTCGTAATCTTTCCCCTAAAGACGATGGTCCCCATAGCTACTCCCAGCCTAGTAATTGGACACTTACCCTCACTTCCCTTTTCCAGTTAATTCCACTCCTCTGGCAGTACATGAACATCAGTGTTCTCCAACCTTGGGTCTGCAGATGTTTTTGGCCTACAACTCCCAGCATGCCCCAGCCAGCATAGCATAGCTGGCTGGGGCATGCTGGGAGTTGTAGGCCAAAAACATCTGCAGACCCAAGGTTGGAGAACACTGGACTACACTATCCGATATGGGGGGTCAAATGTGGCCCCCACCTGCCGTCCCAATCCGGCCTTCCAGAGATCCCCAGGTGGCCCCCTTCCCCACATCACCAGGTGGTTCCTTCTTCCTCCCCCCCCCCCGCCCCCACCGGCTGCCAGTCGTTTGGTGGTTTCCCGGCTTTTGTGTCTCTCCCCCCCCCCCCCATTTCTAAAAGGTTGAAATGCCTGTCCTGAGGCTTCGTTACTGGCAGGAAGAGCTTGAAGCGAGAATGTGTTGGTAGTTTTGGGCCCGCCCCTTTTGCCTTCAGCCCCGCCCACCACTGGAATGCAGCCCCAAAGAGCTTCTCCAAAACTGCATTTGGCCCTCAGGCTGAAAGGGGCTCGACACCCCTGGACTAAAGGATCTCCCTGCAAGACTGGGGTACTGCCGTGTTTGACAACATTGCTGTCTGATAAGTGTACAAGATGGGATGCAAGGCTCGAAGTACTATCCTTAGCATGTTTACTCAAAAGTAAGCCCCACAGAGTTTAATGGGACTTACTCCCAGGTAAGTGAACGTAGGACTGGAGCCTTACAGCACACTGCTATTCAGAAGCAAGGCCCACTGAGTTCAGCTGGACTTATTCCAAGGTATGGATAGGATTACGCTGTGGGCGAGGCGACCTGGTGATGTCAGGAAGAGGGCGGGGCAGGCCAGAAGTTCCCTTCCCCTGGATTGCAGCCTCAGGCTGCAAAAAAGGAAGCAAGTCCTTTGGAACAAGATGAAACTTCTGCATCAACAGACGTGGCATTGGTCTGTATGGCTCATGCCTCAAAGCTGCTATCTGAGGGCAGTAAACCATGTTGCGGTTTTCACCCATTCATAGTAGTGAGTCAGGATTTCTTTTGATCTGCTCTTTGTTATCCTGGGGGTTTGCCATGAGGATCTGCCACTGCGTTCCAGTGGACAGAGGTCAGCTTGGCACATGGAGATCTGGATTCGAATCCACTGTCAGTAACACAAGCATTGGTGGACTTTCACATGTCACAGCCTCAGTTCCCCAATCTGGAAAATGAAGTTGCAGTGACTGTCCTTATAAGGAGGTGCGACTAGATCCAGCCTGGTTGAGTAACTAATGTGTTTGCCCTGGAGCTCTGTAGGAACTTTCATTTTGGGTTCTGAAAGGGAAATTAACAGGCTCAGCTTTACCACCAAACCTTCCTCCAGACACCAGTAAGAACTTTCCTCCCCCTGCAAATAGCAGCATTGGGAACAGGGTGGCAGGGGGGTGGATTTTTGTCTGGATTGCAGATGTGCCCCTTCCTTTCCCACCGCAGTGCTGATCCTGCTCAGGCACCCTCCGTGGTAGCTATTTCCATGTTACAACAAAGTGATGTGCACATTAGGCTGAAATCAGATGCTTCTCAGACATAGGAACTCTGACATCAGAAAAGAGAGAAAGGAGGTATTGGGGGGGGGTTGCACCAGGGCTGGAGCTGCTGTAGATTACTTTCCATCCACTCAAGCTAATAGAAGGAAATTCATTTTGTTTGCTTGCTTGTTCATTTTTTGAGCAAAACTCTGCTCCTCCCTCCCTTAAACCCTGCTGGCATGAGCCTGGCAGCACTGTGGATGAAACAGATCCCCTCCCCCGATCTCCCCCCCCCCCATAGGATTGCTCTTGCAACAACCCATTTAAAGTTGTGTGTAGTTTGGAGCACCTTCCTGATGAAGAAAGACAAAAGTATTTGAGGCTTTTCATTTAGAGAAGAAAAAAAACCTGGCTAAGAGGGGACAAGATGGAGGGTTATAAAAACCTTTTTTCCCCCAGGAAAACATGTGGTGCCAGGAAATGCTATTGGTGTTGCGCTAGAGATCACTTATCTGCAACGTAATTTACGTTAGTGATAGTGTCAGGTAGGATACTGCCCATCAGTTGCAGAGAATCCAGAGTTCTGTGATAATGATGAGGAAGGATTCTGTTGTAATTCACTCCCATTCATGTGTTTACAGGTAAAGAACGTTCACCTTTTCAGAGGGCTATGTTACTGATTAACAGGCCTAGTATTATATGTGCATCTGCATACTGAGTTCAGCAAACTTTGGATTATTTATTTATTGGTAATCTAACCAGACACGTAGACTCATTTCTGCAGGTGTGTGTGTGTGCGTGCATATACACATATAATCACACACACTTGAATATGTGAATACAGATAGAGAAAGCAAATCAACCTTTTAAAAGTTTTCATACTCAGCATTGATTCATTCAAAACTGCACATCTGGACTAAATTAGAAGTATATAAAAGAATGAGAAAATGTTCATTTGAAAAGGGACACTTTTGAATACCTTGCTGATTTGAAGAGGAAGTTTGGGAAAAGATGGAACTACTGTGTTCCACCTCCAACATTTCATGGACTGCTTGAGAGATTGGTATATATTCCTGTGACAGTAAAGCAGTATAGAATTGCTATGGAAACTGAAGGCACACTATACTCACATGAACCTGAAAAGCTTAAAGTGGGTCAGGAACTAAACTGAGTTGCGTTAGAACAGTGTTCTCCAACCTTGGGTCCCCAGATGTTGCTGCCCTGCAGCTCCCAGCATACCCAGCCAGCATGGCTAATGGTAAGGGATTCTGGGAGCTGTAGTCCAGCAACATCTGGGGACCCAAGGTTGGAGAGCCCTGCTCTAGAGTAAAAATGACAGATGTATGCTAGCTATGTCTTTAAAGTAATGTCTGTTTTGGCCCTAATCAAGGTCTGGATCCCTGTGCCACTCCTCCATGTGAGGTTGAGTCCTGGGCCCATCAGGATCCCCCTTGTATGGAGGAGCTTTAAGTGCATAAGTGAGCATATGCATTGGGCCCCTTTCCGGGCGGGCTCTGTGTCCAGCGGGGGCAGGATCAGTATACATGTCAAGGGTGGGGGCAGGGCTGCACAGCACAGCCCTGTGACTCTCCCTCACATGCTCTTTTAATACATGAGGGAGTTAATCTGAACCCGCTATTACGAATCTCTAGAAGCCAAGTAGGCCTATTTCTCCACCACTCCCACTTTCTCAGCTCTGCAATTCCTTCCTTCCTTTGGCTAGACAATTGGTTGGATCCAGATTTATGCTATGCTGACAGAGGTGGATTTCCTCGCCACTCATTCCCATGGCAGCCCCTCCAGCCTCCTAATGTGACACAGAGAGCCAGGAGACCCCGTTGAATGGTGTGAGCTGGGGGGGGGGGGGCAGAAGGAACTTCTACAAGCAGAGCCCTGCCTCTCATGGAAGGCAGTTCCTGTATCAAACCCAAGAGCACTCTGTCTTTAGTAGCACCAATCCACAGATTAGTTGCATTTCAAATGTGCATCGATGTGCAATTGACCTATCAGATCCACACTCCAATGATGGCGGTGTTTGCATTTGACCCCCACATCTATCACTATGTGCTATTGTCCCCATCTTTTGTCTCAGGAAGAGCTTATTTGAAGCAAAGTCAGCTTTGCTGAGCACTTTTTGCTTCCTTCTACATTTGTTTCTTGACACACAAACAAGTCTGGGCAAGCATGCATCAGTGAAACAAAAAGTTGACCACTCTAGGAGTCACAGAAGATATCAAGACCATAAAAGGACCAAGTAAGCCATGTATCTCACAACAGCCCGACAGAGCATTCAGCAGATTCCTAATGAGGAACATGAGAACTGGACGTGAAAATAAAGGTGTGTTTATCTTAACAGAATGTGCCTCAATGCAGTCGCAGGACCTGTTTGTTTGATACATCCAGAGGGGCCTTTGATTTTTTAGTACATGCTAAGTAGTTTCTGCTTTGTTGTTTCTTTGTGTGGGAGACAGATACCTCCTGCCTTCTTTAACTGGACTGCTTTGATCAATGTCCTCTTAGCTGGAATTATCTTGTCTGCAGCCTCTTGCCCTAAGGTAGGTTACTTCAGTGATACAGATGGATGTTCTTAGAATTGCAAGGCGCCCTGCTGGTTGTAGAGTTCAGTGTGAACCCCAAGGCAACCTTGAGAGGTATCCCTCCAGGTGTTCCTTCAAAATAGACAAAGTACCTAAATGGCTTTGCAACCTCTCCTGACTGCTTGTTCCATTGCAAAACTGACCTTATCATCATCCTAGTGACACACTAGCAACCTACATTTGCCTATCTGCAGTTTAAACTCACTTCATCTTACTGTATCGTCATGGGATGTGGTGAACTTCAAGGACCTTATGCACATTCTTTTTCAATATTTCCGCTGGGACACATAGCTCCAGGTGACTCATCTAAGCGAGTGAAACCACAGGCTGCAGGGAAAGCTTTTTTTTTAAAGGTCACTTTGATCACCAGCCAATTTGACCTATGGGGCATGTAACGCTCTTCTTGAAATGTGGTACGTGGATTTGCACACTGAACACCAAATGACACCAAATCAGTGTCAAGTAGAGCAATGCAGTGTATGCAGTATTCTAGTAGTAAATAAATAACAATGGGTTGGATCCAGCTTTAGGCACAAGCAACTTGGCTGGCAGAAGCAGGAGTCCTTGCCCCCTCCTCCCCACAGCAGCCTTTCCAGCTCCCCCCTCACCAAATGTTAACAAATAGGGTCTGGGGGGGGTACTAAATACAGTGGGGTGGGGGAGGGGGAATTTCTGAAAATCAGATCGAGGCAACTTCCATGAGCAGAGCTCCAGTCACAGAAACTCCCTCCACCCAATTTTAGGGGATCCCTCTTCCCTGAACCACAGCCCCCTTGAAGAAGGGCCCCCCAGCCCTCCATAGCATTTTCAAAGGGCTTGAAGGGGGCTGTGGGGGGAGACCAGATCCAGCCCAGTTGCATGTGTCTAAAGCCAGATCCAACCCAATCATTTTACAGCACCATCCATGTTACAGCACCATCCATGGTATGTGCGTAGCACTCTGTAACAGCCACCCCTGGCCTGGTGCCCTCCAGATGTGTTGTGTCCGCTGATGGGTCTCTCCTGCAAGGAGCTTACAAGGAGTTTGACAGCAGGGAGGGGACAGAAGGGGAAAGGAAGAGGAAAAGGATGGTTGAGAGAAAAAATGCAACATGAGCTTAAACTGTGCTGCAGTTGAGGATAGAGTCCGTGGGGAGGTGTTAAGCCAGGGGTGCTTAAACTTTTTAAACGGGGGGCCAGTTCATTGTCCCTCAGACTGTTGGGGGGCCGGACTATAGTTTGAAAAAAATATGAATGAATGGATCAAGTTTAAAAAAAGGACCCAGGTCCCTTTTTTTTTTACTTGATAGGGGTGAATCCCCCCCCCCTTAAATGGAAAGTTATTTCCAGTGCTAGGATGACTTTTCCAGACTTATTTATTTCATTTTTATACCGCCCAATAGCTGAAGCTCTCTGGGCGGTTTACAGCAATTAACAAGACAGTCCCTGCCCACAGGCTTACAATCTAAAAAGACACAACACACAAGGAAAAAGGAATGGGGAAAGAAGAAGGGGGAATATTAATGAATACTCCTGGCAGGGCTGGTGGTATTTTTATATATAGTTGCACAATTGTTTCATGCCTAACACGAATATACTTTTTTTTTTGCCATCACACAAATGAGCATACTCGACAAAAGAATCGGCGCTTGAAGCGAAAGAGTTTTTAAAAGTTTGCTTCTGCCAATCGGCCGCTGGGCCGGATAAAAAGGCAAGGCGGGCCGGATGTGGCCCGCGGGCCTTAGTTTGAAAACCCCTGTGTTAAGCAATGAGATATTTGAAGGAGACAAATGGGGTATCACCAGGTAGATCAGTGTTCTCCAATCTTGGGTCCCCAGATGTTTTTGGCCTACAACTCCCAGCATGCCCCAGCTGATTTGAAGAGGAAGTTTGGGAAAAGATGGAACTACTGTGTTCCACCTCCAACATTTCATGGACTGCTTGAGAGATTGGTTGGAGAACACTGAGGTAGATAACACAACCCCCCCCCCCCATGTGGAAAGGGAAGTGCGAGAACAGTATGTCACTCTTCAGTGGGGCTATTGCTAGTTTACTTCTATCTCCTTCCTGTCTTTGCCACCTTTTTTTTTTATTAAGTTCTGCCTTTTCCCTTGTTCTTTGCCTCGTTCATCTTCCCTGAATTGTCAGCCCTCTCTGGGCTCAACTTGGGTCACTTCTGTGTTCTGTTCCGCTACAGCAGCTAGCACGGCCTTGGAGCTAAATCAATGTGCAGTGCAAGCCAACTCCCTCCTCTCCCCTGCTAGGAAGACTCCGCTGGCTTAGAATTGCATACTTGTTCCCACAGGCGTGTGTCCAGACTCCACAAGCGCAGAGCGGTTGGTTTGAGCTTCTTGCCACATCAAATATGGGAAGTCTCAACACACAGAGCACATTCATACTGTGTTAACCGATCGGCCAGCATTTGGAGGTTGAGCATGCAGGCTCCTAGCAGCCAAGCTGACATTCCCCCTGAGGCTGAGCTTGAAATATAAACACGGCGCTCTCACCTGAACCTCTCCAGCTTAGGTATAAACAAGATTTGCTGTTTGGCCTTGAAAGATGTGTATGAATGTAGCTCTTCTCTCTCTAACTTTGAACCATCAAACTCCCCTCTCTCTCCAGGAATGCAAGGGAGAACACGGAGAACAGCCAGTGGACCTTAGTTGCCACCATAAGAGGCGGCTTCAGAAGGCACTACTCAAACCCTTTTTAATTGGGCCATATATGTGGCCAGGTATCTTCCACAACAAAGGACGAACACCTGTACAGGTTTGGAGATGTGTGTGGTTTTTTTTGGTTGGTTGGTTTTGCTTGGCTCTTCAGCAAGCGAAGAGATGTTTTCGTTATTGCTGCTGCTTGAAAGTAATTCTGAAATTCCGCACCAACGGTTGAATAAAACCAGTTATCATTAAGCCCTGTGGGTTGTATTAATATACTTACTGCTGTTGATAGTCCCCAGCCAGCTCAAGTAAGTGATTGCCAGTGCTGGGCTGCTCTTCAGTCTAGGCCAGCAGGGTGCATTCTCTAGCCCAGGATCCCCGAGATAACCTTGCTGGAACTAGAACTGCTCTGCTAGCCAAGCAAGGGCAGAAGGCCAGGCTCCTAATATTTAGGCCAAAACAAATCCTCAGGCTTCATACTGTCTGCCAATGGCAGGGGCCGATGTTGCATAGTCATTATGTCCCCGTAGAAGGCGCTGCAGCTGAGTACAGACAGTCCACAGTACCTCAGTAGACTAGGCCCCGACGTCACATCATGAAGGTCCCCCCAGTTCAAGTTCCAGAGAGAGCTGGGCAGTGAGGCGGCCAGCTCAGGTGGCAGGGACTGTTGGCAGGGACTCTGAGGAAGTGCTGAAGGACAGAGCTGTGTGTGCTGTGTTGGACTGGGACTTGGGAGATCCGGGTTCTAGTCCCCACTTGGCCATGAAGCTCACTGGGTGACTTTGGGCCAGTCACTGACTTTCAGCCTAACCTACCTCACAGGGTTGTTGTGAGGATAAAATGGAGGAGGATCATGTAAGCCACCTTGGGTTCCTTGCAGGAGGAAAAAAGGTGGGATATAAATGTAATGTAATGTTAAAAAAATGTTCTGCATCACCTAAGCTGCCTAGCTTGCTTCCCTCAGGACAGTGGAGGAAGAAACGTTCAACTGCCAGTCCTGCCAGCTTTTGGTCTTTTATGTATAAATTGTTGTGAACCGCCTAGAGAGCTTCGGCTGTGGGGCGGTATAGAAATGAAATAAATTGAAATGAAATGAAATGAACATGGAATGTGTGGGGAGGAGTGCCATTTTGTTCTTCACCACAGGCAGCAAAATATCTCGATCCGTCCCTGACTCAAGAGTCCCTGACATGGCTTTAATTTTATTCCATTATTAACCTGAACTATTTACAGCTTGCCTGACAAGACCTGTAAGGCAGCTGACAATAAGAGAAAATTAACACACAATAAACATGAGGTCAAAAAGCGGAGCTATGGTGGCTGATGAAGACACGGAGGAAGGGGGACGAAGATGTAAAAAGTCTACTCCCTAATGTTACTGCTGTTGTGGCTGCTCCAGCCACTACTCTTTAAAGCAGTGTTCTCCAACCTTGGGTCCCCAGATGTTTTTGGCCTACAACTCCCAGCATGCCCCAGTCAGCTACGCTGGCTGGGGCATGCTGAGAGTTGTAGGCCAAAAACATCTGGGGACCCAAGGTTGGAGAACACTGTTTTAAAGGTTTACCAGTCACCAGGGGGAGAAATACCCCCTCCCCGAAGTGTACTACCTAGCAACCGGGGCTAGGAAGCATCAGGTGCTCTTATCCCTGGAGCTCAGTGCACATCCTCACCTGGGCAAAGGCAGCTCCAGAGCATTTGACTACAATTCTCATCATCCCCAGCCAGCATTGTCCTGCTGTAGTCCAACACGCCTAAAGGGTGCGAGGTTGGGGAAGGCTGAAAGAACACAACATGTTGTCTCAGGATACTTACTAAATTCTCCCAGTTTGAATTTCTCATCAGATTTGAGATTCTGAAATATCCAACCCACCTCCATTAAAAATAAATAAATATCCAGACTTTCTTTAGAAGATGGTTGAGCATGTGCAATTTTTCACAGTTTTCAGTTAGCATCTTGTTTTCCCCATACAAGTTACTGATGCACGTAAGAACATATGTGCACTGATTGCAACACTGCAAAAAAAAAGGAGTTTGGATGTGATTGCATCAAGAGTCCTCATGGTACAGTACTGCAGTCAATGCACATATGAACTCATTTGCATCAGTAACCTGTGGCATTTTCCCCCTTACTGAAAACTCTGGCAAATTGTGCATGAGCCAATCCCAAAATTAATGACTAAAGTTCTCTAAGCTAAGACAGAAGAAAAGAAAAGCAGAGCATGGAGTAAGAATAAAACGGAAATGTTTATCATGCTGTGCTGCTGCTGCCTTCGTTGCTGCTGCTGTCCTTTCCTCTGAAAGGGCAGTGGTGGGATCCAGCTGAGCAGGCCTCGCTAGGCCTGGCCAGCTAGATCCAACCCCCACCGTAGCCTCCGTCTCTGTACTTTCAGTGGAAAGGACAGACACAGCGGCGGCAGCAAAGGCACCTCCTCCCGCCACCCCCACCGAGCCCCACTTACCGTGTCTCCTGCCATCCGCCTCCGCCAAATGGGAAGAGGGCAGGTGTGCGGCAGACACTGCTGCACCAGTGTGCGTGTATGAGGGGAAGTTGGTGCACATGCACCAGACACACACACCCCGACACACGCACCCCGACACAGCAGCGTCTGCCATGCGCCTGCCTTCTTCCCACTTTGGAAGGGGGCTGTCGGCGGAGGTCAATGGCAGCGGTGGTGAGCACGGAGGGTGGGGCTCGGGGGGTGAGGCGGCGGGAGGAGGCACCTTCGTCACTGCCGCCACTTCTGTTCTTTCAGCCGAAAGTACAGAGGCAGCACTAAAGGTGGGGGCGGAATCCTAGTGAGGCCTGGCCGGCTGGATCCCGCCTCTACCACCACCATTGCTGTTGTCTTTTCTGCCAAAAGGACGGCAGCGGCAGATGGTGGCGACAGTGAGTGGGGCTTGGGGGGGGGGGTGATTGACTTTGCTCGGCAGGGATGCAACCCCGCCAAGCAAGGGCAAGGAGCCTCTCTGACAGCTGCAAGAAAGTGCAGCTTGGGCACTTTTTGGCAGCTGTCATCCCCACTCCTCTCCACAGGGTCCCCTGGGATACTGGCTGGAGGGCTGAGGGGAGAGGTGGTACCTCTGGACCACCAGAGCCACAGCCTGGGGCCACTTTAAACCCACAGAGGTTTCAGAACCTCTGGGTTTAAAGTGGCATGTGAACCCAGCCATTGTGTTTTGCTTGATGTTATGAGGAAGATGTAAAAGGGGAGAGAGGGGGCCTGGTGACAGTTCCCTGTCTTATGTAATGTCTTGCCCTGCCCCCTAGAGGAAACCCGGAGGCAGAAAAGGGGTACAGCTCTTGAGTCGGCCACCTGATCTACCGGTATATGAACAGGCCAGCCCTGGGCTTAAGCCAGGAATTTTATTTCAGTGGCACACTGCTCCTCACCCTCTTTTATTAGCATCCGTGTTATGCCAAGAAGCTTGTGGATCCAGTTCCCGTTTCCTACCAAAATTATTTTATCTTGTTAAGATTAGCTTTAAAGGGCATAGTTAGGATCGCTGTTCAGCATTGCCTGCCATGTTACATAGGTAGCTTCTCTATGGGATGTAAAACACACTCCAGATGAGAATGTGGGTTGTATTGTGCATGATACATTATAGAAGAGGGTGATTAAGCAAAATCCCACATTTCTCAAGAGCAAACTTGGCAAATACCTGAAGGAAGGAAACTCTCTGCAGCTGCTCCCCCTTTGACTGGTGGATTGGACCAGGCTTGTCTCCCCTTGCATGCTTTTCCTGTAAGTCAGGGTGCAACCTCCCCATGGCCCTTGGTCCACTGGCCTATGGCAGAAGCCAGAGTGTGGTTCCCTTCAATTCTGCAGTCCCAGGGGCAATTCAGATGAGAACATTTTCCAGAAACACTTCCTGCTGCAAGAAATTTCTTCCCATTCAAATGGCTAGAGGTTTTTCAGTTACGTGTGTGTGTGTGTGTTATTTATTTATTACATTTCTATACCGCCTAACAGCCAAAGCTCTCTGGGCAGTTCACAAAAATTAAAACCCTAAAATACCCAATAAAACAATATAAAACCTTTATAAGTTCAAAACAAAATCAAAGCAGATGAAAAACTAGAGCAAAAACCACCAGTAGGGAAAGATCTGAAAACACAACACACATTTAAAAGCAAATCTGAAGAACTAAAAAGCCAGGGTAAATAAAAAAAGGTCTTCACCTGGTGCCAAAAAGACCACAATCAGGGTCTGATTAAGAGCATTATGGGCCTGGTGCTGAGGATTTTGGTGGGCCTTTTTATGGAAATAAATAAAATGAAGACGCAATTTTATATTAAAACAAATTAAATATTTTAATTACCATTAAAGTGCCAAAACAGAAACATATTGAAAATATTTCTTTTTTTGTAAACAATAAGCTTGTTAACTCAATAAAACCTGATGGAAGTGGGCAGTGTCCGTGAAAGCTTATGTCAGAATGAATGTGTTGGTCTTTAGGGTACCACAAGACTCTCTTGTTGTTCTTGCTGCAATAGACTAACACAGCCCACCCCTTCGGGAATTATGCAGACTGTTAGGCAACAATGTACACGAACCGAGCTCTTACTCAGCTGCCCCCCCCCCCCACGTGCTGTATGGAGAGAATGCTATTGACCTGCCTTACAGGGTTGATGTAAGGATTACAACAGGGGTCCTCAAACTTTTTAAACAGGGGGCCAGTTCATTGTCTCTCAGATTGTTGGGGGACCGGACTATAGTTTAAAAAAAAAAAAGAACGAATGGATCAAGTAAAAAAAAAGGACCTGGGTCATTTTTTTTCACTTGATAGGGGTGAATTTTTTTTTTCTTAAATGGAAAGTTATTATAAATTAATTATAATGTTAACAAGTGATTAAATGGAGGATGGAATGTTATTTTTTTTTTAATCAACTGTTATTTTTTATTCATAATAAAACAAACAAACAAACACAAACACAATAATGGACTTCCAATCTTCTCCACAGCTTAATCAACCACAGTTAATCTTAAAATCTTTTCTGTTAACAAAAAATCACTTCCAGTTATGGCACAAAAGAACCCTAAAAGGAACAAACACCAGCTGGAGGATGGAATGTTATTTTGATGGCAAAAGTGGGTAGAAATTATTTATTTATTTATTTATTTATCCCATTTATACCCCTCTCTTCAGCCAGAAAAGGCTCTCAGAGCAGGTTTACACAAATTACCGGTAATAATAAGACATTCCCTACCCTCAGGCTCACAATCTAAAAGACGTGACACAAAAGGAAAAGGGATTGGGGGGGAGGAGGAAGAATGCCAAACATTATATTGGTGCCTGAGTTTGGCATTCTTCCTCCTCCCTCCCAATCCCTTTTCCTTTTGTGTCATGTCTTTTAGATTGTGAGCCTGAGGGCAGGGAATGTCTTATTATTAATCTGTGTAAGCCGCTCTGAGAGCCTTTTCTGGCTGAAGAGCGGGGTATAAATGCAATAAATAAATAAATAAATAATGATTAAATGGAGGATGGAATTTTATTTCGATGGCAAAAGTGGGTTTAAAAAATAAGAATGTACTACCTTTTTTGCTGTCTAAAATTGAAATACATTATAAAAGGCTACCTACAAATTATAAGCGTGTTTTGCTTTTGTCTGGCTGCTCTGTGTGTGTGAGTGCTTTGTGTGGGGTAAACTGAAATACATTATAAAAGAGTCACTGACTCTCAGCCTAACCTACCTCACAGGGTTGTTGTGAGGATAAAACAGAGAGGAGGAGGATTATTATGTAAGCCACCTTGGGTTCCTTGCAGGAAGAAAGGCGGGGTATAAATATAATAAATAAATAAATAAATATGAAGGGGGAGGTAGACACACAAAATGTATGGCAATGGGGACAACGGAAAAAAGCCAAACTGATTTTCAAATAGAAAAAAGAGCATAAAACCAAACCCTTTTTTTGTGCTAATGCAGATTCAACACAGGACTCATTTTTAATACAGCAGAAGTTGAAGGAGTAGAGAATTTGCTCCTACAAACACTGTGCTGCAGGCTAAATACAGCTAAGTTTCTTCTGGTACTGCACACAGTTTCTTCTGGAACTATAGAAAGTTCACATTTAGAAAGCTCCTCCAACTTTGGTGCGAAACAGAAAGAAATCCCTATGTCAGCCTCCCCCAACCTGGTGCTCCCCAGATGGGTTGGGCTGCAACTTCCATCATTCCCAACCAGCATCACCATGCTGGCTGAGAATGATGGGAACCGCAGTCCAAGCCCATCTGACCATCTGAAGGACTAGGTTAGGGAAGGCTGCTGTAAGTACACACATGACCAAACTGCTGGTGGTAGAGCGCTCTCATCTATCATCCTACCAAGCAGCCAGGAGGGTTTGACCACCCTTCAGGTACCAATGTGTGGCCAGATGGCTGTCCATAGGAGCTTGCTTGCATTCTTACAGCTGATCAGTTCCAGACCCTGCTGGTCAGGATGCTGACAAAGGCCCAGTGCCAAAAGGTGGAGGAGGAGGAATGGGAGCAAGACAGCCCAATAAACAACCGAGCTAGAGATGGACCCGCCAGCGTTCGTTTCCTGCTCCTGACTCAAAGCTCCGGAGGACTTCCCCTGGCAAGAGCCCCGGGCAGGGTGCCTACTTTGTCCGGCAGCACGTCCAGGCAAGAAGGGAGATCTTCTTTCCAGCAGCATGTCCAGGCAGGGAAAGCCCCCTCTCTTCCCGGGGCCCCGGGGAGCTGCCACTGCCAGTCCAATGGCGGGCTTCAGCAGGGGCAGGCAAGCCAGGGCCCCCCAGGCGCTTTAAACTACCGCTTCCACAGGATGCTGGGAGCTGTAGTCCCTTAGAACAGCCTCCCCCAACCCGGTGCCCTCCAGTTGGGTTGGGCCGTAGCTTCTGGGCTGCTTGGGGATGATGGGGGTTGCAGTCCCACGCAGCCGAGGGGCACCAGGTCGGGGAAGGCCGGACCAGGAGGTCCCCGAAGGCCTCGACCTCCCTCGGCCGCCGCAGGAACGCCGCCGCGGGCCAGGACCTGAAAGGCCAGCCCCTTCCCACCACCCGACGGAGGAGCTGCAAGGCCTCTACCCAGCGGTCCCACGGCAAGGCGGAGGCGGCGTGTGGTTCGGGACTCGGCTCGGCTGGCCAAGCAGGCCGCTAGGTGCCTCTGCACGCCCTGGGGCCGCCCCGCCCGGCCTGGGTCTGAGCGCGGTGGCCGCCGCACGCAGGACCTGGTGCAAAGCAGTTTGGTGCCCTAGGCAAGATCAGATATTTAGCGCCCCCCCCTTCCCACTTGAGAGCACTGGATTTTTTTTCAAGGCGTTTCTGGCGCCCTCTTTAGCCCTGCGCCCTAGGCAGCTGCCTAGTTGGCCTAATGGTAGCACCGGCCCTGGCCGCACGCCGGCCGGGCGCGCGCGGGGGCAACCACCACCTTCACACTGTCTTGCCATAAATAAGCATACATTTACTTCCACAATCCATTCAAATCCATGGAGGCTAAGTTCCTGCCCTGCTCTGCTCTGCAACTAGGTTACTGCTACTTGCAAACAGTTACTGCACTTACCTTGTTGAGTGGCTAAAGAAGTCCTCTCCCTGCGCCTCGCTCGCGCGGGTCGGCCCTTCTCCGTTCTCCGGCGGCGTCTGGGCCGCGGGCGGCCGCTCTCTGCAGGCTGCGCTGCAGCAGCCCAGTTACAGCTCAGACAGAGCCTCAGAGTCAGCGAGCGTGGGAATCAATGGCAACCGGCCGGCCGCTCGGCGTCCTCGCCTCGCTCCAGGCTCCGGCAACGCCCCGCAGCACAGGTGAGCGATGCGCCGCGCGTCCCTATTGGTGGGCCTATTTGGGGGGACGGGCCTGGAGCTGCCGCTCCAATAGCCCCTATCTTAATCCGGCCCTGACCACAATGTAGGTAGGCACCAGGTGAGCCTCTCTGTATCAATGGAATCAAGGCAAATAATGAAAAATCAAGGCAAAATCAATGAAAAAGTATTGTGTTTCAGCTGGGCACAGGCAATCATTCAGTGGTTTACAACAGGCCTCCACAACATGTAACCCACCAACCAGGTATATTTTGGACTGTCAGGTGCTTAACCACTCACACACACACATACACAGTTAAGGCTGGACAGCAAATGCAGCATGTTAATCACACCTCTACTGGGCCCTCACACATGCTAGACGGGGCTGTGTTTGGCTTGATGTGTAAAACTTTTTGCATGCCTGATTGAGAAGAACACCAAACTATTTGTGCCAACAAACAGTTTGCTGTTCTTCTCAATGAGATGCACAAAATGTCTGTGAAAACTGAGAACAGAGGCTGGAGTCCACTACCGTGATTTGGTCTAGCAGTCCTTGTATTTTAAGCATCCCCAGACCAACTTGTTTTGAACAAGTTGGCAGAAAGATAACTCTCCTGGCAAAGTATGTTTTGGCTCAAAATGGGTGCCTGTGTTGTAGCATCTGAATGGTGGATTGATGAAGGCCAGCTCATTCAAATCATGGAGTCCAAACCTTTCTCCCTGCCAGATCATGGTTTGCATGCCTCATGGGCACATTGGCTTTTTATCTGTCTAGAACACATTTAGCCTTAATCCACCTTATTTCTATAGAATGGCCCCAGGCAGCATTTGATGGTAGCAAAGGGAAACAGGGCTGACTAATCTACGTAGTTCAGGCATTGCATCTTCAGGTAAATCTCTTCCTCTATCTGACAAACAAGAGCTGAGCTGATCAAACTTACTGAACTACCCATACAGGATTGAAGATGAATCATCATCATCAGGCGATCACTCGTGACCGAGTAAGATTGTCTTCCGGGATAAAAGGAGGAGATTCTAAAGAAGATTGTGTAGACTCTAGCGATGGGTCCGTAAGTGACTGTGGAGGCCAATTCTAGATCCACACAGCTTCCCACAGTGAGCACACAGGTTACCAGATGGAAGATGGTCCTGTAAAGGATTCATTTGACGTGCTTTTCGCTTAGCACGTTTCTCCCTTTCACCTTGCACTCGGGCTTCTTCAAAGTCCATGGAACCTTTGTGAAAGGCCAACCTCCATTTAGATCGTTCATGGGCCAGAGCTTCCCAGTTTTCGATGTTTATATTGCATTTTTTTAGATTAGCCTTATGAACATCTTTAAACCTCTTATATTGACCACCGATATTCCGCTTTCCATCCTTGAGTTGGGAGTAAAGTAACTGCTTTGGGAGACGGCAGTCAGGCATTCGAACAACATGACCGGTCCACTGAAGTTGGCGTTGAAGGATCATTTTTTCAATGCTAGTAGTCTTTGCTTCTTCCAGTACACTGACATTTGTTCGCCTATCTTCCCAAGTAATTTGCAGGATTTTCCGGAGGCAACGTTGATGAAACCTTTCAAGGAGGTGGAAGTGACGTTTATAGATAGTCCATGTTTCGCAGGCATACAATAAGGTTGGCAATACAATGGCTTCATAAACCAGTGTTTTGGTCTTCTTACAAATATCCCGATCCTCGAACACTCTATGTTTCATTCGAGAAAATGCGGCACTTGCGGAGCTCAGACGACGCTGGATTTCACTGTCGATGTTAGCTGTAACAGAAAGATAGCTGCCAAGATAGAGAAAATGATCGACATTTTCCAGTATTGTCCCGCCAAGCTGGATAGATGGCATCACCAAAGGATTGGCTTGCACTTGCTGATGAAGCACTTTGGTTTTTTTGATGTTAAGTGAGAGACCAAGTTTTTCGTATGCTTCTGCAAAAGCATTTAGGATAGTTTGGAGATCATCCTCTGAATGTGCGGAGACCACATTATCATCAGCATACTGAAGTTCCACAACGGAGGTTGTAATTACCTTACTTTTTGCTTTCAGCCTGCTGAGATTAAAAAGCTTTCCATCTGTTCGATATATAATTCCCACACCGGTGGGAAGTTTCCCCTCGACAAGATGTAAAACCATGGCGATGAAAATGGCAAATAATGTTGGGGCGATAACACATCCCTGTTTAACACCTGATCCCACTTTAAATGGAGCACCATGAGAGCCGTTGTTGTCCAAAACCGTTGCCGTCATGTTGTCATGGAGAAGTCGCAAGATATTCACAAATTTATTGGGGCATCCAATTTTCATAAGGATAGTCCAGAGAGCTGTACGGTCTACAGTATCAAAGGCCTTAGCCAAATCGATAAATGCCATATAAAGGGGTTGATTTTGCTCCCGGCATTTTTCTTGGAGCTGACGTGCAGTAAAAATCATGTCTACTGTCCCTCTAGAGGGGCGGAAACCATATTGAGTTTCAGGGAGGATCTCTTCTGAAATGGATAGAAGACGGTTTGCGAGAATCCTAGCAAATATTTTACCTGCGGTTGCTAAGAGAGAAATGCCCCGATAGTTTCCACAGTCTGTTCTATCACCCTTCTTAAAGAGGGTGATAATTATGGCATCCCTGAAGTCTTCTGGGATCTCTTCTCTTATCCAGATTTTTTCGATGAGTTTATGAAGATGTTGTACAAGTTCGGGCCCCCCTTCTTTAAAGATTTCAGCAGGAATCCCATCTGGTCCACTAGCTTTGTTGTTCTTCATTTGATTAATGGCTTTTTTTACTTCATCCAAAGTGGGGAGTATTGCAAGTTCCTCTTTAATTTGTTTTTGCGGGATTTGCGAAAAAATCTCATTATCCACCTTAGACTTACGATTTAAAAGGTCATAATAATGCTCTTTCCAACGCAGTGCAATAGACTCTTTGTCTTTTAAGAGTTTGGTGCCATCTTTTGATTGTAAAGGGTTTGTACCATAGGTTTTTGGTCCATAAATGGCCCTTGTGGCCTTAAAAAAGCCCCGTGCATCATGAGATTCTGCAAGTTGTTGAATTTCTTCAGCTTTCTTTTTCCACCAAGCGTTCTTAAGTTCTCTTGTTCTTCTTTGGACCTCAGCCTTTGCGCTAGCGTAGGTTTTTTTCTTGGCAGCGCAGTTAATATCATTTTGCCATATTTGGAAGGCTTTCCTTTTTTGGTCAATTATATATTTAATCTCATTGTCATTTTCATCAAACCAATCCTGATGTTTCTTAGTTTCATATCCAATAGTTTGTTCACAAGCTGCAGTAATGGAGGTTTTCAGCTTAGACCAATGGTCCTCAATGTTGTCAGGAGGTTCCGTAGGTAGATGTTCCTTAAGAAGTGATTGAAGATGAGTTTGCTTAATAGGATCTTGAAGGACTTGGATGTTCATTTTACGCCTTGGTTTCCTTCCTTGAAGCCTACGTTGGGGAGCAATGTTGATAACCATAGTGGACCGGATTAGTCGGTGGTCTGTCCAGCAGTCGTCGGCACTCACCATGGCCCTAGTAAGAAGTACATCGCGGCGATCTCTAGCACGGACAATTACATAATCCAGAAGATGCCAGTGCTTTGACCGTGGGTGCTGCCATGATGTTTTAAACTTATTCTTTTGTCGAAAGAGCGTGTTTGTGATAGTGAGATTATGCTCTGCACATATAGACAAAAGTAAGAGTCCGTTCGGGTTGCTATTACCAACTCCGTCTTTTCCAATAGTTTCTGGCCATAAATCAAAGTCACGCCCGACTCTTGCGTTAAAATCGCCTAGGAGGATAATTTTATCCTCCTTAGGTATCTCTGACAGGAGAGTGTCCAACTGGCTGTAAAAACTTTCCTTGATGTCATCATCAGCATCTAATGTTGGTGCATAAGCGCTCAAAATAGTTACCTGTTGGTTATTGGCGAGCTTTAATCGAAGAGTTATCAGGCGTTCGTTAATGCCAGTAGGAACTTCTGACAAAGAGTTCACTACTTCATTTTTGATGGCAAAGCCTACACCATGTATTCGTCGGTCCTGCTCAGGTAGTCCTTTCCAGAAGAAGGTATAACCTCCTTTTTCTTCTTTCAGCTGTCCCTCTCCTGCCCTTCGAGTTTCTTGAAGTGCTGCTATGTCAATTTTAAACCGTCTCAGCTCCCTTGCAATAGCAGTCCTACGCTCAGGGCGTTCACTATCTATGTTATCCAGCAATGTCCGTATATTCCATGTTCCAAAATTCAAATGTCTTTTTCAACATTTTTTCGACCTCAGCCTTGGGGAGAAATAAAAAATGAAATAAAAATGGTGAATTGTCTCTGTGTTGCCAAGGAGAAGCCGGCCTTCAGTGAACTTACAGAGAACAGGTAGAGATCCTGGGACAGCAAATGATAGTGGATAAAGTAATTTATTTGTTTGTCTGAAGTATTTTTACTCCACTCTTCAGCCAAAAAAGGCTCCCAAAGCAACTTACAAAGATTAATAATAATGCCAGTCCCTGCCATCAGGCTTACAATATAAAAGATGTGACACAAAAGGAAAAGGGATTGGGAGGAAGGAGGAAAAAAGCAAGACAGGCACCAGTTCTTTGTTTCAATGTTCTTATAAGTGTTCATTCTGTCAGGGAGGGGCAAAACAAGGTCCCTGCTGCTGTTCCTTCTCTGGCCAATGTATGGGGTTAGGTTGGTCTCCCCCTTGCCAAGATGTTTATCCTGGGAGGCAGGGGTACAGCCCCTCAGTGGCCCTTAGTTCTCTAGCCAGAGTCTGCAGTCCCAGTCAATAGTAATTGCCTAAGCTGATGAAAGAGCAGGAGCACATCTTCAAGTCATCATGCTGTGTACATTCAATCTTGCCTGAGTAAATGGATGTCACCCATGCTGTATACTAGTCACAGAACTGTGACCTGGTTTGCATGATCACTGTGGCTTGTTTAAGCCATGGCATGTGCCAGGCGTGATTTGAACAATCACTGCGCAGGTGCGGATTGTCGTGTTGTCTAAACCTGGGCAGCATGGCTTGTTGGAGGGTTAACAAACCCTCACATAACCCAACAGCCCATCTGAGGGTTGTCTATTCCTCCAACAAGCTATGCCACCTGGGTTCAGATGATAGGACAAGCTGCACCCAGAGGCAGTGATTATTCAAATCGTGCCTGGCACATGCCACAGCTTAAACAAGCCAGCGTGGGAAACGGCCCTGTAGGTTGGCCCCGAATGGGGAGTATGTGCTGTGACAATACCCCAGTGCAACACAGACTACCTGTGAATGCTTTGAACTGTAGTTCACAGCTGCCTTTCAAGAACTGTCCATGCATGAATCAAAATGGCTGATGCATTTGAAATGAAAGGCCTTTCTAAATAGCAGAATCTTCATGGTCCAAATCACAGCTTCCCAATCCACGTGAGAAGGCAATTGTCTTGCAGCCAACAGGAGCGCTGGTCCTCATGGGGGTGGGTGGAGGCAGGGTAGTGTAATCTCTAGGCTAAATCGTGTGGACTCCTTATTTATTTATTACATTTATACCCCGGCTTACATAATCCTCCTCTCCATTTTATCCTCACAACAACCCTGTGAGGTAGGTTAGGCGGAGAGTCAGTGACTGGCCCAAAGTCACCCAGTGAGTTTCATGGCCGAGCGGAGACTAGAACCCGGATCTCCCGAGTCCCAGTCCAATACTCTCACCACCACACCACACTGGCTCTCATACACCTCCAAGCATTCATACCTGGGTCAGACATCAACATTCCCCTCCGTGGGGTTGTGAAGATGGCGCCAGCAGTCATCAATCCCCCACGGGAAAGATACTACTGGGTTAACCTTGTCCTACCAATGCCTGGCACTCGACATGCACATACTGCTCTAAAAGAAGAGTGGAGGTATTAATGTTGCTTGGATTGCAAAATTGAATTATGCCCCCCACACACCATAATAGCCTTGATACTGGAGGCTCTCCTGCTTCAAAAAAATATCTCAGGAGATAGTGAGATCCATTATTGATGACCTAAGCATGGACAGCATTAAATTTTTCATGACAGCTAATCTGAATAGGAGCTTTCATTGCACAGTATCCCAGAAGCCCATAAGGGCACTCAGTTGGCAAGCCTCCTCTGCAGCCATATTTTGTCTCAAGGCTGACACTCAGATGGATAGCTGGCGTGCTTGCATGCCTCACCACTGCTAGGTGTTGAGCTGATGAAGAATGGCCTTCTCCAGTTTACCTCAATTTCTCGGCAATGGTTAACCAACCTATCATCTTATCATGCAATGTGCCTGACCACCGTATATTGTGCTGACAAAGGATGGCCATCTCACTTTCTTGCCTAACGTGATGGAACTGTAGAGCCAGGGGTCAGGAACCATTTCTCAGAGTGGGTGCCAATTGCCCCCACCGAACCCTCTGCAGCCATGCCTACTGATGTCATCGCCAAAAGTTCATGTTGCCTTACACTCTGCTGGGAGAGGCACGGAGTTCCATGCCTCTCTCAGCATGGACAATGGGACTGGGTCAGCTGTGGGAAGAGTAGTCACTCCTCGGCCAGACCATGGCAATGGGAAGAGCAGCCATTCCTCCCAGGGCCAGCTGAGTCCCCAGCTTTGTGCCATGCATGTTGTCCCCATGGGGACGGTGCATGGTGTGCAAATGTACTCAGCTGGCACTGGGAAGAGCAGCCACGCCTCCCAGTGCTGGCTGCCGCCACCACCCTCCACCCATATTCTTAAAACACATTCATTGCTCAGAACTGATGTAGCAATAGTTCATAATAGAACTCTTAGAATAGAGGAACCTAGACCTCATGAAAAATCACATGAAGATGTCATCAGGGACTGTCATGGGTTGAGTTTGTTTTCTACATATTTTCTTCAGAGCCATGTATTACAGTAAATCCCTATTTCTTCGAAGTTGTGTGGTGTGGTTATGTGGGTTGAATTTCTGGCACACTACTGTCTATTTCAATGGACAGTGGTTGTCAAAGGTCTCTGGGAAGAGATCTTCCCCAATCCTGCACCCTGAGTTACTTTTAACTGGAGATACCAGGGACCATCTCCACACAAACCCAAGTGCTGGGCCTCTGAGCTGGAGATCCCAACAGCCGCTGATAACCTCTTCAGCTATAAAGCAGATCGACTCAGTTCCAATGTGTCATTTCGCAGGGTGGATTCTCCCTTAGTATATGTGCATGGTGATATGAATGGTGTACATGGGTATTACAGGGATATAGTTTCCCAGGGTCTTTCACGCAGAAAACAAGGGCTTGAAACACTTGTATGAAATAATGCATGTTTTGTTTGTTCTTTTGCCTCTTCTTCCTAATGTCTTACGTGGCATTCCTGTGCCAACTTGCCTGGGAGTAAACCCCATTGAACTCAAGGGGGCTTACATCTGAGTGGACACATGTAAGATTGCACTGTTAATGTCTCCGTTAGAGCGTTTAATAAGAATTCAGCATTCTATGGTAAGCACACTTGTTTACTCAAAATGTGACTCTAAAACTTTTGCACTCCTGAAATGTTTAGTACCCCTCTTTAGGGGCTAGTAATTAAGAGAAAGGAAAAGGAAGGCAAATGGCTTGCTAATGCCTGGATCTCTCTTGTTATTGCTGCTAAGGGTGTGGAACTCGGCTCCCTGGTGATCTTTTGCCTGCAGCAAGGACAGGACTTGGCATTTGTTAGGGGCTTCTGGAAAGAACTGAGGTCTTCAACTAAAAGAAGCCTTCTATGGGAGTAAACAAACTGAAAGAACAAACAGCCAGAGACCACACATATTGTTAATGACAATGTCTTGTGCATGGAAATAGCAGATGCTGTTGAAAGAACACTGTCCTTGGAGAAAGGATCTGTTGCTCAGTGGTGAAGCACACGCTCTGCATACAGAACTTACATAGGTCCCAGGTTCAATCCCTGGCATCTCCAGGCAGGGCTGGGAAAAGCTCATGTCTGAAACATGACAGCCGCTGCTAGTGTATTGAGGTCTACAACTCTGTCCAGTGAGTGAAGAGAAAACAATCTGGAGGATAGGCCTTTCAGAGGTAGAATGGGCAAACACTTCTAGTGCTTCATAGTGGCCACACAGCCCAGCCCACACTGGGCAGATATCCAGGATAGAGATATTTTTTTTATTCATTTATTTACAGCATTTTTACCCCACTCTTCAACCAGAAAAGGCTCCCGGGGTGGCTTACAAAGATTAATATTCAACAGTCCCTGCCCCTCCAATGACAAACCACCACAATCAATTTCCATAATTTAACCACAGTTTCAGTGCCTTCACCTCCCTGACAAGAAAACAAAAGAGCCCTTGCTACAAAGTTGATACCTAGCCCTTCAACAGCTGCTCCTTTTCAAGCTCCCAGAATGCAACCAGAGGGGACCCTGTCCAGACATAGCAGGATTGGCAAAGGGTGCCCGAGTGTCCAACATTTTCAGTGCAACATGATTACACCACTCGGCTTGGCATGTCTGAGCTACATCGAAAAGGTATTTTATTTGCCTTCAGCTCTGTTGTTAACTGTGTAAACCACCCGTTATCTTATTTACAATGGAAATACTGCACCTTTACTTACTAGGTAAAAAGTGGTGTTAATGTCTCAGGGGATTTCCATGGTATATCTAGAAGCAGTCCAACCTTTTCGCAGCTGGGAACCACCTTTAACCACAACTTGCAGTATATGAGACCTAATAGTTTGCCATATATGGAAGTCTTCCTTCTCTGATTTTATTCTTCCTCCTCCTCCTCCTCTTTTTTTTTTTTTTTTAAAAAAGCACCTTAAATTATCATAAAGGCAAAATGAAATGGTGGTGGTACTCCTGGTGTAACCCACCTGAAGGTGGGCTAGTGTAACACAGTTGTGGCTCCTGACCAAGCAGTTGAAGCCCAGTAGTTTGCCATATATGGAAGTCTTCCTTCTCTGATTTTATTCTTCCTCCTCCTCCTCCCAGCATCCCCCATGCTGGCTGGGGGATGCTGGGAGTTCTAGTCCAACACATGGAGCCAGTGTGGTGTAGTGGTGAGAGTGTTGGACTGGGACTCGGGAGATCCGGGTTCTAGTCCCCACTCAGCCATGAAACTCACTGGGTGACTTTGGGCCAGTCACTGACTCTCAGCCTAACCTACCTCATAGGGTTGTTGTGAGGATAAAATGGAGAGGAGGAGGATTATGTAAGCTGCCTTGGGTTCCTTGCAGGAAAAAAGGTGGGATATACAATAAAGCACCAGGCAGGGGAAGGCTGGTCTAAGGCATATGTTCAGAGCTTTTCATCTGCTTGCATTTTATTATGCCCCATCAGGCTACCACAATTTCAACAAAAGGGATAGATGAGTGAGGGTCCCAGACGGGCTCACAATCTAAGCAGTGTTTTCTGGACACTATTCTAAACTAAAATAATAATATGGACGTTTCCCTCACAGGACTAATATCAGCTGAAGGGGAGGGGTATTTTCAGCTGAACCATAGTGAGTGGGAAAATGGGTTAAAAACTGTGGAGAGAAAGCCTGAGCACACTGCTGAACCCTGACATGTTTTTACCTTTTCGCCGACAGTTCTACAAAGGCCACATCTGCATACCTTCAATGGGGCACATTTACACTTCCCTCAAGGAAGCACATAACATTCTGGAGATGGGGGGGGTGCAGTCTCAAATAGTGGTGGCTACGAACCTATGGGGGAGGGCCTCGCCGCCGCCGCCTCACCTCTCTGTGGCGGCGGCGGGGGGGCCCACCTTGTTCTTCTGAGCAGCGCGGAACTGTTCTCTGCGCCGCTCAAGCCGCCAGTGCCGGTCCTGGCACATCACTTCCGGAAGGCCAGAAGTGACGCGATGGGACCCTGCACCGGCGCACTGGACCCCCGCGCTACGTTTTTAGTGGGGAAACCAGGGCAACAGGGCTGTTTTAAGTCTCAAAGAGCTGCAAAGTACCCAAGAGATGCCAGCACCAAAAGGCGCCACCACCGTGCGGGGCGGGACCAGCCCACCTGATCATCAAGGGCGGGGAAGGGGCGAGGGAGGGTAGAAAAGATACGTGCCAAAGGACAAAGGGTTGTTGGGAACACGGTGCAGGCTTGCACGGATCAGGTTGCTAGCTCCGGCTAGGGCCAAGCAACTTCCAACCCCGGGCAGGGTGCCTGGCGACCGGCAAAGCACACCGCTATGCTAGATCTTGAGTCAGATTCTCTGATGCCAGGTAATTCTCTGCATTCGAGCTAAGCCTACCTAGAAAGCAAATTGAATACTTCCATTCCCCTATCTGCATTGACTGCTATGTTAATACTGCAAAATTCCTGTAGTCTATTAGTTCCGCTCCATTAAACTCTCTGAAATTGACATGTGGGGATTCCATGTCAATATCACTCGCGGCTGAAACCTACAGGGCAGGTCTTCAGTGCTGGTTAACCCTTAAGGTGCTGAGCCCACGCAAAGGACCAGGTTCGATCCACCACAAAAACAAAAAACCCAGTCATCCCCACTCGTCAGTTCCGATTGTGCTCAACTTATATTTAAAGAATTAAACATGTGCACATTAAATGCATACATACATGCATTTAAGTCCTATGTATCTTGACCCATAGTGGTTTTCAAATTATATTCCTGGTAATCCTAGGGTTCCTCCATTAGCAGCTCTGTAAGAGGATCCACATTTCCATGATAACATTTCTCCCCCCCCCCCCCGCGTTCACACACGACTGAACTTCCCTTGCAATGCACAATTGCTAGGGAGTGCTTGAGTGTGCTCCAGGGCACACACTGATGGTCAAAATACATCCAGATCAGTGCTCACATGAATTTAGTGTGAACAATAGAATATGACCCAGCATCCTCCCTAAACTGCAAGAGTTCCTTAGCAGACAAATCAATGTGGAAAGGGGTTCCTTCAAATTAGGGTGTTTGAAAACCACTGGAATAACAAACATGAAAGAGGGGAGGGGAGAGATTGTTGTGTGGAACTGTTTTGCAGTGAGTTTTCAACTCCAGGTGGTCTTAGACAATAAGGATTATTTGGATCCATTTCAGCCTGGTTTTTGAACAGAAATGGCCTTGGTCACCCTAGTGGATCTTACACCTGGGAATGGGGGGGGGGGGAGTGCAACCATGGTAGTTCAACTTTCCAGTGGTCTTTGATACAATTGACGGGGGGCTGGCTGGCCCGCCACACCCCCACCCTTTCCTACCCCAAAGGAACCAAGACCCTCTGAGATCTCAAGATACCAGATTGCCAGCCTCAGCTGTCTGCAATCCTACTTGACTCTCGGTTTAGGGACTCGCCTTTAATTCTGTAACCTGGATTTAGATACTGAACCGAGCAGAGCAATCCACAAACACCATGTGGGGTAAAACCAAGACAAGGTTTATTCTGGTAGCATTTTACAACAAGATTAGGGAAATGAGAGAAGCACACAAAATAAAGAGACACTTTAGTACACAGAAATAGAGCTACAAAACAATAAAACCTGATTCCTTAATATCTCTCAGGCATACACTCTATTACCTGAGGGTATTCTCTTCAAGGGTTAGATCCAGCACAGCCCTGCCACCCGGGGGGAACTATTCCATCTACCCGCAAGTCCGAGATGGATAGCCCTCCACAAGACATGCTTTCGCTAGAGCCCTCAATCAGCTAATTTTCACCAGGAGCTACCTGGGGTCTTTGTGACACCCTTCTGGGTTACCTGGCTGGGATTGGACTGGGCGAGGTGGAGTTCTGGTGGCTACAGGCCTTCCTGGAGGGGAGGACCCAGGAGGAGATAGTGGGGGACTCCTGTTCCACCCCATGGCTTTTTAACACCTACATGGAGATGCTAGGGGGAATTATCTGGAGATTTGGGCTCAGGTGTCTTCAGTATGCTGCCTCACATTTCCATCTATGAATCCAAGGGGGGCTGTGGAACAGGTGTCTAGAGGCGGTTACCAGCTGAGAGCTAATAAACTGCGAAATAATCCAGATAAGACAGAGGTGCTGTGGGTCGGGGGATCTATCTGGCTAGAGGGGTGCAACCACTGTTGGGTGGGGCTGCACTTCCCCTGAAGAATCAGGTGCATAGCCTGGGGGTTCTCCTGGACTCACCGTTATCACTGGAGGAGCAGGTGGTGTGGATGGCCAGGAGTGTGTTTTATCAACTCTGGCTGATTCCCTATCTGAAGAAAACAGACCTTACCAGAGTTATCCATGCACTGGTTACATTTAGACTGGACTACTGAAATGCACTCTACATGAGGCTTCCTTTGAAGACAGTTCAGAAACTCCAGCTGGGACAAAATGTAACTACTTGGTTGCTTAGGTTGGGAGGCACATAACATTATGTAGCAGCTGCGTTGCTTGCCAATTTGCTCCCACCTGCGAGATGCATCAGGGTGGCAGGCACAGGAGACAAACCCTTTTCAGTGCTGGCCCCATCACTGTGGAACTCAATGTATATATTTTAAGAAAACAACAGAAATTAGGTACAAAATGCAAAACTTAACAAGGATTAAATGTGATGTTTGTTAATCTTGCATTTACAAGGTATGATCAAAAGGTTTAAAAGGTATGACCAGGAGGGCTCTACGGTGCATGCATAATTGAGGTGTAGATACAGCACTAACCATGCACTAAGGTCCATATGAGTTTAGCTTTGTTTGCTGTTGAAATTACTGTTATCCACCTTTTTGGTTTGAGTGCTTCAGGCTCCCTCTACAGTCTAGTCCTTGCCAGTCAAGAAATACCTCTCGGCAGCCCTGTTAGTAATATGTATCATAAAAGATTATTAGTTTCCTCACAGTTCCTGATCTCCAAATGGCACCTATACTGAGATTTTGCTATTATGCAAAAAGCATAGCTGGGAGTTATAGGGCTTTTTTCAGTCTAAACTTGCATAGGATTGCACCCTAAAATACTTTAATCAAAACAGTACATCTAATGCAACATGAGATACCATTTCGCTCATTAAATTTCTTGTCCAAACTTGATACAGATTCTGATAAAACTTGCTTTTTCCTCATGGAAGAGGCATTGATTCCCCAGTTCCTTATTTGCAGTTTGTGTTCCAACTCTTGAAACAAAAAAGGAACACTAGAGGGCACTAGAGAGCTCCTAGATCAAAATATGCTCTTATCTGCATCTCCACCCTTTTTGGGATACATTTTCCTAATACTATATCATGCTTTCAGTAGATTTCCCCCTGCAGCCCATAATCTCTCACAAAAAGAGCACCAGTATGGTCTGGGTCAGACTTCCCCAACCTGATGCCCTGGAGGCCCCCAGGCTGGAATGGATTTTTGCACCCAAGTCCTACTCACCCATGGTTGCCATTGGCAAGATAGTACCTTAGTTTCTGCTCACTCAACCTAAAGCACAGAAAATATTGCAAATCAACCTTATAGGATTGTAAAGTACCGTAGTTTTCGCATCATAAGACGCCCCGGACCATAAGACGCACTTACCGTATGGTACAAAAAAAAAAATTAAATCAGCTGTTCCGCGGGGAATCAGCTGAGAGGCTGGGGCTTCCCCCGCCCTGCCCAGGAGTCCTCCGCTCTTCCGGACCAGCAGAGGAAAGTAAAATAATAATAATAATTATTATTATTATTCTTTTTAAAAATCAGCTGTTCCACGGGGAATCAGCTGAGAGGCGGGGGCTTCTCCCCGCCCTGCCCAGGAGTCCTCCGCTCTTCCGGACCAGCAGAGGAAAGTAAAAATAATAATATTTTTTTTAAATCAGCTGTTCCGCGGGAATCAGCTGAGAGGCGGGGGCTTCCCCCGCCCTGCCCAGGAGTCCTCCGCTGTTCCCGACCAGCAGAGGAAAAAAAAAATATATACCGCATATATTTTTTTACTGTATTCGCTCCATAGGACGCACAGACATTTCCACCTAGTTTTTTTGGGGGGGAAAGTGCGTCATAGAGCGAAAAATACAGTACTTTCCCCACTATGCAGACGGGTGTAGGCATCTGCAATGGTAAGAGATCAGTTTAGTGTCCCCCTGTCCCCCCCACACCTTAGCATGTCCCAGACTGATCCCCTATTGCTAGTAAATAAGCAATATTAGTACCATCTCATCTTTATCTGCATTAAATGGCTTGTTCCACACATTGTTTACTCGTAGCACGGAGAAGCCCTCCCACACGTTATCAAATTTTGAACCATTTCCCCAAACCAATTACAACCTGACTTCAATGAAGGGCAGATGGCCACTCACTACTACTACTACAACAGCTGCATTTGCTTTATTAGGCAAGGCTGCTCCCATGTTTTATTTATTGTCTGTTAAGACAATCCCCCCCCACAGAACAATGCAGAAAAAGTGGTAAGAGATGCACTTCCTCCAGACATTATCCACTCTTATGTGAGTTTACTTCAGTGCTTAACAGACTTGGTTTTAGAATACCGTAGCTCTTGCAGTTCTTTGATGTGCAGTTGGAAAGGAAAACGCATGTTGGTGGACCAAAGCACCTCCCTGTTCCTTGCTCAACGTATCTAAACTTAGTGAGATAGGATCAAGAGTAGGAATATGAAAACTCCAAACTAGCAAAAGCAGTTGTTTTTGTTCAAAGATGGAGCCTACAATCTATTAAGAGTCAGGTGTATTTAAACCCATCCGTTTCAATTGGCTTACAGCTGCAATTCCATGCACATTTACCTGGGAGGAAAGCACCAGTGAAAACAATGGGACTTATTACTGGGTAAAGATGGGCAAGATTCAGCTGCATGCATGTCTAATTCTGTGTCAGATTACAAACAGTTGCTATTTGATGAGAAGGTAGCATTTTATGTAGGGCAGGGTTGAAATCCCTGTTCCAAGACCACACCTCTGGAGGGCCTTGAAGAAATCATGCTCTCTGCCTCAGTTGCTTATGTATTTACTTCAGTTTTTAGCCCTTTCTGCATGTAGCAACCAGCAGCTAACAGTAATAATGGGGGAAGTAAAATGTTAACTTTATTTCCATTCTAGATTTGCAAATACATTGCAGCATATGTACCCTGGGGTCCAGGTTTTTGATTTAATATAACTAGAGCAATATTGGTTCAACTGTGACAGCTTACTGCTTTTTCATTTAATAAACAGGTTTTATGCAAGAACCACCAACACCTATTTCAAAATAAGCAAAACCAGTTATGAGTATTATTAGAAAAATATTTCCAAAAAAGATTTTTCACGATTGGACATTTGATTTGTATATTTCATAACAGGTTGGAATATATATCTATATATAGGAAACTGGGTTTGGGGAAAACTTTTGTTTTAACCTTGGCAGTGGTCCACACAGTATATATTGAGCAGGTTACAAAAGAAGCTAGGTACTTCCTTAGTGGTAAGAGGCCTATTAATATAATTGTGCATTTCCTGGAGTATGTTTCTGCTTTTGCATCCACAGAGGTTAAAAAGACAACTTCAATACGTATGACGGTCTATGGGAAGCTCTCATTCTGCAACCCTCTTATTCTTCTCTGGTGGCTCCCTCTTGTAACCCTTGACAGCTCTCTGGTTTCATGGGAAGGAAGTTCTGCTGCTGCGACCTCTTCTTCAGTTGCATGCTCCTTTCCTTGTTAACTAGGAGAATTATTCCAGTAAAAGTGAAAGCCACTGAACTACATAGATGTTAAGAGTACTATCTGAACACTGCTTGCTGAAGCTACAGGCAAAACCAACTTCTAAAGGGCACAATGTTTAATGTCAGTCTCATCATCATGCTTATCGTAAACAGCTTTTCCAAACTGTGGTCACAAGAGATATAAGCAAAAAATCAAGAGGTACAGCAAAAGCATATAACTATAAATATATCAAACACATTTCATAATATGCTATATTCACATTAGCAAGCTGGCAAAGACATTATAATTAAAGTTTCCTTAAGTGTGGAATGTATGAAAACACATTTCTTTCATAACCACATATGATATCCACATTTAGTTAACAAACCCTTAACTGACTAATCCAAATCACTAAGATTATTGGTAGCAAAAAATACATTGGTATCAACATGCTACAATTTAAACCAATTAGATTCAAAGTTTATTAAAGTAGCAGTGTTGCAACAACACACCAGAAACCAGAGATGTATTGCTCTTAATAAACCATAGGCACCTGGCTGTAGTCTCTGCCATCCCCACATCTGCACAACACATGCCGAGACACATCCAATTTCTGCTGCTACACTCAGCCATGACAGAGTAAAGGTTGTATTTTGGGCGGTATTCTTGCCAAACATTGAAGACATATCAACCTGCTGCTCTTACTGATTTTACAGAGTTCAGTTTGTTTTGTTTTACAATAGTGCCTAGTTTGTCTGCCTAGGATTGTGCCTTCAAGAAAGTTCTGAAATGCCTTTCCAATTGCATTTTCCACATGGCCTTGAAAAATCAGATTAGAAGGTGGAGAAGCAACGAAGAACAATAGGCATTCCTGTTAGCTGCTTCTGTGGACAGGATGTCTTCACAGTTTGTGTAATTTGTCTAAAAGCCTCTCCTTACTGAATAGCCAGGCACACACTTGCATAAAGTTCATTCAGTTTCATTGCAGGGGATAGCGAGAATGTTTCCTACATACTGTATGTTTATTTCAAAACCAAGTTTATACTCTTATATTGTATTAAGACTACATTCAGGGTAACGAGCTCCAAAGAAGTCTTCCTGTATTTTTAATAGTGGTGTACAAGAATTTCATCAGCTCCAGCTTCTCTCAGATCTTTGATGTCTGGTCACTCAAGTCATTTGTGAGAATATATGAGCTACAGAGTTCTAAGTTAACAATTCAGAGCCTGCCTTACCTTTTGTACCAGGCAGGGACAGCCCTCCCATGAGGTGGGGTGAATCCCCAGCCTCAGACAGCAGAGTGGCAACTTGCTTGCTCCCCCACCCCCCAACCAGGAGGGCTACCCACTGCCACATTATGGGAGTGAGGCAGCAGCACTAGTGGGTGCTCTGGAGAGCTCCGATGGCCCTGTTCATACACCACAGCAAATGCCACAGCAGGAGAGCAGCTGGCGGAGCTCTCCAAAGCAGCCACCCACCCTATGTTTTGCTCTGAGGACCACTTCAGAGCAAGTCAGAAGGCGGGCAGGCAGGCGCTTCGGAGCAGCTGTACAGCCCGTTTTGCTCTGAGTGGATCCTGAGCGAGACAGAGGATGGGCAACTGCTCTGGAGGAGCCAGTCAACAAACCAACCTCTGGTTCACTCTAAGAACCCTCTCTGAGTGAGCCGGAAGGCAGATAGCTCTCCGGAGAGCTGCATTGGCCGAAGTGGGTGGTGTCTCTCTTCAGAGAGCTGCCCAGACTAAAATGCCTGGCTAGAGAGGTTGCCTGTGCTGCAGGCAATTTCCCAGGACATCTCTCCTTTGGAGCAGTTACTTGGTTCTCTGTGCTGCATGCAATCTCATAGGACACCTCTCTAGGCAGTCTCGATGTCTGGCTCTGAGGAAGAACCCCCGCAGAGCCAGGCATTTGAGACTGAGCTTTCTGAACTTCCGCACCAGCCACTGTCCTAAAGAATTCTTCCCTGAGCAACTATTAAGGAGCTATTCACCCTTATATCACTTGATGAGTTGCAGCAGGCTGAACTACACATTTACTGAAAAGTATTTTGTTTTAGGTGATGTAAAGTTCGGTCTGGCAGTTTTACCCATGCATGTCATTACTTGATGAGTCAAGTGCATTCTGGTAACTGAGGCTCAGTAAGGTGCCAATAGTTATGATGCAACCCAGTGAACCCTTCCGTATCTTGAGCAACTCCACACCAGTAAAAGATGCACACCTGGTGGCACATTCTCTTTCACTCCACTGCTTGCCCCATTTCTCACCCTGGAGCCAGTAGGACTCTTTGTTTTGCCCCACAGCAGTTAGGACATGGAGAGTGGAGAGAAACTACAGCCGTGCTTCATAGTAAGACAGACCTGGCATTCTTTGGCATTAACAGCCAAAGCTGAATAGCCAAGTAGGGATTTAAACTACGGTAGATCTCCCCTGTCCAAGTAAAATACTCTTATCCACTACTTCACCATCATGTTTATTACAGTCATATGACCCAACATATACACTTTACATTCCAAATCTCAGAAAGAATAATCATACATAATACATGATTATAGACAAAACACCTCACTTGTTCCCTACCAAAAAAAAAGCCCTCCTCATAGCAGCCAGGAAGAATTTAGTAACTGAAGTGACAGTTGGATTTTGGTCACATAAACAAAAAGTGACCAACCATTCATCAGGTAAACCACGAAACCTCCTTAAGAATGGCGAAATTATGTCCTCCCTCAATTTAGTATAAAATTTACAGAAAAGAAGAACATGTATCAAAGATTCAGGAACCCCGTCCATACACAGGCAGTGTCTCTGCGGATATGGGATACCCTCTTCCCTGCAAAATTGCTGAGGGTAAAATGTTAAATCTGGCTAATATAAAGGTTCTACAAGCTTGTGAAGCGCTAAGATTTGACATATATGGCACTGGAAGACCATATATCGGTGTTACCCCACTTGCAATGGGAGAGCAGGTACTGTTTGCTAATGAAAATAGCTCCTGCCTCTCAATATCACGCAATCTCTGAGATAGCTGTCTGAGAACTTGCTGAGGGCTAAGCATAAGAATAGAATCCAAATGAATACCAATAGATCTAATTTTCCATTGAATCAAAGAGGCCCATTTACTAGTATAGTTTTCCCTTAACATGTGGTGTACATAACTGAGGCTCCCGGGTGTAAAGTGTAAGCGCAACCAAAATTTAAAGGTCTGGATCCACACACTCACCTCTATCTGGCCTGTTCCGGTTTCCAGATACATAGCTGCATAGCTGACACAGTTGGGCACTCCCAGTATGTGTCGTAGGAATATAGCTTGTACTCGCTCTATCCCCACGTCGACTGCGCTAATTCAAATAGGTACACCGTACAATAATTGAGCCATAATTTTGGCTTTAAATATCCACATAGCAGAGGGGACATGTCCCCACTGTATATAAAAAAAGCAAGCAATAGCCATCATACTACGGTTGACCATATTGATAGCATGGTGTCGATGGGCATTCCAATAAGATTTAAACTGAAAGTTTATACCCAAATATCTGTGTTCTTTTACTTGTTCCAAGTTAACTTCTCTAGGTTTCCAACGTGTACACCTCCAAACCTTTGGGGAAAAAATACCTTTAGATTTCCCTAGGTTGTGTGGGGAAAATACACTCCCCAAAGAACCTTTTGGAGAAATTAGATATCTCATTTGCTAGGACATATTATAATATAGCAGAATTCTATTGTATCCCTATTATTTCATCCCGTAAATCAAGTTAGTGATTTACCCAAGACCACCCACTGGGCTTGTAGATTTGAAGTTGGTCTTCACATCTAAATCTAACCACAAATCCAGAGGCTGTTTAGTACACAGGTCACTTGAGCTTAGCTTGGGGCTGAAGAACTTCCCCTTTTACCCCCAATAAATCTATGTAAGGAGGTTAAAAAGTAGTCATCTCTGTGATTTGAATGGATAGGCAGAAATTCAGGTGTAACTTCCCAACCTTTCTTGATGTGGTAACAAGAAAAGCTGCACCTGTTTACTGTAGGCAGAAATTCAAGTGGGAAAATGTCTCAACGTTTTAGAAAAATGGGGTCAGGTTTCTCTGTACAGTTGTAGACTCTATAATTGCTAATAAATAGCCAACATTCTTCCTCAAATTTCCCCTCCAGTCATGAGAGAGAGAGAGAGAGAGCGCGCGCAAGGGGGATAATGAACTGTGGGTGGAGGGTACCCTTCACTGAGCATACATTTTGGAGCATTTATAATACACAAGAGGAAGTACAGTTATCTTGAAACTACCTGAACTAGCCTATTTCTTCTT
This sequence comes from Shinisaurus crocodilurus, assembly GCA_021292165.1. Lineage (NCBI taxonomy): Eukaryota > Metazoa > Chordata > Lepidosauria > Squamata > Shinisauridae > Shinisaurus > Shinisaurus crocodilurus. Next base: position 201,112,044 of record CM037879.1, read on the forward strand.
CTCTGGAAAATAAAAACCTCCTTTCAAAAGGAAATTCCCTCCTCAACCCCCAACAAAAATCTATACCAAACAATACTTCCATCTCTACGAACTCCATGTCCGTTTCAGAAAACTGAGGAGAGATTAGATTCCCACCCACCTCCTCTCAACCACTGATGAAAACCGGAATGTTGCTATTCATATTCCCATTTAGGTCAAATGTATTACATTATACCTAAGGAAAATCATACAAATGTTTCATACTGCCTACTTTAAGGTCATATTTTCCATTTCTACCACAGATAGTGTCATGGATGTGCGTGTATATATATATATATATATATATATATATATATAAAATAAAAGTATCATGGGAAGCACAGCAAATGCTTAGTCCAGTGATGGCGAACCTATGGCACGGGTGCCACAGCTGGCACGCAGGGACCTCTCTGTGGGCACTCGAGCCATTGGTCACCAGATCGCGAAAAGACTGTCCCCTTCTGCAAAACACTAATGATCTTGTTCTTTCTCACAGTGTGGAACAGAATGATTTTATTCTAGAATTCCTGTTACAGAATTCTTTTCTACATTGTTATCACATTTAAAAGATTTTGAAGAATGATGAACAGAGCATGGCTTGGATGTAAAGCCCTAACAGTTGACCCAAGTGCTGCATGTGTTGCTCTCAAACTAACGGAGTATGAGCCAAGGTTTGACCAATTATCAGCATGCATGTAATAGCAAAAATCACATTAATTGTGCAAAAGCATGCCCAATGCAAACTTTTACCTAATGCTGTGTTTGCAGTCCAAGACATAAAGTGTTTAAAATGTGTTAAGCACGTTTAGTTTTCTTGTTCATCCTAGTACAGGTTTACTTTTACTAATCCGACACCTGTAGAAGCAGGGAAAGGACCCCGAGTAAAGCTTGCCCCATACAATTTCAGTCTGCCATATAATCATATTACAAGTTGAGAATCCCTTATCCAAAAATACATGTGCCTAATTATTTAAAAAGTTTGTATAAATTCCCTTCAGGCTATGTGTACCATGTAGTACTATAATAATTTTTTGAGTTGATTTTTTCCCCAACAAAAAGCTGTATCATTGAAAGCTCTGTTATTGTGTTTTTCTTTAAAGACAAAAGATGTTAATTAGTTCGGACAACTGTATGAGTTGTTTTTCTAAAACTAAAACCTTGGTATTCAGGTTTAATTAAGTGTTGGCACTTTGAAATAAATAAGTTGGTTTTGTGTTGCAGTTTGGGCACTCGGGCTCAAAAAGGTTCGCCATCACTGGCTTAGTCCAAGTTTCCTTTCAAGTGCAGGAAATAAAGTACAGTTGAGCTATTTTGAGAGAGAGTCTATGCTGGTATTTTTTAAAATGGAAACCTATTCAAATTGTATCATATGTGAAAGAGGCAATTAAAACAAGTTCTCAAAGAAGGAATAGTTTGGCTTTTCTCCCCTTCCTCCCTCGAAAGTCCATTATCTCCCCATATACAACAACAGCCTTTACACTCAAGCTTGTTGCCCTCCAATCACCACCACAAAGGTGTGTGTGGTAAATCAGATCCTATGCATTTACTCAGAAATAAGTCTCACTGTATTTAGTAAAGCTTTCAAGTGGGACCTGCAACGAAATGTTGTAGTGTGAAGTGCCCTTGTTCAGGCTTCCCGCCAGCCTGGCTTTCTTCCACAATACTCCATTCCATTTGCCTTCCCCCGAACAGTCAGCACTTATTTTAAACTTGCAGAATAAATTTATTTATGTGTGTGTGTCTGTGTGCATGTGTGTGCACAAACATACACAGATATAGAAATTTATTCTGCAAGTGGATATACATACTACTGATTCAGTCCTGCTTGCCACAACAACTGCTCAGCCAGCCTCTGGCAAAGGTGACAAACCTGAGCTTCCTTCCAACCCCAGTGTTGCAGGAGGAAAGGATGATCCATGTCTCCTCCCCAGCCCCAAAGTGAGGCAGAAGCCTGGAATGTTTTTTGGTTCCATGCTGTCTCTGTGCTTGCCGGGAGGAAGGTATTCAGAGCATCTGGCAAGTGCAAAGACAAGGTGGCACACCTCTGTCTCCTGCCTCCAGCTCTGAGCTAGAGGTGGGGAGGCAGCAATGCATTGGCTTGTCTTTGTTTGCCGGGTGCTCCAAGGGCTCAGTAAGCACAATCGAAGCAAGACTTCACTACAAACCAGCAAGCAAGACTTCACTACAAACCAGCTCCATGCTAGAGCAGACAAAAGGGTGCAAGAACTTGTTTTTTCACTGCATGGAAACACCCCCAACTTTCAAGGCAGCTGACAAGAGTATACACAGCAAAATGTTATAAAAATTAAAACTGTGGAAATAAAATTATAAAATGGTAGAGTAGTGGTTGTTTCATTTGTGCTTGGAGAGTAAGAGAGCACAGATCACCAATCCTAAAAGGCAACCATGCACATTTTTACCTGGTGCCTAAGGTCATAAGAGCAGGTGCCAGGCAAACAGCCCTGAGGGCCTTCTAAGCCAGGGTAGTGCCACTGAGAAACCTATTTTCCGGTCACCATCCATCTCATCTTTGTAGGTAAGGGCTCCTGAAGGATCTCTACAGATGATCTTCCCATACCGGCCGTAGTCCTTTGAGATAACAATGCAGTCAGGCCCCATGTCACAATAAGTTTAAGGGCTAGCACACTACATAGATAATGTGTAAATGATCAGCTGACAAAAGCCAATCTGGATATAGCTGCCATGGCTCAGCTAGGTGTCAGGTCAGCATGAACTGAAATTCAAAGCTGCTCAGAAGGATCGGACAGACAGACTTTAGGTTTAGAAGTATTCTGTGTGATAATGCAGTCAAGACCTATCAATTATAACTGAAACCCCACCTACATTCCGTCAGCAATAACAGGAAGTGTTTGTATACTAAATATGCATTATGGTTGGTGAACAGGAACTATACCAATAAGAAGTCTACTATTCATATTAACCTGTTTAGATTACATATTGTACAAAAAACTATGAAGTCCACACCAAATTAACTTAAGGCAGACAAGATAGAAAGGAAAGCCATTGTTGTAGCATTGCCAGACTCTCAAAATGCAGTCAGTCCAGAGGCACTCTTAGTCCTGGACTTCTGGGCAGAAGTCTGGGGCCTCGCAGTCCAGAGGGCACCCAAATAATTGCAAGGGACTGGTGGCAGTTTCCCCTTTAGAAGAAACAACAGTTCAGTGGTGGCAGAGGCACCAGCCAGCAAAGCACTTCCGTTTCTGAGTGCCTCTGGGCCAGAGAGGCACTCTGGGAAATTAAGGTGGCGGCGGAAACCCTTTCCAATCCAGACACTGCCTGGTAAGCAGCGTCTGGATGGGAGAAAAACAGAGCGACTAAGGTTGCACACTGGCATTCACCCCACCATTCCTCCCCTCCACCTGCTTACCAGAGGGCACTGGGAAGGGAACGGGTTCCTTTTGCTTCTTAACAAAACAGTAGTGTGGCAGTAGATGGGCTGCTTCTGAAGCTTCCGCTGGTGCTTTGTTGGACAACACGTCTTTCATCACATTGCTTTTTTTTTTTTTTTTAGAAAGTAGAATAAGGATTCCTTCCCTTCCCAACATCACCTAGTAAGTGGGGGGGGGGGGGAGCAGAGCACAACCAGGGTGACCCTCCTCCTTTCTTTCCAAGAAGTATTGGGAAGGGTATTACCTTCTTTTTTCTTTCTGAAACAGTTGTGGAATGGCAGGCATGTTCAGTAAAGTACCTGACCAGCCATGTATACCATGCAATAGTTTTTGTTTTTTTTAAAGAAAAAGGAACCCCCTTCTTGAAACATCCTGGTAAGTTGGAGGGGGCAGGGAGTTGATGACCAGGGTGTCTGTGAACAGGGAAAACTTTGGAGGGGGCAGGACAGTCCCCCCCAGACCTAGCAGAACCACTGTATCAGACCATCAATCACAATCCACACAGCAGTTACAGCTGCTGAATACATTTCCACAGAAACCTCCCAAGACACATCCTGATCTTAAAACAATTCTCCCAAAGGAATCTTCTCTAGCCATATCTGCATTTTTTAATTTTTAGAAAGATGTTGGCTCCATCCCATCCCAAAGCCACATTCTATATAGCCCCCACTCCACTTGATCTCACCCTGTTCACTATGAAGTTTTAAAGTTCTAGCCCTACAAACAACAGTTCTCATGTTACTGGCCCAACATCAGCACTAATTATGTTGGAACATGTTTTCAATGTGTTCCTTCCAACCACAGTCTAGTGCAATTAGAAGAATTTTAGGCCCAACTTGGGCATTTAGAATAAGAAGTTTAAAACATAGGGTTTACTCCTTTGATAACTGCAGTAAACAGACAGAAAGACCTAAAAAATACAGGTTGGGGGAAAGCCACAATATCGGAAAATGGCAGATCTCTTCAGCTAAAAACAGCAATATCTCAAAAACTGATATATGTGAAATGAACCAAATTGAATATGCTTGGAATTAAAACGATCAGAAGATTTCAGAGAAGAGTTTTACATAGGATTCTAATTCCTAGAAGTTTTATTTTGTACTTTCTGCATGTTAATCAAGGAATATGCCCTACAACTTTCAGCTTTTTATTCTAAATGTCTGGATAAAATACTAATTAGACTGGGCTGTATAACTACCTTTACTTGGAAAACAAAGCATAGATTACTTATTAAAGTTGGGGGGGTATTTCTAGTGTCTATAATGAATTGTGAGATAAAGGGCAATTTTGCTCATAAATGATACAGCACAAATCTTAGCATGTTTAAAGTTCAAGGGAGAATTTTACTATTGCACTACAATTTGACTACAGCCACATGTTTTACTGCAGCTCTGTTCTCTGTTAATCATTCAAGGTCATCCACTTCTAGCTCCACTCATAGAAGCCTGCACCACGTAATAGGAATCACAAGGTTGTTGGCATCACTTTCACTACTAGTATGACAACTAGGTGGTACATCTGTGATGTCCCTCATCCACAACAGAAATTGCAGTAACCATCTTAGGAACCGGGTTGCCAGCACAAACAGAACTTATTTCTGTTACACAATGTAAGCCACTCATGCCATGGAAGGTGCCCATCCATAATGCACACACTGCCTGCATTGTTGAACACCAACTGCAGAAAGACATCAGCTTGTTCTTTCTGGATAGCTGATTAGAATCAGACTCCCTCCTTTTATGGAGCAGACATGTGAAATAATGTCTAGCACAGCCTTCCCCAACCTGACACCCTCCAGATGTTTTGGACTACAACTCCCATCACTCCCAGCCACTATGGCAGTCAGGGATGATGGGAGTTAATAGTCCAAAACAGCACCAGGTTGGAGAAGGCTGGTCCAACTTGGGAGCACAAATGAATGATAGTGTGTTTGATTGTCAAGTATTTTCCCCTCGTACTTGATTTCATCACATTCTTTTAATCAGGAATCTAAGGATTTCATGAACTAAAGACCTGTCCAAGACATTTGTTCTCCTGTTGAGCAGGGATCTTTGTTTTTTACCAGAACCCCAAGATCCGCCAACTGGAAACAGGCAGGAGGATGTGCACTAAGAGTTAGGAAACAGGGCACCTCTGAGCACATGCTTAGCCCAGGAATTTGTGATTAGGTCCAAAACAAAGCTCACACAAAAATATTCTGGTTTTTTCTCCCTCAAGCATTTTTTTCAGCAAACTAATTTAGGAGGAAACAAGCTTTTTAGTTGTTGCTATTATTAGACAGTTGGAAGATAGGAACCCCTAAATCTACTGCAAATCACTCAGACATCTACCAGTAGATCCTGATCTACCGTCTGCTCTCTCACACACACACACACACACACGCGCGCGCGATAAAAAGGGTATTTGTGCAGTACCAACCTACTTGCTTGCTTTCTTCTCCACCTCTACATGGAGCTGCCTTGCACCAACTAGAGTCTACACAATTTTTTAGAATTTCCTCCTTTAAAAATTTTCTTTTTGTAAATTTTTACCCTGGAAGACAATCTTACTCGGTCACGAGTGATTGCCTACTACTACTACTACTACACAGAAGTGGGTTCGAATATCTTGCCCTATTATTTGTGCTGCTATTTCTACTACTCTATTCTTTTCATTTTGCATGTCATCTTTTCTGTCATTGTATCATTTGTAGTGATGAATCACGTACCTTGGGGGGGGCGCCTTGCCGCACTGCCCCCCCGCTCGATTCTCAGCAGCGCAGAGCAATTCTCCACGCCGCTCGAGCCACCCGCCAAGACGGGACCCCACGCTGCGTCTTTTCCGTAGAAACCAGGGCAAACCAGGTTTCTACGGAAAAGACGCAGCGTGGGGTCCCGTCGCAGCCGGAAGTGATGCGACAGGACTGTCGCCACAGGCGGCTCGTCACGAAGAGGCGAGCGGGGCCGGGACCCGGTAAGGCCCGCGAGTCTCGGGGGGGGGGCGGGGTGTAGCGGGCCGAAATCGACCCGCTACGCCCCCCCGAACTGAGCGGTTACATCCCTAAATTGATTCAAGCTCAGAGAAGCAACTCAACCTTTCTGTACCACTTCTATCACGGACTCTCTAAAATGTGACTGCATCTTCCTTTTCAAATGCTTTTCCAAGTATGGCAACTATGACAGGTCCAGTTTTTACATAATAGCTATCAGTTCACTTATGTATTGGAATTCACCATTATTTCTTAGGTACTCGTATAGCTGGTGGAAACTCAACACCTTGCCTGGATGACTGAAGTATGCATAGCAACAGTGGTGATAGCATCCTTCAGCTGCAACCAAGTCTATTATGCAGTCCATCCAAAACTGTCCAGTGCAGTCCCCACTTGCCAGTAAGCTTCTCAGTCATGAAAGAAACTGTATCAGTTCCATAGGTTCTCACTTCACTACAGGGCTTTTTGTTGGTCTGGATGTCTGTACAAGGCTGTGTCACAAAGCACTATTACTGAAAACTGGAATTTAGAGTTGATCAGTTTTTTTCCAGAGGCTTTGGGGTTTTACTTCATAGTTCCGTCACGTCAAGTATATTCTTTGCAGCACTTGACAGTGACTTCAACTCTTTTCTATTCTTCCATTGTGGTTCAAAATACCATCTTTTTAGACTAGATGGTATGACTATACCATCCGTTTTAGACTGTATGTTGTCCGAACCCAGGAGAGCAATTTCATCGTGGGTTGCAGGGATCCGCTATATTTCTCCACTGTACCAGAATTTGCTGCCTCTACAAATAGGGTCATCATTAGTGCCTTGTACATAATACTACAGGTATGTTATATCATATTTTGGAGTTTAGCTAAATGCACCCATATTTCCTAACGTAACTAAACAGAGAAACTTCTCTTTCCAAAATGGTGGCTTCTTCTCAAACTGGGTATTTTTGGATTTTCCATGTTTGTCATGGCTATAAAATCAGTGTATTCTACAATGCTTAGCTTTTTACTCTAGATGTCAAGGTCAAGTGCTAATCTTACCAGATTAATAAGCAGATATCAAGAACATGCTTATTGGTAAGAATAACTCCACAAAATTGAGATATCAAGCTAGGTGTGACTATGCTTCTGATGTTGTGCTGTTGAGTCTACATACAAGATGAAGTAGTTCTATTCAGAAAGGTAACAATAAAGTTCAGTTACGTTTTTATCAGCATGACAGCATCTAGTTGTTTAGGCCCCAGAGTTCAAACAATTGAAAGAGCCAATATCACCTTGCCAAAGACCAACTGAAGCCATCATGCACTTTAGGATATGGTGGGCCTTTAACACACGAGGTTTAAACTAAAACTACATAATGGTTAGTAGTCAGACTGATTTCCAGGGAGAAGAACAGAAGAGAATAAACTGATAGATTTGGGGTTGGATTCTCTTGACAATAAAATGAAGGTCATACATATATAAAGCTAATTCTACAGATGGAGAAAACTTGTTGAAAGGCTAGCCACCACTAGTGGTAGCTACCTACCACTAGAAGGGAACCTGGGTTTGTTAAAATTTTGTAATTATCAATGTTTTTTCCAGGAAAAAATGTTAAGCTTCAAGAGGCCAATTGAAGTTATGGTTAGTGATCATATTTTGCTAGGCACCAATTCAGTTATTTTACAGTTCAGTTGTTTTTAATACAATTGGCTCAACTGTCCCTCTATTAAGGCTTGAGGATCATGAATTATTAAGTTCAAAACCTACCAAGTTGTAGGGTGCTGATGCAACTAAAAGTTTGTGTCTACAAGAATAAATATACTGCCCAGTTATATATATATACTTTTCAGGCACCCATGGAATAAAAACTCTTATCTTACAGCCATTTTAAAATTATTTCGAGCTAAAATTGATTTATCTTGCTTAGAACTTAAACTGGAGACTAGCAACAAAATGAATTAAGCAACTGAGGTCTATCCCAAACCATAATTTACATTAACATACCCTAAACAATTGCTTGAAACCAACACTTGAAAAATAAGGATGTTTAAATATTTATAAAAATGTTATTACAGTAATACTGAAACAGTATTTAAACATTCATCTAATAAGGGTTAAGATGAATGTAGCACCGCAACAATAACTACATGCAACACAAAGTAGTAATATTCAGGACTAAGTATAGGTGTCAATTTCTACTTGTTAAAGAGCACCCAATTGCCAAGAATTTTTCCAGCTGTTAATAACTATCAGTAGTTCTATAACAGCCAGACTATCTTTGAATATTGTCAAGGTAGTTTGGCTTTTAAACGATCTGGAGCTATGTTGCTACAAAAGAATAGACGTCTCCTTTACCCCACCTTTCAGCCCAGAAACCCTAGAAAGGCAGGGAATTCAAGGTGTGGGAGGGAAGGTGGCCGAATCTTATGCAAAGCTACCAGAATATACACAAAGGCAGATGCACCCCACACGAAGACAAAATAAAGATTTCAGCGACCAACTTCTTCCTCACGTATCCAACACAAGCTATTTTCTCTGCGAGGAGTGCATAAAGCAGAGCAAAACCCCAGTAAGACTGAAGAATTTGTCACGGTTCTCCAGTATGCCTAGTTGGTAACTGAAAGAGGCCGTAATATATAATTCACATCTTAGTAAACTGGGTAAAAGTAATCTTCACTGAACTGTTTGGGTCGCCAAACAAGGTAAACTTAAATGGAAGCGAGCTGAACGAGCCTCCCCATAGTCCAACCGAGTTCAATTGTTTACTCCCAGGTTAAGGGTACACTGGTTTGTAGCCTTAACCCCACAAACGCAGCCGTCTAGATGGGGAGTTCTACCCAGCATCCAACTCCCTCCTCCTCCCTTCAGCCCGGGGTGTCACGAGGTTCGCACTCCCTCTCCCCTCGGTGGAAAGGAACGAGAACTTTCCCTCACAGAACGCTTTATGCAGATGTAGGGGGAGGGGAATCTCTACCAAAACAGTTACGCTCTTCAGGGGGGGGGGGAGAGGAAGAGGGAATGGAGATAAAAGGCGAAACGCTCCCCAGAAGAGCTGCTGCACACTAATACGGAGGGTGTGTGCAAAAAAGGAAGGGGACCGACGCAGCAATTGTTCCAACCGCACGGAAGGGGACTCTCCCCAGCACGCCAGACCGCCACGAACGCCGCCACCGCCTCTTCCTGAGCCAGCTTGGTGCGCAGCCAAGCTCCACAAGAATGCAACACGGTCACATGACCTCCGGCGGACGTGCAGCTCCCTTCCCTCTCCAGGGACACCTTGCGCCATCTTGAACTGACGCAGTTACAGCCGCCGACAAAATGCTACTGCCAGCTGGTCTTCGGTGTTCTTTCCCCGCACCCCCGGCACAGGGGAGTTAGGGTGAATCAGGTTGCCCGAGGCCCCCTTTCCTGCCTCTTCATTACGCCGCTCTTAACCGCCTCTTCTGAGCAGCCTCCCCCCACCCCTTCTCACCCAGTTGCCGCTATCATGGCGCCCGTTTTCTCCGTTTGCACCAGCCACCCCCGACAGCTCTCCCAGCCCTACGCCAGCAGCTGCGTCTGCCCCTACTGCAGGATGATGTCAGCGTCTGCCAATCCGAGCGCGCCTTCGTGGTTCATCCTGAGAGCCGATTGGCTCCCTCTCCACCGTCCCCCCCCGCTTCCCCCACCTCCTCCTGACTGAAAGCGCTCCGCGGTTCGCTGCAGAGAAACGGCCACGGCAGGAAGGAGGAGGGGGAAGGGCAGGAGGGGAGAGAGAGAGGAAAAACAACCACCACACAACAGGACAATTACCAGCCATACCGAGACGGCAGTCGCCATTTCATACTACAACAGGCAGAACCCCCAACGAGCAGCCCCGCCAAGCGTACTTCAAAGAGAGAATAAAATATACACACCGGGATTAGACACGGGGAATAAAAATAATAAAAACATCCACACACTCCACCATGGTCACAAGACATTTAATCGCCCTCCCTTTCTCACCCCTCTGCATACTCAGTGCCCCATTATAGCCGCCTTCTCTGGGTCCAGTCGGGCAGCAGGCAGAGCCTTTTCCAGCTCAGCTTCTTCCTCTTACGGCAGCACCACGAGCCCCCACAGACTCTCTTTGTGCCCAAGCAAGGCGGGTTTGGGAGTGAGCTACTCTAGCCTGTTACTAACTTCCTTCTTCTGCCACTCGACTGTCTCGGCTCCATCAAGGCAGAGTAAGAGCTGCCAGCCCAGCTTTTATCTGGTGCCCCGAGTTTGCGCACTGAAGGAGGCTCACTCAGCCCCTGGTGGGCGTCGAATGAAACCCCAGCCCGCCTCCCCTCCCTCACTCAGCTCTAGCTGGAAGCGTTAGGATCAGGCGGCCGGGAATCTAGGTCGGTGTGTAAGCGAAAAGTAGAAGCGAACAAGGGAGGAGAGAGGAGATCAGCGCGTGTGGAGGGGGACGCTTAGCATTAACGGAAAGGGGGTCGAGCTTGTCATACAACATTGCCTCTTCTCACTGGTCGAGAGGAGACGAGTGGATTCACACACACATTTGTTTCCTTCTTTAACGGCCCAAGTGGTACACGCGAAATGGAAAACGCTGTTACTAGTTGCTCTTTGAGCCGGGACGATTCGTGTTCTCGGCGAGAGGCGCTCCGAAATCTCCAGAAAAAGTCGCTTTTCTCCGATGTTGTAACTATTTGAGGAAGAGCTGGGATATCCCCTTCACGGGCGCCTGTCCAGGAGTCACCGATCAAGGAAGCAGCCTTCAGTTAAAAGTCGCCCACGGCTGGTACTGCAGGAGACACAGCTGGCTGAGCCGAGCCTCGTAATCCTTGCAAGCGTTGGGCTGGAATCCTAAGCACATTTACTAGAAAGTCTGGCCAGTCGAATGGGACTTCTGAGACTGAGGGGCATTTTCTGACCACGCTGAAAGTTAATTTTTTTTTGCTCTCTAAAGTCAAATACATCTTTTTTTCAGTGCAGAAACAGATAGCTATGCCAGTAGATCGGAGAGAAGCCTTTTCACATGGCGACTCTGGACAGAGATACTGCTGCCAATGGCACTAAGCCAGTTTAAGTGGCTTTGTGGATAGCAGTACCTATTTCTTAACTCTCAAACGTATACACAGAACGGGTTGGTGGCAACATTTCCTCACCCTTTCTTAGACAGCCAGTTACCCAGTATCCGCTTGGAACATTGCCCTGCCCCTCCCGCACCGTCTGTGAGAGCTGAAGATCTGTATGGTCACCCTGAACACCAAACCCAAACAACTTTCTCCCCCATCCGGGCCCCTCAACTGCTCTACTGGTAGTACCAGTAGTTCCCTAGAGCACAACACCATTCTGAGTAGCGCCCCCTTTTCGATGTTGTGGAGGGGGACTTCCCTTCTGTCCCCTCGCTTTCCGTGGAAACCCTCCTGTCCCCTAGCCCGGATTTTACAAAATGGACCCGAAGGTGGGCTTGCATTCACGGCACACAAACCGAGCTCCAGCCCACAAGCAAAATGGCGGCTGTTTGGCTTCGCCCTGGTAACCCTGCCCCTGCCAGGCGGGACGGGTGAACCCCGTGCAGTGGGAGGAAGGGAGGGGGGAGCCGACGCCATTTTCCCAGAGAGAGGCAGTGACATAGGAGGGAGCGTAGGCGGCTGCGAGGAGGGAGACACGGGAGCAAGAGCAGCAGTGGCGGCCGCGGCAGCAGTGGCAGTTAGGGGATTGTGCAGCGGTCCTAAGGCAAAGGCGCTTCTTACCTAGTCCCCGTGGGGCTTTGTGCACCGAGCAACCTTCGGGGTCCCTGCCATTGACCCTCCCCCCTTTCCCACAGGCTGCTGTGGGCTACGTCCTGTTCAGACTAGGGACATCCGCAGTGGGACTGTTGCATTGTTTTGGTTGGGATAAGAGGGGGGTTCAGTTAAGGGGGTGCTGCTGCCTGGCCTGTGATCATTACAGGTGAGTGCCATTATTATCTTTATTTGTTATGATTGTCATGCCCTGTGATGAGTGCCTGAGGGGAAAGGGGGGGAACCTTTTAAAAGGAAAGGTTAAAAGCGGCGGAGCATCTCATTACTCCTGGTGTATGTGTGTGTGTGTGTGTGTGTTGTGATCCCCGTTCTCTTCCTTTCCACCCTCTTCCGAACTGTGGATGTTCCTCTGGATTTTCGCCTCATCGTACTGGCGGGTTGACTTAAAAAGGAAAGGGAGTCGCTATATCTTGTGAATATGGCGCGTTATTGTAACTGGCGGGGCTGAGGACTTTGGGGGGGCAGTTATGCCAGCCTTTTAATGCTAAAGAAAGACATTGCGAGGACGTTGTTACGCGATAAAACTCCCATTTCTGTAGGTCTCCGGTTTAAAGAACAGACTTGGGATTTTAAAAAAAACAAAAAAAGATTGATAATGAGTTTTATGAAGATATCTCGGGGATCGTATTCTGTGCACCTCGCCTGTATATATTTCTGTTTTATGGAACTAATATGGCTCGTTATGGGCCTAATCTTCCCTTCCGCACACCCCCACCTCATTTACCTTCCATCTTCTTATTTCTCTGATCTGTGGTGTAATACAGGCAAGCGGTGAACAGTTCTAAAGACTTTCTGTGGCAATTTAAAAGGGGGTGGTGGCAGGTGGGGATTATCCCAGATCCCCATCTTTAAAATAAGTAGTACAAGGTTATATTTATAATCATCTCTGTGTTATAGTTTACCCTTATGATCAGTGCACGCATTCCTTGAGCGACACAAATAAAACCTCTTTCTTGAAAAGAGTTGGTGGAACAGACCCTATTGCTGCAGACATGGGAGAGGAGAAACAAACGGTCCACTGTGTAGTACTAAATAGGGTAGAAGAAACATAATATACGTAGTCCAATTAGAAAGGTCCCGTACTTCTCAGTACTCAATCATCGAGGAATGTGCGGCGATTAAAAGCACAATGGTTCTCAATTCATACAGACCACTCTTTAAAACACGACATTTATAGTAAAAAAAATAAATCTGAATGTGTGTTTTGCCTCAGTTTATTTAGAATACCTTTAAAGAGATTAATAATTGAACGCTTAATTTTTTTTCTTGAATTATATCTAAGAAATTTAAAATAATGTCCGGAAACCTAGATGAACTACAAAGAACGTTGGACGGCACACGATATACTTTTAAAGTTACTTTAGATAAAAGTGGAGTAAAAACTGTAATTTCCCTCTTTTGTCCTTTAGAGATTCTAAAAATGGCGGCCCCAGGCTGATGTTGTGGTAATCTAATCAGCTCGGGTCCTCCACACCCCATGCAGTGCATTTGTCTGCAGCACATTATAGGCTTAATATGCTTGCATGAAAAAAGACTGCCGTCTTCAAATCATGAACAAAACATGTATCGTCTTTACTGCGATTAAAATGCTGTGTTCCAGCTGATTAATTTTATTGGTTATTTGTGTGAAAGGCAAATCAACGAGACCAGTCTTCCTAGGGGAAGGAAAGATGACGGACTCGTGTAGCTGCTGTGGTTGTGTGTGTATGTTTGAAGTGAGTTCATATGCATGCCATATTAATCTTTTTACTTTTGTTTTTAAAATGGTGGACAAGTTCCTCTCTGACTCTTAATCTAGATTTGTGCTATAATGTTTATTACTGGCATAAAAACAATATGAAAAAAAATTTAAAACAATCATTTCTTAACATGGCATTTCATTTGAGATTATGATGGCACTGTCAAACAAAATAATTTCTAATCTATTAATAGTCTGCTGCTATTGGACAAATATTTCCATGGTTCCCCTCCCCCCCACCGCAAGGAATTATACAGACAGATTTAAAACTTGTCTGCCTGTTCCCCCTCCCTTTGGGATGTAAAGGTTACATGCCTTCTATGTAACTTGTTTGCAGGATTTTTTCCTCATGTACTGTATATGAAATACATATTTCTGCATGAAAAGTGATATTTCTTAAGGTGCTAATTGCCACTGACCAATGAGTAATGACTTATTTAAAAGACCAGTAGCAAGCTGTTAAGCCTCCCCCCCTCCCCCACCAAATAAAGGATGTGTTGCTACTCTTTTCAATGCAGCTGAGAGCAACATGTTTCTATGAAAGTTTCAGTTCCTTATATTTTTATTATTTTGCCATTTAAATGCATTGAGTTTAAACTTTGGGGTCTCCTTGGAATCTTCTGGATTTTAAAAACCCAATGAGAAATATTATTTTAGCAGTAGATCCCCCCCATCTCTGATAAAATATTTACATATGCTAACTTTCACTGTCTTACATAATTGACAATGTATTTCTTAAGCATGTGAGAGGAACAAAGTATGCATTACAAGGCTGATCATGTATGCCTTTAATATGTTGTGAGGGCTAGAGCACACTGGCTTAAGTGTGGTGTCATGTATTAATTGTCCAGGTATACTAATCTTATCATAACTCTTGCTATTTTAATAATATACAGTATTTATATATCCTATGGCATAGTCTCATAAGTTTGGAATAACAAAACTTATCTATGTAAAGGTTTTGAATGTTCCTTGATCATAGAGGGTTTTGTTTAGGTGTTCATATTTTCATTGGGATCATACATTTGTAATCCTCATTGAATTTTTGTGTATGCCTAAAAATAAAGGGTTTTATTTTGCTACTTATGGTGGCAACATTTGGTTTGACCCAAATGGGATTCCAACACTGACTTCCCAAAATGGTCTAATTACTCTCTGTTGCTAACTTTGAACTGTTTACTGAAGGAAGCCATCTGTAGAACTTTGTTTGTTCAGAACTCATCTGTCAACCAAATCTCTTCATATCCAATTGAAGCCATCTTAAGGCCTTTGTCCTACATTGTTCTAACCTTCACTGTAGGCAGTGTTGCAGCCCTGCTGATGGGTTCTGATCTAGCTTCAACCTGTGCATGCTTACTCTGAAATAAGTCCCATTTTGATCAGTGGGCTTACTCCCAACTGTTAATAGAATTGTTGTTTAACAGTGCAATCCTATGTTTGTCTACTCATAAATAAGTTTCACTGAGTTCAGTGGGACTTACTCCCAGGTAAGTATGTTTAGGATTACAGCCAAAAGCATGTTTGTACTACAGATATGATCCTTTGAATTAGAAATTGGCCTTCAGTGGGTTCAGAATCTGGCCTCTTACTGAGTTCCTGTCTCTGGTTCAGTGGTTGGGTGGCATTACTCTCTTTCTGGATATGTTTCTAAGGCAGATATTGGGTATTATGATGGTGACTAATATTTCATCAGATTAAAAATGTAAGCTTTGTTAGATTTTTTTTAACGAGAAAAAACTACAGACGTGCTACCGACATGCATTGAGTTCAAGGGGGTGATATAGCAGTTTCCCAAGTGTATAAAAATATGCAGCTAAGACCTAAAATAAGAAAGTATATTGAAGTATACTGAAGAATTGCAAGAACTATTTAATTATGTACATGTGGCAGTAGCCAGAAATCTGGAGAAAACATAGCTCTCATATAGTGCTGTTGGTCAATTTGAAATGTATTTGATCCAATGAACCATGCTGTGCATTTTAACATGCTAAGGGTCATCGCAATAGGATTTAATAAAGTATTACATGTCTCATAATACTGGTTTCCAAATAGGGAAATATAGTAATATATCCCAATTGCCAAGCAGTTCTATGCATGTTTACTCAGAAGTAAGTCCTACAATGTTCAGTGGGGCTTACTCCCAGGTAAGTGTGTATAGGATTGCAGCCTTGGTCTTTAACATAACATTTGCCTTTTTTTCAACATGTAGAAATGCAAAATATGACATAGATCTCAGAAAATAAAATATTTTATTTAATTACACCAGAAATTATGTTCTTATTTCTAATATCCTCCGAAAAGTGCAGATGTTCCTTGATCTGAGCTTTGCTTGAAATAAGCTCTCCTACCATAACTGACATTAGAGCAGTTTGGGAAATTCAGAAACATTCAAGTGGATGGTCAAGCCTGGTTGTTACTTGGATGGGAGACCCCTCCTCTAGTTTCCTGCATTGAGCAGGGGGTTGGACTCATAGCCTTGTAGGCTCCTTCCAACTCTATGATCTATGAAATCTATGATGAGCCTTGGTTCAATTCTGAGAATTATTTTCAGAACTAAACTTATTTAAATAAGTGCTGAATGATGACGAACTATGAAATAGAATAAATAGAACAAACTAAACATTAATTAGTATGTTTTCTCTAGATGGCTTCTAGAGCAGGGGTGAGCGGAAGGTAGATTGGGATCTACTGGTAGACTCTGGGTGATTTACAGTTGATAGGCAAGAGTTTCCAATTCCAAATTGCTTGACAATAGCAACAACAAAAAGGCACCCCACCCTCCAAATTATGCTGTTGAAACTAAGAACATTTGGGAGGAAAACAGGAGTTCATCTGTGTGCATGTAAGGACTGTAAACTGGTAGTGAAAATATTCCCTCAGCTGAACATATGCTTCAGAGGTGACCTGCTCTTCAATTCTAAATGTATGCAATCCCTCTTTAGCCATTATTTTGCACCTGGTGGATCTCCAGATTCTAGTAAAAAACAAAGTGGATTCCAGCCTGAAATCTTTCTACTCCTACTCTAGAGAAGATGGAGAAGAATACATCTATACCACATTACATGAATTCTTGTACATCAGCTAACTAATCTTGGGTTTGATCCAAAGGTTCCGTTGTACTCATGATAGGAGCTTTTCTTCACAGAAGTCTTCTGTGAGTGGAAGGGTTCCTTCTTTCCATGAGCAGAACAGAACTCTTGGATCCACCCCATGAATGTAAGAGTCCCACTGCATGACATTAGTCTTCAAGCTGTTGACCAAAACAATGCCACAAATAGAATTTCTATGTTATTTATAGTGCAATTGATCCACAGTAAATTGGATTATTATTTCTGTTGGGTATAAAATTACTCCATGAACCACTGTGCATTGTCTCCTGAGTACACAGCCTAAATGCTAAATTTTAATTAGTCTGTGATGTAATGGAAGATAGAGGTTTCTTGCTAAGCAAATTACAAGTTCAAAATTCTGAATAGCTAATTCAGCCTACCCCACCCTGGTGTCTTCCAGAGGTTTTGGACTACAACTCCCAGAATTCCTGACCATTGGCCATGCTGGCTGGGACTTGCACAACATTGGCTTTAAGCCATAGTTTATTGTGCTATATAACTCTTACAGTTTGCAGTTACTGCTTTTTTCAGTGTGTTGTAACCTGTAAGAACATACATGTGTGCTTATCTCTACATTTGTGTGTAGCTCTATTGTTGTACATTCAGATTTTTGCTTTACTTGATTTTAAAATTAACCTTGTGTGCATCTTAATATCCAATAAGGTCTGAATATCTAATAAGGGTTCAGAGCATGTAGACCAAATAAGTTATTTGTGAAGGATCCACTTCATATCTTGAAATATTATGTTGAAGGGGCATTATGCTCTGCATGTTGGAGTGGAGGTGGAGAAACTATTGCTTTTTCCCCCTCACTGCTATAAATGGTGACGTATAATTCCTTTTCATTTGAATTGTAATGAAATAATTGAAAGTTTTATAGGAGTGATCACTGAACAGCAGGCCATAGCCTCAAAAATATGCATTTGGAATCCAGATTTCTTTTATTCACTTTAGACTGTGATATGCAAAAAGCATATTTTGATTCATAAATTCTAGTTCTGTGATATATATTTTTTAAACTCTCTGGTTTCTGTGGGGTGGTTTGTCATGAAATTAGACATTCTAGAATTAAAATAGGCGTTATTTGGATCTGGGAAGAAACTTCTATCCTACTATTTATCAGATTTAAGTATACAGAGAAGATAGCTAACTTTGGGGGGAGATTTTGAATACGTGGTTTATAATTGAAAGAAAGAAGCAACCTTGGGCAGTATCCAAGCCAATACTAGCATTAATGTAAAGTATGTTGAGCTAGCGTAAGTGACCTCTAGCACAACACCAACGAACACTATTTCCATTGTACTAGAGGTTTTTTTATGATCATGCAATGTAATTTATGTTAGTGCTAGTGTCAACTTGGATATTGCCTATTTTCTATGTGTTCAAGATATTATAAACTACAATAATGTAATACAACTTTTCAACATCACCAGTCAAATTGATAAAGGTGTTTCACAGGACATTTGATGTGGATCCATAGGAGTGCAGCTTTTTGGAACATTGAAAGCCCGATAGATGTCTGTCTCTTCCTCTCTCTTTTTATAAAGGAGGAAAAAGGTCTTCTCAACATATTAGCTCCTTCTATGCATAGTAATTCAAGATGGAATACCCAGGAGTAGCTACCACCAACACGATGCTGTACAGGTATTCTTTTCAATGTGACATTCTATCCCAGTCTTTAAAAAAAAAGAAAAATATGCAATCACCCTTCCTTTAGGAGCTCAAACCTAGGAGCCCATGTCTGGTGCTTGCAGACCCATTTTTTGCTGGTCTAATGTGCCTTGGGAGATGTTCAGTCTTACATAGTATTCTGTCCAGATCAGGAGAAAAGCTGAGGGAAAAGTCTAAGGTTGCAATCTTATCTAGGGAGTAAGCTCTCTTGCATACAGTGGGACTTATTTCTGAGTAAATATAGATAACATTGCACTATAAATGCCAGTTTCTCCTGGGAAGGTTATACTGTAAAGTTATACTGTTAGTGTGCACGGGACATCACAGAGTACAAAACAGAAAGGCAAGTCTCTTTATTGAGGTGCTTACCATCTAAAATGGGTGGAAATCTATGGCCTCTAGATGTTGGACTACAGCTCCCATCATCCCTGACCATTGGCTATACTGGCCGGGGCTGGTGGGCGTTGCATGTCCAATAACATCCAGAGAGCCACAGTTTCCCCACCCCTAATAAAAGTTGACGAAGAGGGAAGGGAGGGAGGAAAGTGGGGAATGAAGGTAACCGGGGAAGAATACCTCCTTAGTTCAGTTAAGCTTAGTTTCAGTAGAGGATGAAAACCTATGTAGCAAACCAGTAATTTCATGGGAAATTAGTTTCTTCCACTTAACATAGCACTGTACATACTATTATTTCTTACATTTCTATACTGTCCAATAGC
Organism: Shinisaurus crocodilurus; assembly: GCA_021292165.1. NCBI lineage: Eukaryota > Metazoa > Chordata > Lepidosauria > Squamata > Shinisauridae > Shinisaurus > Shinisaurus crocodilurus. The sequence goes on from CM037879.1 coordinate 201,131,432, forward strand.
CAAAGCTCTCTAGGTGGTTTATAAAAGATTAAAACCTTAAAGATACAATATAAAACATAATATAAAGTGCCATCAGGTACTTCGATCCCGAGCCATTTAAGGCTTTATAGGTCAAAACCAGCACCTTGAATTTGGCTTGGAAATATACAGGCAGTCAGTGGGACAGAATTGGTGTTATATGTTCAGATTTCTGGTCCCTGCTATCAGTCTGGCCACTGCATTTTGTGCAAGCTGCAACTTCCAAACAGTCTTCGAGGGCAGCCCCACATAGAGCACATTGCAGTAATCTAACTTGGAGGTTACCAGAGCATAGGCTACTGAGGCCAGGTTATTCCTGTCCAATTAGGGGTGTAGCCACCAACTGAAGCTGGTAGAAGGCACTCCATGCAACTGAGGCCACCTGAGACTCCAGAGACAAAGATGACTCAAGGAGAACCCCCAAGCTACAAAGCTACTCCTTCGGGGGGGGGTGCAGTCCAATCCAGAACGGGTTGAATAACCTCCATCCGGTCAGAACATAAATGGGAGCTGCAAGAAAAATGGATGAAGGGAAAGCCATAGAAAAGTGGGTTAGATGAAGATGGCAGAAAATAGTAGTTAAAGAGAGGTTGGTAGCTATCCAGAGAAGTCTCGCCTACTGGCTAATAGCTACTAATTCCCCCCCCCCCTTCCAATATGAAAGTTGGCATTCTTGGGATGTCAAATTCTGCCCCAGAAACTCTATTCCTATCATTGCATGGCAAACTCAAAGAAATGTGGAAGAATACACCTAGGGCTGTATTACTCTGGCAGGTCCTCAGCCTTTCTGCTTTGAAAACAAATGTCTATTATTTAAAACCATGACAGCTGTTATTACTTTAAATACCCCAGCTGTGTTCTAGAAGTAGAATAGAGCTTAATCGTAGTGAGGTGCTATAGATGCTTTACTATTTGAAAGAAGTTATTCACTCGGTATTTTTTATTGTTCAGTGGAGCCCTCAGTATTGTGAAGAGTATGCAGAGTATTTGTGTTCACTTTCTGAAAATACATATTCTTCATTCTCTATATGCCAACTTCAAAACCTGTTTTGGCACAACGTCCTATGACCTCTTAGTCAGATTCGTTAGATTGTGTTGCCGTACGTGGTACTAATTATAAGATTATTTTTTTAATGTTGAAAGGGTTATGTCTTCTTCACTTCTCTTCTCTGCCCTTGCCCTTAGTTTCCTTTATTCTGTTCTGGGGAGGGGGTAGAGACTGTGAAGGAGCAAAGTAAAGATACACATCTTTACTATGGGAGACTCAACTGATGGGAATGTCAACTGAAGGGAGCTAACTATCTTATGTAAAATACTATTTAGTCCCAGGCTCTCCAGCCCCCACCCCTCCATTGCCATAGCAACTTATAAGCTAAGGGAACTTGTGGCCTGATCTCTGGTGCGCTACACTGCTGCCACTACTGCAAATCGTTAGACTGCGTTACTGCAGCTTCCAGCTCAGCAAGGATCATGTGACACAAGGAACCCATAGAATCATAGAATAGTAGAGTTGGAAGGGGCCTATAAGGCCATTGAGTCCAACCCCCTGCTCAGTGCAGAACAGATGTGGGCAGCCCAGGCAGTCACCCATCTAAGCACTGACCCAGCTCATACCTGCTTAGCTTCAGCATGTGGCCCGCATTATGTGCTCTCGACACCACCTGCCTCCAGCATTACAAAGATGCTGACTTTGGCCTGGTTCTTCAATCAGAGCAACCTTTTTGCTCATAGGCTGATTCTCTGCTGAGCTGCCTGCCTGCATAGGATTGCACCCTAAAGTTAACAACTTCCAATGAATGGTCCAATTCAGATGAATGCTGTAAGTTCAGTAAATAAACAGTACTCTGTATCTGAAGCTTTTTTTTCTTTCCTGATGGCAGTCATAAGTGCTTTTATGTTGGTGATCCTCCTGACTCCAACACAACTCCTTAAGTGTTTCAGATTGTCGTCTTGACCAGCACAATGGTTCAATGAAGAGGATAAGACCACCGCAATGAAAGATAATTGGATTTGTACATACTGTAGCTGCCTTTTGGTTCTCTTTTTTTAATATACTGTATTCCAACTCTTGGAACAGCACCATACAGAGACTTCGAATGTCATTGATATAGATCAGTGTTTTTTGTTCAGGGGACTCCTGGACTTCTTTAGAAGCTTATCAGAGGTTCCTTATTGAGAAGATCAGTGATGATGGACAAGCTTCCTTGAAAAGACACTTGAACAAAGTGCACCATTACTAATTTCTTCTGCAACTCTTAGTCACAGAAGAGTGTTGAGCACATTCTACGCTACATCCTCAGTTCATGTGGTGCAGTGGAAAGCCTAATGGGTCTGGCTGGTTCCTGGTATAAATTAAGAATTTGCCCTAGAATGTGCCCCAGAATCCTCTGCAACACACATCTTCAGCAGATGCATATTTATTTATTTATTTATATATAATATTTATACCCGTCTTCTTTCCTTCAAGGAACCCAAGGCGGCTTACATAATCCTCCTCCTCCTCTCCATTTTATCCTCACAACAGCCCTGTGAGGTAGGTGAGGCTGAGAGTCAGTGACTGGCCCAAAGTCACCCAGTGAGTTTCATGGCCGAGCGGGGACTAGAACCCAGATCTCCCGAATCCCAGTCCAACACTCTCACCACTACGCCACACTGGCGTAGTGAATTCCTTAAGAATTCCTTGGTAGACAAATAGATGTGGAAAGGCTTCCTGAGAGTAGAAAGTTTGGAAACCACTAATAGAAATGAAAGGCTGCAATAACTTCCTGTTTCCAGATTCTACATTGCAATTACTGGCTTCAGATATTAGCAGTTCTATAATTTAGCTCATTTTCAGAATGAGGATGAATGTAGGCTGAAGTCAGGCTAACTCAAGGTCTTCCCCAATATATTTGGCTTAATCTGGAACTATCAGCTTGACAACAGAGAATGAGGGAGACTTCATTTCAGTTCACTTTAATTTGTGTTGCCCACCAATATAAAGGAAATGTTTGGAGCTAAGCTAAGAACTCCTTGTGATCTGTACTTGATTGAACTCATTGGGCCAGTTCCAACATAACACTAAATCATGGTTTAGCATGCACATGAGCAGTGTCAAACCTCGGGATTGAACACTGACCTCCTTCCCACTATATGGCACATGCAAGAAAAGGAGCTTCCATTTCATCTGAACATAGGGAACTCTGGTTTGTTTCAACTATGGTTAGTTCAAAAAGTCACGATCAAACTGTGTGATACTATCCTGCCTTTTTCACTACCGTAACCATAATTTAAACAAACCAGAGTTCCCTTAGCTTTGATGTAGTGGGGAACGAACTCTAGTTAGTTTAAGAACTGAAGTGGATACTTGTGATTTGGTTTCTTAACCACAGTTTACTGTGATGTCCTAACTGGGAAACTGGTCTAAGGGATACCAGCAAACTAGGACATCCCTTCCTGAAGACTTACAACCTAAACAGAAAAGATGCAAGAAGGAAAGAGGTAGGATAGGGAAGGTGATAAAAAATAGTGGTGGTTGAGAATGGGGAAAAGGGTTCTCAAGGTATCCAGGAAGATGAAAGAAACTTGTCAGTAAGGCCTCATTTCTTCTGTCCTGTACCCCACCTCCCCAGAATTGCTATGAATGGCTCTAGTCAAAATGACACTGATGAAGAGAGAGTGTCTGATACACGCCAAGTGAGTGAGAAAAAGAGATTATGGCTGCATTCAGAAATATAATTTGAATTGAGGCTTAAGTGATCAGGAATGAGCTGTGGTAAGCCATGAATTCATGTGCTCCCCCTCCCCTCCTTTATGTGAGGGAGTGAGTAAAAATCACCTACAAACTGGGAGATCTGTAGTTTGTTCCAACCAAAGTTGGTTTAAACAAATTAGGATCAGACTGGCTTCGGATCCTGGTTTGTTAACTAAGTTTGGTTAGGACAAACCACAGTTCCCCAAGTTTGTACATAATGGGGAACTGCAGTTTATTTTAAAGTGAAAGAAGAATTTTTCACTTTACTTAGGTGCAAAGGAGGAGCCGAGGGAGTATGTGAGCCCAAGTCCCAGTGCAGCTCATTCCAATCAATCATCTAAACCAGGCCATAGGTTCCAATCCTCCAAACCATGTTTTGAAGGATTGGGAACAAGCTCTGTGTTTGCATGCTTGCACCTCTCCTCCTCCCCTTTTGTGTGTGACTTTTCTTTCTATAATAAGTATGAACAATGGCAAAATAACAGTACCTGCAGAGGTGTAGGTGTGTTGGCAAGTATGGTTTTTCTATTTGCTAACATTTAACATATTGTAAGATTTATACTGGTAAAGCCCAGCTCAGCACAAGCCAAGCTGACCTAAAGCCCAACATATCCTTTTCAGCTGGATTCTGGTAGTAATAATTAGTGATGGGCAAACTTACCCCAACAGAAATCTTAATTTGCTTGCCAGGTTCCAAATTCCTCTGTCCAATCTTGGATGAAAGTTCTTCACTATTCCAAATTCTCATTTTGTATATGCTAACTCCTTCATAAGCACAGATCTCCACCTTGCCCGCCAGCCAGCCTCCTAGGCTACATCACTCCCCTCCCAATCTCTTATTCCTTGAAATGCCATGTGTGCATGCTCATAGCAAGCATTTCACCCTGGCAGCACTTCCTGGAACACCCACATGACCCATGTGACATGCTCTGGTGTGGTCACATGGCCATTCCAGGACATGCCTATGGGTCTGAAACATTATTTTTGAAGACAACCATGCTGCTGCAAGTGCAAAATGAGGTTTTCTAAAGTAGTAAAAACGTTAGAAAAGCTCCTTTCTGGCTTAAAGGACTGAGGCAAAAGTCAGCAGACTATGTAGGTGCTTGTAATCAATCTTGATTTGAATAACAATGTTCATTGGATAGCCTGGTACAAGCTTGGCACACATACGAGGATTACAAACATAGCTGATTCGATTTAAGAGCTAATCTATTTTTGAATTTCGCTGACATCACTAGTAATAATAGCATGTATATAATGCTTTTTGAGTGTTCAGAACATTTCACATACAATATTTGAGTTATTACAGCAGTTTTGTAAAGTAGACTGGTATCACTGCACCCATATTGCAGATAGGAAAGGGGCTGAGGCTGGGAGATAGTGGCTTGCTGAAGGTCATCCAGTGAGCTCACCAGTGAAGTAAGATTTGAATTAGGAATGTCCCAGTTCATAACTCACACACTTAGCCACACAATACCAGCTATTTTGTAGATAGTGGGATGGGCATGATGGCAGACAGTATAAACTGGATTATGTTAGGTTAATGTGGATTAAAGTTCTAAATAATGTTGTTATACCTTAGGGAGCGATCCTGTGGGCACTAGACAGCATCTGAGGGACCATAGGATTTTTCAGATTCCCAGCTCCAAGGTCAGAGATAGTGCTCCAACCTCGGAGCTGGGAATTGGAGCTCCGGCACCCCCCCCTTCCCCGCCACCTTGCAGCCAGTGTGGAAAGAACCATACTAGATACTCTCTGAGGTCAGGAAAGCAAACTTGGAGAGGGGTTAAAGGGGAAGGGGAGGAGACTGGGGAGGCTAGGATACGAGGTATCCTGAAGCCGCTCCAGCATCCTTCCCTCCCCCTCCGAGATGGTCCAGCTAGATGGGAGAAAAGGCCCATCTAGCGAAAATGCAGACCAGGAAGACAGGGAGGCGAAGATCACCTCTGCCACTCGTCCCGCTCTGCACTGCCCCCCCCTTAAGTCTCTGAGTTTGGGGGCTTACCACTGCTATTGTAGTAGCTTGAGTAGTTCCCCCTTCCCTTGGGCTAAATACTGAAAGTGTGGTAATGGCCACATATGCTATTTTTAGGGTTTGGTTGTTTGTCACTTCTTCAGTTGAATTTAGATTAATAAAGTTATGCTTCAGAAATGTACCGAGGCTAGATTAGAATAGATCTTTGGTTTTCATGATGAAGTTTGATAATACATGCAGTTAATATTGCATGATTTTTTGGTATGAGATTGAGCTAATGTGGGTGAAACATCTTACTACTGCTAGCTTTTAACTGAAGCAGTTTCTCTTGATGATTGGATTTCTGTGTCCATATGTTAGCTATAGTTTTAGAAATTCAAAGCAAAGTGAATTCCTAAAGGTGTTAGGAACAGGAATTCATTACTTGTTTCTTTATAAACATTTTGGTGCAACTACCAGTATTCCTGACCATTGGCTTTGTTTGCTGGGGCTGATGGGTGTTGAAATCCAAAACATCTGGTGAGCACCAGATTGGGGAAGGCTGCTTTATATACTATCTGAAGTTGTTGGTTGCTAAAACTTGGATGCTGACTGCAGAAAATGTAATATGCATTGTTTTTTCATTATCCTTTTAGTGCATTGGCCAGTACCAGGTTGCACTGAAGCCAAATTCCACTTGTGGAGGGACTGCCACTTGAAATGTCTGTGTACTCACAACTCTTCCCTACTTTTTCAGATCTCCTTTCTGCACTTTTCCTTCTCTGCTTCTAGTACTGGGAAGCTGGATAGAGTGTAGCATCTCATTCCAAAATTCTGTTGCTAGCATGGGATGTGGGAATGATGGAAAATAGAGATGTATGGGACTCTTGTCTAGCAATGGCTCTACGTCCTCTTATTGCTTCTAGACTGCATTTCTTTTTCTCACTTGATTGCCTTTCTTCACCTTTCTTCCATATCCTGTACTCCCTGATATAAAGAGAGCTGTGTCTGCTGTATTGGCTCACTGCCTCATGCTACCTCTACAGTACTGGTCCACCAGCAAATTTAGTTCCAAACCCATATGTTCGTATGGTGCTATACAGTAAATATCAGTATAAATTATAATTCACTATTTCCTTGTTTGAAATGTTTGAGTTGACTGTGAGAGCATGATGAGTTTAAAACAGTTATTGTTACTAATGTAGCTGTGTGGGGTCTAGTTTTAACCTTTTAGAGCTATTTGACATTAACAACATGGTTATGAGATGCCTATTGCTTTCAGGTAATAAAGATGAGTTACTGCAATTGGTTGAACAACTTCATCCAGACAGTAGTAATGAATGGATCAGCATCAAACTGGAAAGAGGTATCAAGTGGGATTCCACAGGGATCAGTTCTGAATGCAGTGCAGCTTGCCTTCATTAATGACTTTGATGCACAATTGGACCATAAAACTTAGCAAATGGACTAGAAATAGTTTAGAAAATTATACAGTGGTCATGATAAATTGGACAGCTGGCTATCAGTGCCATTTTAGGCTGCATTTACAGAAATATATCTAATATGTGGGATTTGATCATCAGGACTGACTGTTCCTCATGTCCCTAGGTTCACTTGATGTGACTCGAGATTTGGCATCCTGAAAGTTTCAAGAGAAAAATCCCCTTTTGCTTTTCCTCTGGCTTGGCATTCTGATGAACACAGCCAGCTCATTAGCAGGGTTTGATCGTTTTTTGCATTCTGAAAGAATTTTGATGAACACTAAGAAGATTATGCACTTTCCTTACAAAGCCATGCAGTTAGTCACTTGCCCATGCAGAGTGACCACTCCTTCTCTGTCAAGTAGCTGTGAGACCCAGTGCTCAAGCTCCCTGAAACATTGGTACATGAAGGAAGGCATAGTTTTTGTGGTGTGCAAGACTTTATTAATATAACTTGTTACATTTGATGTGGTAAGGTACAAAATCTATTAAATTAATTTAGCTACAGTGGAACAAAAGGATTTCTGCTAGTGTGATGACCTGTAATGAGCTGTATATATAAAGATACTATTTAAAGTGACACAACTTATTTCTTAAGAGGTAATTCTTTATTTCTTTAGTTGGCTAAGCATCATTACAGCCAAGCAAGATCCTAATCATAATTCTGTCAGCTTCCCTTACATTTCTTATTCATATTGGCCACCATAGAACATAGAAACCAAAACCAAAAAATCACATGTCTACAGCTTCAGTAGAGTACTACAATTTTTTAAATAGCAGGTAGACATTTAAAAATGTTGGGTTGGATCTAGATTTAGTAATGCCTAGAGTTAGATCCATTGAACTCAATGAGATTTATGTTAGTCATTACTAACTAACTTGTCCCATTAATTTCAGTGGGTCTCCTCTAAGCATTACTAAATCTGGATTTAACCAATTACGGTAGCTTAAAACCATAACTGTGTTGTAATGCACACTTCTGAAATAACTAGTGTCTCCTCTTCAGATCAAGATTTTCTCTGCTTAGAAAACCAACCTTTTCTATTCTGCATTTTTCTGACAGATGTGTCAGTTTCATTCCTGCTGAGGCAGTCAGAGCAGATGGTAAGCAATGAAATAGTTCAGACACATTAGGTGTGCTTATCCTTTTCCACACATTTTGCAACTAGGTAATGTTTTCTAAGCTGGGAGAGTGGGTACAATGAACTTAAATTCTTAATTTCACAGGCTCTATTTACAGCACCATTGATTGAGCAAGACCTTGCTCTGAGACTTGATGAAATACTACATTTGAATGGGTATCTTGATTTACAAAAAAGTTTAATTACAGAGGTAAGAGAAGGTTACCAAAAAAATACAGACCCAAATGAGACTCTTAAGCAACCCAACTTTCTGTGCTACCATTGTAGTTAACCTTACTGAGGAACTGTAATGGATCTTTTCTCTACTGGCTAGATTTTAAAAAGAGAGAACAACTGCTTTCATAGCTCAAGCTGCAAAGGCTTTAGAAAAGGATCTCTGTACTTTGTGGTTCAGACTGCATTTGGAGGAGGTAGATGTATGCAAGTTGTTTTCAGGCTCCTCCTAAAAACAGCTGGTTTGTTTCGCACTGGAAACTGCCTGTGGCATGAATGTATATAAAACATTATTAAGCAGACATTCGTATACATTGCACATGATAAAAACAACAATTAAACCCAAACCTTTTATTGCAAGTAGCAGTATAGCATGCATGCATGTACCAAACCTATTAAGCTGCAAATTACATTACAAATGGTACTGGAAATGCAATTTGATCTCATTAAATAACACCCCCCCCCTCGTTAAGTCATCAGCACTATATAATACATTTAAAGTCACAATCCTGGCTGGGGCATGCTGGGAGTTTGTAGGCTTGTTTTCTGTCTGAACATAAGTAGGATTGTACCCTAAGTGACATGCAACTAACTTTCCTTTGGTATGGTAGAACTTAACTGTAAACCCATTTTGCCCTAAACATTTGGGTTTCAAAAAGATACCATGTTGATTCAAAGGGACATAAGAAACAAGAATTGGAATACATGAAAATGAAGCTGTATGGATTTCTCCATAGTAATCATTTAGGTGGCTTTTATATTGACTAATGTCTGTACTGGGCTTATGGGTAGATTGACTTCATTCAAAACTATTTAGACTGTAATCCTATGGTCCCTGGGAGGGTGTCCCAGGGGCCATATGATATATCAGATCTCCCCTTATGACGGTAAAGAGAGAAGTCTGCTCTTGGAGGGGTAGATCTGACCCAGGATATTTTCACCCAGCCTCTGCAGAAACCTCTGAGGCCCTTGCCTCTCCAACGTCAGTAGACACAAATAAGGGACAGATCAGGGGAGGTGTGTTGTGGGTGGATTGGAGGAGGCTTTGGAACCGCAGAAACCAGTGTGAGGGAAATGATCAAAAAAATACTGTGAAAGGGAGATCATATCCCTTCCCCCACTCTGTTCCTCCCCCCCCCTCCTGCTGCCCCTTCCTCTCTTTACCTTGCTGGCATGAGGTGGTTCAGATAAGGTTCTTCCACCTTTGGATGTCCCTGCCTCCATCAGTAGTATTGGTTTTTTGCCTGGCTGCAATCCTAAGCACACTTACCTGGGAGTAAATTCCATTGAACTCAATGGGACTACTTCTGAGTAGATATGTAGAGGATTGCACTATTAATTGACAGTTTTAAATTGAGGATGGCCCGCTTTAGTTTGGGAGGCTGGAAATCTCTTAAGCATCAATGTCATCACCCAGGTTCAGCACTTTGGCGCACTAGGCTGAAGAGTCCAGCACTGACAGGGCCAAAAAAGAGTGTGGGAACTGCTCCCTCTGCTGCTATTGGGATAGGTGGAGGAGATGGAGAAAATGACTGCAGAGGACTGTTAAAGGTTATCAGTTGGCCACTCCTCATTTTAAATCATCGGGTAGTGAGCCTTCATTTTAAATTATCTTAACAGGTTTTCTCTTTGTGCCGTATTTATTTGCTAAAGAAATCTCCAATCCTATTTGTTGTGACATAAGCATTAAGCACAATTATACTGTATATATATGCAACACACACGTTTGTACACACACACACACACACACACACACACACAACTTACAAATGAACCTATATGCAACATTTCACATTTTTTTGTTGTCTGTGGACATACTGTAACTATGCAGTTATTAACCTGAACTAATCAGTTTATTTTGAGCTGATCTCAATAAATTAGCAAATACATGTAAGCGAAAGTGGTTGGAGCATGTTTACCTATATTATGTACTGAGGTTGTAATCCTAAGCACTCATATTAAGGAATAAGTGCCACTGAACTTAGTGGGATTTACTTCTGAGTAAACATGCTTAGGATTGCACTGTGAATTAGTTTGTCAGTCTTAACTTTGCTTTCATACTGGAAGGAAAAAAAGAGGTACCGTAAGATGTTTTAACTTGCGTTGCCATTTTGAAATAACTAAAATTTTCCACTTTTTTTTTGGTTAAACAGAGTTTGTGGATGCACTTAGATGTTTGCAATGAGCACTGTGGCTGGCATGCCCCAGTGTTTTGGATACCAATGCATAGAACTCCATAGTAATCGAATTTATCAGAAACGAACGTCATGAGCATAGTGGTCCCGTTGGGGGTTGACACAACAGAAACTTCATATTTGGAAATGGCTGCAGGCTCAGAGTAAGTATTGTAGCATAACTAAACATTTGCAAAGTTGGTTTTGTTTTATGTTGCATTATATTAATCTATATACAGTGTTTGTTGCCAAGTTCTGAGCATGATACAGAGGATCAGTGTTTGCTGAACTTTACCAAAAGCAGATGGATTTAAAAATTCTTAGATGACATTTTTTCATGACTTCCTGAAGGTCTAACTTCAATTATATTTGAGTTATATCTGTATTGAAGTCCGTTTGGTTATGTTTCAGCAAAATTTCTATTTTTAAAATTTTTAGGATTTTGAAAATAGATTTTCCAATACAATTTTTATTTATTGGCACTTCAGCATCTACAGTCTTAAAGTAATAATTTTTTTTCAGTTAAGGAACTTCATAACATTCTACTACTTTTCTCCCCTTTACTTTGGGCTATTAATGTTTATGTATGTCAGTAGTAATTGGAAAAAAATAGTTTAGGGTGAAATTCAAAATGCTGGCACACAACACGTGTTTAAAATAGGGGGGGAAGCCAACAGCAGTGTGTCGTGTCTCGTGTGTCCCCCCCCCCCCCCTTGAAGCATTTTCTTTAGTCTGCCTTAACAAAAGCATGTAAAAACATAAAATGAAGAAGAAGAGGATCATGTAAGCCACCTTGGGTTCTTTGCAAGAGGAAAGAAGGCAGGATATAAATGAAATAAATAATATAATAAAATAAAATAAAAAACAGCTTCTTTGGAAACCTGTGTTGCTGTGCTTATGCTACCACTAGATGTCATTGGTGAAACTTATTGGGGTTTCAGATACTGCTAACAGCATATGGGCAGACACCTACGCTTCATATGTGTTCGTAGAAACAATAAGTATTACTGATACTAATATATTCCTTCCTTGCACTCATTTCTGTGCAGCTGTGTTGTGTTGCACAACATTGGTGTCTGCGTTGTTCAAACTGATTCAGTGTTCACTTGATAGCATACACCCGTACCACTCTAGCAATTTTAAATGAGTGTGATAACTAGCATCTTGCCAGGCGTTTTCTTCATTGAATTCCTTCAGAACCCCTCAGTCTATACATTGATGTCTTGTACTTTCTCATAATAGCTAAATATTAATCACTAACAAACAAAAATAAATAAATGAAATGTGGGAGCAATTAAATGTGAAATCTTAATATTTTGCCATCCTGCTTGCTTTTCAGACCTGAATCTGTAGAAGCTAGCCCTGTGGTAGTTGAGAAGTCAAACAGTTATCCACACCAGCTATATAACAGCAGCTCTCATCATTCACACAGTTACATCGGTTTGCCTTATGCAGTAAGTTTTTTTTAAAGTACCGGTACTTATTCAAGGTTCTTCTTCAGTAATCAGAACTTTAAATGTACCTTGCTTAGATAGCTTTCTCTGGCTTCTTATGGAGATTGTCCACTGAAATAGCCAAAATCTCAACATTCTTATAGAAGAGGCTGATTTCAGTTTATCATGGTTCTAATACTTGGAGTCTCAAATTCTTTTCTTTACTGTTGTCATTTTGAACAAAATAGATTTTTCCCTTTGTCTTCTTAATAGACCTGAAGTTAAATCTATTCTAGATACAGGACTATGGCCTGGCCAGCCTGATGCTATAGCCTAACTGCCCTGGCAGCTAAAGTAGCATCTCTGGCAAGTATGCAGACATATCCAGCTCTGCCTTGTCTGCCATTGCAATGCTGTTACCGGTAAGGGAAAATAATTTAACAAATGACTATATAGTACCCATATATTACACGGTATTTATACAAAGGGCCTGTTTACATGAGCAAAACAAGCCACTGTGGCTTGTTGTGTGCTGTGTGCCAGGCGCGATTTGCATTATCACTGCCCAGCAGTGGCTTATCGTGTCATCCGAACCTGGGTGGCATTACTTGTTGGAGGGTTAAATAACCCTCAAATACCCTACAGCAGCCCATGGGTTATTTAGGAGTTGCTTAGCCCTCCAACAAGCCATGGTGTCCAGGTTCATACAACATGATAAGCAATGGCTAGGCAGTGATTATGCAAATCGTGCCAGCATGCGTCACGGCTCCCAACAAGCCACCCTGACTTGTTTTGATCATGCGAACCAGGTCAAAGTGTGCATAATTAAAAAAAAGGTTTATACCAAAAATACAAGGCTTTCACAACCATAAGATCTTGTGGAAAACTTTGTTACGCATACTAAAGATTGAAATGCATATTAAAGATTGAAATTTTACTGAGTTTTCTATTTCAATTACAATAAAATATAGGCTTACAGTAATTACACAAATTGTGTGAAACGAAAAACAGTATTTGACAGGATTTCTGGTATCTGCCTGTTTTGTATAGAACTTCTTCAGAACAATCCTCAGAGTAATCAGAATGACCAGTCAGGTCAAGCTCGTTTTTCAGCAGTATTGAGATGCTTGGAAGTGGTTTACCCTGTGGGGAAGTTATTTTGTAGGTAATGCCTTCTAGATAGATCTATGACTAAGTCATTTGCAATCTATGCTATCGAGAGGAAATATTTTGATAATCTCTTTTGGTTAATTTTTGCACACCTGACTGGTCATTTTGATTATACTTACACCAATCCTGCCATCTCTTCCTTCAGGGTACCAGCTCTTAGGATCACTCTTGTGTGTTCAGGGTGTTGAATCAATGAGGTCAATGTTTTATTAGTATTACATATATAAATGGGACAACTGAGGACAGTAACTACCCATGTATAAAATAGAAGAGTTGCCTTTAGTTAAAGGGGATAAGGTATGCACAGTACTTGAAGTGCGCTCCAATACTAAAGGATTCTGGCTTCACTTCTAACTAGGTGAAATTTCCTGCATTTGTGCTGAGAAATGAGGTGTGCTTTGTGTCAATATTCCTCTTAAAATTCAACTCAGACAATTTTCTCTGTTTTGTTATATCATGATTAAAAAATGTGAGTGTGTATGTAGAGCCTTGACTAGCATCATGCTTAGTGATGCCTGACAGATTTCCTGGACATAGATATTAGTGATAAATAGATGTTGTTCAAGATGGATGAGAAGTGAATATCAAAAAACTCTGGTAAGCAATGGAAGTTTGGGGAAAGTAATATTATATTCACTTTTTTAAAAGTAGAAAATAAATAAAACATAAATGAAAATGTTTATTTTATTACCATTCAGCCATTCCAGATCAGTAGCTGCACCAAAATCCTGTGAGGGATTAAATACTTCAGTTAATATAACAATCTGTAGCAAACCTGAATATCTTCTTGGTCAGCAAGGCAGTGGAGCAGGGGGGAAAGGTTAACTCCCACTCCTGTGGAAGACAGGGCCAATCAGAAACAGACTTGTGATCACATGTCAGGGAAGGAACTCCTGTCATTCTTGGTTCTGCTTTTCACCAAGAAGTGCAGGGTTGATCAGCAACTCCCAAGTTAGATTTAGGAGTAGTGATTTCTTCTGTAGATTTTCTACATTTCTCGTCCCCGCCATCAGTTCTTAGGTAGGGATTTGTCTAGTTTTTTTCTTTTTGTTGGTCAGCCTTCCCAACATGGGAGATAGACAGGAGACTCTCCTAGAACACCCACGTTCTTGTTCCAGGCATTGCCCCCGCCACACACACACACACACACTTTTTAATTTCTGACATGAAAAAAGCTAAAGGATTAGTTTTGGTACATGCCGGAAGCCCGATTCCACTTTTTTGGCGATAATGCTCCAAAATGCTACCACGATACTACCTGTTCTGGGGAGCATGTCCTGATCTGGCAAGAGAGAACCCTCACTCACTTTGGCTTGTTTTCTATTTGCTAAGAAGGGGTGTGTGTGGCAGCATCTGGACGCAGCCCACAGTACTGTTTTCTCTCAGAATTGGGTAGGGCAAGAGTTCCAAGGCCAAAAAAGTGACAATGTCACAGCAAAGAGGTTAAAAGCCAGCGGATGGGAAACCTTCTGATGCTGACATCGGTTACTGCTGTTATGTCGAGTGCGTTGCTATATCCCCCAATAGAGGGTGCATCTCCCCCACATATCAGCAGTCAGTGGGGCCTCAGTGTAGGTCGTAGCAGCAATAAGGGCTGGAAATTGGAACCAGGCTGATATGCTGAAATGATTCAGTAAGAGTGTGGTGAAGGAAACGATGGCCACTCTTGCCAAGCAGTTGGTGTGCTATTCCCACAGAAGAAAAAGAAAGGCGGGTATATATTCTACCACCAGCTTGTCATCCTTCTCGTTTACCTCCCTTTCACCTTCCTTCTCCGCTCCCACCTCCTCTTCTGGGAACAGAGCTTGGAGGGGCAAAAAGGGAAGCATGTGCCAGCAAAAAGGCTCAAAACACGTAGCTCAAAGAAACACTGAAGCAAGCTCAGTTGCTTGATGGACTATGGCTTCGTGGTCCCATCAGAACAAGAGTCAACTGACCCCCACCAGATGTTACTACACCTAGGGGCCATCCTAGATACAGCAAGGGAGAAGATTTTTTCTGTCACAGGAAAGGGAAAACAAGATCATGGAAAGCTCAAACCACATCATCTCCCCTCCTCACCTCATGCTTATGAGCCTAGCATGTGTACAAGGCTTGATGATTGCTTCGATAGACTCAGTGCCATGGATGAGATTTCACTCCAGAAGCCTACAGTGATTCTTGCTCACCTTCCAGACCTAGATCATGGAATGGAACCGCATGACAGTGGTACTGCCTTCAGGAAGTCTTCGAATGCCTATGCTCATAGCTCATTCCAGCTCACCAGACTCAGGGAAACCTGAATAGAAGTGACAACAGATGTCAGACTGGCGGGCATATTGCCTTTTCCAGGCTGCCCAGGAAGCATGGTCTCCGGAAGGAGTGGCTTATCCCATCAGTTGGCTAGAACTGAGACCATTCTGGCTCGTGCTCTGGTTCTTCTCCAATAATACTCTGCCAACAGCATGTTCTAATTCAGACGAACAACATGACAGCAAAGCATGCAATTCAGTCTGGCACCCTGCAAAATGTCTTGCTTTTGTTCTGGGCGGAGAAGAATTTGGCTTTGATTACAGCAGAATATGGAGGCTCCCAACTCTCCCGGATCTGATATCACAGGACTGGATTCTACACCTGGATCCATTCTACCTTAAACTCTGCACCTGGAGGTTGGGAGCAAGCAACTCCTAGAATGGGTTGTCTCAAGAAGTGAGTACTATTCTGTAGAACCTCCATGATTAATATCTATGAAGTGACATGGAAAGTGTTCTGAAGATGGTGTAAGCAACTGAAAGTAATCCAAGAACAGGCAAGAATTCCAGATATACTAAAGTTTTCTTCAACTTAACAAGGGCCTTACTCTAGTGACTCAAGAGACAGGTGGTGGCCATAGGTAGTGTCCTTAAAATGCACTGAGAGGCTTCTGTCTCCCTCCCCCCACAGGTCAAATATTTCTTAGATGATGTAGTGTTCAACTCCCCACCCATGGTCATGGGTTTCTGTCATGAGGTTTGCCGTTGGTGCTGAAAGCCCTCATGGGCCCACCGTTTGAGCCCTTTCCTGCCTGCTCCACTTTCTTGCTGAGCGAGAATGGAAAATTGGACTTGCTGTGAAGTGGTGTTCTGGTCAGCAAGGAATGGAGCAGGCAGCCCAACCCAGGTTAATATTCAACATGAGGGGATTGTAGATGTTGGTTTCAAAGGGATACATAATTTCGTGTTTGTGTGGTTCCCTTCAGTAGCTAGATAGGCAAGCTGCTGGAAATCCCTCTTACATTTTTTAGTTAATTGAGTTCTCAAGTTTTCTGTTAGCTGAAGCAAGTCTGGTAACTGAGTGGGGCTCCTCCTGTTATGTGTGGACACGAGTCTAATTCTGACCGGCCCTGCCTTCCACGGAAGTGGGAATTAATCATTTCTTGCCTGCTCCACTCCCCGCTGACCAGAACACCACGTCACAATCAGTCCAACTTTCCATTCAGTGTGTTTCGAGACCAGGCTAGCAGTAATGTGGGTTTTCTGGAAAATTTTGAATTGGAAAATTTTCCAATGCAAATTAGATTGATTGTGTAGGAAATTTTTCAGTTTGCATCGGAAAATGTTCTGATGCCCTAGATCAGGGGTGGGTAACTTGTGGCCCTCCAGAAGTTTTGGTCGTCATTCCTCACCATTGGCTATGCTGGCCAGGGCTGATGGGAGTTGCAGTCCACCAACATCTGGAGGGCCACATGTTCCCTACCCCTGGTTTATACGCTCGGAAGATTATAAAGCTGAATTTCTATGCAAAAAAAGCGTGGGGGAAATATCTGAATTTTAATTTTAAAAAATTATATTGTATACATGAATATAAAAAGTAATATTGAAATTAAAAAGGTGGATGATTTGATACAAATTATTTTCCAGGACCATAACTATGGCGCCCGCCCTCCTCCAACACCTCCAGCGTCTCCTCCTCCATCAGTTCTTATAAGCAAGAATGAAGTAGGCATATATACTGCTCCAAATTTTGATGAGACCTCCAGTGCTACTACTATCAGCACATCTGAGGATGGAAGCTATGGAACTGATATAACCAGGTGCATTTGTGGATTTACACATGATGATGGATATATGATCTGTTGTGACAAATGCAGGTAAAGTAGTCCCATATGTGCAAAAATTCTTAAATATTTTAACTGTACTACTGATATTCTCCTTCCCTGTCCCTAATTTCTCAGAGTCATTTCCCTCTTTAGCAAAATATTTTAGGCCCTTCACAGGCATTACAGGGCATTATGCAAATGTGGAAGAAATAGAAGCCATCACCATTTTGTCATTGTGATAGCTGCCATTTTGCCTTCAGGATGGACAGGGGAGGTGACAGACCAGCCAAGCCAGCAAAGACTCTCTGCAAGCGGGGGTCATGCTGAGAAGGGTCACAGCTCAGAACTCATTGTTAACCCTGCAGAAGGGTAAGAGGGAGGCATTGGGTGGTGGGGAGCTAGACCAACCATTGAACAGCCATGGTCTGGTTCCCAGGACCTAGGTTATTTTTGCCATTGGCATGGTGGAAGAGGTGTCATGTGACTAAGAGGTGTGCTTGGCATTATATTAAGGTGTGAAAGCAGTTTAATGCTTTTTCATTAAAGCAGTTTAATGAAAAATCCTGGGGATTATACTGTGTGTGTATTGGCAGCAGTTTTCTTTGGAATTTTACTTGTTAAAGATTGCCAAACTGCTTTATGAATGTAAGGAGAGCTCAAAGAGCACTTTTGTGGGGTTTGGGGAAACTCCCATTCAAAGAGGCATATGTGCCCATTTTGCATCAGCATCTGAACTTTTTTCCAACCATGGAGTAACTTGTCTTCTCTTTTTGAATGTTCATACTGTTGGAGGTGGAGTTTGTTCAAGCAATAGTGGTTGTTGAGGGAGTAGTATATTAAATGGGTGATGAGGGTGGAATGGAGCTTTGGGGAAAACGTAGCAGTAATTAAGGGAAACTTGAAAGTACTCTGTAAAGCTTGAATACTGTGTGAAAGTAACATTATACTCTCTCTTTTTTATTATTGTTACCTAAGTGTTTGGCAGCACATTGATTGCATGGGGATCGACAGGCAGCATATTCCTGACACATACCTCTGTGAGCGTTGTCAACCTAGGTGAGTATATAGTTAATAAGAAATTATTGCTATTGGCATAATGTTTGAAATTCATAGCTAGAATGATCAAATGATTATGTCAACTTATCTTCACGTTATTTATAATACATTTAATAATCCTAAACTGTATTGCAAATTACAATTTGTCTATTTAAGTGGCATCCTTCGCATACAGCAAAAATGAACCCACCAACAGAGGTCTTTAGTAAAAGTTTATGAAAAGTGCCTTTTGTAGCAGGAAAAAATAGCTACTGCTTTTTGGATGAAGGAAGGCTAATTTAGTTAGCCTTAAAAGCTACTTATGTAATTACATTACCGGTAACTTATTTTTAAAGGTCAGAATAAGCTTAATAAAACTAGACGTCCCAATACACTTGGGAAATGAGGCTTCAGTATGTGGATCAATTCATAGATTTCATAGATCATAGAGTTGGAAGGAGCCTACAAGGCTATTGAGTCCAACCCCCTGCTCAATGCAGGAAACTAGAGGAGGGGGTCTCCCATCCAAGTAATAACCAGGCTTGACCCTGCTTAGCTTTCCACACTCAGACAAGCTGAGCCAGCTGTTGTATAGGCAAAAGTGTGTGTCAAGTAGTAGAATGAATCTCCTCACTCTTTCTGTTATCTGTGTGGAAATTTATCCACTAGCAATGCGGATGCAAACACACAAGCAGCTTTTAGTTGCTGCTGTTCTCTTGATCAGGACAATTGGCAACCTATTGCCATTGCACAGTATCTCAACTAAGACAAAGCTTTTATACCTGACTCCTCCCTCTCTGCCCTGGGAAAATGGTGCCACCAAAGCCAGATCATGGGGCGGAAGGTCCAGGAAGGCCCCCAAATGACACCCTGATAAACAGAGGCTCCTCCACCTAGTCAATACACTGGCAAAATGATACACCATAGCAGTTGGCCAGTTGAACATGCCATTTTAAACGAAAGGGGATTTTTTTCTTTCTTAACTTTGAGTAGCAGCAAGCTGAACCAATCAGATGTTGTCTTTTGGGAGACATGACCAATGAGTGCATGGGAGCAGCATAAAGACTGTCTCTTCACTGCTCTTGTGCAATTGGTTCAGCTCACCACAGTGCTACCTTTACAAGCGCCTTGGTGAAGAGGAGACGGAGCTGATGCCACCCCCTGGTTAAAAAAAAGGGCCAGCAGGGAGAGGGAGACGTGCTGCACCACCCCCAAGGTAAAAAAGGAGGGGGGCAGGAAAGCAGCTCATCCAGGGGATCCCTCAAACCTAGTGGTACCTCTGCCTGAGGTCCATGGGGGAAGGGGACTGAGGAGTGTGTGCAGCCTGTCACCTGACTTTCCAACTGCCTCCACTTTGAGGAATGGGATAGAAATAGCTACAGTGCCTTTAGGAGAATTGGGGATTGAGTGAGGTGGCGATCCCATAGCAAAACTCCTGGTGGGAGAAGGTAGAAAGAGCCCCAATTAATTCTTTTTCACTACATAGTATTATTTATTTTATTTCTATAATTTCTACTCTGCATTTTGATCCAGAAAGCATCCCTAAGACAGCTTACAAAAAATAACATACAATTAAAGTGTCTCTACATTTTATTAGTGTGACTGTACATCTTATTTCAGTGGCTTTAGCTAAATAGTTCAGCACTTCTGCCACTGCTTTTTTATTTATTTATTTATTTTTTTAACCATTGAAGCTGGAATGCTGAAGTAGCAAGGGGATCTAGATGTGGCTGCATTATTTATTTCTGCTGTGCTTTGATATTGCTACATCACTGTTTCACTTTGGGCTTTATATGAAGTGTAAAATTCCTGGAGCAGGGAGCCTCCCTGCTACAAGTTTAAATAGTGACTGAATAGCGAAAATGAATTAATGTAGGACAGCAAGTGGAAGCAGCCACTTAAAAATTTTAATTATTTCTTTCATTTAACATGCAGGTTCGATTAGAAAGTTTTAATGTTCAAGCAGCATATTAACACTTGTTCTCATTTTCATTTCTTTTCCTTTTTTTCCCTCAGGAGTTTAGATAAAGAAAGGGCAATGTTGCTGCAGCGTAGAAAAAGGGAAAATATGTCAGGTAGGTAACAAAGTTCATAAAAGTCTTAAGACTTGATTATTGATATTCCTCAACTGTACTGACACAGAATACAGTCTTATCCATGTCTTGTCCTGTCCTATTATTAATATTTTTGCAAGTGATTTGAATGATTTTTTTAAAAATTCTATAATAAAATATTCACAACTAACTTGCAAGACACAGAAATAGGGCTGGATGGAGATATGGGGGGCATGCAAAAGCCACTCATTTTCCTCTAATGTTCCGTCACCCTGCCTCCACTCATGCATGTTGATAGGCAGAGGAAAACAGGGTTTTACTGTGTCCTGTTGGAATCCTTAGCACATGGGTGCTGTGCTCACAGTGCGAGCAGATTATGGCCATTGAGTGTTTTATTGCAGTAGTGGTAGATATATTCCTTTTATAAAAAGGCAGATCAATGCCATTCTAATACAGTAATACCTTGGATTGAGAGCATAATTCGTTCCGGAAACATGCGTGTAATCCAAAACACTCTAACATCAAAGCGAGTCTCTGGCAGGCGTGAGCGGGGCCAATTATTTTAAATAATATAGGTTCACTGTGTTCTTACTTTTTAATGGTAGTATTGTAAATAATGGAAATAAATGAAGGAACAAACTGCCTTGTGGTCAGAAATGGTGAATCACATTGCCTCTGGTGATTGTCATCAAAAACTGGAGAAAGTGTGGAAAAGGGCAAACAAAGTAATCGGGTTAGAGCAACTCCCCTACAAGGTAAAGTTACAGTGTTTGGGTCTTTTTAGCTTAGAAAAAAGTGTGAGTAACGTGGGACACAGCAGAGGTTTATATACCGATACATAGTGTGGAGAAAGTGGATAGAGAAAAATTGTTTTCCCCTCTTTCATAATACTGTAATCTCGGGTCATCCATTGAAGCTGAATGGTGGGAGATTCAGGACAGACGAAAGAAAATACTTCTTCATACAACACATAAACTAGGGAATTTGCTACCACAAGATGTGACAAGGGCCACCGATTTTAAAACTTTAAAGGGGGATTAGACAAATTCATGGAATATAAGGCTATCAGTGGCTTCTAGTCAGGATAGTGATATGCTACCTCCATGATCAGAAGCAATATACTCTGAATACTAGTTTTTGGGAAAAAGCAGGAGAGAGCTATTACCATTGTTTGCTGCTTGTGTAGCAACTGGTTAGCTACTGTGGGAAACAGGCTGCTGGACTAAATGGGCATTTGGTCTGATCCAGCAATGGTGTTCTTATCAGGAAGCAATTCTTAGCCAAATTAGTTAAGATTTTGCTGCAAGACAAAGTATTCAGTTTACATTCTGTATATTGTCAAGTAATAACCTGTTGATAAACTATCTGCAGGAGCTAAACATCTCCTGCAGACAGGTTTTAAACCTCATTTATCAACCTGTGGTCGGTTCATTAGGTTGCATTGCCTGATCATATTTTTGTTTCACCAGACCATGGTTGAATTCTACCTGTTGTTTGTTTTTGTTTGTACCAGATCTGTTGGCATGCCTCATTATTTTTTACAGCAGATTTCAGGTGTTCCCGAAAGATGGACTTGAAGGATATTTTGAGTATTTTGTCATAGTCCTTTTGCATGAGGATTGTGATAATTTGAAAATGCTCATGGATACTGCTGCAAACCTGTCTGGTTCTGGAAGAAGATATTGGGTTCTTCTGTAGTGGATACCGGGGAAGAAATTTGATACACCAATATCATATTTTTGGGAGCTCACCTGGCTAGATAAGCCACCTGTTAGGCAACCTGGGCCTAAATCTGGAAACAAATAAAACCTAAAATTGTTGAGTTGAAACTCAAAGCAGTCATTTACACACATGAAAGGGAACAGTGCTTGTAAGCAGGCCTTGCTATTTGCCTTTTGCTGCCACATTTCCTACAGTCAGTGAAGCAATTAATATTTAAAGCTTGATCATGACTTACTCCCTTGGTTGCAAAGGCAGCAGTAGTGAATGTTCCAGCATGTATTATTATTATTTACAGTATTTGTATACCGCTCCACATCAAGCAGATTGCGGAGCAGTGAACAATAAAAAGACAAAAACAAATAAAAGAAACAAAAACAAACTAAGATTACATTGGTGGTTGGAGAGCAGAGAAGGCTTCTCAGAACAAGGAGGTCTTCAGCAGGCGCCGAAAGCAGCACAATGTGGGAGCCTGTCTGACCTCCAGAGGCAGGGAGTGCTGCAGATATGGAGCCACCACACTGAAGACCTTTCTCCTGGTGGACTCCAGTCTGGCCATAGGTCCATGAGGAACCACCAGGAGCATGCCATCTGGAGACCTCAGTGACTGGGCAGGTTGGTATGGGGGGAGGCTCTCTCTCAGATAACCTGGTCCCAAGTTGTTTTGGGCTTTGTACACAAGTACCAGAACCTTAAACCTGACCCGGTAGCGAATAGGTAGCCAGTATAGTTCCTTCAGCAAAGGAGTTGCATGCTGAAAAGGGGCAGCTCCCGACAGTAGCCGAGCTGCTACATTCTGCACTAGCTCCAGCTTCTGCAGCAGCCTTAAGGGCAGCCCCACTTAGAGCACATGGCAGTAATCCAGTCTTGAGGTTACTAGCGCCTGTATCACTGTGGCCAAGCTATCCCTGTCCAGGGGAGGCCGTAGCTGGTGAAACAATCAAAGATGGTAAAAGGCACTCCGAGCCACCATATTCACTTGGAACTCTAGCAACAATGATGGATCTAGGCGTACCCCCAGACTATGAACCTGATCTTTCAAAGGGAGTGCAATCCCATCCAGAACAGGCAATGAGCCTATCTCCCGGATTCGGGAACCACTCACCCACAGGGCTTCTGTCTTGCCAAGATTCAGCCTCAGTTTATTGGCCCTCATCCAGCCCATCACTGAGTTCAGGCACTGATCCAGGACTTGCACAGCCTCTCCTGATTAGAGTGGACTTAAAAAGAGGTACCCAAGAAGAAAATACAGTTGCTATCCAGTTGCTTCAGTTGGCTAAAAAGAACACTACCTTCTTCAGGGAAGGCTTGTTAACTAATTTATCAGTTTTTCATGTAGTATCAGCATATTTCCAGGAATGACTTTTTAAAAAAAATATATCCTTATTTTACTGGTGTGATTGAAATTCTTCTCAAGTGTATTTTGTCTTATTTTTCCTATAGTCAGGTCTTTTTTCATAAATAAATATCTGCAAATTGATGCACTTGACATAAAAGTTTTCTTACAACTATATTTTATTTCATATATAAATATATTGTAAGTACATATTGTAAGAAGAGAAGGGGAAAAGTACATTTGGATTAAGCTATTGTAAATAAGTGAATTACTTAACTGAGATTTGATTTAAATTGTACTTAATGCTTCTGGAAAACAGTTAACTAGGTAATCTGAGTGCAAAAGTAGTGTGGTTTTCCCTTGTTTCTTCCCCCCCTCCCCAAACTTGATCTTGTGGGAAAAATTTTTACTGACTTCTAGTTATGCATTTTCATTTTATTACAATTTTCAGAAATGTTCTTAACTTTTTCATGTGAATACTTCTTGTAATTAGTATTGTAAGTGAGCAGTTACATTCATTCAATGGATATTTCAATAGTGGGAAATGTTTATAAGATAGATATCCTTACAACCTTTGTGTTTTTAAAGATGGGGATACCAGTGCAACAGAAAGTGGCGATGAAGTTCCTGTAGAATTATATACTGCTTTTCAACACACACCAACCACAATTACTCTAACTGCTACTCGAGTTACCAAGGTCACAGATAAGAAACGGAAAAAAAGTGGGGAGAAAGAGCAAAACATCACAAAATGTAAAAAGGTAAACTAATTTAATGTTCACCTTACAATATTTATAGAGGTTTGTCTTGTAAGACATTTTGTTTTCTAACCTAAATATCACTATATTATACAAGATCTAATGTGGAGTCTCTGATCTTTAGAAATGTGACAGTGAAAAAGTTGGAGGAGCAAGGTCATTCTCTGAGATTTGGAGAATTTGGGGGCAGTTCTCTACATGGCCCCACACACGGGTTGTTGTTGAATAGGACTAAAGGGAACAGGGGCAGAAGCCAGCTGAGGTAAGGGTACAGATGAGATGAAATGGTAGACAGAAGCCACACTCCCAAGGCAAGGAGAAGGTAGACTCGAAGGCTCAGGGAAAGGGAGATGGGGGTTGTGGGAGCCAGCTGGGAAGAGAAACTGTCGCTGCCTACTAAGCTACAGCCCATTTTTATAGCCACGTTGACATATACGTTCCCATAATTTGTTGAGTATCCTAGTGAGTCTACAGTAACATTAAGTTGTACAGAACTTGGAATTAATGTTGATGTAGTATTGATTTAAAAAAAATGTGAAGGAAAATGTCTTTGAGGTCTTTGTCACAGTGTCATAGAAAGGTTTACGTCTTTTCTGTAAGATACATGTTTTCTGAAATCAGTTGTTGTCTGTATAGAGTGTATCTGTTTTAATCTTAAATACTCATCCAAATTGACATTTTAAATTTTGTTTCAGGCTTTTCGTGAAGGTTCTAGGAAATCTTCGAGAGTTAAGGTAAATGAATTCATTGTTTAAATTCCTGCTACTTTTTGTTTTTCGTACAGTGAACTATTTACCGTCCATTTTGTTCATTATCACAGTGGATTCAAGAGAATCAATGGGCTCTCAGTCACACTTGCCTGTTTGTTTTTTGTTTTTTTGTTTTCATTCAAAGTTTATACCCCCGCCTTTCCTACTATAATGTTCAAAGTTGCTAACAACATTAAACATTCATAAAAATACTAAATAGCATAACACTATCACAAAGATCTCTCAGGGTTATCTACAGTGCAGTTGTAGTAGTAAAATATCTAGAAGGTCAGCTGAAGAATACACTAAGGAGAGATGCAGATAGCAATAGACCAGGGATGGGGGAAATGTGGCCTTCCAGACATTAGTGGACTGTCTCCCATCATCCCTCACCACTGGCTATGCTGGCTAGGGCTGATGGAGTCCACCATAATCTGTAGGGCCACACATTCTCCATCCCTGCTATAGACCAAATGCCTTCCTAAGCAGAAAGCTTTTCACTTTGTGCTGGAAGGTTAGTAGAGGAGGAGCAAGGCAGACCTCTCAAGAGGAAATTCCAGGGGTAAGGCACAGCCACAGAGAAGGCTCTCCCCCAGTCAGTTGCTGGGACATGCAAAAGGATCTCTGTTAATGATCTTAATGAGCAGGCAAGCTACAGGAGAAAAATGGCAGTATCCTGATCAAAAATGGTATAGGGCTTTAAAGATCATAACCAGCACTTTGAATTGGACCCAGAAATAACTTGGAAGCCAGTTAGGTTGTTACAACAAGAAAGTCATATGCTTGATATCTGGTACCAGTCAGTGGCCTAGCCACCATATTGTGATCCAATTGCAGTTTCCTGACACTCTTCAAAGGCAGCACCACATAGAGTGTGTTACAGTAATGCAAACATGATGTAACTAAGGCATTGTTCACCAGCCTAAATTGGGCAGAAGTACTCTTGACTGCAGCCATCACCTGAACATCAATACTCAAAACTGAATCCAGGAGCACCCCCAGACTAAAAGCCTGGCTTTTCAAGAGGAATGCTACCCCATCCAGGAAAAGTTGAATCCCTATTCCCAGATCAGGATTCTTACTGACCAGGAGCACTTCTGTCTTGTCTGGATTAAGCTTTAGTTTGTTTGCCTTGATCCAGTCTGTTACCAATCTCAAATACAGTTTCAGGTTGCAACAATCTCCTAGGGACAAGATGGAAAGGAGAGATAGAACCAAGTGTCATCTGAATGTCATCACACTCCATACCTCCTAACATCCTCTCCCAGTGATTTCTTGACATCCTTTCCCAGCAATTTCATGCAGATTTTAAGCAGCCTTGAGGGGACAGAAAAGAATGCTGAGGGAGGCCAACAACCAAGGCATCAGACGAGTCTCCTATCACCACCTTCCAGATACTCTCCTCTAGGAGGGACTGGAGCCACAGTAAAACAGTGCACCCAAGC
This sequence comes from Shinisaurus crocodilurus, assembly GCA_021292165.1. Lineage (NCBI taxonomy): Eukaryota > Metazoa > Chordata > Lepidosauria > Squamata > Shinisauridae > Shinisaurus > Shinisaurus crocodilurus. The sequence goes on from CM037879.1 coordinate 201,157,903, forward strand.
CCCAGTCTGACTGGATAGTCCCAGAGGGTGATGGAACACATGCCATAGTGACGGTGGCAGGTGGAGTTATGGAACCCTGCTTCCTCAATCTGGTAGTGACCTTGGATGAGAAGGGCTGGAGCTCAGTGGCAGAGCGTATGGTTTGCATACAGAAGGTCCCAGATTCAATCCGTGGCATCTCCAGGTAGGGCAGGAAAAACTCCTGCCTGAATCCCTGGAGAGCCACTGCCAGTCACTGTCAACAATACTGGGCTAGATGGACCAATGGTCTGACTCTATAAAGCAGCTTCCTGTGTTCCTATGGCTTAGTATTGAGGCTCCACTGAGAAGTCAAATTAGGCACTGAGCATGTGTTGCAAGATGACCTGCCCTTGCTTAACTGACTTACTTAAATGGGGACATAAAAAGCTAATATTTTCATAAAGGCACAACTGATTTTCACAGAAAATAAAGGTCAAAGCCTCTGCCATTTCTTCAAAAATTTGGGTGCATTTAATTGGGCAAGAAAAAGAAGGTGGACACACCAAAAAAAAAAAAATCACAAACAACAGAAATTTGCCCAAGAAAGGAATTTTTGTAGGTATCTAAATAATTTCTCAATGGATCTGTCGGGGGGGGGGACGACGACTTATGGCACCCATCACCTAGATACTCTGTGCTAAATTTTAGACATTTTGAACATATTGTTTGGATTTTATTATACCTATATCATTGTATTGTGCCTCAGACACTAATTGCCTGAGCTAGTGTGGGGGCCTGGAATGTTCATTTGCTCATGGAAAGTAAACTCTTGCCAGCCTAGCTTCTGTAAAGAATATAAAGTTGTCAGTTTTGCTGAGATGAAAACCCACACAGCAGCAGGTTGACAACTGGGAAGATCGTCAAGGACATAGAGAAGCTAAGGGCACAGCTAGGTGAGCAGTGGGAAATTTGTGATGAGGATCCTTCTACATTGTTTTGTGTTTTTTAAGTTAAAAGCAGCTGCCAGGTGGGGGTGGCAGAATTGTATTGGGGCTATATTGCTGCGTCTCTGAGAGGCTGGTGAATTTCCAGGGGCCATTTCATTGAGCCCTAAATTCAGTGGAGAGGTGGCTGAATTTCACACTGATTTGCACTAACCTAGCTAATTATTAATTTTATACTAAGACGTTATATACACCAAGTTGCCCTGAAGCATATCTTCTAAGTTTATATTTGTTCATTGTGATTTAGGGCTCAGCTCCAGAGATTGATCCTTCTGACAGTTCGAACTTTGGATGGGAAACTAAAATCAAGGCATGGATGGATCGTTACGAAGAAGCAAACAACAACCAGTACAGTGAAGGTGTTCAGAGAGAGGCACAAAAAATAGCTTTGAGATTAGGAAATGGAGATAACAAAAAAGAAGTGATCACCAGCAACTCAATCTTCAAACCTCCAGTAGAGGTAAATGAAAGTATAGTGAAAGAAACATCTGACTTTCATAACATAGCACTAAACTCTTGCACTTCTCTAAACAGAAACATAGTTTGCTATGTTAGAAGCTGCAGCTTTCTCTTCTCTTAAGTTTTCTGTTTTTTTTAGTACAGGAAAGTATTTCCTCATTCGTTAATTGATTTACATTCTGAAATGCCCTACAAGGAATGAGGAATGCATTACCGTACTTGTCACAACCAGTCAACTTTCAGAATCAGTTACCAGTCAACTATCATAATTAAAATTTTAAAGACATGTAATGTCTTTTCAAATCTATATTTTAAGCATCCTTGCACTTTAAAATTTATTTTTAAACGGCATTAGCAATTTATGGTTGTCTGAGACTGCAATCCTACACACTAACCTAAGAGTAAGCCCTATTGAACTTCTGAGTAGTTATGAATAGGATTGCACTGTAAATTATTCTGTCTATCCACAGAAGAGTTACAACGCAAGCAAAAACCAAAAATTTAATTTCCCTCAATGTCTTGCTAAAGTCTAATCTCTGACTTAGAGGGAACTTCTATAGTGATATAAGTAGACAAGCACTGAGTAAACCTAGAGAACTAAGGGTGTCGACATGGCATCAGTTAAGTGCCCAGCACTCTTTTTGGAAAAAATAAATGGTTACTAAGTGTATTGCACTGTATATATGATGTATAAATATGTTTAAGGATGACATTGAAAGTTGTCCTGTTCATAAGACAGAACCATGCAGAAGGAGCTTTTTCTATAAAGCTGTTGATTTACTGAGTCTAGTCAGTTTATGAGTCAATGCCAACTTTTGGGCAGCTGTAAGCTACATGGAAATAGCTTCCCTTGAAATTATTAATTCATGTAAGTAGGAGAAAATAGACTTCCTTTTGGTTGCTGTTACCTAGTGGGTAACTGTCATGTATTGTTGTTTTTTAATGACCTGGGAAGCTGTTTAATGATTATATTGTCTCAAATCAAACATGCACTCTCTTCCCCTCCACTGTTAATCTCAGTGGAAATTTACACTTGCATTCTGATGCAGTTATCCCTGTTACTGTCACTTCATCCAAATGTTTTAAGTAAGTATTGAAAAAAATGTGTATTTCTTTCTAAAGGTGTTATGTATCTAATTACAAAATATGTTTATAAAAAGACAACAATGTTTTAAACAAACTGCCAGAAGAAGTTATTGGTGGAGTTAAGCTTTGATGCAAGGTTCATGTAGTAGTACTTGCGGGGGTAAATAAGGTACATTATATAGCTCTTCTATTCAAATCTAAAAGTTAGTAAATAGGCTTATTTGCCTTTGTGGCTTAGATGGCCCCTTCTTTTCACAGAGCAACAGATTCAGTGGTACAGGAAAATAAAACACAGAATGTTCATGTATCTAATTCCATTTGAATGGTTTTCATTTCCCCTGTGATGCTATAATTTCTGTTGGGATGACTATTGGCCAAACCATCCACTGTGTTTCTAGGAAGACTTAAATTGACTCTTAAGAAAAATAACAAGTAGAAACTCTTTGCCTTCTACTTAATTTTTGGTACTGTGAAAGCACAAAGCAATCCAGACTCTCAGCCTTTTAAACATCTAGGAATTACAGAGAAATGTCCCAGTACAACTACTAATTTCTTAGAAAGAAAGCATTATATCACTCTAGGTAGAAGCAGTATTTGTTGAGATGATTTTATAATAATCTGTAGTTCTGAATGTTTGTGCCATCTTTTCTCATTTGGAATTTCCCATGAAGGTAAAAAACTGAGATGTATAGTGCTTTAACAGAGGTGTCATAAAAATAAATGGGTATCCACATAGCTCTGTAGTAACAAATCACATTAGTGCTACTTCCAACAGAAACAAAACAAAAAGTTAAACTACTATACATTTTAAGTGCTGTAATTATCCCCATATTTACCATTTTGAAATATTGCATCATTTACATTCGCTATACATAGCAGACACTCTGTGTAAAGTATGCCAGTATACTTAAAATAGTGTACTGGAGATAGTCACAGCACCTAATAATAAATAGATACTTCTGTTGTGTGCTTGTGGTTTATCAATGGCAGCACTTAAGAAATGGCTAGAAAGCTCCTGCCCTTAACCTTTGTACCAACCTGTTGAAGTGCTGGGTTAATCCACCTTCAAAGATGCCATAACAATATTTCCCCCCAATCCAAAGCAAATATTCCATGTCAATAAATTAAAGAAAGCAAATAGAATACAAAATTATACTATCAGCTGCCTGTCATGCAATCTATGGAAGGAATCTGCAAGCTATTTGATAAATTTAATGTTGATAGAGAAAGACTAAACATAAAGGAAAGTTACATTCTCAGATCTTGTAATAAGAAGCATCTTTGCTTCTTTCCCTCTAGCATCAGCATGGCGCACGTGACGCACTCCTTGGAGGAATGTCCCTGCTTGCAGAGACCTTCGCCTAGATATAGGCCAATTCTCTTTTGATCAGAAGTGACACAATTACAAGAGGTGTGAGTTCCTTAGTTGTTGTGTCAGAGTACAGTAAGATTTTGCTTAGAAAAGCGTATTCCCACATGAGGCTATCGAATTGCACAAAAAAGTTTCCTTTTCCTAGAAATCAGCATGTTGACATTTTCATTAAAATGCGTCTTACTTGGCGTCTGTCCTTTTGCTCTTGCTAGCAAACTAGAGAAGAGACTGCATATTTCATGTGTTGTCATTCCTTCCCCCACCCCAGTTTCTGACCTTCTTAACTAGAGGGTGTGAAACATCTTTGAGGAAAGAGGTACTTAATATACTTTGAAAGACTTGTCATGGTTTTGGAGAGTTTATAGATACTCCGAAGTATTGTCCTTTACAAAATGTAAGTTAAGATGTCTACATAAATATAATACTGAATTATGGTAGTTTGCCCTTTCAGGAATAAAGTCAATTAGCTTTTAAAAAAGAGAATATCATTTAAAATTACCAAATTGTTGGTTAAAGGGGTATGTTATAATCTGTATCTTAATAGCACTAATGCAATCAGCTTAATTAGATTTCTTAAATTCGTCTTCTCTTCTTCTAGAGCTATATTCAAAAAAATAAGAAAATCCTAAAAGCTGCCAAAGACTTGCCTCCAGATGCACTTATTATTGAATATCGAGGAAAGTTCATGCTGAGAGAACAATTTGAAGCGAATGGATATTTCTTTAAGAGGTACTTTTCTTCAAAATATTGTTTTAAATTGCTTCCTTATAGTTATTCTCTGTATTTCTCTCAGCTTCTTGCAAATATTTTATTTTCATTGCCCTGACAATGACTCTTTCTGGCCTTTCTTTACTTCACATCTCAATCCACTTGCCTTTGGATATTCAGCAACTACTCAATTTGTCTGATAATTTGACAATATTGATACTCCTCATATTGTGGACTATTTGATATTTCATTTTCAGGCTTTTCACAGTTTTGTTTCACTCAGCATTTTAAATTTGTATCACTCCAGCTGTCTCAGTATTTTTATCATTATATCGCAGTCTGCTGCCATTATCCGAGGTTTCTTTCAGCTGACTTCATCTATACCCTCACTTTTTCCTGGTACCTCCCTTTCAGAACACCTTATCTTTCTGCCGTATTTCTTTCCTCTTTCAAGATAGTAAAAAAAGCTATTTAGGAGAAACCAAATTAAGGCTATATCCAGACAGTAACTTGCCCAGCTTATTTATTTATTTTATGAATCGCCCATCTGGCCAGACATCCGGCCACTCTGAGCGATGTACAGTCCAATAAAACACAAGGGGGGGGGGAACACACACACACAGTCTAAAGCACAATTAAAAACAGTACAAAACTTAAAAATCCTAACCCACCCCATATTCCCGCCTGAAAAGCCACATTTTTAATGCACGGCACTAATGTAATGTAGCACTGTAAGGCTAAAACCAATATAAAGGGAAGATTACTTCAAACGAGGGATTAGTGTGGGTGTTACGCCCTGACCATGCTGATCCAGCTAACCCCTGGTCTGCCATATTGAGCTAACTATTGAGAGCCAGTGTGGTGTAGCGGTTAGAGTGCTGGGCTGGGACTGTGGAGATCCGGGTTCTAGTCCCTACTCGCCATGAAGCGCACTGGGTGACTTTGGGCCAGTCGCTAACTCTCAGCCTAACCTACCTCACAGGGTTGTTGTGAGGATAACATGAGGAGGAGGAGGAGGATTATGTAAGCCGCCTTGGGTTCCTTGCAGGAAAAAAGGTGGGATATAAATGTAATCATCATCAACTAGCAGTGATCACTACAAAGATTGACAGTGTCCTCATTTGGCTCTCAGGCACATAGATTCAGCACATCTGACTCCCAGAAACTCTCTCCATGTGGAAGTGTATGTAGAATTGCATTTACTTGCAGTCTTAATATGTAGAATTGCTTTCTTGCTTTTTTCATTTGCCCCTTTATCCTTTTCTTTCCTTGTCCAAAAGAAAATTATTTCATGCTTCATTCTGTAACAGGCCATGAACACTGAGGACACTATATAAATATGTAGTGTTTTCGTTTTCCATCGGAGAGTAACTCTGCAGTGTACAAAAAGTAATGGCCTAGTGGAAAACTAAGGTTTCAAAGTTAAACAGTGAAACAGAGCTCCAAACTCCTCTTCCCGATTAAAAATCTACATTTATTTGTTCATAAAAAGAAGGCTTCTCTATGCTCAAGCATCCTTATCATATTAACCTACATCATCCAGTTTGTAGTGTGCTGTAAGCAGAGAGAGCAAGCCAGCAAGCTGCCTCACACCAAAGGTGGCTGCAAGAAAAGGAAATAATTTAGTAAAAACAAATCCAGGTGACATAAAGCAGATGAGGTGTGCTTCTCGCAGGAAATTCAAAAAACAAACAAGCACCCCACCACCACCCGGGTCAGCAGCATATCTGACCAAAGAGAGAACTGTTTTATAATCACAAATATGGCACTTGGAGTGAGAGTAAAAGCAAGATCACACCACTATACATTCTCTAGTCATTCATATGAATCAGACTTGTACTCAAGTTATTGTTTATTAAGTTATGTTATGAAACCATAATAAAATATATTTAAAAGAGACTTTCCTGTAATAATCTTAAGGAAGTGAATTGTTTCTAGAAGGTATCTTTTTTTTCCCTAGGTGGTGGTAATCTCTGATTACATATCAGAAGATGACAGAGAACCCCCCAAAACTTGGTTCTGGGTGGGTGGGATTCTTGTTACACACACTAGGAAAGCACAAGAACATCTGTATAGCACATGTTGCTTGATTAAGTAGGGTCAGTTATTTAAGAACATTCAATTAAAGAGAGCCAGTGTGGTGTAGTGGTTAGAGTGTTGGACTGGGATTCGGGAGATCTGGGTCCTAGCCCCCACTCGACCATGATTTTGGGCCAGTCACTGACTCTCAGCCTAACCTTACCTCACATGGTGGTTGTGAGGATAAAATGGAGAGGAGGATTATGTAAGCTACCTTGGGTTCCTTGCAGGAGAAAATGCAGGATATAAATATCATGAATAAATTAAGAAATTATTGTATGAAACATCAAGCCTACAAATAATCCTTGTATTTGTATAGTGAATCTGAAAAGCTTTTGTGTTTTTTCATACAGTCATCTTTCTCTACCTGCCAGATCCTAAGCATGTTTACTCAGAAGAAAGTCCCGCATTGTTTAATAGGACTTACTTCCAAGTAAATGCTCATAGGATTGCTGCCAAAGAAACAAAAAGCAAAAGAATCAACTAACATAACATAGTAAAACTTTCCTAATTTTACAATATTTCCTAAACTTCTGAAATACAAAATCATTTTTATCTGTGTTTAACTATGATGGTATGTTTGTTGTTGTTGCTATTTTAGGCCATACCCCTTTGTTCTATTCTATTCTAAATTCCATGGGCTGGAAATGTGTGTGGATGCAAGAACCTTTGGGAATGAAGCTCGATTTATCAGACGTTCTTGTACACCTAATGCTGAGGTAGGCTTTTATACATTTAAAAATGTTTCCTAGTAACACTTTTCCTAAGCAAACCTGCACCCTACATACCACTCAGCTATGTATATTTAGTTTCCAGTAATAAAATAGCAGCTCAATACATTCGAAAATGTCAGGGAATACAATACATTCCACATCAAGTTAAAGAGGCTTATTGTTACTAGTGAAAAATGGAACAGTTTTTCATCCTTAAATAGTATTTGACATTGGAGCTAGATCACTCATTCTAGTGCAGTGATGGTGAACCCATGGCACGGGTGCCACAGCTGGCACGCAGGGACCTCTCTGTGGGCACTCGAGCCATTGGTCACCAGATCGTGAAAAGACTGTCCCCTTCTGCAAAACACTAATGATCTTGTTCTTTCTCACAGTGTGGAACAGAATGATTTTATTCTAGAATTCCTGTTACAGAATTCTTTTCTACATTGTTATCACATTTAAAAGATTTTGAAGAATGATGCACAGAGCATGGCTTGGATGTAAAGCCCTAACAGTTGACCCGAGTGCTGCATGTGTTGCTCTCAAACTAACGGAGTATGAGCCAAGGTTTGACAAATTATCAGCATGCATGCAATAGCAAAAATCACATTAATTGTGCAAAAGCATGCCCAATGCAAACTTTTACCTAATGCAGTGTTTGCAGTCCAAGACATAAAGTGTTTAAAATGTGTTAAGCACATTTAGTTTTCTTGTTTATCTTGCTCATCCTAGTACAGGTTGACTTTTACTAATCCGACACCCATAGAAGCAGGGAAAGGACCCGGGGTAAAGCTTGCCCCATACAATTTCAGTCTGGCATATAATCATATTACAAGTTGAGAATCCCTTATCCAAAAATACATGTGCCTAATTATTTAAAAAGTTTGTATAAATTCCCTTCAAGCTATGTGTACAATGTAGTACTATAATAATTTTTTGAGTTGATTTTTTTTCCCAACGAAAAACTGTTTGTATCATTGAAAGCTCTGTTGTTGTGTTTTTCTTTTAAGACAAAAGATGTTAATTAGTTCGGACAACTGTATGAGTTGTTTTTCTAAAACTAAAACCTCGGTATTCAGGTTTAATTGCAGTGTTGGACACTTTGAAATAAATAAGTTGGTTTTGTGTTGCAGTTTGGGCACTCGGGCTCAAAAAGGTTCGCCATCACTGTTCTAGTGGATCATTAAAAACTTGGAATTCTGGCATGAAGGGAATAGTGCCTGAACTCAGAGGCTTATGGGAATCCAATGCCTCCCCACTCCTCCTGCTCTTCATTTTCACTAGATGGCATCTTGGAGAGGTAGGGGAGGAGCCTGGAGCAGCTTCAGAATACCTTGTATCCTGGCCACTCCAGTCTCCACCTCCTTTCCCCTCTCTCTAAGGTCGCTTTTCCAACCTCAGACAGCAGCTGGTGCGGTTCTTTCCATACCGGCTGCGAGGGGGTGGAGGAAGGGGGCCAGGGCTCCAGTTGCCGGCTCCGAGGTCAAGGCAGTGTCTCCGGGGTCAGAGCTGGGAATCCAAACTATCCTATTCCCCCCCTCCCCCCCCGACAATGTCTAGGGGCCATAGGATTGTTCCTTCTACCTCTAAATCACTTTGCACATGGGAAGTGTAGGTGTGCCTCTGTGACTGATATGGGAGAGGAAAGGAGGGAAGAATTTGAATTGTAACTTATTCTTTAGCTAGTGGTTCCATTTGGCGTGTGTACGCGCATCTGTGCGCACCGGCGAGAAATAATTATCTTTCCTTGGCGCCCAGTGGGCTATTTGGGGTCTGTTCAGTTGCGCAAACACGGGGACAGTGGAAAGGCGGCGCTGCTACGGGCTGGCCGATGGGTGGGGTGAGAGCTGGGTGCGAGGATGCCGCTGGAGCCACCACAGTCCAGGCTCGCTTTGAGCGCGGCAAGGACCAGAAAGAAGAGCGCGTTGCCGCCCGGCAACAAGCCCGCGCCTGCCTTCCGCCTAGTTCAGACCGGCTGGGTGGCCTGGAGAGTCAAGCAACCTGCGACCCTCCTGTCTTCTACATCTCATCTTGCTAAAGGAGATTGCAGCAAAATGAGTCTCCATGGTGCTAGTGGTGGGCATGAGAGGTCACGAGACAGACGTAGGTCAAGTGATAGATCGCGTGACTCCTCCCATGAAAGACTAGAGTCTCAGCTCACTCCATGTATTAGAAATGTTACTTCACCAACAAGACAACATCAGGGAGAGTGTGAGAAGGATCATAGTTCATCTCAGCCAAGCAGCCCTCGTCCTCAGAAAACCTCTCTGAATGGTTCCAATACTAGTCTTGGGAACAGCAGTAGAAATAGCAGCCAGTCAAGTTCAGATGGAAGTTGCAAGAATGCTGGAGAAATGGTTTTTGTGTATGAGAACGCAAAAGAGGGAGCTCGAAACATAAGAACTTCTGAAAGAGTAACACTTATAGTGGACAACACTTGATTTGTTGTAGTAGTTCCATTTAAAAAAAAACACAACCTTTTGACCCTTTGAGGTGGGAAGGAGTAAAGCCAAAACAGAGTTACAAAAACCAGGATTACAAGTTTCAGGAAACATTTAACTAGTCAACCCTTCAAAATTATGAAAGAAGTTTAGAAATCGTGAAATGAGGAAAAGTTTCAGCCTTTTTTCCTGAGTCCTAGTCTTTTGGGTTAGAAGTTTTTTTCATATTTTTCAAAGGTCCTATTTTCGGGATTCTCAAATTATACTAATAGCTGCACCCACCATTTTAATTTTCTTAGAATGCCTCTTGGGCTCATGTGCTGCCAGAGACATTCTTGGAAGTAAAGATGGCACTGGAAGGTACCACTACACTTTACAGCATGCCAGCTCGGGTTTAATTCTATAGTCAGAAATATCTGCATTGCTGTATGCTGGTCATTGTTGAAATGTTCTTCCTGCTTGGTGATAGTTACGTTTTTATGTTGAATTGTTTGTTAAGGAAAATGTAAAAAAATCAAAGATTAATAAAAACATCTTTAAAAATCAATTAAAAATCAGGCAGGGCACCAAAAGAGGTGTCTACAGGGACATTGGTTCCTATGGGCTCCACGTTGACGATGCCAGTGCTACAGGAGCAGAAACCTCTAGCGCAGGGCTCTCCAACCTTGGGTCCCCAGATGTTTATTTATTTATTTATTATATTTATGAATCGCCCATCTGGCCAGACATCCAGCCACTCTGAGCGATGTACAGTCCAATAAAATACAGGGGGGGGGGGTATGCTGGGACTGGGAGTTGTAGGCCAGCAACATCTGGGGCCCCAAGGTTGGAGAGCCCTGCAGTGGAACGGATTTCCCCTCCCCCTTTTGGGCCCCCAAATCTGACCCTCTGGATCAGACTTGGGGGGCTGCAGGGGGGAGAATTGGACAGGGAAGTCCTGTTGCACTAGCAGAAGTCACATTGCGCAGGTGGAAGTCTGATTGCATGACATTGGATCCAGCCCATTGTGTTGCCACCCTGCTGTTTTAAAGGGAAAAAAATGGGTTGGAAGCTAAGGTGGAGTAGAAGATGTCTTCTGCTCACAGAAGCGAGCCCCGTGTTAGAACTTGCACTAAAGTGTTGCACAAGAAAAATGAAACTAAATGCAAAGATGTTCTTCAGCTTGTACAACCTCTTGTGCAAGCAGAAAAACTGCTATAGAACCTACCCATTAGAGCACTGTGTGTACTCTGGCACAACTGTTGGCTGAACAGCAATAGCGGCTATTTTCCTTCAGTGGGTTGGCTTGAAACCTTGTCATGCTTAGAGTAGACCCATTTAAATCAGTGGAACTTGTTACTAATTACTAACTTCATTACGGTAATTTCCGTGGGTCTACTCTAAGCATGACAAAGTCTAGATCCAACCCTATAAAAACTCATTTAAAATGAATGATTGAAAATGAAAGTATGCAGATTAAAGGTTTTTGCAGGAAATAACCAGAATTCATTTGAATTAAAAATGTTATGCATTTATTTTTCAAATGTTTGTGGAGGTTTTTTTTGGTGCAAGGATGGCAGCAGTAGCTGGGTTTTGCTTGATTTTAAAAATGTGCTTAATCAGAACTGGGCACTAAAGTAATGCATTTTACAAATGAGCAACATCCCCTTTTTCTCTTTCCATCTCCTGCTCCTGTAAACACTGGTCCTGTGATTTTGGGCTACTCATGTTTCCTTTTTAAAGAGCTCTTGCTGAGTGAGGAGTGTTTCAGGAAGTGAGGGACACATATATCTTTTTTAACCTGCTACCACCTGGAAGTGACAGGGGTCCATGTTGATGGTAGTTTTTTGCCCACATACTGTTGTCGTTCTGTTTATCACTTTTTCCAAGAAAAGCTCTTCCACCAGCATGGAGCCAGCAGCAAGGCTACAGCAGTGACTGCATTGTGAGCCAAGAGTAGTATTGGGATGAGTGTGTGTTGCTTCCTTGGGCAATGGCCCAGATAGTGGGCACGGCTATCATGGCTGCTTGCTAGCTCATTGAAAGGGTTTGAGCCAAGCAACAGGAACAGAGAAAGCTATCTTATACAGAGTCAGACCATTGGTCCATTGTCAACACTGACCTTGTTCGCATAATGGTGTGCTCATCAGGTTGTTTAAGCCCTGATTAGCCGTGGTGCATGCCAGGTGCATGCAGGTGACATTTTGAATATGCAACCCCCGCTTGGGGGTTATTGTGCCATGCAAACCTGATCACGAGGGTTATTTGAGGATTAAACAACTATCGCATAACTCTCAGTTCGTTGTAGGGTTATGCAAGGGTTTTTTTTAACCTTCAAATAACACTCAGTGACTGGGTTCGCATGACACTTCAACCCCTGCTCGGGGTTGCATTTTCAAAATGTCACCCAGCATGCAACAGGGCTCGTCCTGAGTTAAACAACCCACAGTGAGCTGGCCCACTGACTGGCAGCAGCAGCAGCTCCAGGATTTCAGGCAGGGTTTTTTCCAGCCCTACCTGGAGATGCTGGGGATTTAACCGCCTCTTTGGAACGCTACAGGGTACATTATGGATCGGCTATATTTTATACATTACATAAATGGGTTGTAATGATTACTGCTTCTGTCATTTATTTCTGAAGGACCTTTACCAAAGAAACAACCACTGGATAAAGTGCTTGTGTGGAACAAATCTACAATTTATTCTGAAACATACTAAAACATGTTTTTTTTATTTGCATTTAGGTTAGGCATGCCATTGAAGATGGAACCATTCATCTTTACATCTACTCTATCCAAAACATTCCAAAGGGAACAGAAATAACTATTGCATTTGATTTTGATTATGGAAATTGGTAAGTAATATTGAACATCAAATATTAGGGTAATGTTTTAGTTATCTTCATCTATCTATGTTTTTAAACATCATGTTTGTGGATTGCCACTAAAATGTAGTGATATAGAACCCTTCTTCGCAGAAGTAAAGAGAATTTGATGTTGCTCTGGTCCAAATGCCTTTAAAATGGCATTATCAGGCTATATTGTATGTACTAGTAATGAATACTACAGCAGGATTTTCCATTTAAGAAACACACAGGCCAGCGTCTAAATAGCTACTTGGATATGTCTCATGGTTTGCTTTTGTTCTTCATTTTTACTTTCTCTGAACAGCAGACCTGCGTGCTATATCACAAACTGAAGATAAGATTTTCCTCAGTTGCAAACTGGCTAATACCAGAGTATAGCTAGCTGCTGTTGGACAATACAAGTCCAAAGCCCATTTTGGCACATAGAAATCTGTTTTGATCCTGGCACATGTTTGTTGGCATTAGTGTCAAAGAGGAAATTTGATTTGATATCCAGTTAATTATTTGAAACATTAGTTCAGTAGCTGGGGGTTAACTGAGTCTGCAGTCCCATTGAGCACTGTGGGATTTAATTCAGAGTAAATGTACATAGGATCAGGCTGCACACTAAGTAATATTATTGTACAAACAGTGTTTAAATATCCAATAATCACCATCACAGGTATTTCATATTTTACTTTTCCATTTTTTTTTAAAGCAAATACAAAGTGGACTGTGCTTGCCTCAAAGAAAATCCTGAATGCCCAGTTCTTAGGCAAGCCTCTGAGCCTACAGAAAACATAAACACAGGATATGAAACAAGAAGAAAAAAGGGCAAAAAAGAGAGGGATGCTTCAAAAGAGAAGGAAACTCAAAACCAGAACATCACCTTGGAGTGTGAGGGAGCAGCCAACAAAGCGAAGTTTCCAGACAACAGACAGAGAAAGCTTTCTCCCCTTAGGTTATCCATCTCAAATAATCAGGTATTACAGCATATTCTAGAGTTAAGTAAACAAATATTACTCTGACCTTGTACTTACAGAACTCCTGCACAAGCAGCTTCCCTATTCACTTGATTGGCAGGGAACAACTGATCCATGGGCACATACAATGTGGGTTGAGGAGCTGAGTGCACATATCAGAGCTCCTGAACCTACAAGGAACCGCTGGTGGCTTACGGGATGTATGCTTTACTTGGGTGGTTTTTTTCTCAAATGGTATTTCACCTCATCTTGATTTCTGTAATCGGCTATTTTTGTTGAATTACATCAGTATGCATCAAAATGTTTGCTAAGCATGACAAGACAGGAAATGAAGATATTGGCTACGTTCAGACATAATAGTAAACTAGAATTTTGGCTACAGATTCCATGGATTCAATTCAATACAGATTCAATTCAATATAGGCCTGTGGCTTACGCTGGCTCAGCTTGTCTGAGCATGGAAAGCTAAGCAGGGTCAGGCCTGGTTATTACCGTACTTCGATGGGAGACCTCTCCTCTAGTTTCCTGCATTGAGCAGGGGTTTGGACTCGATAGCCTTGTAGGCTCCTTCCAACTCTATGATCTATGAAATCTATGGAACAGGAAAATAAAACGGAATGTTCATGTATCTGATTCCATTTGAATGGTTTTCATTTCCCCTGTGATGCTATAATTTCTGTTGGGATGACTAGTTGGCCAAGCCATCCACTGTTCTAGGAAGACTTAAATTGACTCTTAAGAAAAATAGCAAGTAGAAGCTCTTTGCTTTCTACTTAAGTTTTGGTACTGTTCTCTTAATTTTTTGTACCAGTTGCATGAAAGCACAAAGCAATCCAATGTGAACGCGGCTGATATGATTGATATGTGGATTTGAAACAAGCATTACCCATACTTGTTTGTCTTTGAAGGGACACATCTGAATAGTCAAAACCGTTGTTTGCTTTTCCACTGATCTCTCAAAGCACAGCGTATGATTCCTACAGACATTGATTTGCAGAGACAGTACATTCAGGTTACTGTTCTTCTAGTAAGGACATATCTGCACATTGAATAAAAAAGTGTCCTCTTGCCTCTTTTCCATGCTGACATAATAGTGCTTCTTAGGCGGCTGCCAGACATATAGCATATGCCTCATGATGTAAAAAAAAAGATGTCTAGGTAGGTTCATACATTCCTTCAAACCCATTTTTAAAACATTATTGGGGGACTCGATGCATGCCGGCTTAAACTACCATGTAAAATGCAACACTGCTTCAGCTCACTAGAAATCATATGGGAGTTAGTTTCATTGACTCTTAAACTTTGCAAACCCATTTCAAAAAATTAAGTCCACATACAGGGCAGGCAAACATTTTGTATTTCTCTTTCATCTGAGAGAGACCAAAGGGGAAAAGTGCATGACTCCTAATGCAGTCAAAAGTGCAAGATGGGAGTATGTTTTGACAGTTGTACTGTTTTTGTTTTTTGCAATTATATATTTCTCAGTAGGCAGTTTTATACACATACTATAACTTAGACTGAAATCCTGTGTGCACTTACCTAGGAGTAAGCTAAATTGAATTAAGTGGGATTTACTTCTGAGTACATGCATAGGATTGTGCTTAGTGAAGCTACAAACAAGAATAAATGATAATTTAAAAAACTAGACTATTGATTAGTAGTTTAGCAAAGCATGATATGGTAAAAGTAGTTTACAGGCAAAACTTCCAAAAATGAGATACTGTAGTTTAGGATCCTGATGCTATTTTTTATTATTATTTTTACCGTTAGCTGAACATCCAGTACACTGGACAGTTATCACGAATCTGATTATATTAACATGCATGTGTTCAGACAAATTAGTACTAAAACTTATTTAGCTATTTCTATATTTGGAGTAGAAAAGATGCTTTTGTCTGTGGATATTTATTTCTAGGGCAATGCAGGTGTGATTTGTAGCTTTTGCATGTTGCACTGGCTAATTGGTTGGCTACTCTTGTAGTTGTGATGTCAGGTTTCCTACAATGCAATCCCTTGCCTGTCTACTCAGAAGTAAGCCCCTATTGAGTTCAGTGGGACTTACTCCCAGGTAAGTGTGCATAGGAATGCAGCCCTAGTATCGTATAGTGTTTAGAGTTCCCTAGGTTATAGCAGCAGCAGTAGAGCTTCTGTAAAGCAGTCATTTCCATCTTTCAGGAGCCAGATTTTATTGATGATATAGAAGAAAAAACTCCTGTTAGCAATGAAGTAGAAATGGAATCAGAGGAGCAGATTGCAGAAAGGAAAAGGAAGATGGTAAGTTGGGAAGCTAGTAGCTGCTTAAAGCTGTCACTAAAGTTTAGTGACAGCTGCTCTTCCCATGCTAATCATTGCTACCTCTCTTAGGTATTTAGCATTTGAAATCTGCTCCTTGATATGTGCTAACCATATCTAAAGCTTGCTATGTGAGTGTTTCTTTTTGGCTTAATTGCTACTTTACGGAAAAGGTGTGTGTCTCCTTTCTTGGGAGTTTACTTATTTTTTGCTTCTGATGTATTATCGCAGTTCACAGAAAGTACTTGACCTTGATTATTGTAACTTATCTTGACTGGCCATGTATAAAATAGGAACCCAACATTTTCATAAGCAACTATTTAAGCTGACTAAATGTCTAAAGATTGTGAGGGGAAAATCTGCTTCTATATGAAGACGGACAGTATTGAAGAGAAACCTGATCGCTTGACCTGAACTTTAACAAATTAAAGAAAAGTGCAGAAGCATCCTTAATTTACTGTACGAATAGTGCCTTATTTTGTTATAAAATATGGAACTTTGAGCCGTGGCTTGGGCACATAAGGATGTGAAGAAAAACACTGCCTATTCAGGGAGGGGCATGAAGGTGGGAGAACCCTAAGGTAACAGGATGTTGCAAAGGGGACTGAGCAGTGGAGCAAATGGTAAATGCGCCCACCTTAGACATGAAATAATTTATTGGGATGTGGCAGCTGCTTGATAGCTTGTTTGGTCTGCTAAATCTTCTGATCCAATCTTCCAGTTTCATTGTGTATGACTGGTAGGAATTATGGCTTCTTCTTCGTGGTCTGTGTGCATCACACACATGGGGCTCTGCGCCTGCGCTGAGGCCATTCCAGAAAATTCTAGAGCTGAGGAAAATTGGGTGGGAGCCCCTCCCCCATCCCGTGTGCTTCTTAGCGCAGCTCCCATGCTTTCCCTCAGTTCCTTTTCGACCACCATTGCGAGTGGCAGTTTCTGAAATCTCTCTCTTGGTTCGAAGATATTTCGCTGAGCTTTGACTTTGTCTACTTTGTTCTAATTCTTTTTCTGCGTCAGCTTTTTTCTCACTATTACTCCATTCTCTCTTTCGTAAAACACACACACACACACACACACACACACACCCAAAAAATCGTTAGTATCCCCTCTCTCCCCATTCTTCTCCCCCCTTTCTTTTTCATCTTCTTTGCTCTCTCACTATGCCTTTAAAGGCTCCTTTTCAGAAGTGTGTGAGGTGCGGGATTAGGATCCCTCCCGCAGATGGGCATTCGTTGTGCTTGTGCCTTGGACAATCGCTCGTAATGGAGACATGCCCGCATTGCCAGGCCTTCACTAAACAGGCCCGCAAACACTGTGCCACTAAGTTGAGCGCCCTCCTTTGGGAGCAAGCTCTTTCGGTGGTTTCTCCTGCTCCTTCAGAGAAGCCTCGAGGGTCGTGACAGCTTTCTGATTTTTAACTTTATTTTTGTTGCCCTCAGTTTGGGTTCCCTACAGGTCTTGGGCTTCTACTTCTCTTGCTATGATTTCTCTTTCTTGGAAGTTTCATTAGTTATTGATAGTTATGATTGCCAAATCTATTGTTTTCTATTTTGCTTGCTTACCTTCTACCCAATACTGTTAGTGTTTTAAAATGGTAAACTGCCTTGGCAGAAAGGCAATAAATGCTTAATGCAATCAATCAGTCAATCAATCAATCAATCTCCCCCTTTTGGCACCGAATCTGAAGCTGAAACCATGTTCTGGGCTATGGGTATTTCAGCTAGATTATCTCCATGTTGGCTTTTTCTCCCATTGTATCTTCCCATTTTAAGTCTATTCAGAACACATGACTAAATGTAGTGTTCCAATGGTGTGATCATGTTCTTGTTCCACTTAAACCGTTATACTTTAAGTTGCCTTCTATTATCAATTTCAAGCTTTTTTCATTCAAGTTCTGCAGCTTAACACCCAGAGTATATGTCTCTCCTCATGTGCACCTTTCCCCCCACTTTTCCCCCCCCCTGTCTCTAGTCTATACAAATTCAGCACTTCCAGTTCTTTTCTGTGTGTCTTATCCTTATCCTTCTCCATTTCCATTTATTCTGCAGTAGTGCTCCCTAAGCTTTGGACAAACTTTGGAACACTCCTCCTCCTCCAGACCCATGTGTTGTTTTCTAATGTTTCATCTCCTTTATTTCCTGTTGTTTCATCTCCTTTATTTCCAGATTTGCCTTGCTTCTCTTCTTTACTACTCATGCATCATTCCCTCACCTTTCCTCCATCATGATTTTGTCTGTCTAATATAGTCTGAAAGCCCTGTGGATGGGGTGTGTGTGCATGTCATGTCATGTTCTATATACACCTAGCACTCTGCAAAATAGGTTTAACCATTTGTGACTATGGCAAGACTGTATTATGGTTTGTAAAGAGACTTTTTACTTTGTAGTGATTTGTAGAAAGAAAGAGTTCTGCAGCCCCCCATCCCCCCCCCCTTAAATACGGCAACATTCAAATCCACAAAGGTCTGTGTCAAGGCCAGATTTTGTGGCCTAGAAAAAGTGAAGCAGGAGTGAGAGAGATGATGAAAGTCCAGCTCAGTAACAACAGTTGGAGAAAAAGAGAGCCCCCATCTTCCTGCTGCCTAAAATATTTCAACTTGCTCACCTTAAGTCCCTGACAGGATTTGGGGGCTTGACAGGTGACAGCAGAGCTGTAAAAGGAGGCAGAGTAAAAGGAGAGTAAAAATCCAATAGAATTAGCTGCGAATGTATCCACAGTTGCTGGGGGAACAGCGCTGCTGTCCTGATCCTATAAGCCAATAGGAGGGGCGTTTTCAGTATTTCTCCAAGATGGTAGTTTTCAGTCTACTTTCAAAGCACATTTTTATGAAAACTATAATAGCTAGAGCAATGATAATTTTTTTCTGTTGCTATTAACTAAGTAAACGTTGACAGCACACTTGTGAAATTTAGGAGAAATCTCCACTGTAGGCATTAAAGATCTGTCCATTAAGTCCACATATGCATTTACATATGGACAAGTAATGATTGGTGGCCAAGAAGTCACTTGCACTGCAATATTGAACTAGCCACATATGCTTATAATAGTTGGGAGTTTTTCAAATGCATCCGTTCTGTCGGCACTCTCCTTAAAGAGGCTTACCTGAGCATTCTGGAAACAGAAGGGTTTGGTGTGATGGATGAGGGGGTGAGTCATTACAGTGGTTGTGTGAGTGGGAGGTTGTGTTTGTGTGTTTCATTATTCCAATACTCTTTTGGCCAGATAAACATATCTGATTGCAGGAGAACTTCATGTTTCAGAAGAGGGTTTATATTATCTATGCTAAAAAGTCATAGTCACCTGCAACATCAGCATGTATTTTATGCTTTATCTTGGTCACCTTGAATTGGACTGATTTTCTGCCTTTTGTAAAAGTTCTATCTTCTAAGTTAACTTTTTACATACCCTTGGTATTGAAATGATTTCTTTTCAGAAGGAAACGTACTGGTGCTAAGAACATGTGTGGTGGAAGTCACCTGTATTTCCCGTGTTAAAATGGCAGAAAGATTTTATATTTATTTATTTATTTATTACATTTATACCCCGCCTTTTTTCCTACAAGGAACTCAAGGCGGCTTACATAATCCTTCTCCTCTCCATTTTATCCTCACAACAACCCTGTGAGGTAGGTTAGGCTGAGAGGCAGTGACTGGCCCAAAGTCACCCAGTGAGTTTCATGGCCAAGCAGGGACTAGAACCCAGATCTCCCGAGTACCAGTCCAACACTCTCACCACTACGCCACACTGGTTCTATTACTATAGGTAATAGGCACTACCTATCTAATTATTACTGTGATAATGTTGGCACTTGACAAATCTTAGATCTCCAACTGATTCATGTAGTAATGGAACGTGTATGCTAGAATCGTTAGGGAAATATTCTCTGATCATCCGTTTTCCCCAGTGTAAGGGAGTAGAGGAATTAAGTTCTGTGGGACTAGTGGTGAAAGATTTTGTCTTATATGGAGGATTGTTACTATGGGTCCTGTTCTTTATTGATTTTTATGAATCAATAAAGAACCGACAGTACACTAAAGATGCTGCTTATCATCATGCAAAGCTTTTTATCAGTTTGGGGAGAGTGGGAGTTGGTGTTTTAACTGGGCTTCTCATGTGTTACTAACATTCAGAATTCTTGCCTGGGAGGATTAAAAATATGCATTTTCCATGCTCTAAGTGCCCCATCATTGCAGATTAACATTAGCAGTTTGTTCAGACTCAGGTACCCTAGCAGAATCTATTGCACCTTAATCTGCCAGATTAAGATGCAAAATTACACAGTTACTGATCTTAATTCTCATTAGGTGTTTTAGGTGCATTTTTTTAAAAAAGCACAGCAAGGTTTTATTGCATTTGAATTGTGCTGAAACTGTTTCTCTAATTGTGAAAATAACCATATTGATTTAAAAATTGTAGTATAGCTTTATAGGAACAGCATTGTTAGACATGTAGATGAAATATTCTTCATATACTTTTAAAATAGAATTGCTTTAATGAATGTAAAGTTAGACAAACTATTTCATTTTTAATTTTAGTTAATGTTGCTCCTTCAGCGGAATTGACTGTAAATTTTGAGTAGATATGGTGCTTGTACAATTAGTTTCCCATCAAAGCTGTTTCTTAGCAAGTGCATATATAACTTATTTTCTTTTGCTCAAAAACACAATGCCATTAGTGAGTGTCTAACACTAGTATATAATGACAGTGCTGATTATGTAATTAGTTTTGCTGAACTTGACTTGTACAGAAACATTTTGAACATCAGTATGTTTTATGGACTTAGATGTGCACTGTTTAAAAATTAATGTTAAATTCTTCAGACCAGAGAAGAACGGAAAATGGAAGCCATCCTTCAAGCTTTTGCCAGACTAGAAAAAAGAGAGAAAAGAAGAGAGCAGGCTTTGGAAAGAATCAGTACAGCTAAAACAGAAATTAAATCTGAATGCAGGGATACACAGATCATCAATGACACAGAATTTGTTCAGGTAGTTTCATACAGTTTTATTAAGTTTAAGCTGGTTTGAGAAAGTAAATGTTCAGAGCTATCTATCTGTTTCTATTATTCAGGCAAGCTAATATGACAACATTTTACCATAATACAGGGTAAATGTTACTGAGCAGCTTTATTCCATTTCATCCAGTTTTATGCTGACCCAAAGGAGGAGACCTTCATGGTTGCTTATAAAAAGTAACCTGTCTGAAAATTTTACAATTTGTATATTGTTAAAATACGACTGTCCTCATGTCATACCAATGGTAGTATCAAATGGTGGTGCAGTGGTAGCACTAATGACATTGCGCTAGCATAAAGCAGCACTAGAGCAACATCATTAGTGCTTGCTGATGCAAAAGGAAAAAGTGGTGATTTGCTGTTGAATTTCACCAAGAAAAAATTGCTGAAAATGGATGATGCAACTGAAGGCAGATAATATACACAGGAAAAGAGACTTATTCAGAATGTTGAGGCTTTAGTATTAAATTACAGAAATGTTTAAATTCCACCTCCAAAAGTGGTTGATATGTACTATTGCATCCAGAACAGTGTGGAAGCACCAAAATTGGATGGGCAATACTTTTTATCCTAGAATGAGCAAAAAGCATCACTTACAAATGTGTAGACTCTTTATCTTGTGTGGGGGGGGTTTAATTTGAAAAATTCCAGAGAGGTTGTTATTTATAGAAGGTGTATAATTTAACTGACTTTCTGTTGCATGTATTGTAGCAGGAACCAGCAAAAGAGGAAACTGCCACTAAGCCAACCCCTGCCAAAGTCAATAGGACAAAACAGAGAAAAAGCTTCTCTCGGAGCAGAACTCATATTGGACAGCAGCGGAGACGGCACAGAACTGTTAGCATGTGTTCAGATATCCAACCATCCTCTCCTGATGTGGAAGTTAGTTCACAGCACAATGAGCCTGAAAACGCTGCACTTTCAGCTGAGCCTGAAACAGATACAACTGTTGCTGAAATAGTTCCTGAACCAGAGGCTCCAGCACTTAATAAATGCCCTACTAAATACCCTAAAACAAAAAAGGTATGTATATTCCTAAACTTAAGCTTATCTTTCCTAATACTGCATTAAAGCAGGGCACACTATTCATTACCACCTCTATTGTGCAATGAGAAGGAAGATGTAGCAGTAGTTTCTTCATGTTTGATTATGTAGGATAATGCAGAGGTGCTACAAAAAGTCCTTATTTAAAGAAGGCAGGATATCTCCCACCCCCACACACTCGTGTGTGCGCGCATGCGCACACGTCTCTTTTCCTCCAACATGGAGGCCAAAGAAACATCAAAAGGTCAGTAATCCACACATTGAAGTGGGTAGCAGTCCTCTATCTCGGATGAATAGGTGCTGACCGTTTTTGAAGTCAGAGTATGAAGGAAATGATAAAACGTCCCCATACTCCCTGATCCATCTACCTTGAGATCTTGGTGGACATACCAACTACAGGATAGGAAGGATAACAACACAACAAAGTTGAGGTCTTGCACCTTAATGAGCTTAAGCTGTTTATTTGATTTGCTCTCTACGGACACAGGAGCAGTTGACATAGCTGGTTCATCTCTGATTTCATCTGATAGAATGCATCTCCTTCAGGACCTGTGTCTGCGAGTTGCCTTCCACTGAGAGAGAATATGTAGCATAGACACATCTATGAAGATCTTAATTCATTTTAGGCATATTTCTGTGAAATAGTAAGCAACAGCATTGCTAATAGTCAATCGTTTTCTCAATCTGAGTTTGCTTACAGATATTTCTGTGAACAATTACTGCTAACCTGCAAGGAAATGATGTTCGGTCACAGGGCCTGTTCATATGTAACAATTGTGTAGTTTTGCACAAGTGGGCGTGCTGCAGCAAGCCATGGGTTAACCACTGGGTTGTTTAGCCACTAAACAACCCAGCAGTCCTGGTTTAGATGTCACATTCCACATCCTGTGAAGAAGCAGATTATAGGTTGTGGAATAAAGGCAGAAGTGGTGGGCGAGCGGGAGGTAGCGCATCCTCTCATCCCCACTCGTGCATGACAGACCATCAGTTTTTAAACCAATGGGTGGTTGTTACATGTGAACCAGGTCATATAGTAGAGCCTGCTCAGCATACCTTGTTCATTCTTTTTTAAAACAACAAAAACCTAAAAAGAAAATATAATTTGTTGCTATGTGTAACTAAAGGCTTGATCCAGCCCACTGTATATGGACCATCCATATATGGTGGAAACAGAGCTCTGGTTTCCCTCTTCTTCTCTGCCACACGTGCATTCAGCACACCTGCCCATTATAGGACGTCTGTGTGCACCTCCCATATCCCAGCCCTTCCTTCTCAGTTCATACAAGGAATATGTTCCTTGAAGCTCACATTCCTTGACCTAGTGGAGAGAGGCAGGCTGGACCCAACTATGGGAAGCTCACACAGGTGTCCCATTCCCTATAATGGCATGGTATGTTTGTGGTGTGCATGCCACAGGGTGAGGGGGAACAGGGCTATTTGTAATAATAGTATTTTTTCCCTGGCTTTTTAATGTAAAATATACAAGGCAGCTGAAAACAACAACCCACAAATAGCTAAAACATAATAATAGATCTTAAATTATCATTAATATAACATAGTAATGTTAAATAATTTAAAATAGCAGCAGCAAATTATAGGCAATTAGGTCACCATAGCACGAAAGGCCCTCTGAAATGGGGGGGGGGGGGCAGCCTTATCTTCCAATAGCCAAAATGGAGGAAGACAGGCAGGCCTCCCAGGTGAGAGAGTTCCAGACAATAGGGACAACTACTGGAAAAGTCCCCTTCACATGTGACCACTTCCCCCACTATATTGGCTGGGTAACATGGAGCAAGGCCTCAGATGATGGCCTAAGAGATTCATTGGAGGAGGTAATTTAAGTACTCTGGGGCAATGATATTTAGGGCTTTAAAGGTCAATACCAACACTTTGAATTAAGCCCATAAACAAATTGGAAGCCACTGAAGATGTGTTCCCTTGCTGCTGCATTTGGACCTGTTGGAAGTTTCTGAACATTCTTTAAAGGGGGCCGCACATAGAACAAATTGCAGTAGCTGCAATCAAGGCATGTGTGACTAGTTCAGATCTCTCTTGGAAAGGGGTGCAGCTGGTGAGTCAACCTGAGGTGGAGAAAGGCACTCCTGGCTACCGTCACAATCTGAATATCCAGGAGAAGCATCAGCTTCAGGAGTAACTCCAAACTGCAAACCTGATTCATCAGGGGGGAGAACAACCCATCCAATGCAGGTTGAACACTTAGCCCTAGATTTGCTGTTTCTCCTGCTAACCAACAACGCGTCTGTCTGGATTAAGCATGCCCATATCCAGTCCTTCACTGACCTCAGGTACTATATGTACCCTAGGTGCTGTGCCTGTGGTGGACTGGATTGGTCCCTGGTAAGCCATCCAGAGAACACATGTTGATGGGCAGCCATATAAATGAAAATATTTTCAGAAGGTTTTTTAACTTGGGTGAATTTTTTTAAAAATCCAAAGTGAATGTCAATTTTCAAATTGGATATTTTCTAGAGATCACAAACTGGGTTGGGCTTCAGAGAGAACAAGCTACTTGGTGTGTCTTCCAGCCCAATCTTAGCATGCTTACACAGACATACATCCCGCTAAATTCAATGGGGCTCACTCGCAGGCCAGTGGGCTATGGTTGTAGCCTCAGTGTGTCAAGAAAACGTGGTGCGTGGGATAGGGGAATGGTGAAAGTGTTACTTATATAAAAAGATGTGAGCACCTGCTGTACAAGATTTGTGTATACCTTGTGTGCCTCGATACATATGCTGCTCTGCATGCATTTAGATAATTGAACTGTCTCTTTAAAATGCATGCTAATACTTAGAGTACACACACAGCTTAATTTTATAATACATGTTTTTGGTTCTCAGTAGCTTCAGTGAAAGAAAAGCTAATATCTTTAACCTTGCTGATTAAATGTCACATGGTAACATTTTACCATACATTCACCACTTTCTAGGATTTGACAGAAAAATCAGTTCATCTATCATCTTGACATAATTACTTTGATAACCAATTAAAACCCAAAGAATCACAAGTAGAAATTTTACATTAACAATTTTTGTGTGTAACTCTGTAGCTTCATTAGACATTTAGTATCTGCATTTTCCCTTAGTACAGAATACACGTCATATCATACACATTGATGACCTTGTGTAATGAAGGTGACTTTTTTCCTTTTCTGTTTAGCACTTGGTGAGTGAGTGGTTAAGTGAGAAGAATGAAAAGACAGGAAAACCTACAGACAGCCTTTCAGAAAGGCCTCTGCGTATAACGACAGATCCTGAGGTTTTGGCTACACAGCTGAATTCTTTACCAGGTCTCACTTACAGCCCACATGTATATACTACTCCTAAGCACTATATTCGTTTTACATCACCATTCCTTTCAGAAAAGCGGCGGAGAAAAGAACCTGTGGAAAACATTCTTGGCTTTTGTAAGAAGGTAATGTGTCCTCTTGAACAATCCTCCTTTTAAAGTTAACACAAATAGCTAATTCTAAAATATTGGAAGTAGCAGGTGGCTACTAATGAAAGAGTCTCTTAGTAGCAGCACCAACTCTATAAATGTCATTTCAGCACCAGGCAAAAACTACTTTACATTCCCAGGCCTGATAAGTCTGTTTTAATCCACTTTATATTCCCCATTTGGAGCTTTACTCTGCATTATATTTTATTGTTATAGTTGTCTAACTTTTAACTTGTTTCCTGTTGTAAGTCACCCTGAGAACTTTTTGTTGTTCTTTGTGGTCTCTGTGCATCACACAAATGGGTTTTGTGCCTAGAGCCTCATTCAGAACATTCTAGAGCCAAGAGATTTTAGGCAGGACCACACACACACCCAACCCAGTGTAAATGCCCAAGGGTGTGGCTCCCACCTTTCCTGCTCAGTTCCCTCAGTTAATGTAAAATGTCAATGGCCGGAGTGGTAGCATCATGAGTAATATTCTCTATTGTCTCATTGTGTTTCCTTAGAAACGGAGCTGAGTTCTATTCGTTTATGTTTTTTCTTTCTTTCCTGTTCTAATTATTTCAATATGCTAGTGTTTTTGCATTTTTCAGTTACTGTCATGTCTCTGCCCCTGGGGACCCTTACAGAGACCCCCTGAGGTTTATGGCCCTGACGGCGCTGTTTGGAAGTGCTCCCTCTTCTTAGTTATCGGAGGAGTCATCAACATGCTCCTCCTTGTTCTGGTATCCTTGGTACTGTCAGTTCTTCCACCAGTAGACATCTCCATGCAGTTTCCATTGCAGCCACTCACACAAACTTACCCCTCCCCACTGCCACTCCCATCTTCCCCTATACCTGTGCTAGATAGGATACTGGGCCTCACTTTTCTGACAATGTGCAGGACATCAGCTGCTTCTCAGAAGATGAGTTCCTTGACACTGTCTGAACTGGTCCAAAAATCAGACACTAGAACTCTGAGTTCACCTTAAACAAGACCCCCCATTTCGGCACCACTCACCTCAACATGGCTCACCAGATTCTAGATACGGTTCTCCGGATTCCTGCTACTTTTCTTTTTCCGCACACTATCTTGGAGATCAACCTGGAGGTATCCCTCTCACTGTTGACTTTTGAGATCTCTATCCTATGCTTGAGATTAGGACAATTATCATTTGTCATAGGCAGACCATTAGCACTGTGACTTACATTACAGCCAGGATCGTGACCATGCTTCACAGTACTGCCATTGCAGCAGGTCCCCCTCACCGCATCCTTCCCATAGATCACCTTAGCACAGACCACCAGAGCCATGCTTCAGGGGTGCCACTACCCTGACTTCCTTGCTGCTGCCTGAACCATCCCCTGTTGTGATACCAATAACTTCAGTACGTCCATGCCTTACTTTGTGACCAATAGAAACTTCTTCATTACTGACCACAGCTGAACCCATAATTGTTGCTTTCGTACCAAGAACAGCCAAAACAGTCACTGTTGTAGTACCAGCCTCTTAGACCTTGGTACCAGCTACTTTCTCCAGCCCGAGCCTGGCCACATCATCAACCCCAATTGTTTCAGCCTTGCCCACAACACCGCCCACTGCCCTGTTGTCCGAGATGTTTGCAATCAACTCCTCCTTCGGTCTGACCGTTCTGGTACCATCGGATCACCTATTATCCTCAGCCACAGTAATTGTGAAGGCTTCAGAGGCTCTACTACTGCATTCATCAGATCATGAGGATTATGAATCGGACTCAGCGCCTGTCTCTTCAGCTTAGACATGTCTGAAAATTTGCAGCAGAACCTCTATCTGAACTTGGTGGGGGCCAGAATGGTTGGTACATACTGGGGGAGCATGACTGGTGGCTAGACAAGCTCCTGATCCAGGACCAAGACCTTGAGTAAAACAGCTATTGCTTTCCTAAGCCCATTCTGTAAGCTGTATTACAGAGCTTCTGCAGTCTGTCCAATGCAATGTCAGTCTTGACATTAAATAAGGCTTCCCCATTGAAGGGAAGGTCTTAAATGTGCATACCTGTCTCCATTGTGAGCCCTGGGGAATGGAACCAGGCATGTCATCTTAGTGTTATAGTCATGGCCTTGGAGCCACAGTCTGCCATGTGACGGGATACGTTGATCTGTTGCCTGGCTAAGCAGCAAACCTCATTCTGAAAACTTTGGGCAAGATCACATTTGTCTTCTGGAAAGTAGTCAAATAATTATTCTGCCTTCTCCCAAAGGAAATACTGATACGTCGTCCTGCAGCCCTGGTAATTCGTAACGCTGAGTGCCAGGGCTGCAGTAGAGTAGAACCTGCATCCAATTTGCAGCCTCCCTGATCCACTGAGGCAGTGTGCACCTTTTGTGTGGATCTGGTTTGAGCCACCTTGGGCATGTACACTGAAGGGGGTGGCTTCCCATCTAAGATCTCTGAGCTCTAGAACATTCTAAACAAGGCTTTGCACAAGTGCAGAACCCATATGTGTGAATCCATAGATGACCACTTCAAGGTTAACGAGACTTACAGGTAAGCAACGTGTCTTTTTAGGATGGCCTCTAAATGCTAGCTATAAATAAATTTTAAAATCTCACTTGATGTTGGTAGAATGATTTTAATTATATAAATATATATATATATATATACATATGTATATTCACAGCGTTGGTTAAGGCAAGCTCTGGAAGAAGAAACCTCAGCAGTTGTAGATTGTTTTAATTCACCATCTCATGAAAGATGTCGAAGTCCTGCAATCAATGGTGAAAGTAGAAGTCCCCTATTATTGAATGACAGCTGTTCCTTACCAGGTAGCGTTTTAATTTTTCATATGCTGCGAAGCTATCTGAAATTCTTTAATCCCTTTTCAATATTGGGGGGGGCATGGTTTTCAGTCAATTCTCATATTCTCCACTTTTCCTGTTGATGGTTAGTGACTTCTTTCCTGCTGTGGTATGCTTTAAAGTTCCAGAGCCTGAAACAAAGGAACACCCTCTACCACGTGTGACCAGGACTAAATATTTGAACACAGTTCTGGGACACATTTTTTTCTTCACACTCCATGAATGTTAACTTTGGAATTCAGATGCATATGCTTATCTCTCTGTAGAGCTAAAACCATTTGTTTTACCATCTAAGTTCATAGTTGATTGACCTGACCTAATAGTAATTTGTGTTGAAGTCCTCCTACATTAATAAATAAGGAAGTATTACTACGTGTGTGTTCTTACCTTTGTTTCCTATTTTAATATACAGACCTCACCACACCACTAAAAAAACGAAGGCTATTTCAGCTGTTGGATCTTGCCTTTTCAGAAACCTCTACACCTACTCCTTCTCCATACGCCACGCCAACCCATGCTGATCTCTCTGCCTCAGATCCATTGTTATTTGCTACTCCTCCAAGAATAAAAGCGGAAGATGAAACCAGTAGGAATGGTTATAAGCCGATTTACTCACCCGTTACTCCAGTGATTCCATGTGTACATGGAAATGCAATGCACTTTGAGGTGAGCCTTTGCATATACTATGCTCTTCCCAGATCAGTCAACTTCCATTGTCAGGTAAATCTTTTTTAAAAATGTATTTAATGACCAGCCTAGCAGATAAAGTCATAATGGTGGGAGATGTGATGATGGCTACCAACTTAGATAGCTTTAAAAAGGATTAGACAAATTCATGGAGAATAATGCTGTCAGTGACTACTAGTCATGATGGCTATATGCTACCTCCAGGATCAGAGACAACATGCCTCTGAATACCCATTGCTGGGAAGAGCAGGAAACATATTATGCTTCTGGGTTTTCCATAGGCATCCAGTTAGCCACAGAGAAACAGGTTGCTAGATAGGCCTTTGGTCTGATCCAGCAGGTCTCTTCCTATGTTCTTACGAGGATTAATCTAGTAACTTACATGTTCAAAAACAGGAGAAAATATCTGCCTTTTGACCTCTAGGGTCTATGCAGTACACTGCTGCAGCTAGCCACTCCTGTTGCTCTTTGCCTCTTGAGCTCCTCCCCTGCCACATCTAATTGGCTAATTGCTTCAACATTTTCCTCCCGCCAGCCTCTGAGTGGCAGGTTTCCTGACTCCCTACCCCTGCCAAAGTAAACAACAAGGCAAAACTTGAGAGCCCCTGCTGAGAGTGATCAGATACTGCAAAAGAGTGTGTGTATGTGAATGAATGAAAGAGAGAGGCGAAGAGCCACACTTGAGGTGATTGGGAGGTACAATGAACAACAGAGCAAAAATAGTCCATAATGAAAAGTACCATCAGCAATTTAGGGCCACTGATGGAGACTGCTGCCGAAACATGTTTGGCCTATTATGTTCTAGTTTTTAGGTTCTGTATATTCAGGTTTTAATTTTTTATATTGATATATTTGTCACTACTATATTGTTAATACATTTGTATTCATGTGTATTAAAGAATACTGTTTGAAGGTATACATTTTCCTTAACTTTGGCTTTTGTTGGTGATTGGAACTGCCAGTGGTCCTCAGGCCTTGCAATGAAGAACACAACCTTAATTGATCAATTTAGGGCACCACATTTCTTCGATATTACAACTGTAAAAGGATTGAAATACCTATTTATTATTTATTTGTGATACTTACATGCCACTAAATATAATAAATCCCTAAGCGGGATTTTATTGTTCAAGAGTGGATCTTCCTATTAATTCAGTGGACTGGTTCACACAACAGCCAGGTCATGCCACAAGTGGATGCTGCCACCACTTTTAATATGCAACCAGGGTGATTGGTAGTTGCACCGTGCCGCCCAGAGAGCTTCGGCTGTGGGGCGGTATATAAATGAAATAAATGAAAATAAATGAAATGAAATGAACCCAGCCATCGTGGGTTAGTCGAGGGTTAAACAACCCTCACATAGCCCTACTGCTAATTGAGGGTTGTTTAACCCTCAAATAACCCACGGTGGCCGGGTTTGCATGACATGGCGCAGTCCCCAATAGGGGGTTGTATATTCAAAACAGTGGCTGCACATGTACACACCATGACTCATCATTGGTTATTTAACCCACGTGGGTCAAATAATCCACGACTCATTGGTTATTTAACCCATGATAACCCACCATGTCATATGAACTGGGGCAGTGTCTCAGATACTTAAATGGGGAGCACCTCTATTGGAGCTGCACATTTACAAGGCTGCTCACATGCATACATGCAGCCAAGGCTTGGGGCTAGAATTCTTCTGTCTATATAAATGACACACATGAAAAAATGTTGCAAAATTGCTTTTTCTAAGTAATTACATCAGTAATTTGCAGTTTTAACCCCTAACGTTTATTGTAAGTCAAGGTGGTAGAGTAGAATGAAAACAAAATTGTTTACGCATTTTGAAAACTGGAACCATTCTTATTTGCTCTTTGTATCGCTTCATAATCCAAAATTCTTTTGTGTTAAAATAAAACATCATTGTTAACTTTTTTGGTGCAGAACATTTCTTCACCTGAAAGTTCCCCAGAAGTTAAGAGGCGAACATATAATCAAGAGGTAAGGGAAGCTGTAAGAAATCTATGAGGGAGTGTTTATATTTGGTCTGTTTTGC
Source organism: Shinisaurus crocodilurus (assembly GCA_021292165.1). Taxonomy (NCBI): domain Eukaryota; kingdom Metazoa; phylum Chordata; class Lepidosauria; order Squamata; family Shinisauridae; genus Shinisaurus; species Shinisaurus crocodilurus. Next base: position 201,188,887 of record CM037879.1, read on the forward strand.
ATTTTGTTTCCCTAACTGAACAATTGTCATTAGTAATTTTGGGGGGAAGAGCTGTAGAGTGGCAGAACACATGCTTTGCATGCATAAGGTCTCCAGTTTAATCCCTGGAATCTCTAGGCAAGGGAGGGAAAGACTCCTGTCCTTCAGTGTAGACCAGTGTTCTCCAGCCTTGGGTCCCCAGATGTTTTTGGCCTACAACTCCCAGCATGCCCCAGCCAGCTAAGCTGGCTGGGGCATGCTGGGAGTTGTAGGCCAAAAACATCTGGAGACCCAAGGTTGGAGAACACTGGTGTAGACAATACTGAACAATGGTCTGGCTTGTTATAAGGAAGCTTCTTATGTTCCGTGTATTACAAAACTAGTTTTAACCAAGATTGTGTGTGTGTGTCTCTCTCTTTTACACTTAGTTGACAAACTTTCAAAAAGCATATAAATTATAACATACGCAAAAGTTATATAATCTTTCAAATTCCAGCCATGACAAAATGCATGAATTTACTGGTCTAATATTTGTTGTATTATAAAATTCACCTCAGTCCAACTCAATACACCATCATCTCCATTCATCCTTTCTCAATATTGGAAAAAAAATATTAATCATCTCCATACCACAGTCCCCATAGCCTTTAACAAATGGATCAGTTCAATACCCTATTTCAAATCCATGTCTTCTGAGTATAGAAGTATAATTATTGTCAGATCTAACTAGTATCTTAAATCCTGTAATTTCCATTCTCTTGCCAGTATTTGATAGTAGTTCTTTTATATGAGTGGACAAACTCACCAGCTGCAGTACATCACCTAATTTGTGGTGACTTGTGCCTTTAGAACAGATGCGTTAAAATAGGGCTTTTGTTCGTTTTTTGTTTAACTGCCATGGTGTTAAATGACATTCAAATAATTTTCAGTGAAGCGAGTACATGGTGTCATTTTCATACCCTTTTCCCAAACATTGTTATATTTCATGATTTTCTTCTTTGTGTAGGGATATGACCGATCATCGTCAGCAATGCTAGCACTCAACCCTTTCAGAAATTCTAATCTTACAGAAATGTGCCTGCAAGAAATAAAGACTATTGGATATTCCAGTCCAAGGAATAGGACTGATGGCACTAGGCAGTGCTCTGTAGAAAAGGAAAGCGCCTCAGACCTCCAGTTGGGACTTGAAGCAATTGAGCAAAGTGCACTGCATAAAACCCTGGATACCCCTTGCCATGATAGGACTGATGCAAACAGCCAACTGGAAACTTCTCACTGTGGACGGGGAACAGTTTATTCTACCTGGGTTAAGAGTCCCGACAGGACAGGTGTAAATTTCTCAATGAATTCTAACTTGAGGGACTTAACTCCTTCACATCAGTTGGAGGTAGGAGGTGGGTTCCGAATAAGTGAGTCAAAGTGCCTGATTCCAGACGATGCTAGAGGCATGTTCATGGAAACACCGGGTTTTTGTACTTCTGAAGATGGACTTGCAGCTGGCTTCGGAAGGACTGTCAGTAGTGACAACTTGATGGACGGAAATTGCACACCCCAAAATCCTCCACAAAAGAAAAAGGTTACAACCTTAAGTATAATTCACACTTTAATTTTTTTATATGTATCTCTTATGCAAAAGAAAATTAGTAACACACTTCTATTTACTATTTGTAAAAAAATGTTCTCCCTTATCACAAGCTTTGAAGTGGATTAGAACCAGTTCTTACAGATGTTAGAAAACATTCTCATGTCTTCTCAGAATTGAACTATTAGTAGCCATAAGTAAACTCAAACATGTTTTAACATTAATTTCAAAACTGGCATCCAGACCAGGTTTTGTAGAATACATATGATTGAAAGGAGATGAGTATTTCATTTTAGGCGCAAGTTATAATCTGTGGCTGTCCAAGGCCATAGAATTTCATTACAGGACTGTACAGATAATGACATTGGAATAAAATGGGTGCAGCTTATGGGCTAGTTCAGGCTTGTGGGACTGTTTTCCCTGGGATGGGTTTCTGTGGAATGCGGCTCCTGTGTGGATAGTATTAAACTCCCCCCGCGTAGTGATGGTGACAGCACTTTTTTTTTGTTTAGCTTTCTTCCCTATTTTTGTTGGTTTTAAACGTATAGCTGAATTCTGGCATTCCGCTTTAGGAAATAATGAGCATGCAAGTGGGGAGAGAGCTCCACCACCCTGTCCTTACTGCCTGCCTCATCTTGAGAGTGAACATCTGCCTTTGGTATCCATGTAGGCTTCCCTGTGTGATTTAGAACTCTGCAAAATCAGGGTTCCAAATCATGCAGGGAGCCTACATGGATATAAACGGGTCCCCATAGCAGGATTTTGACCTCAGCACATGGAGGGCGAGTTAGAGCATCCTCATCCTCATTCCCCTTGCATGTTAATTATTCCCTACAGCAAAATGCCTGAATAGGGCTTACACAAGCTGAAAATGTGCTTCAACAGTGATTTGATTATTTTGGCACTGCTACTTCCTGCTGTCTGAATACTTTGCATTCAGAATTTGAATCAGGAAGATATAGTTATAAAAAGTAGTAAAGGGATACGACTAGCTCCCAGAAAGCTCAATTTTCTTAATAAATAACCTTTTTAGCACAGAGCAAAGGAAGTTAAATCGATAGGTTTTAGGTTGCAGTCCTATGAACATTTACCTGGAAGGAAGCCTCATTGAACATAGTGGGACTTACTTCTGAGTAGATTCAAAAGTAAGTCCCATTTTGTTTGGTGGGGTTTCCTCCCAGGTAAGCCAGCACAGGACATTAGGAAATAGATTGGATCCAGATTTACTCATACATAGAGTAAACCCACTGAAATCAATGGGGCATAAGTTAGTCATGACTAACTTAAGTCCCCATTGATCTCAATGGGTCTGCTCTATATATGACTAAATCTAGATCTAAGCCATAGTCTCTTAACATTTAAACTTCTAAGTCTCAAACACATATTGAAGATGCTTATTTTTTTCCTAGATTATGGCCTTTAGTGGTCAAGGGTGCTCTCGGTTAACTAAATTGATGGGCACTCTTTAAAGTGACTTGCTAAGGACAAGCATTTTTTTGTCCTCAGGGTGATGCACATTTTGCACTATAGGTGCTTGCGAAAGTGCACACACACCCTTTTCTAAGGAAAAGGGTTTTTGTTGACAGCTTTGACTGCGAGCTGTGAAAACTCGGGGTCCCCTTTAAAAGGGAGTTTTGACAGGTGCAAAATGCGCATCACCCTGAGGACCATCAGGGGAAAAAAAAAAAAGTACCTTGCTATGAAGGGGGTGTGAATCCCACCACCCCCTTTTTGTGAACAAAGATCACTCATGCCTTTGGTTTGGCTTGACAGCTCACCTTTTGACAGCTGCCAAACTAAACCAAAGGGAGAAGAAGGCCTCTTTGGATATTGACCCAAAGAGGGTCCAGTCTTGGTACCTTCTGCATTTTGGCAGCAGGTCCCCACCCCACCCCAACATGGCCCAACCAAGGCTCCCAATTTCCCCACTCGCACAACTGGCAAAAAGAATTTTTAAATTAATTTTCACAAATATTTGCGAAAATTAGGTGGCGGGGAAATAAAAAAAAATGTTTGCCAGCCATGGACATTCCCTCCAAGGTGCTGCTTGGGCAATTTGAAGGGGCTATCAAACAAGGATTGTGAAAGGCTTTTGTGATCTCCCCCACCCACAAAAAGTTTAAAAGGCAAAAAAGCTGCAAGGAGCAAAAAACAGCTCTCAGTTGTAGTGGGGAAGGGCAAAAGCCAGTGCCAGCCACCCCCAAGTGCTGCTTGGGCCCTTGTGGGATGACTGGCGGTGGCGGTGGCCAGAGCGTGCTTGGGAAGAGGGGCAAGGGGTTTTTGCTGCTTGTGCCGAGTGCCTCACCTGCCACTGCATATTACCCATGGTGAGATTGGTCATCCAGGTTCAGATGACACAACAACCCACCATGGGTAAAACAACCCACGGGTTCTCAGGGTGGCTTATTTGAAAAAAACCGCCATGGGTAAAACAACTCCTAGAACAGCCCATGGGTTCTTAGGGTGGCTTATTTGAAGAAGAAGAAAAAAAAGCCACCGTGGGTAACCCAGGCTGGGTTCGGTTGACACGACAACCAGCCATGTCTTACTGCCCACAGTGGATTGTCATGTCGTGTGAACTAGATCAGTGTCTGTTTCCCCAAAGAAGTGCGGGCAGCGGCTTGGACCCGACACTGGGTGACCAGAGTTTCACTCCTGGAAAAGGGCTTTCCCACCTTGCGCTCGCCACTGTACTCTATGAAAAGCTGTTCCTGAAGGTTCAGAGACCTTTTGGAAGACCCTCCAGAATGGCATGGGATGTGGTACAGCACGCTGCAGGGGGAAGGGTTAAAATGGGGAACGCCACCTTTGCACAGGTTGAAGCAACTTCTGCTCATGCAAGAACAACTTGTGGATGCAAGCCACTGTCTTGATATAAATGAAACATTGTACATGGAAAAGATGTTGTCCTGAATTAATAGAAAGCTAAGCTAGTAAAGATGTGCCCAAACTTTTGTACAAATTGGCCTCTTGCCCAGATAGTCAGTTACAGTGTAGATAGCATAAAGATAGGAAAATCAAATCGCTTTGGAGTGTTAACTTCCCCTAGCAATCTGCTATTCAGTCCATTCTCTTTCCTCATTCAAATTTTAGATTACAGTAATGCCTTGGATTGCAAGTAACTTGGTTTGAGAGCGTTTTGCAAGACAAGCAAATTTTTAAATATTTATTTAATTTTTTTTTACTTGATATACAAGCGACGTCTTGCAATACAAGTACTGTAGTACGGCTTAAATTAAAAATCTCTGTACAAATTTTTTTGGGGGGGGATTTCGTTTTGATATAAGAGTGTTTTGGATTACAAGCACGTTTCCGGAACGAATTATGCTCTCAATCCAAGGCATGACTGTACTTTTATTCTGAAAAACAGTATGTGCAAACATAAGATTGCATCAAAAAGCAAAATAAGGAGATATTATCGCAAAGACTGATGCAGACCACTTTGAAACCACTATTTCTTTGAAGATCATGCAGGACAGGACAGTTATTACAGTGTTCAAATGAATATTGGGCAATTCGGAGGGGGGGATTCTAAGAACACTTGAACATTTTGAGTTGAAAAATAAAACTTTTCCTTGCACTCTTTCCATAGGTGTCACTTCTAGAATACCGTAAGAGGCAACGGGAAGCCAGAAAAAGCGGCTCTAAAGCAGAAAGCTTTTCCCTGCTTACCATATCACCACATGCTTCTGGTGGTGGAAACAACAGTGGTGCCACTGATGGGTATAATAGCAGTGAAAATGGGGAACAAGCTGAGAGGGAACACACTGCTAGCCTCCCGATACCATTGCCAGCCACTGATTATAGCACTACTTCAGAAGAAACTGACAACTCCTCTTCATCAAAAGAAGCTTCAAGTGAAAAGAATGATCCAGAGGTTCAGTGGTAAGATGTTTTTAAAGAAATTGCTATTAAATGGAGGATTATTAAAATGGCAAAGGAGACTTTAAGGCACTCTGGGCAATTGTCTAGACCGAATATGGTGGTAACTTGGCCCATTCACTTGGCTAATTTGCAAGTACAGTAATACCTTGGATTGCAAGCATAAACCATGCTTGTAATCCAAAACATTCTTGTATCAAAGCGAGTCTCTGGCGGGCGTGAGCGGGGCCAATTTTGGCCCGCTCGAGGCGAGTGGTTACATCCCTACACTGCTTGTCTTGCAAGACCTTGCTTGTTTATCAAGTCAAATTTTTTAAAAAATTTTTTGCTTGTCTTGCAAAACACTCTCAGACCAAGTTACTTGCAATCCAAGGTATTACTGTACATCAGAGTTTGATAAATTTAAAAGTAGTCTTAAGTCTTTTAATGTATGTAATGAACATCTATATGTTACAAAGAAGAAATATATGCTTCAGCCTTTAAGGCAGGGGTGGTCCTGAAGGCCACATGCGGTGGTAGCTGGCCAGTTGGAGGGGGCCATACATGCATGCATGCGCACACTCAGTTCTACCCTCCCACCCGGTGCTCGGCCCACAGCATCCTTTCCCTGTACACTGAGACCTAGGGATAGGATTGTTGGCGTGTAGGAAGTTAAAGTTTCTCCTGCCACAGTGATCCCAACAGCATTACAGTTGCTGAGGGGTGGGAGAGGTGAAAGACTTCACCTCTACCACTCCACAGTGCTTCCCGCCAAGATTGCTGTTTCTCGACCACTATTAAGCAGCTGGGCAGCAGGGAAAAGTGGGTGGGACTCCCTGGCCCACCCCTTCTTGAAAGGTATGAGCACCGTTGGGGTCCTTATCCATGCAATTCATGTATTGGAGTAAAGCAAGTCACACTTCATGTCTCCAGTGTATGGCTGTATATACCGGTAGCTTGTATAGGAAGTGCTTGCTGCTATCGTTAATATCTATAATGAGGATCAGTACAAAAGTCCCTATTAGCCTTCGCTATGTTTAGACAGAAGCAAGGCAATTCCCCTAGAGTTGCAAAGATTGGAATACTACAAGCCACACAATGCAAAAACTCTCTGAGGTGAGAGGTAAAATTTCAGTAATGAATTCTCAAGCAAACTAAAAATTTAAGAGCATAAATTGGTTTATGCACCAGCAGCCTTTGAACCCCTCAAATAGCTCCCTGATGGTGTGCCTCAATACTTTTCCTACGGATCCATGTAACCTGAACAAGAACTTACTTAATTCAGAAATTTGGGTTCAGGTCCAGAGTAGTGCCCAACTTTCTAGATCAGATAGTTGCTTTAAAAAATGGCTCTGTAATCAGTTTAACCACTTTGAACTGATTCAGGTACATTTCATGCAGATCAGTGTAAAACTCTTATGATTGTAATATTGTTCCTATGGAATTAATATTATATATATTTGAGATTTTTTAAAAACATGTTTGTATACATTAGTAGCACAACCTCCAAAACAATCAAGCTGTGTATGTTTAATTGCTGAGGGAATATATCTTTTGTCTTAAGGTTGAATCCAGACTTAGGGTGCAATCCTGTGCATTTTTAGACAGAAAAAAGCCCTGCATTCCCCAGCCAGCCATGCTGCGAGTTGTAGGACTTTTTTCTGTCTAAACATGCATAAGATTGCACCCTTAGTCATACTTAGAGTAGACCCATTGAAATCAAGGATACGTAATGAATAACTTGTCCCATCAATTTCAACAGGTCTAGCCTAAGTATGACTTAAGTCTGGATCCAAGCCATAAAGCTTGGAGAATCCCAGTCTCAGAACCATCAATAGTTCCCAGGGAAAAGACATCTCTTTGCTTTTCTGTAGGATTGGAGCAAAAGGAAGCCCACCATCAATCCTAAAAGAACCTCCAAAATATCTGTTGTTTGAAACTGTTAATGGGTTTTGGATTTTGTGGTAATTGGTTATAATTATAATTCAAGTTTCAAGACAATCCAAAGATTTTAGTGTCTATTAGTTGAGCGAATTCTCTGCAGCAATGTTCCAGTTCAGTTCAACCTGCTTTGGAGCAATTTGAATATCAGATCTGAATTATGTATATTTGATAACATTTAAAATTCTGTTAATCACCAGTATGGATCTAGCTGTAATATCAAAGAAATTCAACTTCAGGGCAACAGGCCACCAAATTTTCAGGTCCTAACATTTCACAGGTTCACCACTTGAATTCACGCCCCAAAGCTAAATCTTGGACACTATTTATTCTCATTAGAAGCTGGGGCTGGACATTTTGGTATTAGAGACAAATTCCTTTCTATAAATTGTATAATCAGACGTCCATGCATCTCAGGTCATTGTAATCTGTGTAAGCATATTAGATGTCAAAAAACCTTATAACTTACCCAAACATTTTTTATCGCCTTCACGCCAGCTTAGATTGTAACAGAGATTATATTGTATGTACAGCTGAATTTAAGTTGCATATTAACTAGTATTTGTAATTGTAGTTTGAAAAGAAGTTCAGATTACAATTTATTTTTGTTTTAAAGGACTGCTTCAACATCAGTGGAGCAAGTGAGGGAGCGAAGTTATCAGCGAGCTTTGCTTCTTAGTGACCATAGGAAAGACAAAGATTCTGGTAAGAGATCACGTCATTGCTCCTGAAAATATATTCCTTCAACTTCTAGCAATTCTATGGTTGTGTTTGGCCTACTGCAGCTTGAAGGGGAAGAAACATGTAGCAACTGTTGACCATCCAATCTTTGGTATCCATATTCATCTCATTTTGGTACAACAGTTCAAGCTACTGATTGTTATAATTATGAAAATATTAATCCATCCCACAATACAGGTCTTCATAATCATTGTTTACTTCTCAATAGACTCAATTTAATTGTTATTACAGATCCTGATCCTGAAAATCTTGAGCCCACAAGTGAATGTCCGTCCCCAGATACTTCCCTGAAGCCATGCAAGAGTCCTTTAAAAGTGAGCAAGGTACTACTATACACAGTATGATCAACTTTGGGAATGTGTGTATATATGGCTTGATTTTCCCCGCATCTCTCCCGGTCATTATAGGTTGAAATAGGTGTTCTGAATTCATTTAGAATTCAGGTATAGTGTCTCCATGAACAGAGGCAGTATAACTTTAAATGCCACGTACTGGGACAAACAGGAGAAGGTCATCACCATCACACGAAGAGGCATCTTGGTGGCCATTGTTAGAAACAAAACACTGGACTAGATGTGTCTAAGCCATTCTTAGTACCAGTGTCAAATTTGACAAATTATATACACTTACATATGCAGGATTATATTTTACAAATGTTCATGGAAACTGCAGAAGTATTTAATTTAAAGGTCACTCTTTATCCATCTAAATCATGCACATCTAAAGGAGGAACTGCAGAAGCCCTTAAGCACATGAAGTCCAACTATTTTTCTTTCAAATATGGTTTCAAAGTTTGAGTTTTCCTGTTATTCTCAGAAGTAAGACTGTTGCAGAAACCCTGGTAACTACATTATTTGAATGGGCCAATTGTGCCATCTGAGGTAAAAACTAATTTTATCATTACATGGCACATTCTTAAAGTGATCAGATACACTAATCCTTACTATGCATTGGTTGCATAATTCAAATGAAATATTTAAACAGCAGCAAGACACATGAAACTTTGGGCTGCAGTCGGTTGCTACTTGAAAAGGCTGGAAAATGGTGAATAGTGGCCTAGAATATAAATAACTTAATAATGAATATCAGTTCTTTCAGGGAAGAGTCCTGGTATGTTTTCACAAGCAAATTAATATAAATAACTCAAGTAGCTTCAGTACAGGGCTGCTTATACCAGTTCATGGTGCTTGAAAAAGGAATCTTTTCTTTAACAAGGAAAAGATACTTCTCAAACAAGCCAATACATGTTTTATTTTTTAAAATGGTGATGGTGGTCCCTATGCCGTTGAATGCATGGAGCCCTGCACAGAGCAGCATTTCTAGAGATATGGATATGCTTTAAATAGAGTATACATATTTACTATTCTTTTTCTCAATGTAGACCTCTTCACCAAGTCCTGTAGTTCCTGCTCAATCACTTGGGAAAACACCCCCAAAACAGGATTCCCAGTGGGAGACTGCAGCAGATCCTCCAGAGCCTGAGAACACAACTCACCCAAAGCCTGACCAGCAACAGAAACCGCTGACAAATAATGTTGAAGCACTTTCAAAAAACCATCAGTCCCAGCCCCATTTGCGTAGTACAGCAGATCAAGTCTCACAGAAGCTGCCTTCTGCACCATTGAAGCTACATTGTCCCCCTTCACCTCATGTAGAAAATCCTCCAAAATCCTCTACTCCTCACACCCCTGTACAGCATGGCTACCTTTCACCAAAGCCTCATTCACAACAATTAGGATCGCCATACAGACCTCATCATCCTCAGTCACCTCAAGTGGGAACACCTCAAAGAGACTCTCATAGAAGTTTTTATGCGGCAACACAGAACCTTCAACCTAGCACCCAGCAGCAGCCCAGTGGAACACTGTTTCCCCAAACATCTTCAGTATCTTACAATCAGTTTCACCAACAAAATTTGAACACCACTGCCCCACCACCACCACCACCACCACCACCCCCTTCCTCTACTTACTATCAAAACCAGCAAGCCCCCTCAGGAAACTTTCAAAATTACAATCAATTAAAAAGTAGCATACCACCCCAACAAACTGTATTTTCCTCTGGACCAAATCAAGCCCTTGCTGGTACAACATGCCAGCAGCCAGTTTCAGGGCACCATGTAACAAGTGGGCATTTTTTGACATCTCAGAATCCCAGTATTCACCATCAGACTCCATCAGTTGGTGCTCCACCACCACCACCGCCACCTCCTGCTCCAGGACCACATCTTGTGCAGCAGCAAAGTACTCATCAGCAGCATGCAGTGGCACATGTCGTAGGTCCAGTGCATGCGGTAGCAGTGGCTCCTGGATCACACATCCATTCTCAAACTGCTGGTCATCACCTGCCGCCGCCGCCTCCTGGCCCCCTTCCTCATCACCATCCTACTCACCCCACAACAGGTCACCAAGGTTTGCAAGCACAACACCAGCACATAGTCAGTTCTGCGCCGCCGCCGCCGCCACCCCCGCCACCACCACCCTCCAATGTTTTAAGCTCTGGGCATCACACGGCATCAGCACAAGGATTGCACCATCCATCTCATCAAGGGCCCCCACTTTTTCCTTCAAGTGCTCATTCAACGGTATCTTCCTACCCATCACAACCTCCACATCACACACCTTTGGGACCTGGACCTCAGCATCAGCCTGCTGGAACAGGACCTCATTGTCCACTCCCAGGCCAGGGTCCTCACATCCAGCCTCAAGGACCAAACAGTATTCCAACACCTACAGCTTCAGGGTTCTGTCCTCATCCTGGCTCTGTCTCCCTTCCTCATGGTGTGCAAGGACCTCAGCAGGCATCTCCAGTGCCTGGGCAAATACCTATTCACAGAGCACAGGTGCCACCAACTTTTCAAAACAATTATCATGGTTCAGGGTGGCATTAAAATGGACCCCCTGCTTGTAAACATTTTAAAAATGTTCTGTAAAAACTGTATATTTCATATGTACCTGTTCAAGGTACTTTTTAAAGCTTGTACATGATACTTTGTATAAAAGCAAACACCAGTGCGCACGCGCTCATTGTATTCTTTCCATTTTTGCTTTTAAAAATTCCTGAAACTGTGCTGTTAAGCCAGTATTAGGCATTTTTTATTTTGTATGTGAACATTCCAACTGTTTGTTCTGGCAGTAGATTTGATGCTGCATAACTTTAAATTTTATTGTTACAGTTAAATTCATTTAGTGAATGTTTTCTATATTTACTTTTTATACATATGTAATTAAAAAACTACACAGCTAAGTGATGGCACTAACAGGTTTTTCATCTGTCAACAGTTTTTGTGCATATAGATAGAAAATGCAATACAGGTTTTTATAGTTTGGTGTGGACATGGCTCTTTTCTTTCAACAGTTATTTGCAGACATTGTAATTTAATGTATAGATTGTTTCTAATGTCTCTGACAAGTGCTGTAAATACTGTTTCTTTTGCGTGTAAAACTGCTTAATGCTTCTCTTCATTTGATATAGTATTGTACATATGTCTTTTTGCAAAAGCGTGTGATCTTTGTGGAAGTAGTACAGTATATGAACTTTAATTTTTTTAAATATACTGTCACCTTGCAGCACTGGTTGGGCATTTTAATTCATGTTAATAAATCACAATTATGTCAGTTTTAACAACCTGTCCTGCTAACTTGCTCTTTAAGAAAAATGATGTTGCAATGATTGTGATAATTACAACATTCTGAGGAGCACTAATCCTAGAGAACCATAATAGCCATGGGATGCAAACCACTGCTTGTCTCTTCAACTGCACAGGAACCTGGTCAAGCAAAGGGGGAAACCTTGCTCTGCTCCCTGCCAGGGAAATAAGCCATCCAACCTCTTACTTTTGCTACTGAAACTCATAATTCAGGGATGGGGATCCAGTAAACCCTCTAGATGGTGTTCGAACTACACTTCCCATCATCTACCATTGCCATGCTGGCTAGGGCTGATGGGAGTTGGAGCCCAACATTTGGAGGGCCACAGGCCCCCCCACCCCACCCCTGCTCTAATTCATCTAAAAGGCCCATAGCATGGTACATAAAGAGGCCATTGGCATACTGCACCATTACCATACTACATTCAAAGCCAATTAGAAAATACTGCCACAGCAACACCAATACCAAATGGCTGTTCTCACAGGGGGCTTGGGACCAATCTACCTGCAGACACCTGATGTGGTAGTGCCCAGGAAGAGGGGCACTCACACAACTGGTGTGGGTATATTTAAGAAATTGACAGTTGGCAGCCATGCTTTGTTACTTTATAACATTGCTGTCATGAGGTCTTTTCAAAGGTTAATTTGGTTTTAAATGGACTTAAGTGCTGTAGTGTAGAGTAAGGTAGCTACTTCTACTGTGGCATTCTACTGGAACATCAAGCACAATTAAATCCATACAATAAATACATCATAGTTGTTGGTTGCTATGGCAAGGCCAAACAAACATCATAAACATGTTACATTTACTGGCCCCAGTCCAGAGATCCTGCTGTGCTTCTGGTGGTGATAAAACTGGTACTAGAGCAGAAAGACATCTTGTCCCCAGTCAGCTCTCGCAAGAGGCAGGATTAGGGGGCCGTCAGCCAAAGTGTCCTCATTTGCTTCATCAATAGATGAACATGATAAAAGGCATCTGAATAGTTTATGTGGGCAGGTTACTAAATAAGACGTTTTCCTCTTGTGCTGCAGCCAATAGCAGCCGCCATTATAGCAAATAGACATACGTATGGGAAAATACTACTTGACCTCAAATATAGCAGCACATGAGCTGTGCAATAAGAACCATCACAAATTAATCAGAAAAATAACTTCTAAAGAACCTGTATTTGCTTTATGCTGTAAAACCACAACACACTTTTATAATTAATACTTCACAGAGTGGAACATCCTAATTTCAGAAGCTGAGTATAGTTTTACTTATTTGTATATAAATGAAACAGATTTGACTTCTGGCACTTGGCAAACTGCGTTTATTTTTGCCTTTGGCAAGTATTTTAAAATAGTACAGTAATACCTTGGATTAAGAGCATAATTCGTTCCGGAAACGTGCTTGTAATCCAAAACACTTAGATCAAAACGAAATCCCGCAAAAAAAAATTGTACAGAGATTTTTAATTTAAGCCATACTACAGTACTTGTATTGGCACATTGCTTGTATATCAAGTAAAAAAAAAATTAAATATTTAAAAATTTGCTTGTCTTGCAAAACACTCAAACCAAGTTACTTGCAATCCAAGGTATTACTGTATTAGTTATTCAGTATTTTCTGAAAGCAAAAAAAACTGGTTTCAGCATATTAAGCAGTCTGTAAAAGACTAGAGCAGTTAAGAGTTAATACTGTTTTGCCTGTGAGAAGCATTTGAAACTAGCTGCCATTTCAAAGAGGTAAATATGGCCATTTAGAATTTTCCCAGTGTCCCTGGTAAACATCAACCTATGCATTTCTATATTGGACACATGTTGTTATCCTGTCAATAAAATAGAATCTAGCTGACAAAAACGCATTTGTTACACAATGCTAGTGTCACATCCCCAGAAACCTAAAAGGTTTTCCATGTTTATAGCAACTATAGTACAGCTGTAACTTCAGATATAACAGTTGGTCACTTACCATGAAGGTTTCTTCTAGCTTGGTGTGATAGAGGCATCCGTGAATGGGTTAACTTCCCCTGTTCCATTACATGCCAAGCAAAGACAGAAAATGTATTTGTGGAGCAGAATGAAGGAAAAGGCATGACAAGAGGAGGCACTAACAGCTGAGAAAAAGGGCTCAGCATAGTCTGGAATATGTTGACAGCAGAGACCAGTTGCTTGTTACTCAACCACTTGATGTAGGGTGTGGTGTGGATGCCTCTGTCCCACCAAACCAGAAGGAACCCTCACAGTAAGTGACCAATGTCCTGTTCTCAGTTTGGAGTAAGGAGGCATTCACAAATGGGATGCACACAAGCTACCTCAAAGAAAGGGTGGGTTAATGGCTGAAATTATGAAAGGGCGGACCTGTTGAAGCACTGGTCTCCCAAAGGAGGCTTCTGTGGAGCAAAAGTTACCTATCTTGTAGTGCCTGGTGAAGGCAGACCAGATAGCAGCCCTGAAGATCTCTGTGAGAGAAGCATTAGTAGAGAAGGCAGTGGAGGCAGCTGCTGCTCACATGGAGTGAACTGTGACATGCCTAGGGCACTGGAGGTATTGGGAATCGTAGGCCTCAGGATATGCAGGCCTTGATATATCAAGCTATAATTGCACTGGAAGCCTTTTCCCCTAAGGAATTGGGAGCGAAGCAAGAAGCAAAGTGTGCATCCGAGTGATTGTGTGTGTGTGTGTGTGTGTGTGTGTGTGTGGTGTGTGTATATTTTGAGAGTTCTGCACACATCCAGTTTTTGCCACACCCTTTCAGAAGGATGAGAGGGTATGAGGTAGAAGGAGGGAAGGGATGAGTTCCTGCTTCCTGTGAAAAACTTGTGATTAATGACATCTGATCCGAGTATAACCAAATTCTTCTGTTAAATGCAAAGGTGGTCTCTTGATAGATAGTGCCCCAGCTCAAATATTCTGCTATTACTACTAAAAGGAAGGCCACCTTTAACAAGAGGCGGCACAAAAGGATTTGATGCCTTGGTAAGCATATTCAGTATAACATGTAGGCTCCAGGATAGAATACGGTCAGAGACCTGAGCAGGGAGGCTTCTCAAGGGAGCCCCTGAGATGCAGATGCATGCTCAGACATCTGTGAGCAGGTTTGGAGAGGACCAAAGAGAAAGATATGACTTTTCTGCAGAAAGTGTTTGACCTTAGACCCAAGTCCAGACCTGTCCGTAGGAAGACATGCAGCTCCTTTAGGCCCACTTCGTCGCTGAGTGACTTATGTGTACACCAGCCAATGAAGACCTATGTTTCATAAATTCTCAGAACAGATTGATTCTCTGGCAAGACAAGGTTCTGTGGAGGTTGGATATGGGTACAGATGTATACCCTGAAGATGGAGGTAGGTCTACCAAGAACATCAATTTGGAAACCCAAGGCCAATCCAAAGGGTAGGGCCCAGTACTGGTAATGGACCTGCAAACAGGGGAATCTGAGGTTATCTCCTGTAAGGAGAGGCAATGGAGTTGTGTAAATATGCCTCCATAAGGTCCACTGATGCTCCGCAAGGTCTACTGATGCTACAGTAAGGAGGCGTAGAGCCTCGATAGTACTAAGGGTTTCCATCCAAAACTTGTATGTGACAAACCAGTTGACGTACTTCAAATCAAGGAAGGCCTTTCAGTTTCCTCACTTTTTTGGAACCACAAATAATATGAGGTAAACTCCTGATAACTCAGGAGTTATCAGAGCCAGCCTGCTCAGGAGTGAGCAGGCTGGCTCGGTCACCTTTATCTCAAGATGTTGAATGGCCTGGGCAACCATTTTCCTCTTGGCTGGGCCCTTGAGGTAGAGATACCAGAAATGTGTCCCTGGATCCCTAATGGAACTCTATGAAGTAGCCTACTCTGATGTTGTTTAACACCCAGAGGTCAGTGCTCCAGTTTCCTGATGGAAGGAAGTGATGAAACCTCCCACCTATTAGAGGACTGGCCCCAGCAGAATTGCTGATGGCTGCCTTTGGAGGGTTGGGTTGGGTGGCTGTAGAACTGGGGATGGTAAAGATTGGGTCTTGTGGGATCAGACCAGCTTGAAATCTAGTCTCTGGAGCAGAAGGGGGCCCTACTGGGTGGAAAGGAATGAAAGGAGCATCTAGGCTGCCTTCTCTTTTCCTTGTTAGAAATAGGCGTGACCGTGTTTGTCCTTGGTGTCTACTAGAGTATCTTTAAGTGCCTCTTCCCAGCATCCTTAAAGGGTACTGTGGCCGAGTTAGCCATTGGGGGGGGGGATCAATATTGCAGGAGGGCTTTGGATAGGGGCGAATGCTTTTTCCTAGTCCTCCTCGATCTCTCCGCAGCTTTTGATACCGTTGACCACGGTATTGTCCTGGACTGTCTGGAGGGTTTGGGCATGGGAGGCAATGTATTGCAGTGGTTCCGGTCCTTCCTCTCTGGAAGGTAACACAGGGTGGTTCTTGGGGAGGAGGCCTCGGACCCTCAGCCGCTCACTTGTGGGGTGCCGCAGGGTTCCATCCTCTCCCTGATGTTATTTAACATCTACCTAAAGCCGCTGGGAGCTATCATCAGGAGGTTTGGGGTGCGCTGTCATCAATATGCAGATGACATGCAGCTCTACCTCTCCTTCAAGTCCTCACTGAGGTTGGCTGTTGAGACCCTGTCCAAGTGCCTGGATGGGAAGGAACATGCTGAGGCTGAACCCCGACAAGACCGAGGTACTTCTGGTGGGAGACAAGGGGAGGTTAGGGGATGTTGACCTGGTGCTGAATGGGGTACATCTACCCCTGAAAGACCAGGTCCGCAGCTTGGGAGTCATTCTAGACTCCCAGCTGTCCATGGAGGCTCAAGTGTCAGCTGTGAGCCGGGTAGTGCTGTATCAACTCCATCTGATACGGCAGCTGCGCCCCTACCTTCCTAATCGTCTGCTCCCATCGGTGGTTCATGCCTTGGTCTCCTCTCGCCTAGACTACTGTAATGCGCTCTACGTGGGGTTACCCTGGAAGACGGTTCAGAAGCTACAGCTGGTACAGAACGCAGTGGCTCGCCTGGTTAAAGGCAGCCGCCAGTGAGATCATATCACACCGGTGCTCAAGGAGTTGCACTGGCTACCAGTTGCTTGCCGGGCCGAATTCAAGGTGTTGGTTTTGACCTTTAAAACCCTATACGGCTTCGGTCCAGTTTATCTCAAGGAGCACCTCCAGCAACATCAAGTAGGCTGCTCAACAAGGTCTGCCACAGACAGCCTTCTCCTTGTCCCATCAGCCAGAGCAGCCAGGCTGATGGGGGCTAGGAAGAGGGCCTTTTCTGTGGCGGCCCCCAAGTTATGGGACTCCCTCCCCAGTGACCTTCGCCATGCCCCCTCCTGGATGAGCTTCCGCTGGGCTTTAAAAACATGGCTTTTCAGGTGGGAATATGGGGTGGGTTAGGATTTTTTATAAAAACTTTTATATTGTTTTAATTGTGTTTTATTGTATTTATCCTGTTGTACATCGCACAGGGTGGCTGGGTGACTGGCCAGATGGGCGATTTAAAAATATAATAAATAAATAAATAAATTGCAATGTTTAAGACAGATCAGCCTTCTGGCCACTGTATCTGCTGCAATGGCCCTAGCTGCAACAGTAACTACTTCTACTGTGGCGGTAGAGTATAAGAGTTATAAGGCTTGTGGAGTCTCCTTTGCAGGGATTTGCAATCTAAATCTGTGTTCTGTAGAATATCTTTGATACAGAGGAAACACACCCGGATAAAGGCTGAAGATGTAGATGAGCCCTGACAGCCAATGATGCTGCCTCTTGGGCCTTTTTAGGGCTATGTCAGAGCATCTCCCCCCGAATCCTAGGGTGGCAATTCCCCATTTTGGGGCATAATTGCCCCTAACAGGGGGGCCACCACAGGGGCATCTACCAGGGGTAACTTTAGATCTTCCATGGCCTGTTGGGATAAGGTATAATGCCTAAGAGTGACACCATGGGCTTCTGAGCTCTGTAGAGGTGTGGCCCACTCTGCCTTAATTGCCTTGTCAAAGGAAGGCGGAAGAGGTACTTCCCTGTTAGGTGTCTTGGCCTCTGGGAAGATGGGAGGCTCCCCGTGCTGCTGCCTTGGGAATTGGCTGTGTGGACTGCAAGCCTTCTCCTGTGGGACCGACTGAAGACCTAAAGATGCCATGGCCTTTAAGAGCAAAAGAAGAAAAACCTCATTACTAAATAGCCTAGTGTTGGTAGCTCCTTGACTTGGCTACAATCTGACCATTCTCTCTCCTACATACTGGATCATTCCTGCAGCATAGATTGAAAGTTAGCAGAATCAATATTGCTGCTGTGTGATTTGCCAGCCAATAAGCTGTGTGGGCTGGGGGAATCCACAGCTGAATCCCAAGAAGAATGAGGAGGGACTGTGTTTTTAAGTGGGAGTTTTGTGCCTAAGCACACTTTTCTTATTCCTTCATGCAGTGGATGGATATGGGGAAAGGGAGGAGTGTGAGAACTGCACTCGCTTACCTCATTTAGAGTGGCACCTAGTTGGAGCCTGCTACTGGATTTGAGGCTGGGTCTGCTGCCAAGGTTCCCCTGAACCTGATGTAGTGGCTGAGGCTGGGCCTATTGCTGTTACAGAGGCTTGTTGGGAAGTTCACCGATTACCACCTGCCTTATTTGAATAATTTGCTCCTCTAGAAATGAGGGTTAGATGGCTAAGGGGGCTGACTGAAAAGCTGTAGATGAATCCTGTCCATGCACAACTACCTGCTGTGGCAAGATATGTAAATGCTGGCATTGCTTGGACAGTGTGCATGTGGGGAGACCTTGCTCAGTGGATATGAACACCCTCTGGTGGCCAACTGCAGTGCCAAAATGGCAGCAAAAGGCACTTCCTTTTGGTGGGCAAAAAAGGACAACATGGGATTACAGTGAGGCCGGCTGGGTGTTCCATAATGGTGGTCGGACTGGCAATGGCAGTTGAGGTGCGCTAGAACTGCCAACAGCCTGCAGTGTGCATTGATTGCTTTTCACTACTCTGTCCTGAGTAAGTTTCTACCTTCTGCTTTTTATGCTTAAAGGACTTCCATGAGTGCTTGTCTGATGAAGCCATCCGGGAGAGAGGGAGAAGGAAGGCAGAGGTAGGGAAAGGGGTGGGGTTATGAGGGGAACAGTAAGAACGAAAAAGCAGAAATAAGGGTCAGAGAAACAAAAGAGTAGATATAAATCTGAGAAAGTACAAAGGCTAAATAGAGCAAGAGGAGAGCTCTGTCCTGGGTGGAAGACAGTGAAGAACATGCGTGCGGGGTGGGTTGGTGTTTCAGGACAACTAGCCCCAGACAACGTTCTGGGTCACATGATCCCTGCCTTTCCTGGACAGTGGCGGGGGGGGGAGTTAAACCATTCACGGATATGGATGCTTCTCATACCAAACTGAGAACATCTGTTCTAAAAGATGGAGATGAGGAGACACGTGGCAGTTGCAAACAGTGAGGCGTGGGAGGCTATACAGAAGAGTTATTTACAATGTTGCTTTACTTTATATGTTACTCAACACAAAGTCTAACATTAACTTTCAAAGTTTGTATCCCACTGGCTTTTAAAATTATAGTTCTTTTTTGTATAATCACCTGAAGTCATTTTGGATTAAAAACGTTTACAGATTTGTTAAATCATTAACCTTCAATTTAAAAACCAAAGCTGTAAAACCAGGAACACACATATGCTGACTATGGGGCTGATCCAGTCTGCAACTCATCAGTTTAAAAAAAAAACAACCAACCAACCAAGCTGGATTGAAGGGTAGAGTCTTTGTTCACTCCTGTAACTGACTTTGAAAATGACTACAGGGGTCTGGAGTTGGTCCCAGGAGTGGTCTTGAGGTAGGGGTTACATTGAAGTTTCAACTGCTTGCAACTACAATATGACACAGGACAGTTATATGTTCAGTGTGTGTGTGTGTTTGAGTGCATGGCTCTCTCGTGCAAGTGTGAGACTTCAAGGGAGAAGTTCTGTATTCAATATTTCTTAAAAGGTACGATTTCATGCCAAAATTAATTATGCACCCTTGTATATACTGGAAGCAGAATGTATTCTGCAAACCAGTAATAGGAACAGGGAAAGAGCTATGCAAACTAATGATGCCCCATCCACAATCCTGTTAAACAATTCCCCCCCCCCCCCCGAATTTGAGAGGGCCAAAGCATAGAAAGCGGTGCCTGGTTTCTACAGGGGCTCTGTTGTCACCACGCTGCACAGAATGCAAATTGTTGGGTAAAGGTCTCCATACAATATGCAGTGTAGGAGCTTCTGTAAAGCAGCTTTCTCTGAAACCTCAATCCTGCGTGTGTACCATATATTTAGCATAGGAGTGAGGGCAGGGTGTTGAGAAGATATCTTCCATAACTTGATTAGGATGTCTGTAGGGCCATTAACCAACTTTTTCAATATATAAATGGATGTTGAATGAAGCAGTTAAATTAGACTGTTAATTTGAACATATCTACTTTGTGTACAGCCCTCCTCACTGTGCTGTCAGTCCAAAATAATTTAAACTACAATACATGCTTTTAAAAAAATGCCTGATGTAATGATGGGAAAGCCATGGTTCTTCTTTGTGGTCTCCGTGCAGTTTCACACATGGGGCCTGCACCTGTACAGAATCCATGTGTGTGACAGCACGTATGACCTCTTGAAGAACTAGTTACAGGTAAGCAACGTGTCTTTACCAGAGATACACAGGCAACAACTCAGTTAACCAAGGTAGGCCTTGTGGATGCTGCCCTTGGATTTTGGCATTAAGTTGCCACACAGGGATTTTACTTTACATGCCTGTTGTCTTTAGAGACTGCTCTGATTTTATTTTTTTATAATTAAGCATTTGAAAAGCTTATACAACAGCTGGCATTTATGGACTCTTCTAATGAATATATAATTGTAGGGAACCATTTGTATTTACCACTATCAAAACATTCCAGGGAGCAGTACAATTCTGAAAAAACAACCACTTTAATTAGACAACTGCAAGCACCTCAAACAATTGGTTATTGTTACAACACGGGGTATCATCTCACAATCTAGGTATTGCAAAGGCATGTGAATAAATTTTAAATGGACAAAGTCAAGAAAAAGTGGCACCATAATTAATGTGTAAAACCAGAAATAAATTTACATTCATTCCACTGACTTCTAAAAGAGGCTAAAATACACCTCCATATTTTACATTCTAAAATCTGTATTGCCTATGAGTTCTCTTTTGGAATCTACTTAGCTCCTTTTTTTTTTTTTGTATGAAAACACTTAAAATTTTGTGTGCAACTTACAAAGGAAGATTAGTTCCTCAATATGTCAATTCATGGGAAAAAATAAGCTAGTGCAATTTGTTTTAGAAACATGTAAAGCTATGTATGGAAGGTGCATGATCTTTAGTTGTAAAGTAAATTTTGCATCAATTCTGTTCTTCCTTTTCCTTAAGTAGAGCACCTTTTTTCATCAAAAGTTAAAAATTCTGCACAAAGAATGCTTTCCAGGCTCTCTTTAAATCTTAAGCCCAGCATATCAACCATCCTTATGAAAAAGCAATGCCCAATTAACCATGCTACCATCTCACAACTGTATAGCAAATGACATCTCCTTAAAAGCACTTAAAAATAGATATTTTTTAATCCTTTGAATGCTTAGCCTTCTTTTAAAGTGCCTTCTGTAGAATGAAATCTTGTAAAAGCAGCCGCTTTCTTTCAAAATCCAATATGGGCACCGCTACAAAAAGGAAAGTTTATGCAACTCCTGAAGTAGTTTGAAATCCGCCACATGCAATTTTGTACACTACAAGTCACTCTCAATTTAGTAGCTTTACTCTGAAATTTGTGTCCCCCATCCCTTTTAATGGAAATAAACATTTACAGGGTGCATTTACATACACTATTTTACAAGAACAATGTCCCTTTGCCCAAAGATAGAATTGTACATTTTCTCATTCTGACTTGATAATGTCTCACACTTGTAAATTATATAATACTCAGCTAAAATATTTTCCATAAATAGTTACAAAACCTGCCAAAACACATGAGGGGAGAATAAAGATGTTTTGTTCAAAAAGTTGATGTCCGAATGCCACACAACACAAGAAACAATGCTTAAAGACACATTAGTAAGTGTTTTCTGCAGAGAGTCAGTAAAACTACTAGCTGAAGACAAAAAGACTCCTCCTCCTCCCAAGAACACAGTGCACAAAAAGCAAAATGTCAAACAGTACCTCAAAGCAAAATAAAGGTCTGGGGTTGAAGCCAGCTCATTTATGATCCTGTTAAGAGAATTTATGACAGGTCACCATTTAAGTCTGATGTATGGGAAAGTGGGGTGCTGGCCCAGTGTTATATCTGGAGATTTTGCTAAGAATTCAACCAAGGATGCCTAAGGCATTCACCAGCTGAGGCTCGTTTTTCTGGAACCATTTCTAGCATGGGAATCAGGAAATCTGTAAATTCTGCAGCATCTTCCTGAGGCCAACCATACTTCTCCACAAGAACATCAAAGAGGCTCCAGGGTTTCAGTTTGGTAATGTGTCGAAGTTCTCCTGCATTTATGAAAAAGAAAAAACAAGAATTAGTGCTATGACTATTAAGACTTATCTGTTGATCTTAGTCTTGAATTTTAGGGAGTACCTGAATGAGGATTTAGCCTGGTCATGAAAAATGAGTTTTTTGTGATGTTTTATTCAATAGCTAAAGATGCTTTCATAGATAGATTCATTCATTTTTTGTTTTTTAGCTCATCCTATATGCAAAGGCTCAAGATGGGCAACATATGATCAAAAACACATTTTTTTCTAATTTGCGCACAACAAACACACTGCATGTGTTATCCAAACCTCTAAGCTATAGGTTTCAAAAGCATCATAAAAAGAAAAAAAATCATTAATCATTTTGAATGTTAAACTGGGGAATTAGAATTTACAAACTAAAATAGAGAGTACCTAACTATGAGAGCTTTACACTATGTTTGGGGTCTCCAACGTGATACCTGTGGGGCCCCATGTGCCTGTGGATACTTTTCTTGGTACCCACCAGGTTCCCTGCCCCATCTGATTTGTATTTTATTTTATTTCTTAAGACTTTTAAAAATTAAAAATATGTATTAAATGGGAACCTGGCATGGTGCAAAGTGAAATGCTTCCCTCCAGCACCATCTTTATTTAGGTTCAAAAGAGAGATTTTTATGTTTTGGAGCTCAGACCCCCCACCTCTGCCTTGTACTTAGGTTCTTGATCAGGTTACTTTTCTTTTAGTTTGCCGTATTTATTTATTTGCAAGATTTATATACGCTCCATATTCCAGTATGGAGATTTTGGAGAGGTGAACAATAAAAGATTAAATATATAAAAGAATAAAACAATATGTTAAAAACAAGATCAATAAAACTGTATCAATAAAACTGTGGCTGGTTAGATCAGGAAGGTTTCCTGAAATAAAAGTGTTTTCAAGAGGCACCAGAAACAATACAATGTTGGCGCCTGCCTGACCTCCAGAGGCAGGGAGTTCCAAAGAAATGGAGCCACCACACTGAAGGCTCTTCTCCGGGTGGACTCCAATCGGGCCATATGGAACCACTAGGGACATGCCATCCGATGACCTCAGCAGCCGGGCAGGTTGGTAAAGAAGGAGGTGCTCTCTCAGGTATCCTTCAAAGCAATGAGTGTTTTGTGCCCACTCTAAACAATGAGTGTTTTTATACATGGTGTGGAGAATGTGGATAGGGACATATTTTTCTCCCTCTTTCATAATACTCAAACCTGGGGTCATCCCATAAAGCTGATTGGTGTGAGATTCAGGACAGATAAAAGGAAGTACTTCTTCACACAGCACATAATTAAACTATGGAATTCACTTCCACAGGATGTAGTGATGGCCACCAATCTGGATGGCTTTAAAGGGGGATTGGACAAATTCATGGAGGAGAAGGCTATCATAGCTACTAGTCCTGATGGCTAAATGCTACCTCCACTATCAGAGGCAGTATGCCTATGTACACCAGTTGCTGGGGAACATGGGCAGGAGGGTGTTGTTGTACTCATGTCATGCTTGTGGATTTCCTGTAGGCAACTGGTTGGCCACTGTGTGAACTGAACGCTTGACTAGATGGACCCTTGGTCTGATCCAGCATGACTCTTCTTATGTTCTTATGACCAGTCATGCCCACCATGATAGCCATTGTATGAATGGGCAAGCACCCCCCATGGCAGCCATTTTGTGAAAGTACCCACAACACTGTCAAAATTCCAGATGTGCCCATGCAATCATAAAATTAATGCAATGTCATTTGGTGTAAGTGGAGCAGCACATTTTGATGTTTGTAAAGGTGAACACCTCAGAGAGTAATCAGTCATCTAACTAAAAGAGCTTTCCTCTCCACCGTCGTTTAAGCATAGTTGTACAAGTCTGCATATGATTATGAAGATAATTTTCTAGCAGACAGCTCCTCCATGATAGTTATATAACCTGAGAGCAATAACCGTAACCCTGTTGAGTCTCTTGGGTCGCTGAGTCTGTACACCTTCTGCTAGTAATGCATTTATTCTTCTGCTATTAAGGCTGCAATCCCCTATTCACACTTACCTAGTAACAAGTGCCATTGATCTCAATGGTGCTTACTTCTGAGTACACACACAGGCCTGATGGTAAACTACACACTACCTGACGCAACTATATAGGCTTTTCCAGACATTCAAAAACAAATCGAAACACCCAGCACTATATTCACATTAGGCAATATCCACAGTCATCAGAACGATGGAAGAGCAGCCTTACTGAAGTGTAAGAGAGAAAGATTCTTGTAAGGTGCTTTTAAAAAACAACCAACCAACCAGGACGATGTGCTCTGTAGCATGTAAGAGAGGGAGCACACAGCCTACAAACAACCACATGGACAAAAATGTAAATATGAAGATCCACAGAACGAAAGGGCCTTGGTACCAGAGGTAGGAGGATTCAATACTGATGTGAAATCTTAACTGAGGAAGGGAGATGATTAAATGGAACCAAACATCCCTCATTTCGATGCAAATTAAGTCCCCTGGAGAGACAAGAGTATTGCTTCATCCTTGCACTCCTCCATGTACCCTCTTCTTTAACATTAACGTTAAGTGAGGGAAGTGCAGCATTCAAGCCTTACTTCCTCCTGCATGTCTTCTCAATACTGCCAGCCACTGAACTATAATGCACACAATAACCTTTACTATAGTTCCTCTGTGTATAGTTGAATGAGAGAACCCAGCATTCTTGGCAGCATATCACTACTACCTTGTTCCAACCCAACTACACAATGAAGAGCATCAAAAAGCATTTCAAGAAATTCAGTTTGCTGATCAGAAACATGCCACAAGGTGGCAATGTAAAACCAGGATTCTGTCTTCAATTTTTTTAAAATTCACTTTTTCATCCTTGTACTTTTTCTTTGGAAAAAAAGCAGCACAACTGGAACACTGATTTTGAGAAAACAAAGAGCATATAAGTAACCAAGAATATTCTTGGTCATTCACATGTTTTTGCACCCCTTCTTTTTAACAGACTATTCAAGTTCTGATTTACCCAATATCTCATGAAATAATTTGGCTCAAAGCTGAAACAATTCTTTCATAAAATGGATTAATTCTGTGGCACATGGCTAGCGTGCTACCAAGATGGACGCCTAGATCTTTTGCTCCCCTGCTCACTTGGCCTTTTAATCTTCTCAACTGCACTTTAACGCTCAACGTCCCTCACTAAAAACCTGGACTATGTCGGGATGAAACGGGGTCAGGGTCTCAACTCAACTCCTAATTCACTCCTCACAGCATATTTCCACCCTAACAATCACTCAGCTCCCCTGAGACTCATCTCATTGTTGCAGACATGGCACCCAGTTCCTCTAAAGCAGCCAAAGACACCAAAGGCAAGGATGACAGCCAGCCAGATGACAGTCTGAAAGAACCTTTCCAACTACTGCTATCCAAAGACTGGTCGCTTGCATTCCTGTCGCTAGACAAGAAACTGACAGAGCTGTCTGTGAAACTGACTAATATAGAATCCCTGGCAAACAAAGCCATGGAGCACAGCCTGACTCAAAATGAGAAAATTCTCAAATTCACTACCCTCACTCAAGACCTCCAGACGAAGATCTGGAGAACCACAGTGGTCGGTTAAATCTGCGTATCCGTGGTGTGGAGGAATGTGAAGAGCGGGAGGATATGATCACATTTCTTGTGGCCTGGTTTGCTGAGATCTTGGATCTTTCTCATACTATGGTGGCCATCTTGCCTTAAGATCTACAGAGGCCTACTGAAGCCATCACCCTATACCACTGAAAAGAGCAGTTTCAGGTTACTTTCAATGTAATTGAATCATGGGATGCTGGGTGGGGTAGGGGTAAGTATTTCTTTTTAACTCTCAGCTTACCCCCAGCAACCCCCAGCGGGATTACTGGGAACAGTTACGTCTTGGTACGAAGAGTAAAGTTTGTTTACTTCACTCTTCTCCCAATAATGGAGGGAAAGTTGGGTTAAAGTTCTTGTTTATTTTGTGGTTCTAGTTTATGTGAATGTAATTTTTGCACTGATAGTTACATACAGATATATGAGTGCTCAGGTTCCACTGTGGAAACAGATAGTAGCAGGACACTGCAGGGGCACACCCACAAGCACATTCTTGCACAATTTAATAACTTAAAAATCACATCTTTGAATGTGAATGGGCTGTGCTCTATTATTAAATGAAGCAGAGTAAGAACAGGTTGCCTACCTGTAACTGTGGTTCTTCGAGTGGTCATCTGTGCATCACACATATATGGGCTCTCTGCGCCTGCGCGAGTTTGTTCGGAAGACTTAATAGCTGAAAACCAAAAATGGGCGGGAGCTCCTCCCCTTCGCGCATGTCCCTTGGCGCGGCTCCCGCCCGATCCCTCAGTTCGTCGAGACCGTGATGCAGTCTCGGGACCGAGAGACGTTATGTCTGTCTACATGGGATTCGGGCCCGAGACAGCTAAGGTAGTGCTAATATGACACCAGAGGGGATAGGTGGGTGGGTGGTGTGAATGCACAGATGACCACTCAAAGAACCACAGTTACAGGTAGGCAACCTGTTCTTCTTCTTCGTGGTCTCTGTGCATCACACATATATGGGCAGAGTACCAAGCAGACTTACCAGAGGCGGATGGTGTCGTGCATCAATGGAGGACTGAAGACAGTACTGCTCTGCCGAATCAGTAGGAGCCCTGGCCCGAACGTCCAACCTGTAGTGTCTGATGAAGGTGGACGGGCTGGTCCAGGTCACCGCCCTGCACAGTTCGTCGAGGGAGACGCCTCTTGTGAAAGCGGTGGACGTCGACTGCGCTCTGGTAGAGTGTGAGCGTATAATAGTCGGTAAAGGGCAAGTTGGTAGGCCAATTTGATGGCTTCTACAATCCAGGTGGCGAAGCGTTGGCTTGATACCGGGGAGTCGGCAGTCCTGCCCCCATAGCAGACAAACAGGTGCTGGGTGCGCCAGAAAGGTTTGGTACGGTCTGTATAGAAAGCTAACGGCCTACGTGCATCCAGGGAGTGCAGTGAGCGCTCAAGCTGTGATGACGGGGACTGGAAGAATGCTGGTAAGATTATTTCTTGCGTGAGGTGAAAACTCGATACCACCTTGGGTAAGTACTTGAGATCAGGTCGTAGGACTACTTTATCTTTATGGAAGACCAAGTATGGTTGGTCTACTCTCAGCGCGCACAGTTCGCTTGCGCGGCATGCGGATGTGATTGCGGTGAGGAAGGCAGTCTTCAGCAATAATAGGCGAAGATTGGTTGTTGCCATGGGTTCAAAAGGGGTTTTTGTCATCGCCTGCAGTACGAGTTAGAGGTCCCATCCGGGTGTGAGCGAGCGTGTCAGCGGCATTAGGCTGCGTAGTCCTTTAAGGAATAGCTTCACCCACGGGTTCGTGAACAGGGTACCGAGCGAGTTGGGCGGTCGGTGTGCCGAGATTGCTGCCAGGTGTACCCGTACCGATGCCAGAGATAGTCCCTTATCGGTCAGGGAGTGTAGGTATTGGAGAATGGCTATGACTGAGCATTTTTGTGGGTCAAGCCCATGCGTGTTAGCATATGCTGTAAAGGATGCCCACTTGCGTGCGTATGAGTTACAGGTGGACGGTTTTCTCGCTGTCCGTATTACATCGGCGACGCCTTGTGGTAATTCGTCTTGTGCCATCAGCATATTCTTCATGCCGTGAGGTGTAGCGATTCCGGTGATATGTGTACTATCGAGCCCGACCTCTGCATAAGCAGGGTTCTGCGTGGCTGGATGTAGATGTAGTTCCCTTCTGAGAGTTCTAGCAATAGGGGGAACCATGGCTGCCTTGGCCACCACGGGGCGATCAGAATGCAGGGTGGCCGTTCTCGAGCGATCTTTGCGACCACTTTGTTCATGAGTGACAGTGGTGGGAAGAGGTAGTGGAGCTTGAATTTCCATGGGATGAGGAAGGCGTCGGTGATTGATCGAGGGTCCTTCCCACCTCGGCTGCAGAATTATAGGCACGCGGTGTTCTGGGACATGGCGAACAGGTCTATGTCCGGGGTCCCCAATGCCTGGAATATGGAGTCCCTGACACAGGGGTCCAGAGTCCATTCGTGTGGATCCGTCGAGTGCCTGCTGAGTTCGTCTGCTAGGACGCTGTCCTTGCCTGCTATGTGTATTGCCGTCATCATAATGTCGTGTTTTAGAGTCCAGTTGAATAGTTCTAAGGTCAGGTGTAGGAGTGTGGCTGAACGGGTGCCACCCTCCTTGTTCAGATACGCCACTACTGTGTTGTCTGAGGCGATTTGCACGTGTTGTGTGGCTACACACCGTTTGAGTGCCTTGAGAGAGTACATGACTGCTTTCAGTTCCAATACGTTTATGTGCTGTCTCCTTTGTTCGGCGGTCCAGCGGCCTTGTACTGTCCAGCCGGCGTAGTGTCCGCCCCATCCCGTGAGGGATGCGTCTGTGGTAAGTATTGCTGTCGGTTCCGGTGCAGTGAACGGTACACCGACTGCGAGGTGTTTCTTGTTTGTCCACCATTTGAGGGAGAGTCTGACGTGGTTTGGAGGACGTAGCTTGAGTTGTGGCCCCTGTCTTTCGGGGTCGAAGCTGGTAATGAACCAGTCTTGCAGTGGCCGCATATGGAGTCTGGCTAAGGGGACAACTGCGATGGTCGACGCCATTAGCCCGAGAAGTCTCTAGATTGAGCGCGCTGAGGAGGCAGGTGCCTTGCAAATTTGCAACGCTGTCGATGTGATTGTGAGTAGTCGTTGTTGGGGTAGGAAGGCCCAACCGAGGCTTGCGTCTATCACGGATCCGATGAACTGTATGCGCTGTTGTGGTTCGAGGACAGACTTTTTTGGGTTGATGCAGAGCCCGAGCTCGTGCAGTAGAGCGAGTGTGGTCCGTAGAGACGCAGCTAGGCGTTCTTTGGAGGAGTCGACTACCAACCAGTCGTCGAGGTAGGGGTATATTTTTATTCCTTCGGTTATGATTTTTGCACAGACGGGTGCCATGCACTTTGTGAATACCCTTGGGGCAGTACAGAGTCCGAAGGGTAGAACGACGAACTGGTAGGCTGTGTCGTCGAGTGCAAACCTGAGGTATTGGTGGCTGTCGCAGTGAATGGCTACGTGAAAGTAGGCATCTTGAAGATCTATGGACGCGAACCAGTCTGTCTGCTTGAGGAGTGGCAGAATGGACTGGAGCATGACCATTTTGAACTTCTTTGGTGTGATGAAGAAGTTCACCCCCCGGAGGTCTAGAATTGGACAAAGTCCCCCGTCTTTCTTCGACACTGTGAAATAGCGGGAGTACAGTCCTTCTGCCATGTCTGATCTCGGCACCTGTTGGATAGCCCCCTTGTATAGAAGGGTTTGAACTTCTTCTATGAGTGGGGGTGTCGCTTTTGTGGAGCGAATGCCGGAGAACAGTGGGGGAGTGTCGAATTCTATTCGGTAGCCACTGCTGACGATCTGGAGGACCCATCTGTCTGAGGTGATGTGGTCCCATGCATGTAGGTGCCGTGAAAGTCTGTCCTGAAAGATCAGGCGCATTGTTGACAGTGCTACGGTTGAGGTACAGTAGACATCAAACAAGACGCTTTGCGAACGCTGGGCCCTTTTTCGCACCTCTGAACCGGTTTTGGTCTGTGGTGCAGCGTGAGCCCGGGGGTTGTTGGTCTCGGGTTCGACGTTCAATGTTTCTGTAGGGCTGGTATTAGAACTATTGGTTCCGATTCCATCGCCTCTGCCAGTATTGTTGAGGTTGAGGGGGTGCGAGTCCCATTTTCCGAGCATTAGCACGTGCTTTTTGGACTGCGTCTAGCGAGTCATCTGTGGATGTGTGAAACAGGCCCTCACCGTTGAAAGGTAAGTCTTCTATCTTTGACTTAGTTTCTTGC
This sequence comes from Shinisaurus crocodilurus, assembly GCA_021292165.1. Lineage (NCBI taxonomy): Eukaryota > Metazoa > Chordata > Lepidosauria > Squamata > Shinisauridae > Shinisaurus > Shinisaurus crocodilurus. The sequence goes on from CM037879.1 coordinate 201,218,988, forward strand.
GTGAGGGAGGCAGATCGTAACCATGTGTGCCTGCGTAGCGCTATCGCTGCATGGGACCCCGTCATCGGCTCTGGCTGATGGTTGGTCAGAGAGGGGGGAGTCAAACGATTCTGAGTCAGACCTATACTCCGAGGAGGATAGGGATCTTTGCCACGATGCCGATGCTTGGCTTGGCGGCGGTGGGCACGGTCTATCCGGTGGCAATGGTGTAACGATTGCCGCTTGTAGAGAGCCTCTACGCGGTGGTACCGGAGGCGGAGATGGGGACACCTCACGTGGAAGGTGCCTGGGGCGTCGTCTGTCGCCTGGCGGGGAGTGCCGCCTATGGTATGCATAAGACACGTCATCTGCGTCTCTATAGTACCGAGAGGCCGTGGAGTAGATGGATCCGGTCTCCGGGACCGGGGACCGGGGACCGGGGACCGGGATCCGCTATGGGAGCAATGTAGATGGCCCTGGACCGTGGTGGGCGACATACTGGGGTACTTGTCTACTATGATGTAGGTGGACGGGTCCATCGGGATCTGGCTGGACTCTGCAACTGGCAGCTGATCCTTCGACTTGGATTGCTCTGATTGGGGAATCAACCAGTTCTCCGTCAGAGATCGAGGCTTGGGATGCCTTGGGGCTCGATGATCCTTTTGTTATTGGGGATCGAGATCGAGCATGGTCTCCTTTGGATTGGAGTGCCAGAGTTATAGGCATAGGGTTCTACGCCGGCCTCGAGGACGCCAAAGGGCGACTGGGCTCGGGTGAACTCGGCGTGTGGCGTATTGACTCTGCGGTACATGTGGGTGAGCGCTGGGGTTTTGCCACCTTAGCCTTTTTCGCCTCTTTCTTCTCTCAGCTTCGTCCTTGTCCCTGTGTGGCCGTTTCTTGGCCTTATGAGGTGGTCCTGCAATCAACCTGCCGGGGGTAGTTGTACAGTCGGTCGTAGCCGTATGAGATGGTGGCATTTTATAGATTGGCACCGGCTGCGCATCGGCCGATGTCAAGGGCTGAGTCGCCAGTAGGGCTTTTTGCCAGAGTTCTGCCTTTAGTTTGTCTGCCCTATGCTTATGTGCCTGCTTTGTGACTGCTTGGCAGTAATGGCACGACTCCACTATGTGACCTTCTCCGAGGCAGAACAGACATAGTGAGTGCCCGTCGGCCGGTGGAAGTTTCGCTCCACATCTAACACACTTGCGGAATGGCGCCCTAGGCGCCATTTTTTCTCAGCGTTTTCGAGATGAGGAAAAAACGAGGAAAAGGTGAAGAAGGCAAGTTGGATTCTAAAAGATATAGTTTTAACAACTAAAAATGTTTTTTGTTTTGTTTTGGGTTTTTTTTAGGAAGAATTAGTAAGAAGAAAAGGTTCTCAGCGAAGGTAAGTTATAGAGAGAGAGTTTCCTATCGACTGTTCCGCGAAGCGTTCGAAGAGGAACTGAGGGATTGGGCGGGAGCCGCGCCAAGGGACATGTGCGAAGGGGAGGAGCTCCCACCCATTTTTGGTTTTCAGCTATTAAGTCTTCCGAACGAACTCTGTGCAGGCACAGAGAGCCCATATATGTGTGATGCACAGAGACCACGAAGAAGAACAAATGCTCTTATAAAATGGAGACCTGATAATATAATATTCCAAGAGACCCACTGCCGCCTCAGAGATAAAAAAATTCTGTCCCACTTGACACTAGGAGGTCAGTATTGTGCAGGGGGGTTATCTAAGGCACAAGGGGTTGCCATAATTCTCACCAAGAACAGCCCATTAAAAGCAGAAGCCTGCTTCCATGACCGGCGAGGGCGCTTCATTTTTTTGAAAGGTATCCTGCAGATCACCACCTCATGCTAGCCTCATTTTATGCCCCAAACCAGGCACAATTTCTTTTTATGATGGACTTGCTTGTGGGTTTGGCATGTTTTAAAACAGGTGATGTAGTGATGGGTGGAGACATGAATGTCAACCTTAACTGCAACTTGGATAGAAACACTAGTGCACCCCGACCACTTAAGGCACATATTGCTCTAAAACACCTCCTTGATAAACATGGTTTAGCCGATTCATAATGTTACATGGGAACAAGTGTGACTGCATACACTTACCGTATTTTTCGCTCCATAACACGCACTTTCCCCCCCCAAAAAAATAGGGGGAAATGTCTGTGCGTGTTATGGAGTGAATATTGTAAAAATAGTGTAAAAAAAAATTTTTTTTTAAACTTAATTCCCCCCCCCCCCCATACCTCCCTCTGCTGCTTCACTGATTCCCCGTCTCTCAGCTGCTCCAGCAGCGGCAGCTGCGGCGCCCCCCCCGGGAGCAGGGAGGGGGACGGGCGGGTGCAGGGCCAGACCGGCGTGCGGCTGGGCAAGCGGCGGCGGCGGCAGCCTCCCCCCCCCAGCAGCAAGGACGGGCGGGTGCAGGGCCAGAGCGGCGCGGCTGGGCGAGCGGCGAGCGGCTGGGCAATTGGCAGCGGCGGCGGCAGCCTCCCCCCCGGCAGCGGCAGCGGCCTTCCTCCCCCCCTGGCAGCGCGGCCTCCCTCCCCCTCCCCCCGCCGGCAGCAGGGGGGGCGGGTGCAGGACCAGGCTGGCCAGGCAGCTGGGCACAGCCAGCAGGCGGCGGGCTCCTCCCCTGGGTGCAGGGACGGGCGTTGTGCAGGGACGGGCGGGTGCAGGGACGGGCGGGAGGAGGTGAAGGGAGGACGGGCGGTGCAGGGACGGGGGGGGAAGGGAGGGAGGGGACGGGCGGGAGGTGCAGGGTTGAGCGGCACTACTCCCGGTCAGCGGCTGGCCGTTGCGGCCGTCCCCCCGCAGGCAGCAGCCTTCCTCCCCCCCCCGGCAGCAGGGACGGGCGGGTGCAGGACCAGGCTGGCAGGCAGCTGGGCAAGCAGCGGCGGCGGCCTCCTCCCCCCTGGCAGCAGGGACGGGCGGGTGCAGGGACAGAGCGGCGCACGGCCGGGCAAGCGGCGGCAGCGGCCTCCCCCCCCTGGCAGCGGCGGCGGCAGCCTCCCCCCCGGCAGCGGTCTTCCTCCCCCCCCCCGGCAGCAGGGACGGGCGGGTGCAGGACCAGGCTGGCAGGCAGCTGGGCAAGCAGCGGCCTCCTCCCCGCTGGCAGCAGGGATGGGCGGGTGCAGGGACAGAGCGGCGCACGGCTGGGCAAGCGGCGGCAGCGGCCTCCCCCCCCTGGCAGCGGCGGCGGCGGCCTCCCCTCCCCCCCCCGGCAGCGGCGGCCTCCCCCCTCCCCCCCCCGGCAGCAGGGACGGGCGGGTGCAGGGCCAGCCAGAATATTTTTTTTTCGTACCTCCCTCTGCCCGCTTAACAGCTGATTTCCTGGAACAGCTGATTCCCCGGAACAGCTGATTCTGCTCCTCTAAGCTGCTCCAGCAGCGGCAAACATAAACAAACATACCACCGCGTGGCTGGGCTGGTGGCTCCACCTTCTTCTCAGTCTTTTTGCAGCCAGAGATTGGCAACTGCAGACTGGGGGAGTTTGTTGCCTCTTTGGGTTCCCACCTACGGTACTGTGAGCACCTCCCCCCTTCCCCCGCCTCCTCTCTCTCGTCAGCTGCGTGTTTCTCCTGCTGGGTAGTATTACAGGCGTGGGGGAGCCAGGAAGAGATCACGCGTCGCCAGCAAGGTGGGGGAAGGAGCCTCAATCTGCAGCAAAGCCCTGGGCTCAGCATTTACGGTACTATACCCCGTAGGTACACCTACGTTTTCTACTGTGACTCTGGATGCTTTGTATTTATTTATTTATTTACCGGTATTGCATTTACCAGTATACCCCGCTCTTCAGCCAGAAAAGGCTCTCAGAGTGGCTTACAAAGATTACAGTAATAATAAGACAGTCCCTGCCCTGGGGGCCCAACCTCACGGGATAATGTCCTTTCTGTACATGCTCCCCTGTGGAAAAAATAAAACAGGGAGTTCAGCTGTTGAAAGCACCCAGAAGATCTGTCTCTGTCTTTTCCCCCTGGTCTCTCTCTTTTTTCCCATCCTGCCATGTTTCTTTGCCTGTGAGTGGGGCTTGTAATTCCATTCACTGGGACAGGGCTTTGTTTTGGAAACACTTTATTATGATGATGAGGGGAATGCCTGGAGGAGAGCTTACCTAAGCTGTCTGCTTGGCAGTCCTTTGTGCTCTGATGGAAGTCCAGGTGTCTTATCTGATCTTGCCTAGGGCACCAGACTGCCTACTGAGTATTCAACAAGCATGCTGAGAGCCAGTGTTAAAACAGCTTTTTGATTCCCATTGCATGTACTGTACTCAAACATACCAATGTTTGCTGTAGTTCAGTGACAGCTACGGGCAGGCGCTACACAGGAGGCAGGATTGAAAAGTGTGTGGCCATGGCTGATGGTGGTAGACTCCTGCCACCTGTGTAGCCAATGCCACCAACCAGTCCTGATGCTGGTGAGTAGGGTTGTATTTCAAACTTGAGGTAACAATAACAATCTCATAACAATGAAGGACACATTACTGACAGTTCCTTCATAACTGTATTTTCTTGCAGAAAAATAGTACTGTGCCACCTCCTAATTCTACATACCGTACAAGGATGATAAAGCAGAAAAGACTAGCATATAAAATTCCTTTTAAACTGGAGGTAGTAAAATATGCTAAGGAACATGGAAACAGAGCAGCGGAGAGACAATTTGGGCCACCTCCAACTGAAAGAATGATAAGGGACTGGAGGAAACAGGAGGATCAGCTGCAAAAAGCAGATAAAAGCAAGCACACTTTCCGTGGGCATGCTGCAAAGTGGCCACAGTTAGACGTGGACATGAAAGAATGGATCACACGTCACCGGAATAATGGCTTCTCAGTCTCTACAAAAATGATAATATATGAAGCCAAACGCATTGCCGTAGAGCAGTGCTTCTCAATTATTTTCTGTCATGCCCCCCCTAGGAAGAAGAAAAACATTTCGCGCCCCCCACGCGACTGTAAATAGTATCATTTGTCTATAAAATTGTTATAAGTACACCTCTGCATAATGCTGTATCCTTATTAACGTATAAGAGAATAAAAAAAGAAAGAAATGTGGATCAATTTACAACAAAGAATAGCTTTATTAACTGTAGCAGAAAAGATTTAAAGGAGCACAGGATTTAAAGGAACACAATATTAAAAAAAAACTTTTAACTGAGGTCAAACGAGCCCCCCTTTACGGAGCCTCGCGCCCCCCCTGGGGGGCCCGCCCCACTATTTGAGAAGCACTGCCGTAGAGAAAGGCATTCAGGATTTTACTGGATCAGCATCATGGTGCTACAGATTTATGAGGCGATGTGGCCTTGCTATGCGCACCAAAACTAGAATTGCGCAAAAAATGCCAAAAGAATATGAATCTAAGATTCTGTCTTTTCATACATTTGTAACTGATGCTAGGAAGAAATATGGTTTTGAAATTGGCCAGATTGGGAATATGGATGAAGTCCCGCTAACCTTTGATGTGCCATCTAATAGGACTGTTGATCTGAAAGGTGCCAAAACCATAACTGTGAAAACCTCAGGACATGAGAAAACTCATTACACAGTTGTGTTGTCCTGCTGTGCAGATGGCACCAAATTGCCACCCATGTTAATTTTCAAAAGGAAAACATTTCCAAAAGAAGTGATTCCACAAGGAGTTGTTGTACATGTTCATCAGAAAGGATGGATGGACGAAAATGGAATGAAAGTATGGGTTGAAAAAGTGTGGTCAAAACGTCCTGGAGGGCTTCTGAAAAAACCTGCCTTATTAGTGCTTGACCAGTTTAGAGCACATATTAGCGAAACTACAAAAAAGTGCATTAAAGAAGTGAAGACTCATCTAGCTGTAATTCCTGGGGGTCTTACCAGCCAGTTGCAACCTCTGGACATTTCCATCAACAAACCATTTAAAGTTTTTATGCGAGAAGAGTGGAACAAATGGATGGCTGCTGGTAATCATAATCTGACACCTACTGGACGAATGAAGAGGCCCACTATCACTCAAGTTTGTGAATGGGTGAAAACATCATGGCACTCAGTGAACGAGAAAATAGTTGTACAGTCATTCAAAAAATGTGGCATTAGCAATGCCTTAGATGGAACTGAAGATAGTATCTTATATGAAGCTAGTGAAGAAAGTAGTGTCAGTGATTGTGGGGAACTGAACTTCATAAGTTCTGATGATAGCGATTATGAGTTCTTGGGGTTCCCATAAAACAAGAAGAGTACTGGAACTTTAAAGTCTCTCCACATTTGTTATGTGATGATGGTTCTTTAATGCCACTGTTGACTGCTGTTCACTTTACATGGTTGAAATAAAAATATTTTAGTTCACCATTTGGTTCAGAATATTTTTTTCTTGTCAGAATATTTTTTCCTTGTTTTCTTCCTCTAAAACCTAGGTGCGTGTTATGACCAGGTGCGTGTTATGGAGCGAAAAATACAAGGCATGGGACATATTCACAAATAGATCACCTCTTAGTATCAGCCACTCTCTTACCAACTGCAACTGATGCTAGCATAGACCTGATTAATATATCTGATAGTGTTCCCATATCATTGATCTTAAGCACAGTTATCACCCGTACTAAAACATTTATGTGGAGATTGAATCTGAGCGTCCTCACAAGATAGCCCTTGAGAGAGAAAACTGTTGAGAGCACAACTTTTTATGCAGACAATTGACCTGCCACAGACCACACCAGCCTTCTGTGGGACACATTGAAGGATGCCTTACAGGGGCTGTTCAGGGCCCCCCTCTCTAAAAAAAAAACAATGAGAAAACCAAAATAATGAACTAACAAAAGAAGTAGTGTCTCTCTTTGATGAACATAAAAGAATGGGAAGCAAAAAAAAATGCTAAACTAGTGGCTAAAGGGCAGAACTTAAAGCTCTTGAAACTGGCAAAACACAGTCATCCTTAATCTATCTACAACACAATTATTATGAATTTGGAAACAACGGAACAAAGCTACTTGCCAGGACCCTCAAACAAAGGATTGCTAGAGCAACAGCCCCAGCTATCCTAACAAAACAAAACAGAACAAAAAAAAAGGTCAATAACAAGCAATCCTAAACTTATTAGCAAAACCTTTGGGGAGTTCTATGCCATTCTATACATGTTAGAAAATCCTAATCCCTCAGCTATAGATACTTTTATAGATTCTTTAGATATAAAAACAATTGAGGCTGAACACAGATCAATGCTTAACCAACCTATAACTCCCCCTAAAGGACAGGGTTTGTAGTTTGTGGGTGCTCCTGGACTCCGAACTGTCGCTGGAATAACAAGTGGACTCGGTGACAAGGTGTAATGTGCCCTACATGGGGCTGCCAAGTCCAGGCCTGATTGTGCTTGCATTAACATTTAAAGCCCTAAACGGTTTGGGGCCAGGTTATCTGAAGGAACGTCTCATCCCATACGAGCCTGCCCGAACCCTGAGATCTTCTTCGGATGCCCTTCTCAGAGTGCCCCCTCCAAGAGAGGCTAGAAGGGTGGCTACTAGGGGAAGGGCCTTCTCAGTTGTGGCACCCCATCTATGGAATCAGCTCCCCAAGGATGTTCGCCTGGCGCCTACCCTCTATTATTTCAGGCGCCAGGTGAAGACCTTTTTATTTGCTTAATATTTTAATGGTTGATTTTATTCCTTTTATTATCGCCACTGTATCTCTGGATTGAATTTATTTTGGCTGCTTGTTTTCATGATGTTATATTTTAATATGTTTGTGTTTTTATATTATATTTGTTGATATTTTTGTGTTGTTTTGTTTTGTAAACCGCCCAGGGAGCCTTTTGGCTGATGGGTGGTGAAAAATATATATTAAATAAATAAATAAATAAACAGAACAAGAGGATTCCAGAATCTTGGAAAAGCATGAGGGTGGTAGTCATTCCTAAGGAGGGTAAATACCTAAAATGACCAGGATCACACTTCTTGACCAAGATACCAATCTGTTTACATCCATCCTGGCTAAACGAATGAATCAATTCATCACATAGGACATCCATATGGATCAAATGGGGTTCATGCCAGGCTGTCAGATGGCTGATGCTATCCGACAGGTCTTAAACATAGTCCATCATAGCATCATTTATTTATTTATTTATTTATTTAATTCTATTTTTGAATTGCCATCTGGCCAGTCATCTGGCCAGTCATCTGGCCACTCTGAGCGATGTACAGTCTAATTAAATACAAAAAACAAAAAACAGAGCGTCAGTTAGCTCTGGGGGGAGGGGGCCAGTCCAACCGGAGCAGGCCCTGATGTTCCCTCTGCCTGCTCCTGCCACCTTTACTCCTTCCTCTTCCCCACAGGGCCCTTGATGTCAGTTAGCCCGGGGGGGGGGGGGACAGTCCAACTCTACTAAATTCCCAGTCTCTATTATATCCTTAGATGTTTTAAAAGCTTTCAATCAGGAGGAATGGCCCTATCTGCTCAAAGTTTTATGAAAACTGGGAATGGCTGAGCATTTCCAGCAGTGGGTCAGCTCTACGCTGCCTCAAAGGCACTCATCCATACAAATAAAATGGGCGATCTACCTATCCAATTGTGGAAAGGGATAAAACAAGGGTGTCCATTCTCTCCTCCTCTTTCTGCCACTGCTATAGAACCCCTGGCACAAACAATTTGTCATCATATTAAAATTAAAGGGGTCATGATAGGGCCCACCACCCACATGATGATGATGATGATGATGATGATGATGATGATATTTATATCCCACCTTTTTCCCAGTACTGGGACTCAAGGTGACTTTACAACATTAAAACTTGTACAATTAAAAAATAGAAATAGAAATATACAAAAGTTAAAAATGTTATTAAATTAGCTGTAATATTAAAATTATAAATTATCAAAGTAAAAACACCAATAACAAAATAACATTGCAATCGATCACATTCCCAAAGGCCTGCCAGAACAAAAAAGATTTTGCCTGCCTCCAGAAAAATACCAAGGAGGGTACCATGAAATATGAAATATCTGTGAAGTGTCTGTAAAATAAAGACTATGAAATATCCCCAGCCACATTGGTATTTCCAGTTGAACACTGACATTTGGACAGGGGAGGCTGGTTACTCCTTTTGCAGATGATGGCCTTCTGTTTCTGTCCAGTCCCGAAACAGCTATACCAGCACTTAAATAAACATTGGCCACTTTCCAACATCATACTGGTCTTAAAATAAATTATGACAAATCTGACTTACGGTATTTTGCCTACAAACACCACTTCAAACCCAAAAGAAACTTCAAAATATATCCTAACTAACTTTGAGACCCTCCTGCCTAAAATACTAGGCCTAGGGTGTTCAAATACCAAAGGACTTGCAACAGCTAGTTCCACGAAACTACACACCTGTTATAAAATGGATGAAATATACATCAAAAGCATGGACTAATATGAAACTATCAATTCTGGGCAACATTGCCTCTATAAAAATGGTGATTCTGTCCAAGCTTCTTTTCCTTTTTTTCACATGACTTCCATTCCCCTGGGAACTGGGAAACTGGGGAAAAAATGGCAACAACTACTGAAGAGATTTATGAGCAAGGGGGGAAAGTCTAGATTAATTAAGGCTGCATAGTACCGCAGCCAAATGAGAGGAGGATTTGCTATACCCAATTTATAATTGTATTTTGCCTCTTTTCAGATCAAGCAATTAACAAGCATCATAAGAAATTATATGAGCATATCCTAGGTTTCTATGGAAACATTAAATAGCACCCTCCCACACCAAGCACTTCTCTTTAAGAAGCTTACCAAAACTAAAACAGAAAAGGTTGATAAACCCCTTCTACAAAGCAATAAAAATTTGGAAACTATGGACAAAATTTCTTGCTCCATCCCCAGATACCTGATTTTAGACAACCCTTACTTTGCAGGACCAGAAAAACCAGCACAGTTCCTAGATTGGAAGAAGAGAGATTTCTCCATGTTAGAGACTTCTTTGTAAGGGGAGAGCCCATCTCCCTCCCTATCCTGGAGGTGCATCTACAAGGGGTGAGGGTTTCCTGGCTATAAAAACACCAAATAATCAATTTTTCTAAAACACTAGCTAGAGAAGAAGGTATTCCTTGGGCGCTAACAATCTTTGAAAATGCATGCTTACCCCAGAGTGGTTCCATGAAAAGTCTAGTCTTCATACTACAATACTACATAAATGGTTGATTGATTTCATCTATTTATTTATTGCATTTATACCCCGCTCTATGGGAAGCAGACCTGAACACAACTATAATGGAACACCAATGGTCCCGACTCTGGTCTACTCCTCCCCACTTCGCACAATTTCAGCATAAATAAGGGAAGCTACAATGGAGGTGATTCACTGGTGGCACTTCAAGCTGACTAAAATACACAGTTTTAACAAATCTCTTTCACCATTATGCTGGAAAAGATGTGGTCACATTGGTTCCTTAATACGAAAGTGGCAATTATTTCCAATAGTTGTAGACTTTTGGAACCATGTTATTTTTACAATATGTGAAATTACTGAGCAGAGAATTAAAAATGGTGGAGCCCTACTCCTACTTTCAGTGTTCAAAGATGAGAACAAACACCTTTTTCATGAAGACTTGATTGCTGTTATGCTCGCAGCTGCCCTGCTTGAGATTCCATTGAATTGGAAATCTTCTACTGTGCTACTGATACAAAGATGGATGAACAGTGTATGGAAAATTGTTCTTTCTGAAAAGCTGACACATAGCCTGAGACTTATAAAAGGACTCGAAAACCGAGACTTAGTCATAGAAATGTGGTATCCATTAATTGCATATGCAAATGCATGTTCAGCCACCCTTGCTCCTCCACCTGCATAATTCAAATTCTAGAGTGATGCATTATAACACTGCTAGCCTCATAATCTGTACCTGTTTTATTTTTGTATTACCTTAAAACTCAATTTTTAAAAATGGATTAATTCGTTTATGCAGAGCCTATTCTCAAGCTAAGTATATCCAGGAGTGGACATTTAAATTTCTTTATGTGTGGTACATGACCTTGCACAGATGTCATGATCATTCATCATCAACCTCACTCTCCAAGTCACTGTAGCATGCAGTGCAAGGCAGAGGGAAGACCCAAGAAAGAGAAGAAAAAGGAAAAAGAATTAGTCAGAAAAGAGTTGGTCTAGCATAGCATCTAAGAGACAAAGCTACGAATCAGAACATCCCCAATTTGAATCTTGCCTTTGCCATGAACTCACAAGGTGGACACAGGCAAGCCCCACTTTCTCAGGCCACATCTGTAATATGGGGATAATATGGCTGATCTACCTTAAATGATGGCTGTAAATTTAGAGATGGGATCCATTTGAGCACTCTAGCAGATGATAGTCTAATCATCTCTGATAGTGCTGATCCTGTTTTGAGGCGGGAACCTCATCCAGGCCTCCTCCTGCCCCTTATGCTTTCAGAATTGAAGTGGGCACAACTTGCTCGCCTGAGTACCCTCCTTTGAAAACTCACAATGACCCTAGTTTTCACACTATGAAGCTAGATTACATGCAGCAAAGCAATTTGTCTACACATCACCCTGTGGAAAAACTTGGAACATTTTCAGTCAACCAGTTACCAAACCAAATTATAGCTCTGACTACACCATGTGCACATTCAATACACCAAAAAAGGCAAACACTGTGTGAAAGTATCATCAAAGATCTCTCATACACTTTTGAAAAATTAATGGAAGTGAGGCTTGGGTGAGGGAGACTATTCCAAGTTCTCTTATTAACTTGCTCTCACCTCTCTACCTAAAAGTTTAAACGCTGAGACTCTAATGTGAAAGGGCACAATCCAACAGCAACTTGTCATGGTCCAGCTCCACATATGTGCTCTTAAGCATTTACAAATCATATAATTTATGTACCGGGTATTTATTTATTATATTTATATCCCGCCTTTTTTCCTGCAAGGAACCCAAGGCGGCTTACATAATAATCCTCCTCCTCTCCATTTTATCCTCACAACAACCCAATAATGTACAAATTGCCAGTGGATTATACCCGAGATGATCACAAATGAGTTTCTGCTAATCCACAAAGATTTTTAGGAACTGAAAAGAAGCTTTCAAAACAGAAAAGAGAGAAAGAGAGAGAGAGAGAGAGAGATCCCCACAAATGTTCAGGCTAACCTTAAATAGGGTCGGGCGGGGGAGTTCTTTGGGGTTCTTTACAAGATAGTTAATCAAGTCATGTGAAATCACTCTTCATTTAGCACTTCCAAATATTTTTAAACTCTATAGTTTATGGTTCAAAAAAGAACTATCCACAAGGGAAAAAAAATCCCACGAGCAAGGAATACTGATGCTAACAATTAGAATCGTGTGAGGGATAGAGCAGGACTGCCCTCACTGGCCCCAGCTCCTTTGCTGCATCCTCATTTGCACAGAGTTTGACATCGCACAGGGAGCCTACCAAGGTAAAACAGGCTTGCCACTTTAGATCTTTCCCTTCCAACGTAGAGAGGGTGGTGGGGCCAAGCACGGAGAATGCGACAGTGGGGATAGGGCCAGCGAGTGCAGCCCCACTCTGCTCCTCATGTGATGCTAACCGCATGGGGGTGAATGCTTGCAGAGGCTTATCAGTCTTCCTGAACAGTGTTCACAAATGGCAGTTCGGGGCACAGACTTCTCAAACAAGTGTAGTGCTGTAGTCTCAGTCTTTCCAGGATAATAATAGCATGTGTTTAGAGCAGTGTTCTCCAACCCTGGTCCCCAGATGTTTTTGGCCTACATCTCCCAGCATGCCCCAGCCAGCTATAGCTGGACTGGGGCATGCTGGGAGATGTAGGCCAAAAACATCTGGGGACCCAAGGTTGGAGAACACTGGTTTAGAGCTTGCACAGTTTTTTTTCTTTTGACCTCAGCCTCAGAGTCTTTCTATCATTTTGACTATTCAAGTATTCAGACTAAAATAAGGCAACAGTGCATCTTAAATATTTTCTTTTTGTTTCAATGTTGCCCCCAAAATGCAGTCTTCTTTTATTGATTGCTCTTCTTAAAAATTGGAAGCTCACATGTACACAGCTTCTTTAATGTGCTCTTAAAAAAAAAAAATCAAAAAGGCTCTTCATTACCTGTTAAGAAAGTGTTCAGTGTCTTCTTTTGAAAAGAGCTACAGTTTAAATTAGGGTTGCAGAAATACCGTTACCTTTTTTGGTGAAAAACTCCTTGGAATATTTCCCCAACATAGCGTATTTTCGAGGGATTTTCCCCAGCAGTTCAATGATCAATGCTATGTGATCTGCATTCGAGAACATTTCAAGCAAAACAGAAACATACAACAGTTTAATCAATACATTGCATGCACACACTAACACTGGCCCGGTACAGACAGAAACAGATTAGTTCTTATTGAAAATATAGGAATGCTATGAAATGTGGTGTGGGGGTGGAGGCTATTCACTTCTGGGGTAATTTAGAAAAGCAATTCATTTCGCCAGGACAAACAAATTAAGAGGTGACTGCATTGTTTGTGAAAGTGAAACAAGTCATATTTCTTTTGCAAATAGGGATATGCATTTTAGTGGCACAGGCTACATCCAGCAACCGCCAGTCCACTTCTGTCTGCATCACGGCACCTTTCAAAAAGAAGAGGTACTACCTCTGCGATTGAAGAATTCCCGAGAATATTTTCCAGATAGAGCAAAGTGCCTTGGGATATTGCCTAGCAGCTCTATGATGTGAGCTATGTGGTCTATGAAGGAGAGAAAAAAGGACACAGGAATGGGAAGGGCAGGGAGAGGATGGGATAAAAGAAGAGGAAAGAAAATGGAATTAGTTAAAAAATCCAAAAAAGTTCCAAACACAACGTTTGCAGAAAACCCATGCAGAGGTTTCTAGGACCAGCAGAATTCTGGCATCATTAGTAGCACTTAGAAAGAAAACCAAATAACTGATGCCCATGTTATTACCACTGCAAAGGACATTACAAGCAAACAAGCATGGGAAATGGGCACAGATGGAAGCAGGAGTTAATTCTGGCTGGCTTGCTTTTCATTTAGTAATCAGCTGTCACAAGCAGAATGTTCAGTATTCTAAACATCTAGTTTGGTGTCAAGAGATGCATCCACGCTGTGTCAAGTTTTGTTTCTAAAATGCTGTTGTGCTTTCAGTGTTTCCACACACAGATGCAGATCTTACAGGAGAAGATTAATCCTTTCAAGGCTTAGGAAAGAGTGTGTCTGCAGAAGTGAGATTACCCAACTATTGATGGGACTTTAAACTACTGTAAAGAGGAAAAAATGTTATGTTTATATTCTGAAATGAGAACATTTTTGTCAGTAGTTGACTTGAAGTAATAAAACTATGCCTCTTCACAAAGAGGCACAGGGCAATATCTGGATATTAAAAAGATACATACCCTCATCTCTGGAATAGTCTTCACCAGAATGTGGTTCAAACAGATAATCACCAGTTGCAAGCTCAAATGCCTAGGATAAAGCAAGACATTTATGGGTAGATCAGGTGGGAGAAAGAATACCCTCAAAACTACACAGACCTTGCCACCCACAGAAGGAATGATTTTAAACAAGCCTATGCCTAGTTTTAAAATGCAAATGAAGATAACTAAATAAAGAGCATCTCCTGGAAGACACCATAGCTCAGTGGACAAGTGCATGTTTATTATTATTATTATTATTATCATTATCATCATCATCATCAGTAGTAGTAGTAGTAGTCGTAACATCTCTATACCATCTAATAACCGAAGCTCTCTGGGTAGTTTATAAAAGTTTAAACCTTAAAAATACAATATAAAACCTAATATAAAAACAATTTACATCCAAAACAATTAAAAGTAGGAGGATTGAGGTTCCACTGCTAGCCTGCAATCTAAAAAGCTGCCTTTCACACACCCAAGCATTTGAATATGCCCAGTGGGACTTACTTTTTTCTTTGAAAACCACACTATATCACAATCTCCTTTTGGAAGTCTCCTCAGAGGGTACTGTTTAGGAATGCACATGCTCTCTTGGGCTCACACAAACAAGTAACACAGGTTCTACCCTAAGGAGTTAAATTCAAGATCCACTCTAGAGCAGAACTGACAGTACTCGTCTAAGGTAACCAACAGTGTGGAATAGTGTAAGAAGATTTCTATATCCTCAGCAATACTGCACGGTAATATTGTGCAACCTGCCCCAAGTCTGCTTTGTTAGGTGTTATGCATGAAATGTTTGAGATGTTTTTTTCCTAATTCTGCTCTTTTGTCCCTCGTCTACCTCTTTTAAAATAGCAGAAATTAAGAGATTTTCATCATGGCTTACTAATTCTCCTGTGGAAATGCAAAGATTTTAAATGGTGAATACAAGTTTCACAAAAGGATTTATGGCATAGACCACTTTTTCCCAGGCAGAACATTTCTACACAGAAAATCAGTTATGCAAACAAATACTTTCACTTGTATTTAATTTGCAAAAAAAATAAAAATGTTCTTAGTCTGCACTGATGGATGCAGTTTACTGAATATAGTATTCTGAACTTGATATTTTGTCAAATTATGATGGGGAGGTAAGGAGGGAGTGGCAGGAGAAGTATGGGGTAAGTAACAGGGGGATAAGACTATCAATGGCTAGTAATCCTGATGGCTTATGCTGCCTCCAGTATCAGTTGCTGGGAAACACGACTGGGAGGGTGCTACTGTGCTCATGTCCTGCTTGTGGGTTTCCCACAGGCAGCTGGTTGGCCACTGTGTGAACAGAATGGTGGATAAGATGAAACCTTGGTCTGTTCCAGCATGGCTCTTCCTGTGTTCTTAGTTATACATAAGAACCAGTGTGGCGTAGTGGTGAGAGTGCTGGACTGGGACTCAGGAGATCAGGGTTCTAGTCCCCGCTCGGCCATGAAACTCACTGGGTGACTTTGGGTCAGTCACTGACTCTCAGCCTAACCTACCTCACAGGTAGGTTGTGAGGATAAAACAAAGGAGGAGGATTATGTAAGCCGCCTTGGGTTCCTTGCAGGAAAAAAGGCAGGCTATAAATATAATAAATTAAATTAAATAAATACATGGTATGGAGAAAGTGTCTAGAAGCCACAAGGCAGAGACATGTAATCACACACAACATATAAGACCTATCCACTCTCAGTACTGAAGCAATCTGTAGCAACTGTTTCTATTTTTGATCTTTGTAATACTGAGAGTTAAACTTCTTTAAAATATGAGAGTTACATTCTTAGCCAAATTCTGCACCAAATACTAAATTTCACATTGATACATGTACTGAAGAATATCAGATCTGCCTACACCCTTCATTATGACAAGCAATATGATACGCTTTTAATTGCCAGATGTGCTCTCAGCACACACTCTTCACTCACTCAGGATACAAAGCAAATAGCATCTACCAACTCTTCAGGTTCACTTCTGCTCCCTTCATTAGAATCTATACTACAGCCTTAGTGAGAGATTGGTAAGGTATATAACTCTCTTCTATCTGCCCAAAGAAACAAAATATTATCAAATATATTTTTTTCATCTTCTGAATTGTCAAGGCAGAATTCAATTGTTGAGGCTTACAAATGCCTCCCTAAGAGCTAGAAAAAGACAGGAAAAAAGCCCTACAACTCCCAGCATGCCCCAGCCAGCCATACATAGGATTGCGCCTTAAAAGAATTATAATTTTCCTTCTATGCTGGATTTAGAATTAGGAAGGAAAAATCAAGGACAAATATAAGCAAATGACAAGAGAGTGGACCAAGATTGAGGGAAGAACACAAAAACGCTTACTGAAATTGATTGAAAACAGCCAGAAACTGAGGCTGCAATCCAGTATATACACTTACCTGGGAACAAGTCCCACTGAACTCAATGGGGTTTACTACTGAGTACACATAGATAGGATTGTGCTAACTCTCTTAACTCTCTGGACTGGATACATTCTATTCACTTCTGGCTTCGTTGCTGCCTTTTGCTTAAGCCTAATTCTTCTGTTTCCCAAGTGATGTTGGATTCCTATGTGTCTTCTTAGAATAAAGCAGTGGGGCAAAAGGTTGCCTCAGTTGGGCTGTCTCCTTCTTATTTGTTATCCTTGTCTTGGGAGAAAGCCAAATTTCTAGTCAAGCAGAGACTAACCGACATCAATTTTCAAGAGCTCCACGCAGTGGCCCAGGGCCCATGTTCTCCTTTGTTGCTGGGTTTGTCGGGCCTTTATCCTATAAATGGGATACTTTATTTAGAGTGGTTAGCTATCCCTAAATACAGGAGAGCATTCTCCTTGGCTCGATTTAATGTTCTACCCTCCAAACTTTTGGATGGCAGATACAGTAAAATTGCAGTGAAAAACAGATGCTGCCCCTGCAACAATGAGGAGGTGGAGTCTGTTGTGCATGTTCTTTTTAACTGCAGTTTCTATCGAGGGGCTAGAAAAATTCTAATACACCCAATCATGCAAACTTTTCCTGGACAATCTTTAGAGTCTCTTTTGACCATTCTGCTTGATGGCTCAAATAGTTTACCATAATCACTAAGGAGGTTGCAAAATCTTGAATGTTGCTATTCTGATTAGACCTTCTATGCTTGCCTGATTCTGTTCTTATTCTGTATGTTCTTATTTTGAGTGTACAATTGAGAGCTGGTATATTTTGTTTGTATTGTATATATATTTTGGTGTGGTCGGTAGACCATAAATAAATATTAGCTAACTAACTAGGCCATTATCCTACAAGAATTAATACAGAATATTTTCAAGGCAGAAATTAATTGATCCAGCCATTGTTCACTTTCAGCTTCCGACATCTGGACAAGATAGAACTGATTACCTTTACCTTGTTGAACAAACCTGATAAAGTGACCCTTCACACCAATCCCCTGGCAAGCAGGAGTTCCACAAGTCAATGTATGCACTGCATGGAAAAGTGTATCCTTAAGTCAGCTGCATCCTAATTTCACCAAACATGCATAAGCAATTCTATGGTTCACTCCCAGATCTACCACACCTCCATATACCTTCTTTAAACTTCTTGCTAAAATTAATGAGTCCAGTTCCTTTTGTCCAAAAATATGGAGTATCTTTGAGTTAATATACCATACTTGATAGCCAATGGGCTGTAGTAGATGGAGTCCTTGACTGGGAAGACTTGGGTTCAAGGCTATCCCACTCCAGGTACAAATCAGATATGAAATTAACTACGTAACACTGAGCAATCACAATCTCTCAGTTTAACCCAACTCACAGGGTGGTTATGAAGGTAAAATGGGAAGCACCTTGGTGGAAAGGTGGCATTAAAAAGTAGGGAGAAATAAACAATAATGCTAATAACAATCCAACCAATGAACTCACCAGAAAAGAACAGTCATACTTCCCTTTAAATTATGAAAAGCTCTCCCCAACCCCACACACAGATTGCCTGTGTGGGTTAAAAAAAAACCACAACACGAAACAAAAAGTCACCAGAATCTAGAAAACAGTTTGCCTAGTAAAGCTACATCTGGGAATGCTGGGAATTGTAAGACTTGTAAGACTTTGTTTCCGTCTAAACATGCATAGGATTGCACATTTAACTGGCATAGAGACCCTGCAGGAATCAACCAGAAATTGTAACGTTGTGAAAGTCATGAGATTTAACTGTCATAATCCACTTGCCTTTTTAAAGAACTAAGGTTCCGAGAGTTCCTAAGGAAGAAAGATGCTGACACAGTTAAATCAGAATGAGAGGAAATAAATTTTCCTTATGTGTGAATATTACAGAAAATTCTTTCAAAATAATGGTAAGGTGGTATGCAACTCCTGTGACAATAAGCAAAATCAATAAGAATTACAACCCTCGATGCTGTCAATGTTCTAAAAGTCAAGATGATTTCTATCCCATGTGGTGGATTTGCCTAGTAGTGAAAATATTTTGGAAAAAGATTAAAATTGTAATTGAAAAAAATGCTACACTGTATTATAAAACTGGATCCATTAGGTACTCTTCTTTCTGACTTATACTAAAGACTCTACAGTCATGCCTTGGATTGAGAGCATAATTCGTTCCCGAAACGTGCTTGTAATCCAAAACACTCTTATATCAAAACGAAATCCCCCCAAAAAAATTTGTACAGAGATTTTTAATTTAAGCCGTACTACAGTACTTGTATTGCAAGATGTCGCTTGTATATTAAGTCAAAAAAAATTAAATAAATATTTAAAAATTTGCTTGTCTTGCAAAACGCTCTCAGACCAAGTTACTTGCAATCCAAGGTATTACTGTATATGTAAAGAGCATTATGAATTGACTGGTTACATGGTAATAGCTATTTGGTATGCACAATATTTGCCTAAAATGTCAGATTTAAAAGAATGGATAGCAAAGTTATGGAGGTTGATAGCAATGGCCACACTTACTTCATTTATAAGGACAAAAGAAAATAGGCAAAATTATGATAATTTTAGACTCAATGGGTTATTGTTCATTGAATTCTTGCAGAACCAATCTGATAATGCCTGGTGTACATCTATGTTTTGAGATGATCTGATTGAATGAACAGTTACACTTCTGTTCTTATATTTATTTTCAGTACAATCTGTAGATATCCCTGTGTTGTGAAAACTGTATAATTTAAAATAAAATGGTGAGGAGAGGGGGAGAAACAGTTTAAGAGAAGATGATTGTAGTAATATATATAAACCATTTTCACTAGCTAGAAAAAGCTGTTCCTTTAGTTCATTGTATTAACATGCGAAACCTCCAAAAGTTGTCAAGTCAGTTGTCTAACTCCCTTTCAAATGCAAATTCTTGTGCAGATTAAGAATTTGCAAACTATCTCCTGGCACTTCCGGCTCCCAGACACCTGCGTAATGACAACATCATGAACACAGACATATGTGTTCTCTTCTGTTATTCTCAAGGAATGGCTATGCACAGGATCTGTGACAAAGTAGTAAGAGACATTTACTATTCAACTGCATCCTCCCTTTGCCATTCCACAAAATATCCTTCCCAGTGGCAGAATGGAATGGAACTACATGTTTTAATATCTTCTCTAACTTTGCCTGTCTTGTTTTTTGTTTGTAATACTCCTTTTAAAAAGTTAGAATTTACACATGTGGTGGTATGATTTTTCTTAAGTTATCATTCAATTATCTGAATAATTATTTATGTACCAAAACAGATCTATAAATAAAAATATACTAACAAAAATTGCCTTGTGGCTATCTGCCCTCCCAACGGCTAAATGAATGCATAATGCAACAATAAGAGTTTGATGGTAGAGCCGTGATCATTACAATCACTTGCACTGGCTCCAATCCAAAGAGCTTGAATAAAGGGAAGCAATGGAATCACAGTTCTCATTCTCATTCCCAGCAGTGGCACTGGCCAAACTATTGGCAGCTGAAGCGGATTCCTGTACATCATGGATTTCCAGCTGGTGTAATGACATACCGTGCAGTGCTTGCTCAGTCCTTTTCCCAATGGAATGCTTCTTTCTCCCTCTCTCTAATGAGCAAAACATAGCTTGATAAAATAATAGGGACCTAGTCAATGACAGTGTCGTTTCTGACACATTCAGCCACAATTCTGCTTTACTGTCGCAGCAACTGAAATGATATTCCTCCTCTCAGGATGGGGAGAGACTGAGGGCCTCTGCTTTGGCTCTCACAGAAGGCTCTCACTATACATACAGTTCATACTTATGCCATGGTAACAGCAGGAGAGTCTCAAGTCCATTTGCATACTGTAGCAAACCTATGTTATGTACGTCCTATGTATGTAGGTCTTTTATCATGAAAGCGCAGCCAGTTCAGTTAAACTTTGTTACTTCTTAAAAGAGCAGACTAATTAATGCCTGCTGTGTATCTTCCACCAATATATTCCACCATTTTTGTTATGCATTTTGAACGGCATCACAATGGTTAACAAGACATCTGACATGTTGCATGGATCACGTGCCTCTGAAAGTCTTTAAAGAAAGATGGACTTCTATATCACAGAGCAGGCAACACCATGGTATTGCTGTAAATAGAACGGTTTGAGTCTGCCAAGTAATATTGTTTACTCTTTGGTTACTGCGAAGGAGCCTGTCTCCTAAGCAGCCTTCATGGTGAAACATCTTCTTCATGGTTATGGAGGGAATTTATGAGAGAGGGAGGACACAGACAATCCCACGGCTTGATCCCACTCTCTAAGCCAAGGTCAGACATTATGATTACACCTCTCCTAGCTCCTGATACACAACACACATTTTTGTTATGCATTTTTGTTATCCATATAGCAGGATGCCCCTTTTTTGTTCTAAATGCACATCTATATAGATTCCCAGATGACATCAGTATACTCAGCACAAATTTAACAGTGCTTGTGGTAAAAAAAAAAACAACAACTTGTGTTGGCCTAACAGAATTGGAAGATCTTAGGTCTATTCCTAGATATGTCCTTCCCAACTTACCACTGTTGTGCTTATTTGCTTACTAGACGATAGATTTGGAGAACCTAGATATAGTAGTAAATCCACTTATTACATGTATAGTACCAAATCATTTTACCTGTAATCCTACATGTTACTGGGAAATCACTGGGATGCATAGAATCCCAGCTGCAGTATGACTGCAGCTGACAAACCATTCTGACCAAAATCAACTGTAGTGTCATTTATATATTTATTTTTCATAAATATAAATGTACATATAACATACATCCTGTATTTAATCAAAAGGCAAAAAAAGGCACACATGCTCCACAGAACTATGAGTTGTATTTCTCATACTGCAACTCTGTATGCTATTGCATAATAAGCAAATATTGTTATTTACATTGCATCATTTGTGTACATGACGCCTTACAGGGTAACATAAGGTGAAATGAAAGAGGAGTTTCAAATGCAATTTGAGCTGTGCGCAGGAGGGATCTGCTGTTCAAAGAAAAACTTAAAATATCTCAGTAGGTACACAAAAAGTAACTCTTTACTCAATGATTCTAGCCAATGCCTCAGAACTTCAGAAATCTACAATACACAACGATAATCACTTGAGCAATTACCATTACAACTTTTTCCATTTATGAACTAATTTGGCCAGAAATCCAATTAATCTATTTCTGATTCAGCAGCAAAACAATGTTACAGTGTAGTCTTTTGCTTACCATGCATGCTGTACTCCAGATATCAGCAGGTGTACTGTAACCTGCTCCTATTAAAACCTCTATCGATCTATACTGACGTGTCTGGATATCTTCTGTAAAATGTTTATGCTAAAAAGGGAAAAGACAGTAGTGATAAGAAAGCACCAGGATTTAGGTGACAGGCCAAAGGACAAACTCTTAGACATTTAAAATTAGTTACACTTACCACCCAGCAAGCATTTCCCAGGTCAGCAATTTTAACTCTAATTTTATCTGCATTCCTTGGATCCAGTGGATTCACCAGCAAGTCAGCAGCACGAGTTTTTGCTATTGTAAGCAAAGAAGCAGCATTGTTAATATCCATGGGATGTAATGCAGCATTCAACTTAAAATCTGATTGCACAGGGCCTCTTCAGGTATAGCTGAAGTGGCATTTTAATTGGAGAACAGGTATGCAGCTCTACCCAATTTGTCATCAATATCTTCTATTAATTTCTAAATAAAATAAAATAAAATACACAAATTGTGACACCAGTGCAAAGAAAATTTAAAAATGTATACCCCATACTTACACAGATCAATAACCTAACATGCTTAATGTTATAATATTAGGTACAACTTTGAAAACAGCCTATGTAATTAGGCAGACAAAACTTGTCAATTAATATCTGAGTCAATATTTTACACTTCTTCCCCACCCCTACAAAGTAAACCACACACAGCATACTAACCAAACTTTATTAAGTTAAAATCAAATAAGTGTTAGTCACAAATACAACACACTTGCAGAGACCATCATCCTATAACATGTGCAGCCCACAGAGGTTGAACTGTCTTAACTGCCAGTGACATCCTGTACAAGATGAGGCATGTCCATTTTGATCTGCCTCCTATCCGTTGCAAACCATTATTGCAAAGACAAAAATGAAGCCCCTCATATTTCATTTCTCTGAACCATTCATGCACCTCAAGCAAAACAACAAAAACAGGTTTGGCAGCCAACACCTAAATTTGGAAATCACAAAGCCTTTGTTTCTGCAAAGAAACAGAGAGTGTTTGTGGCAAATTATCTCCTACTTATTCTTTCCTTGCTTCCTTCAAATCACAAATGTACTCCTAATGGCACTTGCCCCTTTCTTCCTCCCATGAGAAAAGGAACCAAGAAATCCATACCACTCTATATTCGTATTTAAGTAATCTTACTCTGAGAAGGCATTAAATTGGCACCACTCCCTCCCCTGTACCTCATTCTTCTCCCCAGTCCCAGCCAGCTGCACACTAGGCATTTTTTATAAAATATCAATCAATCCAATCCTTCTCCCTCCCTTTCTTCCTAGTCTTAGCAAACTCTTCACTCCCTTGCCTTCTTTCTCCCATCCTCAGAATGTTTTTCACCATCTCCTATTCTCCCATTTTCTCCACTTTAAAACAAATGCAGTTTAGGAATTCTTTGTACACTGTACCAGCTTTACTAATCTTGTGTGTTAACCCTGCCCCTTTCGTAAACGGTACCCTAAAAATGATGTGCCATGGTTTATGCCTCATTTAGTAGAAATCAATTTTTTGGGGGGTACATTTTGGTAAACATAATCCTTAATTTTGATTTTGTACACACCTCCGAAAACAAACCACAATGGAGAAAACACAAAATAAATTACAATACAACTTCTTAGCAAAATACTAGGAATGTCGTCCTGAACTAGTGCAACAGATTCCATGGTGCCTGAAATACTTTAAAGCATAACTTATGAGAGTCATCTGGTTCTTACCCTCATCCCATCACTCTGCACCCAATTGTGTACCATTCCACACCATTATTCTATGTTTTGTTGTGGTGGTGGCTGCCGGTATACCAGTGCCAAATCACACAACTGTGCTAGTAAATTGGGCCGTAATGTTAATGTAAAGCTACCGGTACTATACAAGAAACTGGTAAGTCAAACATCTTTTGAAATAAAGTGAAAAATACAGTAACTGAAGTATATTTTGGAATCTTATACCACTAAAAAAGATTGAGCACAAAGTGAAACTGTTGATTCTTTAGCCTAAACATTTCAAATGTGCCAGGCTGATGGCAACCAAAGTTAAGAAAAACAATGGCCAATGCCCTAATCCAAGATCAGTGAACTACATTGGGAATGTGCTAGGTTTTAACTGCAAAGCACCTCAAAGGTCAAACATTTCTGAAGTCATCACTGAATAATCCCCTTTCTCAATATACTGAATTACCTTTTGTGCCAATTTCTTACGATTAAGCAAGAAGAGGTTCATCAGAAATCTCGAGAATTATGCAATTCTCAGAAGTGTTCTCTGATTATTTTAATTCTCATTATCCTCCAATTCATCGGGTAGACAATATCTATTTTTGGAATTTGTTTACTCATTGATCGTTATGTTCACTGACTGCTAAACCTGACTCCATTCCACACCCACACTTGTAATCATTATTCACAAATCTTCAACTATTCTCTAGACTCCCACATGCAGTTTCTAAGTAAAGCTTGTTAGAGAAAATCCTAACAAACACTATAAACTCACCAATTCACAACAAAAAAATATTCCTAAAGCAGAACTGTACTGATCCTGCCTTGCTGCCAGCCCTGAACCTGAGTGCATTTACTACTATATAGTGGGGTGGGAAATTTTCTGGACAGTAGAAAAGGTAGGAGCTGCCCTTTCCTTTCTCCTGAAACTTCCTACAGGAGGGGAGATTTGTTTTGGTTTTAATCGCATGGGGCACATCCCCCCGCAAAAAAACCCTTTATCCTCACCTCCAGATTATTTACTATAAATTGTTATTAGAGGCTTCAGCAGGAAAATTCCCTTTCCCCATGTCCCCCTCAACAGACATCCTCAACAAATGCCCTGCAAATGACAATGCCAACACAATCCCTTATCCCCATATTGCAAGTTGTGGGGAGGGGCAATGGCTGAAAGAGTGGCTTAGGACAGTGCATACCACTGTGAAGATGGGACTTGTAGTAGCTGAGACTTTAGAAGAAACCCTGTTAGACGTCCCTTCCTCCCCCCCCATTGCTGTTTAGCTAACGGATTTTTACTGTAGTCTTTGGAATGTACTGGGAGGCTGTTTGGGAGCACCTGGGAGATAAGGGTGAGCTGCAGAGCTGGGAAGCAAGGTCAGGCGTTAATTGGGATGAAGTCATGAGAAAGTGTCTACAGCTGAGAAAGGGCGGGGGCCCCTCCTTCGACAGTTAGGGAGACAGGATTGGTGAACGCTGGGCGGGAAACTGGACCCTGGTGACAATAAAGGAGCTAGGGGGAAAGGTTTCAGTGTTCTTCCTTTGGGGCGTGGATGCTGGGAAGTTCCATCTGGGCAGGTATGCCACTCTGACAGGGTAGCTAGGAAAAGCTAGGCCTGGTTTGACTTACTTTGTTCCTGCAGACTCTTGGGGTTTGTTTTTATGTTCTTTTAGAGTCCCTTTTTATTCCCATTCCCTTTTCCTCACAACAACTACCTCACCCCCTTTTCCCCTTTACCTTCTTTTAGCCCTTTCTTATAAGGGATTATTTTACTTATATTGGACACTTGGAGACCCTACACTGACTAATTTGTTATTTTTACTTTTAATAAAGTCTCCAACTTAATCTTGGTGTGTGTTCCTTTTTGAAAGGTTGGGGCTGCTACACCAGTTTGGTGTATGGGACCTTGGGAGGTGTGTGCCAGTCCAGGGAACTTTGGGACTGTGGCCTGCCCTGCAGGGTTGGCGTAAGATCAGCCTCCTTCACAACCACCACAGTGCCTTCCACTGTTAATACTGGAGGTTAGAGATGGGGCTGAGACTGGTTTGGATTTCAAGCCAAATATCCCCTACATAAGACACCCCTCAGGTTACAACAAAGGTCAGTCTACTCAAATTGCCCCCTGCCCCCGAGACTCTCCTGACCCAAAGCCCCTTCATGCAGAACCTTGTCCTCTACTGATTTGCAAACAGCCACACTGCATTTTAAACACTAAAAGAAAAATCACAATTATCACATAAAGTAAAACCCAAGTTACAATGATTATTGGATTCCTCTCTTTATTGTTGTCTTTTGTTTCTGAGCTCAATCAGAGCTACACTAAATGCCGGATTTCTCCATTGTTCTCCATGGGCAGAATTGTAGATCTAAAGGAAACATGAAGTTCCATCTCCAGAAAACAGGGCGAGTGACTTACTCTAGATTTCTTAACTTTATAGGCTCAACTGCCATCAAGATTCCATAAGTTCTGGAAGCAAACAGGTCTCCTTGTTGGGACACTTTTGCAGTTTTCAAAAAAAATAATTAATTGACAATATGATTTACATGTATTTACAAATCTGAAGTTGTATTGTGAATATACTTGATTACATACTCTCCATTGGCATTTTATAGATTTGAGGCAATAGTGGTTTATAAGTTTTAGGTTTATAATTCTTAAAATGGGTTGACTACCAAGAGAACTGCACAGCTGCTGAAAACTATGTCAGTGTTTCTCTGCCATCTTGTATATCACCAAGCACTCTCATTCTTCTTTTTAGAGATGCTGAATATGACAATGGTGGTGCAGCAATATGAGCTGTGCTACCAGAGCAGTTCCAATCCCACGAATAGGCTCAGCTTTACAAGAACATGAAGACATGGAGTGACAAAGGTTGTCATTAGGGCTGTCTATAGCTTGCTTTTCCAAAATTAATGCTGCAAATACAGAATGCTGGAGGCCACCTTGTCATAGACCTGAACCATCCAATCAAAGAAAGCTTGGAGGAATATAAACTGAGTCCAGAGGCATTAAACGTCGCGATAAACTGCTGCAGCCTTCTCCATTTCAGCTACCCATGTTCTAGATCTTCTGATCATTTTCTTCCATTGTTTGACCAACAGGTCACTCAGTTCCCAACATTTCTTCTCAGGTTGCTAGTGAAATTCTTTTATTCCATGGTCCAAGGATTCTATCCAATTCCTGGCTATCCCACTGCAGCTCCCATGCCAGTTTTGATTCCTCTTTCTTTCATACAGCCAATATCCTTTTAACAATCTATTGTGCAAATGCAGAAGGAAAAAGGAAACATTATGTATTAGATGCAATTACAATAATTATGGAGACATCTATAAATCACTCTCGTCCCCTCACCATCCGTTTCCAGCCGAATTGTTTTTGAACAAAGCACAGAACATTCAAGGGTGCTCTGCATGACTAACAATGGTCACAGGTAAATTTCACCTTATCTCTAACTGTAGCAAATGGTTCTATTTTCTGTTATTCAAAGTTATATTCATTATGCTTATCAAAACTGGGAGGGGGGATATATGTTATGGCTCCCCAAGCAATAATTATTATAGCAATATCTTTCATTCCCAATGAAATTCCCTTCCCAGCCAAACACGCTAGCATCCAAGAAGCTTAATACTAACAAACAGCAACTGAAATATTTTGAAAAACAAGATCTTACCTGGATTCCCTCCTGGAGTGCAAATTAGCAGCAGTGGATGGGATTAAGTTGACTTGAGTACCTGGGACTATGTTGTTCATTTATCTGTGTCGGGGTCAATTACAAGGACATTAGTAGACAAGAGTACATCTTTGTCTTGAGTAGTAGATAAATGTAGGTGCTCATCAGAAGAGTTTCAGGCAAAATGGATGCCTTTTTAAATTACTGGAACAATTGTAAAGCTGTTTCTTACAATAGTTTTGCTATTTTGTATTCTTTTGTTATTGTGCAGTTGTAGGTGGGAATTAAATATTAAAAACTGGGAATATTATCCATCCAAAAATCAGACATCAAGGTGCAGCTAAGGCTACTCTTTGCCAGAAAGTGTATAACTGTCAAGCACCAAGGCTGCAAATTAAGTACATAGGCTCCCATTTGTCCAGAACGCTTTTCAAGCTTTGGAACTGGAGTCATGGCTCTGGATTCTCTGTAGGAGTGGAGGAACACAACATTTTATTTCCTCCATCGAAAAAAACAACCAAACCATCACTTACACTCAGAGTACCATAGAAATGAAAAAGACAGCCTTTTGTGAATTCCTGGAGTGTCTGTTGTGCTGCACAGCATGGTATTTTATTCAACGATTCTTAGCCTTCTGTTGGCATTGTTTGGTAATCTGGCAAACATCCTGCTTCTCGGTGTATTAGACATTTTTGAGGTATGCCTCGTTTTTGAAATCATGGTTCATAGCTAACCATATGTCTCCAAATGTTATTAAGGGATCTAATGTCCACATCTGACCACTTCTGTTGCTCAGCAAGGCTCACTCTACGCAAATTCCAAAAATAAATACTGTTTGCTTCACGTGGCTCCAATATCTACACATAGGTGGAACTTCCACAAGACATCAGAATGGAAATAGAAAACTTGGAGAAATGGACACAAACCCTTCTTAAAATGCATATCTCTATGTTTAAAATGGCTATGAACCAGAATGGCAAATCAGATACTGCTTCAGTCATATAAGAGGTGAAACACAGTATTGCAGACTGTTTTTTTTACAGAAACAGACAATGCACAACTGGTATGAAATAACTTGCACTACACACACACACATACACACACAGACTATATCACGGGAGATAGTATCACTTATTGTCTGACATGCCCTCACATCCTAGGCTGGGATCCAAACAGCTATTTAAGGCATGTCCAAGAGCTTGGAAAACCCCAGTAAGATTTATTATTTGTTCTCCTTTTAACAGCAGACCCCCATGTCATATCACTAACTGCTTCTGAATGCCCACCCGATTTTTGCCATATGACCTGGAGGGTTGCTGTTCAAAAAACACAAGCTGAAAGGCACTTCTGGAGCACATGATTAATCATATAGTTCTTTGGACTCCAGCTCAAACAAAGCAATGCTGTGCTCTTAAGAGAACAACCCATTTCTAAAAATGGCAAAGAACAGTTATGTAATGTGAAGTTTAACAATACATCCAACACACACACACACAAATATTTACAATGCCACTATGTTTTCTATCCTGCCTCTCATTTTACAATGAAGACATATCTTCAAAGTTTAGCATTATGTATGTATATTAAAAATTCCAAGCAGACAGTACACTGAAAAAATATTTACAAAGTTTAACCTCACCCATCAGCTCCTAAACAGAACTTGATCAACAAAACATTAAAAGAAAAATGCTTACTTTTTGGCAAGTCTCCAGTACTGGATGCTGAAACTGTCCTGCTCCTATCATGGGATGGAGTACTTCCCTCTCTTTCAGTTACTGTCGATTCTTCAGAAACAGCTGAACCACAAGCTACAGAATCTAAAGCTCCAGAGAATACAGAAGCTGAAAATTCAGAAAACGGTGACTCAGGAATTTTATGACGTCCATTTGGCAATTCACCATTAAATTGTTCATAGGAGCTACTATAACTGTAATCATTTTTTGCATTTGGCTCATCATATTGCTCAGTATTTGGGCATTCCTCCTCTTCTTCCTCTTCATCTTCAATCTGTTCTTCCAGTAAGAAAGAAGGACCATTTATAATGTGGCCATTTGTTTTGGGAGATTCTATCCAAGTGGGATCTGTAGACTCTGAGTTGACAAGTTCCTGTTCAAAATCATCATCTTTTTCTGTGTTTTCTTTTTCTGTGTCTTCCTTTTCATCCTGATCTTCCGTTTCACCTTAGGACACACACACACACACACACACACACACACACACACGTTAATTCACTCAGTGAATTATGATTTATGACCTTAAAAACATTTGTGGTAAGAATCATGAAACGTTATTGGTATATTCAAAGTTTCAGTTCCCTTTATGATTAACAATACTATTTCACCTTGGTTAGCAAGGTGCAGTAAAGGAGTGTACATAAGTTATCTTCCAGGGCTTGCTTGCTTGCTTTCTCTCTTTCTTTCTTTCTTTCTTTCAGTATTGCTATTCGCTTATGCAATACTTTTTTATATATCAGTGGCTGCTTCCTTCTGCAGTTGCCCCTTGTAACAAAGACTGGAGGTCTCTGCAGCAACTGCATTTCATTTAGGCTCCACTCTGCATAAAACACTGTAACTTAAGCAGGTGGTACACCATGAAAGTGATGGCACTTAAGTTTTGCACATGGTTTTGTTCCAAGAAAATGTTCACTGGCCCGCATCTTATCCAAGCATCTCCTCCTGCAACTACATTCCCCTCAGCCAAAAAATTCTATTTTTACAAAGATTCAAATATTAGATTACTAAGTATGGGAAAATGTGGTGGCCAGATTGATAGCAGGGACCAGACAGTCTGAGCATATAATACTGATTCTGGCCCACTTGCACTGTAGGTTTCCAAGCCCAATTCAAGGTGCTGGTTTTGACCTATATGAAGCCTTACACAGCTCAGGATTATAATATCTGATGGAGCACATGTCCCGGTATAAAACTACCCATACACTACAATCAGAATCTGAGGCCCTCCTTTGACTGCCTCCTCTGAGGGAGGTTTGGAGGTTGGCAACAAGGGAGAGGGCCTTATTGGTGGTACCCCCCCCCCCGATTGTGGAATGCTCCCCCCAGTGAGGTTTGCTTGGCGCCAACATTGTCATCTTTTCAGCACCAGGTTAAGACTATCCTCTACTCCCAGGAATTTGGCATGAATTTTGACAGGCATAATTTATTCTGAAAGTAGAATCACACAAGGAGATGCAGAATGTACCTTTAGAAAGCTTGAAAGGCTAGAGCTCCAGTTCTGTATGCAATTTATTATGACAGGATAGCTGATCAAATATGCCATCCAAATAAACTCCAAAAAGGAGTCATGACTGGCTTGTGTATAACCTAAGAGCTTATGCTAGAATATGACAAATAACCATATCAAAGTAACAGCCACCACAACAAAGTGCGGACAGCAATGGCAAGAGTTACAGTTAATTAAGGTACTCACATACATTGTTGTTATTCACAATTTATTTTAAAAAACAACAACTATACCATCAACTTTCCCAAAGATTTGAAGAAACTAAAATGGCTTTACTAGAGACTACGTGCAAGAACTGTGCAAAGCAGGGGAAAAAATAGCAGAGAAAAGGGAGATGAGCAACTTGTCAGGCAAAAAAAAAAAAAAAAAGGCAAAACTTTGGATAGCCTTCCAGATAATTCTGAAGATGAATAAAGGTCACACAGAGGAGGACATCAATGTGACGTCAGTGAGGATGACAGAACATTATCCCAAAATGTGCACAGTGTTACATCTTCACTCGACCTCCACTTGAGGCTGGGACATACAGGGCTTGCATTAGCCCAGTAGAATTTTTACGTAAACAGCCGGCTCCCATGCTCCTTGCACTTTTCCATTTCAAAAGCAATTTGCTACATGGCATAAAGGGGCTGCTTTTTAAGAAAATAAATTTAAAGCCTTTTGCAATTCACGGAACCAGTTTAATGGGGAGGGGGGGGTACTCTGCCCAATGCCTTAGAACAGAAACCTAGAATACACAAAGTACCCATACAGTAATACCTTGGATTGCAAGCATAATTCGTTCCAGAACCATGCTTATACCGGTAATCCAAAACACTCTTATATCAAAGCGAGTCTCAGGCGTGCGTGAGCGGGGCCAATTTCGGCCCTCTACGCCCGCTCGAGGCGAGCGGTTACATCCCTACAGTGTCTTGCAAGACCTTGCTCATTTATCAAGTCAAAAAAAATTTAAAAAATTTGCTTGTCTTGCAAAACGCTCTCAGACCAAGTTACTTGCAATCCAAGGTATTACTGTAGTATTCTTGCAATAGCTTCTCTGGACATAATATATCTTTTATATTAAAATAAAGCAACCAACACTTACCATCCTCATTCCCAGGTTCTTCATCTGCTACCTCTTCTAACTCTACAGTTTTTAGTTTGACTTCCGGATGGTAGTCATCCTCTTGTTCATTGGATGGTACAGTAGAGGTTACATTTTCTTCTATTTTTTTTCTTTCAGCTTCTCGTTCTAATTCCTCAATTTCCTGCAAACGCTTTTCTAGTAGTTCAGCCTGCCTCTTTTGCTTTTTTTTCAGTTTCTTCTTTTTGTTTTTAGATATCTTTCCAATCTAAAAACATTGACAGAGCTAATTAGCATTTATGCTCCTTACAACCATCTAATGTGGAGGTTTGGTTATTGTGTAAAAGTCTAACATCTGTGAACTGAGAATATGAATACATGGTATTGAAGAATGGACTTTCCATAAAAATTTAAACTCAACACACAACTCAGAGGATGAAATAGCCTCAAGCCACAGTTAATTTGCTGCTAAAAGATAATGAGAGAGAACCCATTATTTCTCACTATATAAAATCATTGCAACCACAGTAAACCTAACTTTCAGGCTACAAATGGGTCATCATTACCTGTGTGAGAAAGCTTTTCTAATATACTGAATGACTCATCTGACTTCGAGCATTCCAGTTCAATAAATGCCCTAGTTGCTAGCAACTGCCAAGACAGTCAAAATCTATTTTTTCCTCAAATCATTGTAGAGCTACAGCCCCATAAAATTACGCTTCAACAGAAAAAAGGGCAGAGCAACCCAAAATGGGGCCAGGGTGGAGTAGATGAGCAGATCCACTGCTGCATTCCAAGCTTTGAGGATCACACCAGCCAGGATGGAAGGGGGAGGAGGATTTTTTGTATTTTTCACTATACCAGTTCCTGGCTGGCATAACTAACAGATCAGAAAAGAGTAATTTGAGATCCAGCGGATCCAAAGCTGGCTCCTTGCCATCCACAGAGTGCTCCATTGCAGAGCTAATTGCTGGTGGAAGAACAGGCCCTCCACCAGCAGCACTTTTCCCTGCTGCTAGAGGCCAGGAGAGATGCACCAGTGCCCCATCCTAACCCACACAAGCCATCAATATCAGAGCACGGGGACGGGACATATTGCAGTATAATTCCACTTACCTTTTTTGTTAAGGGTGAACAAAACAATTTAAGCAACACATCATAGGAGGCTTTATATCAGCAGGGGGAAAAGGTAGTGTTTACTTTTCTCTTTTTTTAATGTTGTTTACTGTTGGGTTTATATTTGTTACACCTTGACTATCCTATAATATATACATTGCGTTAATTTTTTATTTAGATATTTAGATTGTTCTTTCTAAAATACTAGCAATTTTTAGCAATCTTGCTAGAATTTATCCAAGTTATAATAGGATAACTATGGCTGCAAACCTGTACACAGGCTGCTGAAATGTCATTGAGGTCAATTACTACAATTAAAAACTGCATACAATGCAATTCTATACATGTTACTCAGAAGTCAGTCCCATAACACTTAGGTAAGTGGATAAAGGATTGCAGCCATAGTCTCACAGAGTAGTAAGTGCTAACCCTGTGGGATTTTGTTTACTTTCCCCCCCTTTAGCAGCTGACCCACATGCCATATCACAAACTGCTTTTGAAACCCTCCTCTGCTTCAAAAGCCATTTATCATGAAGCATGGGCGTATGGGGTTTGAAAAAAATAAGTTTCACAGGTGCTCTGGATCCTGGTGAATGGAATTTAACAGCTTAATTGGACAGGAATGCAATCTATATAGTAGTTGCTGGCAAGAAATAAGTAGCTACTGGATGTTAAACAAACAAAATGCATACAATTATTCTTCAGACCTCTATGGAATTCAGCACACACTAAAACTTGGGACTTGAAGTCGATAAAAATAAAACATAGCTGTTCCTTGACCTCTGCCTATATAAGCAGGGCCCCCATAATTTTACTCACCTTCCTTTATTTTCATTATCCTCTGGAAAGTATGAGAGGAGCCTCAGCCACTCACTGACCTGGTTCGCACATAATACTCATCCATGGTTTATTTAACCCATAGTTAGTTGCCCTTCCCAGGGATGTCTGGCAGACAATCAAACAAACTGTGCTTTGATTTCTCAATCCCTGGGTTGTTTGTTTCCCTCCTCCTTTGCCCACTCCCACCCTGTATACCAAATGCCTTTGTGGCATGGTAATCTTGGGATGTAGAGCAGCTGGCTTTGTTTTTTAACCACTCTTGCCTGCCGCCTCTGTAGCCTGATGAAACAACCCACGAACAACTCACGATTCTGGGTTCACACATTGTGACTACTCATGGCTTAAACAACCCAGAGTTCACAACCCAACAACAAACCATGGGTTCTCTTTCTGTGTTGTTCATGGTTAACAAACTATGGCTTGTTAGAGTACCCGGGTTCGCACATCGCAATAACCCAGAATTCAACCACCCATGGGTTAAATAAACTAAACCCATGGATTAATGTTATGTGCGAGCCACTCTCCAGCTTCCAAATGTGGCACAACTACAAGGAAGACCCTGCCTCCCATCCATCTACAAGCTGGAGAGGAAGGCTGGGGGTGTCTTTCTGGTGCTAGGGTACTCGGGGTGCCTCAGCAGCCCAGCACCAAAACAAGCTGCAGGCTTGCCCTCTAGTTGCAGAGAGGAAGCAACTAAATAGTCCAGCCATAAAAAAATCCCCTGTTCCTAACCCTAGTCCCAAACTCAGGAATATATCTATACTTGCATGGTACAAGTTGTATTTAATAGTTCTACTATATAAATGTTATAAAATCTTATGGAAAAATATAACACATTATGAATTTTAGGCAAAAATTCCATTTACACACAAAATATGTAATCAGATAAAGATCATGTATGAAATTTAAAATGCTAGCAATTTAACATTCAAACATCGAAACAAAACAATCACACTCCCAATAAGGACATAAGAGTACTTACAGGCTTTTGCTGTGGGGCAGTACTCACTAAAAACAAACAAACAAACAACCAAAAACAAACAGAGTCAAATTCGTTAAGTGGTAAGTGTACATTCTATAAAATAGCCAGAAATATAGAAATAAAACACCACCAATCTGTTAATGAAGAGGCTGAAGGCCAATCCTTCTTTTAAGTCATTTTATCCAACCCAAAACAGTTTTTAAAAGTGTAGGGAGGAAGAGAATGTGGCACCTACACAATTTATTACAGGTAGGAAAGACTGTTTAGGATTCTGACCCTAGTATTTTGTTGCTGCTGGTGTGGCGCATGTAATCAGATCAACACAAATCTGTTTCAGCTTTTTACGCCTCAAGAAAGCTCTTCAAGAAAGCTCTAGCCCAGTTCCTAGACAATCAATTCCTATTACCTACATTTTATAAAGCATTCATGATTCTAATGCTAGCAAAGATCGTTTTTCTGTTTCTTTAAAGCTATCTCATTATTGAGCCGAAGTCAGATATGAAGCAATGTCTTATTAAAACATTCAGCATACAAACCACTCAAAGTTAACAGCTAAAAACTTTTGTTCACTATGTTCTGAAGAGACATCACACTTAATGTTATAGCATGTCTTTTCCTACCTCCACAGAAGAAAAGCTAACTTTAAGTGGAAAGAGTTAACATAGTTCATAGCCTGTGGTCTATGAGATGTCCATGGCAGGGTGGCATAGAACTGACAATTACTTTTTCTTGAAGTGATATTGACAGATGTTCTGAATACACAAATCAAACAGGGAAAACAGTGCAGCTTGTTCAGCAAAAGGCATATTTCATTAAGATTTTGTATTTGCTAGTACATTTCAAATAACCATTGTCAAGGCTCAAAGGCAATGAAATCTAAGGGACACCTAGGGCCCCAATAATATGCAGGAAAATACATGCATGTTGCTCGTATTTTAGAAAGACTAGAACTCTTGTGTGTGTGTGACTGAGATACCCTGTCAGAGCTATGTTAAAATCTTGATTTCTAAAAACTGATTTTTAGGGCACCCCAGGCAAGTTCTAGTATGCACCCCAGGCAAGGAACACTCCTCGCTCAAAGCTCCATCCCAGTGTTCTCCAACCTTGGGTCCCCAGATGTTTTTGGCTGGCTGCGGCATGCTGGGAGTTGTAGGCCAAAAACATCTGGGGACCCAAGGTTGGAGAACACTGCTTTAAAGCTAATGCTAGCTGTTGTGAATGATGTGTACCAGCAGGAAACCAGTGCAACTAAAATCTGTAATTAAGCTTCCTTTGACTACCAAAAGTACAAAAGTATATGAAGGAGAAATACAGCCCTCAGACTGCTTTCCTGTGGCAAAATGAACACTACTTATACATTATTCATATGTTAATAACATTTAACAAATTCAAAGTAGCCACGTTTAAATGTATTATTCCCATTAACTAAAACTAATTAAATATTATTGCAGCCAGTATTGCGATCTGGTTTTACTTACTGAACATATAAATTTACAACCATACCTGCTGAGCCAGAAGGAGGAGGAGCACCGGCTTTCTGCCACTCTGTAGCTTCCGCAGCCATTCTACGTACGTAGGCGTCATCCACACACATCAAGATGTTTTCTGGTTTGATGTCTGTATGGATGATCTTGCACTTGCTGTGGAGATAATCTAAACCCTGCAATACCTGATTACAAAATAACCAAAAGGAGAATAATTTTGTTACAATGAAAATCTCTTGCATTAATTAGGCCACAACAGCTTTCAGACTCAAATATCACTAAGAAAACATTCAACAGAGATGGATTTCCCAGTTTTTATCCTTCTCTTGCAAAACATTTTTTAAAATGTTACAGAGGGAGATATAGGCTACAATCCAGTCCAATACTGCAGTCATCAACCCAATACTTACCTGGGAGTAACCCAAATTGAACTCAATGGGGCTTACTTCTGAGTAGACATGCATACGATTGTGCTGTAAGGCTTAACACCAGAAACAAGCACAAATCCTACTTTTGCCCAGAGTTCTCCCTTTGAACATTTAAAAAAAATATTTACCAATGGATGGAAACTCACTGCTGAAAAAAGAACTGAATGGGTACAAGCACAGTATATTTTTTGTTTACATATATGCCACTTTATATATATGCCCATAAAGTATGACTAAAATATTTTATACAAATATTAAGACTACCCTTTTCTCATTTTCTATTAGATGATATGTATTTTAATCAAATGTTCTTCAGCATCTGACAGAATAAAAACATTTCCTACTTCTCACAATTACAGGCTGTTTTGATATGAGATACAAGCATGACACATTTTCAAGGGATTGCTACTTGAAACATTCAGACAGTATTCAAGAAGGATATCTTAAACACAAATCATTGTAAGCACTGCACATAATAGTATATCAGGACTAAGATTTCTGAAAACATAATCCCACCAATGGCAGCTGGACAGTTATAAAATTTTGCATCGAAAGTATTAACACATTTCTAGGAGCACTGTATTAACATCTTACCTGTCGTATTATGCTTTTTACACAACGGATAGGAAGGCCCTGATAGTTGGACTTAATTATCCATTTTAAAAGGTGATGTCCAAGTACTTCAAAAACCATACAGACATCTGAGATTTAATTAAGGATAAATGGCAAGTAATTTCATTAGTTTCCAACCATCTTTATCAGACTATCACACACAAGTAAATATTCCATATCGTAACTAAGAATGGAATGAGCACAACTAAAATATGCATCTAAGGTAGGTGCAGATCACTTATACTGGGGCTAAGGGATCATGCCTGGGATTGCACATTCCCCAATCCCTCCCCTCTAATTTCACCAGTCCTCTTTCTGTAAATGCAGAGTTATGCCTGACCATTTCCTGGGATGCTCTGAAACAGAGGGGTCAGGGAGGCCCTGTCAAAAGTGGTTGACTCCAAAGTAAGCCCTGTCAAAAGTGGACATGGTAATCATCTGCTTGGGAAGATAGTTATGTGTACAGCCCACTGTTGTGTACACAGAGTAAAGGAAGGGCTCTGATAAAAGAGAAAAAATAAAGATCATAATACTTGAAATATATTATCAGGAAAACTTTTCCTACACAAGAAAAAAGGTATTAATTTCAGCCCAGCATAAAGCAAATTAATATATCTTATTCCTAAAGCAATAAAACTTTATCACAAATTTTAATATAGTGGGAATACATTATTTTATCAGCTGGTGAAGTTGCCAACACCAAGCATTCATTTGACTATCAAAAATAGCAATTGCCAAAGATACGCACACTCCTACTTCTTATAAACAGGCACCAAAGAAGTGTTCAAAAACTAATATTAATTGATATTATAATATTATTAATTGATATTATTAATTGATATTATAATAATAATGATGTCTATGAGATTAAAAAATTTCCCAGATGGAAAAATGGCTGCTCATTTACCACTTGGTCCTATTATAACAAAACAAAGCAGCACAGAAAACCTTGGAGTTGCAGCCAATTTTATTTATTAAAACTATTTAACTATTTAGCTGCATTTACAGCACTCAAGGAAAATTTATTGAGGCTCAGACCATAAGAATTTTATATAGTCAGTATTGTCAGGAAAGGCCAAATATCCTAGAGGATAAACTCAAAATTCAAAAAATATTTCCAAAGCGACAAAAATATGCATATGATTATTACAAAAGATACGTGCCATAAAAATAGGCAATCTCTCTCTCCTCTTCAAGAAGCAAACATAAAGAAGCTAATTTATAGCTTTATAAGCACAAAGCACTTCTCAAAAAATATGGCTTTCTAGTCTACCACAACATCTCATTCTGGATATCCATATAGTCTTTTTAATACTTACCTCCTGTATTGTGACACACTAATACTGTTGATATTAATGTTGAAAATTAATCTACTAGCCCAGTGCTTTACTTTGAAAAAACAAGGTTTCCTTGTCCTTTAAAACCAAGATATTAGGCAATCGGGGAGGGGGGGGAGAGAAAAAGATACGTATGCCATTCGTGCCGGAAATTTTAAAGTCATCGATTAACTGTACAACCATGTCCTTATTTGGATCATTAGGGTCACTTTCACGAACCTAAAAACAAAGATAGAAAAGGGTTATTTGAACAAATTTTAATTTAAGCAGATTCAAATAAACACGAATATTGGAAAATATATTTTAAACATTTGTTTTAAGAACACTGTAGCTTTAAAAAAATGCCTTGCAGTTTTTAATTTAATTTGCTGTTCTGTTTTACAAAATTTCAAGCAAAAATGAATCACAAAATTACACATCCATGTAAACAATTACATTTACTCACTCGGTCACTAAGCATGGCATATTGTCTCACAATACTTACACATTTAAGCAACTTTATTTCATCCAAGGCTGTCTCTGTATAATGTTGAGCACTTTTCACAACTTTCATTGCAACAAACCTTTTCCCCCTTTAAAATAATGAGTAAATAAACAAGCTATCAGAGCCAATACATTTTTTCTATTTAAGAACAGACATATAATGGAATGCTTCTTCCTACTCAAGAATAAGTGCAGGTTCAGAACAAATGATGTCAAGATTTCAACAATATTCACCTGACTGAATGATTGCTTTAACCTTTTCTTCAGTTATCAACTTCCAATAATAGGATTTGAAGGAAGAGCATTTAGCAACTAAATCAAAAGTATAATGATATTACTATACTTGTCCTTTTTATTTGCTTCTTTTTTAAATGATGTGCATTTTATAAACACATTGATGAAATGTCAGGGGATTAAACTTACTTTTATCCATTTAATTAAACCTTTTACAAAAAATTTATATATATATTTTAGAAAATTTTAAATACATACTAACATTTTGAGTATAAAACCTTAATATTTTCACATTCAAATTTGAGGACTTAACAATGATAATGCTAGAATTTCAAGTTACACCGTATAAATTTACATGCAAGTTTGAGGACTTAATAATAAATATTACAATTACAAGTAACACAGTTTATATATCTACTCATATGTGCTTTAGCATACCAAGTCCTAACTTTGTTGTCTTTTTAACAGAGTTAGTAGAAGCCTTTCTCTTGTTTTTTCTTTTTCTTTTTAAAGTGGCATAGGCCTTCCCCTGTTTTTTCTTTTGAGGAGGCCACCGCCTGAGAATTCCCTTATTTTTTCTTTTGGTTTTTCTTCCCAGGTGGCTTGAGCCTTTTTCTATTTTTCCTTTGGAGAGGCTTCCAATGTACTGATTGCTGCACGCCCGACAAGAAACCGGTTTGCCCCTCTTGTTTCGTTCATTATCTTCTTCAAGGGTTTCTCACAGACTATATCAGTGTCAATTGTTCTTACATTGTTTCTTCCTGTATCTACATCATGCTTTTACTCTCTCTGGGTCCTCCAGTGAGAGTAAAAACAGAGTTAGAATTCAATTTCTCATAAGCGTTACAAAATAAAAAATTGACTAAACTAAAAGACAGTATTAATATTCCTATATAATGCTGCATACAAAAGATGGACCAGAAACTTTTATATAACTGCAATGGGATTCTAACTAGGGATAGGCAAGCATACGGTGTTCAAGCTTGTTAATGTCTCCAAATTCTTCCTCGAAGCTTGTATCACCTCATTTGTGTTTCTTTTCTTTTCTTGATCAGGAAAAATGGCCCATTTTTCATTGGGAAAATGTGCATTTTTAAAAGTGCACAATTTTTCCCAATTGAAAAAATACGCATTTTTAAAAATGCACATCTTTCCCAACCAAAAATGTACATTTCCCCCCATAGGCTAAATAGTGAACATGTGGATTTTGGGAGGATTTGCGTATGTGCACTTGTGCAAGTGAACATATACGCACTGCAAAAAATTCCTGAGAATTGCATTCCTGCTTGTATTCATGAATGGAACATGTTTGCATAATTTGCGAACAGGAACCTAATGCTCGTACATCCCTATAAAATTAATCCAATAAAGCACCATTACATGCATTAGAAAGCTAACGTGTAAAAGGAAAGATGTGTGTTATATCTTACTGCATATCCCAGCATAGCCAGACTGTAGAGAAGTGTCCCCATCCTAATTTCCTGATAACATGATACCGACCATTGAAAAGATCTCCAATTTTTACTGGATGATAGCCACCTTTCCAAAAATAAAGAATAAGACACACATAAAGTTAGCGTTATTTTGATTACATATATGAAAGCCTCCTAGTATCTCCAAGTAACTTTAGGCTGCAATCATACTTACTAGGTAGGGTGGCCACTTATGCATCACCCAAAAAGAGAATATGCACTGCCAAAAGAGAGGATGAAAATAGCAATAAATGTGCATATGCTAATTTATATTGATAGATGCAAATTTATCAATACTTACTAGAATTAACCATTTTGCAGAAGGCAAGGCAATTAATTTCCCATCCAAATCACTCCAAATAAATGATTGACAAAGATACATTTTTCAATTTGCACTCCACCCCCAGATTATCCTAAATCAGTTTCTCTTCAACTGATTTATCCCTAACTTTTCCCCACCCAGATCACACACACCACCAAATCAATTCCTTTAGTTAATTATCTCCATTCATTATTATCACCCCTCCAAATTACCTCTAAATAGTATTTATTTATATTTAAGGAATTACCGTATGCCCCCTTTCAGGGCAAAATAGAGAACTGCCAAGGATAAAAGAGGACACCTAGCCACCCTATTCCTGGGGAGGAAGCCTAACTGAACATAATGGGGCTTACATCTGAGTAAATATGCATAGGATTTGTTTGTTTCAACATTGGGGGGGACACTTTAGGATGTTCATTGCAATGCCCAATCTATGTCTGTTTCCATAACAGTACATCACATGGAAATAAGCCTTGTTGGGATTAAAGGGTCACATAGGATTGTGGTCACAGTTATATTTTCAATTCATGGTAAAATGTTCAGAGCGATGCCCTTTCCTTCTATTTTGCACAAGTTTAAAGCAACATTAAATATGTGTCTTTTCTACAACAGGGATTACTAAGTTCTTTATTATCCGAGGCCACTCCCCTCTCCAAACAGTGGTCCAGGGATCAGAAATCCATTACATCACATAAAACGACCCCTTCACAATTGGTCAGGCTCCCTAATAACATTGGCACCATCTAAGAGAGCTGTGTTTCCCAATTTTGAATAATACGCAGTCAGGCATAGTATTACATACAAACATGTAGATTTAAATATAACACACACAAAAAGATAAGTAACAGTGCGTGGAATCTCTCTCTGTGTGTGTATATATATATATATATATATATATATATACACACACACACACACACACACACACCTAGAAAACATTGTTCTTTTCCTTATTAGTAAAACTCCCCACCATTCTGCTGTTCCATACATTTTATTGTACTTTAACTAAAAATTGTTAGGGCACCACTAGACTGGATCAGCAGACTGCCAGTTGGTCATTCCTGCTCTACAACCTCATTCCAGATATGATTTCCTGCTACATAACCTCAATTATGAGTACAGAACATGTTGCATCAAAATTCTGATAGTAACTTACATAAGAGATGGCTCTTTTTATAAAAGTATATAATAATGTATCATCCATAATTCAAGCCCAATACCCTCTGAAGGCACTTTCAACTATTCACTAATAGTGGGCTAAAGTTATATAGGAGCAAAGTTGAGCTACAGTGGCTCAATTTTGACGTCACACCAAACCATGGTTTGAGTAGCTTCAGATATCATTTGGCATGATATCTGAATTGACATCACCACTGTTTATGATTGGCTAGCAAACCAGAATTAGAAACCATGATTTGTCGTTATGGTTTGGCGTGACATCCAAATTGACAAGCCATAGTTAGGGCCATCATTCTGCCTTCAGAGGCTGTTGCACCACTGAAACAGGAATGCTAAATGGGCAAAAAACAAAAGCATACAAGCACCGCCCACCCCCGGCACACCATCCTCCATGCTCTAATCTATGCACAGCCCAGCTCTCACTGGTGATTCACTGTATAACAGACTTTTCATAGAGGCTCCTGGTACAAGAAAAAACAATTAAAATAATTAACACAAATAAAAGACAAATCTCCAGCTTAAAACCAAATTGTATTCTCATCTATCCCCATTCTCCCTACCAGTCACAACACTCCATTTCCTGCCTCCAAACTCAGGTGCAAATCATGTGAAAATCATGTACCTCCAATGTTTTGTACATGCCAGTTATTTATCCTGATGATTCACACATTCTCGGAAAGTGACCAAGCAATACGGAGCTCTAGTCTGAAATTGGTCTTGAGTCTTGAGCAATTTTCCTCACATCCCCCCCAGGTCTACTGTGAAGCAGATACTAGTCTATGATAGCACAGGCATCACAAATGTATTTCTATCCCCACCGCTTCTCCCCAGGCATCACACTTGTCCAAGGGCAAGAAAGCCCATTCTGGGCCAGGCCTAGAGCCATTTGCATTATAAATACATAGGAGGTCCTCATACTGAATCTTTTCCAATCTCCCATAACGCACCACAGTATTTACAGACTGTAATGTCAGGAAAGTAAATGCATTTCTCAACCTCTAATCAAGAAGAGAGACTAAATAATCTGGCCTCTGTCCCTACTTGATAAGATACATTATTCATGGGGCTTCTACACAAGCTGTCCCCTTCCTCAAGGACAGGAGATGTCATCCGCCAGGCATATTGTGAGCAGTGGTATCTTACAACTGGATAAATGCAAGAGGGTAAACAAGACTGCAGATTCGGGCAGCACTGTGACAGCAGATGCAGGATCTGAACCTGCAGTAGAAGTAGTCAGTACAGTGCCAAAAGGCCCGGAAGTGGCAGCTAGTTGAACAGCAGCCCCAGATTCTAGTGCAGTTGAAATAGCAGCAGTGAATACTTGTCTTGTGGCAGCAATTGGACTTAGCTATGCACAGGCAGGTGTAGCATTTCCAGCACCCAACAGAGGAAACTCCTTATCCACAATCTCCAGCTAGAATGCTGAAATAGATCCTGAGCCATTTATGCCAGAGGAGGAGGACTTTCTGCTGCTCTTTGCAGATACATTAACAGAACTGCAGTGCTCATTTGGAGAGACATTCACTACGTTTTACAGCGTCAACACTGAAAGTGTGTTTCGTTATGCAAGCTTGCCAACTGTCATCGCCTCAAGAGGCAGGCCAGTAGGGCTCCTCTGAGAAGGAGTGTGTGAGTACAAAGGAAGACTCCTGAAGAGGAAAAGACTCCTCAGAAGTAAGGCCCTCCTCATGAGTAGGTCTTTTGCCAGAGGACCTGAAATGAACTGCAGCTGAGCCTGGGTGGGGCTCTGG
This sequence comes from Shinisaurus crocodilurus, assembly GCA_021292165.1. Lineage (NCBI taxonomy): Eukaryota > Metazoa > Chordata > Lepidosauria > Squamata > Shinisauridae > Shinisaurus > Shinisaurus crocodilurus. Next base: position 201,262,949 of record CM037879.1, read on the forward strand.
AAGCTCTGGCTTACTAATTGTGCTTACTAGCTGTGAACAATGTCTTACCTTCAGCTCCAGGGTCTTGTATCTTATTTCCTCAACCTTGCCTTGTGACTGAATCTCTGTGTTACTGACCTCTGGACTCCTGCTTGACTCTGCTTTTTGGACTACTCTCCTGTGTGCCTCAGACCTTTCTTCTGGAAACCACCTACCTACTTGCCTGGTATTACTGTACTGTGACCATTGCCTCTATCTTGACTACTCCTGCCTTAAACTGATCCCATACTGGACTGATACCTCCGTGCTTGACTATTTGCCTGCCTAACTGACTTGCTTGTTGGATTTGCCCCTTTATTTGCATAGCAGTGTCTGAAGCAGCAGAAGCAGGGCAACATGCAATTGTTGACAACCCATGTGAAAATGATCCCATGCATGTGCCTAAACTTGCTTTGAGAACCCCATTTTAATCAGGGTTCTTAGTGCAAGTTTAGGAATACCTCTGGGTTCATTTTAACCCAGATTGGTGACAGCCTTATGTAACACCAAATACAGGCAGTGTGGGGGAGATTCACATACGAGGAGACACAGTGATAGGGAGCACATAATCCTGTGGCCCTCTTCCTAATCTCCACTTTATTATTACATCTTCACTGGACTATTGTGTATATCCAAGCACTGGCATTCTAATCTTCTAGTTCAGTATTATTTATAAATAAATAAATAAATAAATAATGTTTAGGGTTCTAGGCTCACCAAATGTTGCAAAATGTACAGTTCAAGACCTCCTTCCCTTTGCTACAACTCACTTATGGATTTTCATATTACACTGCAACAAAAACAAAATGCAGGAATAGACTAGATGCAGCACCAGATAGTAGGATCCAGCTCTCCAGCAGCAATCCTAATATTATGGGGATTTGTAAACTAAAGTTGCAAAAACACACTTCCCATTAAAAAAAATCCCTGTCAAAATGTGTAGTTCCCATAAAATAATTGACTGGTTTTTTTAATTACCGCATATACTCGAGTATAAGCCGAGTTTTTCAGCACATTTTTTGTGCTGAAAAATGCCCCCCCTCTGCTTATACTCGTGTCAGCGCCCCCAGGACCCCCGCCGCCACCCCCAGACTCCCCCCGCCACCGAAAATGCCCCCCGTGGCCGAAAAAGGCCCGCCTCTGCCGAAGGCCTGCCGCCACCAAAGCCCCCCCAGGCCCCCCACCACCCCCAGCCCCCCCCGCAGCCAAAAATGCCCCCCGTGGCCAAAAATGCCCCCCCCGCGGCCAAAAAAGGCCCGCCTCCGCCAAAGGCCTGCCTCCGCTGAAGGCCTGCCTCCGCTGAAGGCCCGCCTCTGCCAAAGCCCCCCCAGGACTCCCCGCCACCCCCAGACCCCCCCGCGGCCGAAAATGCCCCCCCACGGCCGAAAAAGGCCCGCCTCCGCTGAAGGCCCACCAGGACCCCTGCCGCCACCCCCAGACCCCCCTGCCACCCCCCCGCCGCCGAAAATGCCCCCCGTGGCCGAAAATGCTCCCTCCGCGGCTGAAAAAGGTCCGCCTCCGCCGAAGGCCCGCCGCCGCCAAAAAAGCGTCATAGCCGCCAAAGCTCCAACTCCCATCAGCCTCCTGATGCCTCAATTACCGTAATGTATGTAATTTTATTGGTATCTACCGTATCTTTATTTTTAAATTTAATTTTTTTAAATTTACTGTAATTTTTAAATTTACCTGTACCTGTAGCTGCTGCATTTCCCACCCTAGGCTTATACTTGAATCAATAAGTTTTCCCAGTTTTTTTTAAGGGTAAAATTAGGGGCCTCGGCTTATTTTCGGGTCGGCTTACACTCGAGTATATACGGGTACTTATTTTTATTTTCTAGTAGTCTTCTGTACTAAGAACAAGTTTTTAAAAAATATGAAAAATAAAATGTATTTCCATATTTTGCTTTGCCTTTTTCATTAAAATGTTTTTTTAAGCTTGAAGGAAGGACAGTCTCTCCACACACACACACACCCAATTGTTACCATTAGGGTTGCTAACCATCCTCCTATCTGAAGGACAGTTGTTCATTCAAATAATTTTCCTTCATTTGTCGTCTTTATTATTTGTTCTTTGTAAATCATAGAACATCCCCAAAAAACTAACTTTTCAAAGTGGATATAATTCCCCCCCACCCCACTTTATCCCAGGGTTATTCCATACCCATCAGACCCCGCCCCCCCGACCAGTATTTATGGGTTCTGTCAATATATTTCAAGCCCAAAAATGTACCATGGTCAAATTAGTTTGGGAAGAGCTTTTCTAGTTGCAGTACCTAGTAACAATTTCAGTCTATATTCTAAAGAGATATTTTGCATATTAGCATCTCCTTATATGTGTAGAATTTGTACAACTACAGAACTTACAAAACACCAGACAAGTTACCTTTGAAGCAGTTGGTTTGGCTTTTAAAATATTTAAACACTGGGAGTTTAATGAGTCCATGTTAGGAGTGGAAAAACCTCAATATGGGTAACTTGAAAACATTACGTCTCTTTAAACATGACATATAATGTGAAATTCTACTGAGGTCATAAGGAGCTGTTGTGCAATTCAGCATAAAATAATGAGATGTCTCATACAACAACTGAATGCTCTTGAAGAAATAGAAATTCAGAGATTACTCTTCCAGAGTATCTCTTGAATGTGTTGGTATTCTTAGCTGGCAAGTGTTAGAAATTCTTGCCTTTGTGAAGTGGATGAATGGGAGACATCTCCAGAGTGAATAAGAGCTGGACCAGAATAACAAATAATTTCTACTCCACCATGGTTTTGTGCGGTAATTTTAGAATAATCTCAAAGTACAAGATTTTAAAGAAACAATAATTAAATATAAAGACAAGACCAAAGGTCTAGATCTTTTAGGGCTCCTGGGCATATTTTGAATTTTGAGACAGGGCTGTGGGCACACACACCCCAGTTGCCCCTCTCCCTTCACCACCAGCCCATAGTCTCTATACACACACACACACACACACACACACACACACACTTCATGGGGTCTGGGCAAAAGTCAGATCCAGCAGAATGAAAACACATCCTCTTGATTTTGCACAATTTTTACACAGGATCCCCCCCCCCCCCAACGTCCATCAAATTAAAGCTTACATTGGTGTCTATAGACTGCAAAATAAAAATCATAGATTTGGCACTTGCCAGCACCATCATAGCATAAAAACCTGGATCTATAGTGCAGATCTATATGGATCTTTTTTATAGGTTGCCAAAATAAAACACACCTTACAAACACATCTGTGGACACAGAGGTGACCTATGATTTGTTGGTGGTCTTGGGGGAATCATATTTTTTTTAAAGCATGAGGATGCTTAAGGACCTGTGCCTTACATCCATGTTTTTCTGTCATAGGGGTGCTGGAAAGAGCCAGATCCATGATTTTTTACAGAGACCAATGCAATCTGTGGTTTGATTGGGGGTTAGGGGGAGTCACATGGAATTCACATGGATCATGCAAATTCAAGGGAGATCTGTTTTACTGTTTCCAACTTTTACCTCTCTCCATGGCCCACTTCTCTCTGGCATCCCATTCTGTCTCTTCCTCCCATTTTCGCTTTTGTTTTTCCACTTATAGGTTGTACCAAGATAAAAGCAGCTTACTAAAATCATCTAGCCAATAGCATTCTTGTTTTTGAAAGAAGGTATTTTTACTTAAAATATATTCTGAGAAGATAATAGAACATAGATTTGTTTCCTGGAAAATGAGCTGATCCGACATGAATGAATAGGTACTGGATATCCTTACAATTTCATCACAATGATCATTTGTGAGCAACATGAAGAATTTTAAAAAAGCAGGTATTAACAAATGCAAGTCCCTAGACTAGATCCTACTACCAACCAAGAGCCACCTGGCCCAGTTGTCAAACCTCTTCCCTTGCACCCTCCAACCATCCTGATTCTTTGACTTGGAGCTTCTGGAGAAAAGGACAAGATTTGATTGATAACAGGGAACAATACAGCTACTGTCTACTGGTTGACAGAGTTTCAAAACAAAATTCTGTAAATCCCTCCCTAAGGATACTTAACATGGTCTTTGACTTGCCTTTTCCACTTACCCCAGGGGTTCGGGAAAGGGTGAGCACTACCAACCAATTAGGGCTTTTCTTTGTCCACTTCAGAAGACTTAAATACTATATTTAACATGATCAGAAGGAGACTTCTTATAAAAGAATTTGAGGTCTTTTAGTCTAAAAGTATATTAAGTGGCCAGTTCAGAAATTAACACGTTTTTATTCTTCATACACACTAACCTTTGCAATAATCTGCAGGATCTTCTTGCTCTTCATCATCAGACCCCAGAATCTCCTCCTCTGGCTCTGGCGGTGCTGACTCTGGCAAAGGCGGAGGAGGTGGCGGAGGTGGCGGCGGTGGTACAGAGGGAACTTTTTGTTGAGGCTCTGGCCTACAAATACAAAATAGTACATTCAATAAATAAAATGCTTGATCAAATTTCCTGTTGAGTACTATGCCATTACTCCTTTCCTGCCCTTTTATTCACCAACTTGGTTTGGTTACATTCTTTAATAAAGCAATTTCCAGAGAGTAGCTGTGTTAGTCTGTGTAGCAGCAAAAACAACAAAGACCCTGGTTTACAAGCACGCTAAGCCATGGTGGGTTGTTATCGTGAGTGGTTGCAGGCTAGCTTAGCATGACATCTGAACCCAGAGCAGTTTTTCTGCTGTAGGTTGTTTTTCATAAACAAGTCACCCTGAGAACCATAGCTTATAGTACAGTTGTTTAGGGTGGCTTGTTCTCCCTAACAAGCCACCCTTGTGGCTTTGTGTGACGTCTGAGCCCGGCAGGGCGATTTTATCATGGGTTGTCAGGAGCGGCTAGAGAAGAGGATCTAATTCACTGCTTTAATTAATAGATTTTTATAATTCCTATCAAGCTAGGATAGAAGATATTCAACCAGCAAAACTGAAATCAAATAAGTCAAAGCGTGGGCAGAGAAATCTAACCCCCAGATCTAGCTGTATGGGTGTTAGGATCAGGTAGAGGTGACCCGTTGCCAACTCTGCTGCCACATGCAAAGGGAGAAAGGAACACTTGAGACTCCTTCAAGGCTTGTTCTCATAGCACTAAACCAGGGCCCTCCAACCTTGGGTCCCCAGATGTTGCTGGACTACAGCTTCCAGAATCCCTTGCCATTAGCCATGCTGGCTGGGTATGCTGGGAGCTGTAAGCCAGCAACATCTGGGGACCCAAGGTTGGAGAGCCCTGCATTAAACCATGGTTTAGCATTATGTCTGAATCAGCCAAATGTTATATTTTTGACCATCTAAAATTTCTAGTCAATCTTCTCAAATAATATGCTTTATTAGAGCTTCAATCAAATCCTTAAATGGAGAGATTAGCTGCACATGTTCATTCCCTGATCCAGAAACCAAACAATAGAGGGACAAAAACAGTAGTGCTAGTGCAATAGAGGCGTAAGGATGAAAGAGAGACAGGATAAACTTGCCACAAGAGAATACAGTATTTTAAAAATTAACATAATTTGATCAGGTAGACAGGAGATGGTTCACTAAATGATGGAGGATTAATTAATGGGTTTAGAAAGGTAGCTTAAAGAACAATGAGATGTTCGATTCAAGCAATAAATCTAGCTACAATTCCCAGATTCTTTGACAGATGCCATGATAGCTAAAATCAGTTAAATTGTGGAATGCAAGAAGCCTCTAGCAAATACTGGGGGAAACAAAGAAGGCTTGCTCAAGGGGAAACAGAGAGGTAAAATCAGAAATGGGGGGGGGGCTCTACAATTGACCAGCCACAGTCTCAATAAGCGCTACACTTCACTGAGAGCAGTAACTATTATGGTACAGTAGATGGGATAGCATGCTGGGAATTGAGGCCACTCTGAGAGGGGAGATCCCACCTTATATAAGACTAGAGCAGACTTAGAGAAACAGCCTCCTCTCACAGCTGAGTGCACTGCAACCCCAGCTTACTCCACCCCCACTTCATCATCTCCTGCCTGAGGATGGATCCAAAGTTATCAGTTTTTAAAGAAGGAAAATATAATTAGAATGGCACAGAAGCAACCACTTATGAATACTGCAAGTATAAAAATCAAAATGTACAGCAAAACATAGCCTTATGAGAAGTAATCAATTCACTGATGTACACACCCATTCATAAAATCCCGTTAACAATAATTACTACATGAAAAAATTGCTTAATGATTCTTCCCAGCAAACCAATAATTAAAACTCTGCTTCATTCAAAGAGATACATGAAATCTGGGGTAAACTTAAGAGGTATATCCTAGCATAGCATTACTATCAATTTATAAGGTTTATTGTACTCAAGATACTAAACATTTAATTACAAACTTATTGACAGTAGCAAGGTTAATGATACCTAGAAAATGGAAAATGCAATGTGATTATCAAATAGAGGAATGGTATAAAGAGGTATGGGACATTGCTATTAATGATAAATTAATGTGTAGTATTAAAGTTAAAAGGGGATTATCGAATCAAAATTATTTTAAAGATATATGGAGAGCATTTGTAGATTTTGTTTTATTAACTGTGAAAGGGTGTACACCTTCACAAGAGTCATTACAATTTTGGAAGGTTGAATAGTTATGTAGTTAGTTGGTCCCGGTGGGCAGGTGCACTTATTATTATTTGGGGGTTTTTATGTGTTTGTTGTATAATTTGTATGTTTATGTATTTTGTAGCTAAAAATTAAAAAGAAATTTAAAAAAACTCAGCTTCAGTGTTATCGTTCTTACATAATACTGGAGACAACCAGTCTTAATTTTTTTTACCAAAATGTATAATGTCATATAACACACAATTTTATATAGCATGTTTTCCAAAATGTTTCAGCAATCTGATCAGTTCTATGTATTTTAAGCTTTAAAAGGCAGGTCTGAATCTTTTCTGTGCACAAAAATAGGAGTAATAGTATATTCAAATGGCAATACTGTGCTTATATCTTGCGCTATACTCCAGTGTTACTATGGCAACAGGCTCAGATGTCTATTCCTGTCACCAAGTGTCAAAGACAACTCTAGGTAAGCGGAAAATTGGCTCTAAGTGTATCTTTCAGCAGGAAAACTATCAAGCAAGCTTGCAAATGAAGGCTCTGCTTAAGCTGGCATTTTGGACCATTCTAAGATAAATCACTCTTCCATACTTTCAATATACAGTAATACCTTGGATTGCAAGCATAATTTGTTCCGGCACCATGCTTGTAATCCAAAACACTCTTATATCAAAGTGAGTCTCTGGCGGGTGTGAGCGGGGCCAATTTTGGCCCGCTCCGCCCGCTCAAGGCGAACGGTTACATCCCTACACTACTTGTATTGCAAGGCGTCGCTTGTTTATCAAGTCAAAATTTATTTTAAAAAATTGCTTGTCTTGCAAAACGCTCTCAGACCAAGTTACTTGCAATCCAAGGTATTACTGTAGGTGATTGTCCCTGACCTCATGCCAACTTACAGACAAGACACAACTCCTTTGAGGAGGGACAAAATCTTGGTGACCACAAATTTTTGGTTGCCTTCCAAGGCCATACTAGATTTCATAGATTTCATAGATCATAGAGTTGGAAGGAGCCTACAACGAGTCCAACCCCCTGCTCAATGCAGGAAACTAGAGGAGGGGTCTCCCATCCAAGTAACAACCAGGCTTGACCCTGCTTAGCTTTCCACGCTCAGACAAGCTGAGCCAGCATAAGCCACAGAGCCCAGTATAGCTATAATGTAGCCATGTGTCCATACTACTGATTCACACTTTTGAACTTTCTGTACGTTCCAAAAGAAAAAACTGTATATAACGGAACCCAGTCACAGTAAAGGAGATAGTAACAAAACTATAAAGAGATGTAAATGGAAAAAATTTCAAATGATGTAAAAATCACTAACCTGTTCAGCTATAGGTTTTCATTTTCTATAGCAGCTATGAATAGTTTTCAAGCTCCCATAGAGAAAAAACACATGTTAGGAGACAGGCAGCCCTGATGGTTCTCTTTCCCAGGTGTTGGGGGGAATGAGAAGCAAGATGTCTTGTAACTTCTAGACCCTGCAACCAGAGTGGCAGAATAGACCAACCTAAGAAAAAACAATACCTCAGTATTTGCACTAGGATTGCACTGGGTTTGGTATTTACCACTGCAGATGTCCAAACACACTGGAAAGTACACCCTGTAGTGGTAAATACCACATTGCAGTCATACTTTCATTCATGCTCTAAGAGGAACAATAGCTGTTCGCTCAATTTAAAAATACAGCCATGCCTTGGATTGAGAGCATAATTCATTCCGGAAACGTGCTTGTAATCCAAAAGGCTCTTATATCAAAACGAAATCCCCCCAAAAAAATTTGTACAGAGATTTTTAATTTAAGCCGTACTACAGTACTTGTATTGCAAGACGTCGCTTGTATATCAAGTAAAAAAATTTTAAATATTTAAAAATTTGCTGGTCTTGCAAAACGTTCTCAAACCAAGTTACTTGCAATCCAAGGTATTACTGTAATGGTCAAAACACCTATATAAAATTGTTTGGGAGTAGATTATAAACTCTACTAAAAATATTAGCTACAGTAATACCTTGGATTGCAAGCATAATTTGTTCTGGAACCGTGCTTGTAATCTAAAACACTCTTATATCAAAGCGAGTCTCTGGCGGGCATGAATGGGCCCGATTTTGGCCCGCTACGCCTGCTCAAGGCAAACGGTTACATCCCTACACTACTTGTCTTGCAAGACCTTGCTTGTTTATCAAGTAAAAAAAAAATTAATTTTTTTTTGCTTGTCTTGCAAAACGCTCTCAGACCAAGTTACTTGCAATCCAAGGTATTACTGTACTTAATATCTGAAAATTGACAAAACTGCTACTTTTTATTGGCTGTTTTCATCTGAATTTTTGTTATTTTTTGAATTAATACATGTATTACATACATATTTTAATAAACATTCATATTAAAACACTTCAAGCACATTTTAAAAGTTAGTTTTTCATGGGTAAATACTTAAGTTTTTAGATTTTTAGCAGGCAGTAAACACCCTCCGGTAGTAACTTATTCACCGCAGCAAGATCATAGACCGCTAAAACAGACCAAAAGTCCATCTAAATCCATCCCTTTGTTCCAAGCTAGAGTCATCCATTTGCTAGCAACCCCATAGTCCAACCTAACTAGTCCAGATCACAGTTTGCCATTACAGAAAGGTGCATTCAAAACAAATAGCTCCAGAGGAACATTCTTTCCTGACCAAAATATGCAATCAAGACAGGCCTGAACAAAACCCATCCACTGAGTAATCCCCAGGGGTAATGTTATTGGGTGCAATTCTTCACCATGCTGCCTCTAGTTGTGGCATGCTAAATTAATAGGCTTTGACAATCCTGAGGCAATAGAGCAGAGTCAGCAAGAAATTAAACCAACCAACATTCCTGTCCTGTAGCAAAAAGTAATTAACAGCAATTCTATGTAGGTTTACTTAGAAGCAAATTCCACCAAGAACAATGAGGCTTACTCCCATATAAACATGGATAGGTAGGTCAGTGTTCTCCAACCTTGGGTCCCCAGATGTTTTTGGTCCATTTGTTTTGGTTTTGGTTTTGGTTTTTGGTCCCAGTATGCCCCAGTCAGCTAGGCATGCTGGGAGTTGTAAGCCAAAAACATCTGGGGACCCAAGGTTGGAGAACACTGCCGTGGGTGATACAGAGTATTCAAGTGGTTCAGAAAGCCAGAGGAGACTGTTTCCAATTTTTTATTCTCATATTGTAGACTCAAGGTTTATAGCACTGTACTTCACCTTTGAACCCCACATGGGCCCCCAAACATGACTCACAATCCTAAATAGAAATATGATAACCAATAATCTAGGTATTTTATATTAAGTTTTTAAATAATCTTTACTTGGGAAGCTTTAAGAACTTTCTCCTTTCCAAATACAAAAGTGTCACATTTCCAATCTGACAGTATTAATAATTAAGTATTATTTTCTAGTGATAATGATGTTGCCTGGATGTGATTCATTTTCATTCTAATAATAAAATTGCATGTACTATATTGGGCTGAAACAACTTAAGAGTCTTATGGCATCTTAAGGACTAACAGATTTATTTAGGCATAAACCACAATATACCACAATAAGTCTGATAGTCGAGGCTGCCACAAGAAAGTTTATTGCAGCAAAAGCAATAAAGCAATGCAGCTACCCCTGTGGAATCTGTCTCTAAATACTGACACAAGTCTTTACATTATCAAGACTTTAAAAAAACAACAACCCCAAATTAACCAAAATTATTTATCTCTAGTTTAGAAGCTCAATTTTCTTCTGCAATAACTTTCCTAAGAAGTCTTAGGAAGTGGAAATTAGAGCATAGTGGCTACCACCATCTTTAAATAAAAATTTAAAAATTGATCAGAATATTCTTAACATTAGTATTAAAAAGGCACATACTAGCTATAAAATTGATCATAGTATTAACATTTGTATTAAAAGGGCACATAGTATCTGCACACTGGCTAAAGGCAGGGCTTTTTTTCTGGTGGAACTCACCGGAACTGAGTTCCAGCACCTTTTCTTCTATTAATTGCATTACAATTTAATCGCCATCTACTCCCGAGGAAATGTAATCCAAGAGTTCCGGTACCCTTTTCTCCAGAAAAAAAGCACTGGCTAAAGGCATACACAACTATAAAGAGTATAGGCTACAAGCAATAATTACAACTCTATATAGTCTTGGAAAAATATGCTCTTATAGATGTACGAGAGCATCTTTGTTATGTAGAGTGGTATAAAACAGTGATATTGAATTTCTGAGTCTTTTTATTTTCATGATCCATGTACATAGTCTAATTTGTTCTTTTGAATAGTACACAAATCTGAGCTGGGAAATAACTACCTGATGATATGGGAAAATAAAGTCCGGTTAAAGTTTGAGACATAATGCATAATATAATGCCATATTAGAGACATGATCCAGAATATTTAAGTACACTTAATTCCTTTTGATTTTCAATGGGAATTTTTGGCTGGATTGCGTCCTTCATGTCTGGTGCCTAACAGATCACAAGAGACTTGGAAGCACTGGCAACCATTTGTTTGATCAGCAATAGATACTGACCTGGTTCACACATAACGGCAGCAAAACAACCCACAGTTAACCTACAATTAGTAGTTAACTGTAGGTTGTTTAACCCACAATTAACCTATAGTGTCCGGGTTTGGATGTCACATAGTAACCCCCGATTGGCCTGATCAGGGTATGAATATTCAAAAAGGCTGCAGAATGCACCCTGCATGCGTTGCAGCAAATTGTGGGTTAATTAACCCACAATGTGCCGCCATTAACCCCCAATGTGTGAACAGCCCCTATAGGCTTACCATAATCGGTTTCCCAGAGCAAATGAATAGAAGTAAACCAAATGAGCCTGCCTACCCGCACACTGTGTTCTTCAATTGAGGCCTTGCTCTGTATCCCACTGGGAAGTGGCCTTTTCAGTTTTGGCACTTCTTCCCTCAAGAAGCCCAACTGGCCTCCTCTTTAATGGTGACCTTGAGATTTGCACAGTTTTGTTTTGTTTTTTAGTTTTGCCAAGCTTTTGAGTTTTTTTAGCCCACCCAAAAGAAAAGTCCCTCTTTGACAAAGGATTCAGGATGACTCTTTCTGGGACAGCTACATCTTCTTCAGCTGAAGGAAGGAGCTCTGTCAGCCTTCCTTTGTGCTTAGAAAGAAGATGCTAGGATGTGAGCTCCCCTCATGTTCACACCATTCCTAAAGACTAATTTACAAGGGTGGAGTTTAGATGTTCGTACAGAGTACTTGTCCAGCACGGGTGAAGAAAGCAGGGGGGAGGGCTGTACCCAGCCACTTGAGAAACTGCCTCCAGAGTTGGGAGGTACCACAGGCCATCCTTGCTGGTGCAAACTAGGAAAAGCAGCAGCTCCTGCTAGGTAAAAGGAAGAAGCAATGATTAGACATAGAGTGGGGTGCTGTAAGTTACTTGAAAGAGAAAAGAAGGAGAGTGTATATGTCAACTGAAGGAAGAGAAATCTCTACCCCAAGATGAAGCCTCTACAGTGAGTGATATCAGTAGGGGCAGAAGCCTCTATCACAGGGCTCTCCAACCTTGGGTCCCCAGATGTTGCTGGACTACAGCTCCCAGAATCCCTTGCCATTAGCCACACTGGCTGGGTATGCTGGGAGCTGCAGGCCAGCAACATCTGGGGACCCAAGGTTGGAGAGCCCTGCTCTATCATCATCCTTCTCAGCCAGCAATCTAAATCACTTTTAGTGCTCTGTGTTGGTGAGAGAGCAAGCTGGGCTGGGAAAAGTGGTGGGCAGAGAAAATAAATACTGAGAAGATACTTTTAAAAATGTCTCCAACATTTTTAGATCTCCACATGATCTTCATATTAGTTGAGATAACTATCATCAAACCATATTAAAAGGTTCTGAAGTGACATCTTCACATTAAAATTAAAGTCTAACATCACACTTTTGTCATTTGTTTTGTTTTCCTACTTCAGTAGTTCAGATATTACACATTTATAGCCATAATCTTAACACTTAAGAAAACCATTACTCAAGACTGTTCAATTCAGTCTAAAAGTGGTACTTTCCAGTGCTATCCCCATTGCATTTAAATGGGAGGTTTCTGTCAGCAATTGAGCAGAGGATGAGGGAAAGATGTCTCACATAGACCACAGGTTCTAGGGTAAAGTACAGGCCACAATACATATGTGGAAGCCAATATCCAGCAACCAAAGAACAGCACCTAGATGAAAAAAGGGTAAAGGACTTTGTAGTTTAAAAAAAAATCTACTTGATACACCTATCAAGTTATGCTACTGGGAACAATTATGCAGGACTGCACAGGCCAAGAAGCCATCACTTCTACCTCTAGCTACCTCTTGAGACGTGCAAATATCCTCCTTGTCCCTGAGACCATTTCAGGAACCAAGTTGCCTATAAAACCTGGAAGAGGTGCTTATGACTCAATAATACCACCACCCCCTGCCCAGATGTCAATATTTTCTAATCATATGCATGGAGAAGTGGGTCATCTGAGGGGTACAATCATTATGCTTTAGTAAGTTTGTGCCTTGAAATCTTTCAGAAGTATGATTGCCTAGGATCCCACACTGTGGTATCATTTAGTTGACACAGTTTCAATGGCCCACTTCTGCATGGATTTTACTGCATAATAATGTAAAAATATTGACACAGGGTGATTTGGGGATTAATCAAGCCACACACACAAATACCAAAAATTGCTATGAGGTGAGAAAAGTGATTGAACCCAACTATATTAAATGACAGTGAAGTGAACTTTAAATACTCAATATACATTGTAAGTTGGAAACTAAGCTATTTTGGTGGGGTGAGGGAGAAGACATCTGAACTTTGCTTTAGAGATAGTTTCATTGTCTATTCAGAATTTGACAACTAGCAAAACAAAGAAGACCTCATAAATTACATGATGCTATGGAAACAAAATAGAGTCCAGCTACTTGCACAGAGAAGAAATCTACAAAAATTGAGAAGCTATTGAGAACACCAGAGACCAGATTCATTCCTTTAACTTCTATGTATACAATTTCAAAATGGGTCTGGAAAAAGAACTAGTTGTTGATGTTTCTGTAATGAAATGGTGAAGTATTTCAGACATGTGGCCAAACTATACTGGCTCGCAGCAGCATCATAAGTCTGTTTACTCAGAAGTAAAACCACATAGTTCATGAGTAGGCAACGTGGTACCCATGGGCACCAGTGTGCCCTCAGACATCTTTCTTGGTGCCCATGGAGGTGCCCTACCACTACTTTTTTTCTTTAATAACAAACTGTCTTACTGGCAGCTGGGATCACATCAAAGCAAAGTCAGGGCCCTAACTGCTCCCATCTTAGTCTAGTTCAATGGAATTTACTCCCTTGTATGTTTACGACTGCAATCTGGAAACTTGTGGAAAAAACTTCAGTTCCAGTTCCAGAAGTGCTTAGCTCCAACCAGAGCACCAGTTTATTCCCTAATGTTTCGTAGTTCCTCTTTTCTACTCATGAGCAAAAGGTAGAGGAACATTAGAAGCAAACTTTCAACACTTCAATTTTATTGTTATATTCCACGCTTGGTGGAAAAAGAAAGCTGAAGAAATTCAACAACTTGCAGAATCTCATGATGCACGGGGCTTTTTTAAGGCCACAAGGGCCATTTATGGACCAAAAACCTATGGTACAAACCCTTTACAATCAAAAGATGGCACCAAACTCTTAAAAGACAAAGAGTCTATTGCACTGCGTTGGAAAGAGCATTATTATGACCTTTTAAATCGTAAATCTAAGGTGGATAATGAGATTTTTTCGCAAATCCCGCAAAAACAAATTAAAGAGGAACTTGCAATACTCCCCACTTTGGATGAAGTAAAAAAAGCCATTAATCAAATGAAGAACAACAAAGCTAGTGGACCAGATGGGATTCCTGCTGAAATCTTTAAAGAAGGGGGCCCCGAACTTGTACAACATCTTCATAAACTCATCGAAAAAATCTGGATAAGAGAAGAGATCCCAGAAGACTTCAGGGATGCCATAATTATCACCCTCTTTAAGAAGGGTGATAGAACAGACTGTGGAAACTATCGGGGCATTTCTCTCTTAGCAACCGCAGGTAAAATATTTGCTAGGATTCTCGCAAACCGTCTTCTATCTATTTCAGAAGAGATCCTCCCTGAAACTCAATATGGTTTCCGCCCCTCTAGAGGGACAGTAGACATGATTTTTACTGCACGTCAGCTCCAAGAAAAATGCCGGGAGCAAAATCAACCCCTTTATATGGCATTTATCGATCTGGCTAAGGCCTTTGATACTGTAGACCGTACAGCTCTCTGGACTATCCTTATGAAAATTGGATGCCCCAATAAATTTGTGAATATCTTGCGACTTCTCCATGACAACATGACGGCAACGGTTTTGGACAACAACGGCTCTCATGGTGCTCCATTTAAAGTGGGATCAGGTGTTAAACAGGGATGTGTTATCGCCCCAACATTATTTGCCATTTTCATCGCCATGGTTTTACATCTTGTCAAGGGGAAACTTCCCACCGGTGTGGGAATTATATATCGAACAGATGGAAAGCTTTTTAATCTCAGCAGGCTGAAAGCAAAAAGTAAGGTAATTACAACCTCCGTTGTGGAACTTCAGTATGCTGATGATAATGTGGTCTCCGCACATTCAGAGGACGATCTCCAAACTATCCTAAATGCTTTTGCAGAAGCATACGAAAAACTTGGTCTCTCACTTAACATCAAAAAAACCAAAGTGCTTCATCAGCAAGTGCAAGCCAACCCTTTGGTGATGCCATCTATCCAGCTTGGCGGGACAATACTGGAAAATGTCGATCATTTTCTCTATCTTGGCAGCTATCTTTCTGTTACAGCTAACATCGACAGTGAAATCCAGCATCGTCTGAGCTCCGCAAGTGCCGCATTTTCTCGAATGAAACATAGAGTGTTCGAGGATCGGGATATTTGTAAGAAGACCAAAACACTGGTTTATGAAGCCATTGTATTACCAACTTTATTGTATGCCTGCGAAACATGGACTATCTATAAACGTCACTTCCACCTCCTTGAAAGGTTTCATCAACGTTGCCTCCGGAAAATCCTGCAAATTACTTGGGAAGATAGGCGAACAAATGTCAGTGTACTGGAAGAAGCAAAGACTACTAGCATTGAAAAAATGATCCTTCAACGCCAACTTCAGTGGACCGGTCATGTTGTTCGAATGCCTGACTGCCGCCTCCCAAAGCAGTTACTTTACTCCCAACTCAAGGATGGAAAGCGGAATATCGGTGGTCAATATAAGAGGTTTAAAGATGTTCATAAGGCTAATCTAAAAAAATGCAATATAAACATCGAAAACTGGGAAGCTCTGGCCCATGAACGATCTAAATGGAGGTTGGCCTTTCACAAAGGTTCCATGGACTTTGAAGAAGCCCGAGTGCAAGGTGAAAGGGAGAAACGTGCTAAGCGAAAAGCACGTCAAATGAATCCTTTACAGGACCATCTTCTATCTGGTAACCTGTGTCCTCACTGTGGGAAGCTGTGTGGATCTAGAATTGGCCTCCACAGTCACTTACGGACCCATCGCTAGAGTCTACACAATCTTCTTTAGAATTTCCTCCTTTTATCCCGGAAGACAATCTTACTCGGTCACGAGTGATCGCCTGATGATGATTACTATATCACAACTCCCCAACTTCCCCCAAAGTCTCCTAGGACTGAAAAGTTCACTATTAAGGCCAGAAAGATTTGTTTATGGGCAACTAGCAAACAATATTGGAAAATTAATGGCAATGAAAATATATGTCCTATGTTAAGAATTTTCTTAGGCTAAAATAGTCATTTAAAGATCCAAGAAGATCCAAGGTTATAGAAAAAATGAGCAAGCATTTAACCAAAACTAATTAGGGCATTTCATTTTTTGTTGTTTTTCTGTTGAATGCTAACAGGTTAATCACAAGACTTACTTGGGGGAAGTTTTTAATGTTTGCAAACAGTGATAACAGTGTAGGAGTATGATAATAAAATCCCCCCAAAAAAGCTGAAGTCTTAATAAAAATACAATGTAATGAATTAAATCTGAAGAAAGTACTCACTGTAAAGTAAAACTGAAAAAGGGAAAAAAAGTAAAAGAAACAGGTTATTTTCAAACTATCAAATTTCTAGTAGCAAAAATAATGTGAGTTTAAAAGGACAGCTCTCCTCAGAATTCATCAAAACAACATTCACATTAGAACAAGCATTTAATGGGCATTCAGGTAAAGTGAAGGCATGTTCTATTATGAGAGAGGGAGAAATATGTCTCCCTAGTCACTTTCTCAACACAAGCACAAGGGTCATTCCATGTAAAATCAACCCAAAAAAATGAAAAATTTACCTCACCATCTGCGATTTTTTTTAAAAGCTGGCATACTGGTAGACCAGCATGAGAAATGAACATACACCAAATTATAGGTCATTATACCTCACGGTTCAAAAGTACAGTGTGCTCAAAAAATGCCCAAAACACGATTTTTCAGCATTTGTGACTACACAAAAAGTATCATAACTTCCTTCAGAATTGACCTAGAAAGTAAATCATAGTGTCATATGAAAGCTCTCAAACTACCCTTTTATTTGATATATAACATGAAACATGCATGTGAAATAACATATTCAAGGTCATAGTTTCTTTAATTTGACCTTGAATTCAAAAAAAACACAAATGTTTTTTTTGCTGATTTTTTTTCCTCAGATAACCCATGTTTACCTTGAGTATATGTACCGATTTCCAGAACGGGGTTCTGAACAGTTCAGAAGATGTGAATGTTCTTATACATGAACAGTACCTCCCTACAATAACTTCACCCCCTTATACACACTTAAAACAGAATTTTTTGGAGGGAAATTAAACTTAAGCCCACCCCCTCCATTCCGGAGCTTCCGGGGCCTTCAGGCTGAAACCAAACCAGGCATGGGTAGGCCTCAAACCTTCACAGAGATATATCTCTTTGGATGTCTACATTAAATCAAGCTTTATTCACAGATTCTGATAAGAAAGAAAAAGACAGGCCTGAAGCTGTGACAAGTGCCGACTCCACTTCTGCTGCAATGTGTTCATGACTTTTCAAATTGTTGAATTCCTGCACACCATTTCTACAGGTAGCATAACTAAGATCTATTATTTCCCTGATGGTGCAGCAGCACAGTATAAAAACGGTAAAAACTTCAACAACTTAAGTAAGCATGTCAGATTTCGGAATTGATGCAGAATGGCACTTCTTTGCCACATCGCATGGAAAAGGGCCCTGTGATGGTTTGGGTGGCACTGTGAAAAGGTTAGCTGCTCGAGCAAGTTTGCAGCATCCGTATGAAAAACAAATCATGACCCCTCGTCAGCTCTTTGATTGGGCAAAGGAGAACATCACAGAGGTTGCATTTCAATACACCACAAGTAAAGATTATGAACTGGAAGGAAAGCTTATGAAATGTTGCTTCGAGAATTCAAGACGATTCCTGGGACACAGAAAATTCACACTGTAATTCCATTAACAAAACACACTGTTGCTACTAAAAGATATTCATTTCAATGCGAATCCAGAAAAGAGACAGTGACTATTAAAGAAGGAGAACTGGAATTGCAAGAAATACGAGGATTTGTTACATGCGTTTATATCTCACAATGGTGGTTAGGTTGTGTTTTACAAACATGATCAGAGAGCAGAAGTGTTAGTGAGCTTTCTTCATCCAACTGGACCAGCAAAATCATTTATGTATCCAGATAAACAAGATGTCCTATGGATACCATCTTCAGATGTTTTGACAAAAGCTGATCCTTGTTGCCCAACAGGGCACTTCTATCATCATCATCAGGCGATCACTCGTGACCGAGTAAGGACAGGTTGCTTACCTGTAACTGTAGTTCTTCGAGTGGTCATCTGTGCAGTCACACATATGGGCTCTGCGCCTGCGCTGAGACCGTTCCGGAAAATTCTAAAGCTGAGGTAGACTGGGCGGGAGCCCCTCCCCCTCGCGCGTGCTCCTTAGCGCGGCTCCCGCCCATTCCCTCAGTTCCTCTTCGACCGCCTATTGCGGCCCCATGAACCGAGAGATACTCACTGTTGGTATTGACATTCCCTTTTATAGTAATACCAAAAAAACACAACCATTATCATTTAGAAATGACATGAATTGGAGCAATACACACCCAGTGTCCACTGGCAGGTCCATTGAAATCGATAATGACGCCAAGAGGGGATGGATGGGTGGGTTGTGTGACTGCACAGATGACCACTCGAAGAACTACAGTTACAGGTAAGCAACCTGTCCTTCTTCTTCGTGGTCTCTGTGCATCACACATATGGGCAGAGTAACAAGCTGATCCACCCGGCGGTGGGATGGCGGCATTGGTCACTGCAATACCGATGACAGAACCACCCTTCCAAAGGTGTTCACAGCCCGAGCTCAAATATCAAGTCTGCAATGCTTGATGAATGTCGATGGAGCGGCCCTGGTTGCTGCTCTATAGAGCTTTGGCCTTTCCCAAACACCACGGATGTTGACTGTGTTCGGGTAGAATGTGCCCTTACTGGGCCTGGCAACTGCTTGCATGAAAGCTGGTATACCAATGTAATAACTTCTATCTATTTGGCAAATTTCTGCCTTGAAACAGAAAGACCTGGGGATTTGCCACCATAACATACAAATGGTTGATTTGTTTGTTGAAAAGAAGCTGTTCGCTCTTTATAAAATGCTAGGGCATGTCGGACATTCAGTGTATGCATTTTCTGCTCTATGTCAGAAGACGGGTTTTGGAAAAAACGCTGGCAACACTATGTCCTGCCCTGTATGAAAAGTCTGAAACCACTTTTGGTAGTAAATTGAGATCTGGACGGATGACTATTATGTCCTTATGAAACACCATATAAGGTGAGTCTACTGTGAGTGCACAGAGCTCGCCAGATCTTCTCGTCTTTCATGTGAGAAACCTGTGATCAATAGTTGCTAGTGGTTCAAAAGTCTTCTGAGTCAGTGCACGCCGCATCAGAGGCAGATTCCAGCCTGGCACCAAATTCCTGATTGGAGGAATGATGTTCTTCAAGCCTTTCAAAATTAAGGTTTCGCCAACGGATGTGTGAAGATTGACCCCGAGGTAACATAAGGCTTAATGGCTGAAATTGCTGCCAAGTATACCCTTATGGAAGATGATTTTAAACCTCACACCATCAGAGCATGCAAATATTCTAGTACAGTTTGTACTGTGCAGGATTTAAGATTTTGTTTACATTTCCTAGCATAAGATGCTCTCGTGTACGGCTTGTAGGCAGCTTGCAGGACAGTTTGTAACGGTGACGGTAAGTCTTGGGCTAGAATAATCGAATCTGCCATGCCATTAATGCTAGGCTATCCAAATCTGGGTGCTGGATGTTGCTTTGAGCTTGAGTTAGCAGTGTTGGCACTATCGGGAGCAACTGGTATTCTCCTTCGGAAAGGTGCAGGAGCTGGGGGAACCATGGTTGCCAGTGGCCACCACAGTGTTACAAGAATGCAGTCTGCTCTGTCCCTCCAGATTTTTGAGATGACTCACATCAACAGAGGAAGAGGTGGAAACATGTAATACAGATGATCCGCCCATTTCATCATGAAGGCATCTGTGATGAGATTGGGATCCGATGTTGCCCTGCTGCAAAAAAGATGGTAGGCCATGTTTTTGGAAGTGACAAAAAGATCTACTTTCGGTTGACCACAGATTGAGAAAATTCAACTGCGAATCTCTGCATCCAGTTGCCACTCGTGTGACTGCATGGAGACTCTGCTTAGAGTATCTGCTAGTGTGTTGTTTTTTCCTGCGATGCGAAGCACCATGAGAGACATGGGTCTTGGAATTGTCCAGTTGAAAATTCTGAGGGTCAGCCTTGTGAGTTGCATCGACCTCGTTCCAACCTCTTTGTTGAGGTAGGCTACAATGGTCATGTTTTCTGAGACAACCTGGATGTGTTGGCTGTGAAGAAGAGACTCTAGTGCCTTCATGGCATTCCACTCTGCCATCAACTCCAACATACTGATGTGCATCTTGCACTCAACAGAGTTGCACGTGTCTTAAGCTACGTGGCCTGCACAATGCGCTCCGCATTTCAGGAGGGAGGCGTCTGTTGTCAGAACCCTCGGAGTTAGTGGATGAAAAGGCACTCCTTTGATGAGAACGCTCTTGCTCATCCGCCACAACAAAGATGTTTCGGTGTTCCGTGGAATGGTGAGGTGAGTGGAAGGTGCCTGTCTTTGCAGGTCAAAGGAGAGGATAAGCCAGTTTTGAAGAGTTCTCATGTGAAGGTGGGCATAATGCATTACTTGCACAGTTGATGCCATATGGCCGAGAAGACGTTGGATCAACCTTACTGAGGACAAAGGAGCTCGGTACAGGCATTCCGAGATGGTAAGTATTTTGTCTACTCTGTCTTGAGGTAGAAAAGCCCAGCCATCCTTTGGATTGAGAACTGTTCCTATGAAATTCAGTTCCTTTGCAGGATCGAGGACTGACTTTTTGATGTTTAGACATAAGCCGAGATCATCGAGCATGGACAAGGTTGTCTGAAGTGCAGACTGAAGACGTAGTCTGGATGAATAGACGACCAGCCAGTCGTCGTGTCCTGTGTATTTGTCAAGGCCAATGTAGTCGCCAAGTCCTCTAAAATTCGAGAGGAGTCAAGAAACTCCGTTTCACGGAAGACTTGGCTTTCTTAGGGCCTTGGTAATGAAACTGCGGGAAGCATTCCTTAGTCCTGCAGACTGACTATCATGTGAACATGCATCTTGTCCTCCCATTTAAAAAGAGGTTGAAAAGGAGCTGTGGAAGATGTGAACCTATTCAACTGTCACGGCTTGTACTGCCTATGCCTTGGCAGTGTACTGAAACTCATCTTCTGGGCATTGACCCTAGCCTTTTGGACTGCGTCCAAAGAATCATCCATATTCTCATGGAATAGACCTTCCTCATCAAACAGGTCTTCTATGTGAGCTTTAACATTTGATGTTAGCCATACATGACGTCCAAGTGAGATGGTACTAATCAGAGACCTGACATGGCAATCAGTTTGGTGTCTGGCGTTATTCATCTGCAGGGTTGCCATACTGATGACCTCCGCTTGTAGTACCCTTGCCAAGTCTCTCTTTTCCTCTGGGAGGTAATCACAGATGTTCCCTAACTTTCCAGTTAGGGATAACTGATACCTCACCATAATTGCCTGGTAGTTGCTACCGTTAGTAGAATAGATGTTGCTGTACACTGGGTCTTCTATCTCAGGTGTCTCGACATTAGTTTCTATGCCTAAGGCTGCCATCATCTTCATCACATGGTCTGCAAATGTATCTAGGTCTTCAGTTGGTAAAGTGGACAGTTTATATTCCACCTGCAAATCAGGAGAAGAGCCTAGTAATTTGTACACTGCAGAAACTGAGTCAGAATAAGGCAGGTTCTCATCAATGTCGAGAGCGATGTTCGATGTAGACAGAGACCGCTGGATGTCAAGAGCGAAGTCGTTGACAATCTGGTCTCCTCGATGTCGAGAGCGATGCTCAATGTCGACAGAGGCCGCTTGATGTCGAGAGCGATGTTTGATGTTGATGGGTTCTCTTTGATGTCGAGAGTGATGCTCGATGTCGAGATTGATGCTCGATGTCGATGGAGCCCGCTCGATGTCAAGAGCGATGTTCGATGTCGACAGAGTCCCGCTCGATGTCAAGAGCAATGTTCGATGTCGACAGAGCCCTCTCGATGGCAAAGCGATGTTCGATGTCGACAGGCTGTGCTCGATGTCAAGAGCAATGTTCGATGTCGACAAAGCCTCTCGATGTCAAGAGCAAAGTCAACAGGCTTTCCTCGATGTCAGGAGCAACGTTCGATGTCAACAGAGCCCTCTCGATGTCGAGAGCGATGTTCGATGTCGACAGGCTCTCCTCGATGTCGAGAGCAATGTTCGATGTCGACAGAGTCCACTCGATGTCGATGTTCGATGTCGACAGAGCCCGCTCGATGTCAAGAGCGATGTTCAATGTCGACAGAGCCCGCTCGATGTCAGAGCGATGTCGACAGGTTCTCCTCGATGTCAAGAGCCACGTTCGATGTCGACAGAGCCCGCTCGATGTTGAGAGCGATGTTCGATGTCGACAGGCTGTGCTCGATGTCAAGAGCAATGTCGATGTCGACAGGCGATGTCAAGAACAATGTTCGATGTCGACAGAGCCTCTCGATGTCAAGAGCAATGTCGACAGGCTGTGCTCGATGTCAAGAGCAATGTTCGATGTCGACAGAGCCACTCGATGTCAAGAGCACTGTTGACAGGCTCTCCTCGATGTCAAGAACAATGTTCGATGTCGACAGAGCCTCTCGATGTCAAGAGCAATGTCGACAGGCTGTGCTCGATGTCAAGAGCAATGTTCGATGTCGACAGAGCCTCTCGATGTCAAGAGCGATGTTCGATGTCGACTGGCTCTCCTCGATGTCGAGAGCAATGTTCGATGTCGACAGAGTCCACTCGATGTCAAGAGCGATGTCGACAGATTCTCCTCGATGTTGAGAGCCTTGTTCGATGTCGACAGAGCCCTCTCGATGTCGAGAGCTATGTCGATAGGTTCTCCTCGATGTCGAGAGCGCCGCTCGATGTTGACAGAGCCCTCTCAATGTTGAGAGTGGTGTTCGATGTCGAGAGAGCCTGCTCCATGTCGAGAGCGAGATGTTTGATGTCGACAGAGCCTGCTCCATGTCGAGAGCGAGATGTTTGATGTCGACAGGCTCTCCTCGATGTCGAGAGCAATGTTTGATGTCGACAGGCTCTCCTCCATGTCGAGAGCAATGTTCGATGTCAACAGAGCCCTCCTGATGTCAAGAGCGATGTCGACAGATTCGCCTCGATGTCGAGAGCCTTGTTCGATGTCGACAGAGCCCCTCGATGTCGAGAGCGATGTCGACAGGTTCTCCTCGATGTCGAGAGTGCGCCGCTCGATGCCGACAGAGCCCTCTCGATGTCGAGAGCGGTGTTCGATGTCGACAGAGACCACTCGATGTCAAGATCGGTGTTCGATGCCGAGCAGGCTGGAGGAAGAACGTTTTCTCCATGGATGGAGTATACGTCTCCTCTAATGTTGGAGCTGCAGTAAGCTCCGTAGCCACGAGTACAGGTGAATCCATAATTTCTCCATCGGAGAGTGAGGCTACTTGCACTCCTGACCCCGAGGCACGCTTTGCAGGCGTGGATGTAGACAGCTCGTCTCTTCTCGGTGTCGAAGACTCGATCTGTGTCGGGATCGAAACCAGGCGTTTTACCTTGGTGGTCGACGTCAAAGCCGTGAAACTCACAGTCGATAGGACTGGAGTGACAGGCTTATAGAGAGAGACTTTCAGTCCTTAGATTTTTTCTTGGACACAGTCTCTTTCTTTTGCTTTTCCTTAGAGCATTTGTGGGCTTTTTTGTCCTTTCTCTTAAGTGGGGATTCCTCATTCCGAGTTGCCGCCACTGTAGTATGAGACGTCGCTGATCTTGGCTTGAATGCCGTGGCCTTGAATGCCATATAGAGGGACACACCACGGATAAAGTTTGCTGCCAGGGAGCCATTTTGAGCTTTAAAGCTCGGTGTTTTCACATCGGCCTAATGAATGCCTTACAGTGGTGGCATATTTCTACTACATGAATGCCTTACAGTGGTGGCATATTTCTACTATATTTCTACCCACTCTCAAACATAACAGGCACAAAGAGTGGCCAGCAGCCGGAGGTAATTTAATCCCACAATAGAGGCACTTTTGAAAAGGCGCCTAAAACAGCCGTTCCTCAGAAGAGGAGAAGAATTTCATTTTTTAAAAAAAATTATTTATTTTAATTTCATTTGGGGGGGGGAAGGTTTATGAGGAAAATTTTTTGAAAAGACAATTTTAAAGTACTCAGCTGAGTTGTAGTTTTTTAGAAGAACCTCCGGAGACGACTAGCCGCAATGGCGGTCGAAGAGGAACTGAGGGAATGGGCGGGAGCTGCGCTAAGGAGCACGCGCGAGGGGGAGGGGCTCCCGCCCAGTCTACCTCAGCTTTAGAATTTTCCGGAACGGTCTCAGCGCAGGCGCAGAGCCCATATGTGTGATGCACAGAGACCACGAAGAAGAAGATTGTCTTCCGGGATAAAAGGAGGAAATTCTAAAGAAGATTGTGTAGACTCTAGCGATGGGTCCGTAAGTGACTGTGGAGGCCAATTCTAGATCCACACAGCTTCCCACAGTGAGGGCACAGGTTACCAGATAGAAGATGGTCCTGTAAAGGATTCATTTGACGTGCTTTTCGCTTAGCACGTTTCTCCCTTTCGCCTTGCGCTCGGGCTTCCTCAAAGTCCATGGAACCTTTGTGAAAGGCCAACCTCCATTCAGATCGTTCATGGGCCAGAGCTTCCCAGTTTTCGATGTTTATATTGCATTTTTTTAGATTAGCCTTATGAACATCTTTAAACCTCTTATATTGACCACCGATATTCCGCTTTCCATCCTTGAGTTGGGAGTAAAGTAACTGCTTTGGGAGACGGCAGTCAGGCATTCGAACAACATGACCGGTCCACTGAAGTTGGCGTTGAAGGATCATTTTTTCAATGCTAGTAGTCTTTGCTTCTTCCAGTACACTGACATTTGTTCGTCTATCTTCCCAAGTAATTCGCAGGATTTTCCGGAGGCAACGTTGATGAAACCTTTCAAGGAGGTGGAAGTGACGTTTATAGATAGTCCATGTTTCGCAGGCATACAATAAAGTTGGTAATACAAAGGCTTCATAAACCAGTGTTTTGGTCTTCTTACAAATATCCCGATCCTCGAACACTCTGTTTCATTCGAGAAAATGCGGCACTTGCGGAGCTCAAACGATGCTGGATTTCGTTGTCGATGTTAGCTGTAACAGAAAGATAGCTGCCAAGATAGAGAAAATGATCGACATTTTCCAGTATTGTCCCGCCAAGCTGGATAGATGGCATCACCAAAGGGTTAGCTTGCACTTGCTGATGAAGCACTTTGGTTTTTTTGATGTTAAGTGAGAGACCAAGTTTTTCGTATGCTTCTGCAAAAGCATTTAGGATAGTTTGGAGATCATCCTCTGAATGTGCGGAGACCACATTATCATCAGCATACTGAAGTTCCACAACGGAGGTTGTAATTACCTTACTTTTTGCTTTCAGCCTGCTGAGATTAAAAAGCTTTCCATCTGTTCGATATATAATTCCCACACCAGTGGGAAGTTTCCCCTTGACAAGATGGAAAACCATGGCGATGAAAATGGCAAATAATGTTGGGGCGATAACACATCCCTGTTTAACACCTGATCCCACTTTAAATGGAGCACCATGAGAGCCGTTGTTGTCCAAAACCGTTGCCGTCATGTTGTCATGGAGAAGTCGCAAGATATTCACAAATTTATTGGGGCATCCAATTTTCATAAGGATAGTCCAGAGAGCTGTACGGTCTATACACTAACAGACAAAGAGTGTCAAGCAGCAACTTCAAGACTAGAAACTACTGTTATGAAAAACTCCTTAATTTAGGACTTGTTAACAAAATGTTAGCAAGTAATATTTGAACTAAAATTAAATGAACATGTTTTCCCCAAGCATACTGGTGAGTCCCTTTTTTAAAGTACATATTTTAAACCTCATTCTTCTGAAAACAATAGGCCCTGCAACTTATTTTTTAATAAGCAGAACAAGTTCACCAAATCTTAAGCAATTTGCTTTCAGTTGGAAATATTCTTTGATTGATTTCATACCAGAATGACCACCCAGAGGAAGTATCATTATTCTACACAAAATGTCAGAAGTATGCTATTGTGAAGAAGAATACCTAATTCAGAGCTGCACAATTATGACAGGGTAGCTTGTACTTGTGCACAATGTTTTATTCAAAACCTAAGTGATAATGCATATTTTCTTAAGATACATACAGTGAGATAGCAATTCATATGAACTATAACACATACACACAGAGCGCCCCAAAAGATGTAACTAGTTTTCTGTTAAGAACCCCATTTTGAAAATTGGTACATGTATTAAGCACTGTCAGATGAAATACTAAATCAAAAATCATGGAGAATTTTTTTTTTAGTTTTTGCAGAATTCAAGGTCACATTTTACTATTTGACCTTAAATATATATTTATTCCAAAAAACCACTTGTGCTACATTTCAAATGAAAGAGCATTTCAAAGGCTTTCCATCAACACCATGATTAACTTTCTAGGTTCTGTAGAACTGGAATTACTGTAATTTTAATGATGTCCGACACACAAAAATTAACATTTTTCCTTCATATTTTTGATTGCCATATCTCCAAAAGTTTTTGTCCCAGAAGTCTAATTTTTGGAGCAGCTTATTTTCTCAGCAGACCCAACAAGTTCACCAAGTTTTTTCAAAATCGGTGACGGTCAGGTAAATTCATTGGTTGATTTTACATGGAATGACCCACAATCTTGTACACCTCTATCATGTCTCCCATTACTTGCCTTTTTCTAAGCTAAACAGTCCAAGACCTTTCCTAATAAGGGAGTTGCTCCAGCCCCTTGATCACTGAAAAGGCATTTTTCTAGAGGTCCCTTATGCTAGTGCAATGTATTAGTTTCTAAGTGGATAGTGCCCATTGTATGTAGCAGCTCAAAAAGTAGATTGTTAAAAACTTGGAATAAAAAATAACAATATTTGCATACACACACCCTTCATGATCTAAAACATTCTATAGCTGAGTGGAAGAAATTACACAGGGCTGCAACCTGTCTCTTC
The DNA here is from genome assembly GCA_021292165.1 of Shinisaurus crocodilurus. Taxonomy (NCBI): domain Eukaryota; kingdom Metazoa; phylum Chordata; class Lepidosauria; order Squamata; family Shinisauridae; genus Shinisaurus; species Shinisaurus crocodilurus. The sequence goes on from CM037879.1 coordinate 201,290,278, forward strand.
AAATATTTAGCTTAAGGTCTTTGTCTAAGCCACGTTGCAGATAGTCAAAACGATGATGTGCCTCAAAAAGATTTCTTTCCTTCTTCAGAGGCTGATCAACAAACAAGAATCTAAACACGTATCCATTTATACTGCCACTTTTTAAAAAAATTAAGGGTGCAATCCTATGCATTTTTAGACAGAAAAAAGTCCCACAACTCCTAGCATCCCCCAGCCAGCCATTTTGCCTGAGGAATGCTGGGAGTCGTAGGACTTTTTCCTGTCTTAACATGCATAGGATTGTGCCCTAAATGTCTTAACAAAAAGAAAATTAAATGTCCAAAGAACAAAAATACCTCTCTATTAAAGGGCAATGTCGTCCATGTTAAAATTTTAAGTATATTCGTAACTATGATTCTTCGAGTGATCATCTGTGCATTCACACATATGGGCTCTATACCTGCGCTGAGACTCTTCGGGAAACTTCTAAAGCTGAGGAGTTTTAGGCGGGAACCCTTCCCCCACCATCCTACTGAACATGCTCCTAGCGGGTTCCCGCCTATTCCCTCAGTTCCTTGAGACCACCTATTGTGGCCTCAGAACCGAGACAATTCTCGGCACCATAACATTGCTACAAGAGACCGATATCGGTACCGACTGTGAAACCGCTTCTGGTAGCCATATAGAGATCGACAGTGACACCACGGTGGGGACGGTGGGTGGGCTGTTTGAATGCACAGATGACCACTTGAAGAACCACAGTTACAGGTAAGCAACCTCCTCTTCTTCTTCTTCGTCTTCTTCTTCTTCTTCTTCTTCTTCTTCTTCTTCATGATCTCTGTGCATGACACACATGGGCAATGTACCAAGCTGACTTACCGGAGGAGGGTCGGTGTCCTCAGAGTGAAATGGAAGAAAGCCCTGCCAAAAACACAGTCCGATCGAGCCCGGACATCCAAGTGGTAGTGCTGAATGAATGTCGACTGTGGACCATGTAGCAGCTCGACAGAATTCTGGCAGGGAGATCCCACAACCGAATGCGTCTGAAGCAGCTACACCGCATGTTGAGTGAGCAGTCACCATATGATCAAGTGGGAGTCCACTAAGCTCGTAGGCAAGCTTTATGGCCTGCACAACCCAGTTTGCAGATTTCTGAGAAGTGACCGGGAGGCCTGCACTCTGCTGTCTGTAACACATATGAAGAGGCACTGGGACCGGCAAAAGGACTCTGTTCTAGCTTTGTGGAAGGCCAGCACCCTTCGGACATCAAGCATGTGTGCATCGTCCTCTCTATCGGTGTTGACGGGATTGGAAAAAATGCTGGTAGAACCAAATCTTGATTCAAGTGAAACTCTGAGACAACCTTCGGTAGAAAGGCGATGTCTGGGCAAAGTACCACCTTGTCTCAATGGAAAATGAGATAAGGGGCGTCCACACAAAGGGCACAGAGCTCACTTGATCGTCGAGCTGAGGTGATTGGAACCAGGAAAGCCACCTTCCAGGTCAGGAGTTGAAGATCCACAGTGGCAAGTGGCTCAAAGGGTTTCAAAGTCAGTGCCTTGAGCACAACAGAGAGACTCCAACATGGCACTACGGTCCAGACCGGAGGAAACAGGTTATGCAAACCTTTCAGAAATTGCCAGACCAGCAAGTGAGAGAAGACAGTCTTGCCGCCAATGGAGGGACGGTACGGTGAGATGGCTGCCAAGTAAACCTTAATGGAAGACAGCTTCAGTCCTTTAAGCGAGAGTGAATGAAGAAATTGCAAGATTATTGGGATCAAGCAGGAAGCAGGATCAGATCCAGCAGACTGACAGAAGGCGGAGAAAGCAGCCCACTTAGCCAGATAGGAACACCTCGTAAAGGGTTTCCTAGCCACTACCAGGATTGCTTGGATCCCGCCTGCTTTCTCCTGAGAACTCTGACAGTGATGAGCTCACACTGGTCTTGACATTCCACAGACTGACTAGGCCCCAAACCCTTCCAAACTACTGCTGACCAGTTTCTGGCTATGAACCTATGTATTACCCGGGCTTTTTTTCTGGTGGAACTCACCGGAACTGAGTTCCAGCACCTTTTCTTCTATTAATTGCATTACAATTTAATCGCCATCTACTCCCGAGGAAATGTAATCCAAGAATTCCGGTACCCTTTTCTCCAGAAAAAAAGCACTGTGTATTACTGACACTGAACCCCCACAGCCGCCTTGAGGCATCGGCCTCAGAGAAACCTCCGTGGCCAAACCCAGAGAGAAGGATAGTACAAATAAAATAAAGAAAAAATAAGTAGAAAGAAAGAACGATAGAAGAGGCAAAGATAGAATAAAACAAAGTAATTTTCCTCAGCTAGCGATTGAGCAAAGGAGAAAGTTCCCAAGAGTCCGGCCACAATGGCAGTTGAAGAGGAACTGAGGGAATAGGTGGGAACCTGCTAGGAGCATGCTCAGTAGGACAGTGGGGGAAGGGTCCCCACCTAAATCTGCTCAGCTTTAGAAGTTTCCTGAAGAGTCTCAGTGCGGGTGCAGAGCTCATGTGTGTGATGCACAGAGATCACGAAGAAAAAACTAAAAACTTATTTCTTCATTAAGCACTCTTGAGAATTTCTTCTCTCTTGTGTTTGTGTTGTACAATGTGCCTTCCCTCTCTGTTTCCCATCTTGCAGAAAGCCCAGGATGTGACAGATGTCAGCCTTAGCACACAGCACATGGTTGATACCATGCTACAAAAAGGTCAAATTAGTGTCAGATTCTATTGGTGGCATGCCTATGCAACACTGATCTTAGAACCACCTTATCAGAAAATCCATGACCTTATATGCCTCCATTCAGTCACCAGGCAGACTCAGGATGAATGGATCAGGGTAGACAACTGAACCTTGTCTCAAGTCCAGTACTGTAGCTTGGAAAACCAAGGTAGATAAGATCAGTACAGTGTGATGAATGATGAGCACTTGAGTTTCCCCAGTCTTGAGAAATACATTGCCCAGTAATTAGTAAGGCTGGGAAAGCATACATAGGACCCCTTTGCCAAGGCTGATATAGAACATCCATTCCAAGGCCAGTGAAACCATGTTTCTGCTGAAGAACAGGTCCCTCTTCCTGCTCACTGTAGAGGCAAAAAGAGTTTCCAAAGCTCCAAACTATGTTCACAAAATTTTTCTTCCTTGTAACACCACTCTTTGGGGTCCAGATCTTGAAGCCTTAACCAATTCACTTGAGAATTAAAATACCTCTGGTGTGAATGGCAGCAAGCCATGTAAGATTAAACTCCAAGAAAGCAAGATTCACCTCCCTCTGGAACCTGAGAGACTTTTGCTGTCCCTGTCTATGTAGGCTGCTTTTGTTGTCCAACTGGTTCAGGAAAGGTTGCCCTGCAGCACCTGTATCGCTCAGAGTTCCAGCACACTAATATGAAAGGAATGCTCTGAATAAGAACACCTGTCCTAAATAGAATGAGAATGCAGAGTACCCCCACCCACCAACTCATTTAGGGTGGCATTAGTAGTTAACATCCAACCAGGTCTGTTAGAAAAGTTCCTACTCTGGCTGTGACTACCCTCTTCCCACTGGAAAGCAATTCCATGATTTGAAATTAAAGCTGCTTTCTATGCAAGAGTTCTTCATAATCACATGAGGGGGCTAAGCTAAAGTAGAGCCCATGGAGTCCAGAAGGCTTAAAAGTGTTTTGATCCCAATGCTCCTAATCACCTTGCTGCTGAGTGAGAGTAGGCTGCGCTTGCTGTCTATGGACAAACAGATTTTGTGGGATACTGAGTCACTCCCAAGTGCTGAATGACTTGCTAAAGAATCCAATCAGCACGAGGAGGTCCATTTACAAAAGACGCACTTTCTAGAGGTGATGCCCTGATCAGAAGACAGTCCATATGAAGAAATAAGTGGACCCCCTATTCTATGTGATGAACTATTATCAGACCCAGCACCTTGGTTAATGTTCTGGGTTAGGTAGGAACACTGATTATTGAAGCAGAAATGAAGAAATTCCCTGTGAGCTGGTCTGGCCAGAATGTGGAGGTATGCATCCTTGAGATCCATGGATGCCATGTAACTCTCTAGTTGAATATCTGCAACTGGAGTCCAACTAATCTCTTTAGGCATTTGAATTCCACGATGGGTCTTGCTCTTTCTCCCCCCCCCCCTTTTTGCAATGATAAACACTATAGAATAAATATCAGTACCACAATGACTGGCAACAGTTCTGCAGCTTGGAATTCCAACAACGTTTGGATGGCTCCTTCTATTAACTATTGCTTTGATGAACCCCCTGGAAGGGAAGACTACAAAATGCCCTCTGGATGCAGCCTTGTAATCCACAACAACATAGCCTCTGGAGACAAGTGTTCAAAACCCATATGTCTCCAAAAAGTATTTTCCATACCAGGGCAAACCTACTGAGCCTTATGGAAGGGGGACTATGCATAAATCAGTTGCACTTATTAGGCTGGTAGTTGTAGGAGCTTTGCACTTCCTTTGTGGTTCCTGTAATACTGCTAGGTAGAGCTCATTAGGGGTACAAAAAGCACATTTCAGAAGGAGCCAAGGAAAAAGGGCCCTTTGCTTCTTATCAGCTAGCTTGCTTAGGAGCTTATCTAAAAGGTCGCCTAAGCAGCCTCTCACATGTAAACACCTGGATGGGTGGCCTGGATCAGGGGATGGTCAACACTGCAATCAGAGCCTGGGCAGTCTGCTATCCTAACTGACTGCAGATATTGCACAAGCAAACGGTATCCAACATTTATTTATTTATTATTTATTTATTATATTTATATCCCGCCTTTTTTCCTGCAAGGAACCCTAGGCGGCTTACATAATCCTCCTCCTCTCCATTTTATCCTCACAATCAACCCTGTGAGGTAGGTTAGGCTGAGAGTCAGTGACTGGCCCAAAGTCACCCAGTGAGTTTCATGGCAGAGCAGGGACTAGAACCCAGATCTCCTGAGTCCCAGTCCAACACTCTCACCACTACGCCACACTGGCTCTCCACAACATCTGCCCATGTAAGCAGCTGTCAAGAAGATTTTTGTCTCCCTGAAACTGAGATCTGTTAACTAACCAGGACAGGACAGAAGAGTCCTGGCAAAATAAAAAGTTTGCTACAGAAGCCTTAAGGTCAGTGGCTAATGCATCAACATTTCTCTTTAGAACACTCTCCAACTTACAGTCTCTTGGATCTTTACACTGCATATCACCAGCAGTAAAGAATGAAGTATCCTTTAACAGAGCTAGCCTATGACATTCACTTTGGATGAAGAAAATATGTGCATCTGGTCACTAGAGAAGTGATAGGGCTTGAGTGGGTTTACTGATCCACAGGGATTAAGCTGGTTCTTCCTTCTTGCTTTTATGGACCGGCTCAACAGCAGGATCAAGAAGAATGCCAGTTTGGAAGTATTCAGCATATACCGGTATTTGTGTTTGGGAACTGAAGAAGGGGTTTGAGCTGAAGCAGGTGAACAGAAGCCCAAAGTCTTAGTAACCTTAGTCATCATCCTATCTAGCTAAGGAAATACTGGGTTTACTCACCTATAGAATGTTCTGATCCAGACAAACAATCACAAGTATTGTGCCATAATAAACATGTTAGTCTTTAAGGTGCTGTTTTTGTCTTACTATTGTTTGCCTCCTGGGTTTTTTTTTTACAGCTGTGCGCAAATCACCCCACATACAGTCTCGCCTTGTCAGTACCCTTGTATGTTACCTAGTCTACTTTGTAACCCAGTCCAGCTCACCAGTTCATTAAGTAGCAGTCATGCCTAGGATTTTTTTCATCAGCACTTTTGGGCTCGAAGGCCTATCTAGCAATTGCCATTTATGCCTGCTCAACCTTGCTTGATTCTTGACTACTGTGTTACAAACTACATAGAATTGTTTTCAAAAGACTGTTTGTAAAATGTGACTGGTGCAGAATGTTGACACCTGCCTCTGTCAGAGGTGGACATTCTGGAACACATACACATGGGTCAATGGTGTGCATTTGTTTCCAATAGCTTTCCAGGAACAATTCCTGGTCCTTCACATAAGTAAGTAAGCCATAAAGATCTGGAAGACTATCATTTCCTGTATTCCTCAACATAGTATCTACACTTGGTGGGAAAGGACATTGAACCTCAATGTGCCTCAAGCCAAAACACACGGAAAAGCATTCTTAGTAGCCACTCCACAATTTCAGAATTAGCAGCATATTTTAGCTTAAGGCCCTTAGTGACAGCAACTAAGCCCTAGGAAAGGCACGTCAACCTTTTAGAATGGGAGAGAAACTGCAAAATAGCTAGGAAACCACCAAACAATTAGTGGTTCCGGGAAACCAAGGAGGCTTGAACCATGGAACCAAGGAGGCTTGAAATTTCCCACCCCTACCCAAGAGGACCAAGCATTCTCCAGAAGGACTAGCAAAAACCCTTTCTAGCAAGTTAATTTATTTTTATTCAATTAGTTTTTTATATTTTTGTCTCATGTTTCATGATGTCAGCTCCCCCTAACTACATGTATTAAGTGACTTCCCGATACAAAAACATCACAACACCATGTATAATAGATTGAGATTCAAACCAAACATGGCTCTTTGGGTGTCAGGTGCTGAGAGCAGGTTTATGTTGCACAGCAGAAAGCCCTCAAGGTTACTGAAATAGAGCACTGATGAGTTCCAGAGGGAAAAATATTGCACTACCTTGGACAGTGATTCATTATGATTCTTCGGCTTTAAGGAGAGGGGAATATAATAAGTATATTTTTAAAATCAACTGTAATCTGGTACTCCTGATGCTACTACATTTAGGGCACAATCCTATGCATGTTTAGACAGAAAAAAGTCCTACAACTCCCAGCATGCCCCAGCCAGCTATGCTGGCTGGGGCATGCTGGGAGTTGTAGGACTTTTTTCTGTCTAAGCATGCATAGGATTGCACTCTTAGTATATTGTATTAATGCAATAGGTTAGAAAAGATGTGAAAAGTTTTGTATCAAAATGACAATCCTACATGTATGTCAGCTCATCTACCTTCGATACTAGTCTAATATCTTATATTGTAAAATTCTGACATACCTGTTTATACAGATTATTGTAAGCATTATGAGCTATGCAGCAAATTTCAAGACTGGATTCTTGGGCTCTATACAAGAAACATGCATTTAATTTTATAACCAACAGGTTGTAGAACCTAGAAAACATTTGTCCTAAGCTGCACTTATATGGCCTGCTGAACATTTTATCATTACATTGCTACTCTTCTAGATAACAATGTCAACAGTGTAAGGCTGCAACATTTTAGTGGGACTTCTTGGAAATCAGCAAACTGAAGCCACTCTTGCAAACTGACCTCTGAACATATTGGTTATATTTTATTTTACAGTCATAACTATCCATTCTCTCAAAAAATAAGCAACTCACATTTCAAAGTTTTCAAACTGGCTTGAATATACAAAAGCTGTGTCATAATTTTAAAGAGCTACTTGACTTTCCACAATATCAAACATGGCCAACCAGCATTTTTGTACAGATACAACTTTCATTTCATCAACTGATTTTAAATACCTACATAACCCTCTAATGAACAATTATTTTGCTCTTTTAAATGAAATAAACAATCCAAGCTGATGAAATGCTTTCATGTACATTTAACACCCACTATTCTAAGGAGTTACACTGATTTAGCTACCTGTTTCTAAATTAGTACGGCTACAATCAGCTCAATTTTCAATCAGCTCAACCCTTGTGTAGAAAGTCTCCTATCTAAAATACTCTAATTCAGGTGTTCTTAAATTTCCTCACAGCAGGCTTCCTCAAAACAGGAAGTAACTATCTGAAGCCTCCATCAAATGAAACTAAGAGCACATTCTCACTTTGCATTCTGTACCTGAATATGGAATTGTATGAGAACATAATATAGGAGTCTGCTATCAAGTATGAAGGGGCTGCACATGTAAAAATTTGGTGCAATCCCCTTTAAAATACTTTGATGGAGCAATCAGGAATTGGGTCCTTGCTTCAAAGTATTTTAAAAAGTGACATGCATCAAAATATTGGCTCCCTTCATATTTAACTGGATACTTTGTTTATTTTGTATTCAGCTATTAAATGTAAAGCAACCATTGGCCTTAAGACAAGGAAGATGGTTGAGCTGTCATTGTTCATTCTCATGCCCAGCTACAGGGCAAGCAATTACAAAGAAAAGAAAAAGAGGAAGCTGTGGCACATGGATGCATAGGATTATGAAGTGTCTAAGGAAAGAATCCTACAAAAAGCAAAGCTACTGGAAAGATAAGCAGTTGCCTCCTTAACTCTAGCACTTAACCATCAGAGTAACAGGCAACCTTTCATAGTGTACCCCAGTGTAAGGAATGGGATTGTATTCTGCCTCCTAACCCAATCCAGGAGGTAAATGTTACAAAGGCTCTCCCCTGACAATTGCCAGATATGCAAGAGTTCTTATACATTTATGAGAATTGAGGAACTACATACAGTGAACTTTTGCATGCTCAATAAACAACCAGGGTTGCTCAGTGCAGCACTAAGTTGGGCAGCAGCAGCACACAGTAGCAGTTCCTAACATGGGTCTCAAATACACGAATGAGTACACAGTTTCCTTGATTTAAGAGCTCCCCGTGAATGATTCCTAGATCTTTTCCTCATGGGGTAAGCCAACAGTGGGGGAGAGGGGCAGATGTAACTCTGAAAAACAGTGCAAAGGAGAAGGATAACAAAAAAATCCTCTTCTAGTACTGCAGCCCCAATCCAAATCTCTTCCCACACCCGTGTAGTTCCATCTCATGAGTCATGTCTAATCTGGAACATTGTTTTTGCGTCTGTGTCAGAATGGTCTACGGATCTTAGGTTACGTCTTATTCAGCAAAAACTTTTGTTTTGTGTTTATTGGACACCACAATGTCTTTTTAATAAGTTAGCTAAGTGTTGGAGGTGCAATACTGTGAATGCTTTGTTGACCCATATGTTTTGGCAATGCCCAGTGGTTGCTTCTTTTTGGGTAGAGGACATAGTACAGATAAATCTAGTATTAGAAAGCTCTTTCATATTTACTGATGCACACGTTCTTTTAAATTATATACCTGCTGTATGGAATTTATCACAAGGAAAACACATGTGGATTTTCCACGCCCTCTTGACAGCCAAAAGACTGATATTATAACACTGGAAAGATAAACACTCACCTCCTATAACACAATGGATTGAGGACCTAATAATACTTTCAACATTTGAGCGGGTGGTATTTAGACGCCACTTGCAGATGGATAAATACATGGATATTTGGTCTGCTTTTTTTTGAAGTTTATGCATAACTATATGGATAATTGTATTACTACATACTTTTGGATACTTATGGATATATATTTCATACATATTACTGTAAGTCAGTGCTTCTCAATTATTTTCTGTCATGCCCCCCCCTAGGAAGAAGAAAACATTTCGCGCCCCCCGCGCGACTGTAAATAGTATCATTTGTCTATAAAATTGTTATAAGTACACCTCTGCATAACACTGTATCCTTATTAACGTATAAGAGAATTAAAAAAGAAAGAAATGTGGATCAATTTACAACAAAGAATAGCTTTATTAACTGTAGCAGAAAAGATTTAAAGGGTCTAAAAGTCACACGGGCGGGTTTGGCCAATCAGGCGAGCCCCCCTTTACGGAGCCTCGCGCCCCCCCAGGGGGGCCCGCCCCACTATTTGAGAAGCACTGCTGTAAGTGATCCATTTAAAATACTGTAAGAAAATTGTATTTTTTGTTGTTCATTTTTTCCCTTCATTTTTTAATGGTTTTTGTTTTGTTTTGGTGTAATTCATAGAATCATAGAATCACAGAAAAGTAGAGTTGGAAGGGGCCTACAAGGCCATCGAGTCCAACCTCCTGCTCAATGGAGGAATCCAGGTCAAAGCATCCCTGACGGCTGTCCAGCTGCACCTTGAATGCCTCCAGATTGGGAGAGCCCACCACCTCCCTAGGTAGTTGGTTCCATTGTCTTATTGCTCTGACAGTCAGGAAATTTTTCCTGAAGTTTAGGTGGAATCTAGGTTCACATTGAAAAAACTGGGGGAGGGGGGATTAAAAATGTCTAATCTGGCCCTGAGACAAGAATAACAAATTGATTATTTGAGAACACTGATAGGCCATGCCTCCTTTGGAAGATCTGCATTACACTCTGAAAGTGGTTACTTCTTTCATTGAATATGATGCCAATCAACACGAGGGTAGCAACTTCCACATTCTAGCATTCCTGTTAACAGGATGTTTGATATTTGTCAAATTAAAATTAGGGCCACAAAACCTACAAATAGGTGACAACAGGTAACCAAGGCCACCTTGCATGCATACACATAGATCTGGTTCACATGCAACAACCCAGAGTATGGGTGGTTGTTGAATGATGGGTTGTTGTTATGTGCAAAACCTGCAGTATGGTTTATCTATGCGTTGTTAACCATGAACAACAAGGAAAAGAATCCATGGTATGTTGTTAGGTTGTGAACTCTGGGTTGATCGAGGTTAGCGACCATAGCTAAACCATAGTGCAAGGTTCGCACGTAACAACAACCCATGATTCAACAACAACCCACGAATCAGTGACAACCCATATTCAATATGAAGGTAAATGTCCTTGCTGCTGCCGTGCTACTTCTTCCACCCTCTGTTATCCACTTAATCTCATGTTATTCCTTTGCTACCTCCCTATTGTTTTCTTCAAGCCTTCACTGTTCCTGAATGTGCTGCCACCTTGTTTCTCTTTCAACAGATGCTACCCATGCTCAATCTCTCAAGCTAAACTTCAGCCATATCTTAGGATCTTTTGTTATTAAATATCCCCACCTGCTGCCATTTGATAATGCAGACAGCAAAAGTACAGGAGCTGCAATGCATTTGGCAGCCTCTAGATCAGGGGTCCTCAAACTACAGCCCGTGCGACACATCCGGCCCGCCAGGTCTTTTCATCCGGCCCGGCAGCCGATCTAGGGGCTTCTTGCGGGGTAAGGGGAGGAGGGGCGGCTGAGCCGGCGGCGAGACGCGGGCCACCCGCCCGCTTGCCTTCCTCCCTCCCTGCAGGGTAAGGGGAAGCTGAGCCGGCGGCGGGGAGCAGGCCACCCGCCCACTCGCCGCCCTGAATCTCCTGTGGGGGGGTAAGGGGAGGAGGGGCGTCTGAACTGGCGGCGGGGTGCGGGCCGCCCACCCGCCTCCCTGTGGGGTAAGGAGAGGCTGAGCCAGCGGCGGGGCACAGGCTGCCCGCCCGCTCGCCACCCTGCATCTCCTGCGGGGGGGGAAGGGGAGGAGGGGCAGCATGAACCAGCGGCCGCCACAATGATCTTGAAAGGCCCGTTAATGGAAGGGCTTCCTTAATGGCTTCTCGAAGGGCTTCCTTAATGGAAGCGAGTGAGCCAGCGAGCTGCTTCCTTGCATCCAGGCCTGTGGCTTCGGCTGGCTCAGCTTGTATGAGCGAGGAAAGCTAAGCAGGGTCAAGCCTGGTTATTACTTGGATGGGAGACCCCCTCCTCTAGTTTCCTACATTAAGCAGCGGGTTGGACTTGATAGCCTTGTAGGCTCCTTCCAACTCTATGATCTATGAAAAATCTCTGCTCCCGTTGGAACGAAGCAAGCTGCCTACCTTCCCTCATCCAAGGGAGAAAGGGGGGGGCTGCCTGATTCAACCTCCGCCTCCCCAGGGCTTTCCTCCTTCCCTGCAGCTGGGGGGACGCAACCGCCCATGGACTGCCCTGCCTGACAGGTGGGCGATGTCCCCTTCCAGGTCCTTCGCCATTCCACAGCCAGCCAAGTGGATGTCTTCGGCGCCGGCCTGAGGGAGGTCTCCTCCAGCACCGGTTGGCTTGGCTGGAGCTTGCGAGTGCTGGCTATGACCACATGTGGAGCGCAGCCGACTCTGACCTCACACGAGGAGCAGCCCTGCTTGGAGGCTGGCGTGCATCCTGGGCCTCAGCATCTGGGCATCTCTAGTTTTTTCCGGATGGTTGGTTCATCCTCGCAGCAGCCCTGAGACTTGTGTTTCTGGTGATGAATTTTGTGCTAGTTCCATTTTACAGATGTGGGAAACTGAGGCCGAGCAAGAGGCGAGTATGTGGCTAGGACCCAGGGGGTGAGGGCAGCTCTTTATTTATTTATTTATTTATTACACGTGTATCCTGCCTTCTTTCCTGCAAGGAACTCAAGGCGGTTCACATAATCCTCCTCCTCCTCCTCGCTGTTTTATCCTCACAACAACCCTGTGAGGTAGGTTAGGCTGAGAGTCAGTGACTGGCCCAAAGTCACCCAGCAGCCTTACTAATTTCTATGCATCCCTCCCCTCTGAGACATATCTTAATCTCAGGAACCATGCACTCAAAATGGCAACCATCTTTCGCAGCACCTATGTCTGTGAACAGACTTTTTCCAGAATGAAACATCTGAAATCTCCAACCAGATCCAGACTAACTGATGCACACTTGCATCACTTGTTATGACTAGCAGTGACAAATATGGAACCGGACATTGACCATCTCATCTTAGCCAAAAGCAGGTCCATACTTCCCATTGAAATACTAATAAGCTTATGTTGATTAAAATTGTTCTTCATTTTAAATATTGTATTGTTTTTTCCTGCTTTTTTGCACTACAAATAAGATATGTGCAGTGTGCAAATCAAGCCTTTCTATACCTTTTAAAAATTTAATGTATTTCAATTTTAGACAGCAAATTAATTTATAATTAATTTATAATTAATTTATAATAACTTTCCATTCAATCAAGCAAAAAAAAAAAGGACCCGGGTCCTTTTCTTTTATTTGATCCATTCATTCATATTTTTTTCAAACTATAGTCCGGCCCCCCAGCAGTCTGAGGGACAATGAACTGGCCCCCTGTTTAAAAAGTTTGAGGACCCCTGCTCTAGACTGTTGAGAGTAAATGAGTGGGAATCAATATGTGTGTGCACCCAATTCTAGGCAATCCCCCCTCCCCCCTCATGCTACAGTCCACCTCAGGAGGGGCATGGGGGGTATGGGGCTGCTGGGGGGAGGAAGGGGTAGTTTTCTTTCTTTCTTTCTTTTCTTTTTCACAAAATGTGTACTTCCTAAAGAACATTGGTGCAGTTCAAAAATTCAAGTCATGCATAAATTAGCCTTTCCCTGAAAATTCAATAATGCATAAATTAGCCTTTCCCTGAAAATTCAAGTCATGCATAAATTAGCCTTTCCCTGAATGTAGACAAAACAAACAAACAAAGGGATATGTTGTATGTTAGACAGGGATTTCAAAGTTTGTTTTCCTTGAATTGCCATCTAATTCCAAATTTACATACTATCAGTAGACAACTATATCAGTCACAGGACATGGGGGCAATAGACCCTCTCCCACTGTTGTTCCCTAACGAATAGTATTCAAAGGCATGGTGCCTAGGATCCTGGAGGTAGTATATAACCATCATGACTAGTAACCCTTCCATTTTCCTATTCTTTGCACATTTTCTTTTGCCAGTGAACACCCTCAACTCTCCATGGTTCCCTGGGCAATGTGATCCTATGAGGCTGCCCGTAACCCTCCAAATGTGGAGGATTACGGGCATCCTATTGAGGGTGGGAGAAGCGCGGTGGATAGGACATCCACTGCACTCCCCTCGCCCTCAAAAACATCTAGACCAGTGATGGCGAACCTATGGCACGGGTGCCACAGCTGGCACGCAGGGACCTCTCTGTGGGCACTCGAGCCATTGGTCACCAGATCGTGAAAAGACTGTCCCCTTCTGCAAAACACTAATGATTTTATTTCTTTCTCACAGTGTGGAACAGAATGATTTTAATCTAGAATTCCTGTTACAGAATTCTTTTCTACCTTGTTATCACATTTAAAAGATTTTGAAGAATAATGCACAGAGCATGGCTTGGATGTAAAGCCCTAACAGTTGACCTGAGTGCTGCATGTGTTGCTCTCAAACTAACGGAGTATGAGCCAAGGTTTGACCAATTATCGGCATGCATGCAATAGCAAAAATCACATTAATTGTGCAAAAGCATGCCCAATGCAAACTTTTACCTAATGCTGTGTTTGCAGTCCAAGACATAAAGTGTTTAAAATGTGTTAAGCACGTTTAGTTTTCTTGTTTATCTTGCTCATCCTAGTACAGGTTGACTTTTACTTTTACTAATCCGACACCTGTAGAAGCAGGGAAAGGACCCGGGGTAAAGCTTGCCCCATACCATTTCAGTCTGGCATATAATCATATTACAAGCTGAGAATCCCTTATTCAAAAATACATGTGCCTAATTATTTAAAAAGTTTGTATAAATTCCCTTCAGGCTATGTGTACAATGTAGTACTATAATAATTTTTTGAGTTGATTTTTTTCCCAACAAAAAACTGTATCATTGAAAGCTCTGTTATTGTGTTTTTCTTTAAAGACAAAATATGTTAATTAGTTCGGACAACTGTATGAGTTGTTTTTCTAAAACTCAAACCTCGGTATTCAGGTTTAATTGCAGTGTTGGCACTTTGAAATAAATAAGTTGGTTTTGTGTTGCAGTTTGGGCACTCGGGCTCAAAGAGGTTCGCCATCACTGATCTAGACGGCTGATTTTGGCCATCTAGATGTTTTACCTCTCCTCGCAAAGAGGAGAGGCTAAGGAGCTGCCTGGATACCTCGGAATCCAGTGGAGCCTCGCCCCTCCCCTCCACACACCCAGGAACGCTCCCCCCCCACTGGGGGAACCGAACACAGTCTTCCATGCTCGGATCCCTGCGGTTTCCTTCCAGTGCGGAAAGAACTGTGCCAGCTGCAGGGGGCGGGCACTCTGAGGCACTGCGACCTCGGATGAGATTTCTGAGGTTGCAGCACCTTCCAGGCCAAATCCTATGTCCCCCCAAACAAGGTCAGAGGGACATAGGATTGCACCCTAAGTAGCCATTAGAAAATAACATTGCAAAATTAAATAGAAAAATGTCAAAATGGCTGACAAATATGTCAAACATTTATAAAGCTCCATACCTGTTCATGCATCAGGAAATAGCCATGATTTTATGATAAAAGCAGTACATAATGGTGGAAAATAATGAAATTAAACTATGCCTCTGGGGGTGGAAGTACATATGCAGCCCAATGCTATGTATGTTTTACTCAGTCCCACTCAATTGAAGAGGACTTAGTTCCAAGCAAATGTGCATAGGATTACAGCCTTAACCTTCAAGAGTTTAGTATTTTCGTTTCCCATGTACTTTTACTTTGAATGTACACATTATAATGTTTACATCTGCATATTTAATTGAATGGAAGCTGTAAAACACTACAAATAATGGATATGCCCATAACATTTGTTCTAAGGTCAATCACTAAGTGAATGTGTAGAACCCCATTTTTCTTTCATGTGAATTGAATTAAGAGATTCTGCAGAAATAGCCATTTCTGAATTTGTGTTCAGATACAAGTTACCATTTTGCATTGTTAAGATGCAAACCCTTCACAGGTTTAACACTACTGCTACATTAAAGGGCTGAGCAGCAAGTCAGAAAGGTATGAAAATATCATGTTAATTTGGTGATTTCAAAAAGGAAAAATGGGAAACTGGCAACATATCTATGGTAAATATTTTCTCCAGCATTGATAATAACGCAAAACATGAAAGTCAGAAGTAGTAAAAAGCCAAACAAATGAAGTGGATATGAATAGATATGCAGCAGGAAAACTGTTTTGCAAAGATGAATATACCATCTACTATAAATGTTGAGGAAAAGATTTGGAAGTTGGGGGAAATCAAAGTAGGTGGTGCTAAATACAGGAAGACATTTATGGAATATACAATCTATAATAGGCAATTACTTACTAAAAATGTATTTTGCTCTTTCAGGCCACACATATATCAAGGAACTGCAGATACAGCTGGGATTCTTGGCAGTTTACCCTGTTGAAATGCCCATAGGAACCTACAAAGCAAACTACTACTCAGTTTTAAAAGTTGCTTGCCTTCACTATGGGACCTGCAAATATGAAAACTACCCAAACCTCTGGCTACATTTGCATTCCTCCATCAAACTCATATTCATACAACTATAATACTGATCCCCAACATTTAGTGCAACTAAATTATGTCTGTACCTACAGGATTAAAAACTGATTAGATGCATCTACGGTACTCAAAATACAATTTACTGTAGACGAAACAGAGAATATTGTACTCGACTGAACTATGAAGCACCTTATTTCATATGTAATTCATAGAGGACTGGCGTAATGTGTTCTTGTCGGCTAATGGGGACTGGCCGACAAGAACACATTATGCCAGTCCTCTATGAATTACATTGGTTACCAATTGAAGTCCGGGTCCAATTCAAAGTGCTAACATTGACATTCAAAGCCCTAAACGGTTTGGGGCCAGGTTATCTGAAGGAACGCCTCATCCCAAACATGCCTACCTGAACCCTGAAATCCTCTTCAGAGGTCCTTCTCAGAGAGCCCCCTCCAAAAGAGGCTAGGAGGGTGGCTACTAGGGGAAGGGCCTTCTCAGTTGTGGCACCCCATCTCTGGAATCAATTCCCAAGGAGGTGCGCCTGGCGCCTACTCTTTATTCCTTCAGGTGCCAGGTGAAGACATTTTTATTTACCCAATATTTTAATGGTTAGATTTTTATTCCCATTTTTATTATCACTGCTGTACCTCCGGTCTGATTCATCTGGCTGCTTTGTTTTATTGTACTGTATTATACAGTATTTGTATCTCTATTTTAATGATTTTTGGTTTTAAGATTATTGTTTTTATCCTATTGTTCTTGTAAACCGCCCAGGGAGCCTTTTGGTTGATGGGCGGCAAATAAATATATTAAATAAATAAATAAATAATCTGCTTTCAAAAGCATCTCAAACCAGCAGTTCTGGTGTGTGCGGGCATGCATACACACATGCACGCGCACACACACTGGAATTCCTAAATGCAGAGAGAGATCTGCATTAGAGAGGCTGCCCCATTCACTTCAATGTCATGTACGTAATATTCCACATGTGCAACCCCCACTGCTTATGCAGCACAATTCTTGACAGTGGAGCTCTAGCTGTAAATGAGAAAACATGGACATTTGGATCATGCTCAATGCATTTTGATGTAACTTCCTCAACACTTTCCCCCTCCACATCCTATTCCATAGTTTTATTATTATACCTGTTCTCAGTTTCTAACTAACTGAGCTCTGAATAGTAAAACAATCAAGGAAAGCGAGCATTTCATTTACTCTGAAAAACTCAATTATTAAAAAGAAGAAAAGAGCACATAGGGCTTGAGGCAATAAACCAAAAGGAAAAAAAGTGGGGGGGGGGGAAGCAACAACTTTCAACTCCCTTTTTCACTATGGGATAGTGATGCTATCCCTTGCCTTACTGTAAAACTTTCCCCTCTCTCCTTTCTCTCTACAAGACCTTCCACTGTACTCTTCCACTCCTTTGGAGTATTGGCCTGAAAATGTAGTTCTGATACACATCAATTTTGAAAGGGGAAAAAATTAAACTGTGATCCAGCATGCTGTGGTGGGCATTGTGTTGTATTTGAATATGGGAATTCCTGTTTCAAATCTGCTCAGCCAATTAAACTCCAAAAAGTGGCCTTGTGCCAATTGTGCCAATCAGTCTAATTTACCTTACAGGTAGAAATAAGAAATGTAAAGTGGTTTCTTTGTATATTAAACATGGCACAGATTATTATTGTTGTTGTTGTTATTGTTATTGTTCTTATCCTATATTTTACAAAGATGCACATGTAGGCCAAATATTCTGGCCCTACCAATTTCACCAATCACCATTAACAACGCAATGGGAGGGTTGGGACCACACAATGAGCCACACTGTGGAGCAAACTACACAGTGTGCCTTATAAGCCACCTTACCCAACATGCGCCCGACAGATGATTGGGTGCATCGTGGGTAGGGTGCTCCCTCTCTCCCTCCCCCTCGGTTCCCCCACAGGTATCCTATGGGACACCACGGGAGCACCAAGGTACCCCCCCTCGCTGCCACCACAAGCAGTTTTTGGCTCGCCACAGCTTGACTTTTCATTTATTTTGTGTGGGGGGGGGAGATCCCTGTGTGAGCATCCACAACCTGCCCCTCCAAGGAGCCCCCATAGTACCTTGGAGGGGCTGCCTGTGGTCACCCCCATTTTTAAAAAGAAAATTATCCTGTTAATTTGCACAAATAATTGCACTCATTTTTTTTTACCCCGCCTTGCTGGATTTGGGCAAATCCAGCAGGGCGGGTTAGCACAGGGGCTCCCTAGGGTACGTACTAGCCGGGAGGGGGTGCCTGCTGGCCAAATCCAGCAGGTACCTACCCTGAACAGTGCCTTGCACAGGCTGCAGGTAAGTATTTCTCCACTTTGCAAGCCTCTGACAGGTCTGATAGTTCCCAATCTGTCAGACCCTTGCAAAGTCCTGAGAGATCGCAATTTGTGAAAAGGGGATTGTTCCCCCTTTTTTGCAGCATGAACTTTGGGTTTCTTTGGGGGAGATCTGGTGTCCCTTCTGTCTCCTCAGTTTTGAAAGTCCCCTCCCCAATGCCAGCATCAGGGGAACTTTCAAAACTAGAGGGGATTCCCCACTGATGGGAGCAAACTCATGTCAAACTCAGAGCTCCATTTTTGAAGTGGGACTTGGAAGGTCTTAACAATTTCTTTTTTGCCAGGACAGTGTTCAGGTATATAGACTTTATATACCAGTATACTTTCCTGCCAAAACAGAAATTTTTAACACCTTCGAAGTCTCACTTCAGAAATAAAGGTTTGTGGCTTGACAGTTCAGGCAAACTGCAAGCCTCACTTATTCCTGTCAATGGGAATCCCCCTGATTTTTGCAGCTCCCCAAGGGGCAATCAACTCAGGGTCAATTGCAAAAATGAGGGGACTCTTGGGACATGTGATCACACACCAAAAAAACCCTGGGGATCCTGCTGGAAAGGAGGGGAATGGAGGGGGTGGCCCCCAAAACACCCCTTTCCACATGATTCTTGGGTTTGGGGGGGACCTCATGTGCCCCTGGGTTATCCACAATTGGAAAAGTGCTGTTATTAGACATGGTGGGTTGTCTTGTCATGCAACCCCAATCAATTACACCTGTGGCATCAGATTAACATAAAGGAAAAGAGCCAGAAAAATCAGATCTGCAAACGTGCCTTTTACCACTACCTCTCCAGCCCTGCGAATGAAATAATAAGAAATGGTTTAGCAGTTGTGAATATTATTGGGGGAACTTCTCAGAGAAAGTCAAAGAAAGCCATCAACAGTCTGAAAAGAGATTTGAAGGATCACCTGCCAAAATACTTATAAAACACTGAAGGTGAACCGAAAGGGGCCACCTGGTGCAACACTTGCTGCAAAGCAAGATCAACCTGAAAGATGCAAACTAACTGGTTTACCTTTTGTTTTTCATGTTTTATTTAAGCAATAATCTAGCCTTCAAAATAACTTGGAAGGGGAATGCTCTCCTAGCCTGGGCTCTTTCATTCTGTCTCTCCCATCTCTATATACTCCAAAGTTTCCTCCTACCGCAGCTACCCCTTGTTATCGTCACCATATTACATTCTCTTCAGCAACCCTTTAAGCCCTGAGAGGGAATGAACATCCACATACAAATGTTTCTGCCCTGTGCTGTACTTCTCAGATTAGAACTAGCAGGGGCAGCAGCAGCTGGTTCGCACAATCACCAAAGCCCACCATAGCTTATTTATGTCACAGTGGGTTGTAGCACGGGGCAGCCTGCCATTTTGAATATTCAACCCCTGGATGGGGGTTGCCATGTTTAGTTGTGTCGTCTGAACCCAGGCAGCATGGGTTGTTTAAAGGTTAAATAACCCTCAAATAACCCAAGTTCAGACAACATGGCTAATCATGGCAACTCCCCACCAGAGGTTAAATATTCAAAATAACCGGCCCACACATGCCTCAACCCACCGTGACTTCAATAAGTCATGGTGGTATGTGGTGATTGTACAAACTAGCAGTGGTCACAGCAAAAGAAAGAGGAGTGAGTGGAAGCAACAGTAGAAGGATCAGTTTGGTACTACTTACATGCTGAAGTTTGCTGCTATTCACATGCTCTCACCCAGGGCAGCTCCTACTCACCCTAGAAGAGGACTACAGCAAGGCCATCTCAAAGTGTAAATGCAATACCTTGCAGATCACCTCTCAGGCTGTCTTACAGCACTTACGTAGGTATGTGCACGAATGCCAACTGGTATAGTTTGTTGGGGGCTGCTATGCCTGTACTTTTTTGCAAGGATAATTTACTACAAATTTTCCACTGCCATGAAAGAAAGAAAAATACTATCAGAAACATGCTGAACATCTCCTTTATCTGGGCATTCACTTCCACTCTCTATATTTCTTTCATTCATCAGTATTCATTTATTTAGCCCATAGCCAAGCTCTCTGGCTTCACACCTTATACATAAAAACAACTTAAACACAAAACAGTTTTGCGCTCCCAAGGGCAATCAACTTCAATTGCTAGGGGACTTTGGATGTGATCAACCCAAAAAACCCTGGGATCTGCTGGAAAGGGGGGAAGGAGGGGGGGCCCAAACACCCTTCAGATTCGGTTTGGGGGGGACTAGTGCCGGGTCCACATGGAAAGTGTGTTATTAGACATGGGGGTTTCATGCAACCCATCATTATCATCAGATTATAAAAGAAAAGAGCAGAAAATCAGATCTAACGTGCCTTTACACCTCCACCTGCGAATGAAATATAAGAAATGGTTGCAGTGAATTTTGGGGAAATCTCAGAGAGTCAAAAAAGCCATTTTTAATTTAAAAACACAGTTTAAATAACAATACAAAAAGCCAATAAAACTGAGCCTACAGGTACAATCCCCTCCGTGCGATTCCCAAGCTCCTAACTAATGCCTTGGCATAGAGGGAAGTCTTAATCTGGCGCCGAAAAGATAGTAAGGTTGGCGCCAGGCGGGTCTCAGTGGGGAGCTGATTCCATAACTGGGGGGCTACCACCGAGAAGGCCCTCCTCCTCGTTGCCACCAACCGAGCCTCTCTTGGAGGTGGCAATCGGAGGAGGGCCCCAGATGTTGAGCGTAGTGTCCGGGTAGATAACGGTTGGGAGAGACGTTCCGTCAGGTATTGTGGTCCTAAGCCGTGTAGGGCTTTATAGGTTAAAACCAGCACCTTGAATTCGGCTCGGAAGCATATTGGCAGCCAGTGCAAGCGGGCCAGAACTGGTGTAATATGCTCGGACCTTCCGGTCCCTGCAGACTCCTTTATGGAGTGGAGGGCAGACGAGATCAAAAGTCTATTTTTCCAGTGGTTTTTCAACTCTTTTTTAAAATTATAATTCTTTTTATTGAGTTGATCAACAGGATACAAATGTAAATGAATACAAAACAAAACAATGAATTAACATAAATTAACAAAGAGATCATGACCAGTTTTGAGAGAAAAAACATAAGATGACTGAAGGAAACAAAGGTTATCAAGTAAGTTAAACACTAAGGTATAAACACATAGAATGTTATTTAGTCAAACATGTCTTTCTGAAAAGAATGTAGGCAAACTGGCCTCATTTTCACACACTGTCCAGTCTCCAAGTGGTGTTGGTGAATGTGCACAAGCCAAAAATGAGTGGCTCTAGCTCTAGAATGTTCCAAAGATATTCCGTGCAGGTTTTCCTGTGTGTGTGCCTCCATAGACCACAAAGATCCCTTATTGACACTGTCAATAAATGTGTGCATGTGAATGTGCATGATTTTCAAGTGTTCCTGTTCATTGTACACTAATCCCCAACTTCAGGTTTCCTACCTGTTAGCAAAAAAAAATAAAAAAATAAAATGCTGGCCTAGCTTTCAGTAATGTATAAACATCAGGAAGGCTCTGAAATAGGATTGATTACCGTACCTCCTATAGTCAGTAGTATACACATATGCTTTTAACACACAGGCTCCAATTCAGAGAAAGTTACTCACTTAAGTGTAACTAACTCTCTCTAGATTGGGGCCACTGCAAAAAAGACAGACTTCTGCAGACACTGATTTTTATAAAGCATATATTTTATGTAATTACACCCTAGGGCTAGAAATCTGTACAAAAGTATATCTAGCATTTCATGTCTAACCATATCTGAACCATGGAATGGGCTTCTTTTAAAATGTGCAGGTTTTGAAAAAGCATATTTATACTGTATATGCATTTATATACATGTTATGATATATCCTGCTACTTCCCCCTGCCCCCCCCAATCAAGGACATTTTCATGGTCCATTAGCACAATCTCTGCCCTTAAATTTACTTCCTCCTTATCTAATTAGGTGCAATTATGCATTAAGGAGGCAGATTAATTCCAATCAGCTGCCAGTTTTCATCCCAGAGTTAAAATATATTTCTGAGTAGCATGTGCCATCAGCTCCTTCATAATATTCATATTTAGCAAATAACGATGTTATAATTGGCTTTACCTCAGTATCAATGCCATTCCTTAAGAGAAAACCTAAAATCACACTTGGCATTCTTTCCCTTGCTATTTTCATCTCCAGCCGCCTCCCTCACGTCATCATCACCACCATTTTATTGGCATAACATTTACAGCTCATATAGAACCAGGCTGGCAATGGAAAAACTGAGCACTGAACTCAATTAGCATTTTAATTCTGAGTTTCTGTTTCTATGGAGAAAAAACTAAACCCTTTCATTACTTGCCTCACATTCTAGAAATGCACCCTTTAAAAATACACGCATAAACACACACACACACACACACACACACGTGTCTCTCTCTTGTTCCCCTACCCCACCCCACACACCATTTTATATATTTCTCCTTGCTGTGATATTGGGTCATAAAAATGCAACATAAATGCTGTCCTCTTTGGTTAGTGTCACATGCTCTCCCTTTTTACACTTACAAATCCAGTGAAATTGTTCCTATTTTAAAGCTGTACATATCACACAGCAGAGGCTTCCTTTTTAATTATATGCCTTATCTCCTCCTGATTAGCTAAGATGCATCTAGTTCTTTGGAACTGTGTTCTCTTACATACATGTTGATGAATACTCAACATAAAATTAGCATTTAGGTTCACTAAATTAATTATGCCGTCATCTCCAATAAAGGAAATGGCTACCAAAGATAGAAGATCAGATATAGAAAGATACATGCATTTTTAAAAACAGAACTAGTGTTGCCCCATATGAAATGTATTTTATTTACCATATATTCTAGAGGCAAAAATTTATTTTAAAGCAAAAGATGGTTAAACAGGTTTGTTTGTTTGTTAGCCACTCTGCATACTAGGATAGCCAAAATATTACATAAATAATATATTAATTCAACTGCTTATGAATATTAGAAGCAGACTGACAAATAAAATGATTGCTCTGAAACCACTTCTCTGAGTCATTTTGTGCTTACCTGCAGGCATGAACCATTACTGCATGCAGTGACTGCTCCATTTCCTAGCACAGACTTGAAGCAGCATCACATCTCTCTCACATAATGTGACTAATTCATTGGTTTGCAATTCCTAAGCTATTAGCAAAGAACACTCCCTTTCAACACAATATAACACTTTTAACAGATTCTATTTTTCTGTTACACTAAATTCAAGACGAATGCGAATTTGTAAGTAATATTATCTGCAACATCTACTATATAAATCATCTGACAATCTGTTTTTTAAAAAACAAGATGCTTTCAGGGGTGGAAAACACACACACTGCAGCAACGGTATAAACATACATATGTACCAAAAGACTGTATTATGGATTTGCATGCTTCACAGATTAGACTTCATTTTTTTCAAAAATGAAACAAACAATAATCCTTTGCAAAAGCTTAACCAGAAACACAGATTCAATAAATACATTACCATGGTAAGCATGCAATACATCAACACAATAGGCAAACCTGACAGGAAAAATACCCTATGCTGCGTCTTAGCAATACTACACCATTGATTGTTCATGCAGGGTTTGTAGCTGTACCTTTCTGAAGAGGACGACTTCTCAGAGTTAACTGACATCAGCAGCTCAATCTTCTGCTTGATTTCTGGAAAAATCAGAAAATATTCACAACCAAAGACTGCCTGCCCTTGTTTTCCAATGCCTTATTAGGTTTTTTCCACTAATCCCCTTTGTTCCAAATGAAGCCACAAGATTCACTGTACTTCTGCAGAGGCAGATTCAATGGTGCTATAAAAGAAAAAGCTCCAGAGGCATCAGGCCTTGCTAAACTATGCACATGACTGTTTATGAAAGCAGGAAGTACCATTTCTTTTACACAGAGGGGTGTTTCCTCTTTTGAGGTTGAACTGACATTTACCAGATGATTCTTAAAACAGATTGCATGTAGAGGCACATTCCAGCTACTAAGAAAAAATCCAACAAATGGTTTGTGGAGTTACACAGCTGGACAGCAAGAAATCTATTTGTTACAAGTTGTTACAAGAGATTCCAGGAAATAGTTTTGAAATAATTTTTGTCACAAGTGTGTGTGTGTGATCATGAGCAGTATTAAATAATCTGAATCCCCAAATTAATATCACATAGGCACCATAATATGAAAGGTTTTTTAAAAAGGAGCTTTTCCCCATCTGAAATTTTCCCCTCCTAATGATCTCAACCAACAAGAAGCAACACCCACTATCAGAGCTAGGCTGACATATTATATTTGCTTAAGCTGAAATGATCTGACAACACCAACTAGAACAGAGATGGTAACAGCCAGATCAATTTTACTCCTTTTTCTAGAAAGGGGGTCTTCTGCCACGCCACCTGTGATTTCTGTGTCACAAGATCTTGTTAAAATCATATTATACAGAAATGCCCCCCCCAAAAAAAAACCAAATGTTTTTTAAAATGCTATATTTCTCAACTGTATCTCATCAGTCTTACCTTGACTGTATGAAAATTATATTAACTACATGCTTAATATTTATGAAATATGCTATGAAGTATACACTGAATGTTAACATCATTCAGTGTGGCGTAGTGGTGAGAATGTTGGACTGGGACTTGGGAGATCCGGGTTCTAGTCCCCGCTCAGCCATGAAACTCACTGGGTGACTTTGGGCCAGTCACTGACTCTCAGCCTAACCTACCTCACAGGGTGGTTGTGAGGATAAAGTGGAGAGGAGGAGGAGGATTATGTAAGCCGCCTTGGGTTCCTTGCAGGAAAAAAGGCAGTGTAGAAATGAAATAAATAAATAAATCTTTCCCACAAAATGTAATTAAGCATTCAGAAGCATCTAATGCAGGCCACATGCAGAAGCTAAGCAGGTATGAGCCGGGTCAGTGCTTGGATGGGTGACTGCCAGGAATGGGGACTCGGACTCTAGGACTCGACTCGTGAGTCGAACTGAGTCCCCACTCTGACTCGAGTCCCACTCGAGTCCCAATATTTTTTAATGGGACTCGAGACTCAACTCGGGACTCGAGACCAAGGACTCATCAACATCCCTGGGCTGTGCCAGAAGGAGTGGAGAGAAGTGCGATCGCCGGCGAAGATTTTATTTTTTTAAATCATTTTCCTAAAATGCAGCCTTTCAGACATTTTGGGTTTGGCTGCCTCTGCCTGCCTGCTTTGGGGTTCCCTGCCTCCTCTGCCTGCCTGGTTATTTTGGGTTTGTCTGCCTGATCTGTTCTTGTCAAAATCAGTTGCAGAGTTTTGAAATAAAAAGGCACACTTGTGCCTAGAATTTATTTAAGCCACACATCTGAAGTAGCCTTATTTTGTTGGGGGAAAACCCCATTGATTTTAATAGGGACTCGTGGAGTCAGCTTTGGGAGTGACTCGTGACTCGTGAGTCACCATTTTGGACCAAGGACTCAGACTCGAACTCGAGACTCGGGTCCAAAGACTCGTGACTCGACTCGTGACTCGAGACCAAGGACTCTTCAACATCCCTGGTGACTGCCTGGGCTGCCCACATCTGTTCTCCTGCATTGAGCTGGGGGTTGGACTTGATGGCCTTATAGGCCCCTTCCAACTCTACAGTATTCTATGATTCTATGATTCTAAATAAGCTAAAAACCTAGACAAATAACAAAAAGAATTTCAGCAAGGAAAACCATTACAAATACAAACGGAGAACCAGTACACAAATCCATGTGCCAAATAACATGTTACGTTAAACATGTAGTTTGGCATTGTGCAATATGTATTTTTTATTTTTAAAATAGCAGTCAGAGGGAGAGTGATCAGCACTGGGACTGCAGGGGGAGGGGGTTAACCCTTTCCTCCTGTGCTGAGATTCTAACAAAAAAATAGCAAACACACACCCGGAAACTATTTGGTACAGAAAGAAATGCTATTATTGCTAATAACAGCATCCCTCCTGTGTCAAATAGCAGCTTGGGGGAGGGAGGCATCCATCAAAACCACAGCACAGGAGGAAAAGGTTAAATCACTCTCCCCAGGAGCCATGGGCTCAATCCTGATCCCCACCTCCACTGTTTTAAAAGTACAAAATAATCATGCAACACTAAACTGTGGGCAATATCCTATTGTGTCTGTACACCAGTAGGAGTGACTGCTTGTTCAACGGAGATTTAGTGCTACATAAAGCAAGTCAAAACTAGCAGAAATGCTTGTTTCTGGAACAGAAACATGTATTCAGTTCCAGGTGTTATATGAAGAATGTTGGTAAGGTCAGCAGAGCTTCATAGATTTCATATATTATAGAGTTGGAAGGAGCCTACAAGGCTATTGAGTCCAACCCCCTGCTCAATGCAGGAGGTTGGACTCCCTTGCAGAAGGGAGCTCCACTGACCTGTCCCAATCCGGAAAGAAGCATTTCCACTCATTTCAGTGGGGATCAGGATTGGGCCCACAGCTCCTGGGGAAATTATTTAACCTTTTCCTCCTGTCCAGTAGTTCTAATGAAACTCTTGTCTGCCCCAAGCTGCTATTTGACACAGGAGGGATGTTGCCATTGGTGCAACACAATCAGCTTCATGTGTTTTTCATGTAATTTTGGCCCTAAGATGGGGAATAAATGACTGAGCAGCAACACTTCCAAAAAAGATTTAAGAAATGTAGTATCAGTGTGATAATGATGCAAAAGTCCAATTACATTTTAGATTGTTGTGGAGAAAGCCAACCTAAAACCCCTTTCTGACACACACACACTCACCAAGGAGGGGGGAAGGAGACCCAGGTGGGTCCACTATTGTATTCACAGAAGTATCATTCCAAAGATTCAGGAAATAGTGCTGCTCTATCAACACTGATCAGTCAGGCCTCATTTTAGCAAAAAAATGGCTTGTCTGTATCTGAACTCATCATGCTCTCACATCATGTATTCAGTTCCAGGTGTTATATGAAGAATGTTGGTAAGTTGGAAAACATTCACAAGACTATGAAAGCTACACAGATAGCCTAAGACAACAAGCCATACAAAGGAAGACTGAAGGAACTAAGTGGGCTTAACTTGGGTGGGGGGGATGGCAGAGAAATGCTGACAGTTCTGAAATATTTAACAGGGAAGTTTAAAAAAAAGTTGGAGAAGAATCATTTATTCCATCCAATGAAGAAAGGGCAAGAAACTAGACTTTCGATTTCGATTTAACATTATCCAGTGACCCCCCACCCCATTCCACCCCTGCCAGTACAAGCACGAAATGGAATAAGCTGTGGATTTTCTCTCAGAAATGATCAGATGTCTTATTAGGGATGTTTTTGTATTCGATGATTTATTGATTTCCCTCCAGCTCTTTAATTCTGGGATTCAGAAAGCAAACAGGAGACAATATGTGAGCAGAAGCAGCATAACTTGGAAAAGAGAGGTTACGTAACCCTTGCTTTCTTTTGACCACTTACTTCCAGTAGCTACATCATTTTGATATTCAAAGGTGGACTCGAGTTCTAATGCAATAAATGAATGGCTGACCATATCATCTAAACACCTCAGAGCAACACCTGTCTCGTGCAGAACATGCAACACCTCTTACGCAGTTTAGTCATAGTTTATTTTTCTTGTGAAGCTACAGTGAAAAGCTATAGAGACAACCATCTTCACTGGAGTAGTAACACATGCATCATAAAGTGGCTTTCAGTCTTAAGAGGGTCAGTGAAGAACAATTACTCTAATGGGAGTAAAACAAAGGAAAAAAGACAAGTAACATAGCTCTGGTTTGCCTCTTGGCTTTCAAAGGCAACTGGAGAAGGATCCAAGATATGTTCGATTATCAAGAAGAAAGAGTTTCGTGGCACCTTATTTATTTATTTATTTATTATATTTATCAATCGCCCACCTGGCTGGTCACCCGGCCACCCTGGGCGATGTACAATTAAAATACAATAAAACACAATTAAAACATAATAATTAAAACAATATAAAAAATTCTCATTAAAAACCTAACCCACCCCATATTCCCGCCTGAACAGCCATGTTTTTAATGCACGGCGGAAGCTCATCCAGGAGGGGGCATGGCGAAGGTCACTAGGGAGGGAGTTCCATAATGTGGGGGCCGCCACAGAGAAGGCCCTCTTCCTAGTCCCCACCAGCCTGGCTGCTCTGGCTGATGGGATAAGGAGAAGGCCGTCCGTGGCAGACCTTGTTGAGCGGCCTACTTGATGTTGCTGGAGGCGCTCCTTGAGATAAGCTGGGCCGGAGCCGTGTAGGGTTTTAAAGGTCAAAACCAACACCTTGAATTCGGCTCGGCAAGCAACTGGTAGCCAGTGCAACTCATTAAGCACTGGCGTGATGTGATCACGCCGGCGGCTGCCCTTAATCAGGCGAGCCGCCGCGTTCTGTACCAGCTGAAGCTTCCGGACCGTCTTCAAGGGTAACCCCACGTAGAGCACATTACAGTAGTCTAGGCTAGAGGAGACCAAGGCATGAACCACTGATGGGAGCAGGTGATTAGGAAGGTAGGGGCGCAGCTGCCGTATCAGATGGAGTTGATACAGCGCCGCCCGGCTCACAGCTGCCACCTGAGCCTCCATGGACAGCTGGGAGTCTAGAATGACCCCCAAGCTGCGGGGGATTAACCTTAAATGTTAATCTTTCAAGTGGACTATAGTCCACAAAAACTCAAGCCATAATAAATGTGCTAGTCTTTAAGGTGCCACAAAGCTCTTCCTTGCCTTTGCTGGAACCGTCTAACATGGCTCCCCCTCTAGAAATCAAAACATTGTGGTTTGGCTCCAGACTTAGTGATACTTAAAGCAGACCCACTGAGATCAATGGGGCTTACAGTAGTCATGAGTAATTTAAATCCCATTCATATCAATGGGTCTGCTCCAGGTACGACTAAGTCTGGATCCAACATTATATTGCTGTGAAAAGACCAACACAAACATACTCCCCATGGATGAAAAATTATTACAAACCAGACTACCTACAAGTAGAAAAGATAGAGTACCATGGTCAGTGTTTAAATGGTGACAAAAGAGAGCAAAATGTGCAATGTGCTTTTTTGTAGGGATGTTGATATATCAAGTATTTTACAAAGACCATAGATGGAAGATTTATGAATAACATGGATGCAGTGATGATGTGAGAGCATGATGAGTTCAGAGACAGACAAGCCACTTTTGCTAAAACGTAATAGGAAAGGTTTCTGGGTGGAAGATGAGGCAGCATTCTGGTATATAGCCCAAGGCATGATGGTAAGCTCAGGTTAATTAGTAAATTAGTAGCAGCCTGCCAGGCATTTCTGAGCATTATACTTACTACTAGTTAGTAAAATGAAAGATTTAGATGGGGTATCTGCTGTTATGTCTGGTCTTTGACAAACAGGTTTCAATGGCAAGAGTGTAA
Organism: Shinisaurus crocodilurus; assembly: GCA_021292165.1. Classification (NCBI taxonomy): domain Eukaryota; kingdom Metazoa; phylum Chordata; class Lepidosauria; order Squamata; family Shinisauridae; genus Shinisaurus; species Shinisaurus crocodilurus. The sequence continues at coordinate 201,320,000 of CM037879.1, forward strand.
ACTATGTGTAATGCCTTGATTTAGCTCTTCCAACAGAACCCTTGTCTGACCAATGGCAGGGCAAACTAGGAGAAAAAAGGAACTTGAGAAACAGACTTTCATTCACAGCTGTGAATTAAAGTCTAATGGAGAAGAGAAGGAAGGAACTGAAGAAGGAAGAGACAGCAAGAAAGAAAGAACAGACCTATTTAAAAACAATGACCCAGCACCACATGCAGTCCTCAGGGTCGAAAAGGTTGTGCACCCCTCTCTAGATAATGATTTGGAGGATAGGGAATGAGTGACTGGCTTAAGCACTCCCCCACCCCCACTCTTCACACAAGGGTTAATAGAACTCTTCCTGGTTTCTATAAATCAGCTTGCTCGGGCACCTGAACTAGATAATTGTGATCTCAGTTATCTTTTTGCAACAGAGAGAGAGACCAAAGATCCAAGTGACTTGTGCCTAAGAGTGCCACTGAAGAAAGATTTATAGTAAAAATGTGTTGGGCTCAATAAACATATATTTGTCTATGCACGTGGAGGTCTCTTCCCTTCTCTCCCTACATTTGCTGCCTTCCCATTTTTCTTTTTCTGAGTTATTCCTACAATCCAAGATTACAAACCAGGATAAATCATGATTTCCAAACCTGGTTAGAAGGAAACTGGTTTGAGGAAACCATGAAATGTTCTATTAAGCTGCAAATTACAGCAGGGGGAGCACTCAAGCTTGTTGCTCTTTCCTGATCCTCTAAACCATGTTTGGAGCATTAGGAATAAGATAGTTAATGCGCCCATTTTGACTTGTTCAGTACAGAAATGGTAAGAATTAGATTACTTATGGTACAATAGAACATTTAAATTCGATTGATGTAGAAAACTTATAATGGCATATGGTTAATTTGTTGAATTTAAATTTTGAATTATTCCTGCCTCTATTTTCATACCTATGAAATCAGCATCTATGTGCCTTACCCAGGCACCTTGGGTATCATGATTAGAAAAGCCACCTGCAGTGGTGAACACTAAGTAGGCTTTCATGGAGGAAATGCAGAAAGTGCCAGACTTAATGAAATGGGCACAAACTCCATACCATCAGTATTATAACATCCATTACAAGAATATTTGTCTGCGTACTCTGCTGCAGAAATAAGGAATTTGGCATTCTCTTGTTAAGACTAAGTCTGTGTGTGGCAAGTAAATCGTTTCAGAGTTCATCAGTCTCAAATGTCAAAACCATGATACCTTAATGCTGATGAAACATATCTTAATTCAATTTAACCAGTCAGTGTGCTTGCAGGAAATGCTCTACCTTTGGTGGAAGAGAGTGTTGTGCAATACTACAGTGGAGGCATGGAGAAGCATTGCATTGGGGACAATTTCTAGCTTCATCTATCTGATGAAGGTAATGCGTAGTCTGACCCAGGTAATGCGTAGTCTGACCCTAAAACTATGGATTTCTCCTCCAATATATGTGGATGGCCATAATTCTACAATATGTTAGCAATTAACAATATAGAACTAGGTGGTGGTAGCAGTTATAAATTAATTGGTTTACATTTGCTCACAGTTAGGCACTATTTGTTCTTAACCGACTGGTCAACTAAGATATAAGTTGTGAACTAAGTGAACTGCATGGAGACCAAAGTAAATTATTTTAAAATACCTAATGATTCTCTCCCTGCATAAGTACTAAAAGTACTAAAAGCTGAGGACCTTCAGTGATATGCTATGCACATGCTATGTTTGCATAAAGTGGCAGGTGCAGTTCCTGGCATCTCCAGTTAAACGATCTCAGACCACTGGTTAGAGTAGACCAATGCTCTAACTCAGTATAAGATATGTCAAGGAAGAATCAGATACCACCTATTCTTGTTGATGGCTACTATTGTTTCCCCTCACATATTTCTGTACTGTATACCGGTACTAGTATTTATAGTCCTAGATAAGGATTTAGTCCTAGATAAGGATTAAGAACAGCAGCAATGGTCTTTCAAGCATCACAGTAGACCAAAGATTCTCTTGTTCTTCCACTGAAGACAGAGGGGACATCAGAAGCAGAGCCAATTTCTGAGTTACTGGGCAGATTCGCACATCATGCTAAGCCACCCTGCGAATAAGCCACGGTAACTTGGTTGTTTGCTGAACAACCCACAGTGTGCCCGACAGATGATCGGGCTCACTCTGTCTTGTTGTCCCCCTCCTTCCCCACCCCCAGTCCTCCAGCTGGTATTCCAGTGTCCTTCATGGCAGAACCCATCTTGTCCCCCCTTCCCTGCTCTGATCGCTACCCTTTTTCATTCATCACCAATTGGGGTCATATTTTTAGTTTTTCGGCCCCTGAAAATTGCACATTAAAAAAAAAAAAAAATTCCCCTGGTCTTTACAAGTGTGCACTTACAGATAGAGGATATGTGAGGTCTTGCCTGGTCAATTTCCTTGTCAGTTTCAGCTGTCAAACGGAGGACAAGGGGAGACTGCATATAGGCTAATTTGCCAGGGTCCAAGTGCCTAGCTGCCAATTGAAAAGCACCCCTTAGCAATGTAATCCTCTAGATTTTTAGCTTTGAACTGACAGATCTCAGTACCCTCCACCTTTTCAACATTTCCCCAAATCTCCAACTATTCCAGAAAGGGGAGATACTAACTCCACCACCACCACCACCATTTTCGGAGCTCTTACTGCTGCGGGAACTGCGGTTCCCTAACAGTTAAAAAAAATGCAGAAATGTATGCAAATTTAATGGCTGGAAAGTAAATGGAGTGGAAATTTGCACACCTGCAATAACTGCTCCATTTACTTCCCAGCCCTTAAATTGGTGCAAATTTCCCCTCCATTAACTTCCTAGCCATTAAATCTGTGCATATTTCTGCAGATTTTTTAGAACTGTCAGGGAACTGCAGTACCCACAGCAGTAAGTGCTCTGAAAAGGAGCCAAGAAAAGGAGGGGGAGTTATTCTCTCCCCTTTCTGGAGTAGCTGGAGCGTCGGGGAAGTGTTGAAAAGGTGGAAGGTACTGAGAACTGTCAGTTCAACACTAAAAATAAAGTGGATTACATTGTTAAGGGGGAGATATCGTCTCCCCCTGCCCTTTTGGTAAACATTCTGTTGCTGCCTTTTCCCACTTTTACTGGTGCTTTTCAACTGACAGCTAGGCACTTGTCCTCCATTTGACAGCTGAAACTGACAAGAAAATTGACCAGGCAAGACTACACATATCGGATACCCGCAAGTGCACACTTGCACACCTGTGAAAGACCAACAAAAATAATTTAAAAATTACAACCTCAATTGCACATTTTTGAGGCCCTGAAAAATAAAATTAAAAAGCTGAGGAACGAGTAACAGTCCTCCCAAAGTGCCGTTTCAGCATCCATGGAAGGGCAGTCACTGGCAAGATCGCGAGAGCAAGCAGGAGGGTTTTGCCACTCTTGCCAAGCGGCTCTACAGCCGTTCCTGACAACCCATGATAAAAGCACCCTGCTGAGTTTGGACAACACAGCAAGCCATCATGAGCAGGAATGACCCTAAAACAAGCCACCCTAAGAACATGGGTTCTCAGGGTGGCTTGTTTGTGAAAAATATCTTGCAGGATCCACACCAGGTTCAGACGACACACCAACCCACCATGGCTGGTTAACCATGGTGGGTTGTCGTGCTGTGCAAACCAGGTACTGTATCAGTATGTGAATCTACAGCAACATTGGCTGTAATGATTATCCCAAGCACAAAGTACTGAAGTCGCATGTATATGGTCTGATATATGATGCGACAGTCTTACAAGTCGAAGCCAAGAATGACACAGATAAATCTGTACTGTAAATTATGAACACTCCAGAAATTGTACCCTACAAGATACAAGAATATCAGCAAACACCAGAAAATAGATTGAGCATTGTTCACAATAATACAAGATATTGATACTCTTTAGGTATTTGCCGCATCCAGATCTGACAGCAAATAAGACTGTTTCTACATCTGAAGTAAACTCATCAGATCCTAGGATGCCAGTTATAAATTTCATAGATTTCATAGATCATAGAGTTGGAAGGAGCCCACAATGCTATTGAGTCCAACCCCCTACTCAATGCAGGAAACTAGAGGAGGGGTCTCCCATCCAAGTAATAACCAGGCCTGACCCTGCTTAGCTTTCCACGCTCAGACAAGCTGAGCCAGTGTAAGCCACAGGCCTAACAACAGGCCTAACTCTGTTGTTGCTAAACAGGAGACAGTTCAGAAGGTAATGCACCAAATCCTCAATCTGGTGCGGGCATTTCAGGCACATCTGCTGCTCCCAGGGCACCTTGCCATAGCATCTTACTACCACAGCTAAAGGCTTCACATAGAAACACAATTGCATGCCTCTGCACCGGGAGAATCAGATTATTCAGTGCTTTATTGCGGGTCCTTCTAAACCAGGGCTCTCCAACCTAGGGTCCCCAGATGTTGTTGGACTACAGCTCCCAGAATCCCTTGCCATTAGCCATGCTGGCTGGGTATGCTGGGAGCTGTAGGCCAGCAACATCTGGGGACCCAAGCCACCAAGGTTGGAGAGCCCTGTTCTAAACTGAGGGAGTTGTTTTACGATATTTAAGGTTTGAAGGAGAAAGATTAGGAACTTGAAGACAACTCAGATCATGAACATTTAATAGTTATGGTAAAACAGAAAAGTGAGCTTGATGATACAAGAACTGGAAAGGTACCAACATTACCACTATTCCTCTTTTAAATATCTTGTGAGCATGACAAGAAGAGGTACAAGACATCACACTGTGTTTGAGGGAAAACATAAAGCACATACAGGTATTAGAGGCAAAGGCATTCAGTGTTTCTCCATTCAATTTGAGAATTATAGCTACAGTAATACCTTGGATTCCAAGTAACTTGGTCTGAGAGCATTTTGCAAGACAAGCAAAACATTTTTAAAAATTTTGACTTGATAAACGAGCAAGGTCTTGCAAGACAAGTCATAGGGATGTAACCGCTCACCTTGAGAGGGCCGAAATCGGCCCCGCTCACGCCTGCCAGAGACTCGCTTTGATATAAGAGTGTTTTGGATTACAAGCACGGTCCTGGAACGAATTATGCTTGCAATCCAAGGTATTACCGTACTCATTTTAGGAGGAACTTTTAAAATGTACAGTTATTCATCCTATGCCTTCTATGAAATGGCAAAGAAAAAGAACTGAGAATTCATAAAAACATATTTTTGAACTTCCAGAAAGGTATTATATTCTACATAGCACATGATGTGAGAAATTCTGAAGCTACATGGAATAGATTAAGAAGCTGTACTAAGGATATTCAGCAATAAATGAGATCCACAGTCTTTACAGTTGGCAAGCTGAGTGAAAGGTTCAAACAAGCAGTAGCAAGTTAAAATGACACAATCATGCTCATTCTCTTCCTGAAGTACGGTAGCTTAAAAGACTGATGAGAAAAATAATGTTCCTTGCAAATCTCAGAGAAAAGTTGAGATCTGTTGGCAAGTCAAACACATCAGCACACAAACCCATTTAAATAAAGCTTGGAAGAAGGAGACTGATGTGGAGTGCAAGTAAGATTTAAAATGAACAGCTGTCTAACAAGGAAAGGAAGGAAACTGTAGACAAAAAAACAGGTAGTGGGCACATTGCCATATGGACAAGGCTGCTCATGCAGACGAATTGTTGCTTCTCTCAAAGAAGAAATACAGATGATACATGCAGGATAGGAAGCATCAGGGGCAAAGAGATGAGAAAAAACACGCTGCTGGTATTAAAATTGGTTGGCCCAGCACCAATATGGTTTTACTTCTCACTGAGGCAGGAGGTAGGCCCAACAGAAATTATGGTTGGTTTCCAAGACTGAGGCTGCAATCCTAAACACATTTACCAAGGAGTAAGCACCACTAAACAAAGTAGGGCTTACTTGTGAGTAAATATGCTTAGGATTGTGCATATTGTGCATAGTTTCGATTGTGCAAAACGAAATCCCCCCCAAAAAATTTGTACAGAGATCTTTAATTTAAGCCTGTACTACAGTACTTGTATTGCAAGATGTCGCTTGTATATCAAGTAAAAAAAAATTAAATAAATATTTAAAAATTTGCTTGTCTTGCAAAATGCTCTCAAACCAAGTTACTTGCAATCCAAGGTATTACTGTATATCCAAATCTACCATATATCCCCACATCAAATCCAGTATGTGTAGGCCTGAACCATGCACTGAATTTCCAGGTTGTATATGGAATATTGATTGTACAGTTCATGCTTTATTTTAGATTAATAAACTTTTTTTATTATTGTGAAGGACTGCCAACTGGTCCTTTTCTCAAGACCAGAGATCAAAGGTGCAAAACTGCCAGCCTTAGCTCTGCCGTCTTGACTTGATTCTCTCAGGGCTTTGCCCTTGGTCTATACACTGGATTTAGCACTGAACCACAGAGGAACCACACACACCGTGTGGGGTAAAACCAGGAAAGTTTATTTAAGGTAAACAGATTACAATAAGGGAAGAGGAAGAAAGGTGGGGAGACACTTTGGTACATACAGCAGAGCTACAAAAGAACAAAAACTAGTTCTTTTACCATATAAATACCTAGGTGGCACTTACTCTTCTTTGCCTAGGGGTTAGTATTCTCAGGGTTTGCCTTAGCAAAAGCCCTCCTCTGCGCGAAGCGTGCAGACAACAACTCAAACCAGAAGCCACAGCAGCAGTATAGATTCTTCCCCCCACCCCTCCTTTCAGTAGCCCAGGTGTCTTTAGCCAATCAGGATGAACTTCATCTGGGCCAGGCAGGGGAGGGGTGGCTCTTTGCCGCATTTGCATGCAAATAGCTGTGGCACCAGCCATCAAAGACATGGGAGACTCTGCGGGGGCAGGAGCCATCAGAGAAACTATGTACATTTTGCATTTCCCAGCCCCCAGCTGGGATTATACTCATTTACACGTGTGGAGGTGTGTGTGTGTGTGTGGTGCAGGAAACTCTGATGCTTTTTCTCCACATTTATGAATATAAAACACTACAGACACACATACCTCTATGCTTCTACCCAGCATGCAACAGTAAAATAGTTAAATACCCAAATCCATTTTAACTATCAAATCCTCCAGTTTTTCACTCTACAATTATGCCATCTCATTTCATAATAATAAATAATCCGTCTCTAAATCATTCATACTAGTTTTAATGTTATACATTGTAACACAGAGTCCCAGCTCTTCACTATTCCCTTTTAACTCTTTCTTTAAAATGCAGGTAGATGAATAAGCTTAATTTGTTCCCACAGAGTACATATTTGTTACTTTTTACTAGGGCTCAAATTACTTTTCCATGATTTAGCTTAAGATATTCTAGCAATTGTAAGTATTTATAGGACTGGAACTTTCTTATCTGTTGGAATGCTGTTCTTCATAAAATTGAATAAGCATGCTAACAGATCAATTTCTATCCTAAAGCTGAAATAATTCATTAATTAAACCTATTACCATCTTCTAGAAATTAACCGCTTTGCCGGAAACCTAACAAATATGGTAAAAGTCACCTAGTGCAAGCTTATGCCCCTTTGTCCTATAGAAATGTTACACATACACACACTGATGTTAGGTAGGTTTAGAGGAAAAACAGATGCAGCTGGTGAGTGAGAGGTACAATCTCACTTCTATGCAAATGAAAACCAAAGATACAAAGTGAGCTTTTACTTCTCTACAAGTAGAAACTGCATGTGCTAAGAGAGTGAGATTGCATCTTTCCTACTGTGCAACTACAGGACATCGACATTTGGGCATTTCCATGGGGCCAGTGTGCATAAGCCTGAACTGCACAACCTAGAGTCTGAGAATTAACTGTGTGATTCAGGTCTAGACATGCTGGATTTAATGTATAGAAATCTGGAGGGTCTGGATGACAGATACACCTGGTGGACAGCATTGGAAGGCACAATTTCATTGTCCCATCATGCATAGCTTCTTCCTGCAGAGAAGGTTGTCGAAAGAAACAAGACCAACGCAGTAGTTAAGCTAGTTGATTCCACTGAGTTGTATTGAAAAGTTATACTGGATCACATTAATGGTAACCTTTTGAAAAACAAGGAGGTCCAATAAACATACAGCTTATAAATATCTACTCTTTCTATTATTTCTGACCAGATACTAGTAATGTTTGATATTTCACCCAGCCCAATAGAAATAATTAACTTCATCTTCACTCTTATTCTGGAGAGATGGCAATCTTGCATGACATATGGCTCCCTTCCCTTCTAAACATGAACAACCTTTTTAAACCAATTACCACTTCTGATATCTTGCTGATCTGCTCCCTCTTCTTCAAAACCTTCTCTCTGCTTTGTACTTATTCTCTGTTGCTTCTTTTCCTTTTCCTTTGTGCTTGCCTTTTTTCATATAATCCTACATGCTTTTATCTTATATGAATTTATGAGCAGCGTTTCTATTTATACATATATACACACCCATACACACACAATCCAAGTGACTTACAGAACAAAACAAAAATATGAAAATGTAATTGGTAAAACCAATAAAAAATATAATTACTTTAAAATATGACAAGACTAAAATAGTAGCAGTGTAACTAAATAAAATCCTACTCTAACAGTTGATCATCAGTAGTCAGAGATGGATATTTTATATGTTTTCACCTTCTACTGCAAGTAACTTGGGAATCTCCCAAAGCAGATACTTCCAGTATAGAAGACACAAGAGAACAAGATATTACTGCTATCAACAAAACCTTAAATATTGAAATGCTAATAAATATTATAAATAATTGAAACTGCATGACTTCCACAATCATTTTCACTATGCCTGCCAAACCAGTTTCTAGAAGATCAGGGTAGTACAGCATCATAAATATTGGGACACAAAGATCAGGTTTTCAACAAGTCACTCACCTCATCACCTGTGGCAACTAAATCTCCTTTATACAACCAGGTACTCTCTCTTCCCCCACCAGAGAGAGAATGAGAATGCAAGTACAATCAGCTCCACTGCATTCACTTGACTAGACAAAGACAACAGGAGTGGCTACAGAAATATCAGCTTTCGTGTAGTTTCCACAGCATCACTATTAACACCATCAGTTGGATTCATTCAGCTCTAAGTCTGGCAGGGTTAAGGTAACAGCCACCATTATAACAGCTGTATTATAATATATATATATATATATATATATATATATATAGTACACTGCCAATAGCACCTGCTTCCTGTAGTTTACTCCCTAACTTTTAGCAGGAATAGAAGCACTAGGTTGGAAAGGGCTAGGATAATGGGAGACAGGGGAAGTGGGCTCGTGGCATAATTTGATTTTAAATATTTTAATTCTCTATTTTGATTCTTTTTTCTTTCATTTTATTGTTTAATGCTTGGAACTCTTATTAGCTATAGAGAGGTATATAAATCCTGTGAATAAATAAATAGCTCTGCAAAGGATTCCTATATTTCCAGGTTCATTGGGTACATGTGTACACATGCAAATTTGTGTGAATGTACAAAAGAGGACATTTGGTAAACACATGACTACTCAAATATCCCACTGAGTTCAGTGGCACTAACTCCTCCAGTGATGGTGAACCTACGGCACGGGTGCCACAGCTGGCACGCAGGGACCTCTCTGTGGGCACTCGAGCCATTGGTCACCAGATCGCGAAAAGACTGTCCCCTTCTGCAAAACACTAATGAGCTTGTTCTTTCTCACAGTGTGGAACAGAATGATTTTATTCTAGAATTCCTGTTACAGAATTCTTTTCTACATTGTTATCACATTTAAAAGATTTTGAAGAATGATGCACAGAGCATGGCTTGGATGTAAAGCCCTAACAGTTGACCCAAGTGCTGCATGTGTTGCTCTCAAACTAACGGAGTATGAGCCAAGGTTTGACCAATTATCAGCATGCATGCAATAGCAAAAATCACATTAATTGTGCAAAAGCATGCCCAATGCAAACTTTTACCTAATGCTGTGTTTGCAGTCCAAGACATAAAGTGTTTAAAATGTGTTAAGCACGTTTAGTTTTCTTGTTTATCTTGCTCATTCTAGTACAGGTTAACTTTTACTTTTATTAATCCGACACCTGTAGGAGCAGGGAAAGGACCCGGAGTAAAGCTTGCCCCATACAATTTCAGTCTGGCATATAATCATATTACAAGTTGAGAATCCCTTATCCAAAAATACATGTGCCTAATTATTTTAAAAGTTTGTATAAATTCCCTTCAGGTTATGTGTACAATGTAGTACTATAATAATTTTTTGAGTTGATTTTTTTTTCCAACAAAAAACTGTTTGTATCATTGAAAGCTCTGTTATTATGTTTTTCTTTAAAGACAAAATATGTTAATTAGTTCGGACAACTGTATGAGTTGTTTTCCTAAAACTCAAACCTCGGTATTCAGGTTTAATTGCAGTGTTGGCACTTTGAAATAAATAAGTTGGTTTTGTGTTGCAGTTTGGGCACTCGGGCACAAAAAGGTTCGCCATCGCTGTGTGGATAGGACTGCATCCTTAGCTACCCTTTACTAAATTTATGAAGGATAGGTATTGATTAGGCATCAATTGCCATTGCTCTGTTTCTTGTGATCCAATAGAGTTAATAACTCTATTGCTTTGTTTTAATGTCTTTTGTTTTTGCTAATGATTCTATTTATCTATTTCTTAATCCTTTTTACGCTTCTCTAGGGAATTTTGTCTTTGCGTACTTTGAAACCCTGTGGGTAATAGAATGCTGTTTTTAAAATTAGTTTTTTTCAAATTTTAAAAATGTATACGGAGAGCCATAATTTTTTAAATCTGTTTGGTTTTCTCTACTTGAACAATACAATCCTCCTAACAATACTAATATTATTAATAACTTATTTAAAAATGCTTTTCATGCTCCAGACCAATCAATGTATTCATTCTCTCTCACTAGACAGAAAAAGGAAGACATACAGGCCTGAAGCTTATGCTGACTCAGCTTGTCTGAGCGTGGAAAGCTAAGCAGGGTCAGACCTGGTTATTACTTGGATGAGAGACCCCTCCTCTAGTTTCCTGCATTGAGCAGGGGGTTGGACTTGATAGCCTCCTATCAAGGCTCCTTCCAACTCTATGATCTATGAAATCTATACACACACCTACGCGTCTTGAAAGCCAATTACTGTATATCCCATTCTCCAGGCCAGCCTCATTCCACCTTAGCTGGGCAAAAGCAATGCCTTGCATGACAGGATGGATGCCTTGCTGTTTCTCTCACTTCCACTTTTCTTCTAAACCAAGCATTTTTGCTAGTATTTAAACCAGACTTCCCCATCGTAGTGGCCTCCAGATGTGTTGGACTACAACTCCCAGCATGCACCAGGCAACATGGTTAGCTGAGGAATGCTGGGAGTCATAGTCCAACACATCTGGAGGGCACCAGGTTAGGGAAGGCTGATTTAAACAATGACCCCATGGACAATATTTGGCCACCTTATAATCATAACAATGTATGCTATAAGAAGATAACAGAATAATTAGCTAGCTAGCGTAGTGACAGTCTACTCTTGCCTATTAGCCAAATCAACAATATTGGCCAGACTGGGCTCTCTTTGGCCACCTCTCTTCCAGTTACTCATCAAGTCTGTTCCAGCCTGTCTTTCACAGCCTGGATTGATTGATTGATTGATTGATTTATACCCCACCTTTTTTCCTGCAAGGAACCCAAGGCAGCTTATACATTATCCTCCTCCTCCTCCTCCTCCTCCTCCTCCTCCTCCTCTCCATTTTATCCTCACAACAACCCTGTGAGGTAGGTTAGGCTGAGAGTCAGTGACTGGCCCAAAGTCACCCAGTGAGTTTTATGGCCGAGCGGGGACTAGAACCCTATCTCCTGAGTCCTAGTCCAACACCCTAACCACTACGCCACACTGGCTCTGGATGGATCATGTTGATACATGCAACTATTTAGAAAGCAAGCATTACGCTATCAAAAGCACCTTTAAGGGGAAATCCTATGCAGGTTTAGACAGAAAAAGTCATACAACTGCCAGCATTCCCCAGCCAGGGATGCTGGCTGGGGCATGCTGGGAGTTGTAGGACTTTTTTCTGTCTAAACCGGCATAGGATTGCACCCCTAGTCTCTTAGCAGATGCTCGTTTTCACCTTTTCACACCCAGTTTACTTCCTTTTATTTTAACTTGTCTAACCACAAAGCAATCACTTAAAAATGAGAACCAGGATGAAACAAATAATAGTACTTTCTAGTATGTTTTATTCATAGATTTGTTTAATTTAGATTTTGGCAGTCACTGTTTCTTGTTCTTACTCTGTGTAATTCTCAATGAAAAAGTATTTATGTTTTAGTAAATAGCACTTGCAGCTATACCAATATACTGGAGAAGGGAGGGGGATAAGTCCTTGTTGGCATAGCAATTATGGCACAAACATGTGTTTTGCTCATTTGGAATGTTCTATGGGGGAGGGGATAGGAGTGTCCTAATATATTTTACAAATAGATCAAGAAAGCTTGGTGCAACCATCTAATTTCTAGGGCGCGCACACACACTCAAATTTTATGGACAACTATTTTTCACAGGCCAAGCCTCTCCAAGTACATATCCTCTTTTGGAGACAGCTTAGCTCTCTCACATTATCACAGAATACCAGCTTTGAGTCTTACGTATATTCGCTGTTTGTAGTCTATAGGTTTGTCTAGATTAGGATAAGAAGAGTATTTTTGGACCCTATCATTCAGTCTGCTTTGAATAAAATCTTATAGTAGCTAAACAACAGTGTTGCTGTATACATAGTTTAATTGTTCAAAAGCTAATACATACTTACCAATCTACATACACACACACACACACACACTTTTGCCAATCCAGCAAGCTATAAAGCAGGGTTCCTCGACCTGGTACCCTTCAGATGTGTTGGATTAAACTCCTGCCATCCCCAGCCAAGCCATGCTGGTCACTCATGATGGTAGTTGTAGCCCAACACATCTGGAGAGCACCAGGTTGGGGAAAGCTACAATAAAATATTGCGGAGTGCAAGTTTTCACTCCCAGTTGTTCTTTGCATAATCACCTGGTACAAGAATAGAATCTTACTGCAAAGCAAGACCCAACCCATTTATGATGATGATGATTGATGATGATGATGATATTTATATACCGACCAACAGCCGAAGCTCTCTGGGCAGTTTACAACAACCAATATTAGTACCAAATTTACTATTTGGTAAGGCTACAGCCATGATAGCATGTGATATAAACCTTGTTGAGAAGCCACCTAGCCCTCTCCTATACCCAAACTCTCAAATTTCCAGTGCTGGAAAGGTGAACAAGGCATTACATTAGCTACTAAGCTATCTGTGAATATATAAGCCAGTGTTCTTTCAAGTGAAATCTGCTTTCTTGCCTCAAAAATTCAATAATGAACAGTTTCCTCAACTTAGAGACAAAGGCCATATAGGAAAGAAAGCATCTAACCAAATCAGGAGCAAAGGAGTTAGGCAAATGTCAACTGTAGTCACCTGCATCACAGCCCACTGCAATGGGGATAGACCACTGCAGTGTCATCAAGTGTCTGATTTTAACCTAGTCCACATGAACAAATTTGGTGCCAAGTTTAAATCATGTAATAATACAGCAAAGCAATTCAAGCCAGAGAAGAGATAACAATAAGTATCTCTTCCCAATAACAATAAGTATGTATACGAAATGTGAGGGGAGCTCCCAAATTTTGAACAGTACAATGCAATCTCAAACCTATTACCGGTAGCTACTTTTTAAGCAAGTACTTTAGATATCGGAAACACTTACTTGACAAGTTTCTTCTACCTGAATGTTTGCAGCTATTCAACACTGGTTTGTACATAAAACAAGTAAATATGAAAGTGCACAAGATTATTCAGCACACAGCACAGCAGATATACCACTAATAAATTCTCACACCAAGGTGGAGAGTTAGGATATGAGCAGGAAGATCTAGAAGATGACTGAAACCAAACCACAGCTACATATGATACAATTTAACCCAACATATATTAGTTCCAATTTAGGAGCACTGGAAACAACTGCTGACCTGGTATCAATGCTCTGCAAATAAAGTAAACCAAAATCCACATACCACACAGAAGAAAGGCAATCTGCAATGCAGAAATCCACAATTACCTAGGCTTTTCAATTCTTTGGTTTGCTCACTGCATTTTAAATTAAATATTTTAAAACTACGTAATATTATTGCAGAGAATAAGATTGATCACTTTAGGGGAAATGATTCCAGCAGAATTCTTACAAGCCAAGTTACTGTAGTAGTCTATTAACTTACTTTCACAAATGTATCTGCTGCTACCACCTTTGATTGCTTTTCACTACAATGACTTGATACTAAAGATGAATCACCCATTTATTTTAGTTCTCTTGTTTCTTGAGCACATGCTACTATATACAAACACCATCATATGTTTATTGCTTTAGCCATAGGCCATTGCAAGTACAAGCAAAACAACATCCAACAGGAGAAATAAGAAAAATATACAGTCATGCCTTGGATTGAGAGCATAATTCGTTCCGGAAACGTGCTTGTAATCCAAAACACTCTTATATCAAAACTGAAATTCCCCCAAAAAAATTTGTACAGAGATTTTTAATTTAAGCGGTACTACAGTACTTGTATTGCAAGACGTCGCTTGTATACCAAGTGAAAAAAGATTAAATAAATATTTAAAATTTTGCTTGTCTTGCAAAACGCTCTCAAACCAAGTTACTTGCAATCCAAGGTATTACTGTAATGATAAAGAGAAAACATACATGGCGTTTAAACAATACAATTAAAATACGCTTTAAAAACATTCCCTTTCATAATAGGCCCTGATTTTACTAAGGTTATCCTCATAATCAAGCTATAAAATGGTAGTAAAAATACTAACATAAGATAGAGTAAAATACACATAGAACTTAAAATGCTCCGGTATAAAATGGGACTTAAAACTTGTTAGTTCCTAGCAAGGTAACCTTATCAGATCTTTGAATCTCCCTTGCAGTCTACTGCCATCTCGTTCAGGGTTCTTGCTCTGATTTTCTTTGCTGCAATTGCAAATGAAGCAACTTGGTGTGACGCATACTCCTGCTTATCAGAAAGTAAGTGGATTATTATATTCTGGACTGGCCATCCACTGAATTGTGACACAAGATAAGACAGGTAACGTTCTCTAGGATGAGTATACAATGGGCAGCACAATAAATAATGTACTAGATCTAGTATAATGTATACTAGATTTTGTATACAAACACAAAACAAAATGAATTAAATGAGGTAGTTGGATTTTCTGGGAACCAAACAATTCAAGAACAGCTCAGCTAACAAAACAAGCTGCATGTACTGTATTTATTTTAACTGCAACATTACTTAAAGGACAGAACAAAGAGTAATGCCTTTTCTTAGAAGTCCTGCGAAACATGGACTATCTATAAACGTCACTTCCACCTCCTTGAAATATTTCATCAACGTTGCCTCCGGAAAATCCTGCGAATTACTTGGGAAGATAGGCGAACAAATGTCAGTGTACTGGAAGAAGCAAAGACTACTAGCGTTGAAAAAATGATCCTTCAACGCCAACTTCAGTGGACCGGTCATGTTGTTCGAATGCCTGACTGCCGTCTCCCAAAGCAGTTACTTTATTCCCAACTCAAGGATGGAAAGCGGAATATTGGTGGTCAATATAAGAGGTTTAAAGATGTTCTTAAGGCTAATCTAAAAAAATGCAATATAAACATCGAAAACTGGGAAGCTCTGGCCCATGAACGATCTAAATGGAGGTTGGCCTTTCACAAAGGTTCCATGGACTTTGAAGAAGCCCGAGTGCAAGGTGAAAGGGAGAAATGTGCTAAGCGAAAAGCACGTCAAATGAATCCTTTACAGGACCATCTTCCATCTGGTAACCTGTGTCCTCACTGTAGGAAGCTGTGTAGATCTAGAATTGGCCTCCACAGTCACTTACAGACCCATCGCTAGAGTCGACACAATCTTCTTTAGAATTTCCTCCTTTTATCCTGGAAGACAATCTTACTCGGTCAGGAGTGATCGTCTGATGATGATGATGATGATGATGATGATACATTTACATTAATATGCCAACACAATACAGTAAGAGAGGGGATATATGGTAATAAAAACAAGCAGAGCAGCGATCAAGCTCATGCCAAAAGTCAATGAAAAAACCAAGAACTAAGAGTGGTTACCAGTTTTAGATTTAAACACCACAACGTTTCAAAGTATCTGAGTTATATTATTCCAGTTCTTGACTGGAATAGACTAGAAGAATGGTAATTGTCAGCTTTGCCAACAGCCTCATCATAAAGCCTCATAGTACTGTTTACCACAAAAAAAATATTTTCTAAGCCTCAGTAAAGTTGCTGTACATTGCATCACTCCATACCTCACGGCCAACGTGTAAACAGCCTGTACTGTGCAGCATCCAGTTGCCCATGATTGGAAACAGGTGTCAGATTAAATGGACATTTGGTCTGACCCAGCAAGACTTTTATGATTTTGTGGGGAGGGGGACTCTCAGTTCTGATCCCCGCCCCCTCACAGCCGCCATGAAAAGAACCATGCTGGCTGCTTCCTGAGCTCACATATGCAGCCTCAGAGGAAGAGAAAAGGGGGAGTTCTGGTGGGCAGGGAGACTCCAGATACAAGGGAAGAGACTCCAGGATACAAGAAATCATATGGCTTCTCCAGTCCCAGCCAGTGCACCATCTCTAGACAGGCTCTAGACAAGAATATTTCATAAAAGGAAGATGGAAAGGTGAAAATCACCTCTGCCACCCCTCCCACCCTGTCAGCAGCAGCCTGGCAAGGCACTGGATACCTGGAAACCTCAGAGATCAGAGGCTTCCTTCTAAGGGGAGCACAATCAATAGGATTGCCCTCTAAGTGTAGGTTTAGTTTATGATGAGATTTAATTGAACTATTTTATTTTTTAAGTTAGAGAGAAATTCAGTACTTTATTTATAATGGTTTTTAAAAAATAAAAAAATGATTTAAAATTTTAAAATCCAATTAAAAAATGAATTAAATCATTGATTTTTATCCACCCTGGAGTTGTAGTCCAAAACATCTGGAGTACACCAGGCTGGGGAAGCCTGCAGTAAAGCATTGAAATCTGTAACATTACTTGTTTTCTCCTTTTGAAGATTTAGTTTATACTGATTTAAATAATTAGGTCAGTATCCAAAGCAATTTTTCCAGATGCAGAACATATATATACAAAAGTATAGGGTTATAGCCAATGATAGTCTAACTTAAATCCCATGCATTTCAATGGGTGTACTCTAATTAGGATTAACATTGGATACAACCCATAATTAGGCTCTAAAAGAAGTTGGGATGGTTTGATTCCTAGATTCTAATGCAATACACTTCTATGAAGCAAGTGAAAACATAAATAAGTATATTTTACCTAAGACAATATCAAGAAATACAGAGCTGTTTTGTGAATTTCCCATGATTTGAGGGTTCTGAGAACTCAGCGTGCTTCCATATGACTGTGGATGCCCTTCCACCAGTCCATTTCTTCCTGCTGACTTCCTCCCCCTTTCCATGTTATCTTCTCCCTCAGTGCTCTGTACCATGTGAATTCTTCCTTGACTTTACACACCTGGTCTGAGCAGTTACTTACAAGCCACCCCTTTGTACACTGAATATATTATGACATCAGAAAGTGCCAAGGGCAGGTGTTGAAGATGTAGGAGCTCACAAACGGGCTTTTTGCATATGAACTGGAGCTGCCCTGAGGTTATGGTTTTTTCATCACCCAGAGTATCTTAATAACCTTGCTTTGTCTAGATGGAAATATTTTTTCTTTAAACATTTAGTTATGGGTTATATTCCAGCTTTATGACAGCTTTTTAAAAAAGTAATTTTATGGGTTCAACAAGCTTTGTTGGTTTCAAAGATAAAAGCGGATACTTTTAACACTTGAGATCTTGCTTCTCTTCTAATATTAAGCAGTGGGTAGAAAGGAATGCTGGAGGCTCAGTATGCAAGGGAAAGTGTCATATAAATAGGATATTCCTGAAACTTACATTTATTTGGCAGAATTCCATTTATTTGTTTTAATAATAAAGCTCATGTTCATTAGCTCTAGGTTGGCCTCCCACTCACCCTCTCTCTTCATACTGACTTTGTATTCCTTCTTTCACTATTCATTTCTCATTAGTTCTTGGGGAAAGCTGTGTGTTAGGCTGAATGAGATGAGATGTTGTTTGTGTTGGATACATTTGTAACAAAAAAACATCAATAAGAAAAAAGTGTAATATTGTCATTTTCTCCTAGCTCATAATAGTGGGAACATCCTGGTCTGTGGGGGTTGCCCTTTAGGTTTGCGTAGTTTTTTAAAAAGATTTTTTTTGTATCTTGAGGCCTCGCCAGCCATTCTTATACTTTCCTCATTTCTCAGTGGCCTTATTTTGGTTATAATCCTAGTGGCACCACCTGAGTTCGCTATTAGAAGATTATAACTCATAAACTACTCTGTTTTTATGCACCACTGTAACAATAAGTAGCATTATTCAAACATCTGAAGTTAGCCTAATTAGATGTATGAATAAACAAATAATCCTCTATTCATCCCCAAATGCTAACAAGTGTGGAGGATTTCTATGTTTTCCCAACAGCAACATATAAAGCAAAAAACAATTTATATAAATAAAAAACATATTTAACAATGCTGCATTTTTAGGTTTAGGTAAGGGTTCATCACAATTTTCAAGATCAAACATCCATAGAAGCAAACAGGTTGCTTGAAACAAAGCACAGAATATACTGAATCCTTGTTATGTACACATATTATTCTTCCTCAAAGTACAACCAAGTAAGAACCTCCAGAGATAATTCAATCATCACCAGAAGCAAGCCACTGTAAGATTAAGACCTCTTTCCCCATCTACTGCTGATAATAAAACAGGGGTCTTCAGTACTGTTAGGTCAGAAATCCACTTTCTAAATGTGTAGGGTTATTATATTTTATAGACGGAACATAAAAATAAACTCAAGAGATTGAAAAAAGTTACATTTTACAAGCCATTCACAACCAAATCCTGAAGATGGCTCAGAAGCTGTAGCTAGTGCAACGTTCTGCAACTCGCCTTCTCTATGGGTTGTCATTGTTAGAATATAAAACTCTGATCTTAGTTCAACTGCATTATCTATTCACTTGTGGACACAATTCTGGAGTCAATCCTTACCTTTAAAGCCCCCAAAAGAGTCCACATCTGGCACACCTGGGAGACATTTTCTCCCATATGTCCCTCCCCATTCCCCAAGATCTGAGGGGGAGAAACTCTATTCCATTGTTCACCCAAGCAAAAACTGAGTGCAAGGAGCAGAGCTTCAGCTGCTGCTGCACCTACATTGTGGAACACCCTCCCCCAAGGAAGGTCCACCTGGCTACTTCCCTAGTATCATTTCTTTAGCCAAGTAAAAACTTTTGCCAGTGGTTGAGCAGAAGTTCTGCTAGATAGCTGGCTGTCCACTGATTTACAGGATTTCTACTTGTGGAGAGAAAGCCTGAGCACAGTGCTGAACCCTGACATATTGAACCCTGACATGTTTTCCCCTTTCCGCTGTCACCCCTCTGTCTGCATAATCCCCACAGGGGACGCAGTCTCAAAGAGCTGCAAAGTACCCCAAAGTACCCAAGAGATGCCAGCACCCGAAAGGTGCCACCACCCTGCAGGGCGGGACCAGCCCACCTGATCATCAAGGGCGGGGAGGGGGCGAGGCAGGGTAGAAAAGATACGTGCCAAAGGACAAAGGGATTGTTGGGAACACGGTGCAGGCTTGCACGGATCAGGTCGCTAGCTCTGGCTAGGGCCAAGTAACTTCCAACCCCGGGCAGGGCGCCCGGCGACCAGCAAAGTAAATAGCTACGCTAGATATCAGAGTCAGATTCTCTGATGCCAGGTAATTCTCTGCATTCGAGATAAGCCTACCTAGAAAGCAAATTGATTACTTCCGTTCCTCTATCTGTATTGACTGCTATGTTTATACTGTGAAATTCCTGTAGTCTATTAGTTCCACTCCATTAAACCCTTTTGAAACTGACCAGATTGCAGGTTCCTTGTATCTCTATGGGATTTTGTGTCAATATCACTCGCGGATAGAAATAAAGTCTTGGGAAGCCGCGTACAGGGCACAACTTTGGTGCCAGTTAACCCTTAAGATACCGAACCCGCGCAGCAGACCAGGTTCGGTCTGCCACACTACTATATAATTTTTATTTCCTTAAGATCTGCATTGTGTTTTTAAAACTTGAACAATATCTAAGTTGTCTTCGGGAACAGAGAGCATGATTTATAAATATTACAAATAATTGAAATAAATGTGCCATCTGTAATCCATAACATTAATCCATAAATCAGCCAAAAAAATACTGAACCAGCAATTTAGGGTGCTTCCAGATAAGGCTTTTATCTCACCATCATTCTGCTTCATTCATGGAATTTTACAGGGGGGTCAAGATGACATCGTATTCCACTTGTAACCCTCACGTGTTTTCCCACTGTTTCTTGCACAATACTTTCTAATGGTTGGCACTAGGACCCCTCCGTCTGGAAGCACCCTTATTCTTAAGTAATAATGCCTAGCTCAAATAAGGCCTAAAGGTAGTAGTTGCATGGAATACTGCACTTGATGACAGTGCACTGCCAATGTACGCTTGGAATATTTCTGTACTCTTCTGCCATTTTTTATTTTAAAATTTCCCAATGCTCCACCCTATCTAACCAGGCATCTGGATGAGGAACAAGATTAAAAATAAAAAAAACCGGATTAAGAATAGCTAGCCACTCAATTAAACTCACTAGCTATTTTAGACTACTTGAAAGAAGAGGATAGCATAAAGATCATAGAATCATAGAATCATAGAAAAGTAGAGTTGGAAGGGGCCTACAAGGCCATCGAGTCCAACCCCCTGCTCAATGCAGGAATCCAGGTCAAAGCATCTCTGACAGATGTCTGTCCAGCCGCACCTTGAATGCCTCCAGACTGGGAGAGCCCACCACCTCCCTAGGTAGTTGATTCCATTGTCTTATTGCTCTGACAGTCAGGAAATTTTTCCTGATGTTTAGGTGGAATCTAGGTTCCTGTAACTTGAGCCCATTATTCCGTGTCCTGCAAACTGGGGTGAAGGAGAAGAGATCTTTGCCCTCCTCTGTGTGACATCCCTTCAAATACTGGAAGAGTGCGATCATATCTCCCCTCAGTCTCCTCTTCTGAAGGCTAAACATGCCCAGTTCTTTCAGTCTCTCCTCATAGGGCCTTGTTTCCAGTCCCTTTATCATCCTTGTTGCCCTCCTCTGAACCCTCTCCAGTTTGTCTATGTCCTTCTTAAAGTGAGGTGCCCAGAACTGGACGCAGTACTCAAGATGAGGCCTAACCAGTGCCGAGTAAAGGGGAATTATCACTTCCCGCGATTTGGAAGCTATACTTCTATTAATACAGCCCAAAATTGCATTTGCCTTCTTTGCAGCCACGTCGCATTGCTGGCTCATATTCAGTTTGTGATCTACCACAATTCCAAGATCCTTCTCACTTGTAGTATTGTTGAGCCAAGTGTCCCCCATTCTGTAACTCTGCATTTGGTTTCCTCTCCCTAGGTGCAGCACTTGGCATTTATCCCTGTTAAATTTCATTCTGTTGTTTTCGGCCCAGCGCTCCAGCCTATCGAGGTCACTTTGAATTTTGTTTCTGTCTTCCAGAGTATTAGCTGTTCCACCCAACTTTGTGTCATCTGCAAATTTGATAAGCATTCCCTGTACCTCCTCATCCAAGTCATTAATAAAAATGTTGAAGAGCACCGGGCCCAGGACCGAGCCCTGTGGTACCCCGCTCGTTACCTCTCCCCAGTTCGAGAAGGAACCATTGATAAGCACTCTTTGAGTCCGATTCTTTAGCCAATTGTGGATCCACCTGATAGTTGTTCCATCTAGCCCACTCTTAGCTAGCTTACTAATCAGGATATCATGAGGCACTTTGTCGAAAGCTTTGCTGAAGTCCAGGTATATAATGTCCACAGCATTCCCACAGTCCACAAGGGAGGTTACCCGATCAAAAAATGAGATCAGATTAGTCTGACAGGATTTGTTCTTGACAAATCCATGCTGGCTTCTAGTAATCACTGCATTGTTTTCAAGGTGCTTGCAGACTGACTTCTTTATAATCTGCTCAAAAATCTTCCCGGGGATTGATGTCAGACTGACTGGCCTATAGTTCCCAGGTTCCTCCTTCTTGCCCTTTTTGAAGATGGGAACAACATTTGCCCTCCTCCAGTCGTCTGGCACTTCACCTGTCCTCCATGATTTCTCAAAGATAATAGACAGTGGTTCTGAGAGTTCTTCTGCCAGTTCCTTTATTACTCTAGGATGCAGCTCATCAGGCCCTGGAGATTTAAACTCGTTCAGAGTAATCAGGTGCTCCTTGACCATTTGCCTATCAATCTCAAGCTGCAATTCTGCCCCTTCAGTCTGTACTTCAGGTTTGCCAGGGGGGTCATAGACCCTCTTTTGGGAGAAGACCGAGCCGAAGTAGGAATTGAACACTTCTGCCTTTTCTTTGTCTTCTGTTATCAATTTGCCATCCTCATTGCGTAGTTGAACCACCAGTTCTTTCTTCTGTCTTTTACTGTGCATGTATCTGAAGAAAGCTTTTTTGTTGCTTTTAGCATTCCTCGCTAACCTTAGCTCATTCTCAGCTTTAGCCTTCCTGACACTATTCCTGCAGTTCTGTGCTACCTGCCTGTACTCTTCCCCTGTAGCCTGTCCTTCCTTCCACTTCCTATACGTGTCCTTTTTTGTTTTCAGGTCATCTTTGAGTTTATTGTGAAGCCACATTGGCTTCTTCTGTTGCCCTCTACCTTTTTTCCTTTTGGGAATTGTTTGCAATTGTGCCTTTAAAATTTCCTTTTTTAAAAACTCCCACCCCTCCTGGGCTCCCTTTCTCGTGAGAGTCACTTGCCATGGGATCTTACTAATCATTGTTCTGAGTTTGTTAAAATTGGCTTTC
The DNA here is from genome assembly GCA_021292165.1 of Shinisaurus crocodilurus. Classification (NCBI taxonomy): domain Eukaryota; kingdom Metazoa; phylum Chordata; class Lepidosauria; order Squamata; family Shinisauridae; genus Shinisaurus; species Shinisaurus crocodilurus. The sequence continues at coordinate 201,343,001 of CM037879.1, forward strand.
CTAAAATCCAGGGTACGTGTTTGGCTACACTCAGCTTTTGCTTCTGTTAGAATCAAGAACTCGAGTATAACATGGTCACTTTCCCCCAGAGTTCCCGAAACTGCCACTTTATCCACTAACTCGTCTCTGTTGGTTAGAATCAGGTCAAGGATAGCCGATCCTCTAGTTCCTTCCTCCACTTTCTGTAGGAGGAAGTTATCAGCAGCACAGCTCACGAATTTCTTGGAGGGGCCATGTTTGGCTGAATAAGTCTCCCAACAGATATCAGGGAAATTGAAGTCTCCCATTACTACCACATCGTGCCTCCTTGAAACACTGGCAATTTGCTTTTCAAAAGTTCCATCCTCGTCTTCTCCTTGATTGGGTGGTCGGTAGTAGACTCCAACCGCCATGTTCGCTTTATTCTTTGCCCCCTTTATTTTAACCCAGATGCTCTCAATGGGGCTGCCAAGCTCCTCTTCCTGTATCTCTGTGCAGAGATACGTATTTTTAACATACAGTGCAACTCCACCTCCCTTTCTGTTGCTTCTGTTCCTTTTGAACAAGTTATACCCTTCAATTGCTGTATTCCAGTCATGGGAGTCATCCCACCAGGTTTCAGTTATCCCTATCAAGTTGTACTTGCCCTCATGTATCAAGAGTTCAAGTTCGTCTTGTTTATTGCCCATACTCTGGGCATTAGTATAGAGACATTGAAGACTATGTGCTTTATAGTCCGACTTTCCCCCTACATTTTGTGGTAGACTATCAATGGGCACCGCTGGAGCTGTTCTCTCCATTGTGGCATAGAGGCCTTCTTCCATTGGTACCCCCGAGTTTATGTCTCCCTCCCCTGTTGGATTCAGTTTAAAGCCCTCCTGATTAAGTTCCTCATGCTGTGTCCAAACACATTCTTCCCAGTCCTTGTGAGGTGCAACCCATCCTTTGCCAGCAGTCCATCTTCCAGGAAGTGTAGCCCGTGGTCCCAGAATCCAAATCCCTCACGTCGGCTCCACCTTCGTAGCCAGTCATTCACTCGGAGTATTTTTCTTTCCCTTTCTATGCCTCTTCCAAGTACTGGAAGGATGGATGAGAAAACTATCTGGGCCCCGAAGTTCTTGAGTTCCCTTCCCAGCTCTTCAAAGTCTGCCGTGATTTCTTTGTAACTCCGCTTGGCAGTATCATTTGTACCCACGTGGAAGAGAAGAAAGGGGTATGTGTCGGTGGGCTGCATGAGCCTCGGCAGCTGCTCTGTCACATCCTTAATCCGTGCCCCAGGGAGACAGCACACCTGGCGAGTCCATGGGTCTTCGCGACATACTTTGGCTTCGATCCCCCGCAGGAGGGAGTCTCCCACTACGAGTACTCTTCTCTTCCTCTTGCTGTAGGCCTTGGTTTGATTGCCTCCAATTGACTGACCCTCAGCCTCTTGCTCGCTGTCACGTTGGGTGCCCGGTAATCCGTCCTCTGCAGGCTGTCCTCTGCTCTCGTCCTCAAGTACATGGAAGCGGTTCCATAGCTCCACTGCTTCCACAGGCGCAGAGTGTCTTGTAGTTCTTCTGCTCCTAACAGTCACCCTTTTCCAGGGAGTTCCCCCTGCGTTATTTTCCCTTGCCTCTGCAGTCTCCGACTCCGCCTCATCCTGCAGTTGCCCTTCTGGCTCCTGTACTGTGCTTTGGTGCTGTAGATCCACCGTTCTGTCTAAGAACTCCTCGCTTTCTCTTATGCTCCTGAGGGTTGACACTTGCTGCTCCAGTCCTCTGATCTTTTCTTCCAACAGCATGACCAGCTTGCACTTGTTGCACGTGTAGGTCATGTTGATCTCCGGCAGGAAAACAAACATTGCACACCCCTTGCAGGTCACCACCACTGCTGAGTCCTTTCCTTCCATAGTGCTCTGTTTCTGTCTTCCTAGAAAATATATATATATATATATATATATATGTTGTTGTTTTTTGTTGTTGTTGTTGTTGTTTTGTTTTTTTTTAGGGACCTCCCCCTTGACCTCCCCTGCCAAACTCCTGTTTTCTCTCCCTGTTCGCTCGCTCTCTGGGAGCCTGCTTGCCTTTTCACAGTCCCAAAAACAGCTGGAGCCTCTCTCCTGTTGTGCTCCTGCTCAGCTGGGAGTCAGGAACAGAATGAGCTCCCAGGCCACGCCCTGCAATCAGCCCCACTTCCTGCAATCAATCAGCTGCAATCAGCCCCAGGTAGTTGCAGTCAGCAGGAGCTTCTGCTCAATAGAATGAGCTCTCAGGCCACGCCTTTCCCTTGCAGCACTTGTTGTTGTACTACTCCGCTGCCAAACTCCTGTTTTCTCTCCCTGTTCGCTCGCTCTCTGGGAGCCTGCTTGCCTTTTCACAGTCCCAAAAACAGCTGGAGCCTCTCTCCTGTTGTGCTCCTGCTCAGCTGGATTTGAGCTACAATCCTATGTCCACTTGCCTTGGAATAAGTCCCATTGAACTTACCTTTGAGCAGGACTTACTTTTGAGTAGACATGTATAGGACTGCAAAGTCAGTGAAACTGGGAAAGAGAGGGTGGCATTTTCTGAGAGGCTGAAAAAGGTAGAAATCTTTTACAGGGGAATCGAAAACGAAGCTATATGAGACTTTAAAAGGAAGCCATAGGAAGATTTCCAGAGGAAATGGAAAAATGAAGGTAGACAGTAGAGAATGCTACCAAAGAGACATAGAATTATGACCAAACCACAGCAGTGGCTACTAACATCCTTGTAAAAACAGCATGTCTCAATTAGAACTCCCATGCACTTTCAACATTTTTTTATTCATTTAGGTTTCCTCTTTCCCTTCTATCTACTCTTTTCCAACAGCACAACCCTATTGTGTTGACTTAGAAGTAAGCCCTAATGAGTTCAGTAAGACTTACTCCCAGATAAATGTGTGTATAATTTCAACTTAATTCAGACAGGCCATTATTTATTTATTTTATTTATTTATTAAGAAGAATAGAGCACGCATTTTGAAATTCTGTAGGTGAGTTTTTCTGTGGGGGAGCTTTTTCTCGGTGTTTGCTTGTATCGTCCCCTCCCCAAGTCTGGAGGAGTATGAATGTTTGGTCCCCTCTCTCTCAGTCTGTGTGTGGCACAGCAGCCATTTTGTGGATAGGCACCCTCCATGACGGCAGCTATTTTATGAGAGCACCCCAAACGGACTCTCAAAATTCCAAGTGTGTCCATGGGTACAAAAGGGTTAGGGGCCCCTACCTATCCTATGGAGACTTGTACCACACAAAAGCTTAAGGTGTCACGGCATTCCTGCTTGAAAAACTTGCCATTTGTTCTTCAGGCTTGCAATACAAGTTATTTACAGGGAATTAAAATAGGCAGCTTACAGGCCAAAATTCATATTTACCCACATTTGGTTATTTTTAATCAAAATGTTCTATAATATTGGAGTTTTAAATACATAAATATATAAATTAGATGGGTAAGGGAAATCAGCTTTAGAAATTAAAAAAGGGTGAACAGTCAAGAGCCATGTTTAAAAAAACATGAGCAATCCTATATACAGTATGTCAATTCAGAAATCAGTACAGCTGAGTTCATTGGGACATAGTTACAGTAATCATGGTGGGATTGTACTTCATACCTGGCTAGCAGATAAAACATGTTTGGCTACCAAGGCCAGACAGAATTTCTAGATCCCTGCCACATATCAACTACTGTGCAATCATGAGGACCCCAGCAACTGAGATGCTTCAGGGATCCCTGCAAACATGGGTTTAAATCCCCTTATACCACTCACATAGTCTTCAAAAAACCACCTGATCGACACATAAAGGAAGCAGCAGAACAGGCAGCTCACTTGGGAGAAGATATGCATCACACACACACACACACACACACACACACCTTCTCCTTGAACAAGGGTTCAAGCCTTGCTGGGTGAGCAATACCCATTTGAAGAGAAGCCTTTGCCAGGGAGAAACTAGGATAACCAACAGCTACACTCTTACAGGAGCAAGTCCCATTCGTTTATTGCGCAGAGCACAGGAATGGGAAACAGATGATGCAGATGTGAGAATGGTTCAGTGATGTCCATTTTCTGGAAATTTTCCAATACCTTGAATTGGCTGGGACCTAATTTAACATGTTTAACTTATTTAGCAAAACAAAACTAAAGAAGTACACCTTGTTAATTTATGTGCTGTAAAAATATGTCAACTATATTTGAACTGCAAAGATTTCATTAGGACAAGTGTCAATAAAACACACTTCATGTGGTTTAAATGTTATTGTGGAAGACCGGCAACCGGGTCTTCTGCGTGAGTTCAGCACTTAACGGGTTAACCAGCACTGAGATACAGCCCGTCAGAGCAAATGTAATTGAATAGAACTCGTATGTGGCTTAAAGGAAGCACAGGAGCCTGTCTGTACTAAGAATAGATGTTTATTTACTATAGGTTAAATGGAGCGGAACTAATAGACTTCGAGGAATACTATAACAGCAACAAGACCTGAGCGTGACCTCAGATTTATGAATGAATGGGTTCCCAGGCTAGCGTACTGCGGCAAAGAGTTACCTTAGACCAGAGACTCTGCGCCGTCCCGTTTCTAGCCTGACTCCGAGCCCGCCTGGCCCGGGGAAGAGAACTGCTTGACCCAGCCGGAGCTGGACGTAGATGTTGTCAGCGCACCCGTGTTCCCAACAACCCGTGACGGGTTGGTAGAGGGGTTTTCTACCCCTTCCTCCCTCCTTCCCGCCCCTTGCTGATCAGGTGGGCTTATCCCTGCCCCCTGGCTGATCAGGTGGGCTTATTCCTGCCCGGGAAAAGGTGGCACCTTCGGAGGTATGGAATACTTTGCAGCTCTTTGAGACCGCCCTGCATTTCTTGATGGTCCATGCTTCTTCTTTGTGGATTCGGGCCGATGAGCCCCATTGAGGTTATGGGTGTTACCTGTCTGGCCGATTCTGCATCTCCTGCCCCCAGGGGGGGATTATGTAGACAAGGGGTTGCCAGGGACAACTACGTGCGGTTACCAAGGGGAAGCGGTGTGTGTGTGCTCAGGCTTTCTCCACAGTTATGTTCAAACGTCAAAGCTTTATCAGAATCTATTTTTATTGAAATACCTGTAAATATATAAAAGCATGACAACTGAGAGCCAGTGTGGTATAGTGGTTAGAGTGTTGGACTGGGACACGGGAGATGCAGGTTCTAGTCTCCACTCCGCCATGAAGTTCACTGGGTGACTTTAGGCTAGTTAGTAACTCTCAGGCTAACCTACCCTACCCTACCGGATTGTTGTGGGGATAAAATGAAGAGGAGGAGGACCACCACCACATAAGCCACCTTAGGGTTCCTTGAAAGAGGAAAAAGGGTGGGAATAAATGTAATAATAAATAAATTCAATCTCATACGCACTTTTTACATTGTTCAGATTTTAAGGAAAAAATTAAGGCAATGAAAGAAAAGTGTTTACATACTAATTTTAGCTCACCAACAAGTGATATGTACTTACATTTATTACATATGAACACATTTATTTATGAAATGTATATCCTATTTTCCTTTAAAAAGCTTATAGTGGCTAAGGGCACAATCCTATGGCTGCTAGACGCTATCTAGCAGGCCATAGGATAGGTTGGAGTCCCAGCTCCAACCTCAGACATGCATTCCAGAGTCAGAGCTGGGACTCCAAGCACAGAGCACCCTTCCTCTGCCCTCGCAACTGGCATGGTTGTTTCCATGCCGGGTGCAGCTTCATGGTCGCAAGTGCGACCGGCACTGGGAAGCAGGAAGGGGACGAATGAGGCTTCACTGGGATACAATGTACCCCGGCAGTGCCTCAGCCCCTCCTCCTCGTGAGCAGGGGCAAAAGACACAGACAGCCGGAAGTGGCTGTCTATGTCTTTTGCAGGGCAAGGGAATTGCAAAGGCAATCCTTGCTTCCGCGCTCCTCCTGCACTCAATTGAATGCCCATAATCCTCCGAGTTCGGAGGGTTACAGGCAGCTACGTTGGATAACCAAAATTATTAAAATCAGCAGAATACAAAAAATAAATAAAAAGGAAGTAATTAAAACAAGTAGACATCCTCCAGTGATAAAAAAAAAAAAACAGTTCATTGCAGCAAGTTTAAACACAGATCAGTGCAGGGTCTTAAAGCTATTCATTTCCCAAAAGCTCTCCTAAGGAAGACGTTTCTTGTGATCCAGCAGAAGATCATTAATGAGGGGGCAAGACAACGGTCCCTCAGGAAGGAATGCCTTCAATATATAGTTTATTAGAGTGACCGAGACGGTTTTTATCCAGAAACCAGGCCTAAACCCATACCAAAACGGATCTAGATCATCTATCATCCAGAAAAACCTGAAGCTTAGCAATCAGCACATGCCCAAGCACCTTGCCCCAAAAGGACAGGTTGCTTACCTGTAACTGTGGTTCTTCGAGTGGTCATCTGTGCAGTCACACATATGGGCTCTGCGCGTGCACGGAGGCCATTTCGGGAAGTTTCTAAAGCTGAGGTAAATTTTGGGCGGGAACCCCTCCCCGCCGGCGTCCTCCTTACACGGGTCCCGCCCTCTCCCTCAGTTCCCCTGAGACCGCCATCGCGATCCCAGAGTTAAGGGAGAACATATAGGAAAAAAGAGGGTCTTCCCAGCATATAAATCAATACCGAATATGAATTCGATGGTGTTACACGGTATCGATCATCGTCTGCCCAAAGGTCCCGGTTCAGTACACCATCGAACTCGACAGTGACACCGTAGAGGGGATGGACAGGCGGGTTGTGTGACTGCACAGATGACCACTCGAAGAACCACAGTTACAGGTAAGCAACCTGTCCTTCTTCTTCGTGGTCTCTGTGCATCACACATATGGGCAGAGTAGCAAGCTGACTTACCGGTGGAGGGTCGGTGTCGAGATTATTGTAGGACCGAGGAAAGGACAGCTCTGCCAAATGCATTGTCCCTCCGGGATTGAACATCGACCTGGTAGTGCATCACAAACGTTGAAGGCATGGACCATGTAGCCGCCTTACAAACCTCTGTGATCGAGACGCCCCTTGCAAAAGCCGTCGAGGTTGATACAGCTCTGGTAGAGTGAGCCCGTATCGAACCCGGCAATAGCTGTCTTTTGAGTTCGTAAGCCAGCTCGATACAGGTCACAATCCAGGAAGATAATCGCTGGCTCGAGAATGGCAAGCCCTTGGAGTGTCCACCGTAACAAACAAAAAGATGGGGAGACTTCCTAATGGACTCAGTACGGGACCTGTAGAACAACAGAGCCCTCATACGTCCAACATGTGCAGCTGATGTTCCAATGGAGACGATGGACTTTGAAAGAATGCTGGTAATATAATGTCTTGATTTAGATAGAAGGCAGACACGACCTTAGGAAGGAAGGCCAAATCTGGACGCAACACCGCCTTTTCCTTGTAGAAACTGAGGTACGGTGGATCCACCCTTAGAGCTGCCAGCTCTGATGCTCTGCGAGCAGAGGTGATTGCGACAAGAAATACAGTCTTAAAAGTTACTAAGCGAAGATCTGTTGTCGCCATTGGCTCGAATGGCTTAGCCATGAGTACCTATAGAACCAACTGTAGGTCCCAAACCGGAGTGACTGGTTTAAATGAAGGGGTCATATTTTTTAATCCTCTCATGAAATGCTTGACTAGCGGGTCGAAAACAAAGTGAATCCATCTTGACCATTATGGTAAGCTGACAAGGCAGCCAAATAGACAAAACAAAAGCCTGTGGCTTACGCTGGCTCAGCTTGTCTGAGCGTGGAAAGCGAAGCAGGGTCAGGCCTGGTTATTACTTGGATGGGAGACCCCTCCTCTAGTTTCCTGCATTGAGCAGGGGGTTGGACTCGATGGCCTTGTAGGCCCCTTCCAACTCTATGATCTATGAAATCTATGAAATCTAGACCCTTAACAAGCTCGTCTTAAGCCCTTTGTGTTGCAAATGAAGCAGGAATTGCAGCACTTGATGGATAGGAGCGCTAGAGTAGGGCACTTCAATCCGACCGAGGTAGTCACAGAAGGCTTTCCATTTCCTGGCATATGAAGCTCTAGTGGATGGTTTCCAAGCTTCCTGCAGTACGAGCCTGATCTCCGAAGGGAGAGTGCTCGGTATCAAATTCGCCAGGCTGTGAGTTTCAGGATGGACGGATTCGGGTGTAGTAGCGTGCCTCGAGCTTGAGAAAGTATCGTTGTCGTGTTCGGTAGGTAGCGATACTCTCCCTTGGATAGTCGGAGGAGTGGCGCAAACCAGGCCTGCCTCGGCCACCATGGAGTCACTAGGATGCAGTTCGTGCCCTCGGACTGGATTTTCGAGATGACTTTGGTCAACAACGGAATCGGCGGGAATATATAAAACAGAGTCCCCGACCAAGTTATTAGGAATGCGTCCCCGATCGATGCGTTGTCGTGTCCCACTCTGCTGCAGAAAGTGTGGCAAGCTGCATTGGCCGCAGTGGCGAATAGATCTACGGTTGGGGTTCCCCACAGGTGAAAAAGGGACTGCCGAATTCGAACGTCGAGTTGCCACTCGTGAGAGTCGAGAGACATCCTGCTGAGGGCATCTGCCAGTGTATTGTCCTTCCCAGCAATATGGATGGCTCTCACTGATATATGACGAGGGATCATCCAGTCGAATATACGGAGGGTTAGGTTCGTCAGCCGTAGCGAGCGGGTGCCGCCTTCCTTGTTCAGGTAGGCCACAACTGTAGTATTGTCTGTGACCACCTGCAGATGTCTCGCAGCAAGTATAGATTCGAGGGATTTCATCGAGTTCCACACTGCTTTGAGCTCGAGAAAGTTGATGTGCCTCTCTTGATCTTGCGGGTCCCACTGGCCTTGTGCTGTGTGATTCCCGCAGTGAGCTCCCCAGCCCAGGAGAGAAGCATCCGTCCTCAGTGTGAGTGAAGGCGTGACGGGTTGGAAGGGTAGCCCTTTTGTCAGATTGGAGCGGCTCATCCACCAGCGAAGAGACTGTCTTATGCTGGATGGAATAGTTAGTCGCGTTTGATGGGCATTCATCTCGGAATCGAACTATCTTATGAACTAGTTTTGGAGCTGGCGCATACGAAGTCGAGCGAGTGGAACGACCGATATGGATGAAGCCATGAGACCGAGGAGCCGTTGGATCGAATGGGCTGTGCACGACGTCGCCTTTTGCAGTTTCGAGGTGAGGATAAGTATTTTTAGAGTTCTGTCTTTCGGTAGAAAGGCACGACCGACAGTAGCGTCTAAGAATGCTCCGATGAATTGGATCCTTTGAGTTGGAAAGAGAGTGGACTTCTTTTCGTTAAGGCAGAGTCCGAGCGTGTCCAAAGTGTCGGTAGTCAGGCGGAGGGCGCTCCAAAGTTCCTGAGCAGACGGTGCAACGATGAGCCAATCGTCCAGGTAAGGATAGAGCGTCACCCCTTGAGTTCGTAGAGCAGCGCAGACTACTGTCATACACTTGGTAAACACCCTCGGTGCCGTCGAAAGTCCGAATGGAAGTACCTTGAACTGGTAAGTATCGGATCCGATCTTGAACCTCAGGTATTTCTGGCTGTCTCGATGGATCCCTATGTGGAAGTAGGCATCTTGGAGATCGATGGATGCAAACCAGTCGGTCTTGCGGAGGAGAGGCAAGATCGATTGGAGAGTGACCATCCTGAACTTCTTGGGTGGAATGTAGAAGTTCACTGAACGTAGGTCCAGGATCGGTCGGAGTCCTCCATCCTTCTTTGACACCGTGAAATACCTGGAGTAAAGGCCGTCCTGTGCCAGGTGTGGAGGGACCATCTCGATGGCCCCCTTGAGTAACAAGGAATCGACCTCCTCCCGTAGCGTATGGGATGGCTGCGTGGTGCGGATGCCAAGAAAAGGTGGGAGAGAATCGAACTCGATCCTGTACCCATGCCGAATAATGTCCAGAACCCAATGATCGGTGGTAATTTTCTTCCATGATGGTAGGAAGAGGGATCGTCGGGTTCCAAACTGAGGTCGAGCCGGAAGGATCGGAGCAGAGATGTCGGTCGTGCCTTGGGTCGCGTCAAACTCGTCGTCTTTGAAAGTCGCCTCCTTTACGGGAGTCCCGGTACCATTGCTGCTGGTACTGACGGCTCGGTGCCCGGGGCTGCTGTGGACGAGAACGACTGTCCTGCCACTGCTGCTGCTGTTGTCCCTGCTGGGTCGGAGCTATCGGGGGCGGATATGGAGCCCACCTGCGGCATCTGAATGGCTTAGAGGATGGTTGTGGAAGGAGGCCCATCTTCCTCGCATTCACCCGGGCTTTCTGAACCGCATCGAGAGAGTTGTCCGTTTTATTATTAAAGAGGCCGACTCCGTCGAAGGGCAGATTCTCAATTTTGACCTTAGCCAAGCGTGCCGGCGTAGGGCGACTGCACTCACCAGGGATCTCCCATGACAGTCCCCTTGATGTCTGGCAATATGAATCTGCTGTCTGGAGGTGTTTGTTGCTTCAGCCTGGAAGACTCTGGCCAAGTCTCTCTTCTCATCCGGCAGATAGTCTATCAGCCCCCCCATCTTCTCCCAAAGGAAAAGCTGGTACCTAGCCATCATAGCTTGGTACCCAGCAACCCGGATCCCCAGGGCGCTCGAGGTGTAGACTCTTTGTCCGAAGTTGTCTAACCTTTTTCCTTCGGGGTCAGATGGAGTGGAGTGTTGCTTGCCCGACCTGGATTGTGCTGACTCCACTATCATCGAGTTCGGGGTTGGGTGAGAGAAGAGAAATTTGGCTGTGTCTGCCTGATTTTGTAGAGAGCATCAAGGCGCTTTGCCGCAGGTGGAGCTGTGGATGGGGAGCTCCATGATCCTTGCACTGTCTCCAGCATCGTCGGGGTGATTGGGAGCAATGTTGGGCCCGAAGATGATTTCGAAACCGCGTCGAAGAGAGGGTCGACCTCTTTCTTCTCTTCGACAGCCGTCTCCAGACCGAGGGCTTGGGCCATTCGAAGGACCTGGTCCTGAAAGGTGCCCATATCCTCAGAGGGGGATACCGCGGCCTGAGTGGAGATGTTCTGGTCCGGAGATGTGGAAGATGGGGACAGTGGGACGATCGAGTCCGAGTCAGTTAGGGGAGACCCCGGAGTCGACGACCTGCGGGAGCGGGATACGGCTGTCATCGAAACCGTAGTTAGTTGGTCTTCTCTCTCACCAACTTGCGAAGGGAGGGCCAGAGGACGGATCGGAGGTGATATCCTGGGGCTCGGACGTGCCCCTTCTCGTCCCGGTGGAGACCGTCTGGTTTCCCTTCTCGGGGAGCGTCTCCTGAGTGGCGACCTCTCTCGGGACCGGTACACCCTGGTCTGGTACCTATATTCAGACACAGGGGACCGTCTCCGACGATAGCTGCAACGGGACGCCAAGGAGTATCTCGAGTCTCTCGAGTCCTGAGACCTCTCCCTGTATCGCTGGAGATCCCGAGGTCTGTGAGAATCAGACGATCTGGAGGATGCCCGGTCCCGGGTAATCACTACCTCCTCGATCTCGAGTGCCCTGGATCGAGTCCGTGGAGTACGAGCCCGTACCTCACGAACAGGAGAGGCGAGGGTCGGAAGAGCAGTGGTTCGTACCGGAGGCCTCGAGTCCGATGGTGAGTCCGGTATCTCGCCTTCTGATACTGAGAGTGCCTGAATAGCCTCCCTCGATCCCGAGGGAGCTTTTGGTGGAGAGCAAGGCGGTGGATCCCTCGAGCCCGAGGGAGCCTGTGCGGGAGGAGACTTAAGCCCAGCCGGGCGTTCAACGGTCACGACATCCGTCGGATCCGGGGCTAGCGTCGATCTCGATCCCGAGAGGGACGAAGCCAGTTTTTTTTTTTTTTTTTTTTTTTTTAATATTTTTTATTCTTTTTTTTTTTAAAACAATACAAAGAAAATAACATACACACATAACTAATATTGTGCTCCCATCACCATGGGACCAAACAATCCAATAACTCTATAATTGTTCATTATTCCAAAAATACAATATATCTTGACAGGGTAAACTCCCTTTCCCCCTTTTAAACACATATTCCAAAAATAAACCCCAAATATCCTTAAAATTATTTTTCTTTAATTGACCCCTTTTGCATTTAATATTACAAGTCAACATATCATTCAAAGCCATATCCCATACTTCCTTATACCATTCGGTAATAGTGAAAACTTGCTGGATTTTCCATTTCCTTGCTATCATTAGTCTACCTGCCGTTAACAAATTTATGATTAATTCTTTAACATTTTGTGAACCGATCACCTTTTCCGTTATTGTTAGCAAAGCTAGTTTAGGGCATACCTCTAAATCAACTCCAACAATTTCTGATATTTCCTCAAAAATCATTTTCCAAAAATCCATTACATTTTTACAACTCCACCACATATGAGCATATGTACCCAATTCCTGACATCCTCGCCAACACATTGGAGAACATTTATTATCTATTCTATTTAATCTCACTGGGGTCAAATACCATCTCCAAATCAGCTTATAAAAATTCTCTTTAATTCTTACAGACATATTTTTCAATATTCGCCTATCCCAAATCTTATTCCACTCATCCTTTGATATTTCCTCTTCAAACTCTGTATCCCAAACTATTTTAAGATTTTCTGCTTGCTCTTCTGATTTCTGCAACATTTTATATAACATCTTTGTAAGACCCCTAGCTGATGCATTTCCTTCTACAAGTTCTCTAGACATAACCACCTGCTCAAATGCAGTGAAATCCCTTTCATGCTCATGTCTTCTCTTCCATTTCTTACCCCATTGTACTAATTGAATTAAATTTAACCAAGAAATTCTTCCTGCCCCAACCCTATCAATTATTTGCTGTCTTGTCTCCATTTTTTCCAGCCAATCCATTAAAGTTATCACCTTTTTCTCTCTAAAAATTCGTTCTAAATGTCTAACATTCTCGGGAAAATCTTCCATAACCACCACTGGAGTAAGCGGGGATATACCTGGTAAAAATATTTCCTTATTTCTACCCCAAATTTCTAACATATTTTTTAAAAAGGGATTTTCTAATCTTTTTGTCATAATATGTCCTTGTTTTGTAAATAAGAATTTATCCACCCTATTACCCAATTCAAATGCTTCTATTTCCCACCACATAAATTCTTTTCTAACAATAATATCCATGATATATCTAAGTTGATTAGCTATATAATACCATTTTAAATTAGGGAGACCAAGTCCCCCTATTTTTTGAGCTTTATACCATCTATTCTTAGTAATCCTTGATTTTTTCCCCCCATTACAATAGCTATTTAACATTACTTGCCACTCTTTAATTTCTTTCTCTGATATCTTATATGGTATCATTCTAAATAAAAAATTAAACTTCGGTAAAACCTTCATTTTAATCAAAGCTATCCTACCAAACCACGATAATCCCAATTTTTTATAATCCTCTATTTGATTTTTAACTTCATCTTTTAGTTTTTTAAAATTACATTCCCCTATTTTATCCAAATCTTTTAATATATCAATACCTAAATATTTAATTATATTTTTTATCTTTATATCCACTCCCCTTTGTTTAAATCCCCTTTCCTCCAGTTTACTATAATTAAATGTCATTATCTCCGATTTATCCCAATTAACTTTTAACCCTGTTACTTCTCTAAATTCATCTAAATGTTTCTCTATCCAATCCCAATTTTCTATAGGCCGTTCTAATGTTAACAAGATATCATCTGCAAAAAGGTTTATCTTACATTTGGTCTCTATTCCTATCCCCAATAATTTCTTCTCCTGTCTTATCGAATTCGCTAACAATTCCATAACTAACACAAATAATACTGGGGAAAGGGGACAACCCTGTCTAGTTCCCCGGCCTAGGCTAATAGTTTCTGTTATTCCATCGTTTACAATTACCGACGTGACATTATGAGTATATAATTGGTTAGTAATACCTATAAATTTTTCTCCAAACCCCATAGTTTTTATTAACATCTTTAATGCAGGCCATTCCACACAATCAAAGGCTTTAAAAATATCCAATGCAAGAACCCCCGCTTTCAAATTATTTTTCTTTATTAAATAAATTATATTCAGAACCCTTCTTGTTAAATCTGCCATTTGTCTTCCTTGAATAAACCCACATTGATCTATCCCTATATACTTATTTAGAAAACTATTCATTCTTCTAGCTAAAATTGCTGTCAATAGTTTAGCATCTTGATTAATTAATGATATTGGTCTATAAGAACCTGGTTCTGCTAAATCCTTCCTTGGTTTCGGGATTAAAATGGTCAAGGACTGTTTCCATGACGGGGGGATCTCTCCCCCCTGTAAAATATCATTAAACAACCGTTTTAACTTCGGAATTAACATTTTTTTAAAGACTTTATAATATTCTGCCCCCAGACCATCCAGTCCTGGCGTTTTCCCCTGTTTTAATTTATTTATAGCACTTTCTATTTCAATTTCTGTGAATGGTTGCTCCATTTTCTCTCTATCTTCATCCTGGATTTTTATTTTTAAATTTTTCTCGATATATCTTCTACTCTCAGCTTCCGACCATTTTCCTGCCTTATATAACTCTGTGTAATATTCATGAAAAATTTTCAATTTATCCTTTACTAGATTATATTCTTTACCCCTCTTATCCTTAATCATCCCCACTAAGCTTTTTTCTTTTTTTTTTTGTGCTAATCTAGCCAACATTTTAGAGTTTTTATTACTATTCTCAAAATACTCCCTTTTTGTGTAAATCAAATTCCTTTGTACCCTGTCCAGTTCTTTATTCTCCAATTCTTTCCTTTTACCCTGTAATTCTGCAAAAATCTTTTTATCCCTCTTCTCTAAATACTTCTTTTCCAAATCCCTAATCTCCCCCTCTAGCTTTTGATAAAAAACTTCTTGTTGTTTCCTCAAATTTATTGCCTCTCTCAATCCTATTCCTCTCATTACACTCTTCATTGTATCCCATATTATCGCTTCAGTACATTCTTCTGTTTGATTAAATTCCCAAATTTCCCTCAATTCCTTCTCTATTTTCTCTGTTAAATGTTTATAACGAAAAATATTACAATTCAATCTCCATCTTTTCGCTTCTCTATAATCCTTATGTATCTTCAAATCCATGTTAACCAAAGCATGATCTGTAACTTTTATCACTCCTATCTCTGTGCCCAGGACCCTTGAAAACAGTGTCCTGGACACAAAAATAAAATCTATCCTAGAATAATTCTTATTTGCTGATGAGTAAAATGTATATCTTTCCTCATTCCCCTTGACCCCTCTCCAAACATCTAGCAACCCTTCCTTACTAATTAACTTATTCAAGATCGTTAGATTATTTCTCTGATCTTCTCTCGTCAGATTGGATTTGTCTTTTCTTCTATCCAATACCATGTTAAAGTCCCCAGCCATAATAACCCTTTGATTTTGAAAATTACCCATTTCTTTAAACACATGTTGATAAAATTCTCCTTGATTTTGATTGGGAGCATAAACATTAACAATAACATATTCTTCCCCTCCCAAGGTCCCATACATTATAATATATCTACCTGTATCATCCTTTTTCACCTTTAGAACATTAAAACCACAATTCTTTGAAATTATAATTGCTACTCCTCGCGATTTAGATGATCCACATGCTATCTCATATATTCTAGACCACCTCAATTTCAATTCATTGACTCCTTTCCTTGCCTGGTGCGTTTCTTGCAAGAATATAATATCTGCCTTATCCTTTTTAAGAAGTGCTTCTATTCGCCTTCTCTTAGTAACTGACCCTAGCCCCTTAACATTTAAAGTTGAAATTCTTAACTTATAATCCATCTATTAACAACATTTTTTCTTTTTTGGTCCCCAAAAGTGAAAATAATACACAATAACATACCCCTTAACCCACCCCCACATTCATCTAAACTATCCCCCCTGCTTAGCCAGGGCAACTTGCCCCACCCTAAACCTACCCACCTATCCCAGGGGGGGGGGAAAGGACCCATCACCAGCCCGAACAGCAGCCCCTCATTCCCTCCCGGATAACTTCTTTATAAAACATTTTCTATTTCTTTTTTCTTCTCGTGTTGAAACGACCTCTTATACAATTCCTCCACTGGCTCCTTCTTCTTCCAGTTGACCCATCGATTCTGGACCCTCCGCATCATCATGAAGCCCCAACTCTCCCAGCAGGCCCATGCCTTGATCACATGATGAAATCTTGTATCTCTTACTGTTCCACACAAAAGTAAGAAAAACTGGGTAACCCCAATTATATTGTAATCCCTTTCTGATCAAGACTGCTGTACACGGTTTAACACTTCGCCTCCACTTTATTGTTTGCTGACAAAGATCATTGTAGATTTGCAAAGTAGCCCCCTTGAAAGCTACTTGACCTTTCTTTCTAATCTCTTTCATGAAGACATCCTTCTTGTATAAATTTGCAAATTTCAGTACAACATCTCTGGATGTCATACCACGCCTTAATGCTCCCACTCTATGCACAATCTCAATGTCCATATCATCCCAAAAAATTGTTTCTCCAGAGACAGCTTCATTCATCCATTCCAAAATACTGCCTCTTAACTTATATCCAGTCTCCCCCATCTCCATGGGGAAGCCTCTGATCCGAATGTTGGAACGACGTTGCCTGTCTTGCATGTTAATCATCTGTATTTCCATCTCATTAAATTTCATTTCATACTTTTCAAAACTTTTTTCATCCTTCACCTGGAGTTTTTCCACCTTATCCACTCTAGCTTGCAGCTCTTTAACTTGAACCCCTAATTGATCTATGGAATTTCGCATTTGCTTCATATCCTCTTGATGCAGATTTTGAAATTTCTCAATTGCTTCTATTTGTTTCTGCTGGCCTGCTTCCATAGAGCTTTGAAACTGTGATAGAATTTTCTCCCAATCTGGTGCTGCCCCTTTAAGCTTGGCTGGAGATATTGACTTTGGCTTGGCACCAGCAGGGAATTTGCCAGCTGAATCCGCCATTTTTCCGCCCTTCCCCCTCGCTGTCTCGAAACTTTCACTACCTCGTGGCTTCTTATCAGGACCCTGTTGCACAGTTTGATAAGAACATTCACTATCTTTAGTGTCAAGGATCCTAATTAGCCTTTTCAAACTGTTATCCGAGGGATGCGCCCGATCGCGTTTCCAAAGAGGGGGTAGGGACTTTTTCACCCGTCTGGAGCTCATAAACAATCAGGAGCGAAGCACATCAAAAGAAAGCTATTCTTGTTATTTCTTTATTAGCTCTATATCTGCATACTTTCCAGAAAGCAAACAGCAAAGGAATTTAAACTCACGCTTTGTCTCTCCTGTGTATTTGCAGATGTTTTCAAATCATTCCGGGAGCTCGGCAGAAAAGCTACTGCTCCATAGCCAGCGCAGGCTCCTCCCCGAAGCCAGTTTTTTTTTTGCCAGTCTCCTTGCCTTATCTCTCCGCTCCTTGCTCTTCCTTTTCGCCTCCTCTTTCTCTCTGCGAGCTTTCTTGGCCTTGCTCTTCGATATCATAGTCGCCATGTAGGCCTCCTGAGCGTCCGCTGAGGAGACCGTGTGCGATGGCGGCGTACTAGGCCTTGCCAAAGGGATAGGCTTTTCCGCAGGCGGTTGGAGAGCCCTCTTGTATAGAATGGCAGTCAACTTGTCCGCCCTGTGCTTCCTCGCTTGTTTTGTGAACGCTTGGCAATGATGGCAAGCGTCCACATTATGGCCCTCGCCAAGGCAGGCGAGACATAGCAAATGCCCGTCCGCCGGAGGAAGTTTCGTCCCGCACCTTACACATTTGCGACAGGGGGCTTTTGGAGCCATAATCGGTAGAAGTTGGTGATCCCACGACGAGCGGGGGGGAAAGTTGAAGATTGAAGAATCCTCGAAAAATAGTAGTTACCTAGCTGAATTCTAAGACTAGAATTCCAGAACCTCTTGATAGAACAGCCACACGCGATGGCGGTCGAAGAGGAACTGAGGGAGAGGGCGGGAACCCGTGTAAGGAGGACGCTGGGGGGGAGGGGTTCCCACCCAAAATTTTCCTCAGCTTTAGAAACTTCCCGAAATGGCCTCCGCGCACGCACAGAGCCCATACGTGTGATGCACAGAGACCACGAAGAAGAACGGAATATTGTAGACTGGCCAGAGATTTTCCAATACAGTGGGATTCAGGGAGGGGTTCTTCAGAAAAAGTTTTACCACAGCTTATTTCAAACTTGCTAGAACCTCATCTTCCCTCAAGGAGACATTCACCACTCCCCCAACCAACTCTGCCAGTCCTAGGGATCATCACTGGAAAAACAGTTAATTACAACTTTGAAACTGCCCAATTTGACTGGTATTCTATCCATTTATCATGTTACTGATGCATTTTAGGAAACAATGCATTATTAGAACAGAAAGTTTTCTGGCTCACATCACTGGGTAGAGTTAACTCAAACTCGAAGTTTGTATGTCTGGCCAGCAACCGTCATGTCTGAGTCAAAAGAAGAGCAAGTAGCACTAGACCCCACATATCACACAACAGTTCTCTAACCACTCAGCCACAACAGCATACAGGAGAACATCATATCATGGGGCATTTGTGATCCCAAAGCACACAGACTCGGCCACATACACCAAGCCCACGCAATTTGCATATGGAGCCCTAGACCTGTAGAATAACTCAGCTTTGACATGCAAGAGGTCTCAGGTCCAAACCCTGGATGTGATCTTGCATCGTAGCCAAGAGGTCTAAGTTCTGCTCCCATATTTGTGTGTATCTCTAGCACTTTAACATCAAACATTTCCATTTTGCTTGAAATAGTGAGCTAGTACATAGGGCAAGCCCGAATGTAAATGTTCACCAGCCTTCCTCTACTGACAGGGACAAAGAGTAATTCCCACTCTCTTTTCAGCTAGCCTGGGACCCCCAGAGAATGTAAATGCTGTATCTCTACCTGGTTCCAGTCTAATTAAGCTGCATGGTACACCTACTTAACTGGTGTTTGAGAGCAATGAAAGGTAGGTACTATACAGGAAGCACTGTGAAACCTACTCTAAGGACAATTCAGTAAACCACCAGTTAACACCCATCATGGTTGAGACCGCACAGCCTTTTGTACCCTGCACAATTTTTACCACTCACAGCAGGGAAAACAAACCCCCCACTAGCACTGTACGTATATACCAGCCTTCCCCAATCTGGTGCCCTCCAGATGGCAGAACAGATGCAGATCCTGACCTGTGCTGGGATGTGACAGTAGATGCTCCTAGGCTGCCTCCTATTGAGAATCCCAACCTGAAGACAGCTAAGATAAGTTTCACGAAGAGATAAAGATGGGAAACAGGCAACTCTTTTATTGAACTGTATAATTGAGCAAATTCTGAACAAAGTTGCCAACCTTCTGTTCAAGCAGCAGCACAGACAGCAAGAGAACAGGGCCAGCATTCCCCATTACTGTATCCACATGCTAAACATAGCATCACTTGTCACATAACCATCTACCAAACAACTTGCATAGGTACAGGAGACCAACTAAAAACAAAAAAAGGTGGCAACCCCACAGAGGAGCAGCTGGAATCACACTGGTCATTGCTGTTGGTCATGCAGCAGGCCTCACTTGTAGTCTGCATGGCACTGGTAAACAACCTTGAGTCTGCACCTGATGGAGAGATGCCTGTGAAGAGCAAAGAGAGATACAGGGACCATAATGAGCAATGTTCAGCAACTGCAACAGCCTCTGGTGTTAGATGCTTAGTAGCAACTGATAGAGAGTATGCTGCCACCTAGATGCTTTTTAGTGTCCTTATGCCAACCTCCCACTCCCTGTTGGAGGAGACAGTATCATAACAGAGACACTACCGACCCTGTAGGGAGTTCTAATGGAACTTTGTATGTAGTGTCTGTTTATTCTACTCCATGTTCCCAGGCTGTGATCCAACAAAACAAATAAAAGGAATGATGAGTGTGTAGCCAGAACTAGCAATGGTTGAACTAGGGAGCCCGGCATTTACTAACAGAGAGCTTACTCTCATGTGGGGTTTCATGCCCCCACCTCCATCCCCTTGCTTTTCACAATTCAGAGACAGTATTACTGGCTGTTGAGGGAGGGAGGGAGGACAGGTTACCCAAAACAGTTCAGCCAATACACAGTTAGCAATACTGCCCAGGAAAGAGACATGGGAGACAGTTGCAGCTGTTCTAGTTTAAGGTATTTACACACACACACACACACACTAATTACCTGTGTGTTGGCCTTGCATTCTCAGTTTAGAGGGTGGAGTAGAAGTTCCTGTTAGGTGTTTTCTGCCTGAATTCCTGAGGCAGAGTACCTGTAAGGGTTCTGAGAAGTGTTAGCAATGTGCTCTTCCTAGATTCATTCTGAGACCATACTGTGAGTAGTGCTGCCTTTTTGTCCTAAGTGCCCTTTCACCATGGTTCCCTTTACCAAAATCTCCTCTGTTTGCTCTAAGTGTGCACAACATGAGGCTATGGAGAAATCGCCCCATCCTGTGTGCTCCATCATCTGAATTACAGACTCTCTGGCAGGGGGTTATACCTATGTTGCTATAGGTGAGCCATGACTAGCTGCACATTAATTGGAATCAGATGCTCCCTCACAGCAGTGTGAGCAGAGCAAGAGAGGAGCGATGTATTTGACTCTCAACTGAGCTCAAGGGGACTGTTTTGACTTATACAGTACCAGCAAACAAGGTGATGTAACATCACATCATCATAGGGGCCAGGAGCAGGATCTGAGGGAGTTTAACTTAATCTTAAGTGCCACTCTTTCCACTCTGCTGCCCATTTCTGTCCCTTCCACTGGCAGAGTTACACTGATGCAGAGTTCTTTTTGCCAACGTATCTCCAATATCCACCCACATTGGGGAGCTAATAGATATTCTAAAGCACTTGAGCGGTGTAAATGGAGCATAGATCTGTGCTGCAAGAAGTGGTAGAGTATGCAACACAAGTCACTATTTGTTTCTCCTCAAACCAGCATTCTCTTAAAAATTACTGAAATGTTTAAAGCAGATACAGTAATACCTTGGATTGCAAGTAACTTGGTCCAAGAGCGCTTTGCAAGACAAGCAAATTTTTTAAAAAAATTTGACTTGATAAACAAGCAAGGTCTTGCAAGACAAGCCGTAGGGATGTAACCGCTCGCCTCCAGCGGGCGTAGCGGGCCGAAATCAGGCCCTGCTCACGCCCGCCAGAGACTCGCTTTGATATAAGAGTGTTTTGGATTACAAGCACGGTTCCGGAACGAATTATCCTTGCAATCCAAGGCATTACTGTATAGGTAGTGCCCTAAGGAGCTTATATTTCATGAAACAAGCACCAGGACTCCTAATATGCTTAGAAAAATATGTATTAAAACATCTTTTGAAAGTCATGAAGCAGAAGTATAGAGGCGAGAGCTTTTTATCCTGGTTGTCCCACTTTTCTTTTCCCTCTATATCTATTTTAAGCTTAACATTCATACTTATTCAGTTAATCTCACATCTGAGT
Source organism: Shinisaurus crocodilurus (assembly GCA_021292165.1). Taxonomy (NCBI): domain Eukaryota; kingdom Metazoa; phylum Chordata; class Lepidosauria; order Squamata; family Shinisauridae; genus Shinisaurus; species Shinisaurus crocodilurus. Next base: position 201,364,384 of record CM037879.1, read on the forward strand.
CATCAAACCAGCATGATAAAATTGGTAATACTTGACCTCCTTTGTATTTCAAAGGGGGAAGGGAGTAAATAGAAAAACACCTGAAGAAACCCCCATACCTTGTTCCTACTTTAAAGGAAGCAAGAGCACAATTATCTAGCATGTCTTCCTTTACTGTAAGGTTTAAGAAACTAGGAATGAAACAGATTACATTAAAAAGAAAGAAGCAAAATTATATTTTGAACAATGAGAGATTCATGGATTTGAATAGGTGATGGTTTGGTAGTACTATTTGATACTTAGAGTACTGTGTATACAGTCCTTCTGAATAAGAGGTATAGCACACTGGATTTAATCATGTATTTTAAATCCTGTTCATGTATAAGGCCTGATTTGAGTACAGACTACACTGAGAGGTCAAAGAAAATAGAAATGTTTCTTATATTGTTTCTAAAGGATATAACTTTAGAAAATATGTTCTTAAAAATCTATGTTTCTATGGAAACCTATGGAAATCTTTCCACTTCATTCATGATACATTATTTGTAATACTGGTTTGTATAAGACCACAATTTACATTACACTCAGTTTTAAACTGTATATTGGCCGCCTATAAAGATTACAATATTCAAACAATAGCCTGACCAGTATTCGTCCCACTTTTCTTTGTGTATGTTATACTTAAAAGGCTGCTTACCATTTTCTCTATAGCAGAGTAACACATATAGTAGAAGCAACAATAAAGGCTTAAAATAAAGACACACATCAGTTGAGACACCAGCTATAAGTAGCACAAATGAAGCTCCAGTGTGCTAGTTAAGGCAAACTACAGGAGCACAAAATGTAAGGCTGCAATCCTATACACATTTACCTACTTCTGAATAGACATGCACAGGATTGCACTGTGCAACATACAATAAGGACTTACTCTGCAATTAACTATACATAAACATTCTCTCTAGGGGCAACATTTCAAGATCACTCTTTACATATTTCAACAATCCTGAATAAATATTATCCCACTATGTATTTAAACTGTATATTGTGTTAACTCACAAGCACTAACAAGGATTAAAACCATTTTTATATTTTAGTGAGTATTGCATAATGAAAAATTACGGTAGTCATTTATTACTTACTATAGGTGACCTGGCAAAGAAGCTTTATAGAAGTTGGGGTGTGGGGGTGGAGGTGTTTGAAGTCCACAAATGGCAACACTATTATGCATGGAGAACTGAAGCAGGCTAGTAAATGTTTAGGTTGCCTTGTATCAATTTATTTAATATCTTTTGAAATGAATTTTACTGCTATTACTTTTATTTAATATCTTTGGAAATGGGTTTTTACTGAGGCTATTTTTCCTATTTTGAACTGCACAATAAATAGTTAATGTAATTTCATATTTTTAAAACCTTTTCCTATAATGGTTAACCACCCAAGTATATTTTATACAGAAATGTAGGTTAAGTTGTAAACACACTTACTTAATATTTAATAGTACTCTGTATACAGGCCTTCTGAATAAGAAACCCAAACTTTCTCTAATCTGAAAGTGACAGATAGATGATAGCATTGTCAAGACCATCAACACTGTTTAGGCATACTGCTCAACATTGTATTAAGTATTACTTTCCTCTGCCTGGTTTCTTTTTTGAAGAAATTATTATCTACATGACTAGTAATGAGCTTAAATCGATTAAAATTTCTCAAAACTTTTATTCACTGCTCACTTTTAAAAAAAATATTAGTCTATTTATAGTTCCAGTTTAGAGGGGTTTGCCTATTTTTATTCAATTATCTTAAAACTAATTTTCAGTTACTTTCAAATTACTATGTTGCCACCTAGTGGCATTTGCTCCCCAAACAAGCATGAAATCGCCTGTGATTTGCAGGCAGCCATCCCTGCCCTTCCAGACACACATCCATATGTAAGATTACACTTGTAACATGCCTTGTAAATAATGCCAATAGTTATTAGGAAAGAAAAGACACAGAATCTTTGGAATTCTGTCCAGGAAACCCTTGCTTTTGAATGGTAAAGTTAAGGTGGTTGAATTACTATGGACTTCTTTGGGGATGTGCACCTGTGGTTTTATTTGCCTGATCTTGGTTTTATTATCATTGTTTTCTGCATGCTGATGGGTATATGGGAACATTAGGGTGCTCTTAACATTTTAAGAAGATAGGCATATATTTTGTGTTTCAGATGCAAGACTAAGCATATCTCCATTTGATGAGTGCTACGGTCCTTTGGGTTCTGTAAACCAGCTTTGGAACCTAGGATTGAAGTGGGGGTATTTGGGGCTCAGTGCAACCTCAATAGTGTCTAATCTACTGCCCCACCCTTCCTCTTTTCAAGAAAGCCAGTGGTAAACTACCTGAATATCTGAGAAGAAAAATAGGCAGTATGATGCCTAGATCCCATTGGGATCTATTAACTGTGTTGTCATGTCTTCACTGCCCATTGGGATTCAAATGCTGGTGGTGCTGTCAAGGAAATGTACTCAAGGAGCAGCAATATACCATTCTGAGAGACTTCAAAGGGACCGCAGTGGGTTGTGCTATCTTACATAGAGTTGGAAGGGGCCTACAAGGCCATCGAGTCCAACCCCCTGCTCAATGCAGGAATCCAGGTGCTCGGGGGTCGCATAACCAACATACCTGGTTTGTTGCCAGACCCAACCTGAGCATTTTTAGCTATTTTATTTACTGCATTTATGCACCTGCCCTTCAAAAAATGTTCCCAGGTAGCTGTCTCTGGAAAGTGGTAAAGCAAAGATATTTATTTTCCCTCCCTTTCCTTCATCCTGAAACCCCTCCCTGCATAATACTGGAATTGGTTTGTTTGTTTTTTAACCTCATAGCACATCTTCTTCTCCCCCCTTTGAAAATGCAAGGCTTTAGGGGTTTGAGCAAGACAATTTACTCTCTCCCCCTCCAGTTTCCTCCCCCCCAACCTACACCTCAACATTCCACATATCCTGGAAGCTTACAGGGCCTTGTCAGGCTGTTATTGGGGTTTTCTGGGTTTTTTAAAAAAAATATTTACAAGCTTTTGTACTTCTGCATACCTGGGGTGTGTAGAAATCACTACCTGATTATTGGGTTGGCCCCATCTCATTTCCAAACTGGTAGGCAACCCAAGTTTGCTATTAGAGTAAGATTTTATTCTACTTGGTGTATTAAAAAAACAGAAGTTGAAGGGTGCAGATAACTGATTCTATGATTCTAACCAGCCCCAAACTTCAGCTCACTGGTATAATATAGCACAGCAGCGAAAGGTCTCATGGAATGGGAAAGAAAAACTGTCCTTTTTCCTCCTAGCCGCCCCCACTGACATTCCTCCTTGTGAGTTTAGTACCAGTTTCATCACACTTTTGCGGAGGGGGTGTCATCTGGGCATCAGGTCTTCTCTGAGCCTCAGTTAAAACATTTTTCAAGACAAGAAAATAGCTAGTTAAATCAAATCCTATATACCACAAATGATTATGGAGGGAGGGAGGTGTTCAACATATTGGCTTCCAACTTTTCCTTCTAGACATGGACAGAAGTGTTATTACAGCAATTATATAGCACATGGTTTCTCAGATGCTACACCAAGGAATCTTGATTCAGTCACTAAAATATTGGCTTGCTTGACTTATTTGAATGGGACATGACTGTGATAAGCCATAGCAAAAGAATAGTAAGAACCCTTCATATGCTGCATATTATATAATAAATTAGAAGTGATCAGATTGAGCAGACCAATCAAGCATTACTTTTGAAAGCAAAACACAGGGACAAAGAGCACCCTCTTTATTATAAAATTGAGAATCTCTTAGCACAAACATTTAATTTGCAAGTAAAAGCAATATTTATTTCATTTGATCTCAGGTAATCAGCTTCCCAATTCCTAATAAATGAAAGCTGTCAGTCTGCATGCCAAACAGGGAAGATCAAGAAAAATATAATTGGATAAAAGTTATCTAATGCTGATTTTAGATAAGACCACATTTTAGATTTTAGACCACATTGGATTGTGGTCCAATGGGCCACAATCAAGCCATGTCTGGCTACTTATTTCATATCAGAACAATAAAACAAGTGAAGGAAACACAAAGAAACTGCAACATTTGCTGACTACCCAATCTGGATTCATTTATCTAGCCCCAATCTCAATAAGAGGATTATTAACTGTCTTGTTAATTGCTGTGAACCGCCCAGAGAGCTTCAGCTATTGGGCAGTATAAAAATGAAATAAATAAATAAATAAATAAGATGCATGTACAAAACAACATACTTAAATAAGTTTTTAAAAACACTTATCATGAGCAATATTTCAATTGTTTAATGAATATACTAATGTTCAGCATTAATATTTCAGATCCTTCGGGGTTTTAATTAAACATATGGAACAATAATCAGAATTCCACCACATTCTGATATCATAGAAATCTGAACTTAATGTGTTAGTGGCTAAAGGCAACACAGTTCCAGCATACAAGCCCTGCATGTGAGGATGTTCTTTTTATTGTCCTTCAAAAGCAAGCTACAGTTACAATCCCAGAAAGTTTTCATAAAGAAAGAAGATGACAAGCAACACTTTATTATAGTGTTGGATTGGGACTCAGGAGACTCAGGTTTTAGTCCCCACCCAGCCATGAAGCTCACTGGGTGACTTTCAGCCAGTCACTGGGAATGTTCGCACGACACGGGAACTGTGGGGAAGAAGAAGTGCCCCACGGTTCCCGTGTCATGCGAACGCCAACCGCGGGTGCCCCCGCGGGACGCACGCAAAGTGACCATGGTCGGTAGAGGGGTAAGTCCCTACCGCGCATGGCCACCCTGCCGTGCGAACAGCGGGCGGCCACCCCGCGGGGGCTGCACAGAGGCGGCAGCCCAGAGCGGCCGGAGCTGCCACCGCTCCATCCTGTAGGGGCAAACGGCCCCTCTGGGCATCCCGGGCCCCACCCCCTAGCGCTGGGAGGCCCGCACTGCAGTGCGGGGACTGCCGGCTCCACCGGGGTCCTCCCACACACGTGGGGCGTAGGTTGTCTGCGGCACCCTGCCAGACCCCACGGATCGCCCCGTGGTGCCTCCCCCGCCCACAGCCTGGGTCACGCGAACCGGCCCATTGACTCTCAGCCTAACCTACATCACAGGGTTCTTGTGAGGATAAATGGAGAGGAGGAGGATTGTGTACATTGGCTTGGGCTCCTTAGAGGAAAGGCAGGATATAAATGAGACAAATGAATAAATAAACTATATAAATAATAAATTTATGTATTTATACAGTAGCAAATAAACCCAGCTTCACATGGGTTGGAATAGCCCTTAGCCTGATGCAGCAAAGTCTTCAAGTAAATTTACACAGCTGTCAGAGTTGGACAGTGAGACATATTGTGCCTGCACTGTCAGAGTGAAGCCATGCCTGCTGGCACCTCTAGGCACAGCCTCTACTATGGTACACACCTACAGCCCCTTGAGGGAGGCGTCTGTCCACTCCATTCCCCTGAAGGGGGGCACCCCACAGCAAGCATATAGCTCTGTTCTTCAACCAATTTCCCCAGCTTCAGACTGTATGGATTGAAATTTCAGGTGTCTAGGTTTTACAGCCTTGGCGCTATTGTGCTGACACATAGACAGACAGACAGACATCTTCTCTTATTATTATAGATAACTAGCAAACAGACCCAGCTTTGTGCAGGTTGGAATAGCCCTTCGTTTGATACAGTGAAGTCTCCAAGTAAACTTTCAAAGCTGTCAGTGGTGGGCACATTGTGCCCGCCCCATCTGATTAAGCCATGCCCATTGGCACACTTAGCTATGGCCCCTGCCATGGTGCACCCCATGAGGGAGGGATCTGTCCACTTCATGCCCGAGAGGACTGCCCCACAGCACAGGGGAAGGGCAGGAGCATAACTCTGTCCCTCAGCCTACTAATCTCCCCTGGCTTCAAACTGTCTGCCCCTGGTGTCTGAAGGTGTTGCTAAAGGCTTCAACCATATGGACACATTTAAATGAATTAAAATTAATTAATGTGTTTTGAAAACAAAATAACCCTGTGGTGCACATCCCTAGAGTTCCCTCAGCATGCAGTTGTCTATATTTCAAGGTCTTGGTGCTGACAGACAGACACACATATCCTCTTATTATTATAGATAAATACTTCTTGCTTAAACTGTCATATTATAAATTAATATTCTTAACAGTTGTAAGAATTTAGAAGAAACATTTAAAATAATGTCTTACTGCTCATTGCAATATAATGCTGGAAGAGGGAGACAGTTTTTACAGCAAGTACTACTAGTGAGTCAGCTGAAATCTGAGTTTAGTAAAAACTCTTTACTTTTAACTTAACACTCAGCTAATCACTTACAACAAGTAACAACAATTACCCCCAAGCAACTAAGCAACCCTACTGTATAAGAGTTTTGTTGCATGAACACCCCCCATAGCACTGCTCTGTTTAACACTGGTCAACCCTATGGAATGAGTACACAAGTCCCTCATTGACTGAGTTCAGACAACACGATAATCCACACTCAAGGGCTGAGTATGGGTTGAGTGTGGGTTGTTGTTGAACTTTGGGTTGTCATTGAAACATGGGTTATTGTGTTTTCTGAACCCAGCTGCACTAATAAGCCATGGCTTGTTAACCATGAACAACCCATAAAGAGAACCATAGTTTTTTATTGGGTTGTGAACTGTGGGTTATTCACCATGGTTTGTTATCTCGGCTGGGTTCAGATAACACAATAACCCACATCGTTGAACCATGGGTTGTTGATGAAACATGGATTATCATGTTGTCTGAACCCAGCCTAGATAAACAACTTTGGCAAACAACCCACAGTTCACAACCCAACAACAAGCCATGGCTTCTTAGCGCAGCTGGGTTCAGACAACACAGTAACCCACATTTCAACAACAGTCCATGGTTCAACAACAACCCACACTCAACCCGAGTGTGGGTTATCATGTTGTCTGAACCCAGTCAAACTAGCAAACTCTCTTTGCTAGCTTTAAAGAGCTGCTAGTACAGTAATACCTTGGATTGCAAGTAACTTGGTCTGAGAGCGTTTTGCAAGACAAGCAATTTTTTAAAATAAATTTTGACTTGATAAACAAGTGACAAGTAGTGTAGAGATGTAACCGCTTGCCTCGAGCAGGCGTAGCTGGCCGAAATCAGCCCCGCTCATGCCCGCCAGAGACTTGCTTTGATATAAGAGTGTTTTGGATTAAAAGCACGGTTCTGGAACGAATTATGCTTGCAATCCAAGGTATTACTGTACTGTAAAGCTAGAAGGAAGACTATATATTCCATAGAACATAACTGCAGTAGTCACCCATCCTAGGTCCCATCTTGGCTTTTAAGATATTAAACCAGGGCTCTCCAACCTTGGGTCCCCAGATGTTGCTGGCCTACAGCTCCCAGCATACCCAGCCAGCATGGCTAATGGCAAGGAATTCTGGGAGCTGTAGTCCAGCAGCATCTGGGGACCTAAGGTTGGAGAGCCCTGTCTTAAACAGAGAGGACGCTAGATCAACAGAAACATTGTGTAAGAGAATGAGGGCAAATAGAGCAGAGGGTGCACAACTGTTCCTTAATTGTTTAGAAGATTGATTTACATTAGACTGATACCTCTGCAGGTTAGATAATTTTTCCAAACTTTTAATCAAATATTTCAACGATTATACTTAAAGAACAATCCACCAACTTGCTACCATAAAACAGGCCCACTGAACTCACTAGTAGTACACCCATTCAATCTTGCCTCCATGTCACTAAAACATGTATTGTTACCTTAATGTCTGTTTATTAACCCATTTAATAGGAATTTTTAACCAAAATATATTAACCAACACAAAGTACAAGGGTCACACAGAAATTCAACAGGGATTCAATAGGATATCGAGATACAAATAACAAAAAATGTATCTTAAAAACAAAGCCTCTGTAGACAAAGTACATTTTAAGCATTGCCCAAAACATGGAATCCTCTCAAGGTCACTACAGAGCAATACCACAAAACCGTTATGATTAGTAGTATTTAAGTCCCTGAAATATAATTTTTCTTAATAAGATCTCTTATTTGATTGCATTGCACCTTCACATGAGATATTGGGGCTGTTCACATGACAGGACAGCCCACCATGGATTATTTAACCCATGGTGAGGCTGTGGTTCATGCGGGGCACGTGCAGCCACCATTTTGAATATGCAACCCTTGCTTGGGGGTTGTTGTGTTGTGTGAACCGGATGAGCATGGGTTATGCAAGGGTTAAACAAACCTCACATAACCCTAAAACAGACCATACCAAGTCAAAGGGAAGAAATCCCGGAGAAAATGTGCACTGTCCATAATGTAATGTACATTACAACACCAAAAAGGAAAATGCAACAGCCCAAGACTGAGATTCCCTAGCGAAAACCAAGTATAAGGAAGCAACCCAATGGAATCCAAACTTCAAGTGGAACATCTTTTTTTAAAGCTTTTTATTTCCATAAAAGAAAGCAACAAACACAAAACATAGCAATCAACAAAACTAAAATGGACTTCCGATTTTTCCTACAGTAAATATAATAATTTATCTTACTCAATAATCAAAAAAGAAAAGTTCTCTTTTTTCTATTGTCCCAAATTTATCTTCTTAATCCACAAAACTGCAAATAAACAAATCATTTTTTTCTAATCTCTGCAAAAAGTCTATTAGAGGTTTCCACTCAGCAGTAAACATAGATGTTGTCTTTTCTCTAATTAATGACGTAATTTTGGCCATCTCTGCCAGCTCCAACATCTTGACCAACCATTCTTCTATTGTAGGCAATGCTGCGTCTTTCCATTTCTGTGCATACAGTAGTCTTGCTGCCATTGTCATGTACAAGAATAAAGTTCCATGGCTTCTTTCCAACTGACTATCCATTATTCCAAAAAGGAAGGTCTCTGGTTTCAATTGAATATTCATCTTTAGAATTTTTTGAATTAATAAATGAATTTGTACCCAATTTTTTTTAGCTTTCTTACATGTCCACCACATATTATAAAAAGTTCCTTCCTGTTGTTCACATTTCCAACAGACACCTGATATGCCATTATACATTTTGGCCAAATTTCTCCAGGGACATATACCAATGATACAGGGTGGCCGGTTGCCGGCCAGATGGGCGATTAATAAATGTAAATAATAATAAATACATCATCTTACAAAAAAAATTCTTTAAATCTAGAACATAATGTAAATCTCAAACCTTTTAACCACATATTTTCCCATTGTACCATTAGTATGTTATATCCAAAATTTTGGGCCCATTTTATCATACATTCCTTCACTTGTTCTTCCTCAGTCTCAAATTTCAACAAAATTGTATACATTTTTGCAATAAGATGTTCATTATTTACACATAATTCCCTTTCAAAGTCAGATTTACTTTGTTCAAAATCATACAATCTTTTATCAACTTTAAACCTTTCTACAATCTGTAAATAGGGAAACATTGACATGCATAACCTTCATTTATCAAGTCTTCTCTTGATTTTATTTTACATTCACCTTGAGAAAATACCAGCAAGTTGTGATATGTCAACCAATTAGATTTACTTGACATTTCTCTTCTATGATGTGCTTCTTGTGCTGATAACCACAATGGTACTCGTGGTCAAAACCTAGGTTTATATTTATTCCATAATCTCAAAATGGCATCTGACATGATTATTATAAATTCTGCATTCACCTTAGCTTGATCATACCACAAATACCTGTGCCACCAAATCTCAGTTCATGTCCTTCTAGCTCTAATAATCTACTATTTTTCAACAAGATCCATTCTTTCATCCATATTAAACAACAGGCAGCAAAATATAATTTCAGATCAAGTAGACCCAGGCCTCCTCTTTCTTTTGCATCCTGTAAGATCTTATATTTAACTTGTGGTTTTTTTCCCCTGCCATATAAATCTAGCTATATCTTTCTGCCATTGTTTAAATGGTAGTTGCGATGTCACAATAGGGATAGTCCGAAACAGAAATAACATTTTAGGTTTCAAGTGGAACATCTAAGAAAACAACAGGAACCAATAAATTAGTGATCAGCCATGTGGGGAAAATGACAAACTGAACACAAATTCAGCAGAATCTATGCTATGAAAACAATTACATGGAGGACCCGTCAAAGAACAAATTACAAACATTCTGATTTGAAGAGGGGGGACTATAATCAACTTAGGGCACAATCCTATGTCCCTCCGACCTTGTCTGGGGAGGCCATAGGATTGGGCATAGAAGCCCGTGACCTCAGAAATCTCTTCCCAGGTAGCAGCACCACAGAGTGCCTGCCCCCCCACCTTGTAGCTGGTGCCGGCAGGGAACTGAACATGGAAGACCATATTCGGTTCACCGGGGGGGGGGGTGTCCCCCAGGAAGGGGGTCCCCCAGGAAGGGGAGGGAAGAAGAGAGGCACTACCGGATTCCGAGGAATCCAGGTGGTGTCTCAGCCTGTTGGGACAGGACGTCTATATTTTTTTAAGGGCTAAAGGAGCATGGCAGATATCCTATCCATCACACTCCTCCCGCCCTTAATAGGATGCCCATAATCCTCCGAGTTCGGAGGGTTACGGTCAGCCTCATAGGGTCGCATGGTAAGACACATGTCTAAATTAGACAGAGAGCAATGACTCCTTCCTGAAAAAGAGAGGGCATCTATAAAGAGGGGAAATATCTCTTTTTAATATATAGAACTAACTAATAAGAACACCCAGGAGCCAAGGCTTTACACCACTCTCCCAGGAGAGAGAGAAAGAAGTTAAAACAAATGGGTTGTGTGCTCCCAAGAGGAATTCCCTGAGGAAATGGAGAAAAATGGAGGCAAAAGCGTGATGTTAAAAAAAGGAGGAAGAATCCAACCCAGAAAGGATAGCAGTTCTTTCCATGAGGGCAACAATGGGTTTTTAAGATGTAAGATCTACAACTACTCCATGTACACATTTGGATGTATACAGTGTGGAAAAGTATGAGAAGGAAAAATTCCAAGCTGAAGAAAGAAAGAGCTAGACAGTTGTTTGATATGATGGAGTGCGCGACCATATTACTAGAAGAACTCCAGCAGAAAGTCTGTGGGATCAGAAGATTTGAGTGAGATTTTTGTTTCTGTGATGGCGTAATCCTGGGGAATGTGCCTGCAGGTGACATTGAGGTAGCCAGAAAGGAGGCTATCGCTGAGTAGAAGAGAGGCAACAGGAGTGACTATATCAGAACATACATGACAGCAAGGAGGAAGAAAGTACAGGGAAGGTAGAGATACCTGCAAAAGCAGCTGTACTTCAGGGATAGAAGTTTAATTTTAAGTGAAGTTTCCTTGTGGAATATGGGAGACAAAATTTTATTACAATTCCTGCCAACGGCATTTAAAGCAGCTAAGTACAGTAAATATACAAAACAAACAGCATAAAAGGAGCAGGTAAAAAACAATCCATCAAGGCATAAAACAGAAAATACAGTTAAAATTTGAACAATACAGTTGGCAGACTAACCTGATGAGCCAGAGGCTTGTCTACATAAAAATATGTTTGCTTGGCAGTGAAAGGACAAAACAAAGAGGGAGCCAAACGAATCTCTGAAGGAGGAGAGTTCCAAAGGCCAGGCCCAGCCACTGAAAAGACCTCTTATGTACTCCTACCAGATGCACTTCAAAAATGGGTAAGACAGAGAAAAGGGTCTCTCAGAAGATTTCAAAGTTGGGCAGGCTCATTGGGGAGATGGTGGTCCTTCGGGTAACCTGGTCCCAAGTCACACAGGACTTTGACCAACACTGACTACTGTGCCAGGAAATAAATCAGTATCCAGTGAAGCTGCTATTACATGGGAGTAACATGCGCCCTATAACCAGCTCTCATCAACAGTCTGACAGCATTCTGAACCAGCAGGAGTTTCTGAACACCTTTCAGAGGCAGCCCCACATACAATGCATTGCAGTAGTTCAGATATGTAATTAAGGCATGTATTAAGTGTGGACAGATCACATACATCTAGAAATGGGCATAGCTGATACACAGCCTCAGCTGAGCAAAGGTGCTCCGGGCCACCACCAAGATCTGAGTATCCAGGTTCATAGTTGGATCCAGGGGACCCTATGAACATGGGTCTTCAAGGGGACTGCAACCGAATCTAGCAGAGGTGAACCCCTATTCCATGATATGCTTTTCTACTGACCAGGAGAACCTCTGTCTTCTCTGAATTAAGTTTTAACTTATTTGCCCTCATCTAGTCGATTATCAACTCCAGACACCAATTCAGAATAGCCTCCTTGGATTGAGACTGAAAGAAGTACTGGAACTAAGCAAGCAGTGCCCAATGGATACAGTACCGGACTTCAAAACTAGGAAGTCTCAAGCACAGCAACAGATTCTTTGGGAGGCCACAAGCAGGTCATTCTTGCCTCATGTTATTTCCCCACAAAACAGTGGCCTAGTTCATAGAGTTGTTTTTAGACTGAAATAAGGAAGTGCTATAAACAGCCTTGAGCCTTAGGGCAGGGTATAAGTATAGCATATTGTATGTACTTATGGCAGCCATCTCCAGCCTTGTGCCCTCCAGATATTTTGGACCACAACTCCCATGATCCCTTACTATTGGCCATGATGGCTGGGACTGATGGGAGTTGTAATCCAAAACACTGGACGGGTTGCTGACTTATGGCAAAAGCATTATCAGTAAGAGTAGCAAAGTGTGTGCATGTGGAAGGAAATGAACATGTATGTGTACACCACTTGTACCAACAGATATTGACTGAGGAGCTCCATAAATAGGTGCAAGAGGTGGTTGTTCTAGAAATCCCAGCATCTGTGTGCAAGATGGGGGGGGGGGGAGATACCCACAGTGCTTTCTACCTCTGTCAAAAACACACACATCAACAAGGTGACAGAAAGCATCCGCGCGGAAGGGAGCGAGCAAGATGAGAGAAATGGACCAGCCGCAGCCGTGCGACTGCACGCCAGAAGGCTCCCCGTGCCTTTTATCAGCAGCAAAGAAGTTTGTGCGCATAGATAATTGCAAAGAGAAGACGAAAAATGGACATACATCCCTGGAGAGAGAAGGAAGCCGGGTGCCACATATGCAAATACGGTACGTACACGCCCCCCCACCCCCGAGGCGCTCCGTCAATAATACTCACTTTTTGTGGTGCGGCGGGTGCTTATCTTTCCTGCCGGGCGCCACAGGGTGCTTGGCGCGGCGCCTCCGGGCCTGCAGGGCCAGCACTGTTGTGTGTGAGAGAGAAAAGCGGGTTATTAAAGCGAGGTTGTGGCCGGAGCGCAGCGCAGCGACTCACGCTCGAAGAGGAGGAGGGAGGGGACGCCCCACAAACAAACCCGGAGAGCCCGCTCGCGTCCTTTGGGGACAAGGACTGACCGGCCACCCAGCCCGCCAACGGTACCTTTCCGGGAGCTCATCGCTCTGGCCACCTTCGTTGGCCCGCCGTGTCGAGCGCCACACGCACCCTCCCGTCGTCCTCCTCGCCGACTTCGGGAGCGAACGCCGGCCACCAACCCAGGAGGAGCAGCAGCGCAGCCGCCCCGTTACAGGCTGCACATGCGCGGTGCATCCCAGCCCGGCTAGAGGCGGCGCTGGAGCAGGAGGGGTTGTCACTAAGCAACCAGAAGGAGGCCGAGGAATGGTGGCAGCCAGGTGCCCTCCAAGGGAATCCCAACTTTTGCTTCTCCGCTGCTGAGGCATTGCTGGCTTTTAACTGGCAGTTGCCTGCTGCCTTCGTCCGCAAGGGGAGCCCTTCCCAAATGCTGGGGGTTGAGTTGCAGAATGATCAGCTGCTGCCTAAATTTATTGTGTGCGTTTTTGTCATAGTGGTGCTTTTATCCATGCAGAGTTATTTGAAACCTTCAGCCTGTTTATGGATACTTGCAGATTTAGATTTACAGTAGGAAATAGCTCGGTGGCAGAGTACACACCTTACATGCAGAATGTCCCCTGTTCAATCCATCGCATCTCCAGTTGTTAAAAGAACACTGGTAGTAGCAGGGTTGAAGATAGACCCACAGCGTGGCTGCAGCTGCCCAGCCAGACCAATAGCCAACCAATTAAAAACAATGCCAGGCATTAAGTCTCCATTATCCTAAACCCACTAGCGCAAGAGCAGTCCAATTAGTTTCTTTAGTTCTTAACGGGACTGATGGTTTGAGGGATGTCATATTCAAGATACCATTAATTATTGCAGCCTACATTCTCTCCAACTTTAAAGCTGTGCTACTTCAAAATACTGATAAACTGAAAAAAACGTTTTAAAAAAACAACACCCCATACCCACGTTATTAACTTAGTTTTTAGGTTATGGGTCAGCATTTTTTTTAATGTTATGGGGCAGTCTATAAAATAAAGCCATTATCCTCAGTCTAAATAGCTCAGACTCATCCCGTTACATTTAAAAGTCAGTGGATCCATCCTGGAGATGGATACGGTGTGAAGATTGCATAATTTAAAGTATAATGATGGATAAAATTGCTTGTCCCACTCACTCCTTTTCTTCATATTCAGTAATGAACCTGTTTAGTCTGATAAAACATTGAGACATCATACATCTAGGTTGCAATCCGATGGATGTTTAGACAGAAAAAAGTCCTACAACTCCCAGCATGCTCCAGCCAGCATCCGTGGCTGGGGCATGCTGGGCATTATAGGCCTTTTTTCTGTCTAAACAGGCATAGCATTGCACCCTTAATTACCAAGCTATGAGAGGCCCTGGGATGTCAAAGAGATGTTTAATCTTCACAGAACTACAGCATCTAGAGTCTCTTAGGATGCAATCCTATGCATGTTCTGGTGCGGAGTTGTAGGACAGAAAAAAGGTCCTACAACTCTGGCTGGGGAATGCTGGGAGTTATAGGACTTTTTCTGTCTAAACATGCATAGGAATGCGCCCTTAGGGAAAACCTCAACATTTAAATTTCAAATCTGTCTTTAATGCCAGTCAATGTGTCCTTATTTTCCACTCTTTCTCTATCACTATCTACTACATCATGTGGCTGAAAATATATACCGGTACTATTTGTCAACCTCAGTTCCCTGTCTGTAAAATAACTCACAGGGTTTGTTAGAAGATGCATCATATTGAATGGCTACAGTCCAACAGAGAGTTAAGCACATTTAAAGCCTATCCAAATTAATACGCTCAAGTGTGCTTAACTTTGTATTTGTTTTTATTTATTCTGATTGGGAAATACTTAAAAGTGCAATCTATACATTTTAATAGTTCTTTGGCTTTCCCATTACTTTGTTGACACAGGCCCCAATCCAAAGGGCCACATTATGTGTTCCATATGTCCTACCTTCTTAAAGCTGTTTTTGAAACCTGTAAGAACTTCAGAAGAAGCTTCTAGCACAATACACAGAGCTGCTGGTAGAGACACCCTATGCACAAGTGTACATTCCTGTGCAAACCTAAAGAGATTCTTTGGATCACGACCACAGGATTTATTTAGAATGCAATCCTATGCAAGTTTAGACAGAAAAAAGGCCTACAACTCCCAGCATGCCCCAGCCAGCATAGCTGACTGGGGCATGCTGGGAGTTGTAGGCCTTTTTTTCTGTCTCACTTGCATAGGATTGCGCCTTTAATGACTAATCTGATGAGAAGTACAAAGGAGAATTTCCTAAATGAAGCAGAATCCTCATTAGCATGCCAGTCCAACACTCTCCCCTTCCACAGTCTGCCTTTCCTTCATGCCCCATGCCCATTCTATGCATGGGTAGTGAAGAGCTTCTATAGGCACAAGGTTTGTTCTCTCCCCCCCCCCCTTCATTTCAAGTGACTAGCTGCATGCCTGCTGTTATTTTATGTTAACCTGATTTGAAAATGTGACAAATTTGGTGAAAGGCTGCATTAAAGATAACAATACAAATTACATTCATGTTGGCATCAAGACAAAAGAAGATTTGTTACTCCATTGCACATGTGTGACTTTAGCTAACAAATTGCACCTGTGCAAGTTTGAAAGAAGTCAGAACTGAAGTTATGTCATTCAGCAGAGTAAAAAAAATTAAGTAAAGTGACAATGATTCCTTGAGAGATGTCACAGAAGTGAAATGATCAAAAAGCAAAAAGAAAATCTCAGTGACTCACTGGCATTAGTGCTTCTTCCAAAAAGTTACCCGACTGACTTTTTAAATGTGTATGAAAAGAGGAATGTTTTGCTAATTATTCAGAGCTGCTTAGAGGATTAATGAATACTTATAAAGTATGTATTAAAAGGAAGTAGGGAAGTAAATTTATGGCACAGTTATACACTGCACAGTAGTGGTGGCAGTAAAAACAGTGGAAAGCAAGGCTTTAAAAGATTGGCAATGCAATCTGATACATGTCTACTCAGAAGTAAGCTGCACAGAGTTAAATGGGGGCTTGCGCCCAGGTAAGTGGGTATAGGATTGCAGTTTAACAATTACAGAATATAATACAGTGGCTTTAGTGCTCAGTGGTATATTATACAGGCAGTCCCCGGGTTACAAATGAGATCCATCTGTAAGTCTGTCTTTAAGTCGACTGTGTACGTAAGTTGGAACAGAAGCCGTGCAATGTTTTCAGAGTGTTGCAAATTGTTGCAAAGTATAGTGTGTGCATTCGTAAGTATGAACCATTGTATTTAACTCAGATTTTTACATATATGGAGGTCCGTTCTTAAGTATGAGTTGTCTGTAAGTCGGGACATTTGTAACCCAGAGACTGCCTGTACAATTAAAGTAGGCTCTTCTTTACTGCAGTGATACTGCAGTATGTACTTGTATTTCTATAGCTTCTGCAACGGTGCGTCAACATCAAGAGCTCATGGCTGTTCTGATGATCCTTAGAATTGTGTGTAAGGGGCCAGGCCAGTGCAATTTCTGTCTCCTTACCAGCTCCTGCAGACTGAAAAAGCCTGGGTGCAATGCTTTGTTGAAATGCCAGTGTTGTAGTGGTGGCGATGACTACTGCCCCAGCATAGGGAGAAGGAGCAACCATCAGCAACAAAGACAGCCTTTACCTTCATGATGGCAGAATCCAAGTTCCACTCCAACCACCCTGCACAGAGCAGGTCGGCTACACCACAAGCAAGTAAATATTTAAAGAATAGTTGCCCATAGAGTTTTGCTGCTTCTTTCATGGCAGAGCTACCCTTGGTACTGCAACAAGGAGACAAGGGGCCCTATTTTGCCACCTCAGGGAGCTCTAAGCTGAATACTAATATGCTCTGCTTTATTTGCACAGTTGAACTTCATTATTTCCAATTTAATATTTAGCTTAATAGCCATTCTCAGATAACTTTGGTTGGAATCCAAGGGGGCGCTTACACCCCTGCCAATTCTCTTCCACAAGTGGTGGGTCCTGCCAATTCCGTTGCACAAGCAGGACCCACTGCTTATGCAAGGGAGATTTAGCGCTTTCTAGGGGAAGCCCCAAAATCAGTGGAAGTGCTCATTTCTGGAAGGAGGCAGGTTGGTGGAGCTCCCTCATGCAAGCTCCACTGACTAGCCTCCCTCCTTCCATAAATGAGTGTTTCCCCTCATTTTGGATTGCCCTTTGAAGCACTAAATCACCATTGTGCCAGCAGTGGGGGTCACTTGCACAACGCAATTGGCGAAGCGGAAGAGAATCAGTGGGGCACAAGGACCCTGTTGTCTTCTGCCCTAAGGGCAGTTTATCTTAAAAGCAGGTACTTTTGCTGTTATGTTATAACTGCACATGCAGAATTTAACAATAAGGGGATTGACAGTGATCCCATGCCTTTCAGAATTAATTTTTGCTTACCATAAGATCTATAATGTAGTGTGGAGAATGAAGAAAGTACTTCAGTGTGACGTAGTGATGAGAGCGTTGGACTGGGACTCGGGAGATCCGGGTTCAAGTCCCCACTTGGACATGAAACTCACTGGGTGACTTTGGGCCAGTCACTGACTCTCAGACTAACCTACCTCACAGGGTTGTTGTGAGGACAAAATGGGGAGGAGGATTATGTAAGCCGCCTTGGGTTCCTTGCAGGAAAAAAGGCGGGGTATAAATATAATAAATAAATAGGTTTATTTATTTATTATTTGATTCATACCCCATTTTTCTATCAAAAAATGGCACGCAAGGTGGCTTACAATTTTTTAAAAACACATTAAAACAATAAAACACATTGAAATACAATAAAACATAACAATTACAGAAAACAGCACCCAACCCACAGACCTCCTTACAGGCCAAAGCCCTTTTTGAATAAAGCAGTCTTTGCCTGCTGTCGGAAGGGTAGCAGAGAGGGAGTGAACCTCCCCACCAAAAAGGCCCTCTCCCGCGTCGCCACCAAACACACCTCTGATGGTGGCGGTCTTGAAAAAAGGGCCACTCCAGAAGATCTTAAGGACCAGGCAGGCTCATATGGGAGAAGGCGGTCTTTCAGGTAGCCTGGTCCCAAGCCGTATAGGGCTTTATAGGTCATAACCAGCACTTTGAATTCTGCCTGGAAACAGATCGGTAGCCAGTGAAGCTGCTGTAATAAGGGAGTCGCATGCTCCCTGTAACCAGCACTGGTCAATAGTCTGACTGCAGCATTCTGGACCAGCTGAAGTTTCTGAACAGTTTTTCAACAGCCCCACATAGAGCTTTACAGTTCTAATTTTAAAACTTCAATATAGTCTCATAAACAAACTTGTATGTTGCACATACTCCTGAACAGGATAAGACTGCTTATATATTTCAAATAAATATAAAAAATAAAGCCCTCTAAAGGAAGACATGTGAAGAAACGTCAATATTTGTGCGTGTGTGCATGCACACACACATACATATACATAAAGAGAGAGAGATAAATCTCATAAGTAAGCAATAATCTTCCTAAAATCATGGCTTCAAGGTATATGTTCCAAAGAGTCACAAGTAATTTTATGAGTAAAATTTTCTTTCAAACCTAGCACTAGATGCTTATGGGATCTATATAATGGGGTTTTAGCTGCCCTACTAAGTACTACATAAATTTGCCTTAGTTCAATGTGATACACTCCCAACTAAGTGTGCATAGAATTGCAGCCTAAGAGAGAAAAGTAGTCCAAGAAAGGGTATCTAAAGTAGGACTGGCTGGATGCAAAAGGATGGAGCCATAGTAACTACCATGATCAGAATAGTATAACACAGACTATTAGATGCTGAGAGGCGGGGGGAGGAAGACCATCACTGTCATGCCCTGCTTGTGAGTTTCCAAAGTAATTTGGCTGGACACTGCCAGAAACAATGCTAGATGCAAACTGGTCTGATCTAGCAAGATAGTTCTTAGGAATTTGTTCCTAGTCTCACACTGCAATCCTATGCACATTTACTTGGAGTAAGTCCCATTAGACCCAAATCGGTTGACCTTACTTCAGAATAAACATGTATAGGATTGTGCTGTAGGTTCATCCTTCAGGGATCCATGACAGAGTACCTAGCTCCGGGGCTTCAGCCTACTTTATCTGGCTATGGCAGGGCTCTCCAACCTTGGGTCCCCAGATGTTGCTGGCCCACAGCTCCCAGAATCCCTTGCCATTAGCCATTCTGGCTGTGTATGCTGGGATCTGTAGGCCAGCAACATCTGGGGACCTAAGGTTGGAGAGCCCTGGGCTATGGTGTTGCTTGCATAGTACTGGACCCTTTCCTTAGTACGTAATTTCTAAAAGGAGAGGTGCCAGAAGACAGCCTACCTCCAAGTTACCAGCTTGGATCTGGAAGCCATTCCTCCTAATTCCAGATGTGTGGTAGCTCATTGCATATCCTCAGTGGTAAAAGAAAGATACTCTGCATTTGCTATTTTTTTTTTTTAAAAGAAGACAAGACAACATTGTCTTCTTGTTGCTAATACTTTCACATGTCAGGTAATTTCACATCTCATGTAGTTAAGAGGCTCTCTTGGGCTAATGTAATGGACAGTCTTGGTAATGATGCTTTTCCTCATGCAGCAGCTTGGCTCTCAGGATCTACTTTTGGGCCTGGCTTATCACAGCAAGGCAACCCTCACCATCTCTGAGTCAGGGCTACATGCCATTATAGTTTTGTAACTCCTGCTAACATTAACTGGAATAACTTGAATGTACCCTGAACAGAAAAGGGCATTCATTCACTCAAGTATAAATCAGTTACTGTGATACATGTACAGTATATACAAATAAGAGAAGTCAATTCATATGCCATTCATGACAGTACTGTGGCTGCTGCTACATCTAATGTTATATAAGCAAAAAATGAGAAGGCCTCACAACTAAACTTTAGAATGAAAAAAATCTAACCATCTTGATTTGTGTATTTATAAGTAGTAAAAAAATAATCTTTTAAAACCTTTATAAAGATCACTTATGAATTAACTTAGTCAGAATCACATAACTGGAAACAAACCAGTTATCCACCTTCAGGCATTTAAAATTCCCTGTACTCCTACACCAGTTTCCATTCCATGCTGCATCCAATACCAACACATTCCAAAACACTACTCCCTTATTAATATTTCTAAGCACAAAAGTTGACACTAACAATTCGTTTCAATTAAACCATTCCAGTTTCATCTGGTATGGCCTTACATCTATATTTCTTTATTTCTATTATTGTCTGCCCTTAGCAATAAAAGCCATGGATCAAAAATGGGTGGGGGACCCCATTCAGATGGTCCACCCCAGGAGACTGGTAGAATCCAATGGATTCCTGAATGCTCTTGGGGATTTTCCAGTGGAGAGAGCTGGTGATCTAGCTGAGGCCCTAGTCTCATTGTGGAACAGTGAAATGTGGAGGGCCATCGACTTGATTGCTCCTGAGTGCCCTCTTCAGCATTGTAGAGCCCGCTCTACTCCTTGGTATACTGGGGAACTGCAGTCAATGAAACAGGCTGGATGTTGGCTAGAGCACAAATGGCATAAGACTCTAAGTGAAGTCAACCAAGCACACTCTAGGCCTGGACCCCTCAAAGTCCTACTGTGACCTTTTTGCATCACACTTTGAGAACAAAATTGCTTGTCTCCACAGCGAGCTTGACACTGTTGTTAGTGCAGCTCCAGTTGAGCTGTCTGACGCCACCATCTGCCCCATTTTGTGGAATCAATTTCAGTTGCTGCGGCCTGATAACACGGGCAAGGTGCTTGCAGCAACGCAACCGACCACGTGCCCTCTTGATCCTTGCCCCTCCTGGCTAGTGAAAGCTAGCCAAAGGGGTATGACCAGGTGGGTCCAGGAGTGGTAAATGCATCTCTGCAGGAAGGGGTGGTTCCTGTTGTCCTTAAGGAGGCAGTAGTGCAACCACTCCTGAAGAAACCTACTCTGGACCCAATGGTATTTGACAAGTACGACCCAGTCGCAAATATCACTCTCTTAGGAAAGGTACTTGAGAGGGTCATGGCAAAGCAACTGCACGCACTCTTGGAGGATACTGATTATCTAGACCCATTCCAGTCTGGGTTTTGACCTGGTTACAGGACCAAATCAGCCTTGGTTGCCCTGATGGGTGACCTTTAGCAGGAGAAGGGCAGACGGAGTGTGATCCTGTTAATTCTGCTCAATATTTCATTGGCTTTTGATACTGTTGACCATGGTATTCACCTGGATTGACTCCATGGGCTGGGCATTGGAGGTACAGTTGTTCTGGTCTTACCTGCGGGGTTGATTTCAGAGAGTAATGTTGGGTGACTATTCCTTGGCCCCTTGGCAACTGAGCTGTGGGGTTCTTCAGGGTACCATCTTGTCCCCAACATTGTTCAACATCTATATTTATTTATTTAATACATTTTTATACCGCGCAATAGCCGAAGCTCTCTGGACAGTTTACAACAGTTAAAACCATAAAATACAATATAATGTAAATATAAGATTTAAAACCACAGATTAAAAAACAAACAGCAAAGCTAGCAGCAGCAGTTCAAATTACAATGACAGAGTTAAAAACAACTACAAGATTAAAATTATTAAAATGCCCTGGGGGAATAGAAAGGTCTTCACCTGGTGCCCGAAAGAGTACAATGTAGGCGCAAGACGAGCCTCTTTGGGGAGCTCATTCCACAACCAGGGTGCCACAGCAGAAAAGGCCCTCCTCCTGGTAGCCACCTGGCTCACTTCCTTTGGCAGGGGCTCTCGGAGAAGGACTGCTGTCCGGGCAGGTACATATGGGAGGAGACGGTCCTTCAGATACCCTGGCCCCAAGCCGTTTAGGGCTTTGAATGTTAGTACCAGCACTTTGAATTGGGCCCGGAAACAAACTGGCAGCCAGTGCAGATGAGAAAGCACTGGCATAATATGTTCACATCAGCATTGAAGCCGCTGGGAATGGTCATTAGGAGATCTGGAGCCAAGTGTCATCAGTATGCTGATGACACACAGCTCTATCTGCCTGTGACAATTGAATCAGATGAGGCTGTGCAAGTCCTGGATCAGGGCCTAGACTCAGGGATGGGCTGGATGAGGGCCAATAAACTTAAGCTGAATCCCAGCAAGATGGAAGCCCTGTGGGTGTGTGGTTTCTGAGTCTGGAAGATAGGCTAACTGCCTGTTCTGGATGGGTTGCACTCCCTTTGAAAGATCAGTTTTGTAGTCTGTGGGTACTCCTAGATCCATTGTTATCACTGAAGTCCCAACTGACCATGGTGGCTCAGAGTGTCTTTTACCAGCTTCAACTGGTTCACCAGCTACAGCCTCTCCTGGACAGGGATAGCCTGACCACAGTGGTACAGGTGCTAGTAACCTCAAGACTGGATTACTGCAATGTGTTCTATGTGGGGCTGCCCTTAAGGCTGGTCCAGAAGCTGGAACTAGTGCAGCAGCCCGGCTGTTGTTAGGAGCTGCCCCTTTTCTGCATGCAACTCCTTTGCTGAGGGTACTGCACTGACTGCCTATTTGCTACCAGGCCGGGTTTAAGGTTTGGCATAGTGTATAAAGCCCTAAACAACTTGGGACCACGGTACTTGAGAGAGCACCTTCTCCCTTATTAACCTGCCTGGTCACTGAGGTCATCACATGGCAGGCTCCTGATGGTTCTACATGGACCTATGGCAGGAACGGTGCAGGGCTGTTTGGCGCCCTAGGCCAAATTATATTTAGCGCCCCCCCTCTCGTGCCGTGGGGGGGGCCTCGGAGCAAAGCAGCCCTGCTCTGCAACCCCCCCCGCGCCACCGCCGCCCCACCACCACCTACCTTCCCCCTGCCCCCGCTGCTGGCTGCTGCTGCTGCTGCCACCGCCGCTGCCACCGCCTCCTCCTCCTCCTCCGACGCGACGGGACCCCCACGCTTTTTTTTTTTTGCCGGGGAAACTAGGGCAACAGGGCTGTTTAAGCCCTGTTGCCCTGGTTCCTCCTCCCGCCAAAACAACGCCGGCGGGGCTCCAGAAACGACGGGAAGGTAGGTAGGTGGTGGGGTGGCGCCGGTGCGGGGGGGGGTTGCAGAGCAGGGCTGCTTTGCTCCGGAGCCCCCCCCACGGCACGAGAGGGGGGGCGCTAAATATAATTTGGCCTAGGGCGCCAAACAGCCCTGCACCGTTCCTGCCATAGGTCCATGTAGAACCATCAGGAGCCTGCCATGTGATGACCTCAGTGACCAGGCAGGTTAATAAGGGAGAAGGTGCTCTCTCAAGTACCGTGGTCCCAAGTTGTTTAGGGCTTTATACACTATGCCAAACCTTAAACCCGGCCTGGTAGCAAATAGGCAGTCAGTGCAGTACCCTCAGCAAAGGAGTTGCATGCAGAAAAGGGGCAGCTCCTAACAACAGCCGGGCTGCTGCACTAGTTCCAGCTTCTGGACCAGCCTTAAGGGCAGCCCCACATAGAACACATTGCAGTAATCCAGTTTTGAGGTTACTAGCACCTGTACCACTGTGGTCAGGCTATCCCTGTCCAGGAGAGGCTGTAGCTGGTGAACCAGTTGAAGCTGGTAAAAGACACTCTGAGCCACCATGGTCAGTTGGGACTTCAGTGATAACAATGGATCTAGGAGGTGCAGCGGCGGCGGTGGCAGCGGCTGGCAGGCGGGCGGGGAGGCGCGGCGGAGGCGGCAGGCGGGGCAGGAGCGCGCCGGAGGCGAGGAAGGGGCGCAGAAACGCTGCGCCCTGTTCCGCCACGCGCCCTAGGCAGCCGCCTGGGTCTGCCTAGCGGTAGCGCCAGCCCTGACCTATGGTCAGGCAAGCTCCAACACAGTGTTGTTTCTAGCACCTCCTGAAAACATCTTTATTTCAGGAAGCCTTCTTTGGTTGACCAGCTACTGTTTTTATTGATATTTTTTTCTTTAAAAAAATATATATATTGTGTTTTTTTCTTTTTATCTTTTTAAAATCTTTTTATTGTTCATGGCTCCAGAATCGGTGTAGATATGGAGCAGTATATAAATGTTGTTGTAAAGGATTGAGGCCTACTCAGGCTTGAGTTTGTTGAAGCCTGAAGGCCCAAACACTTGGATGGGAGGGGGAGTTTGAGAGTTTTAAGTTACCCAATAGAAGTTAAGAATTAGATATCCTATTCAAGGTCACATGATTATAACCTTCCATTCCTGGGAAGGCTATATATGTGGGGTGTGGTCAGCTAGCAGTTAGTGTGTGCTGGGAGAGAGCTAGAAGCAGAAGCACAGAAACAGCAGAGAGAAGGAGAGAAAGAGAAACTGGCTGCATAGCAGATAGGTAGTCTGAAGTTATACTAGAGAATGTTGGATTGTTTGTTTGTTTGTTTTATTTTATCATACTTTCTTTTGAATTATAACCACTCTATTAAGTAAAGACCCTAATATTATAAGTAAAGTGTTGTTGTTTACCCTGGAGTTTGGAGTGACTTATTCACCACGTCTACAGCCTACACCCATCCTATTGGAAGCTGTAAAAGGACTTGATCTCCTGGAACGGGAGGGGCTTTGAGGAGAGGCAGAGATCTCCCAAAGGAAGGTTAAGGGGTCTGCAGTAGCGGAACCTTGACAGTTGTAAATAAATATCAACTGGAAATTAGCTTTAACATCATTTTTACTTTAATTGGCCTGAAGGTATAAGAACTACTACACTGTACTAATGGCACATTTTACAAGCCGACACAAATATAATTCCTTAAAAGCCCCATTTATTCCTGTATAACAATTCCAAGTAAGAAATCCTTTTATTATAATGTGGTATCAGTGCTAACACTGTCAAGGCACTTTCTCTCTCTGCACTCAGTATGTGAAACATGCTATTATATTATGAACAGTAGCACTTTGAGTAATCTCATTGACACTGGGAAATATGATTCAAAACTAAATAGCTGGATCAGACCTGAAGTGGACCTGAAGGGCATCTAGTCCAATCTTCTAAATTTAGGCAGATCCTTATGTTGGCCAAGGCAAAATAGTCAATGTAATTCAGATTACGGTGCACAAGAAGCATAGAGAAGGAAGAACAAGCATTACATTTGTTGTTTAAAGTAAGATAGTGCTAAGATTGTCATCTTTCCCACAACCATTATGACATAAGTATCACAAGAATCCTATTCAGACCTTCTAACCAGAGGGGATAATGGAGATGTGCTAGGGAGAGCAGAGATCCGCTGACTAGCTCCGCTCCCTGTGTTGCGTCCCTCACTGGCCTGGCCACCCTTCACACATTGGAGGGCAAATGTACGCACTGGGGATCAGAGTTCTTAATTGCATGATCGGGGTTCTAAATTGCGTGGGGAGCCTCCACACATACAGCAGGGTTTCCACTGCAGACGTTTCCCTCCAACAAGTGGAGGGTGGCCGGACCAATGGCAGGTATGCAGTGGAGGGGGCGCAGCCAGCTAGTATACCACCACTCTCCAATCGTGTGATTCTAATTGTGTGAAGAATAATGCCTGAATAGGGCTTCTATTATAATTATCTCATGAATATCTAGAGTACTAATTTCAATGACAACACCATCATCATCATCATCATCAGGCGATCACTCGTGACCGAGTAAGATTGTCTTCCAGGATAAAAGGAGGAAATTCTAAAGAGGATTGTGTAGACTCTAGCGATGGGTCCGTAAGTGACTGTGGAGGTCAATTCTAGATCCACACAGCTTCCCACAGTGAGGACACAGGTTACCAGATGGAAGATGGGCCTGTAAAGGATTCGTTTGACGTGCTTTTCGCTTAGCACGTTTCTCCCTTTCACCTTGCACTCGGGCTTCTTCAAAGTCCATGGAACCTTTGTGAAAGGCCATGACAACACAATAAATGCTATTTGGTTAGCATTTACATGACCAGAAAGAAGAAAATACAACAACAGTCCTGTCAATGCTAGTTGCTTACCTCCGGTATCAGATGGTCATATATATGGGGTCTAAAGAAAAGCAGATGAGATTGCTGTCATTTTCCTTTTGGGCATTTTGATATTGACCCCTTGCCAGCAAACATGGTAGACTCTGCACAGACTTTAAAGGATGCATTAGCCTTCCCCAGAGATCATGACACTTCAGAGCACACTCTAGATCAGTGTTCTCCAACCTTGGGTCCCCAGATGTTTTTGGCCTACAACTCCCAGCATGCCCAATGTTTTTATAGGCCAAAAACATATGGGCACCCAAGGTTGGAGAACACTGATCTAGATGCAAACTCCTCACCACCACTGTGACCTCATCATGCATCCAGTGGATTTTCTAACCATAAGGGCCACCACCTGAGAAGTCAGTGAAATCTAGATGCAACTCTAGGCCATTAATTTTAGCCTGGCAAATATAATTAATTTAAGGTGTTTGTTTCTCCTCAAATTGTTGAACTAATTGATACTACTAAGTGCCTGACAGAATATGAAATGCACATTGGTTGTGCATTTGTAGTGGACAGTCTCCACATATTTCCTCAAGATATCTCTGTTATTGAGCAGTTATTATGCCATGTTTATATGGGGGGAATGTGATATTTCATACAAATAGCACTCCTGTTGTTAATGTTATTGCTCTGTGGTTTGTGGATGTGCTAAGACTCACACCATATTCAATTAATAGATATAAAATGTATGTATGTGTATGAAAATACAGGTTTCTGGGGGGAAATTATAAGCTTCAACAAAGGCAGACTAAATATCCATGTATATGTCTATCTATGAGTGTCATCTGTATACCATCCATTCAAATATTGAAAGCATCATTAGGTCTTCAATCCATTGCATTATAGGAGGAGAACATTTATCCTTCCGTTTTTGTAATATCAGTCTTTTAGCTTTAAAAAGGGTGCAGAGAATTCATTTATGTTGACCATGCGTTAACCTCCAGGAAGCAGGTAGGTAATTTAAAAGGGCATGTGCATCAGTAAATATTAAAGAGTGGACCCTAAACATATTACCAAGTGGACCATCACAACTGGCTATATCAAGGATGTAGAAATCAAAAATATACCCTTACCCTTACCAGGGATTATGGACACTGATCCTCCTTGATAGAAAAGATTTATAGACACTGAGGATGCAATCCTATGCATGTTTAGATAGAAATAAGTCCTACAACTCCCAGGTTCCCCCAGCCAGCCATGCTGTCTGGCAGATGCTGAGAATTGTGGGATTTCTGTCTAAATATGCATAGGATTGTGCCTTAAAGTGACTTAGAGCTTGGCAAAAAATTGGCTGGGTTTCAAAGCAAACAGCTGACACTTGACTACATGCCCCCAATAGCTCCTCTTATTTGAGTTCTCCAGCATTTTGTAGCAGTTATGGAACTATGGAATGGAAAAGTAGTTTTTCAAACAGAAGCATTATGTGCAATTTAGCCAAACATATGCACATGGGAGAGATCGACAGCCTAAGCCTATGCATGTTTACTCTGAAGTAAATCCAAGGTAAGTTCAATGGAGCTACTTCAAGTATGCGTGCATTGGATTACTGCCTTAAGCATGTACTTAAATGGGAGAAGTGCTTAACTTTGGCTGGATCTTATCCATTACAATTCATATGGAAACTAGTAATCAAATAGTGCATCTTTTGAATAATGGTTGTCATATTCTCCCAGTAGTATATGGACATACCCGTTAACTTTTAGTAAATGCTTGAGTACCTTGAGTACACCTGGCAAAGAAAGGAAGCATTTAAATCATTGTAATAAAGGAATCATATTATTTTCTAACTATTAATTTGCCTTATTCCATTCTGAGAAAGAACTGACACATGCACAGCCAATCTTCCATGGATATGTTCCCACTCACTGCATTCTGGAAGACCTGCTTTTGCTTCCTCCCACTACAATAAAAAGATCTTTATTCTGCAGTTTGCTATAAGCCTCATTTAAAATGGCAACAGAAATAATGAGAACTGTAAAGGTCTTTATTCTTTTAATTTATTCAGGCCAGTTGTCTGTGCTTACATGTTTAGGATTTGGAGCCTGCAGACTGTATATTATGGTCATGGTGGCCTCTCACAAAGCTCTGTGTTGGATGCAATGCAGCTGTGCATGGTAACTTGCATGTATGCTAGCAATATCTTATGGCAACAAAGGACAATCACTCTTTAAAAATTAATAATAAACCTGTGTCTACCAAAGGTGGCCACTGTACTTACGGTAACTGAGACTGTGACACAGAGCTGCCCTTCAGTGTATTTCTTTACAATCATCCATCGCCCAGTTGGAATACCACACATCTTTCCCAGGGCTTCCAGAGCCACAAAACTGGAAGCCATTTGCCGTATCCAGAGATAGCTAAAGCTGTATCCAGAGATAGCTTAAGGCTTTTCTAGGCCATCTCCTAGCCTAAAAGGTGTTAAAAGGTTTTTCTCTTGTTCATCTTCTAACCCCAAAAGTTGCAAAGAGTGTCTTCTGCTTACTTGTCACAGCTCTGATTGGTGAAATCTGTTGGATGGTCACCCCCACCCAAACATAATAAAAATGGAATAAGGATTCTTTATTCCTTTGTCACTCTGGTTCCTCTGGTCACCTCCTCCTTCGATCACCCCAAAATGCTGTGCATGTTGCAACTCTCCAAGTGACCCCTGCTTCGTATTTTGTCAGCCCTTGGGACTTTCCAGTGTGCCACAGAGGATTCTGATAAGGATTAGGCACAGACTTACTTCCTCAGAGATAGGGCCCTCCCAGCCAGAGGACACAGCCCTGTCATCGTCCTCTGGCTCAGAAGATGAGTCCCCAGCAGAACCTCTATTTCTCCAGCCTTGCAGAAGTCTAAGTCTCAGGCTACAAAATCAGCTGAAGGTCCTTTAATAGTCCAATCAACTCCTCCAGGAGGATTGGAGCTGACCACATTACAGGTCTTGTCAACGCACATAAGACTTCAGTTGGCTTTAGCTCCCTGCTGAAACATCCTTCTATCTATTGCTGTGGTAGGAGAAAGTTCTAGCCAGCAGGAGTCAGGACCCACTTGGAGCTATCCAAGGTTCTAGTGTCTTCTTGTCTTGTTTTGACTGCCATTGGATGCTACCAGCTTCTCCTGTGAGCCTCAAGGAAACACAGAATGGGACATATTTCACCTCTAAGAATTTAGTATAAGGTTAACAAGCCTTTTCCCATTTATTCTCAGCCTAACCTACCTCACAGGGTTGTTGTGAGGATAAAATGGAGAGGAGGAAGAGGAGGATTATGTAAGCCGCCTTGGGCTCCATGCAGGAAAAAAGGCGGGATATAAATGTAATAAATAAAATAAAATAAATAAGTACCCATTCTGATTTTTGTCTCCTGTTATAGTCTTTCAATAAATGCCTTCTTTCAATTTAACCTTGAGGTTTGGGCATGAGAGCCAGTGTGGCATAGTGGTTAGAGTGTTAGACTGGGACTCAGGAGATCCGGGTTCTAGTCCCCACTCGGCCATGAAACTCACTGGGTGACTTTGGGCCAATCACTGACTCTCAGCCTAACCTACCTCACAGGGTTGTTGTGAGGATAACATGGAGAGGAGGAGGACTATGTAAGCCACCTTGGGTTCCTTGCGGGGGGGGGGAAGGCGGGGTATAAATATAATAAATAAAAATGAGTTTCTGGCAATCCCAAGAGAGGCTTCTCTTCCCACATGCCTTGCCACTCAGACTCATCTACCTGTTTGCATATACCTCTTTGCACCTAAGGGGAAGTAATAAGGAAGCAGGCTGCCTGCCCACAATGACAAGAGGTCAAGGCAGGCCACAAGCAGATAATAGGCTTGTAGCTCTGGGGTCCCCCTACCTAGGGTTAGAGGGGAGAAAGGGGGTGGCAGCAACCTACCAATCAGATAGAAGTGTGTACAACTTGTGCCTCACAAGGTAGTTGTGGCACAGCAATCTTTAGAGACCAAAACCTGTTCAATAAATATCTTAATACTGTATAAATGGAGTGTACACGTGTGTAGCATTGGGAGCAGAATCATGTCCCTCTTCCACTGACCTCCTGGCACACCTGTCTTGCTCCCAGGCTCACCTTGTATTCACAAACTGCATGTAATTATGTTTAACCGTAGTCTACATATGTGCACTATAGGTAATTGAAATTGTATGTGCTGAGGCTAGGTGTGAGAGGGAAGATGCTATCAGTCCACTCCACGGTAGCTACACTCTGTACACATTAAGCAGGGTGTAAAAGTAAATACATCAATTCCTTCACCAGTAACAGGAGATCTGTGCTTATATCATGATTGCAGGCAACTTAAACTGAGTATCTTTGAATTATCAGTGGTTTGTATTGAATGTAGAACCAGCGTTACAAATACTTTTTCACTAAAATTATCTACACACATCTGAAACAAAAAACACTGGTGAAGCCAATTCACAAAATGTCATTGGAAGGATTATTATTTGCTATTCAAGTTATGATTAGAGGTCTCTGGTCTACACTTGAAGCATAAACAATAGTACTTTGAGGCCAGTATCTCTTAACTGAGCCTATTCAGCACAGCGGAGTTTTGGGTATGTCTGTAGGGAACCAAGGCCAAAACCGGTACTGTTACAATAGGAATAAGCAACTGGTAGCCCAATCTGGCTCTCTCAGGACACTTCCTATTTGGTCCCCTTTAATCCCAAGAATTATCATGCACCACAGCTGTTTTCACCCAAATCAACACAGAGACAAAAGGCTTTTAACACCCCCCTTTCCCTGTGTTACTGTGCCAAAGCCTTTACTGCTGTGCATGCTGATGGTTAAAAGGTCCTTTGTGCCCTGGCTGAGTGACTCTTTATTGTGTGCCCAATCCTGAGGAAGATGAGGAATTTCTGACCTTACCTGTAAGCTCCAGGAGGTGGCAGTGGAACAAGGGGGACTCTCAGTCAGTACCACTGCAGGCAAACATGGTTGCTGACAGACAGCAGGCCAAAAGTATCAGCCGCTGACTCCTCTGCGACAGCTTAACAGGGCTCACCAAGCAATGCTGCCTTCAGCCCATGCTAAAAAAGATAAAAAATAAGTTGCCAACCTGGGGCATAGATAAAGGCCCTTATCACAGGACATCTTGGTCCAATAGTGTGCAATGTTTTCTACACTTTACATTTGCATAGAGCTTAATGAATATCCCTTATCAGAATGTTTGAACTTCTTATTTACAAAAGTTTGATCTGTCAAGCCATCACAGATTTTCCTATGAGAAGCGAATGGGGTTACTGTAAAACATTTTGTATGTATGCTGAAATGCTTCAGAAAGAATTTTAAAATAACAGTGAGAGTAACTGATTTTAGGGTTGTCAGCTGAATAGAAAATGACCAGTCCTCCTTTTGTACCCTTAACAGCAGCATGAACGATAGTTTTTTATTGTTCACTGTTCTGGAATCTATTTTTATTTATTCTATTTATACCCTGCCTTTTTTCCTGCAAGGAACCCAAGGCAGGTTACATAATCCTCCTCTCCATTTTATCCCACAACAACCCTGTGAGGTAGGTTAGGCTGACAGACCATGACTGGCCCAAAGTCACCCAGGCAGGAGCTTCATGGCAGAGTGGGGACTAGAACCCAGATCTCCCGAGTCCCAGTCCAGCACTTTACAAATGCTGTAAATAAAAAAATAAAGTACAAAAATCAGCTAGTGAAGCTTTTCAGAGTGTGAAAATGAACATTATCACCAGCTAAAGTCACAGAGGCCAGTTTAAAGCCCTAAGTAGTTCTGTTTATGATTCCTTTCACCTAATTTTTGGTATAATAAACCATCAAGCTCACAGCCAACTTATGCTTGCTTCAGTTTGTACACCTTTGGTCTGCAAAGCGGCTAACACTATTGTAAAACCAATAAAATTAAATTTAGAATGAAAACAGTAAAGCACCAAACCAAACAACAAATTGATAGTGTTAATTCTTAACCCAGCAGTTGACACCCAAAAACTTTTTTTACTGCTCTCCCAAAAGCACCTATGGAGCAGATCCGTCTAATCTCACTCGGTAGAGGATTCCACAAACAGGGCCACCCACCACTGAAAAAGCCCTATTCCTTGTGGATGTCACCTTACTTTTGATGGTGGTAGTAGCATCTGCTAATGAACTTCACTGCCTGTTCTCTGTCCATGGGTGTGGGTTACAAATGGAAGAAGTGCTTCTCAAATATTCTGGACCCTTGGTGTGAGAGAAGAAAGCTGTTTCAAGTATCTCTTCTCACACCAATTTGCATGTTTGACAGGCACCATCACCACATGATGAACCTGAGTCAAGCCTGCCTACTTAGGCAACCACATTGATTTCCCCCTTCACAGTCCCAAGATGGAAGATAGTTTGAGCAATGTTTATAGGTGTGTGTGTCTTAATAAAACCCACTTCCGTCAATGCTAGCTAAACTTTGTTCTGTCCCTTGTTGTAGCCTTCTAAAAACAGCTGCTATGGGAACGGGTACACAAGCTTCCCTGTAATTCTACCAGGGATGGGGACTCGGACTCGAGGACTCGACTCGTGAGTCGGACTGAGTCCCCCCTCTGACTCGACTCCCAATATTTTTAATGGGACTCGAGACTCGACTCGGGACTCGAGACCAAGGACTCTTCAACATCCCTGGGCTGTGCCAGAAGGAGTGGAGAGGAGCGTGATTGCCGGCGAAGAGCGCATGGAAGCGAGGTGTGCCGCTGCTCGGCCACTATGGACGGCTACCAGGAGTGCAGCCCCAACAGTGTGTCAAGATTTATTTTGATTGATGTGTTGCGTACTTGGTTGGGAGAGGCAGAAGAAGGACCTGAGATTACTCTGTGTGGCTGCTCTGAGTGTGTTTCTGGTTCCAGCAAGTTCGTCACCAGTGGAGCGGGTGTTCAGTGAGGGTGGAATTGTGATGAGATCTCACCGTTCCAGAATGGGGGCCAAACATTTAGAAAAAATCATGTTCCTCAAATGCAACATGGATAAGTTTTAGGAAGTACAGCAAGTTTATTTTTTAAAATCATTTTTCTAAAATGCAACCTTTCAGACATTTTGGGTTTGGCTGCCTCTGCCTGCCTGTCTGGGGTTCCCAGCCTCCTCTGCCTGCCTGGTCTCTTCTTGACCAGTTCAACAGTTGAATTGCCCAAGACAAAGGCCTCTGCCTGCCTGCTTTGGGGTTCCCTGCCTCCTCTGCCTGCCTGGTTATTTTGGTGTTTTCTGCCTGGTCTGTTCTTGCCAAAATCAGTTGCAGAGTTTTGAAATAAAAAGGCACACTTGTGCCTAGAATTTATTTAAACCACACATCTGAAGTAGCCTTATTTTGTTGGGGAAAAAACCCATTGATTTTAATAGGGACTCGTGGAGTCAGCTTTGGGAGTGACTCGTGAGTCACCATTTTGGACCAAGGACTCGGACTCGAGACTCGGGTCCAAAGACTCGTGACTCGAGACCAAGGACTCTTCAACATCCCTGAATTCTACCATTGGTTTTGACGGTGGCCTTTCTCGCGGGCTTAAGGTTGAGTAACCTACAAAACCTGTAGGGTTCCCCCACAGTAGGGTTTCCCCACTCCCTCTTCAGTGCATCTTGCAATGGGCGAAGCGGGGATTCTAATCTGCGCTGAAGGCTGCAAACAGAAAACCGGGCAGGGCAGTAGGAGCGATGCAAAATATTCTGAGCTTAATGCACGCGCGGACGGAGCAAAGCTGTGTGATCAGACGAACTAGCAGAGCCCAGACGTGGTAATCTACGTAGATGGGCGGCCGTGCTCCTTCGCTAGAGCGCCGCCTGATCCGGATGGCGCTTCGGTGTACTGCAGCAACTGTGTCTGTTCTGCACAGCGCAGGAATTCAGGCTCGGGGAGAAGAGGACAAGCAGCGCTGCCTGCAGGAACTTTGTCCAACGCACAGGGAGAACGTCACGCGCTTTTTCGCACGCCCCGGAACAGCCTCAGTTGCTCGTAGGCCGCCGAGAGAGAGAGAGAGCGCCCCTTCCCTCTCCTCTATTCCTGGCCCTTAGGCCGTGGAACTAGCTAGGCACGTGTGCTGGGAGGTTGGCTTGCAAGCGGGCGTCCCTTTGCCGCCGCCTGCTCCTCGATTCTTTTTGCAAGGGGACAGATCGGGCGTCGGGTAAGTGCTTTCGGCCATCGCCCTTGCAGATGCCGCTGCTGTGCGAGAGCCCAGCTGGACTGTAAGTGAGGAGGAGGAGGAAGGGAAAGGCGCCACGCCGTCCTCTCCACTAGGAAGTCCTCCCTCCCCCGTCTCTCCCTTCGGCAGATCGCCAGCTCCCCCGTGACTAGATAAATCCTATTGAAGCTAAAGCCCTTCCTTCCCCCCTCCCCCACTTCCCGAACCTTCAAGGCGTGGAGGGGGGGACTCTTTCCTTCCCCCCTGCCTTGCTTCTTAGGTGACACTTGGCGTGTTTCTGTGCGTTCCTTCTAGTAGGAGTGGCCCTCCGATTCGAAATGGGCCTAAGGAGAGTTTGCGTTTCCTGAGGGACGCCGGTTATGTTTTGTAGTGGTCTGGGTGTATATCCCTTCCTCTCTTGGCTACATTGATGATTCTCATGACTTAAGGGCACTCGAGGCACCAAGTGTCCCATGTGTCTGCTACATTTGGCGTTGGCACAGAAAGATACAGATTCTAGCCAAAGGAGAGAAGGCACTGGGCGTACAGCCAAACAAGAAGCGATACAATTCTAATTCAAAGGCAGATGGGCAAGGTTAGTTTAGCTCAGGCCATGAGGGAGTGGAACAAAGAGATTAGTTCATTTTCACAATGCGTGCTTATTTACAGTTTTGTTCATTACTTGTAGATGGTGGAACTTTATTCTTGCACTCTGTACATGTATTATGTTTACTTTTCTAACACATGCACACTCTCTCTAACAGGGGTGATAGAAGGAAATGGGTATATTTTGTACTTACGAACTTTAACGTATAATTATTATGAAGGGCGTAATTCTATTCGTGTTAAGACGGAAATAAGTCCTACAACTCCCAGCATGCCCCAGCCAGCCAGGACTGGAGCATGCTGGGAGTTGTAAGACTTTTTCCGTCTAAACATGATAGGGTTGCACCTTAAAGCATGTTTATATAGCTCTTCCACAGCTCTGTAAGTAAGGTTAAAAGTTGTCTCACGTATCATAGTTTCCCTACACTGGTGCTGGGTGGAAGGGAAGAAAAATTAATAATGCTGTTGAGTGTGAATACTTGCTCTGACCCTTTTCCTATGTGCCTTGGGAAAGCTAGGTTTCACAGGAAATTCATGCGTGTATGTATGTATTTTGCCATGTATTTTTCCCTTCATGCATGAGGGAAATCCCTCCACTCCCACCCTACCTCACAGCAATGTAGGTATATTATCATATGTACAGTAGCCCTTAAGTTCTCAGAGCTAGAGAGGTAGAATCTCTAGCCAATGTGGTGTAGTGGTTATAGTGTTGGACTGGGACTTGGGAGATCTGGGTTCTTGGCCATGAAATTAAGTTGGTGCCTTTGGGCCAGTCACTGACTCTCAGCCTAACCTACCTCACAGGGTTGTTGTGAGGATAAAGTGGAGAGGAGTTGGAAGATTATGTAAGCTGCTTTAGGTTCTGTGAAAGAGGAAAAAAGCTGGGATATAAATGTAATAAATATATACATAAATAGAATCTGGCTGATGGAGGAACTCACTCCACTTTACATAATACAAAGGATAATTTTAAACGTTTTTTCAAAACTGTTGCAAAGAAGGGGAGAGGACAGCAAAGTGTTTGTAGTTCTGGATATGTTATTTTGTTGTGGAAGAGTAATTGTAAACCATTTATCACTGCGTTGGTATATTAGGACTGAGGGTTTCCATTGTACTTATGGTAATATTTTCTGCCCTTCTTCAAAGTCCTTAGTTTTCCACCTTTGCCTGCCCAAGAGGGGAGGTTGAAGCTGCTAGTGAAGCACTCTGTTCCATGAAAATGAGTTGGCAGTATTTTGTCTCCAGCAAGTACAAGTTCACTCATGGCTTTCTTCTCAGTGAGTCTGTTCATTCTCCTCTGGTAGATTGGAGGACATCATGCTCTAGATGAATCCTGAAAGTAAGGAAAGAAGGCAGGAGAGGAGACCCTCTTGGCCAGGGGTCTTCAAACTAAGGCCCGCAGGCCACATTTGGCCCGCCTTGCCTTTTTATCCTGCCCGGCGGCCGATCGAAGTATTCATTAATGCCAGGAGTATTCATTAATATTCCCCCTTCTTCCCTCCCCATTCCTTTTTCCTTGTGTGTCGTGTCTTTTTAGATTGTAAGCCTGTGGGCAGGGACTGTCTTGTTAATTGCTGTGAACCGCCCAGAGAGCTTCGGCTATTGGGCGGTATAAAAATGAAATAAATATAAATAAATAAATAAAATAACTTTCCATTTAAGGAAAAAAAAACCACCCCTATCAAGTAAAATTTATAAAAATGAAATAAATATAAATAAATAAATAAAATAACTTTCCATTTAAGGGAAAAAAAATCACCCCTATCAAGTAAAAAAAAAAGGACCCGGGTCCTTTTTTTTTTTTACTTGATCCATTCGTTCATATTTTTTTCAAACTACAGTCCGGCCCCCCAATTTCTGAGGGACAATGAACTGGCCCCCTGTTTAAAAAGTTTGAGGACCCCTGCTCTTGGCTATTACTTATTTATTTAATAGATTTATATGCCGCTGTCCATATTTTAAAATAAAGAAGGGGGAAATGAAGTTGATGATAAGCAACAACAACAAAAAATCTTTACAACACTTACTGTGCAAGTATGGAAATATTTTTGAAAGGATCAGGACAGGAGCAAAAAACAATGATATCCCCCAGAAAGAAAGCTAGGTCTACACAGTCTGCTTATCACATTGTAAAACTGTTCTTGGGCTGTACCACTTTGGACTATGGATTGAAAATTCTGCACATAGAAACGAGCTGACAAGAAGGGGTTCTAATGTGGCCATCTCTGTGATATGCTAGTGTTCTGTAAGTAATGGTGTAATGCTATGCATGTTTTGACATAAAAAAGCCCTACAACTCCCAGCATGCCCCAACTAGGAACATAGGAAGCTGCCTTATACTGAGTCAGACCATTGGTCCATCTAGCCCAGTATTGTCGACACTGACTGGCAGTGGCTCTCCAGAGTTTCTGGCAGGATTCTTTCCAAGCCCTTTCTGGAGATGGCAAAGATCGAACCTGGGACCTTCTGCATGCAAAGCATTGTGCTCTATCACGCTGAGCTGTGGCTCCTTTCTACAGCACCTGGTATTCCAAGGTGGTCACCCATCCAAGTAATAACCAGGCCTGACCCTGCTTAGCTTCCGAGATCAGATGAGATCAGGCTGTTCAGGGCCATCCATGCAGGTTGGAGAATACTAGGAGTTGTAGGACTTTTTTTTCTGTCTAAACATGTGTAGGATTGTGCCCTAAGGCATCTCTGTGAGTTGGGATGGGGGAGTCGATCATGATATTCTCCTTCATGTAGTCTGGAGGGGTGCAACCAGGCCTGTGGCTCACGGGTCTGAGCGTGGAAAGCTAAGCAGAGTCAGGCCTGGTCATTACTTGGATGGGAGACCCCTCCTCTAGTTTCCTGCATTGAGCAGGGGGTTGGACTCGATGGCCTTGTAGGCCCCTTCCAGCTCTATGATCTATGAATCTATGAAGCCCAAGAACAGTTCTACAGTGTGGGTGGTTTGCTTAGACAGGTCATAAGGTATCTTACGATAGTGGTCGAGACTGGTCATAATGGTATCTATCTGGCCAGTGACATTGTCAGAGGAAAATAATAATCAGACTGATACAGAAGAGGCTAACTGATAATATAGAACTGGAAGAAATCCAGTTCTATAATCTTGCTGGATTAATCTTGCTACGTATCTTAGTTTTTATCCAGCTTTCCTAGAAGAGTTTACTGGAAGAATACTGGAAGTCCTGATAGTTGAGCAATCCTATTGCTGCTGCCTCCTGTACCATTTTTAAGGGTACTCCTATATACTTCATTCTTGTAATATGTGCCTGCATCAGTGGCTGGGATCCAAGTGGGGCTTTTGAAGGCCTTGCTTTCAAAAGGCAGGCCTCTTGTCACCAGATTTACTTCCTCCAGAATGCAGGGAAACTCCTTCAATGGCCTCCAGTGTCCCATCCGGTCTCTGATCAGGGCAGGGGGCATACACTGTGAAGCTTCAGTTTGCCTGTGGCAATATCTGTGCATGCTTTGTAATAAGACTGCTTTCACTCTTGTGTTGAAGAGGTTTCAGTAATAATACAACTGAGAGTGTTTTCATTCTGGTGCTCAGCAGATCTGAAGAACTGTGTCAAGGTTATTCCACAATTGCTGTGAAGGGAGAATGTATTCCTTTCAGCCCTAGTAACTTAATAGCACAAGCTGATCAATGCCTCTTCAGAAAGAAGTCCCATTGAGTTTGCAGATTTGTGTATAGGAATGTAGACTAAAAGTTGCATTCATCTGGAACTAAGAGCATGAATATTAATACCTGGGCAGCCTCATGAAATATGGTGCTTTTTCTTTTTCCCCCCAGAAGCATTTCTTTTTGTTGGGAGGTTTAAATATTTCCCAGAGGCAGCACATAACTGTGTAAAAGTATGGGAAATCCGTTTACGGTGTAAAATTGTGCCATCCCCTCCCTTTTGCAGGACCTTATCACCATCTTTATACTTTAAAAATGGAAGCAGTGGGAAAGGATAATGTGTTCCTGAAGCGTCCTCATTCTAAGGATGATGAGGCGAATGTGGATGAAATTAAAAGGCAAAAGGTCTTGGAAGAACCATTGAAAGAAAGAGAGAATTCTGACTGTAAGGTTGAAGCTGAGGCGGAGCAGCCTGTGAAACCTTTGCTTGAAGACCCAAATAAGGAAAAGGTCCTGAATGAAGAAAGTGCAGACCAAGATGACGAAGAAGAACTGGAAGAAAGTGATGGAGAAGGAGACTCAGAGAGCTTTGCAGACATGATGAAGCATGGGCTGAGCGAGCTAGATGTTGGCATAACGAAATTTGTTAGTCCTCACAAGGGTTTTTCTGGAATATTAAAAGAGAGGTAACTACTAACATCTTACTTCTCAACCCTGTAGATTGGCTGATGCTGCAAATGGTGCTTGTTCAGCTGAAACATGGTCTTGTGCCTCAAAAGAGGAACAGAACTAGCTTGCTCCATCCTGCTTGCCATCTTTCAGGTGTAGTTCAATCCTAGCCATGTTCTCTTGGAAATGAGGGCCAAAACAGACATGACCGTATTTTTCACGCCATAAGACGCACCGGACCATAAGACGCACTTTTGGTACCAAAAAAATTTTTTTTTAAAATCAGCTGTTCCGCGGGGAATCAGCTGAGAGGCGGGGATTCCCCGCCCTGCCCAGGAGTCCTCCGCTCTTCCGGACCAGCAGAAGAAAGTAAAGTAAAATAAAATAAAAAATTAAATACCGGTAATTTTTTTTTTTTTTTAAATCAGCTATTCCCCGGGGAATCAGCTGAGAGGCGGGGGCTTCCCCCGTTCCACCCAGGAGTCCTCTGCTCTTCCGGACCAGCAGAGGAAAGTAAAAATAATTTTAAAAAAAATTTAATTTTTTTTTTTTAAAAATCAGCTGTTCCCCGGGGAATCAGCTGAGAGGCGGGGGCTTCCCCCACCCTGCCCAGGAGTCCTCCGCTCTTCCGGACCAGCAGAGGAAAGTAAAAAATAAAATTTTAAAAAATCAGCTGTTCCTCGGAAAGCAGCTGAGAGGCGGGGGCTTGCCCTGCACAGGAGCCCTCCGCTCTTCCCCGACCAGTTGGAGGCGCCCAGAGGTAAGTTAAAATTTTTTTAATACTATATTCGCTCCATAGGACGCACAGACATTTCCACCTAATTTTTTTGGGGGGGGGAGTGTGTCATGGAGTGAAAAATACGGTACTTTAAATCTGTATCTAGCCGCTGCATCTCTTTTTCATTTTTACATTAGAGTAGGTGCAGGGCCCCCGATCTGGATCTTCAAAGCCCCCTAACACCCAGGCTATAGTCCTGATCCAGAATGGGGGCCCCACACCCACTCTAGAGCAAAAATGGGGTTGGGGAGAAAGACGTAGCTGCTAGATACGGATTTAAAGTAATGACTGGTTTGGGCCTGAGTTCCATTGTTTTGATGGGACTTGATTCCAAAGAAGGATGCTTAGGACTGCAGACTTATTCTCATTATCTCCCCTCAGACTCATCTCTTGCGTGAAACATTTAGCTTAACCCCTTAGTCCAGGGTTGGGGAGCATGTGGCCCTCCAGATGTTGGTGGCCTGCAACTCCCATCAGCCCTAAGCAGCATAGCTAATGGTGAGGGGTGATGGACGTTGTAATCCAACAGTTGGAAGGCCACATGTCTCTAAGGCTGTAGTCCTGTTCACACTCTTTCATTTCCTTTCATTTATTACATTTCTATACCGCCCAATAGCCGAAGTTCTCTGGGTGGTTTACAAAGATTATTAACCTTTAAAATATATTATAAAAACTATATACATACAAACATATAAACATACAACACAGAGACACACACACACACATGTATAAAAACTGTTTCATTTCTTACATTTTTATACCTATTTCTAAACATTTCTATTTCATTCAACTGGGGTTAAGCCTCATTATGCTAGGTAGGACTTCTGAGTAAACATGCATAGGATTGCATTGCACAACTCATAGGTCCATTTTAGAGCTACTGCTGGCTTCTTGTAATTTGGGAACCGTCCTTGTGAATGTTTGCTTCTCCCCATTCTGCAGCAATTCCTTCCCTCTTTTTCCTTTACAGTAAAAATTTGGCTACCATGCTGTGTGTACATCTGTGCAAACCATGGTCCCTTTATAAAGCAGAGTTTGAAATCATGACTTTAGATAGCTGCGCAAAGTGCAGTTATAAGGGAATCTAGTTTTTGTTAAACATGTTTTGTGTTGAAGCACATGTAAGGTGTAAGGCAGGGAGGGGGAAATAACTGAGAGCCCATGTGTGGTATAGTGATCCGGGTTCTAGTCCCCACTCGGCCATGAAGCTCACTGGGTGACTTTGGGCCAGTCACTGACTCTCAGCCTAACCTACATCGCAGGGATGTTGTGAGGATAAAATGCAGAGGAGGAGGACCAAGTAAGCCACCTTGGGTTCCTTGGAAGAGGAGAAAAGTCAGAATATAAATGTTGTTTGTTCATAGTAATAAATAAGAACTCTGAGAGGAGAAGAGGGAACATTCCCCCCTGTTGGCTTCCAATTTGTAAAGGTTATGGTGTAAAAGGGCTCATAAACTAAAAAAATATCTTGTTAGACATTTTGTAGAACTCTCTGTTGACCGACCTGCCTTGTCTTCTACTAGATATTCAGATTTCGTTGTTCATGAAATAGGAAAAGATGGACATACTATCCATTTAGATGACTTCTCTGTGCCAGTGGATGATGAGGTAAGTTTTCTCTGCATAGCTTCCCCAATTAAGGGGAAGGCTAAAATT
This sequence comes from Shinisaurus crocodilurus, assembly GCA_021292165.1. NCBI lineage: Eukaryota > Metazoa > Chordata > Lepidosauria > Squamata > Shinisauridae > Shinisaurus > Shinisaurus crocodilurus. The sequence continues at coordinate 201,406,025 of CM037879.1, forward strand.
AAAGACCATTAAAAGATTAGTGTGCATTTGGATCTGGATTTACATGTTTGCTGTGTTTTAATATACATATTAGGGTCCTTCTGAAGAGAACTTGACAGTGTTGTCAGCTGAAGACAAACAGCGCTTAGCAGAACTCCAGCTGTTTAAAAATAAAGAAGACAGTGTTCTCATTGAGGTAAATTGAAAAAATAATATAAGGAATGAATAAACAAGTTAATGTTGGCAGAAATGATATAACAGGACCAAACTGTTTTGGAAAGTGTTTTCATAAGAAATTGACTATGCTCTTGTGAGGGATATAATAGATGCAAGGCTTATATAGGAGCAGTATTTGAACCATTTCCCCCAAAATTGGAAAATCTAACATTGTCTACATTACGCACTAATCTAGTAAACAATACTTGTTATGAATAAAATTGCACATAGGAGTAGGTCTTTTTTCCTTTTTTGGAAATACATTCTCCTGCTAGCTTAAATGCAAGTTTGTGTGTTACATTTGTTCTTTGCATTGACCTCCTGACTATTTTGATTATGGAAATAGGATTAAAGCATCATCTGCTCTGTTAGAAGAATTACATATTAGCAAGAAAATTTAGTTTGATTAGCCACTTTAAAAAAAAAGTATGTGGGGTAGAGATATGTGGCTGTTCTTACAATCCTGATTGTGAATGAAATAACTCTGATTTTGGGTGTAAGCCTGTATCTGGGCTGTACTACTGAGGGACAGAATGCTCATACACATGCGCTCTCTCTCTCTCTCTCTCTCTCTCTCTCTCTCTCACACACACACACACACACACACACACACACACAAGTTCCCTGTACATAGCAAACTATCATGTCAGGTAGAAGGGCTCTAGAATAGCTTTCTCCTTGACATAATGGGTTTGTTTGTTTTTTAATGTGCAAGGTTTTGGTTTTTTTTTTTAAAAGGAGGAGCATTCATTAGTGAGTCCCAGCTACAATTTAAAGTGGTATAGTCCAGAAATTGGCATAGAGCCTCATCTGCTGCTTGTGAGAATTAGGCCTTGCATTACATTAGGAAACTTGTGATGGGGGAGACATTTTCCCCATTTTAAGAAACCTATTTTGCTTGTGGCTTAACCAGAAATTGTTTCTCCAGCAAATAAGTATTTAGACGAGAGTGCCCGTTGCTCTGCCACTACCTTAAACATGATATTGGACTGGTTTGCCAGAGATGATACACTAGTGTTTGTATATACTGTTTGTCTATACTGGTGACTTTTAGAGTGTGCTTAATATATGTATAGAACATACAGTCAGCATTTATGTAAAAGACTAAATAGAATATCACTTACTAAAATGTCATTTATGTTATTCATATACTGTTACTGCTTTTTAACTTTTTTAAAATTGCAAATGTGAAATGTAAAAGTAAGAGCATAATCCTATCGAGGAGGCTCACATTCATCCGATGCAGAGTGGGCGGAGCCAGTCTTCACCTTCCTGCTCCTCCTGCTCTGCATTTTCAGCCATCTAGCAACAGCATCTCAGAGGGGGAGGGCAGGAGGCTGGAGTGGCTTCAGTAGACTTCGTATGCTGGCCACTCCAGTCTCCTCCCCTCCCTACCCCCCGCAATGCCCCCTTTAACCCCTCTCCGAGGTCATTTTCCCAACCTTGGAGAGCAGCCGGCATGGTTCTTTCCATGTCAGCTGCCGAGGGGGTTGGGGAACGGGATCAGAGCTCTGATTCCCAGCTCCGAGGCTGGAGCGTTGTCTCTGACCTCGGAGCTGGGAATCAGAACTATCCTATGGCCCCTAAGACAATGTCTAGGGGCCATAAGATCGATCCCTCCATGTCTTAAACCACTTGCATTACTTAGATTTTCCAAACCAGAGTACCATAGGCGATACTGTGATCTGGAGGTTCACTGCATAATGCACGCATATATTGTGAATGCTACCATGAGCCTCTTTCTCAATTTTCTGGCTGTGTATTCGAAGCTCAGCCTCTTTATGCTAGGAACACGTGAATGGCAGCTAACCCTCAAGAAACACTTTCGTGGTGGTGTTTTTTTAAAAGTGAAGGAACCATGTCACCATTTGGTTGCCAGTCCCCTGTGTGTCTTGTCACAGGATGCACATCTATGGGGTTTGGTGGTCAATGAGGCTGTGTCAGGCAGAAGCCTAGCCAACTGCGTTATGGGATAGGGAGCGGGAGCACTAAGATGGCAGCTGACTTCACCCTTCCGTCCTGGGTTGGCTTCAGAATTTCTGCATCTAGTTTTCAAGCAGAAAAGGTATATGGTGATAATCAAAAGTTTTCGTTGTTGTTGTTGTTATTATTATTTTTGCTGTGTTGCTGCTTAGGTAATTGACAACTCGAGGGAAAAAAGAAAAGCTATACACCTGACTGTAAAAGCTTTGTTTCCAGAGTTAGAGACTAAAACAGAGAATCAGGATGGGAAAATATACATCGTTGCTTACCATGTAGCTGGGAAAAAGGCACTTTCAAGTGAGTTTGACAATTGCTGCTACTTGAAACCTGTAAAACAAAGTGGCTCTGTAGTGTACTGAGATGAAAATCTGTCTAATTCTTCAAAGCCAGTGTCAACTAGTATTGAATATGAAAGGTGTCTTTGTTAGTTTAAATCATACAGGACACTGGGAAGTCTTGGAGGGGCATTAAAATCCCTGTAAGCTTTTTCTTGCTTAGTGTGCACAGCTGATATAATCCTTTTTTAAATAAAGCTATGGAAGAAATGTCCTTAATCAAGTAACTGTCTTGTTATAAGCAGAACTGTTAATACATCATTAAGTGATGGGGAAATGATGATGCTATAATGTAAGTTTGCATAAAAAGGGAGTTAAAATAGAGATATTTGTAGCTATAGAACAAAGATTTGGGGTGAGCCCAGTCTTTTTACAGATTGTAGTGTATTGTTAAGTCTGCTTTTTTAAAACCTGGAAATGCAATCAGTTTGTACAAATCAAGTTAAAAACAAGCTGGAGGGATTACGTGATCAGACTATGCTGCTAAAACTTTGTTCACTAATTTGAGCGAAGGGGTTGTATAACAGTGCAATCCTATACAGGTCTAGTCAGAAGTAAGTCCCATTAAGTTCAATGAGGCTTACTTCCAGGTAAATGAGTATAGAATTGCAGCCTAACTTGTTCAGATCTGGCAAATGAGTCTGTTGAGGATTTTTAAAAAATGCCTTGGGTTTTAAAATGTTTGCTAGTCTTATTCCCTAAAAATGGACAATATTTTTGGAAGGGGGGAAGCCCTTCCAAAACACAATTGTTGCCGGCACCAAAAAGGTGTCCTCTTCCGGCAAAGTGGTGGTCAGTGTGCCCTGCCCAATAAACACACTGAGCGGAGAAGAGAAACCAACTTTATTTGAGGCCTCAAGTAGGCTCTAGGAGTCTGGGACTCAAATCAAGAGCCCCGTTTCAAGTTCTTCTTGGATCTTTTATACAGCATGGGATCAGATACAGGTTTGCATCACATACAGTTACATTACATACAGTTGCGTAGAAAAACATTCTTTTCATGACCTCTTTCACATACATTCAACGACTTCCTCTGTCCTTCCTGGTACATACATTTCCTTCTGTCCACACTTTCCTATCAGTACAACTCTATCTTGTCCTTTCTGTTCTTCTGAAAGTACACGCATCAGTCTGACACTAGCACCCCCCCTTCCTCCTCCTCCTCCTCCTCCTCCTCCTCCTCCTCACTTACTGCACACACATTCCTTTTACAATTCCCTTATCAGTGTCCTTCATACACACACATTCTTCGCCTCTTCTCGGGCCTTTTCCTCCCTTCCCATTTACTTCAGCTGTAAAAAAAGCAGCTTGCAACCGTACTTTTTCTTTCTTGATCTCAATCCACATACACTTTGCAACTTTAGCAAGCAGTTTCTTACAGAAAGGCAAGAAAGCAGAAAACAAGAATGCAAGATTCTCTAGTCAGTCCTAACTAAACATTAGAACAGGGGTACAAATTCACATGGTCTCCAACACAATCCTGTGCATGTTTAGACAGAATAAAGTCCTACAACTCCCAGCATTCCCCAGCCAGCCGTAGGCTACAATCCTTATACACACTCACCTGAGAATAAGTTCAACTAAACACAATGGGACTTTACTTCTCAGTAGACATGTACACAGTTTCATTGCTACGGTAGCTTAAAATCTAACGCATAAGCTCCTCTTTAAGCTGTGAAGGATGATCCTTTTTTGCCATTTGCAGTGTTAAAAGAATGGCACTGGATAGAATTTGATATCATACATACGTGTTGAGTGTTTGTTTGTACTGACTGCCCAATAGCTGTAGCTCTCTGGGCGGTTCACAACAATTCACAAAAACACTGTCTTCCCTGTGGCCCTGCTTCCCCTCTCATCTACCAGGGTGGTGGTGCGGGGAAACAGTCCAACTGGAGCAGGCCCTGATGTTCCCTTTGCCTGCTCCTTCACTCCTTCTTTTCTACGGGGCCGTTGATATCAGTTAGCCCTCTGACATAGATTCATAGATCATAGAGTTGGAAGGGGCCTACAAGGCCATCGAGTCCAACCCCCTGCTCAATGCAGGAAACTAGAGGAGGGTGTATGCATAAGTAGTTGACCTGACACTTCTGTGAGCTTGTTCCAGTGTTCTCCTGTGAAAGCGTGCCTATGCGGGTATCAACCCACGGCAACTGAACGCCTTTACCACATTAGGTTAGGTGTCCTAAACTGCTGAAGTATGAAGTGACCTGGGTCAGTAAGTTGGTAGGCATGAATACACTTGTTTAGTTCTGTGCCCAGTGTGTCAACATACCCACCAACTTACAAGACCACTTGGTGCATCTGACACAGTGGGCTCCAGCTCATGAAATCCTCAGTCACAAATTGGTGTACGAGGATGCTAACTGCAAGCACAGGAACACCTTATACTGGTTCAAAGGGGCGTAGGTAACATTGCCAAGGCGAGACTGCATGTAGGCTAATTTGTGCACAGTTGCCAGCTGTCAGTTGAAAAGTAAAGGGGAACAAGCAGTGAAAGGAAGTGCACCAAAAGGGGGTGCAATCTAAGGAAGTGCACCAAAAGGGGGTGCAATCTCACCGTGTCATTTTCCACGTGTCATTTTCCACGTACTGCACTTTGCTCCCTTTGAGAGCTGAAACTCACAAGGCCTTTGACAAGGCAAGACTACACATATTGGACAGCCGTAAGTGCACACTTGCACATCTGTGAAAGACCGACAAAAATAATAATTAAAAAATTGATGAACACAGTTGCTCAGCTTGCAGGGGCCGAAAAGAAAAATGACCCCAATTGTGCTTTTTTTAAGCTCCTAAAAAAAATATATGGTGATGAATAAAAAGGGGTAGCGATCAGATCGAGGAGGGGGAGACTAGGCAGCTTCTGTCATGAAGGACACTGAGATATGTGCTGGAGCTGGCTGGAGGACTGAGGGGGAGAAGAAAGGGAGACGGGGAGAACCATCATCTGTCATGTGCCCTGTGGGTTCAATGGACAACCCACACTGTGTAGCTTATTCGCAGGGTGACTTAGTTTGTTGTGCAAATGCACTCAAAGTGTTTATAATGACTCGCTGGCGTGGAAACAATTGAGAAAGAGCAATAGACTGTTGGACCTGGACTTTCACCAGAGCTGATGGAGTGGCCATCTCTCCATCTGCTGTAGCCTGATGGAATTTGTCAACCAAACACCAGAAACAAAAGGCTATTTTAATCTGGTGCCAGCCTCTCTGCTTAAATGGTCAAATGTTTTACACACAACCATCATTGATGCCTTAGCAAAAGGGAGACAGGGGGAAACCCGATATGGTGTGTCAGTAAATGGTATCAGATGTTTTTGTCTGGTCTGGCACTTCCATTGTTCATGATAGAGGTAGTAAGTTCTCTTTTTTCCCTGTACTGGGCTGGGTCTTCCATGGTAATGAGCCTGACATTTCCCCCACCTTATGCTAAGTTTGACAAGAAAAAAATGCCATGGCCTGCTCTTTCTGCCTTTAGCAGCAGCTTGAGCTACAGCAGTCAGTAGGTAATGCTTATCTCCATGCTGTGAAAAGCTGATTTAACAGCAGCTTGATCTGTAGCTATGGCACAGCTATAGGGGCTACTAAAAAAACTGGCAATCCCAGTTTACGCTGGCGCGTGGCCTTAGAATTAGAATATTGTTGCTCTGCACAGTGTCCTGCTTCCTCACCAAGCTAAAAAAATAAAGTGAACTCTTGAAGTTTCAACTATATCTTTATTGTTTATTCAAATTAACATGATTGAAAACACGATACTAAAGATCTGGTGAAAAATGTAATTGCGTTTTGCACTGAATATATATAAAGACAATCCTTCTTTGCATGCGTTGTGCATGGAGCGTGCATGTTTACAGGTACAAAATAAATTTTCAAACCATGCTCTCCATCTTCCCTTGCACACAACTGTTGGAGAAAAATGCATGTGTTAGCTTAGGTGTTACGATGCTCTAAAACTTCAAGCAGTGGTACTTTAAATATTCATATATTTTCCCATTTGTATATTACAAGTGAATTAGGACGTATGTGGTTCAATGCATATGTACAAATTTCCTCATGTGACAGTGACCTGATTCGCACATCACAGCGGCAAACCATGGGTTATTTAACCTACAATTCGTGGGGACGCATGCCTTCAGCAAGCCGCTTACAATTTCTGTAAATCTCCAATCGGCCTAATCGGAGCTTGTGAGTGTGATGTGCGAACCTGGACTGATGGGTTATTTAAGGGCTAGACAACCCAGTGGCTAATTCATTGTTTGTTGTTGGGTTAACCACTGAGTTGTTTAGCCCCTAAACAACCCATTAATCCAGGTTCGCATGTCACATTCACAAGCTCCGATTGGAGGTTGTTTACAGAAACTGGAAGCAGTTCGCTCGTGGCATGCATCCCATGGTTTGCTGCTGTGATGTGTGAACTGGCCTACTGTTGCAAGATCAGCGTATCTTGTACTGGTGGGGGAAGGGGAAAATCCCTACTGAAACACTTGAATCCCAATTAATTAGGCTGTCTTGGTTTTGAATTGAAATTAGAAGGTACTTCTGTTCTAAACACATTGAACACTTAACCTTTGTTTATTGGTTCTCTATGTTGCTGCCCTCGGTGTATTTGTTGCGTGTATAGCTGAAACCTTCCATTTGTTCACTTACTCCTCTGCACGATTCCATTGCATAGATGTCTAAATAGATGTCAGTCGCCACATTAACTGTTGAATGCTCCAGACATCTACAGCGTATAAACCATACACTTGCATGTTCCCATCTGAAGCACTTTGATACCTTAAAAATAAGATAAAACATTGATCTCTTATGCTCTTTATCCTATGCATATGAACAGAGGTCAGAACTTCAACAGGTAAGAGATGTTGGCATTTCATGTTAGGAGAAAATGAAATGCCAACCAAATTGACAATAATTCAGGCCAGCTAAATAGTGAATAAATTGGAGAAACTAACAGAAATAAATATATGTGCATCCCAATCCTATCCGTGTTTACCCAGGAGTAAGCCCCCCATATTCATTGGGATTTACTTCTAAGTAAGCATGCATGGGATCATAGGCTCAACTGAACAAATATAAGTGATCAGCTGCAGTTTGAAAATTAAGTTAGAATTCAGATTTGTATTTCACAAATATGATCCCTAACTGTCATAACCTTAATATAGAAAGCCTCTTTGATACTGAGAATTCCACGTGCCTATGCTTCCTATTTTTCACAAAGCAGCTAAACCAAAGTAATTTGGAATTAACCTCAAGTATTCTCACTCTGCTACTTTGCAGATCACAGTACAGTAGTTCATTGTTCATAATTATAACCCTTCTAACATTGTTCTCAATATAATATGTCCATGTTTACACTTGGTACAACTGAAAACAAAAAAGCTGGGGAGGGAGGTCAAAGCCCTAAGGATATATTTGCATATAAAATTAACACTTAACCATGGTTATTGTGAACGATGGTTCACATTCAGACCATAGTTTCATATGGTTTCTGTCCAGTCCTTAGCTATGGTGTAAATACTCACCATAATGCAGGGCTGAGAAAAGCAAGAAAAATTCAGCATTATACCTGCACAAAGCCATATCTTCCATAATCACAAGATAGATCACTGTTGCCATCTCTTACCTTATAGCTTGACTCCTATTTTGGGATTCTTTATCCCGGGTTAGACTGAGTGAGAGGTAATGGGTTAGTTCATATGGAGTACCAAACCATAATTGGGCACTGTAGGAATGAGCCCTGTGCCTGCACACTCCCTCCTGCCCTACATACTCCGCTATATTATTTAGGATCGCCAAAACCAGGGAGTAGCTAATTTAAATGGAGCAGGAGAAGGAGGGAGCATGCAAGCCTGAAGATTATGGTTTGGCATTATGTGTGAACCAACCCAGTGCCTTCTTGAAAGCCACCCAGTGAACTTCATCATTAAATTGGGATTTGAACCTGAGTTTCTCACATCCAGTCACAATAAATGCAGTATCTGGCGTGAAGTGCAGCCATTTCATCAATAATCTGAGGACTTGCCCTAAGAATATCCAGTATAATAATAGTTTTTCATTGGTGAGAGTCTTCCTCCTGACGTCACTGTGTTTAGACAGACTACAATGGCCTTTCTCTTCAGAAGGTGATGGGTTTCTTTTGCTCACTACTGTTTTGTGGGAGGAGAATGTTGCATTGTGGTAGCACTCTTAAGTGTCATAATGGACTGTAAAGAAATTGCTGACAAGTGTCTTCTTTTCCTTAAATGAAGAAGTGAGCCTGAAATACTTTCTCCCCATTCAGATTGGAGAATGCATTCAGGTTGGAGAATACATTGTACAAACTGTAGCTTGCAAACATACTCAGTACTCAGAAAATACTCCGTACTCATTTTTCAGACTTTAATACTTGCTGTGTTTAATATTTTGTCTTTAAAGATCGAAGAAAACATTCTTGGCCAAAATCCAGGGGAATTTACTGCCACTTTGTATTATACAAAGAAAACAAGGATACCATGGATGCCATCAATGTGCTATCAAAATTTTTAAGGTGGGTTCATTTTTTTCTCATGGGAACAGTGCATTAAATTTGAAAAAAATGTTTGTAGGAGGTGGTAGAAGTACCCTGCTTTGAAATAGTTTGAGTAATATTGTAGCACGTTGAGGGTAGCGTGACCACTTTTCAGTGGTCAGTTTTGGAAATAATTTGTGAACTATGAATAAATGTTTGTAGACTTTTGACATAGTAGATTGCTGAGACTGAGTGGTTCCATTTCATATGTTGGGTATTCCTGATTTGCAGGAAAAAAACGAGGTGTGTGTGTGTGTGTGTGTGTGAGAGAGAGAGGGGGGGGGGATCTAAACATGGTTCAGTCAATATCAAATATGAATTCTCTTGCACAAAAGTGGCATATCATCATTTGCCAGGCCTTTTATAGCAACATGATTAGATTAGTATATTGAACAATATGCATTGGGATCAAACTGCAGCTGTGGCTTATTAAGAAGTTCTAGCCCTTGGTCCTTGTGCACTGTATAGTTTAAAGAAAATATTGTCTTTGTGCAAATGTGATAACTGTTTTGGCAGTTGTTTTTTACACTGGCTGTTTTGCTAGTGATGAGCTATTTATTTTCTTTTTTAAAGAGTTAAGCCAAACATCTTTTCCTACATGGGGACCAAAGACAAAAGGGCTATTACGGTTCAAGAGATTGCTGTTCCAAGGTACGTAAAAATAGGATGATGTTTAAGTACGTGGCAGTCTGATTGAAATGTTAATTTCATCAAATACTCTTGCCTGCATACAAGATGAAATACTTGATTTTACAGCTCTTGGGTTTTATTTGGGAAGGCTCTACTGCATATTTTAAAAGTATTGTAGGATTCAGTAAGCACTCAAATAGGCATTTGATTCAGGCGTCCCCCAGTTCTACCTCTGTTCCACAGAGAATGTGTTGGGGAGTTTAGATTTGATATCCCGGGCTCTAAACTGGGGGCATGGGTGTTAAAAGATATAATGCAGTGGCTGCTGAGAATCATAATAAGATTTCTTGTAGATATCTATGATAGATTTCATAGATCATAGAGTTGGAAGGAGCCTACAAGGCTATCGAGTCCAACCCCCTGCTCAATGCAGGAAACTAGAGGAGGGGGTCTCCCATCCAAGTAATAACCAGGCCTGACCCTGCTTAGCTTTCCATGCTCAGACAAGCTGAGCCAGTGTAAGCCACAATCTCTTTAATCACCATTGTACGCTTGTCAAGCTAAATGCACCAGTTGCTGGGGAACTTGGGCAGGAGGGTGATGTTGCACTCATGTCCTGCTTGTGGGTTTCCTGTCGGCAGCTAGTTGGCCGCTGTGGGAACAGAACGTTGGACTATATGTACCTTGGTCTGATCCAGCATGGCTCTTCTTATGTTCTTATGAGCTGCGTATAGATCGTACAGAATCTGTTTTGAATGTCTATGTAGTTGAGTACTGATTCAGACCTAACGTGCCTGGATACAAAGTGTACTAGAGTTTAAATGGCACATCAGTGTGCAGCTTCACTGATTGTGAGTGGTGCAATTGCATTTAAATAGCAGTAAACACAGAAGCAATGATTGGGAAAGGATCAGTTCCCTGTTCCTGTGTTTATTACAAGACAGCCAGCTGTTTAAATATTGCATGCACCACTTGCAATTGGAATCATGCATATATTTGCCTTTTGAACTCTGATACATACTGAATCTTAATTCAGAATGTCAAGTATGGATCAGCTCTGAGGTGTTTTTTCCCCCTTAATTTTTTATTGTGAATTTTAATACATCAAAATGAAAACAAAAGAAAATTAAAAAACCCAAAAATAAAATCAAGTGTTACAGATTTCTTACATAAGATTTGAATATAACCATTACAGTAGATACATATGCAATATGTACCCCTATATATTTTATATATGACAAGATTGTGAAGAAAAGCTGGGAGGCCTGCTCTTTTTTTTAGAGAGGCCAGTGTAAACAGTAAGCTGACTGAAGAAATAATTTTCATAGTAGAAGTAGACATAAAATACTCCCCGGGCCAGATGGCTCCTTTCCTTATCTTAGAGAGTTACCGCGGCGCGTCCTCAAGGCCATTTGTCCAGGGAGAGGGGAGTGTAAGAAGAATTTACAGCTGGGGCCCCTTAAGATGGCCAGAGAGATTTACAGCTGAGACCCATTAGTTGAGATCTTGGGCAATGAGGTAATTGAGTATGGCCAGAGTGCCCCGGATTGACCAGAGACGATTAGGCCATGGTCTGGGGGGGGGGGATATAGGAACGTCCATTCAGGGACTCTGTCTTCTCTTTTGGCCGGGTACTGCGAAGGGCGGGTAGGGCTGCTGTCAAGGCAGGGCCTTGTGGAGATCGACCCCCTGGCGGAGTGGACTGGCCTGGGTATGCGTAGGTGAAGTAGCTTTGTTGTTTTGGTAGCTCTGCTGTGTGTATCAAAGTATCTCTGTGTTTGTTCCCTCTCTTCCCTTTTCCCACCTCCTATTTTACCTATTTCGTTTTAATCCTAATAAATTTACCTTGTTTTAACCCTAAAGAGTGTGAGCAGTTTTCTCTATTGATTCAGTGCTAAATCCAGTACCTTGACCAAGGGCAGAAGCTCTGTAATTGCTGGGCCTCAGGGCAGAGAGAAGGGGAAGAATTGGTTGCCCCCGCTCCCTTTGCCCTGGGGTAAGAGAACCGGTGGGAGTTCTTCACAAAAATATACTACTATTCTGAGCTCTGTGGTGTGACAAATAGGCACTGACCTGGTTCATATGATTAAGCAACCCACGGTTTGTAACCATGTGTTGTTTGGGAGCATGTGAGAGCAAGTGACCGAGCTGGCTTTCGACCGTTTGCCCACTTCAGGTGTGCTAAAGAACCCAGGGACACCTTGTCCCTGGGTTGTTCTCTGTGACGTGCAAACCTGGTATTCTGGGTTATTGAGGAAGAAACAACACTGAGTTCCAACCTATGAGCAAACCATGGGTTATGACTCTGGGTTGTTTCTCCTTCAGCCCAGAGTTCCAGGTTCTCACGTCACAGAGAACAACCCAGGGACTCTGGGTTGTTTAACACACCCAAAGCAGGCAAGTGGTCAGGACCCAGCTTGTGCACTCCAAAATAACCCATGTTTAACAAACCATGGGTTGTTTAATCATGTGAACCAGGTCTGTCTGTTCCCTGAGTGATCCCATATTGTTTGTCTTGAGGCACCAAGTGCAGTAAAGTGGGGTGAAAGGGTAGACAATTTTCCATTTCTAATAAATGCATTGTTTCATAAAATGTTATACATGGATACAATACCAGTTATATTGGGCAGTTTCAGAAATTGAACTTTTTTCAGGTGACTATCCCTAACAAGCATGTGTAATAAAACCAGAGAACAATGCATCTATATATATAAACAGGTTTTCAGTGCCTTCATTCCCCCCGCCTTAAAATTTAAACAATATAAGGAAACCTGAGCACCAAACATGCTAAATCAGCCTCATGTGGGAATACTCATGTAGTTATGAGAGCTGTTTGGGCAGCATTGGTGGTAATGTTTGACCTGCTCTCTTTCAAGTTGGACATAAGACAAGATTGATATCCCTTTTCCTATTCTCTAATAAGGTGCAGAGGAAGCTGTGTCCCTTTTTAATTAGAAGTAAGACGTCTCGTTTGCATAAGCTGGTTGTCTCAAAATGGCTGTCCCTCACTGCATCAAGTTTCCTCAGTGGGCCAGTTTGGATGACACGACAGCCCATCATGGGTTAATTAATTCTCTGGACACCATTTCGCATGCCATCCACCATTATGAACATGCAGGCCCCAGACAGGGGTTGCCCTGGCTTGTCATGTTATGTGAACCAGGCCGGGGGGGGGGGTATTTTGAGGGTTAAACAACCCCCATATAACCTTAGAACAGACCATGGGTTATGCGAGGGTTGTTTAACCCTTGAATAACCCTCCCCAGCCGGGTTTACACAACACGACAAGCCACGGCAACCCCTGGCTGGGGGTTGCATATTCATAATGGTGGACAGAATGCACTGCGGTGCCCTGAGGGTTAATTAACCCACGATGGGCTGTCATGTCATCTGAACTAGGTCAATGTCTGTTTTGTTTACTCCATCAGTGGGCTGAAGTGAATAAAAAATAAGCGAGGACCCTGATCATTTAGAGGTGATTGTTTTATTTCTGGGTAAGTAATGTAAATAGTGGCATGGTAGTTATCTTGGAAGTAGAATTCATTAAATCGCATAATGAGAATGGGTATGCCAAGGGCTTATAACACCGGATATCTACAGACACTGGCTGCATTTGAACATCACACTAAACCATATTTTAGCATGATGAGAACAAGCGGCAGCGAGCCTTGGACTCACACACTGCTCCCTCCCTTCCCCTCCTCCAGCAGTGACCATGAGGAAGAGTTCAGAATCTTTTGCTTCCATTTTTACTTAACCACAGCTTGCCACGTTGTCCAAACCTGACAAACTGAATTTAAACATCTTAATTACAATTTCTTTCAAGATGAGCCAGCTTCAGTAACTGTGGTTGGAAGCTGGCTTGTTTGAAACTAGCTATAATTAAGCTATAACCACCGTTTGCCAGGTCTTGACGATATAATAAGCTGCGGTTTTTATTTATTTCTTTATTATATTTTTCATCCACCCAATAACCAACATTCTCTGGGTGGATTACAAACAGTTAAAAGACTAAAATGCCATATAAACTATTAAAAAAATATAAAACACAATACAAATATTTAAAATTAAAAAGGCAGATATTTCAAATGTTAAAATAAAATACGAGACAACAAACAGCACAGGAATAGGTAAAACAGCAATACAAATCTAGAACTAGATCTATAAAATCACCAGGCGAACCATGAGGGGAGCATTCCGTAAAAGTGTTAAGTAAAAGTGTTAAGTAAGTGTTAAGCCAGTGTGGCGTAGTAGTGGTGAGAGTGTTGGACTGGGACTCGGGAGATCCGGGTTCTAGTCCCCGCTCGGCCATGAAACTCACTGGGTGACTTTGGGCCAGTCACTGACTCTCAGCCTAACCTACCTCACAGGGTTGTTGTGAGGATAAAATGGAGAGGAGGAGGACTATGTAAGCCGCCTTGAGTTCCTTGCAGGAAAAAAGGCGGGGTATAAATGTAATAAATAAAATAAAAATAATAAAATGGAAGTGAAATATTCCAGCCTCCTCCTCACTGCCATGCCGGAGGAGGAGAGGGGAGAGAAGGCACATGCAGCACTCGGTGCAGCTCATCCTTGTCACACTAGCCTGTGATTTAGTGTGACACCCAAACTGGGCTACTGTAACTCTAACCAGTCGTTTTTCCTCTGTGGTTTCTTTTGAACTTCTTCCCCCCCCCCCCCCCCTTGTGTAGGATCAGTGCTCAAAGGCTGGCTCACTTAAATAAGTGCCTGATGAATTTCAAGCTTGGAAACTTTAGTTACAAGAACCATCCCCTGAAGCTGGGAGAATTGCAAGGGAATCATTTCACAGTGGTTCTCAGGTAAGTGTTCCAAGTCTGTGCTACAGATCTGTGCTTATTGTTAGAAACCTCTTGTTTGTGAAAGATGGAATAACTCCTGATTGACTAGTGTTTGATATTTTTGTACTGGAGGGATAGGAAATTCATTCCCATAAAAGAGGCCCCTATAAAAGGGACTTTTAACTCTTGTTATAATGAACCAGCAATAAAATAAGCATTCAGCTTTCTCTCTTCTTCCTTGCCCAGGGTATAACTAAAATAAAACCAAATGGAGGTGATTAGTGTCGTATCGTGAGAAAGATTCTCAGTTGTCCCTCAATGTTAGGAATATCCCAGATCTGAATGTACTCTTTAAACTGCCTAGGTTGGATCCTGGATCCCATTGATCCCTGGATCCCATTGATTTCAGTGGACCTAAACAATGATTGACCTTTCACATTGATTTCAGTGGGACCTAAGTGCAACTAACCGCCTGGATGTAACCCTCTGTCTTTAATACACTCTGCATTATTCCTGCAGAGTATTTTTTAAAAATCATCCTTTCTATTCCTTCTGAATCTCCCAGCAACTTTATCTAATGGCTGCTAAAGGAGGTTGTGAAGGCAGCGTTTGCATGTCTGTACACTGTTGCTGTGCAGTTAACGGAATCTGGTACCTTGCACAGGATTTGGCCTCCTGTGAATCTTAGGGTTTTAGTTTTGTGTTTAGGCAAATATCAAACCCTTACAGATGAGGGAAGGGGGCTTGAAAATACCTTGTGGGGTGCTAGAGAGGGGCAGAGAAGACTGAGTCTCGTCAGAAAAGCTCTTTTTAACTTCTGCAAATGAAACCTGCTTTTTTTTCTTCTATGCATGTTTACTCAGAAGTAAGTTATATAGATAGAAGTGTGGCTTACTCCTAAGTAAGTGTGTGTAAGTATGCACACACATGTGGGAGTACGCTTTCTTGAACATAGTGGGACTTACTTCTGAATAAATATGCTTAAGATTGCACTGTACATACAGTAACTATGGCTTTTATCTTTCACATTCTTAACAGAGGGTGTGTGTCTGTTCCCCCCCCCTTTACATTTTTTACATTTATCAGAAATATAACAGGAACTGATGATCAAGTTCAACAAGCTATGCAGTCTCTCCGGGAAATTGGATTCATTAACTACTATGGAATGCAAAGATTTGGAACCACAGCTATCCCTACGTATCAAGTTGGAAGGTGTGCTGCTTTTATTTTCCATATCTTAGGGTGCAATCCTATGAATGTTTAGACAGAAAAAAGGGCTACAACTCCCAGCATGCCCCAGCCAGCAAGCTGGGAGTTGTAGTCCTTTTTATCTGTCTAAACGTGTGTAGGATTGTGCCCCTAAAGCACTACAAAGTCCAGTGAATGAGAATTTGGGGCCTGGCAAATATGGCTTCAGATCCCAGATACGCCCTTTTCTTGCTAGGTGGCCTTGGACAAGTCATTGTTTCTCAGCCTCAGCTCTGTGCTGGTGTGACAGAAATACTAATAATGGTCTTGTAGTCCATATGGTTGTGGGAAGAGTTAGGTGATGAAGACTTAACTATACAACTTTGTCCACTAAAAGTGCTAAATACATTTTAAAAATTCATTTTGTATGAATGGCATCTTTCCTTTGGCAGCTTTATATAAAATATGTCACTGTGTACCTCACTGATGTTTATCTGAGTACGGTAGCTGGATTTTTTGTGCCTTTGGAAATCTTACATTCTCTCTGTTTCCTCAGCAGAGGACCTTCTTAGTTCTCATTGTGCTAAATTTAGAGAAAATTGACTGTGCTTCTGTCCTAGTGTGTGTGTGTGTGTGTGTGTGTGTGTACTTCTGTTACAATTTTAACATTATACAGTCCCCTGTGTACCATGGTAGAATAGCACTTTGGAAATTGTATTAAAAGACATTTAGGTTAATAGGACTCGAGCACTCTTATCTTTCTCAGGAGGCCTCTTTGCATGTTAGCAGCAGAATCATTTGAGCAGCAGTAGTCCCTGTTGTCATGGGCCAGCCTCCATCCAGTGCTACAGGCTCACCTAATCAGGTACTGGCAGGTGGAGATCTTAAGGTATTCCCCAGGATTGTTACAGGTCCAGAGAATATTCAGCAGGAAAGGCCGAGTTCTCTGGATCTCATCAAGCCATTTTTGTAGCAGCCACAGGTTGGGGCTCAGCAATCCAGAACTCATTGGTGTCAAAGACATGGAATCTAGCCCTTCTCAACCAAGCAAAGTACCTCCCAAGTCCTATCATGCCCGGTCTGCTCAAAGTGTCTCTTGGAGTGTGTTTTTATACACACATACACACACAGGCCAGAACCACCCAAAGCATTGTCCCAGTGAGCCCAGGATGAAACATTGAAGTGTGTGGCTGCCCTGTTTAGCCCCTGCTCCTTTTAAAAAGAGACATTGCCTGAGAGGAGTGTGGTTGGAGCCAAGGAAGCCCTATTGCCCTATAACTGGCTCACAGTTATCAGAATCAAGCTTCAGCTCCTAGTATCTAGCCCAGTGTTCACGCTGGCTGGGGCATGCTGGGAGTTGTAGGCCAAAAACATCTGGGGACCCAAGGTTGGCTTAGGGCTTTATGTGTCTGAGCTGAGGCTGCTTGTGTCCTCTTAGTTGTACTGGCCAACTTACTCTTTAACCAGCCGTAGAGAAACTTTTCTTGTGCGTCGAGGGTCTCATTCCCTCATGGGTAATCTTTTGGGAGCCGCATAGTGTAGGTAGGTGGGTCTGAAGCCAAATGTGGACCGAACCAGGTAGAGTAGGGCCACCCACTTTTCTCTTTCTATTCATCCCGTTCCCCTGCCCTTCTCTCCCTCTCTGCAACATGGCAATTAATCTTGGGGGTGGGGAGAGCATCCGCTGGTGCTAATGGAATGTTTTTTGAAGCCTAACTCCCCCCCCCCCCGAAATTAGGCTTGGGGGGGGGAAATGTCCCCTTGGTGCCTACTTGCCATGGGGAGGGGTGGATCCAAAGGCAACCCAGGCTGGGTATGGCCCACTAGCTGCCAGTTCCCCATCCCTGCGTTAATCCCCTACTTGTTGGTGAGCCATTTTTCTGTATTAGCCCCGGCTGCCTAGGGCCCTGCCATATCTCTATGAACATCAGTCATTAGACACTTGATCTGCAATCCTATGTACACTTCCCTTGGAGTAAGTCTCATTGAACTCAGTGGGGCTACTTCTGAGTAGACAGGCATAGGACTGCACTGTAAAGTGGCCTGTCCAGAAATGTTACGTATAAGGTGTTGGTCTTTCAGAAGCCGCTCCTGGTGGCTACGTCCTCTTGCTTCTAAATGAAGCTGACCATCCAATAATAAAATCACAAAATTTGCAAGAAAGTAAACCCTGTTGATTTCAGTAAAAATTACATTAAAGTAAGTGGAACTAGGGTTTCGGCCTGGACAACTTGTATTTGCTGGTTTACGTGATATTGTAACTTGCCTTGGTAGATTCTTAGGGATATATTCTTCTGGCAATGCAATATTAAGTAAATGTTCTTTTAATTTTTTAGAGCTATTCTGCAGAATAATTGGAATGAGGTCATGGATTTAATACTAAAACCACGTCCTGGAGGCAAGTATTAAAATATTTTTAGATATGGCAGTAGTCCTTTCAGATTCCAGTTTCGTTGAGCGATATAGATACTCATTTGCATCAGCCACCAACCATTGCAGTTGATATAGCCAAAATACAAATATTCAACTAAACAGATAAAATTACCAAATTAAAGATTAAAATAAATTAAGACTCAAAACACCATAGAGGACCTTATTTTAATAGCAGCTGCTAACATCTTTGCAAACTTTATTATCACCAGATTTTCTCAGTCTGTGAGGAGAACAGACACACAAAAATAAGAAGAATTTTCTGGAAGAGATAATAATGGTGCAGTACTTAACTCAATGGGGGAATAATTAACTGTTCTTGCAAATTTATATAGAACGAACAAAATCGAAATACGGGAGTTAATGGCCTGGTTTGGATATAATGATACGCCATAATTATTTAGAATTCTGGCTTATGGGGAATGGGTAGGCGTGCTGTTGCATACTGCCCGATCCTACCGATTTGGCTAAAGGTTTGCTGCTAAACAAACCAGGAAGCCTCCATCTGTGGTTTGTTTAGTATTGCATCTCAAGCAGGATTCCTGGCTTGTTCCTCTCCCAACAAGACAGAATCCTAAGCTGTGGTAGCATAGACCCAACCTGGTTCCCTCCAAATGTTCTGGAATACAAGTTCCAGGATTCCTGAGCACTGCCCTGCTGGCAAGGGCTGATGAGAGTTGGACGTCCAAGACTTGTGGAGGGCTCAAGCATGGGGAAGGCTGGTATAGACACTAATTTTCAAAAGCCAGCTTGGGACAAAACAGGGTTTTAAGGACATTCATGCTGGTTTATGGATTTCATCAAAGGTGCAGTCCTCAGATAACATATCTTGCAATATACCCAGTGTCCGAGTTTATTGTGTATAAGCATATATAGAAATAGATTGACAGTGGCTTTGATGGAAACTAATCTTGGGTAAGTCAGTGTAATGAGGTTCGCAATATAACTCTTTTGCCCCTGTGGGTACCATTGATTTAGAGCTGTGCTTTTTTTGCTTTTGCTTTTAAATTATTTTTCTTTTTAAACACACACACACACACACACTATTGTTTGTAGTTAAAAGTGCATACCTTTTGTGCAATTATTGTTGCAGCGGAAAAGGGATACTTAGTAAAATGCCGGGAGGAGTGGGAAAAAACTAAAGATCCAGCCGCAGCCCTCAAAAAACTGCCTGTGAAAAGGTGTGTAGAAGGACAGTTGCTTCGGGGACTTTCAAAGTACGGACTGAAGAATATAGTCTCTGCATTTGGCATGGTGAGTGTGGAGTAGTGTTTGTTTTGTGGTGATGGTTTAAAGGCCCTCTCTGAGCTCCAAACAGGCCTGCAAGTGCCTTGGGAGGGTGGGAGTAAAGTCAAACTTCTGGTGAATGGTAAATTTTGCCTTGAAATATCCTGTTCTCTCTCCCCCCCCCCCCCACTTCCAATATTTTTAATGAGGGTTTATGACTTGGTATAGGAATTGAGTGAAATGTTTATGGTGTAAATTAAGCAGGGGACTTTCTGGTACTTTTTAAATAAGTGTGCCTAAACTATTAAGTATGCATTTTGAGTATCCAAAACGGAATGACGCAGACTCTAATGCAGGGGTGGACAACTTGTGACCCGCCAGATGTTTTGGCCTACAACTCCCATGATCCCTCACCATTGGCTATGCTGGCTAGGGCTGATGGGAGTTGTAGGCCAAAACATCCGGAGGGCCACAAGTTACCCACCCCTGATTTGAGGGCGGTGGAGACGGAGGGTGGGAAGCAGACAAGGGAAGACACCAGGCATGGGCTCCTGCTACAGCAAGAATGTATACTCCCCACACCTCCACCTCAAGGCCATCTAATGCCAACTGTCTTATGGGAAGGAACACGAGAGGGGGGGGGGAGGCAAGTGGTTGAAGAAGACACCAAGCACCTGTTCTAGTGGGACAGTACCCTCCCCACCCCCAGGGCCATTTCCAGGCTCTGCTTTTGTTTTGTTTTATGGCTTTGAATGTACTCGTTGCATTTTATTAACATTGTGAGCCACTTTGAGGACTTCGGTTGAGAAGCAAGATGCAAGTCTACTAAACAAATACATATATTTACTACCAGTAATACACCTATGAGCATACAAGGTTTTGTATAGAGAGAAGAACCTTTTTCTAGAAACAGTTCCCTGTCCTCTATTAAAATGTAACTGGCCATCAGACTGGGCCTGCCTGGTGGCTGGTCCCAGGCCAAGGGAACTCCTTGCCAAGGGTGGTCCAGCAAGTCTCCATCTCTGACCTTCCACCAATGGGCAAAGACATTTTTATTTGGACAAGCCTTTGGCCCATACATTGACTTGTAAATGTGCTGTAATTGGTTTTAACTGGTTGTTTTTCATTGATGTTTTTACCTGCTTTGTTTTTCTGTTTTTAGTTTGTATTTTATTGCTGCTGTATTGCATTTTATTGTATTTGCATTATTGCTGTTATCCAGCTTGAGCACCATTTGGTGGAAAAGTGAGATACAAATGTATCAAATTAATAAATTAAATAAATAGCAATCTGGCTGACATGCAGTTGTCTTTTTCTGCTACTCACCCTCTTAAGATGAGTGGTAAGGAGACAGTGAATAATGGTAATTATTGTTGGCTGAAGAACCTTTATTTCTGTCTACAGATACCAAGAAATAATCGTTTGATGTATATTCATAGCTATCAGAGTTATGTGTGGAATAACATGGTGAGCAAAAGAATAGAAGAATACGGACTTAGAGCTGCACCAGGAGATCTTGTACTAAAAGGAGGTAAAATGTCAACATTGCTTCATGGCAGGAAGTGCAGCATATACTCCACAAAACATTCTGATATTGCCAGATGGCTTCTTGTTACTTGAAACTAGTGATGAGCGAGCTCTCCCCCTTCCCCAAATGGAATTATGCTTGCCAAATCAAACTTGTTTTTTAAAAAAAAAATAAGAAAAAGTTTGGATTTTTCTGTACCCCAGTTCTTGAATGCCCAATTCTGAATTTGCACCCTATTGTGCTCTTGCTGATCTCATTAAGAGAGTGATGGAATCCAAAGGACTCCCCTACCCTGTGAGCCCTGTTCTCTTCCCACTTACTTATCTGGAGGGGGCAGCAAGATCTTGCTCCCAGTAGTTCTTCGTAGAGACCGGTGCCCTGAGAGAGCTATCTGACTCCTGGGACGCTGCTGTTGGCGACATGGAGAAGATACTTTACACAAAGGCCTCCAGTGAGATGTTGCTGCCACTGCTAAGGTGAGTGAGTGGGAAAAGAAGGAGGCTTTGGGGGGTTGGGGGTCTGCAGGGAAGGTGCAGGCTTCAGGAAGGGAAGAAGGAAGTGATTTGGCTCAGTTACACTCTTGACACAGATTTCCAGATTTACGTATGTGTTTAGCTTGCAGCCTTCGCCTGTCTGTTGAAATTGCACAATGATTATAACTGGGTGGAAGACAGAAACACATCTGCTAGTCATGCACTACTCTGTTCCATGCAAACCTTTCTGCTAGCCAGGCTGCCCAATCCTTAATCTACATTGTGTCTGAAACCGCTCTTCCTTTTTCCTTTGTGTTGGACTGGGACTCTGGAGATCCGGGTTCAGGTCCCCACTTAGCCATGAAACTCACTGGGTGACTTTGGGCCAGTCACTGACTCTCAGCCTAACCTACCTCACAGGGTTGTTGTGAGGATAAAATGGAGAGGAGGAGGATTATGAGTTCCTTGCAGGAAAAAAGGTGGGGTATAAATGTAATAAATAAATAAATTATGTAAGCCACCTTGGGTTCCTTGAAAGTTAGGCCTCATCTTGAGTACTGCATCCAGTTCTGGGCACCACACTTTAGGAAGGATGTAGACAAACTGGAGAAGGTTCAGAGGAGGGCAACAAAGATGATAAAGGGACTGGAAACAAGGCCCTATGAGGAGAGACTGAAAGAACTGGGCATGTTTAGCCTTCAGAAGAGAAGAGATGATAGCACTCTTCAAGTACTTGAAAGGTTGTCACACAGAGGAGGGCCAGGATCTCTTCTCGATCATCCCAGTTTGCAGGACACTGAATAATGGGTTCAAGTTACAGGAACCCAGATTCCACCTGAACATCAGGAAAAATGTTCCTGATGCAGTAAGGAACTTACTGATTGAGCAGTAAGTCAATGGAACCAACTACCTAGGGAGGTGGTGAGCTCTCCCACTCTGGAGGCATTCAAGGTGCAGCTGGACAGCCATCTGTCAGGGATGCTTTGACTTGGATTCCTGCATTGAGCAGGTGGTTGGACTCGATGGCCTTGTAGGCCCCTTCCAACTCTACTTTTCTATGATTCTATGAAAAAAGGCGGGGTATAAATATAATAAATAAATAAGATAAATAAATATGCTCCTAAAGATAGCATTCAAAGGATGGTTTTGAAAGGTTTCTCAAAAGGAAATGGTTGATATGATTGGGAAAGTTAAATATTACTAGAAAATGTCTCTTGGTATTTTTAGGTACTGCTGTTTATATTGAAGAAGCAGAGGTTGACAATTATACCATCCATGATGTTGTGATGCCATTGCCTGGTTTTGATGTTATCTATCCAAAGCATAAAAGTAAGAACTCGTTTAAAGTCCAAAGTTAATGATATATACATAACCAAATTCGCTGCACCAGCTGATAAGTGCTTGGGATGAATGTAATGGCGCCTGCACAAAAGGGACAGAGCTCTTTCTTTAATGATAAAAAATACATTATATTTTAATATCCACAATAGTAAAAGGGGAAAGATGAGTGGACCAAATTGATTGGCAATGTAACTATGAAGTTAAGATACAGAATCTTCACTGGGCGGGTTTGTACAACACCCTAAGCTCCTTGGGAATTTAAGCTGTGCACTGTGGCTTAAATTCCCCGGTGCCCGACTCATGATCAGGCACAGCGGGGCGTAGGGTGCTTCCCCCCCTTCCCCCTGTCCTCCCACCAGTATCCCAGGGGACACTGAGGGGAGCGGGGATGACAGCTGCCGAAAAGTGTCCAATCTGCACTTACAGCGGCTGTCATCAGCTTCCCTGACCTGCGCTCCTGCCAATACTGGGGGAGCGGGATTGCTCTCCCGGCATCAGCAGGAGTATGGGGCGGGGCAACCAGAGCTGGGGAATGAGCCCCCTGGTGCTCGGTTTCCTCTTGAGGAAGCCGAGCTCCATGGAGCTCGTCCTCTGCCCTTGCTTGGCGGCGCCCAGCAACGGGGAGGGGGGCGAGCTGCCTTGCGCTGGGAAGCTTCCCAACACGGGGTGGCTTGTCCCTTCCCGTGGCAGCACGCAGTGAAGGGAAGCCCTGAGTTGCCCAGCACTGGGCTTCCTCAAGAAGCTTAGTGCCAGGCAAGTCAGCCCACCCCCCTTGCTGTGCATGGCCACTACTCAGCTGAGTGGCAGCGGCACACAGCAAGGGGAGGGAACGGCAGGCAGAGCCACCCTGGAAGAGGAGTGAGCTTCAGCCAGGCGGCTGAAGCTCACTCCTGTTCCCGCTGGCTCCGCCTGCCACTTCGGGCCGGTGGGGAACAGGAGGGAGCTTCAGCCGACTGACTGAAGCTCGCTCCTCTTCCGCACCACCCAAAACAGGGCTACAGTGGCAGGCGGGAGAAGGAGCTTCCTTCTCCCACCCGCCGTCGTAGCCCTCAGAATCGTGCCCCTCTGACTAGTAAGCTTCTTGCTAGTCAGAGGGGAGGGGGGGATTCTGTTTGTCAGCACTGTGCACACATGTGTGCACCACTGACAAACAGAATTGCCCGCCCACTAACCCAAAGAGCGAGAAGGTCTCTCGCTAGTCGGGTTGGTGGGGGGGCTTTCAGGAGCGGGAACCGGCCTCCCTTCCTCTCGAGGAAGGGAGGCTGGGCGGCTGGTTCCCCCACTGTGAGCCTCCTCCACAAGCCCTGAATGGGGGGTGAGTGGGTGGCATGCGGCAGACCCCGAGAGCTCCCCCCGCCCCCGTGCTCCTGCTAATGCCGGGAGAGTGGGATTGCTTGCAAGCAATCCCGCTCTCCTGACATCTGCAGGAGCGCACAGGGAAGCTGATGACAGCTGTGCCAAGTGCTGCTTGGGCACTTTGGTGGCTGTCATCAGCCAGAGCCCCTTGGCCAGAGCGGCAGCCCATTTTTGGCCACTCTTGCCAAGGGGCTCTGTGCCTTTTTGGCTTGACTGTGGCTTAGCGTGTTGTCTGGTTTTGGATGATATGTTAAGTCACAGAGGGTTTTCTTAACCCTAAAACAAGCCTTGGCTTAGCAGGGTGGTTAAGGTGACTCTCTCTGACCACCCAACTAAACCTTCCCAGGTTCAGACGACATGCTAAGCCACCATGGCTTAATAACCACAGTGGCTAAATGTGTTGTGCGAACCTAGTCACTATCATGTACACATTATATTTTAAAGTGATTGAAAAGTTTTGACTAAGGCTGCAATCCTATGCATGCTTGACAAAAAGCCATTTAATTCAGTGGGTCTTGAGTTGTATCTTAATGCGCGTAGGACTGAAGGACATCTGTTTTTGCCTTTCTGGACTCTATCTACAACCATACTTATAAGCCTAATAAATATGGCTGTATGTTATTGAGAACTAGGAGTATTTCAATGTATTTGGCTCAAAGATAAACATAGTCCAACCACACTGAAGGGATGATCTTTCAGCCATTAACTACTGTTGTCTGACTCCATGTTGCTGTAATACTTTTTATCAGGCTAAGCTAAAGATCACAAAGAAATTGTGCAAGCTTTTGAGATTTCTAAATCTCCATCAGGCAAGATATTATAAAGGGCAGGTGGGGCAGGAGTGGGGGGATGGGAAGGTGGGGAAGAGACTAGATGGTGAAGTCAGAGAAACCAGGCTGGTGGGGACTAGGAAGAGGGCCTTTTCTGTGGCAGCCCCCAATTTATGGAACTCTCTCCTCAGTGACCTCCGCCATGCCACTTCCTTGATTAGCTTCCGCCGTGCATTAAAAATGTGGTTTTTCAGGCGGGAATATGGGGTGGGTTAGGATTTTTAAATTTTGTACTGTTTTTAATTGTGTGTTACACTCTGTTTTGTTCCTGTATTTTATTGGACTGTACATCGCTCAGAGTGGCCGGATGACTGGCCAGAAAGAAATAAGTCACATTGACCCGGTTTTGCATGATGAAACAGCCCAAGGTCTGTTAACCTTGGGTTGTTTGGGAGTGAGCGAGTGTGGTGGCTCCTGCCCGCTCCTGGTGCAAATCTGGACCCCTGGGTTGTCGAGAGGGCTGCGCAGAGAGTGGCCAAGGGGTGTGTGTGCCCATATGTGCCCTCTGTAGGCATCTGTTGGGGGAGTAGCGTCTGAAGAAGCCGCTCTAGTGCTCGCCGCTGTTTACTTATGCAGTGGAATGCTTTGTACACAAGATAATGCTCAAGGCACAGGAGCCCAAAGGAATAAACGGTCACACAGCATGAAAGTATTTAAGTGTTGAAATTACCGTATGCTCCACAAATTATACCAGAACTTGTGTATTAAATAAATTAATACTAAACAATAATATACAAGAATGTAAGCCAAACAATAATACACAGTTTGCCACAAAAATATAACCATAAATAAACAAAATGTAACCATAAATAAATTACAGATAACACATTTTCCACAAAATATGAATCTTGTTTCAAAATCGTTACAAAATCTTATTTCATTAACTTCATCAGCTAATAAATTTTAATCATTATACTGGTTGTATCTTTTTCTTCAATACTGGAGTCATTTCTTAATATAAACAACTGTATAGTGGACCCCATGTCTTGTGAGTGAGATCTTAATTCACAGTTGAAACAAGAATGAGTTGGCCTCAGCAGGAGATTCAAAATGAGTAACTTCAAAAGAGTTTTTCACTTGACCTTTTGTCTTTGATGTCCTCGATCCAAGACCAATCTTGCTCCAGAGCAGACTGTAAATTTATCATCCCTGCTCCCACTGTATATGGAATACTGCCGTCTCCCTTTTTTCTTAGCTTGTGGAATGCTTTGTAAATATGCATGCTTTTGAGTAGAAAACCTATTTTCATCTTAAAACTAAATATTTAATAGGACAGTAGACAGGACCTTTTACACTTTTGGATTGCATTTCAGTGTTACAGATGACATGTTTCAACGGACCAAGGAGGATGAGGTTAAATGGTTTACAACTGGTTATGCTAAATGCCGTGTCATATTTAATTATATGTCCTCCTTATGGTAGTTGGGGAAGCCTACAAGGAAATGTTAGCTGTGGATGATCTGGACATCAATAATATGAAACATAAAATTCGAGACTATTCATTATCTGGAGCATATAGAAAGATTATCATCCGACCTCAGGATGTGAGCTGGTAAGTAAATTGTACACAGTATAATGGCCAAAGAACCATGCAGTTATGTGTGCTTAGAGGAGCGTTCAATTTGTGTCCAAGGGGAGTCCCATACATAATAAAATGAAGCTTAGAGTTTGTTCTTGGTTGGAAGAAAATGACATGCCCTCATAGTTAAGAAAAGTAGGATTTAGGTATAAGACTGTGTAGAGCTGCTTGAACAAATCCCATTGGTTTCAAAAGGAACCAAGTAGGGATGAATAGTATTGCAGTCTTGAAGCCCACATGTTTTGGACTGAAACTTGTTGCAGTCCTCATGCCTTGGTTTGGGGAGCATTTCCCCCCACTATTCTGCTGCTTTACTGAATAGTATCCTAGAACGATGGAGTCTTGTACAGTAATCTTTATCTAAGTTAGGTATATGGTTCTCATAATTGCTGGTCACATTTTAAATCTCATTTTGTATTTTTATGAAGGGAGCTGGTTGTATATGAAGACCCTAAAATTCCATTATTTCCTACTGACTTGGATAAAATGGAAGGAAAACCTCCTGCAGTTCTTGCAACAGGTAAGTATTTAAAACAGTTTGGTGTATTTTATACACATGACATATGACATCTCAGGCGTGCATGTCTTGTTCTAATAATGCCTACAAATTGAATTCCTTAATGCTAAGTTTTGTACACACTTGTTGGGCTCAAAGCTTTCAACAAAAACAATCACATATTAAATTCTCAGATAATAGGCCAAGTTAACTGGAAACGACTTTCTAGAAACAAATAATGCAATAGAGGTGAATTGGCCTATTTGAGAGAAACTGAAGAATTGCTGGCAGAGGCAAGGTAGCTGCTGAAATGCACCTCCATTTGAGAAACAGATTGAGGGGAGCCCTCAATGCTTTGCCACCCTACCCCTTCTTCAGCAGTTGCTCTGGGATAGTGACCAGAACTGGAGGCACCTTGGTCAAATCTGATCCCCTAGTTGCCAACATAAAGACAAAAGAAACAAAAAAAGATGTGAAGAGCAAGTGATTTAGGGGCAACAGAATTTGCTGGCAGACTGTTGGATTTTTTTTAATGCAGTGGAGCTGAGGTGCTAGGCCACTATCTTCTACTTGTCTGTTCAAGTGGCCCTCCAGGAAACCTAGTTGTTGAACAGGGCTTTATGAAAATGTGCCTACTTCACTTTTGCTGTTCCTCCAGTTGGCTTCCACAGATGTGTTAAATCTATGTCACCTGAAGTCACAGAAACCGCAGAGGAGAAGGGAGTATGGGGGCATCTAAGATACTTGCAAGAGTGGTTACTCAATGGGTGGGCTATTATGGAAGTCTGTGAACTGCTTTAATGGTAACATCCATGGAGCAACAGCTCTTTCCCCATCCCTCGCTCCAATCTCAAGTGTACATTCATACTCAGGAGGTCAGATTCTGGGCAGGAATCTATACCCTGGGTTTAGCTACGTGAACCCATCATGGAATTCCTGCAGGTGGAATTTGCATTTATCTGCAAAAGTTCTCCGAGGCTCCATTTTGTGTCTTCATTTCAATAATTAAGCTGGGGATTGTTTTGCTACCTTAAAAAAAAAAAAGGCTTACAGGCATCACCATCAATGTGTTTTCAGATCCTTAAAAGTAGTCTGAGAGATCCCATAGGATAGAACTAGCAATATAACCCAGTGTATGTTTGCCATTAAGATCTTGGGAGTGGTGTAAACAACTGATAAAAATGCATTACCAATTGATACTATGATGCTTCTGGGGAGGAAATTGTAGTTATTTGAATGTCCGTCCATCCTCTAATCATTGGTTTATTTACAACAGAAGGCAAATACAAAGCTCTGAAGATGGAGTTCTCCCTTGCGCCGTCTACGTACGCCACAATGGCCATTCGAGAAGTGCTCAAAATGGACACAAGCATAAAAAACCAGGCACAGTTAAATACAATATGGTTACGTTGATGATCCTTCACAGTGATTGGATAAAGGGTTTAACATGAAATTAGTTTCTAAATTACTAGTTTTATTCAGGCCATTTCTAATTAAGAATTGTATTTTTGTATTAGCTTAAAATATATAATTTCAGATTTGTTGTAAAGTGGTGTTTGGAAAAATGTAACTTTGTTTTTAAATGATCTGAGCAAACATGGTGCTTGAGCTGTTTGAAACGTGTAACTTTACCAGCTTGCAAGAAAATGGGATGGCTTTGTTAGTAATTTTAGATCCTCAGAAGTATGTTAAAAACGTTTTCTCAAATATGATAGTAAACATGTCTTCATGAGTTTGTATGAAAACTGGTTGCAAGCATGCCTAATTCTGTATTTCAAGAAAACTAATTACGATAGAGTACAGATGAATGCATATTTCTATCCAATGAACACATGTATTTAGCCTTAAGAGTGCTGATAGGATCTGCATTCACAACTGATTTGGTTGGCAAAATGTCCATGTCTTTATGTGATGTAAAGATATAGGGCTGCTTTTATTTGATTTTATTAAACTTTTGTGTCCTTTTTTCGCAACCTGTTTCAACTTGTAAAGAAGCAAACAACACATGTAAGGGTTTGTATCCTTAACTAATGTTGTTTAGCTCCAACATTTATGGTTTGTCTATTGCTGGCAATGGATGAACTTGGAAAATCTGTATCCTGGCATGACAGGATTAAATAGCCATTCTGAATTTGACAGTTGTGGTGTTGTGTGCTCATTTTATTTTTCATTTTTAAAACCAAACAAATAATGTTTTGCACTGCTTGGTTTATTAAATAATTGTGTGTGGAAACCTGCTGTCTTCTTTTGTTCTAGTGGTTATCTCTACCCATATTTCTTCAGTATCGCTTAGTAAAATGTATGTCAATACATACATAAGTGGATGTTTCAAATGCATATGCTTTTTGTGGAAAGCTCTGGTTATGCAAACAGTTTATTTCCCTAAACCATTTACCATAGATGGCAAAAAACTAAGGCTTCTGTTTTAAAACATGTAGTTAAAGGCAAACCATGAACAAGATTATTTTCTCTTCTCTTGCGTATTCTGTAACCCAGTGGCAGGCAGAAAGCAAATTAGGATCTTCTAGACCAGGGGGTCTCAACCGGGGGGGGGGGAATCCCCCCAGGGGGGATTTTAGGGCTTTAGAGGGGGAATTGGGACCACAAACTCAAACTGTTGGAATACTGATCTTTCTACAAATTACAATTCTACAGATTGTACATAGTCTACAGGACATCACACCTTATTGTATGGCACAGATTAAATCTGACAATCTTGGAAAGGGGGGGAATGACATTCTGACATGGTGAAAAGGGTGCATGGGGCAAAAAAGGTTGGGAACCACTGTTCTAGGCCCTTGAGCAATTTGTGATCAGAAAGAATTTCCAACTGCCAACAGTTTAATAATAGCAACAAATTAATCATTTGTCTCTTAAATTAGGCTGCTGAAATAAAAGAAAGCTTGTGGGGTGGGGGTGGGGAAAAACCAGGAGTGGATTTTTGTGTGTAAGGACTGTGAGCTCAATTCAGGTTCTGAAAACAAATTCCTGAGCCAAACGTGCGCTCAGAGGAACCTTGTTCCTTTTAAATTGGGTTGGACAACTTGTGGCTATCCAGATGTTTTGGCCTACAAATTGCTCACTACAAGTATGCTCCCCTGGTGCTTTTCACCTGGCCCCAGGTGGTGGACCTTGCTGTTCTTGTAAAAAAAACAAACCCAAACAAATAGACCCTACAAGCCTGACTTGGCCTATCCCTGCTCTAACCAACTTCTATCAGTTTCCTTAGATTAGAGCAGGGGTGGGCAACTTCCAAGGGCCAATTTCCACTCTACCAGGGCTGTGCATAGCCATGCTGCCAAAATCACAACACTGCCAAATTGCCACCAAACTTTGGTGGGGCAACAGCAGCAAAACCACATATTTTTTTCCATTTAAAATAAGGTGCATGGGGAGCAAATGCTTTGTTTTAATACCCCAGACACAAAATGAGGCCTTTTTGCTACCACTGTGCTACCAAAATTTAGGTGGTGAGGTCCACAAAGAAGGACGGGGGCCACATGCAGCCCATGGGCCACATGTTGCCCACCCCTGGGCTAGAGCAAGGCAAAGAGCAAAGAACAAATAAAGTGGGTGACAGCTAGGACTTGTCACCACCACACTTGGTTTTCATCTCACAGAGTTTCTTTTAATAACAAGATACGCATTCTTGAATTTCTAGTTTGGATAGACTAGAGGTTTGAGCAGGGAGTGTTCCTTGCCTGGGGTGCATACTAGAACTGCCCTAAAAATCAGTGGAGAAATCAAGATTTTAACATAGCTCTTGCAGGGTATGTCACACAAGAGTTCTAGTCTAACTCTGATTTTGTTTAAAACATTTTTTAAAAAGAACATTTAAGCATGTTACGGGTTATGAATTGCTGTGAACCACCCAGAGAGCTTCGGCTATTGGGCAGTATAGAAATAATCTTTATGAGAGTCCATGGAGCACAAGGCTTACGTATTTGAGTGCTAGCTTTGGTAGGGAGGTCTGAAGTTGAACTGTGCTTGCTGCTAGCTGAGGGGTGTTTCAGATGGGAAAGTTTTGGCTTGAAGTTTCAACCAGCCCCTAATCTGACCTGCAACATTTACAGCAGAATACACTGCAGGACAACACTGTAGGGTTCTACACTACTGTCAGCCTTACCCCAACCCAGAGAGTAAGGCTATTGTAAGCCACTCTCCTAGCCACAGCCCCTCCAATCAGCAATATGGGCTAATGGATTGTATCTACATTGGAACTAACACTAGCGAAACTATTTTGAAAACTTGAACTACATTCTATTCTCAGTCCCCTCTCCCCCTAACACCTGAGCTAGAGCATAACTACTTTAGAGGGGGGATGCTATCATTTGGGAGTAAACACGCTGGTGCTCAATCATCATCATCAGGCGATCACTCGTGACCGAGTAAGATTGTCTTCCGGGATAAAAGGAGGAAATTCTAAAGAAGATTGTGTGGACTCTAGCGATGGGTCCGTAAGTGACTGTGGAGGCCAATTCTAGATCCACACAGCTTCCCACAGTGAGGACACAGGTTACCAGATAGAAGATGGTCCTGTAAAGGATTCATTTGACGTGCTTTTCGCTTAGCACGTTTCTCCCTTTCACCTTGCACTCGGGCTTCTTCAAAGTCCATGGAACCTTTGTGAAAGGCCAACCTCCAGTTAGATCGTTCATGGGCCAGAGCTTCCCAGTTTTCGATGTTTATATTGCATTTTTTTAGATTAGCCTTATGAACATCTTTAAACCTCTTATATTGACCACCGATATTCCGCTTTCCATCCTTGAGTTGGGAGTAAAGTAACTGCTTTGGGAGACGGCAGTCAGGCATTCGAACAACATGACCGGCCCACTGAAGTTGGCGTTGAAGGATCATTTTTTCAATGCTAGTAGTCTTTGCTTCTTCCAGTACACTGACATTTGTTCGCCTATCTTCCCAAGTAATTCGCAGGATTTTCCGGAGGCAACGTTGATGAAACCTTTCAAGGAGGTGGAAGTGACGTTTATAGATAGTCCATGTTTCGCAGGCATACAATAAAGTTGGTAATACAATGGCTTCATAAACCAGTGTTTTGGTCTTCTTACAAATATCCCGATCCTCGAACACTCTATGTTTCATTCGAGAAAATGCGGCACTTGCGGAGCTCAGACGATGCTGGATTTCACTGTCGATGTTAGCTGTAACAGAAACATAGCTGCCAAGATAGAGAAAATGATCGACATTTTCCAGTATTGTCCCAAGCTGGATAGATGGCATCACCAAAGGATTGGCTTGCACTTGCTGATGAAGCACTTTGGTTTTTTTGATGTTAAGTGAGAGACCAAGTTTTTCGTATGCTTCTGCAAAAGCATTTAGGATAGTTTGGAGATCATCCTCTGAATGTGCGGAGACCACATTATCATCAGCATACTGAAGTTCCACAACGGAGGTTGTAATTACCTTACTTTTTGCTTTCAGCCTGCTGAGATTAAAAAGCTTTCCATCTGTTCGATATATAATTCCCACACCGGTGGGAAGTTTCCCCTTGACAAGATGGAAAACCATGGCGATGAAAATGGCAAATAATGTTGGGGCGATAACACATCCCTGTTTAACACCTGATCCCACTTTAAATGGAGCACCATGAGAGCCGTTGTCCAAAACCGTTGCCGTCATGTTGTCATGGAGAAGTCGCAAGATATTCACAAATTTATTGGGGCATCCAATTTTCATAAGGATAGTCCAGAGAGCTGTACGGTCTACAGTATCAAAGGCCTTAGCCAAATCGATAAATGCCATATAAATGCTCAATCACGGGTACGCTAAAATCCTGGATTTTCCCATTGTATTCTACCGGAAGCTTTCACTTCCGCCAGGAACATGGCTTCCAAAATCAACCCGGAAGCTGGGCACTGCGCGTTCCACTGCAAAACTATGCGGGCAGCCAAGGCGAGAGATTGCGTGTAAACGCTGCGCCGGTTTGCCGCGTGACTGGAAGCGAGTGGGCGGGGCTAGTCCCACTTGTCGCGCCGTTGCCTTGTTCCTGCCCCTTTCTCGCGTTACTAGTAACGGTGTTGGGTGATTCTTGGGGTTTGCTGCCGACGCGTCAACCAGGGAAGAAGAAGGTGGCAGGGGCGTGGCTTGGGCCTGCAGGCGGGTGAATGGGTAGGTGGTCTTTCCTTGCTCCCTCCGTACTTCCCAGCCCGGCGTTATGCGCTTAACTTTTCAACGGCGCCTCTTAAGGCTTCCTTCAAAGGGGTGAGGTAGCAGCCGGGACACAATGGGGGCGCGGTGGCCACGTCCCGCTGGTTGGGCTGGCTGGCTGGCTGGCTTTTTCTTCATACTGGCTCAGTGGTGTTGTGGGGAGGGAGATGCATATGCTACAGCAACAGGGGGTGACCAGGCTAAGGGAATCCATCCATCATAACGTTAGGACTGCCCTGCTGGGTCGAGTCAAAACGCCACTTAACCCAGCATTCTGTTCCCCAGCAGAGGCTGGCCAGCCAGCTGCTTCCAGGCGCTCCTAAATAGGGTGGGGTGGTCTGTCCGTTATTTGTTTCCAGCACCCGCTATTTAGAGATACACAACTTCTAAACATGGAAGCTGTGATAGCTTTTATCTGTGATAGCTATTGAGAGGCCTGATCTCCGATGATGATGATGATGATGATGATGATAGGGCTCTTCTCTTTTTATAAAATAGATATCTAAAGTTTAGATACCGGTATCTATTTTATAAAAAGAGAAGAGCCCTATCATCATCATCATCATCATCATCATCATCATCATCATCATCCATGTCTCAGGCTGAAGCAGGAGGGGAGGGAGCGTGGTGGTGATTTGAATGTATTGCAAATGGATACTCACTAAGGCTGCAGTCCTATACACATCTGGGTGCAGTGCTGGCTCCATGTTTTTGAGGGCCCTTGGTCAGCTGGTGAGTCGACCTTCTGGCTGCCATTGTAACCAGCTGCTATTGCTCCTGATTCCCTTTTTCATTATTGCTACCACTTGCATGCTTGATAGACAGAGAGCCAGGGAGCGTGTAGGGCTGTAGGCAGTGGCATCTACTGCTCCACCTCTGTAGAGTGGAACTGCCTGGGAGTAAGCTCCACTGAACTCAATGGGGATTACTTCTGAGTAAATGTGCACAGGATTCAAGAAATGTGGTGATGGGGAAATAACTTCCCTGTGTAATTTCTTACTGTCATGTACTTGTTAGCTGCACTGAACTGGGGGCGGGGTGGGGGAAGAGTCCAATCTAGTGCCACCTTGATAAAATGTACCGTAGTTATTCTGTGCATCTGATCTTCCTCAGTCCATGCACTGTGAAGGTTTGTGATTTATATGACTGACTGGAGCATCTGCCAAGCACATATAATTGCAGAAAAATGAACACACTGGCCATGTTTAGATGTGACAATGTATGTGGTGTACATACACATACATCATACATACATTTGGATATTATCCAATGTGGAATGGTCTTAATAGAGAACTTGATGTCTTAGAATTATATTTTATAAGTATAAAATACCAAAACAATGAACAAAGGTTAAAACAAAGGCTTACTATCCAACAGCATGAGATAGTAGTATAGAATATAGAAGTATAGAATGGGAAGGTGAGGAACAGCAATAAAGTTGGAAGGCCCAGGAAAAAGGAGAGAATGAGATGATTGAAGGAGGAGCCATAGATGTGCAAGTTAGGGCACAATCTTGTGTGTGTTTAGACAGAAAGAAGTCTGTCTAAACATGCATAGGATTGCTCCCTTAGAGTTTTCAAATACCGGTACTGGATAGCTGTCAATTGTCCTCTGGCTGCTATTGACAGGGCACAGAATACAAATTAAGGTAGCTATTGGAAAGAACATGGCAGAAGTTCCAAGATGCCATTATGAGTCCTGATGGTTGTAAAGTGTCTTGCAGAACTATTCACTCCCCTTTGACTTTTCCACACTTTGTTGTGTTACAACCTGGAATTGAAATGGATTCAATTGGCATTACTGCTTGATGTACACAAGATACTCAACACTGTGAAGGTGCAAAATATCTTTATTGTGGCACAAAAGTTAAGTAAACAAAAACAAACTGGCACTTGTTGGTTGCATAAGTATTCACCCCCCTGAGTCAATGCTAGGTAGAAGCACCTTGGCAGCAATTACAGCTACAAGTCTTCTTGGGTAAGTCTGTACCAGCTTTGCACATCTGGATCCTGCAATGTTTGCCCATTCTTCCTGGCAAAATTGCTCCAGCTCTCAGGTTGGATGGGGACCATTGGTAAACAGCAACTTTCAAGTCTTGCCACAGATTCTCAATCAGATTGAGGACTGGGCTTTGACGGGGCCATTCTAAGACTTTCAGGTTCTTGTTTTTAAACTACTCCAGTGTTACTTTGGCTGCGTGTTTAGGGCCATTGTCCTGCTGGAAGGTGAACCTCCACCCCAGTCCCAGGTCCCTTGCAGACTTAACAGGTTTTCCACTAGAATTGCCCTGTAGAATTGGCTCCATCCATCTTGCCCTCAATCCTGACCAGTTTCCCAGTCCCTGCTGAGGAAAAGCTTCCCCACAACATGGTGCTGCCACCACCATGCTTCACCATGGGGATAGTGTTCTCAGTGGGTGAATACCTCTGCAAAGCACTGTATTCTTTATTTAAAAGATTTTTAACCCACCTTAAAAAAGGGCACACTGTCCCCATAAGGCAGCTTACAGTGAATGGATTCGCACAACACAGCAACCCATCATGGGTAACTAGCCACGGTAGGTTGTCGTGTTGTGCGAACCCAGACCACTTCCCACAGGATGAGTTGTTTTGGGGCAACAAGCCACCCTGGCAACCCATGGCTTGTTGTAGGGGTTTTTGAACCCACAATGGGTTGTCATATCGTCTGAACCTGGGAGACTGATCCCATTGCGGGTTGTGGGAAGCAGTGAGCGAGCCACTTGACAAGAGCAGCAAAACCCCCTTGCCGCTCCCCTTGGCGATCTTGCCCATGCCATAGTCAGTGACAACCACTCCAACAATGCCCAAGTGGCATTTTGGAGCAACCATCACTGGCTCATTACCCCTTTTTAAGGGGTGGCACTAATGTGTGCAGTTAAGATAGGTTTTTTGTTATTTGTTTATTTTTCGATCTTTCGGAGATGTGCAGGTGTGCACTTACGGATGCCTGAAATGTGAAGTCTTGCCTGGCCAATGTCCTGATAAGTGTCTGCTGTCAAAGTGCAGTAGGTAACATTCATGGACATTGACCAAGTGAGGCTGCATATACGGTAAGTTAATTTGTGCACACTTGATAGCTGTCAATTGGTAGGCTGTCAATTGAAAAGCAAAGTGATGAAGGGGTTTTTGTCCTGAAAGGGGCTGGAGAGTATATCTCTCCCTTGGCAGTGTGATCCTCCAGTTTTTAAGTATTGCTTGACAGTTCTCAGTACCCTCCATCTTTTCCACACTTCCCTGAGCCCCTAGGTACTCCAGAAAGGGGAGATCTACAGCCCATCTCCTTTTTGCAAGCTCTTACTTTTGACAGCTGTCAAAAATAAGAGCTTGGTTTTTCTTTAAAAAAAACAAACCTATCTAGCAAATTTAAGCGTTCTTTTTGGACAGGGAAATCTGCAGCCATGAAATCTGCATATATTTCCCTGTCCCCCCAAAATGAACGAAAACGGGGTTGCGATTGGAGCAGGGAGGGGGAGACAAGACTGGTTTTACTTTGCAGAACCCTGGGATACCATAAGGAAGACCAGGGTAGAAGGAGGAGGAGACCAACCCAGAATAAGCCCCATTGTTTGTTGGACACATCGTGGGTTGTTCTGTGAACAACCCATACTGCGTAGCTTATGCACAGGGTGGTTTGTCATATCGTGCGAATTTGCACAGCATTACAAAAACCTGAGCATACAGTTACAGTTAAACACACATGCAGCAGCTCATGATTTTAAAGCACTAAATGCAAAATGGAATAAGTGTGTCTTAAGGGATTTTTTAAAAAGCCAGCAGTGTTGTTGTTGCACAAATATGCTAGATCCTAATGTACCCAGTTCAAATCATGCACATTAGGAAGGAGAGAAAGACTGGCAGTGGTCCAACAGATTTATTCTCGAGAATTGGAGATACAAGAGTATATAACACTTCAAAGCTGCATCTCAACATAGATGTTGAAACCTCATCAATTTATACAGTATCTTCTGACGCAATCCCACGCATGTGCCGTACTAACAGGAAAATTCTAGCTGAGAAAGGGAAAAATACAGAAAGGTAAACAAAATCTTAAACATGCATAGTAAGCAACTGGAACAGAGGTAAGTCAGGTCATACTAACTCCTTCAGTCCCCTTTCACCCACTGTCCCTAGCTCGCTCAAGGAAAGAAGATAAGCAGGAAGGCAACATTCCTCAGTTTCACCTCTCTGTCTCCATTACTGGAACAGAGGTCAGTCTGAACAGCAGAAAGTTACAGAGAGAAGCATTTTATTACTTTAAACATGCATTACTGAATTTTTACAACACTCCCGCCTCAAAATGCTTTTTCTCCTTATAAACCATATCTGTATCTATTCAGCACTTGAAATCATGAAGACATACATTGTTTACATTAAAGAAATACATTAAAGAAATACAACAACATAAACATATTCCAACTAGTACAAAACATTCCCAGCCCTTTCCATAACCATCACAGATTTATGAACCATGAAGAAAACAGGTCCCAAAAACTCCATTGAGGTGTTTCATGTACATGTCGAACTGTTGCATGTAATTGGCTTATGTCATGGCCACCTTCTCATTTGCATCTGGAATATAAACACAGCATGAGGCATTTAGCAATGTACAAACTCCACCTCTATCTGCAAGCAACACATCCAAAGTCAATCTATTCTGTATTGTCATTTGTCTCAAGGCACTGACTTCTGTATTCAAAACCTCCTAAGGCATATATTGTGCTATTTGCTACTTGTTCCAACACTGCTGTCAATCTTCTTCTTTCTTGCATGGCAAAGGCCACCCCTAACCTAGGAAACATATCTCTAAAAACTTCTTTGTCACATCCTTTTGTATCTCCATTTCCTTAAAGGAAATTCGCCAGAACCAACCTACCAACATAACAAGTTCCTCCCCAATTACCTGGTAACACTTTGTAAGCACTGGAGCCACAGATGAAATAATGCCCAGTCAATGCTGGCATCTTTTTCTTACAAGAAGTGTGCATTGTCCATTGAGAATAATACCCAATTACATTAAATCTATAAAATTGTACATTAGGCTTCCACTCCTCACTACCA
This sequence comes from Shinisaurus crocodilurus, assembly GCA_021292165.1. Taxonomy (NCBI): domain Eukaryota; kingdom Metazoa; phylum Chordata; class Lepidosauria; order Squamata; family Shinisauridae; genus Shinisaurus; species Shinisaurus crocodilurus. The sequence goes on from CM037879.1 coordinate 201,444,201, forward strand.
TCAGTTCTTAATACCAAGCTCTATTTATGACCATTAACCATTTACACTTACTTACTCCCAGTCCCATCTTTATCTTACCATTGCATGTCCAACACCAATTTCCCTCTCAAGGGTGTACCTGTAAAAATCCCAAATCATAGGATGTGTCCCACCAAGTGTACTTTCTCACTCTACTTCTTGTTGAATTCTATACCTAGCAACACAGGAATCAGAGGTTCCCTGCTTGTACCTGCAAAGACATTTTAGTATAAATCCCAACAATTCACTAAGCTTAACCTTTCCCTAATAATCTTATTAGATTTAATAAACATGTTCCCCTCCCCTTCTGGGTGAAGGAGGAGACACAGTTCCAAAAACAAGAACCCTTTCATTTTTAGTCTCTTTTGAACAACAGTTTCAGATCAAAGTCTCCTTTTTTCACAGTCCAGTTCCTCAGTCCTCCCTGGGGTTGGAGGGGTTGGCACCCTCTTCAGCCTGGTGTAGTGATTCCACTTCTCAAAGGGGCTGTCCTTCCAGGACTTGATCAGCACCCAATCTCCCTGTTGTCTGGAAAGAGAAGATCTGGAAAGAAGACAAAACAAACTGCAAAGCAATAACATATTCTTTAACTTCATTAAAGAAATAATAATTTCATTATTTCTCATTTCAACATTTCAACACTTACATTTTACATTCTGAGCAATGGTCATGAGCAAAATTCTAGGGGGTCTCCCATAAAGTAACTCAAAAGGTGACAATTTCAACCCTCCCCTTGGCTGACACCAGATCCTAGCTAAAGCTATGGGAAGGACTTGGAATCACTTCAACTTAGTCTCTGTGCAGAGTTCTGTCAACATAGTCTTCAAAACTCAGTTGCTGTGCAAGTTGGAAAGTCTTCCACCCATCCAGTCAATTGGTCCACAATAACAAGTAGATAACGATTTCCATGTGAGTGTGGTAGTTCAGCAAAGTCTATCTGAAGTCCTTGAAGCAGGTAGAAAGCCCATGGCCTGCCTCCCATCAGTGGAGGAGGTCCAGCTGGTCTTGGGTAACGGGTTAGTCTTCAAACATGAGGGGCAGTTGGCTGCAACTCTCTGGGTTCCCGCATACAAGCCTGGGGTCACTATGTGTCTCAGCAGTAACTCCCTCTCCATGTGTCAGCACATGCATCACAGCAATTTCTCTTGGGTTCATTAAAGCTTCTAAAAGGTCCAGTATCTGTTTTCTATTTGCAATCTTCTATCCCAATGCAGTGATAAATCCTCTTTCTTTCCACAGTACTCCATTCACATGTACATACTGTGCTAAAAGCATATCAAGAGTCTATGTAAATGTTAGCTCACTTCCCTTCAGCTAGTTCAAGGGCTCAAGTGAGAGCAGGTAATTCAGCAGCTTGGGCTGACCAGTGACTTGGTAAGCATTCTTTCACAAGCACTTTCTCTCTGTCACAACAGCACATCCAGTACACTTCTTACCATCTAGAACCTGGCTGGATCCACCAACAAACAGTTCAAGTTCAGGTTCTTCCAATGGCACATTTGTAAGATCAGGTCTCACCAGAGATGTTTGCTCTAAAACTTGAAGACAGTCATGACAATTAACATCTGGCATAAGAAGCAAAGTACGGTAGCTGGATTCAAAGCTTTGCTGAGCTTGGATGACAGACCTGGATTTGACAACAGGAAAATTTCATATTTGGACTGCCTAGCTGGATTCAAAAACTTCTCTCCTTCAATTCCAAGTATCTAGTTCACCCCATGTGGTGTGTGCACTTCCATATCTGCACCCATAGCAATCTTCTGCACATCTGTACCAACAAAGACATGCGGGCCAACCTTTCGCCACTGGATCTAACACTTTTGAATAATATCCCACAGGTCTCCAGGTATTCCCCATTCTCTGAGACAACACACCTGATGCCATTCCCTTCTTCTCATGCGCACACAGTCTGTACAAGGGTTAGGGATTGCTAATGCAGGAACAGACAACAAAGCTTGCTTCAATTCAAGGAAAGCCTTTCCCATCTTTTTGGTACATCTCCAATTACTGATGTTTTCTTTAGTAAGCGACTTATAAAGGGGGTTGGCCATAATCTGAGATCCACAATCTGCAGAACCCAGTAAGTTCCAAAAAATGTTCTTAAGGCCTTTTGGGTATTTAGGGCATGGCATTTGTTGGATAGCCTGCACCCTTCCTTCCCCAAGTTCCAAGTTTCTCTTGCAAATCTGTACCCCAAAAACACAACTTCACGCTTACGCAACTGGGCCTTTCTTCTGGACCTTTGTCAATCTGAGACTTGCAATTCAGGGCAACCTCTCTCTCTCTCTCTCTCTCTCTCTCTCTCTCTCTGTGTGTCTTCTTTCCTTACAATACGTACACACATTCTTTTGCCTCTCTCTGGCCTTTCTCTTCTTCTCCTCAGAAACCTCTCCTTTCTCCTTAACCACAGCTGCCATCAAAGCTGCGTGTAACTTGACTCTTTACTCTCGCACATTTCACTTCGCATACACACTTTTACATGCCAATTCCATCAATTCTGACACTGATTTTCTTACTGTCCCTTTCAGTCTTCTGCAACTTTCCCCTGCATCACTGTTTCATTTCCACTCCAGCTCTTCCCTGGGGTGTTACTGTTTGCTTAAGAGTCTTTTAAAAGAGACACAGTTGCCTGTTTGCAACACTCTTCAGAGTCAGCTGCAATTAACAAATCATCCACATATTGTAAGAGGTCCACATCTGAGTTGCTTCCTTTCCAGCCACTCAAATCTTTCTGTAAAGTCCCAAAAACACAGTGGGACTCAGTCATGCATAGTCCTTGTAACAGAACTGACCCATAAAGCTGAACTTTGAGATTCAAATCCGGGTCCTCCCACTCAAAAGCAAAGTACTTCTGTGGCTCTCTTTGTCCAAGGCATCTTTCAAGTCTAACACAGAAAACCAACTTGCTTTCTTTGACACGGGTGACAATAGTGTGTGGATTTTGTACAACTGGGTAATTTGCCAACACAATCTCATTTATAGCTCTGAGATCTTGAACTAAATGAAACTTTAGAGAGCCTCCCTCAGGTGGGCTTTTCAACCCGTATGATTGTACGTTGTAAGCTGAATATGTAAGCCATCCATATTCTCTGAATTTGTCAATTAGGGGTTTCAATCCCTTCCTTGTAGCTCTAGACAAAGGATACTGTTTCACTTGCACTGGCTTTCAAAGTTACTTTCACACAGATCCAATCTTTCTAGCTCTGGCAGGGCCATTTCTGCCCAAACTGCGAGTGGGGGCAGTTTCTCTCTCTCTGCCACAATAGTTGCCGCCTTGCCGGAGCTTTTCCCCAAGAGGCGGAGGGAACAGCCATCTGGTAATTTGAGCCCTGCTGTTTCAGGATTCCACAACAACCAAGTTTCTCCCTTAAAGAAGATCTCAGCCTGCAACTTTGTAAGCATGTCTCTTTCAACAGAGCTATTGGACAAGTCTCAGAAACCACAAATTCATGTTCCAGTTTTTGTAAGGAGGGGGTAGGTGTAAGGAACTCGTGAGGGTTTCCCCTCAATCCTTCTATTAACACAGTCCAATTATAGGTTACATCTTGGGGAGCAAGTGTTGGGAGCAAAGAATACGTAGCACCTGTGTCAGTCAGCCAATTTCCAATTTCCTCCAATTTCTTCCCCTCCACCTTTATAATAAGCCTGGGGTTCTCCATAATGTCACTGACTTAAAGGGAGGGAGGCTTTGGACTCTGATCCCCATCAATCTGATTCTTCCTGCATCATGATTGCAATGCAGCTGTCCCTGCAGCCGCCCCCCTCTGCTCCTTATTTCCTCTTGCTCTCAACTTTGGCATTCCCTCTTTCCAATGCCCCTCTCTCCCTGCAATATGCACATTCATCAAGTTCCAGCAGACCCTTCTTCTCTCATCTGCCCACTCAAATGATTTCCCTTCTACAACAGCAGCAATCAACACAGCCTGTTGCATTGCCCGTTTGTCTTTCTTCGTCTTCCTCTTCTTCACCCCCTCCTAATTCACTAGCTGAGATAAAAGCATGCCTGCAGCACCATTTGGCCTCTGTTTCTGCTGTCTGTCTAGCTCGGATTCAAACATGTACCTTTCTTCAGGGCTAAGAAGTTCACTTAGCAGTTAGCATTGTTTACACATCTCCCAAAGTGGGATCATGGCTTCTAAAAATGAGGCAAACAATCCTTGCATCTTTTCAGGATCCTCTCTGAGAGAATGATTCTGATTGCACCAATTACACAAGTCTGAGGTGGTGAAGGAAACATACACAAGTGCTCTGGCCCCTCTAGTTTCTCTCAATGGACACATCTTCCTTGGTTCTTTCTCCCATACTTCCTCTGTAGCCGTTCCTGTCAATCTAGTGGAAATCTTTCTTGGGGGGGGGGGAATCTGGGCTTTGCTCTCTTCTCTCATTCTCTCCCAAATCTGCAACCAACTCCTGTGCCAACACCTCAGCTCTCTTCACCTCCCCCACTAGCAGTCCTAAGTCAGCCTCCCCTTTATGAGGGGATGGGGTTCTCAAACCACCTCCCTGCACCCCAAACCAAATTGCACATGGAATCCCTTGAGCATCATACCCTGGATCAAAAGACACACTTCCCCACTAAGGCCCTGAATCTGGAAGGATAGGGGTTGAGGATTACCTGACCTAGATTTTACCATCATGACCTTACAAAAGTTCATTTTACACTTTTACACCTTTGAATCCAAGAAGGATTTTTCTGTATCACAAACTGTCAAACATCACAAACATAAATGCAATTAAACTGATCCCCTCTCTCAGTCATAAACAACAACAATTACTTTCACATTCCAAGTTTCCCCCAGCTGGCATTGAACAATGGCCACTCTTTATTGCAAACCTTAAGTCAGATTTTGTCATTCTTGCTGCAGCTCCCAAATACCAAAGCATGCATCTCAAAGGGTTACCCCTCTTCTCCTCCTTCAATAGTTCCGCCCCCATGCTTCCCTCCAAATGTGAGACACTTGCAGATGCAAAACTAACACTCACCCAAACCCGAGATCCCAAAGAATCACGGCCAAATGGGAAAGAAAGGCGAAACATACCTTGGGAGGAGGCCAATGGATCACCAGTGTCCAAACCAAAAACCACTCCGCTTTTCTCCTTTCAGATGGAGTCCTTTTTTTCGCCAAGGTACCACAATGTGAGGTCAATCCTGCAGTGACAGGCCCAAACGACCCAGTGCGCACTTCACCCCAAAATTGGTCCCACAATGCAGTCCTCAGGTCAGGAAAAGTAGCTCCTGGCTGGCTTGCCATTTTGTTGCACAAATATGCTAGATCCTGAATTGGAGATACAGGAGTATATAACACTTCAAAGCTGCATCTCAACATAGATGCTGAAACCTCATCAATTTATACAGTATCTTCTGACGCAATCCCACGTCCCTTTTGAACATGCATAGTAAGCAACTGGAACAGAGGTAAGTCAGGTCATACTAACTCCTTCAGTCCCCTTTCACCCACTGTCCCTAGCTTGCTCAAGGAAAGAAGATAAGCAGGAAGGCAACATTCCTCAGTTTCACCTCTCTGTCACCATTACTGGAACAGAGGTCAGTCTGAACAGCAGAAAGTTACAGAGAGAAGCATTTTATTACTTTAAACATGCATTACTGAATTTTTACAACGTTGTGGCATATGTATTCACTCGATTGATCCCCAGTTCAAGCCCTTTTCTCATATTATTGTCAAGTGCTGTGAATGATAAAGATCTGAACATTCTGTGACTTACCTACTGGTGAACACAGAGGCTCCCATCAATTGAACGAAAATAAGTGAACAGGTGAAAATAGACACTTTGCTTCCATGCGTTTCTTCCTGCAAAAAGTATGCAAATGTATACTGAAACTATTTCTTTTGCAGATGTTTTTAATTATCTAAAATGTAAATCATCTTTTGCTGCAGAACATTCCCCCTTCGTTGTGTGCTCTGTTGGAGATGGCTCAACCACTGTTTAAAAGTGATGCACCTTTGATCCCTAGAGAGGTGACTGATTTTTATTTTATTTTTTTGCTTTTCTTGCAGTTTCTCTCTATACCATTTTCTAGATGTATGTCTAATTTCATATTCAGGGTTATAGAATGATTATCATTTTAGCTAATTATTCATATGTTTATTAAAGGCACAATCCCATGCATGTTTAGACAGAAGAAAGTCTGCGTTGCTGGTTGTGGTGTGCTGGGAATTGTAGGTCTTTTTTCTGTCTAAATATGCATAGGATTGTGCCCTAAGAAACTTAGAGTGCAGCCCTATCAGGTTGACACTCACTATCCAGGACTCTCCAACCTTGGGTCCCCAGATGTTGCTGGCCTACAGCTCCCAGAATCCCTTGCCATTAGCCATGCTGGCTGGGTATGCTGGGAGCTGTAGGCCAGCAACATCTGGGGACCCAAGGTTGGAGAGCCCTGCGCTAGACGGAAGCATACGATCTCAGAGGTTTCCAGTTATCCTATGCCCTGCAGGACTGCTGCTTGACAGGGCAGGAGGAGCGACCGAGGTAATTTTCACCCCATTTTCCTTTTTTAACCTTTTCCTGTAGAGGTGGTGTGCTGCCAGGGGTGGGGTTGGTGAGGCCATAGGATTTTGTGCATCCTGGCCTCTTTTCCTCCCTCCAGAATGCTCCCCTTTTGACCCTTATGAGGTCATCCAAGGCTGCTTTCGCAACCTTGGAAATCAGGAGCCTTGATTCTTTCTGGGGTAGCTGCAAGGGGGCAGGGGGAGAGATCGGATCATGAAGTTGCCCTCCCAAAGTCATAGCTGTGTTTATGGCTTTGGGAGGGGGAATTCAAAAATCCCTATGTGCCCCAGGGCACTCCAGGGACCATAGGATTGCATCCTTTCTAATTAAAGTAGTATATTTGCATATTCTCCATACCTCAGTTTGGAGTCCTATTTGTGTTTAATATTTTGCTGTTCAGTAAACAAAAGCTATCAGTCATTGTTAGAATGACCATGTTTTTGTTTTTTTGGTCTCTCTTATGCTATTTATTTATTTCTACTTAGGTCCCTCCCTTCAACCCAAAAACGATACAAAGTGCACTCTTATAGCGCACATTTTTTCAATTTGCATGTTCACTTTTAAAAATTAAATGTTTATGTATAGAATTTCTGGGCCACCTTTCCGCAAAATGGCTTTCAAAGCAGTTTACAAGTGATCAAATATACATTCCATAATAAAAACATGGGGAATGTTCCAAACCAAATTTTAAAACATGATTAAGGGCACAATCCAATCGAGACAATTGTCAGCCTCCGAGCTTGGAGGCTAAAGATCTTCCAATGCAGAGCTTGAGGAATGGCGGAGGCTATCTTCGCCTCCCTGCTCCTCCTGCTCTGCATTTTCCCCAGACAGTCGTTTTCAGCCGTCTACCTATGGTGCTTTGGAGGGGGAGAGAAAGAGGCTGCAAAGGACACGGATATAGCATACCTTGGCCTCCGCAGTCTCCTGCCCTCCCTGCCCACCGGAACGCCCCTTTTACCCCCTCTCCAAGGTCGAGTTTCCAACCTCGGAGAAGCGGCTGGTGGGGTTCTTTCTGCGCCAGCTGTGTGGGGGTGGTGGCAGAGCACAGATTCCCAGCTCTGAGGTTGGAGCTCTGTCTCCTGACCTCTGATCCGGGAACTTGAAATATTCTATGGCCTTCCAGGCAATGTCTAGGGGCCATAGGATTGCTCCCTCCATTGTAATATATATATATATTATATTGCAAAGCATCCAATTTAATTTAAGGACAGTGTTCCAAAATGCTATAGTAGAGTGAAAGTTTATCTACCAATGAAGCTTCCTCTTATGGAGAACTCACCATAAAAAACTAATCGGTGGGTGATGCTCGCTTGCTGGTTCTGTTCCTTAATTCCATAATCATGTCTCCACTTTTGAAACTTAAATCCTGTATCCATTGGCAGCATACTGCTTTCTTCTTGGGTTTAAGATCATCTTCTCATTGGAAAACTTGAGTCAAAGCTTCAGAAATGTGATGGAGCAATTACAGAGAAAGCTACCCCAAGATGATGAAATAAATGTTACAGAGAGAATAGAGAGAGAAAAAGCAACACTGAATAATTGAATTGAATAAACTTTATTATATACAGCCATAGGCCTTTACAAATCATTAAAATTTATAAAACAGTATAATTTAAAAACATTATAAAACTCAATAAATCTACATAAAACAAGCCATTTTACCTTCCTCTAAAAGTTTAAACCCTGAAATCTAAAATATTAACATTCAAGATACATTATTGTTTTTAATAAAATAAGAACGTAGATTCCTAGCTGCCAATGCAAATTTGGCTACCAAATATGTAATAAATAGGTAATTGTCAGCTAAAAGTCCAATTACTATTTCCTGAGGAGTTTGCTTTGAGAACAGCTAGTTTATAAATGACAAAAAATTAGCTCTTGGCTCCTGATACAGGGGACAGTACAATAAATAATGTATTATATCTTCAATCTGAGCACACCCAAAGATACATTTCTGGTCTACAGCTGGAATTCTTGAGTTCCCATCAAGATATGCCGAGGGCATAAGCTGGAGCCTAAGTTCTGTAAATGCCCTACGAAGCTGGGGAAAGGTCAGTGCCTCAAAATAATGGGATCTTGCATGATTGACCTTAAATTGTGGATACCAGCTAGAAAATTGTGCCCCGACAATAGTCGCCCTGTCTTGATTTGAATCATGATCGAAAATCCAATTTTTAAGGGCCAGTGAATTGAGGCATAAAAATTTGTCTATAGAAAGGTTATAAACTTTAAGTTTGTCGTGGCACTGCTTTGCCAACCCTCCAAGTCTTAATTGCTCTAACCAGCAGAGCTTGGTAAGGGAGGAATCCTCCAATCCATTCAATCTTTGCCAGTATCTGAAAAATGACAGATCAATTCTGGCTGCAATTGAATGCAGGCCAAGCTCTGCTCTGAGATGGGCCGATGGAGCCCCAGGGGGGAGTTCCAAAATATGCCTCATGAACTTATTTTGTAAAACTTCCAGCTCATATTTAGCTGCCTCTCCCCATATTTCTGCCCCGTATAACATTTGTACTAGGATCTTGACAGTAAAAAAAAAAAAAAAAAAAAGCGCAACACTGAATAATTGAAGATGTTAAAATGGAGAAGATTCATATAATGTCTATTAGCAGCTAGGCTGGAGATTTCTAAGCACTGGAAAAATCACTATCCATTTCTCAGTGGTATCAAATAATGTGGAGGCTCGCTCTTATGGACAAACTTGTGTAGCAGTTTACATACTTTATGGTGTGACTCTGAATGTTCACTTTATGGAGCTTTCATAATATTCAAGGACATACTCTAAAGGATGTACTTTTATATATGACTCTCTTTAGCCTTAATTTTCTAGCAAGCTGAACCACTTTGTTATTTATTTATTCATCTATTTATTATATTTATAGCCCGCCTTTTTTCCTGCAAGGAACCCAAGGCGGCTTACATAATCCTCCTCCTCCTCTTCATTTTATCCTCACAACAACCCTGTGAGGTAGGTTAGGCTGAGAGTCAGTGACTGGCCCAAAGTCACCCAGGGAGCTTCATGGCCGAGCGGGGGCTAGAACCCAGATCTCCCGAGTCCCAGTCCAACACTCTCACCACTATGCCACACTGGCTCTGTTGATAAATTGGTAACTCAGCAAAGGTATTTGTGGTGGTTGTTTTTCAGTCTGTTTGAAGGTTGATTGTTTTTTCTTTGAATGTCTTTATTTAAATATATATATATAGGGGTTGTTTTTTTTTAATAATGGAGAAGGTTCCACTACCAGATGTACAGGGAATTCCTTTTTGCACACCCTGAAGAGCTGCAGAATGGTGTATCCTAGGGGACGCCACAGAACAGTCCCCCTGCCCCCAGCATGGAATCTTTGACCGTGTCAAATAGCTGCCATTGCAAGAGATCTGGTTGGCCGGCTGCTGTCATATCACTTCCAGTCTGCCTACAAAGGCGGGCATTATGTATGGAGACTGGAAAACAGCAATGTGTTCAGTGCTCTTGAAAGCTCCTGCAGAACACAGGCCAAAGGAGGCTGATTCCTACTTTGCTTCCCTCTCTCATCAGGAGACTAACAAAGAGGAAGAGCCAGGGGGAGGAACGGAAGATCCTGAAAAAGTCCAACTTGGCTGGTGAGTACCCTCAGTGAACAATTCCAGAGTAATCATTGGGGTTTCCAAATGGAAGGGCAGTCCCAGCCACATGGGAAACCGGTAGCCTGAGAAATGCAACTTGTGTACTCCTGTATAAATTAAGCTAAGGTGGTAAAGAAAGATGTCTAGTTCCTGCCAGAGGGAGAAATCTGATACAGTAATACCTTGGATTGCAAGTAACTTGTTCTGAGAGCGTTTTGCAAGACAAGCAAAAAAAATTTAAATTTTTTGACTTGGTAAACGAGCAAGGTCTTGCAGGACAAGTCATAGGGATGTAACCGCTCGCCTCGAGCGGGCCGAAATGGCCCCGCTCACGCCCGCCAGAGACTCGCTTTGATATAAGAGTGTTTTGGATTACAAGCACGGTTCCGGAACGAATTATGCTTGCAATCCAAGGTATTACTGTATTCTCCCCAGTCCTATGAGGAGGGAACTTCTTGGCATGCCACACATTTCCTCTGTTAGAACAAATGTCCTACCTTGAGCAGACTCCAATTTCATGACATTGCACTAATTGGGAATCCCCCATGTTGAAACAACCCAATACATCGTGACATGTTTTCACTGTAGGAGGCACTGTGGAATAATTACCTTGAGGAAAATACTGGGATTTTTGCTTCTCATGAAAATGCCGTGGGTGCTTTAAGCGTACAGGAATTTCTCAGCTTGTAGCTCCCTGTTTAGTGGAATTTGCATACCTCTGTTGGCATTTAATACTTTTTGTTGAACTGAAATTTGGTTCTTGTATCTCAGCTCGAATTGGCTTTGTGTTTGCAAAAGTTTTACGATGGTTTTGCATAGGGGTTAATGATAAACTTTTTAAATTCAGTACTGCAGGTGATACTAAGATGGAAGCTCTTAACAGTGGAAAAGAGAGCCTTTCCAGAGACCCAGAGAGCTGTGATATCCCTTTCTATGTGTCTGAATTTGTAGAAAGGGAGTTTGGAAATGACTGTGATTCATTAAGCAAACTTGGCAGACTTATTGAACAGTTGACGGAAAACAAAATAAAGTTAGAAGAACAGGTGAGTTGCAAATGTCTCTGATGTTTAAATACATGATGAAAATACACCCTGCTCATACAAACATCCAGCTGTGTTGCCTCTACATGTGGGGTGGAGGAGAATCACTCTCACCTCCAGGGCCTGCCTCATGTTCGCATATTGGAAATAAAATGTCAATACAGTAATACCTTGGATTGCAAGTAACTTGGTCTGAGAGTGTTTTGCAAGACAAGCAAAATTTTGAATTTTTTTTTTACTTGATAAACAAGTAAGGTCTTGCAAGACAACTGTAGGGATGTAACCACTCGCCCGCCAGAGACTCGCTTTGATATAAGAGTGTTTTGGATTACAAGCACGGTTCCGGAATGAATTATGCTTGCAATCCAAGGTATTACTGTATATCTTCTGTGCATAGTGTCCAAAGCATGTTGGCCCAACCTATGTGATTCTTACCTCTCAACTTTGAGGAGGGGTTGCGTTTGCTTGTTTTTAAGTTGCATGGATTTGGCTTGCATGTGATATACCAGTCGCATAGTGGTTAGAGTGTTGGACTGGGACTCGGGAGATCCGGGTTCTATTCCCCACTCCGCCATGAAACTCACTGGGTGACTTTGGACCAGTCACTGACTCTCAGCCTAACCTACCTCTCAGGGTTGTTGTGAAAATAAAATGGAGAGGAGCAGGAGGATTATGTAATCCGCCTTGGGTTCCTTGCGGAAAAAAGCGGGATATAAATATAAATAAATACTGTTAAAGCATCATGGCCAATGTATAGATGGGGGAGGCAGGAGAGTCACAGTCCCATTTTTATGAACTGTGCCTAGGTGCTGTATTGTTGGAGTTTTATGTGATTAGACCATTCCTTCCAATTTTCATCTACATCAAATGTTGTTTTTTTTTATTCAGACCTTTCATACATGTTTGGTATATTTCCTATGCTGGTATGTTTCAGGTCCCTATATACTTCTGTGGCTTCCTTTTCTTTAATTAAGTCACTACTTTATTTTCCCTTCTATTGGATATTTCCAGACTGAATTGCTTTTCTATGTATATTTTGAGAATATTTAATTCATTTTTAATATTTAATTCATATATATTGGAACTAAAGCATCTCAGATGGCAATCCTAAACACACCTACTTGGGAGTTAGCTCCACTGAACTCACTCGAACTTACTTCTGAGTAAAAATGCATAGACTTGCACTGTCAGTTATGTATCTTCCAACAATTTCATAATTGCATTTTATTTTAGTTTTAGCATATTTAGGCTGTGCACATTTACCTGGGAGCAAGTCCTACAGTGAGACTTAACTTCCAAGATGATTGCATTGCACAAGGAGGATTAGATTTCTCCCATAATCCCATTCAGTGTAGAATTGTTGCCTTTTCTAATCATATACTAAGGCTGCAATCCGGTACCTACTTCCCTGGGAGTAAGCCTCATTGAGTTCAATAGGACTTACATCTGAGTAGACCTGCCTAAGTTTGCGCAGCAAATCATTTCTGTTCAGTCGTCACATGGAGCTTAACATTTGGGCTTCCAATGTTTTTTGGAAAGGCTATTAAGTAGTTTAAATATGTATTATACTTGGGAAATACAGTCATGCCTTGGATTGAGAGCATAATTCGTTCCGGAAACGTGCTTGTAATCCAAAACACTCTTATATCAAAACGAAATCCCCCCCAAAAAATTTGTACAGAGATTTTTAATTTAAGCCGTACTACAGTACTTGTATTGCAAGACGTCGCTTGTATATCAAGTAAAAAAAAATTAAATAAATATTTTAAAATTTGCTTGTCTTGCAAAAAGCTCTCAAACCAAGTTACTTGCAATCCAAGGTATTACTGTATTGCCTGGTGTCTGCATGTTGATGGGTAATAATTAACTTTTTTAGCTGTGCACCACACACCCTAAGCACTTCCCTCTGTGGCAGGAGCAAGCAACTCAGGAAGTCTTCAGTTAAGTATAGTTTCCCATTTTGTCTCAACCAGGAAATTTTGATTAATGGCTTCAAAATCAAAACAAGCCAGGATATTAAATCAACTTCAAATGTTGTTTTAATATTCTGGCTTGTTTTGAAGCTGTTAACTTAATTGAAGACTTCCTGGTTTGTTTGCTTTCTCACGTGGAGGGGATGCATGCAGTTGAAAGGCTCATTTGTATCTCAACTTTTAAAGCCAAGATATAATCATCCAAATGTTGTCATTCTCTTTTGTTTGCCCCTAGTAGTGTGAGGGAGTGTATGAATCAGAGTAAGTGTATACATAGCAAGACTTCTAAACTAAAGGAGACTTTGGAGAAACTACTTAGGTGTTTTGCGTTATGTGGTCTGGCAGCTACTGTGCTATGAAACCCTAGTGTACCAACCTAACTTTTCATAAGCCATGATATTTCTAAGCAAAAAAAAAAAAAGTGTTTCACACTTAAGACACTGTCTACATTTGATAGATATAAAATAATCTAAGGTAGATGCTGCAATACTACAACAAATGCTTCCCTTTCTCATAGATCATTTTAGAAATAAAATTAAACTTAGAGGTGAAGCAGAATAATACTGAGCCTTATTATAGATTGTTAACTTCATTTTTCCCTATTGTAGTTTTTCATAGTTGGACCAGAGATTAAGGCCTAGTTCAGGCATCTAAATTAAGATTTAGGGGTTTGGCTGTTGGATTGCAATACTTCCCCCACCCTTTTCCTTTCCCTCATAAATGTATCTCCAGTCCCCCACTTGGTTTTGTTGTTACTTGTGACTGTTACAAACCAGGGTTAAAATTCCCAGGTCAGGGAGAATATGTACACAAGAGGAGAGGAACATTTGTGTGTGCAATCAAATCTCAGGCTCCTCTCCTGACATCTAACCCCCTAGTTTCAGTTTTAAGTCTGAACTGGGCCAAAATGTTAATATTTTGTGCTGGATAAAGGAAATGCCATAGGAAGAATAGATGCCTATTTCTCTTTCATATAGGTACTTACAGTTTCATCTGAAGTTCCCAAAAGAATTCAGAAGGCCTTACAGAATGCAGAGGATTCCAAGACATCTCTCAGTCAACTTCTAGAGCACAAAAGCCTTTTGTATGAGTCCATTAATAACCACTTGCTGACGTCAAAGCCATGGATGGAGGATCTTGGTGTACTGATAAGTCAAATAAAAGAAGTTGAACGGTACCTTGCTTATTTAAAATGGATTTCACATATAGAGGAATTAAGGTATGTAGTATACCTAATTATCCGACATGCTTTGGTCATGATGAAATATTTAGAGTCACCAAATAGTTACATCTTTGCAAATTTTGCCTCCGTTTACTGTTTTGCCTTCAGATATGTGCGATTTTCTCTTCCGTGTTACTGCTTTGCCATGACATTTGTGTATGTTTCCTGATCCCACTCACTGCTCTGTAACCATATCAGGATGTGCCAGCTAGCAACAGAGGGAAGCAACAAGCGGGGCTGGGGCAGGTGGAGCTGAAAACGTGTGGCTGCTGGAGGAGAGAAGGTGCTTTGCAGGCAGGCGTTCTTGCTTCCCTGAAACATAAAGCAATGCTAGCAAGGCAAGCTCCAAAATGGAGGATGAAACTGACTAGGGCATTGACAAGAGAGGGATATCAGTATGTTGGGCTAAATAACGGAGAGTTGATCTTGCAGTCTTGTGCAACAGTGAAATTCCCCAGAAGTTTTTATTTTTTCTTAAAGCTGGCGAATGCGTTCCTGCGTTCATAAAGACTGAAAATTAATTCCATTTTGCGATCTGGTACAGTGGGTGGGTGGGGGTTTCCCTCAGTAGCCAGCAACACCAGTGGACCAATTGCAGAAAGGGTGCTGACTAGGGACTGAGGCAACGAGGAGTTCTGCCACAAAAACCAATATGTGCCAGAGCCGGCAGGAGGACTGAGGGGAGTGAGGGGGGGAACAAGCCATGGCAAGCACGATCATCCATTGGGAGTACCGTGGGTTGTTCAGCAAACAACCAACCCATTATGACTTATTCGCAGGGTGGCTTATCGTGATGTGCGAACCCGCCCAATGTATTTTATCTGTTTGTAAGCTGCTTTGAGATTTTGGAAAAGCAACACATAAATGGTTACCAGATTGCAGATGTGTTTACTTTAAATAAATAAAAGCACTGTATGCATTTTTAAATATTAGTTAACTTCCTACTGAACAAAAGTAAGAATATGTGGGGCTTTGTGAGTTGGGTGCAGTAGGATGACAGAAATAGTGTCACTTTATGGCACGCCTGAATTTCTATTTCTTGTATAATTAGCTTGGTATTGTGTCTTGGCTTGTGCCTTTTTAACATGGGGAGGGAGGTTATAGGGTTGTTTTTTTAAAAACAGATCTTAACATTATTTTTGATGCATTTTTAACTTTGTATTTGTTTGACTGCTATCTGCAAATGTGTCAGCTCGCTTTGTGTGGTTACATCTGATTATGTTCACACCGCCTACTGAAATGTTAAGCTCTTGATAAATCAGGCATGGCCTTTGCACGCTAGGCAGATGTTTATTTTTCATTTCCAGTGGCAACATTCAGCAATACCTTATGACCAACAACATGCCAGAGGCTGCTACTACTCTAGCATCAATGGCTGAATTAGACATCAAGCTTCAGGAGTCCTCTTGTTCTCATCTTCTTACTTTTGTAAGATCTACTGTTCAATTCTGGCACAACATCTTGAAGGATAAACTGTCAAGGTAGTGTATACAAACTAGTAGTTCTCTTATTTTTGCATTGGATGGCTGACTCATAGTAATTTTATATACTCCTCTATTGCAGTGATTTTGAAGAGACTTTAACTCACCTCCATTGGCCATTTGTTGGACCAGCACAATCTCAGCCTTTTGGTTTGGCTACTGCACCCGCCAATGCCGTAGAGATATACAATAACTTCGAGACGCTGTTTTCTCAACTTCTGAAACTGCAGATTTCGTATCCTTAAAAAAAGAAAGAAATTAATTGTCTTCCTTTCCAAAATTGACATATGCCTAAACTACAAAGAAGTAAATGGAGGTGAAGTGTACTTAAATTTATTGTCTCGGAAGTAAATGGAGGGGAAATTCGTACATGTGCATTAACTACTTCGTTACTGCAGGTGTGCAAATTTCCTCTCCATTTACTTCTCACCCCTTAAATTGGTACAAATTTCCCTTCCATTTACTTCCCAGCCATTAAATTTGCATGTATTTCTGCATTTGTTTTTTTTAAAGAACTGTCAAGAAACCACAAAAGGAGCCACGAAAAGGGGTTAGTTAATATCTCCCCTTTCTGGAGTAGCTGGAGAGTTGGGCAAATGTTGAAAAGGTGGAGGACACTGAGTAGTGTCAGTTCAGCACTTAAAACCGAGAGGATCAGATCACCAAGGGGGAGATATCCTCCCTCCCCTTTGGTGCACTTAATCCTTTGGCTTTTTCTCCCCATTTTCAGTGCTTCTGACTTGCACTACCAGGTTCCTCCTTTCTGTTACTGTTATCTCCATTCTCTCCAAGTATTTGTTTTTAAGTATCTATGGCTTGGATGAAGAGAAGTGTGAGTAAAATTTCATTTGTGTGGTCTATTGCCAAACCCTAAGGGGGCCACACAGAAAGAATGTTTCTAATCCTTGATTATTTTATAGCATTTTGTTTTATTATATTAAATGTTTTTCTGTTCTTCATTTTATGGTTTATGTATATATGTATTGTGATGGCCATTGGCTATAAACAATAAAATTCTGAAACTAAACAACAACAACATTTGTGTGGTGGGGTGGGCCTTAACCACCTCCCAGCTGTACATTGTTGTGCCTCTTGAAAAGCCACTCCTGAGGATTATGGGTGTCCTCCAGAATTGCATGGAATAGGCGGCTGGAGGGGGCAACTGATACAAATCAGGGAGGTAACACCCCCTTGCGTGAGCAGAAATGCCTTTTGCTCACTTAAAGGGTTTTCTGGATTCCATCCTATGTCTATCGACCTGTATCTGTATCCATAAAGTGTTTTACTTTGACTCTTAAAAAATCCCAGAGATGAACTATTAACCAAACCAAAGCAGCTTCCAGAAAAGTACATTCTTCCTCCAACTCCACCTATTATATTACCTATGCAGCTCATGCTGGCTCCTCTTCAGAAAAGATTCAAGTATCATTTCGCAGGGAACAGACAAACAAATGTTTTAAGCAAGGTATGGTGATGATATTCAAAACCTTTTTTAAAATAATAAAAGCAACCTTTTAAAAGGGTATATTAGTAAAGGTTGTAGCCTGTTCGGATGGTTGAAATATGACATGTAGAGGCCTGTCCCATAGATGTTCCTGGTCTCTTCCTTGAATTTTCACCTTACAGAGCTGTATGGGAAAAAATATACAAACAGTCTCCTACCCGTTGCTCAGTGAGAGGTGAATCTATGCCTGCATTAGAGTGTGTTGGCCAATGAGTACAGAGGCGCTGGGGTGACTGATATACACTCGCCTCACCCCTTACGTCCCTGCCCAGTCCTTGCAGTCCTCAGAAGGAGTACTTCTGAGGGTGCCACATGCTCCTGAGGTTTGTCCAGTAGAACATTTAGTGTTGCAGGCAGCACCCAGCCTCTGGAACACACTCCCCCTTGTGTTAAGACAGGTGGTTTCAGTTTTGATCTTTAAACACCTTCTTAAGACCTACCGGTACCTCTTTATGCAGGCTTTCCTTGAGGTGTGACCCAGCCAGCATAGTTACAGTTTTATTTCTGAGCGCAGATTATTTTAATGTATTTTACTGTTATATTATTACGTTAACCACTTTGATAATTTTATTGGAAAGTGGTATACAGATTTGTGAAATAAATAACATAAATTTTTACACATATTTTAAAATGTAACTAAAATCAAATGTTCTTTTATACAACTTTAAATAAATACCTTTAAACGTATTAGATTACCTGGATCTGGAGTTTTGCTGTTTTACATTGACCTATGATGAACCCCATTCTCTCAGTGCCTATGGGTCTGTGGCTCAGGTTGTCCTTCCTCTGCTTTATGCATGTGTTGTCTTTATCAAACCCTTTCCCCAATCAAAGCATAAGCCATTTCTTAATTCGGGGGTGAGGAAAGCAATTTTGGGGTTCAGTATGGGGGGCTGTTGAAGGTGAATGGGCCCAGTGGACTCTAATGTGATGTATGTTCACTCAGAGTATGATGTTGTGAGCTGGGAAAGAAGATTGTATCTTTGCCCCAGCAACGTGCTGCTTGTTTTTCTGAAATATATTATGATTCTTTTCCTTTTCCTCCCTCAAAAGCCTGAATGGTACCTAACCCAGGTGCTCATGTGGATTGGAAATCATGCCAAGTTTCTTGAAGACAAAATCCAACCAATATTGGATAAGGCAGGCTCTGCAGTGAATGCAAGGGTAAGCACCTACCTTCCTCTTAATGTACTGATAACCATTATCTTAGTAAATCTAGCACACCTGAATCTGTTTTCATCTTATTTGAGCTCTTTGCCTCTTCTTAAGCTGGAGTTTTCCCGAGCTTTGGTGATGCTGATCCTGGAGAAGTTGGCTGCTGATATTCCTTGCTTGTTGTATGATGACAACCTCTTCTGTCATCTGGTGGATGAGGTACTCCTGTTTGAGAGAGAGCTGCACAGTGTTCATGGATATCTCGGTAGCTTTCCCAGCTGTATGCACATTTTATCAGAAGAAACCTATTTTCAAAGATGGTTAACTGTGGAAAGAAAATGTAAGATGCTATGAGGTGATTTACTTTGTTAAAAACAATCCCAACCCTCTTACCTTGGGGAATAGTTGCATGGAGTATGAACAAGTCAAGGGACTATAGAATGTAAAATTATGCTCCAAAATTTTTGCATTTGGAATGGGAAATAAGGTGTGCCATTTTTCTGCAAAGGCCGCTCACCACGCTTCTTATCACTGCTGCTGGGGGGGTCTCAGTTTTTTGGTGGGGAGAATGGTGTAGATATGTGCAATAATATCCTAGTGCAGTGCACCCATTCTCCCCCTACCCTTGGTTGGGGATTATAGGAGTTGTAGTCCAACAGATCTGGAGGACCAGGTTGGAGAAGGCTCTTAGTGCACACTAGAGGGTACAATCTGTTTTCTAGTCAGGAGGCCTAATTCGTGGCCACTAGAGGGCAGAGTATAGCCCAGGAATATTACGGTAGTTACCGGTATCATGATCTCTAGCACAGAAGAACTCACCTCACTGCTATGGGGCTAGGGTGGTTACCAGTATCCATTAATTAAAACTGTTTGATGGATCTTCAGCCACTGAAATTAACTCTAGGATAGTGCTGCACTTGCCAAAGGGCACACTGCTGCAGAATATGGACACTTTGGAATTTCTTCTCTACTGCAGAGCAAATCCCTGATGATGAGAATAGCAGAGGCAAGAACAGACCTTACCCCACTAGAGATCAGACCGAGAAGGCTGCCTTTGTTTTGACAGATCTATGTTCATGTCTCTGCCTGGTTACTGTTGTGTTCCCTGCTGTTCTTGAGCCTCACCAAACAGTAGAGAAGAAACAATAATAGCAAAAGTAACCTGCTATAAGATTTATGTATCATTTCCCTCTTCTTAAGGTTTGTCATAGACACCAGTTTCTCAAACTGAAGATCAACTTGACAGACGTTCAGTTATTATAACCTATGCAGTTTTGGCAAAGAATGAAATTAGAATAATAACCATATGGAAGTCTTTCTGTAAAAGAAATGGTGCACAGAAGTATTGATAGTGTTAATAGTGGCTAATATATTTGTAGAAGCATAAAGACAACAGTAGTTCTGATAATAGTTGGTGTATAGGATTTTATGGGTATTAGAAAAGTAATTTAATTCCAGGCAGTTGTTGATAAACATGCTGTCTTAATAGATGTGTTAGTATTTGTAGTCATTAGTAAGGTACCTTCAGTTAAGTCTACCTTTAGCTGAAACAACATCTTAACTTTGACTTGAAATTGCTGTATTTGATATGGAGTGTGTGTTTTTTCTTCTCAAATTTATTTTTAAAAGGCACAATTTGCCTTTGAGAAGAATCTTTGAATACCAAAACTAAGGAGAGTTGTATTTAAATATTTAAATTCATTATTGGTTTTGTGTGCCTGACAGTTGCTCTTCAAAAGATGGACTCTATGCTTTCATCTGAAGCTGCTTGGATATCACAGTATAAAGATATCACTGATGTAGATGAAATGAAAGTCCCAGACTGTGCTGAAACTTTTATGACTCTGCTACTGGTTATCACAGGTAATTTCTGGCATATGACTTTGGCTCTTGAATAATTCAAAGACTGTAACATATATTCAACAAGGAAATCAACATAATGTCAGTGGCTATGGTGCCATCAAAGGAATAGCAGGAGGAAATGGAATGGGGTTTGCATTTGAACAAATAAATGTAGTTCCTGTTGATTTTTCTTATTTTGTGCTTCAATGAATAATTCAAAAGGTATGATCAGACCTTTTATATCCATAGGAGATTGGCTAATTGTCAGCATGGATACATTTGGCAATTATTGCTGAAGTAATTTACATTTAATAATAATAATCAGGAATTCTCAGAAATATACTAAGCAATCCTGTTAATTTTTACTCTGAGTTTTGAGTGTATGAGAAGCAGAAATATAATAGTTTGAATAACGTGGAGCAGCATTGCTGGGCTGGATCCAAAGGACATTAATTATACTTTACAGCGCAATCTTGGGCATGTCTACTCAGAAGTAAGTCCCAATGTGTTCAGTGGGGTTTACTCCCAGGTAAGAGTATAGAGGATTGTGGCCTTAGTCCCATTGAAATAAATGGAAAGGTTAGCCATGACTAACTTAAGTTCAGTTGATTTCAATGGGTCTAAAGCAGGGCTCTCCAACCTTGGGTCCCCAGATGCTGCTGGCCTACAGCTCCCAGCATACCCAGCCAGCATGGCTAATGGCAAGGGATTCTGGGAGCTGTAGTCCAGCAACATCTGGGGACCCAAGGTTGGAGAGCCCTGGTCTAAAGAGTGGTAACCTTCCTCTGGATCCAACCCAGTGTATTTTTAGGTAGATACCCATTTTATTAAGTTAGCGATCAGTGTTGAGCTGCAATGTTCTAGAAGAGGGGTCGGGAACTGCCAGCCGTGGTACATTCCCACCTGGACACAACCTTCCCTTCTCGGCCCTGCAATCCTTGGCAACCTGCTGTGCTGGGCAGAGGAAGAGAAGCCTCTCTTCACACTGCAGTGGAAGCCAAGCAAAAACCCAAAAAATGAGAACATGGTATTTCTTTTTAATAAATAAGTTTGGAGCTTATCTCCCTGATGTCCCAGACTCCTCTTCAGCTGTCCTTTAATTTCTTCTGGTACTTCTCCTCAGTGCTTTCATGGATTCCTCCCTTCTACCCATCACCTGACTTGTACACTGGCTAACAGCTGGGTATCCCCTGCACCCTCCCATGGAACTTCTCCAGACAGTGTTTGTCAGAGAGAGAGAAGAGGGGGGATGCTCCCAGCTGACTCTCTCCCCCCCCCCATGCACCACTGGTGTGCAGCCCCTGACAGAGAATACCCCCTGTGGGAGTGAGGTGGGGAAATGGAAGCTGGCCTGTATATCTCTGCTAAACAGGTTCCCAGCATGTATTGCAGTTGTTTAAAATGCTCCTTCTCTGGGACAGCAGAGAGACCGTAAAATGTGGTAAACATGTGAAATACATAGATCCAGGTGTGCAAAGCGTATGAGGATATTGTAAGCCAGGTTTTCTGTTGGCCATTCCCATTACTTGAATAGGAAGCCATCTTGAGAGATGGATATTTTGTTAAAATGTAGCTATTACACAAGCCTTTAAAAATATAAAATAATTTATGCGGGATATTTAAAGTGCAGTCAAAACCAATGGCTCATGTTTCACCATTAGGTGCATGAAATGGTTAAGACCACTGGTATCTTCTTAGGTGGATTTCCTAGAAGATACTCAGGTATGATTACCTGTGCCTCAGCAGGAAGTGGGCGTAGCTCTCAGCTCTCTCTTCCTGCTGGGACACTGAGTGAGTTGCCTCCACGTTGTTAAACGAACAACAGCATGTAACAAGAGTTGCTGGTCTGAACTCCAGTAAATTCAGACCCCAAGTAATTCCAAATGAACCTTTACCAACTATAAGAAACTTTTAAGTCTGCCTGAATGAAACTGCATAATCTGAGTGAGTAAATGTTATTTTTAACTTTTACAAGACTGTGTCTCTGATTATTGTTTTGCGGGAGAGAAAAGGGGGCAAAACCAGGGAAATCCAGTCTGCCTTAAAGCATCCTGGATTACCAAATGCTAACTGGCTAACACTAGCCAAATCTAAGCTTCTTTTAAGCTGGAGGGGGACTCTACTCTGCTGATCTCACTAACGTGAGATAGGAAGGATAATATTCAACAATATATCCTCTTCTAGCATCTTTTTCAAGTCCCAACAATTTAAATACCACACATTCTTGCAATTTTATGCACAGATAGGTATAAACACCTTCCTATAGCTGCTAGAAAGCTACAGTTCCTAGAATTGCAAAAAGAGTTGGTGGATGACTTCAGGATACGACTGACTCAAGTTATGAAGGAGGAGAGCAGAGCGCCTTTAGCCTTCCGGTACTGTGCAATCCTAAATGCTGTCAACTACATAGCCACCGTACTAGCAGACTGGGCTGACAATGTTGTAAGTAATTTTACATAATTACGATTGCCATTTGTGGATTATTAAAACTATATTTAAATATTTTAAGAAGCAAAACCGCCACTATTTCATCACAGTATAGTACTGCTTTTCATATTCATTAGTAAAGTTAAAAGACTTCCAGTTTCAGATACAACTGATATACGAGCATATGAAGCTGCCTTCTACCACATTCATCTCGTTGCCTTATACCACATTCATGCCAGACAATACTATCTGCTCCAGGTGTTGGGAACCTGTTGGCCACATGCAACCCATTGCCTAATTTTATGCAGCCTCCCTGGCTCCCACCATTCAGCTGAGCAGCAGAGAAAAGAGGTCTTGCCCAGAGCCCTGCTGCTCCGCAGCCCCTTTTCCTTGCTGCTTAGCTGTTCCTTGCCAGTCTGCTGAACAGTGCAGGGGAGGGGGACATTTCTATTTATTGTTTTTAATCTGGCCAATAACCAGTGTTCTTTGGATGGATTTTTCATTTGCCCCTCTCCTCCACAATCACAATGAAAATGCCCCCACCCCATGCTGCTCAGTTGATCCGTGGGGAACGGCTCTGAGCAATAGTGAAAAGGCATCCTTACACAAGCAGAGAGGGGATGTCTGCCTCCCTGCCCAGGCATGGAAAGCAGAACACTTTGAAAGTGCATATCTGCACTTTCAGGTGGTGACCTTGCTCATCAGGGAGGGTGGGGAGCATTTCCCTCACTTTCAAAAGGCATCCTTTTTGTGGGGTGGGTCCCGAGTGTGTGTGTGTGTGAGAGAGAGAGAGAGAGAGGATGAGAGAGAATATACCGTATGTGTTCCAGAATTATAGGGGGGCAGTGTGGATGGACGGTGTGTGTGTGAGATGGTTATGATCTTAACTAAAGGCCAAGGCCCTGCACACTCTCAAGTAAGTGTGTGTGTGTGTGCGCGGGAGTGGGGTGGATGACCCTGCCCACTGTTGGCATGCAGCTCCTGATAAGATTACCTCTGAGGGAAAGTGGCCCTCAACAGGAAAAAAGTTTGCCATTCCTCATCTACTCTGACTGGCAGTGGCTCTCAGAGATCTTTCACATCATGCTACCTGATATTTTTATTTAAGCCGGAGGTGCCAGGGATTGAACCTGGGAGTTTCTGCATCAAATCATGTTTTATTTATTTATTTGTTATATTTATACCCTGCCTTTTTTCCTGCAAGGAACCCAAGGCGGCTTACATAATAATCCTCCTCCTCTCCATTTTATCCTCACAACAACCCTGTGAGGTAGGTTAATCTGAGAGTCAGTGACTGGCCCAAAGTCACCCAGTGAGTTTCATGGCCGAGCGGAGACTAGAACCCGGATCTCCCAAGTCCCAGTCCAACACTCACCACTACGCCACACTGGTTCTGTGCTGCACTACTGAGCTACACTCTCTCACTTTGGAAAAAACAGTAATTTAGGGTGCAATCCTATGCATGTTTAGACAGAAAAAAAGTTCTGCAGGCATAGCTGGCTGGGGAATGCTGATAGCTGTAGGACTTTTTTTTCTAGCTAAACATGCATAGGATTGCACCCTTACACATTTTCAAAACACAATTAAATTGTTGAAATTTTGAGAGATCACAGTTAGAGCTACGTGTTACTATTCAGACAACCCTCAAATCTATAAAACGTTTTGGTAGCAGTGCTTATAGCTGGTTCTTCATGTCTGTGTAGTTCTTCTTGCAGCTTCAGCAGGCTGCGCTGGAAGTTTGTGCTGATAGCAGTGCACTAAGTAAGCTACAGCTAGGACAGCTGGCTTCTATGGAAAGCTCTGTCTTTGATGACATGATTAACCTCCTGGAGCGACTAAAACATGATATGCTGACTCGTCAAGTAGATCATGTCTTCAGGGAGGTCAAAGATGCTGCCAAGATGTACAAAAAAGAAAGGTAATGGTTTGTTTCTTCTAAAAGCAAACTTTTGATTCATATATACAGGTTGGAAGTAGAGAGTCAGGGGGAAAAGGGAATTAAAACATGAACACGATAGCCTATACTCGTTTAGATTTTATACAGTAAAAGTTTTATAAGCCTAGACCCATGGAACATACCTGATGGAATTGTAAATTTGTTCAGACTAGTTTTATCCTGAAAGGGGTGCTCTCCATGGCTATTTTTGACACTGAAGAGTAATTGGGGATAATCACTCACATGTTGTGAAAGTGACCATAGTTGTAAAACGGCTGTTTATCATGTCATGAAAACCACTTATGGTTAGTGCCTTTGAGGATGTAATTTTACCATTACTCAATGTTGTTTTACCACAGGAATATTCAGTGGAAAAAGTTCTCGGGATATACTTATGTGAATTGACCCAGCAGTTTTACTGCTTTAGAACACTGAAAGTTCTGTAACATTGCTCTTGAGAACAGCCTTGGTGTTCAAGAAGAGTTAAATAAAGCTGTGGATATTTTTATTTTTAAAAAAGACCACAATAAACAAGTCATTGTGGTCTTATGATCTAGCCATGTGGGTATATCAACCTTCTTCTTCCTGCCACCCTCCCAATGAAAGCATGATATTCACATACACTCTTTAGCCAGAAGCACTTCATCTCACAGTTGACTTAAGGGTGCTTCCAGACAAGGCTGGAAGAATTTTATTGTGGCGGCAGGAGGCGGGGGGGAGATGTCCAGACAATGTCATCTTCAATTTGTAGCCATCCTGTGCTTCTTCCATCAGTTAGGGAAGAAAAGATGGACCAGAAAAAATCAGTTAAGGAAGAAAAGATAGAATACCTGCACATTGCCTTTTGATTGTTAGCACTAGGAGCACTCACCCTGGGTGA
Organism: Shinisaurus crocodilurus; assembly: GCA_021292165.1. Classification (NCBI taxonomy): domain Eukaryota; kingdom Metazoa; phylum Chordata; class Lepidosauria; order Squamata; family Shinisauridae; genus Shinisaurus; species Shinisaurus crocodilurus. Next base: position 201,469,798 of record CM037879.1, read on the forward strand.
GATGCCTGTGGATACGTAAGGGGGGAAAGACATAGGTTCCTATCCAATTAGAGGCCTCCATCCAAATGCCAGTAGCAGAATGCAGTGTACTGGCAGTGACTCTACAGCAATAACCATGTCGTCTTTCCCAGCTCTGCTCCTTGAGAGAGCTTTTAACTGAAGCTGGGCTTTGGCATTGAGCTAGACGTGACCCCCTTCCCCATTATTGGGTTAACAGGTTTATTTGGAAGTTACAAATTGAAATAGATCTTATGCAGGGGTAATAACATCAATGTTAAAACACCTAGGGAAATGAGTTTGCGATGGTGGAACTTGAGAAATTTTGGAATGATTTTGTTTCTTTTAGGTGGCTCTCTTTGCCATCCCAGTCAGAACAGGCAGTAATGTCTTTGTCAAGCACTGCATGCCCATTGCTACTGACCTTGAGAGACCAGTTGCTACAGCTAGAGCAGCAGCTTTGTTACCCATTGTTCAAAATATTCTGGCAAATGCTTGCAGAGAAGGTGGATTTGTTCATCTATCAGGAAGTAAGTATCTGTAGTGCGTCACTAGTGCTATAACAAGAAATGTGCTACTCATTATAACTTACCTGTTCTCGGCATACTATAGATAATTCTGGCTAATCACTTCAATGAAGGAGGAGCAGCACAACTCCAGTTTGACATGGCAAGGAATCTTTTCCCTTTATTTTCACATTACTGCAAACGGCCAGAGAATTATTTTAAACAGTAAGTAAGCATGTCTCAAGTTCTCGCTTATTTCAGAAGTTAAATATCGGGCAAAATGTTTCCTTTTTCATGAGAAAAGGAATTGCAAGATGTCTTCCCCCATCCCCTTTATTTTCTGAGCACTTTCCTGAGAGAGAAATCTTTAAATATGGGGTGAGCAACTTTTTTGTACCCGAGGGCCACATGTGGCTGTGGGTTGTGGGCCACACAAACACACGTGTGTGTGTATGCGTACACATATGCACGGCTTTCCCTCTTCCTCCCCCCCCACGTACACAGTGTCTTGGTGCACTGATATCCCTTTGGAAGTGAGCATCATTCCAGTGACAGGCAGCATAATCCTGGCTTTCAAAGACTCTCCCTGCTGTGGTAGAGAAAAGCAAATCCCTTCTCCACCCCAGCATGTGTGGCCAGGAAGAGCACAATATCTCCCTGGTGGGGTGGAGAGCACGATTGTGATGGGAATGAAGACATGTGAAAAGGGTCCCTCTCCAATGCACCTGCCCATCACAATCCTCCTCCTCCTTGAGCCTGCCAAACAACTGAGTGTGGGTTTGCAGCGGGGCAGGGGAGATTTGGGGGCTTGCCAGGCAGCACTCAAGGCCTCCAAGAGCCACATGTGGGCCACAGGTCACAGATTCCCCACCTGTGCTTTAAACCTAACCAGTGCTTATAGTCTCCTGAATCGAAAAGAATATTTCACAACAGTGGCCATGTTTGCACATCACACTAAGCCACCCTGCAAATAAGCTACACAGTGTGGTTTGTTTGCAGATGACAATCGGGCTCATCATGCCTTGTTCTCCCCCTTGGTCCTCCAGCCAGTATCCCAGTGTCCTTTGCAGCAGAACCCATCTTGTCTCCCCTCCCTGCTCTGATCACTACCCTTTTTGGTTGCCAGATTTGTTGGTTTTCTTAAAGCCTCAAAAATGTGCAATTGGAGCTGTATTTTTTAAAAAAGATTGTCCCCAGAAAATTGTGTAATTGTGTTCATATTTTTTTTTGCCAGTCTTTATCAGGTGTGCTCTTACTGCTGTCCAATATGTGGTCTTTCCTGGTCAAGTTTGTTGTATATTTCAGCTGTCAAAGGGAGCTCCAAAGTGGAGTAGGTAACCTACATGGAAATTGACAGGGTGAGACTGCATATAGGCTAATTTGTGCAGTTGCCATGGGCCAATTGCCAAGTTGTCAGTTGAAAAGCACCTGAAAAAGGATGGAAAATTGACCCAAAGTAGGGGCACCAAAAGGGGACACACACACACACACACACACACACACACACAATATCTCCCACTTAGCAGTGTAATCCTCTTGGTTTTAAGAATCCAGAAATTTTATTGAGTAAGTCCACAGACTGTTTCACACACCATAATCTTGGTTTTAAGTGTTGAACTGACACTTCTCAGTGCCCTCCACCATTTCAACCCTTCCCCAACTCTCCAGTCCAGAAAGGGGAGATATTGCTCCCCCCCCCCAGGGTACCCACAGGAGGACCAAGGGGGAAGGAAGCGGGGACAGCCCACAGTGAGCCCAATAATCTGTTGGGCACACTATGGGTTGTTTCACGAACAACCCACCTGGTGTAGCTTATTCACAGAGTTGGTTGTTGTGCGAAATCGCCCATCGTGGCTAGTGGTTCCTGTCCTGCAAACCTAGTCAGTATAAAGCACATCACTTGAAAGTAGTAGATTACCATTGGGGAATACTCAGGGAAGAACTTCAGGGTATAAGAAACTGAATGCATAATATAATAATTCTCACCAAATTAACTGGAAGACAGTTGGAACTGCAAGCATAGTGTGTTTTCCCCCACTTTTGTGCAGAGTTACTGATGAGACACACTCCCCATTTATTGCCTGAGATCCAAAGCCAGTGTGGCGTAGTGGTGAGAGTGTTGGACTGGGACTCGGGAGATCCGGGTTCTAATCCCCGCTCGGCCATGAAACTCACTGGGTGACTTTGGGCCAGTCATTGACTCTCAGCCTCACCTACCTCACAGGGTTGTTGTGAGGATAAAATGGAGAGGTGGAGGAGGATTATGTAAGCAGCCTTGGATTCCTTGCAAGAAGAAAAGTGGGGTATAATTATAATAAATAAATAAAGCACTGTTTTAGTGAGCTGTTTGATTTTTTTCTTAGAGCAGCAGATCCCTATGCCATATCAGCTTTTTAAAGTTTTCTGTTTGAAATATACTTTTCTATGTGGTATGAAGGGCTTCAGTTTGAGAAACAAGCCTGAAGTCCCCATCTGAGGAGGGAACTGGTTGTATGGCTCTTTGGATCTTCGTGAAGTTTAAAATGACAACTTCCTTGTTTTCTTCCACAGCATAAAGGAAGCTTGTATTGTACTGAACTTAAATGTTGGCTCAGCCCTGCTCTTGAAAGATGTGCTGCAGTCAGCTGCTGAAAACAGAACTGAAACCACCTTGAATTCAAATCAGCCCACTGCAATGGCAGCTTTAAATGAACTTGGAATTTACAAATTAGCTCAGCAGGATGTTGAGATTCTTCTTAACTTGAGAACAAACTGGCCTATAACTGGGAAATAAGCAAAGTAATAGAATGGAGAGAGACTAATCACTATTGCATTCTAAAAAGCAAACCCAAACATCTCTGTGCTCTTATGTAATTTAGTATGTAACACTTGTTAAAAAAGAAGGGAAAAAGTTGGTTTTTAGCAAATATGAAATAGCTGTTTATATACCAGTTTTAATGATACAGTTGTCAATTGGTAAAGTGCAGCTAGTATCATAAATGGACAATATGATCAGCTGGGAGATACTCTTGTCTAGCACCGGTGTGACAAATACCATTTCTCGGTTGACTCCCTGTGGTAATCAAGTGAAGTCCTTTTTGGTAGAAAGCACATTCTAGCACATACCCTGTTAGGGACAAGCCCGTTACAGGAACAAATTGGGATTCTTTTGAGAGTTTTTAGAACTGTATTTGTGTAAGCTAGAGTTGAGTTGCTTCCCCATGTTGACTGTTGTGCAGCGCAGATTGCTTTAGGCTTAGCTGAACTATTCTCTCGTATTACTCTAGCCTTGCTCTACAAGGGCTCAGAGCTATTACATCACACATGATTGCAGTGGTCTCCTATCAAGACTGTGATCCTGAAAGGTCCTACATTGGTGAAGTGCTACAGAATAGCGCATTTCCAGTGGTAATAGCCGTAATAATTACAAACGTGTAAAATGTATGAACAGCAATCTTACATTCCACCCAATGGACTAGCGTATTCATTTTGCTCACTGGACTAATCTCTAACATATTTCTAATATAGATAATTTAAATAGTGATTGGGCAGGAATTCCCAAATGTGCAGGTTCTTAAACTTGCAATATAAATATGGAAAGCACATAGTATTCTTTACCTTGTTTCCTTTAGAAAGTTGGCAGTCATAATAACCCACTCTCTTGCAGTAATAACAGCTAAATAAGTGACATTAAGCCTTCATGATGGAGAAGACTACAAACAAACAAAAAACGTTTAAATCTCTCCCATTGAAATAAAATGGACTAGCACCTTCATTTTGACTATAATAGGCCCAGCATGTATTAGACAAAGGAAAAATGACTTGAAAATATGGCCTTTATGAAAAAAGATGAAATTACATATCTGCTGTAATGGTGGTACAGTTAGTATCCCTGAACAAGGCCATTATACATAAAGGACTTATTCGTTTTTCATAAGGGAAAATAGGAAGTTTTAGATCAGAACTACTCAAGGTTAAAATGCTGCCCACAGTTCAGCAAATTTTTTCATCCTGTGGAAAAAGAAAGCCACAGTGAGTACTACATATAAATTGCACTTAACCACTACACACCCCAAAAATACAGTAGAAAGCCAAGTAGTAAGTCATTGTTACATTGAACAAAGAAATACTTGCTAATGCTTAAACCTGTCCTGGATTTTAGTCATTGTGTATTCTCTTTGTGTTCTCTCTTTCATCTGCTTTTATTACTGTCACTTATTTCAGCCACAGCTCACACTTTCCCATAGTAGCATAAGTCTCTTCTAACGCTAAGCCCTCTCAAATTCCATTTATTTCAATGGGAGATATTTAAGCACTTGTTTAACTCTCTAATTGAAATAAGTGCAAATAACTTTAGCTGGATCATGCCCAAAGGCTGTATGAGGGAAAGGACAGAGGTATTCCAATAATAATCTTGTAAACAGCTTGTTTGAAAGACTGGGAAGGGGTATCCTGCAAATTTTGAGCTACTACACAATGAAAAAAGCAGCATTGCCAATGACTGGTTAACAATGGGTCTGGATGGTGCAGGCATTACTTGGCTAGTGAGTTGAGTGCAATAAGGCAAAGCTTTCCACTATCAGGAGGTTCAACCTCTGGGCCTACAAACATTGGATTTTAGGCACATGTGTCTCTTCAAACATTACACCAAGATGTGTGCACTGAAAGCAGGACCAGTTGCATGTGAAACTCATAAAATTAATCAGTTAAGTAATGGTCCAGCTCAACTTACACATTTTCCTTGAAGACAGTTGGTGTAATTAGGTCAGTTTCTTTATAAATTTCATCTTGACTATTCAGTCCCAAAGATTCAAGTGCTAAAATAGAGAAAATAAAAACTTCTTATAAAGTGACTGTGGTAATGAACACAGCTTAGTTCCTTATATTCTTGGCTCGTGTCTTCCATGTCCTTGGTTCTGTCGGTTCCCAGATAATGGACTACAACCTCCATTACCCCAACCATTGGCCATGGTGGGTGGGGATAATGGGGATTGTAGTCCAACATAATCTGGGGACCCACAGTTGTGAACCACTGATTTAGACAGTACTGACTGGGAGTAAATCTGAACCCTGAAAGTTTTGGGTGCATGCATATCTCTTCCCCCATCATTGCATGGACAAAGTAATGTAAATTGTGCTGTATTGTATTTATTTAATAAGGGACCTCCTTTGTGATTCATCCATACATTAAAAGAGTAATGGGGAGCCATCACAGATTAGGCAGATCTTGTATTTAAATACATATAGTACAGCACATTTCACATGTTACTTTCTCCATATGGCAACGAGATCGAGGCATGTGGAAGGTGTCAAAGAGACCGTAACTTAGCTGTTTGAGATTTCTTCACTGAAAGTACTATTTGAACAGAGCTCCTCTCATATCCAAGATTTCACAAAACAAGGCCTCCCTTTCAACATCAGGCGATCACTCGTGACCGAGTAAGATTGTCTTCCAGGATAAAAAAAAAAAATTACAAAAAGGAAATTTTAAAAGGAGGAAATTCTAAAGAAAATTGTGTAGACTCTAGCGATGGGTCCGTAAGTGACTGTGGAGGCCAATTTTAGATCCACACCGCTTCCCACAGTGAGGACACAGGTTACCAGATGGAAGATGGTCCTGTAAAGGATTCGTTTGACGTGCTTTTCGCCTAGCACGTTTCTCCCTTTCACCTTGCATTCGGGCTTCTTCAAAGTCCATAGAACCTTTGTGAAAGGCCAACCTCCAGTTAGATCGTTCATGGGCCAGAGCTTCCCAGTTTTCGATGTTTATATTGCATTTTTTTAGATTAGCCTTATGAACATCTTTAAACCTCTTATATTGACCACCGATATTTCGCTTTCCATCCTTGAGTTGGGAGTAAAGTAGCTGCTTTGGGAGACGGCAGTCAGACATTCGAACATGACCGGTCCACTGAAGTTGGCGTTGAAGGATCATTTTTTCAACGCTAGTAGTCTTTGCTTCTTCCAGTACACTGACATTTGTTCGCCTATCTTCCCAAGTAATTTGCAGGATTTTCCGGAGGCAACGTTGATGAAACCTTTCAAGGAGGTGGAAATGACGTTTATAGATAGTCCATGTTTCGCAGGCATACAATAAGGTTGGCAATACAATGGCTTCATAAACCAGTGTTTTGGTCTTCTTACAAATATCCCGATCCTCGAACACTCTATGTTTCATTCGAGAAAACGCGGCACTTGCGGAGCTCAAACGATGCTGGATTTCACTGTCGATGTTAGCTGTAACAGAAAGATAGCTGCCAAGATAGGGAAAATGATCGACATTTTCCAGTATTGTCCCGCCAAGCTGGATAGATGGCATCACCAAAGGGTTAGCTTGCACTTGCTGATGAAGCACTTTGGTTTTTTTGATGTTAAGTGAGAGACCAAGTTTTTCGTATGCTTCTGCAAAAGCATTTAGGATAGTTTGGAGACCATCCTCTGAATGTGCGGAGACCACATTATCATCAGCATACTGAAGTTCCACAACGGAGGTTGTAATTACCTTACTTTTTGCTTTCAGCCCGCTGAGATTAAAAAGCTTTCCATCTGTTCGATATATAATTCCCACACCAGTGGGAAGTTTCCCCTCGACAAGATGTAAAACCATGGCGATTAAAATAGCAAATAATGTTGGGGCGATAACACGTCCCTGTTTAACACCTGATCCCACTTTAAGTGGAGCACCATGAGAGCCATTGTTGTCCAAAACCGTTGCCGTCATGGAGAAGTCGCAAGATATTCACAAATTTATTGGGGCATCCAGTTTTCATAAGGATAGTCCAGAGAGCTGTTCGGTCTACAGTATCAAAGGCCTTAGCCAGATCAATAAATGCCATATAAAGGGGTTGATTTTGCTCCCGGCATTTTTCTTGGAGCTGACGTGCAGTAAAAATCATCTCTACTGTCCCTCTAGAGGGGCGGAAACCATATTGAGTTTCAGGGAGGATCTCTTCTGAAATAGATAGAAGACGGTTTGCGAGAATCTTAGCAAATATTTTACCTGCGGTAGCTAAGAGAGAAATGCCCCGATAGTTTCCACAGTCTGTTCTATCACCCTTCTTAAAGAGGGTGATAATTATGGCATCCCTGAAGTCTTCTGGGATCTCTTCTCTTATCCAGATTTTTTCGATGAGTTTATGAAGATGTTGTACAAGTTCGGGGGGCCCTTCTTTAAAGATTTCAGCAGGAATCCCATCTGGTTCACTAGCTCTGTTATTCTTCATTTGATTAATGGCTTTTATAACTTCATCCAAAGTGGGGAGTATTGCAAGTTCCTCTCTAATTTTAAAGCTGTTTGAGATTTCTTCACTGAAAGTACTATTTGAACAGAGCTCCTCTCATATCCAAGATTTCACAAAACAAGGCCTCCTTTTCAACATATGTGACTCCTGCCATGAGGAAGGATATGCTCCTATTGTGTGAGGATGGGGGAGAAGGAGAGAAATTGAAGTATAGCACCCTCAATGTAATTACCCTTGCTGGCTTTTCTAGAACCAGTGTACTGGCCCCAGATATTATTTGCCTCCTTTTATCAGCATTGGGAAGTGCTTTCAGCCAGAGGGGGACAGGAACGATTGCAGAGGGTGTGATGGGCCTGTTAGCCGTCCCTCCTGTTGCATTTCTCCTATCCAATTGATTCAGAATGCTTCTGCTAAATGCCAGCTATCCCACCCAGAAAGCAGACAGAGCCTAGGAAAGTCCCACAACACACTGTACTAGTGATCTAAATGCCCTTAGGGAGAGTGCATGTTTTCCCAGCTCTCTGTTCCCTAAGAATGCAAGAGCCATACTGGATTAGACCAAGGTTCCATCTAGTCCAGCATTCTGTTCACACAGTGGCCAACCAGCTGCCCACGGGATCCCACAAGCAGGACATGAGTGCAACAGCACCTTCTTGCCCATGTTCCCCAGCAACTGGAGTACAGAGGCATACTGCCTATGCTTGTTTACGTGAGGATGCAGCCTTGATTGTAGCATTGTGAACTGCACCTTGCTAGACTAGGCTGCCCAGGTATTTACAAACACATCTGTTGGCCTTTTGAATTTACATTGATGATAGCACAAAAAATGATGAGTTTTAGAAATTGTGTAATAAAAACTTAAGAGTTTTAATCCTCATTAAATTTCTTTGAAGACTAGACAGAATATTCTGGAAGCTTTGTTGTTTTTACATACCCTAGCTGCTTGTTCCCATCCTTTAAGACACACTGCTGTCTAAAAATGAGAAGTTCATAAAATATGAAGGAATACCAACCTCCCTTGTACTGTGCTAAGTTTATGTAGCCTTGGCCTGCAATGTCTAGCATCTCAAACATAGCATCCAAGTTTGATTCATCCATAAGATTGGGATATTCCAAACTAGTCAGTTTTGCAAGCTTTACTTTTTCCAACGTCTTTATCAAAAATTCTCTTGGTCTTTCTGTAAGACAAGAACATATACTGTATTGTTACACATTTTAAACTAAACATTTTTTTCCATTAAAATGTTCTGGTAGACGCTATTATTAAAGTGCCTAATGTTTTCTAGGTGCCCTATAAATGATATAGGCCCTGCCCTCTGGCTTGCTATCTAAAAGATACAAAATGACACAAAGGTGAAAGCAATGGGGAGGAAAGAGGAAAACAAGCAAATGCTGGTACCAAAAACTTTCCAGTTTATTTATTTATTATATTTATACCCCGCCTTTTTTCCTTCAAGGAACCTGCTTACATAATCCTCCATTTTATCCTCACAACAACCCTGTGAGGTAGGTTAGGCTGAGAGTCAGTGACTGGCCCAAAGTCACCCAGTGGGTTTCATGGCCAAGCGGGGACTAGAACCCAGATCTCCCGAGTCCTAGTCCAACACTCTCACCACTACGCCACATACATAATCACCAAGTAGAATGGCCACTAGATCATACTGGGAAAGGAGAACACAAATGGCACCTGGTTCCAGCCAGCTGATGGAATAGGAGTGTGTCTGTTATTCTTCAGGGCCAACTGGGTTTAGTAAAGTTGCATTTTCATGGGAAATTAAGCACTTACTATATTTAAAACCAAGTTATTATTTTAATTTATCCTATGCCAGACCTACCAAACTTGTAATATGGCTGCTGGCCTGCCAGATGCTTACCAATCTCTTACAACCTCTATTTTCATAGTCCTAGGCATGCAGTAAAATAACATGTTCAATCATTCTAACACCAATGCACAGTAGCGAACCAAAGAATGTTTGCCAACATACAGTAGCGAACCAAAGAATGTTTGCCATTTGCTTGCAACTTAGGAATTGGTAACATAACAGGTCTGAAACACTAGAGAGAGAGATTGTATGTATATGTGAAAAAAGGGTGCTTCCAAACCAATGGCTCCTAGTGCTACCAATCATATGCATTCTGCAGCTATTCTGTCTTTCCCTCAATGTGTTTTTGTGTGTGTGGTAAGAAAAGAAGAAGCAGTGGGAAAATGCAGGCAGGGTTATATGGGGGGTGACATTTCTGGACATCCTGTAAAATTCTGTGAATCAGGCAGGGCAATTGCACAATAAAAGCCTCACCTGGAAGCACCCACACAGGCCTGTGTTTCATGCTGGCTCAGCTTGTCTGAGCGTGGAAAGCTAAGCAGGGTCAGGCCTGGGTATTACTTGGATGGGAGACCCCTCTAGTTTCAATGGCCTTGTAGGTCCCTTCCAACTCTATGATTCTATAACCCATAATCCTATGAGAGCAGGGATCCCCCCCCCCCCCCAAGGCAAGGCAGTTCTTCCCCATATCCCCACCATGCTTCCCTTTTACATGTCAACAATTATCAACAGGATCAAACTAGGACACAACACAAAGGGGCTTATTGTGATAAGGTATTAATAACACTGTTTATTTCAATTATTAAATGTAGAGTTGGAAGACGGGTCCTTACTACATAATGATCACACAGCATTTTCAATTTTCAGAGCAGAAATGGCAAAGATGTTTACTGGGAAGAAAATTTAATTGTGTCTCATCCATGGAAGCTGCAATCCTATACCCTCTGAACTGGGAGGAAACCTCAGTGAACTCTCTGGGATTTATTTATTTTCAGTATTTTTATACTGCTCCAAGTAAATTCCAGAGCAGTGAACAATAAAATGATAAAAACATAAAAGAAACAAAAGCAATACATTGAAAACAGGGTATCGTTAAAATGGTGGTTGGGTGGCAGAGAAGGCTTCCCAGAACAAGGAGGCCTTCAGCAGGCACTGAAAGCAACACAATGTCGGAGCATGCCTGACTTCTATAGAAATGGAGCTGCCACACTGAAGCCTCTTCTGGTTAACTCAGGAATGCACTAGTACTGTTGCCCCTTCAGGTCTCCAAAGGCCCTTCATCCTTCTCTCTGACTACTTGAAGTTTGTTCAGGTATACAAAAGTAAAAAAATACTGTCAGTCCATATAAGCTACGAATAGATGACGAACCCATACACCTGCCTGTAACAGCCCCTCTGTTATTGCCTTACGCGCATCCCTGTCCTTTCATCTTCCCTGTTAAATTCTGCCCCACCTGAGGGCGCTGCGAGGAGACACACGACCATTTTTTACCACACATTCTTCGTACTCGTGGCGTGGTAAAATCCTCCGTATCTCACGGCGGCAGGACGACGCAGCCTCCGATCAAGCTTCTCAAGAGTGAGAAAGTTCACCCTGGGGAGTCGTTTGGCTTGCCCGCACGGTCTGGGCGAAGGAAGCCTTACCTGGGCGGTGATAGAGCAGCAACGCGCTCAGGTGGTATAAAAGGTCGGGGATTTTGTGCTGCGCCAAGTACTCGCGGCCTTCCACCTCGCGGTCCATCGCCGTTGCTAGGAGACGGAAGAGAACGCTCGCGCGCCCTAACCCTCCCGTCACGTGACAAAGGGATCTGGAGGCGCCTGACCAATGAGGAGGGCCCCTGTCGCGCGATCTTGAGTTTCCGTCGCCGTCTGCCAGCCTCGCGCCTCCTCTTGTGTCCCCGCCCACATCGCCTCGGCTCTCTTGGACTTGGAGGGACCCTTATGGGGGTCCGCGCAATGGCGGCCAGTCCCTCACTTGCAGAATAAGGGACGCTTTTCTTCTCATCCCTTCCCTGCCCTCCCGCCGCTCACCAGCCCCTTACTCGGTCTTTCGCAAGCCTCATGGCAGGCAAAAATTCCACAAGCGTTCCTTGGCATGCGAATACGCGGAGGCGAAATCTTTGCCTGCCAAACGGCGTCTTCCTAAGCTCAAACGTGTCGTGATGGGAAATATAGTCTGCACAGGGGGCCTCTTCAAAAGCGCAGTTATTGCAGCCCCAGTTGAAAATGAAATTTCGTTGCTGTGTCAGGCTCGCGTCTTATTCTGAGGGCAACGGAGGAATTGCGTCCCGTCCCGTCCCCCTGTAATGCTTTCCCTCTTCCTGCTGCTCCATAAATGAATCGAAAAAGGTGAAGGGATTGCAGTCTTGGGAAATGGAGCACCAGTCCCTAGGCTGAAGGTTCTGGGCTGGGGAAATCGTTACTATGTGAGCTGCCGTATGCTCTGCCCTCGACCTCCGATCCTTTTCCAGAGTAGGTCAATGCCTCAAATTCTGATGACTGAGCTACCTGATGGGGCCTGCCTGCACGTTCAAGTTAGCGTTTTATCTCTCTCGGCCGCTGCAAATAAGAGCAGTTAACCTCGGGTATGTTTTATGAACTAGAGGCTATTTTAAGATAAAGTGGCAGGGATGTGAACATTAACGAAGGAAATGGCATTCATCAAGCCTTTTCCCCACATGGGCCGATATGGTTCTAGTCAACAATAAATGGCATTTTACATGTCTTTTACATCTATCAATGGTGAACATTCCACTTGGGCTTGGAACCCCTACCCCAAAGACAGGATAGGTAGAAGTGAAGAGTAATATAGGCATCCCCTTAGTCTGTGTCAGAGATGCATTAGGGAGGCTCCACAAATGCACTAGATATACAGCCTGCTCCTGAGCCTAGATCTGGGTTGAACTGTGGGAGGTCTAAGGGGCCATTTTTGCTCCCTGGAACCCCTCCACCCCCAGACAGGCTGCACTGGGAGGGAAATAAAAAAAATTAAAATGCCAGTTTGCAGCCAACATTCCATGGCAAATTGCTCTATAGTGCTCAGTAGTACTAAAAGAGCCAACTTTAGCTTGCTTGCACAGCAAGCTAAATTTGTGTTTTAGCTTTCCATAGCCACTATGGAGCACCATTTTGTTTGGTTGGGTGTTGTTGTTTTTTTAACATTTGGGGCACAGTGGGTGGAAGGCCCCATATGTGGCCACCCCTGTCCTAGATTCTCTGGAGTGGGGCCAGAACTACCTGAACAAACCAAGCTATAAAGTGAGGATCGCTCCCATCTAGCAGCAGATTCTTGCATGGAGGGGAGAAATGTGTATAGAAATCTGTTCCTTCATGCGTATTACCATTTGCTGGATCAGTGATAATACTGAAGTACAGTCATACCTTGTATTGAGAGCATAATTCGTTCCAGAAACGTGCTTGTAATCCAAAACACTCTTATATCAAAATGAAATTCCCCCCAAAAAATATGTACAGAGATTTTTAATTTAAGCCGTACTACAGTACTTGTATTGCAAGATGTTGCTTGTATATCAAGTCCAATTTTTTAAAATAAATATTTAAAAATTTGCTTGTCTTGCAAAACGCTCTCAAACCAAGTTACTTGTAATCCAAGGTATTACTGTAATTATTTTATTCCCCAATTCCGTAAGGTTGTAGTTAACACAAATACTAAGTAGGGTAATATAACTATTGCAAAAGGTTTTACATAAAAGTGTGCCTAGATAAAATTTGTCATTTTTTAGAAAAGCTAATAAAAACACTGCACAGATTTTTCTTACAAACATATAAATTATTTTATTTACAAAGCCATGTTACAAAAAATAATAATAAAGCAAGAACCAAAATAGAAACCCAAAAAACAAAACAAAAGAAATACAATCGCTCACTAGAGAATATCTCCAGGCCTGGTGTTAAACCATGGCAGTATCAGTCAGATACATGTTTGTTCCTTTTTTTCAAAACTGTAAGCCATAAAGTTTACTATTTACACTTACTTCCGACACTTACAATTATCACAAGCATGGAATGGGTTCTCTCTGATACTGCTAATACATAAAAGGTGCAGAACCAAGAATGAAAATACTTAGTGTTATAAAATATGGGTTTGTAGAAAAGAAATAGACTGTACACATATGGCATTTTCTTTTAGAATGATTGGACATGCTTTCTTCAAAAGTCTTCTGGAAAAAGATTCTAAAATCTGTAGTAGGAAAGCAGGAGGTGCAAATTCATTTCTGTGCAACAGTTAATATTCCCCATGACTGACCAGCTATGCAAAACCCACAGAGTTTTGTTAAAGTGCCATGGGTCAACAGCATAACAAAATATAAGGTGTAAATAGAAAAATTTCTTTTTTTCTTTTAAACAATAGTTCACTGAGAATCAGCAATAATAGAATATGCTGTATAAACTATTCTCTACAAAGGTTGATCAGCACTATGTACAATTGTTAACATTGATACAAAAGAAGGCATACAAGTTATCCAAGTCGCTTTTTTTTTTTTTAAATATGGCTGACGGGCCTATGCATTGCGTATGTGTAACAACCAAAGCTTCTGAGCCTCTATTGCTGGAAACGAATCACAAAGTCTTCAGGCAAATGGGGGAGGGGAGGGGAGGGGAGGGGGGGAGAAAAAGAACTGATGAATGAATGCTACACCAATAATTATAGGCTGGTCCAGTTCATATCCATTTTTAAAACTACATTTCATTTTTCAGGCAGGACATTTTAGTATGTATAAAATTAAATAATGGGCAAAAAAAAAAGTATGGGAGGGATTTTTTTATACGTAGGTTTCCAAAATGCTCCAAATCAGACCTAAGCCACTGAAAGTGAAAAGATACATATGTAAAGCAGCATTCAAAGAATACTCTCCACAGTCCATCTTCCTACGTAACAGATGCATGTTGAGAGCTAAGGAATTCTTAACACTAATGAATTGCTCCTTCAGTCACTGGGTGGCGTTAATTATCCAAAGCAGCCACTGAATCTTACCATCACTGTTTTCCCCTCTAAAAGAAGAAAATGGCAGTTTTCTAATCAGAGGGTGTTTTGTTACTGAGATTTGAAATAAACAACACAAAATAAATTAGTTTTAAAAAACCAACAAGGTTCGGTTCCTACAACTGAAGACAAAAATTGTGCAAAAATAACAAAGATATGTACACATTTTTTCATTCTGAAGAAATGTACAATAAAACATAAAGTACATGAACAATATAAACATTGCTTAAACTTTCCTAAGGGCGCAATCCTATGCATGTTTAGATAAAGTCCTACAACTCCCAGCATTCTCCAGCCAGCATGGCTGACTGGGGAATGCAGGGAGTTGTAGGACATTTTTCTGTCTAAACATGCACAGGATTGCGCCCTAAGTTTCATATTGTTCATAAAACTATTCCTCTTGCCTCCCAAATATAGCAAAACATAAATTATTATAAAATTAATACTATAAAAATTACTTTAACAATATCTTCTATTTCCCCCCCAAAGGGCCTAACTTTGTTTACAGTTGTTAAACATTTTATAAGTTTTAAAATCTGCCTTAAGCCTTTTTTTTTTAAAGTAACCATCTCCCTATTTGCATTCTATCTCCTTTTCCCCAAGATGTAAATAAACCAGCATATAAGTGCACTTTAACACTGTAGAAATAAAAGTTGTTAACTCCTCTGTAGTAATTTTGCAGTACCCTAGTAATATTGATTTCCTGATTACAAAATCTACTTTTATAAAAAGAATTATTCAGTAATTCCTGTAAAACATTGTCAGTGCAATTCTACTGATGCAAATTCAGTATGCCCAACTCCTGTCTTTTCAAGAACAATTTGTTTTATTAGGGAGAACAGTAGTATGGATTCTTTGGGGCCCTCCATCTACATATGAAGAAATTTTCATATAGCACTCCTATTAATTTCGGTGAGAGCAGGATGCATAAACCATTCAATGCATTGAGAGGATTAGGAACACTATAATGGACAACAGGTGTTGCACACTGAAACCACTGATAGAAGTCAGTGAAACTTTTGGGCACACAGTACTCCCCCAATTGTTAACACATATACTGCTGAGAAATGCACTAGGCAATTTTTTGTATCCATAGGACAATAATCAATACAGAAGTTACTGTAAATTTGAAATAATGAAGGGGTACGTTAATATTTTAACCACAGATTGCATTATTTTGGAATGTCCACTGCTGTCATTGTTGCAAGAAACAAAGAGGGGGAAATGCAAATATTTGCATTAAAAGGCATCAATCCAAATCAAACCAGATTGCACAGATCGGAGGCCAAAGTATGTCAGAAAGGAAAATAAACCACTATTACAGTTTTATATAAATTAAAAATAAAAACACCAAAAAATTAAGTTAAGTCTATCTGCAGGACACAGCAAGTAAAACAAGAGACTCTGGAGTAGGGCTGCTAAGACCTAGAGATTATAGGCTGGTTGCTTTTCCTTGTTATGGAAGAGTCCTTATCCTACCAGTCCGGTTTAATGTCTTCTGAAAGAGAAAGTAAGTATAAGATTAACGTATAAAACTAAATAAAGTCTAACACTAAAATAAATGTAGAAACCACAGGCAGAAGAGTTGATACCCACACTTTTCATTTGTATTTAGTAGTAGCCTGGAGATGTATCTACAACTGCTCTCAGGCACAACAGTCCCAACTAGCATATAAAGTTGCATTAAGAACCTGACTATAAGTAACCAACAACCAAATTCAGATATCCAGCCTCTGTTAAGACATTTTATTTGGCAATGTAACACACCTAGGGCCCAATCCTAAATTTGTTTGTTTGGAAGAAAGTGCAACCAAGTTCAATGGGATGACTTATAACTGCATCCCTAGACTGAGATTTAAAGTACTACAGTACTCACCAGAAGTGAATAGCTTTTTAAAAGCCTGTACTAAGTTATTACATTCAATAATACAATAAATGCAAGCGGTAAGATTAGCTTTTCATGTCTACATTAAACAACCAATTGTCAAAAAATGTTACATAACCACTTAAGAATAATTTTAAAAGCCACAACTCACTTGTTTGTTGTGCACTGGATTTGACGTACTTGAAGGACTGGATTGAGACAAAGATACACTGCTGTTTTTTCCCATCTGCAAGACAAACAGTATTCAGAGGCAGGATGTCAAAACCATTCAGAAATCTGTCATGATACACCTTATAATTTCCTCCCACTATCTCCTACTAACTCAATATTCATTTAATTTAACTTCTTATCAATATATATTGATAAGAACATATATTGAAAAGAAGTTTAATTTAGAAGCATTCCAGAAATGGTTACTCTATTTTCAACAGTTACCATGCACCAATCAATCCTGCTAAATGTCCATGACCCACAGTTGAGTATATAAACTTTATATTATACATAAATCAGACCAGACCAGACACTGCGTGAAACTGTGGTTTAAAAAAACAGGAAGTCTCCTCTGTAGATAGGAGCATGAGAGGAGGAGGGGAGAAGGAAGGCATGCTCAAGCTCATTCATGTGCCAACCAGCCATGCTCATTCATGTGCCAACCAGCCAAGGTTTGTTGGAGTGGCACATTATATCTGAACAGGATGTGAAAAGCGCACTTCTACAGTGCTTCCAGCCTAGTATATCTGTATGCATCCTAACATATTAGCTTTGCCCCAGCATCTCACAGACAGCAAGACCTAACTGACTCATAAAAGCAAACAGAAGAATTCCTTACCTGCCGAGAGATGGAGCTATTTGGAGTATCTGGCACCGTAGAAATAAGGTTGGCAGTGCTCTTTTTGTGAACACTATTCATACCAGGCATTTTAGTGATTTTACAGGCTTTGCTACTAGAACTAGAGTTTTTACGTTTTTTCCCTTCTGATTTGTCAAAACAAAGGGGTAGAGAAGACACTGCATTGTGTGCTGCAGAGGCGTGGTCCCCTGAATGGTGGAGAAGGGAGGGTACAGACAAACTAGAGGAGTCAATACTGCTTACTACAATGCTCATATGTTTCACTGAGTCCGTTGAGCTACTTGATAATGAAGTCCGTCTTGAGGGCTCCGATTTGGCACTGTGTGGGGTTGTTCCATTGTTTGCATTGTGCACAGACATACTGTTATAGGAAGATGCAGCCTGATAAGAGTTCAGTGTTGAACTAGGGTTCAAGACGCAGTTCTTTTTGTGAGACCCTGAAAATGAAGAGGAAGTCTGCAAAGATAATGAGGAAGAAGATGGCGGCTTCTTCTTTTTGTTACTCGAAGACTCGTCACTGCGGCACGACAGATCTCTGACTTTTGAGGATTTGCTGGTTTTCGTTTTGGATGGCTTGTGAGATGGGGAAGGGATGACTGCTGGCACTGGTGACATGGCTGACGGTGTCTTAAATGTTGAATCTATGATGCTCAGGCTGGCAGCCACATGAGGGAAAGCTGTGGTGTGGGACATAATGGAATTTGTATCCGATGTAGTGACAAAAGTTGTGTTTGATAACATGGCCGAAGTCATTATGTAGGAAGAAGGGATTCTTGAGCTGACTGGCGCTGAAGGAATATACACAGTACTGGGATTGCTGAAAGGCTGCAAAACCGATGCTGGAAAGGGGGTAGTGATATGTGCTGCTGGAGAGGGCATAGGGCTATCAACTGCAGGAGGGATTTTCCTAAAGTGTGGAAAGAAACGAAACACACTGAGGTTCAGACATTTCATTTCTAACTTACATGTAAGTCTTTGCAAAAGAAATGCAAGAGGGAAGAGCTTTCTTAAAAAGCCTGAGCAAGAAAACACAAACCAAAACACGTAATTCTACAATAATATTTTAATCTTCCAGTTCCGATTCATGACATTTAAGATGTTTTTGATTTGTTTCTAGATTCTTACAATTGTAATACTGGCCCTGCTTACACTTAACACTGAAACCTGAGTTTAGAGAGTGGGCCACTGGATCACATGTACACCCCAGCCTATCCCCTCTTGTGTGTATCCCCCCATCCTTTTCTACCTACCAATTAAGATGAAGCTAGGTGTAAGTAAACTTACTTTGAGAATCCCAATTAAACAAAGAAAAGAAATTAATCAAAGAAAAGTAAGGACTCAGTTGTGTTGGTAATATCCAAATCCTAAACGTATTTGGCCTGAACCAGTCAAGAGTGGCTGCAGCATCTCTATTTGTCTTGTTAATTGCTGTAAACCGCCCAGAGAGCTTCGGCTATTGGGCGGTATAAAAATGAAATAAATAAATAAATAAATATTTGGAGGAATCACAACAGACTCAGTGTCACAGTTTCCCCATTCCCCTTTATGCTGCACATAGAAGCAGCGTAAAGGCTGCCTGTGCCTATCCACCCCCAGACGTCCCTCTAATGCAATAACTCAAGTTACTGAAGTTCATCAGACAATCCTTTTACTATTTTCAAGGATATCACAGGACTATATCAATATTAAGTATTAATGGTCAATCGGTATTTGATGTAAAACACAAAAGAAGATCATATTCTGGTCTCTAAGGTTCTATCTAATATGGATATTGTACATGCACTAACAGCTTTACTGGCAACACATAGTTATGGTACTTCGATGAACCAGCGAGCCATGTTTCTTCAGGAAAATGACATCTGTGACATAACCCTGAACTAATCTGAAGTGAGGACAGGAGATTATAAATGGCAATCAGAATCCCAATCTTCGGAACTACACAGAATTTGTTACATTTTTAACAGCCCAACCAATCTGGCTCACTGACAGCTTTTTATTTTATGATCAGCGCAAAGGTAGGTAGGAATTTTTTACAGCCTATAGCTTTAGTAGAACTCTGCCTCTCTAGATTCCCTTGCACTGATTTGAAAGGAAAGAAGCTTGAATTTTTCTGCTCCTCTCTTAGCCCTAAGAACATCTGATCAAAGTAAGAGACCTGCCTGATCAGAGCAAGGGTCCAGCAACCTATTTCCAACCGTGACTAAGCTGATGCTTCTGGATAGCTCACAAAGGGAACAGCCCTCCTGCAATTTTGGTCCCCAGTATTTGGTATTCAGAGATATACAACATCTGAACATGGAGGCTCCATTTAGCTATCATGAATAAGTAGCCTTTGATAGACTTATTCCCCATGAATGTATTAATCCTCTTTAAAGCCATCCTAGCCAGTGGCCATCACCACACCTTATGGTGATAAATCCAATATGGCTGCCTGTAACCCTCTGAACTCGGAGGATTATGGGCATCCAATGGAAGGCGGGAGAAGCACAGAGGCTAGGATTGCATCTGCATTTATTTTATTTATTATATTTATACCCCGCCTTTTTTCCTGCAAGGAACCCAAGGTGGCTTACATAATCCTCCTCCTCTTCTCCATTTTATCCTCACAACAACCCTGTGAGGTAGGTTAGGCTGAGAGACCGTGACTGGCCCAAAGTCACCCATGCCCCTCCCTTCAAAACATTTAGACGGCCGATTTTGGGCACCTACATGTTTTTCCCTTGCTCAGAAGGAGAAGGGGCTGAGGCACTGCCTGGATTCTCTGGAGGACAGCGATGCCTTGCTCCCCCCCCCCCCCCCGTGCCTGCTCTGAAGATTGTCTTCTGCCTTTAGAGCTGCAGGCCGTATGGAAAGAACCACGTCAGCTGCAAGGGCGGAGGGAAGGCCCCTTCGGAGGCAGAGTCCCCACCACAACCTCAGAGGGCTTTTACAAGGTCAGAGCAGGGGCTCCAACTTTTCCTATGACCAGCCAGAGAACATCTACCACTCATAGGATTGTGCCCTAAGTTAATTTATTATTAATTTATTGTAAATTCTGTAAGTTAATTTACTGTGAAGTAGTTTTTTCTGTCTGTCCTGAATCTACTGCCAAGTCACACAAACTCTTCGAGTGACTCTGGGCTGTACTGTTATAAGACTTGAGTAAAACTTCTCTCTATCCACATTTTCCATACTATTCATAATTTTATAAAAAGGTCATGTCACTCCTTAGTCTTTTTCCTAATTTAAGAAACTCCAAACACTCTAGCCTTTCCTTGTGGGGGGGAAAAGACCTCCAAACACCTTGGTCATTTTGGCTGCTCTTTCCTGCACCTTTTGTTATTTCTACATTATTCTTTTTGAGATAGGGTACGCTAAACTATATACAGTTTTCCAAATATGGCTCTACCACCAATTTTCAATCCCTTTCCTAGTAATGATGATGATGATGATAATAGTTTTGTTTAGCTATATGCCATAATGAAAACAGAGGGAGCATTCAGAGTTGAACAACAAATGTAGCTCTCAGTTTCCTGGCCACCAGCACAAATAAGGAAACCAGCAAGGTAAAAATTTCCATCATCAAACAACAGAAAGCACACATTCTCTAAGGCAGTGTTCTCCAGCCTTGGGTCCCCAGATGTTTTTGGCCTACAACTCCCAGCATACCCCAGCCAGCATAGCTGGCTGGGGCATGCTGGGAGTTGTAGGCCAAAAGCATCTGGGGACCCAAGGTTGGGGAACACTGCTCCAAGGGATGCAATCCTATGGCCTCCCGAATTGTCTGGGGGGGGGGGCACAGGATTATTCGGAGTCCCAGCTCTGAAATCCTCTGACTGCAGAGCTGGGAGTCTGAATAAAGAGCCCCTGCCTCACCCCCCTCACAGCCGGCATGGAAAGCATCACATTGGCTACCCCTCGGAGAGGGCTACGGGGGTGTGCCAGGGGGGCTGGGAGGGGAGGAGGCAGGGGCCGATGGCTCACACTATCCAAATGGCACCCCAGCCTCCTTCCATCCCCCTTCGTGGCACTTCATCTAAGCCGAAAATGGCTGTCTCAATTACCGTAAATACAGGGTGTGGA
This sequence comes from Shinisaurus crocodilurus, assembly GCA_021292165.1. Lineage (NCBI taxonomy): Eukaryota > Metazoa > Chordata > Lepidosauria > Squamata > Shinisauridae > Shinisaurus > Shinisaurus crocodilurus. Next base: position 201,491,146 of record CM037879.1, read on the forward strand.
GTGGCGGAGATTGCTGCCGTGCCTTGCACCCTGCATTGGATGCATGTAAGGCTCCATGTTCGGAGGCTTACATGCATCAAGCACGGAGGACACTGGATCGCACCCTCCATGTTAAATTTTTTTGTAAGATCAAGTGTCTGTAATGCAGTTACTCTCCTTTGAGAATTTAAGAAAAATCCATAGACTTTACAGAGCAAATGTGAATATGGCAAAACTAACATTCTATTATGAAAATTTAGAAGCTGGACTAATCCTTTTCCTAATAATCCTCAACAAGCAATTTCCCCTTTTCACACTGACCATGTTTCTGCTGAGTGATCAACCAGCCCCCCTGATTAGTTCCTATTCAGTATATACGTGAGGTTGGGATATTTGCCTCAGTGTGCAATATTTTACACTTTCTTAGGCACAGTTTCATTTGCCATTTTATTGTACACACACCCAGTTTAGAAAGAGATCCTTTTGAAGCTCTTCACAAACTGTTCAGGTTTTCACTGAACAGTTGTGTCATCCACAAACTTGGCCATTTTACGGCTCACCCTTGACTCCAAATCACTGATGAGTAAGTTAAATGGTACCAGTCCTAATACAGTTCACTCCTTACCTCTATTTCCTGTTCTTTAACCTGTTACCAATCCATAAGAAGACCCATCCTTTTATACCATAACTGCTAAATTTACTCAGGAGACTTTGATGAGGAACTTTGTCAAAAGCTGTTTGGACATCAATGTCTACCCAATTAACCCCATCTACATGTTAGTTGATACTCTCAAACAATTCTAAAAGATTGGCAAGGCAGGACTTTCCTTTGCAGAAACCATTACAATTAACAAGAAGCTAAGAAGAGTCATGCTGAATAAGACCAAAGGCCTATCTAATCCGGCATTCTGTTCACACAGTGGCCAACCAAATGCCTATAGGAAGCCCACAAGCAAGATATATGAGTACAATTATAGTACTCTCCAGCTCATGTTCTCCAGCAACTGGTATACAGAGGCACAGTGCCTTTGATAGTGGAGGCAAGATATAGGCATCATCACCTCCACGCTCATCTTGCTCTGCAAAGAACTTAGATGGCTGATTTCGGCTATCTAAGTGCGGCACTTCAGCGCAGGAGGGAAGGAGGGTGAGGGGCATTGCCAGATACGTCATATTTTGGCAGCTGCAGTCTTCTCCCCTCCCCACCCCCAAAAACCCTTCTCCGAGGTTGCTCTTACAACCGAGGTTGCTGGCACGGTTCTTTCCACGTTGGCTACAAGGGGGGATGGGGATCCAAGTGGGGATCTCCAGCTACAAAGCCGGAGCAATGTTCCAACCTCGTAGCTGGGTCTCCCAAAAATCCTATGGCTGTCTAGACACCACAAGCAGCCATAGGATTGCACTGCCTGTTGCTGTGATTATTCACCAGTATTGTCACTACTATTACTTTGGCACCAAGATCTTCACATCATTTTCAGTATCTACGATATACTTTTTTTTTTAATAGAACACAATTATGTTAGCATTTCCTAGCATTCTAAGCATTAAAAAGTTAAAAACACAGAAGAGAGACCCACGCAGCACAAACTGTTTACTTACTTCCACATCTGTGAATTTAAGTGTTTTTCTACCATGGAATTTAGTGCTAGTCGAAAACGATCCCATCTTCTATCGAATACGTAGTACCCTCTTCCCATCAAATGACTTCCAAAGGAACAAAACTGAAGGGAAAAACAAGATACAGCTGTCTTATAAATATCAAGTTAATTTGTCCATATAATCTAAAAAGAATGCTGCTGATCAATGCAGTGAGAGGCTTTTTTGGCTGAAGAATGGGATAAAAATACTGCAGATAAATAAATTATAGGAATTTAAAAGTGCTAAAATAATGGTGATTCAACAGCTATCTATTTTGAGCTAAGTGAAAATAACTGCAGTAGTAAATTGCTTTGGACCCTGATCTAAACCACTTTCTTTGTACCTTGCTTTCCTAAGTTTGTGATGGTGTAAAAATTACTCTGATTTTTCGCTGGCTGTACAAGCAGTCACTAACTATTCAAACAACGATATGGGAGGGGAAAGTCACAAATTACATTATAAATTACTTTCACATTTGCATATGCTACAGCCTTATATAAGCTTTAATTTTAGGGGATTTTATTATCTTTACAGTTCAGCTGACCAGTTTTGGAGCTCTCAATAGAAACAGTTTGGACCTTGTCCACTAAAACTTAATGGCAGCTACTGGCAACAAACCCACTTCTATCTGCAAAGTTCTCTCTCTTGATCTATGTAGACCCATCCTCCTCTGGGTTCTGTTTTCTAGGTTCTGGTCTACACATGTAGAAGAATAAGGTGGCAATGAAGTTGTAGAGTTCTGAGGTGGTAGGATGGACTGTATCTACTGACTGCAGAGGGAGTATTGGGAGAGAAGAAATACATTTTTTAAAAATGTTCCTTCTATGTGAAAAAAACGAGTACAACAGAAAGTGGAGCACGCTAGAGCTCTTTCCCCCAATATTTTATGTGATAGACGCAGTGTTCTCCAACCTGGCTGGGGCATGCTGGGAGTTGTAGGCCAAAAACATCTGGGGACCCAAAGTTGGAGAACACTGTGATAAGAGTATTCAAAAGTGGCATTCCCCAACCTGCAGTCTGAAGTGATATAGCCCACTCTACCACCTTGTCTTGCTGCAGGTATAGACCAGGCCTATGTCTCGAATCTGATGCTGTGAAAAACAGAACGTTGGGAACTAGTTATTATACATCATTTCTGATATGTGCTAAAATTATGCTATTAAATATCTTATTTCTGATTAGAAAACAGAATCTATGCTAAAGAAGAGTACAAATCTGAAATTGTCATATATGTCCCAAAACTGAATGATCTGGTTTGCATCATGGGTAACCAGCCATGGTGGGTTGTCATGTCATCTGAACTCAGACCACCCCGCAGGATGGCCTATTTTGGGGCAACAAGCCACCTTGACAACCTATGATGGCTTGTTCTATGGGTTGTTCGACCCACAATGGGTTGTCATGTTGTCCAAACCCAGGAGACCAATTCCATTGTAGGTTGCAGGGATTAGCTAGCGAGCCGTTTGGCAAGAGCAGCAAAAAACCCTGCCACCTTTTGCGATCTCACCCATGCTGCCACCAGTGACAGCCCCTCCACTAATGCCCAAGCAGCACTGGTTTGCCACCATATTTTTTTACTGAGAAAATCATGCTCGTAATTTTTTATTATTTTTGTCAGCCTTTTGCAAGTGTGCAGGATCAGGAATGCACTTACAGATGTCCAATATGAGAACTCTTGCCCAGTCAATTTCCTTGCCTACTTCATCTGTCAAAGGGGGCGGCGAAGTGCAGTAGGAAACAGATTGACAAGGTGAGACTGCATATAGGCAAATTTGCACACAGTTGCCAGGGACCATAAGTGTGCTCCTGTGCACTTGCAAAAGACTGACACACACACCCAAAATTAACACAGTTGTGCAAGTTTCTGGATCTGAAAATTAAAAAAAAAAAAAGGACCTTAACTGCACTTTTTTGAGGCTCCAAAAATAAAATTTAAAAACGTTGGCAAATGAAAAAGGGTAGTGATTGGAGCAGGGACAGGGAGGCAAGACTGGTTTTGCCACAAAGGACACTAGAATACTGGCTGGAGGCCCGAGGACAAGAACAAGTCATAGTGAGCCCGATCGTCTCAGCTACACCGTGGGTTGTTCAACCACGCTGCGTGGCTTATTCGCAGGGTGGCTTAGCATGATGTGCAAACACAGTCATTACGTTAATCTGTTTTCTTCTCCCTTCCCTTTTCATGTTTTTATTGAGATGTGTCTTTATAGAATGCTCATGTTTTTAATAAGATCTTTCTTTGATAATATACAGTCACAAATTTCAGCAATAAACAGGAATACTTAAGATGAAGAGACATACCCCAAGAGGCCGGGGATGGTGTCCAGAATAGTGGCAGTCCAATTTCTCAGATTCTTCAGATGCATCCACTTCCCCCTCATCACTGGATAATCTACTAGGCAAATCTCCTCCAATGGAAGGCAGAGGCAGTTCCTGTGCGTATCCACTGTGGTTTGAAGAACCGGTGCTATTTATGCTGTTCGTAGAGGAGGGTCTATGAGGATTAAAAAAAAAAAAAGATTAATACAGTACAGTGGTTCCACAACTAGCTTCCCAGCAAGAAAGCCTTACAGTGTGATCCTAAACATACTTATTCAGGAGTAAATATTAGTAAGTTCAATGGAACATACTTCCTACTAAAGATGTGATCCTATGTATGTTTAGAGAGAAAAACAGTCCTGCAACTCCCAGCATTCCCCAGCAAGCCATGCTAGCTTAGGAATGCTGGGAGTTGTGGGACCTTTTTCTGTCTAAACATGCATAGGATTGTGCCCTAAATGTATTTAGGATGGAAGTCTTATACTGCAAATTTGTGCACACTTACTTAGCAGTAAGCATCTGAACTAAGTAGTAGTGACCTATGAATAAATATGTACAGGATTGAGGTGCGTGCGTGTGCGTGTGTGCATGTACATAGTTTCTTGCAACAAAGACCTTTTTTAAAAAATCATCTTTATACGGTTCAGAATATCATTAGGATACAAACATTAAATGCATCACCATTAGACGTTTGTCAGCAGATAGACAGTTTTGGATCAGAAAATAAGCTATAGAAGCTGAAATAATATTGAAATGCTGCTACGTTCAGTGGCCTACGTACACCAGTTGCTGGGGAACATGGGCAGGGAGGGTGCTGTTGCACTCATGTCCTTGTGGGATCCTGTGGGCAGCTGGTTGGCCACAGTGTGAACAGAATGCTGGACTAGATGGACCCTTGGTCTGATCCAGCATGGCTCTTATGTTCTTATGTTGATATTTTCTGCTTCATTCTTTGTTAAGTGGGGTACAACTTTCTGAATTGTGGAAAGCAGTTTGAAAACAAGATCCTGTTTATGTTAAAGGAGTAGGATCCCTGATGCAGTCTGAATGGGGAATGGGATTCTAGTGGCTAAAGAATTCATTCCTTGCATTCAAGGCTATGTTTTGCCCCCACACTTACTATTTCCTTGAGTTGTACAATTTTATGCCCCTGTTATGAAATATGTTCTCTATATGGAATAACACACTCAAGCCTAATGAAAAGACAGTGGGTGCTTCCAGGTGAAGGACCCCTAGCGGCATCAATCAAAAGGCACTGAGCATCTATTCTTCCTTTTCCTCCGTCGTGGATTTTTTCTGGTAAGAAAAAAGGCAAAAGCAGCAGTGGGAAAACACAGGAGGGTTACAAATTGAACACAACATGTGGATTACCTATAAAATTCTGTGAATGAGGCGGGGCGATTGCACAATAAAAGCCTTGTCTGGAAGCACCCAAAATCAGCTATCACTCAAGGCATATTTGACAGAACTCTTGGAATACTAGAACCCTATGCCCAAGCAGGACACTCACCTAGGAAATACTGAATTGGACGGTCTAGATTTTGCAGGTGATGTCCCTTTAGGTTCTTGCCCAGAGTTCACAGATGCTCCTGACAAAGCATCTTGTAGTGGTACAGGCTGACTCTGATGTGTTTCCCTTATAGATTGTGGATGCTCCTTGTCTTTTGCCACTTCTTTTTCCCGAGATCGAGCTTTGTGTTCAGCTAGAAGGATGTCAAACTGTTTTTTACGTCCTGGAACTGCTCGCCGGTGATTAAGTGAATGTGTCTAAAAATAGGGTGGTTAAAAAAGTATTTGGGAGGGCATATAAAATCAGTTATGAAATTTCTAAAATATTAATCTAGGAGATACACAGAATAATCACTGAAATATATTTCTAGTTATGACAAAAGGACACAGTTGTTCCATACAGGTTAGTTTGCCTGACCCATGAAACATGCAATTTAATAAAATGTTATTTTGGTGACAAGAACACTTTCTATGGAAACAGTTCACATATATTCCATTACATCCAGAGCATGCTCATTGTGGCATTTAATTTACAATTTGAGTGGACTGGTAATCTACAATAACTGTTGTAAGGGCAGATATTTCCTTTACTCACAAGTTTCAGCAAATTATGTATTTTAGATATTTAATACCAATATGTTGACAATTTTGGTTATTATAACAAACATCCAGATGTCAAATGAAAAGAGATCTTTTAAAAAGAAATGTTTCATTTGAACTACAAGTAGAATACATTCCATGAAGTTACTCTGTAGACTAATTGCAAACCAACCCTGGAAATATCATTCTTTGTTGCTTCTACATAAATGTTTAATAGGTTTTCACTTGGAACTGCCAGGGAAGATTTTTCTTTAAAAACAAAACAGTACAGGTGCTCTTATCCTTACAAAACACAGCCTGCCCTAAAATGGGTAGGGTGTGTTTGGGGGTGGGATTAATCATAACCAAAAATACTATCAATATTTTCTTTACATGGCCTGTTTTTCTTTTTGTTTTTAAAAGGGAACTTCAGTGCTGTAGTCACGCACATGTGGCCTGGTTTTTCTATCTCTTAAAAGGGAAGGCAAAGATTATATTCTTCCCACCACTTTCTCTGTAATCAGCTAAGGCAGGCTTCCTCAACCTGGTGCCATCCAGATGTGCTGGACTACCAACTCCCATCATCCCCAACCAGCATGGCCACCAGGTTAGGGAAGGCTAAGTTAAGGTGTGGCCTTTAAAGAAGGACCATATTTCACTTGCTTGATTTAGGCTCATACCTGACAATCGGTGTGTGCCCCTACCTTCTGACTGGAAACCACTGAATTCGATATATTTCACACTGGACAGTGCCCAGTGCTCATATAATATATTCATTGTCTATAAAGCCTCTTTCACGCAGCTGAAATTGAGCCTGAATCTGTCAAACACAGTGACAACATCAAAGCCAGTTTCATAACAGGAATAATAAGGCAAGGTGACAGTTGAGTGCTAAGATGAATTTCTCATCAACTGTCATATTCCAGACCAGATAAAGTTTGTGGGAACCTGGGAGCCATACTGAGTCTGGGAGCCCTTACAATACAACAATCTGCTTTCTCAGAGAAAGGTAGTGGAATGCTTACTCTATTTAAAGGGATTTTTGTGTGGACCTTCTTGCTGTCCATCTGTGCTGCAATGCCTTCACATCTGCCATTAATGCCTTGATAGCATCATTGACTTCAGCTATATCTCAGCTACCCAACACCTATGGCTTCAAAGCATGCTGTGCTTAACCCTGAAATATTAGTTATAAGCAAAAATGGTCCAATTCAAATCTCAACACAGTCATAAAGTCATTGGGTGGCCTTAGGTAAGTCACACACTCTCTTTCAGCTTCAGCCCTTCTATCTGTAAATGGGGATTATATATTATAATTATATAATATATTATATTATTGTTTTTATGTATTTATGTATTCCTTCATTCATTCATTCACTCACTCTCACGCACTCCTGGAAATAAACTCCAAGTCAGGAAGTGCACCATTTCTAGAAACGCTGCAATATCGGCGTAATGTATAGAGATGGAACAAGCTTCCAAATATCAATTTAATGTGCAGCTCTTGAATCAGGCATATACCATTATATTAAATTAAACTGATAACCACTGATTGAAAAATAGTAGATAACATTTGATCCCAGCCATATGGTCAAGAAGTGATATACTTACAGGATTAAGGATTACTGAATACTTAGCATTATATAAATATCAAGTATTCTTTTTACAGAGTTCTCTACTAGCACTGAAGGACACTGAAGTATATTTGTTATTAAATATTATTTAAATAATAATATTAGTATTAAATATGCTTTCGGAGCAACTTATTTAATCTGCTATAAGGAATATTGTGACTAAGGGTGCATCAGTCCTCTTGAAGCCCCAAATTACTAGGTGAAGATAGACTGAACATTTGTGCAAGCATGTTGTAAAGTTCATATGATTATTTCCATCTTGTTATGTCTTTTGATGCCAAAATCCCACTTAATATGGGGCTATGCTTGGCTAATGGGGGGGCGGGGGGGATTGTCACCTGTAGGCTTAGTTTTATTAACTTTTTCTATTGTCATTTTAAACTGTGCTTTTAAATTTGGTTTTAATCTTTTTAACTATATTGTATGTTTTTATTGTTGGTTTTTATGTAGATTTTATTGCATAAATTGTTGTGAACTGCCCAGGGAGCTTTGGCTGTGGGGCGGTATAGAAATGAAATAGATGATGATGATGATGACGACGACGACGACGTCATCATCATACGATGATGACATAAAAATATCTAACAGAATTAATGATTATGACCTTCAACATCCACTAGTGAAATTTTCAAGTAGCTGAAGCACTATTATATTTCAACTAGGAAGAAAGCTACCTTGCAGGTAAGTGATCTTGTGCAGGGTTTCTTTGTCTCAGGATCCAATACTCCACAGTGTTTATTTGGGTCAAATTCTCTTTCTGTTTAAAATACATAAAATATGAGTATTTTTAAAAAGTTACATGAATGAAATAGAAGACACAGGAAGACTGCAGAATAAATAAATAAACAAATCTAAAGTTACTGTACTTTCCCTTAAAATGTTCCAATTTCCCCTCTACATTTTAGCACAACTACACTGAGTGAGACATGGTATTAGCAGACGACAGATACACGGGCACACATACAGACTGCACACTCCCAGAGAAACTGAACAAGATTCCTGTCTGGTTATTAATAATGACTATAATTTCTCCGTTCCATTCTACTTCTTGAACAAATGTTTTTAAAAGACCGCAGTTAAGTCATTATTTGTAACTGGTCCCACCAGAATTACCTACTCCATACTAGCAGAGTGTTAGTGTACCAAAAAGAATGGCTGATACAGATCTGCTTTCCATACCATTCTTGTGGAACAGAGCAGAGGATGAATCTACTTGCAGAATTTACTAAGCTCAACATGAAATGTAATGAGAGGCTTTTGGAGGGAGATATACCTATGGAAGTTACATCTCAAAAGCGACCAAACTGTGGCTTCTGAGATCCTGAATAAAAGAGGTTAAGTACAAGCTTCTTTTTATGGGTGTGGGTGCACAGAAGTACTTGCGTATCTGTGAGAAGGCATGTGCGTTTTCTCTTTTCCTCCCCTTAATCTCCTATGGTCTGGGGAGGTGAAGGAACAGTTGCTGTTCCAATTGCTCTACCAGAAATGTTATGGGAAATTCATGTTCATAGAACCAAGGCAATAACCAATCATTATGTTTGCTTACACTTACACTGTATGGGTTAGATCAGGGACATTCAGTGTGAAGTTTGCAGATGAAAACCTTTCCCAAAGGGAAAGCTTTAGAGTGTAAGAATTAGACACAAACTGAATTCATAAAGACCTCATCATATATGAAAAAGTGTTTCACTAATACAAAACAGTGACTAATTCTTGCCATGCAAATCTACAAGTAAAGCACAATTCAGGATTTAAGCATGTTCCACCCCAGATACACCATTCCAAAAACATAGCAAACAGGACACTCTCTCATGCAAAAGGTTAGAGAATTTTGGATCTCTGATCAAGCATGAATGGCAAAAGTAATGGCATCAGAAGTTTATTCCAGCAATAAAATGTGTCACTATTCTTACTACTGCATAGCAGAGCCAAGAATGTGATAGGGACTCTCGGTAATTGATTCAGATGACCATTTTCTATTAAATTTCTTTCTGCTTTGTAACTTTTGACAGATTGCATATGCATATTGAAGATCTAGAATTAACTCAGTTCTTGTGAATGGCTACAAACTCTCCTGGACATGACATAGTTATGAATAATTAAAAAGATTTTCCCCATTTTTGGTTTCCTTCTATTTGTCAGCTGAAGCACTGCTCCTCTGCTGACAGTTTTGTCTTTTACATGAAGAAAAAGTGTAAACCATAGCTTGCCAATTCAGATGCAAGTGCAAACTATGGTTTGCCCAAAACTGAACTTGAGAAAGGGGGAGGACATGATGGATAGAGGGAACGTGCAAGCCCAAAGTTTGCTCATGTAATGCCAGAACATGGCTTGGCATTGCATGAAAACCAGGTCACTGAAATATGCTCCCTTATTTATTATGGTGAACACCTGTTCCCCCTTCCTTCCTTCCTTAAAATACTGGTCTTCCCTTAGTCTTCTCTAGGTTACACATACCCAGCTCCTTCAGCCTTTCCTTATATGACTTTCACCCTCATCACAGAATCCTCTGAATCTTTTCCTCTTTTGTGACAACGTTCTTGCATTGTGGCACCTATTATGGAACACCATACTCCAATTGAGGACTAGCCAATGCTGAGAAAGAGGAAACTATTCATTTCCTCCACACAGGATACAACCCATCTCTCTCAGTGCAGGATACCACCTTTTCTCTCTTGTTCTGTCACAACCTTTAAAAATCAGTCAATGGTGCCTCTTGACTGTACCACTGATGGACAGAGGAGGTTGTTAAAGAGTAACCAAGGGCAAACAGAGAGATGTCCTTAGGTAAAATTTCCCCACAATGGTGAAACTCTTCCTAGAGGCCTATCAAAATTTGAGCTTGAAGACATTCCTGTTCAAGCAGGCATACTTCAGGAAGAGTGTGAATCATTGGTCTTCAGCTAGCAGAGGGCAAGGCCCACAACTGCTTCATGGAGTGAGAGAAAATGGGTTGCTGTGATGACACTACCATCATATACATGCATGATTAAAAAAAAGAAAAGAATGATGTGGGTCCCATAATGCATGTGTTTGGGCTAAAGATGGGTCCCACCTCTACAAAACTGTAGACTTTGTAACTAATATAATAAAGTCAATAACTCTTTATAAAAAGGATAGAAAGCTGCCATTGTGCTAAAGCTGTGGGGGGAAACAGTCTTGTCGAAACATTTCTTCTATTACTATGCCAATATTAACACTTTTGTACATTCAAATACTTCCCTTCAGACTAATTACTGTTTAATATTTCTTAGATATTAATAAGAAGTTCCAAATAACTAGTAATATTTAAATACAATTTTTCACTATTATTTTATTGCACAGCATTATCAATTCTTGAGACAATAAACTTTCTGAAAAGGAAGCTTTTAGGTCATTTCATGGAAGAATCACAGTGCCGAATGACAGCCATCTATGCCACACGTAGTCTTAAGCCAATGCACCTGTCACGGCCCTTGAACTAAGCCACTAAAATGAGATAGTGACATACATAATATATAAATAAGTTTGAATTTGTCTGCTAATGAAAACATATACATATACATCTATTTGTTTGAACTCTCATCAGGTGGCATTACATTTCCAAATGTAGAAAGAAGAGTCAGTACTGAATCGATGCCACTGGAAAGCTTTGCCGTTCCATTTAAAAATATTTTTCCTGCTTAGGTCTCAACCATGCTTCCAATAGATTAATACCTATTAATAATATATATTAATTAATTAATATTACTTTTGTAGGAAACTTGATTCGCTCCTGTAGCAGGAAAAAACTAGGTTGTTTTGTTTTACACTGTCTGGAATGAATCTAGATTTTCTAGTTTTTAAATCGCTAGTGCTTTGTTGCCATCAGGATGGCTTGTCCAATTCCACACACACATTGCAACAAGAAACTGCAGTGACAGCTTTGTGATACAGCTCTGAAGTGACATGTGAACATCCACAAAGCACATGGATCTGATGCATGAGGAGAAAAGCTATTGAGTATACGGAGGCAGCTTAAGCAACTCTTAACCTTCCTTGGTACAAGAGCTAGAACTTCAGTGCATATACACACATACACATGTGCAGCCTCCCCAAAATTGTAGTTTTCTCCCATTATAGGAAGCAATAATGCTCTGTTCAGATATTTCTACCCAACATGTGAGAAAAGAAAAGGAAAGAGGATTGGTTTGTTCAGCATTGCTTTCTCTTCCTGGATATGTTTCTTAATGCTTTATCATTTCTTTTTCTTAATTCTATATAGACTTTGCTTGTTTTTATCTCTAGACTTAAATTATTTTAATATCCTATTTCCTGGTCTTCCTATTTCTGCTCTTAATTCTCTCTCTTCCACTCTCCATTCCTCTGCTCACTTGAGTTGCTCTAAACATTCTCCCTCCATCTATTAGTGTCCTGCTTTTCCTTTTCGTATGTACGACAAACCTTATATTCTTGCTTTCATGTGTCTTCATGCCTTTGATCCTCTATATCTTTCTTTTCTTTCTCGTTCTTCCACCCCACGTTCTCCATTCTCTTACTTGTTAAATCTCATAGTTCTATTTCTGTCCCTTCCACAACTCTTTTCTCTGGATGCCCTTACCACTGAAAAACTCTCCATGTGTCCCACCCCATGACTGACATTTTCTATTGTTTCCATTTTAAAAACCTGTTGAAAACCATCTCTTTTCCTAGGCCTCCCTTGATTAATGCTCCTTCCCAATACCCCATTGGTTTGGCTCTTCCTACCCTTTCCTTATGTTTCCAATTTATTAAGGCTATATGTCCAAAGGCATGGATTATCTTTACTTTAAACATTTGTACAGTGCCCAGATTTTAAGCACTTTGAAAATGAATAAAATATAACAATAATTATACTTAAAAAGAAAGTCTTCCTATATCGTTTCACAGTATGCTGGACTACGTACAAGTGACATTCATTCCTTTCTTTCATTAGAAGGCATACTAGCTTCTAGTCATTGGTGCATATCAAATGTTCACTTTTCAGGGGATTTTCCTCACTTTTAAGTGCAGTAAATGTAATACTTCAAGGTTTAGTAATTTCTAGACTGTGTGATTGCCAGCTGAAATGCAGTGAGCATAGTGATGTCATTAGAGCAGCTTATTTGAAAAAACAAAACCTTTGTTACAACAATTAAGGCATGAGGGTTCACATGAAGGGAATGCTGACTGATGAAACACATAATGGGCACCTACCTTATCCAAGAGAGGACGAAGTGGCACTTCTCTATTGAGCAAACTGATTGCTTTATATTCATGAGTGTCCCACATCACTTATTCAAATTTGAGGGTTAGATCTTAGGGTTCCCCCTAATTGCTAATGAAGAACGGACGGGGTCTCATTAAGTCATGCTACAATGCTACTTACCTGAAACTCTCTTGTAAGACTTGTTACTGTTTTTAGTGCCATTTTGGTGCTTCTTGTCTATTGGTGGAGCTATAACTCCTTTGCCGTTCAGAATCTTTTCTGGTGATGGTGGCACTGATTTAGATGTCAAAGCAGATTTAATTGGAGCAGGTATGGTGGATGAAGAGGCTGAGGAGGTGGTGATGGTGGTAGTGGTTGTAGAGTTCATTTTAACATTGGCACCATCTGCCTTCACTAGGTTAGGAATTTTCTCTAGACTGACTACAGGAACAGGAACACTGAAACACCAAAGAAAAAGTCTTCAAGATGTGTTTTCTGCACCGTGCTATTCTATTCCATGCTACATACAGTCTCTTAACTTTCCTCTATGTTTGGTGTCATATTACAGTCAACACTAACCCTGGAATTAAACTAAAATGGCCATACTTAGTAACATTGTGCATTCACATTTCAATAAACTATTTCCATAAATGGCCAATTTTGAAAATAAAAGTTTAAGGACCTGTAGGAATCAAGAAAATGGATCTAAAAATAAATCTCACACTTGTTTTGTAGATCTGTTTTCTTCTTAGTGCTTATGTATTATACCTATTCTTGAAATATTGTTAAGTTTCATGTGCTTTCCCCTCCAAACTAGGCTTACTGGTCTGGAAGCTGCAGGGCTCTAACATGGGGAGTATAAGTAGAAGAATATCAACATCTTTAGAATTACCCATATGCAACCACTTTGCAGACAGAAGAGAAGTCTTACAGACATCTTGGCAACATCCCTTTTGTTATATTATAGCATTTAATAAATTTGGCAGTCCCTGAAGTACATGGCACAAAATCCCTTGACTTCAAGCCATAATTGTCTAACATACCTTCTAAAAACAAAAGGACAATAGACATTTACCTCCAAAACATAGTTTGTGACATTCATTACCTTCATGAAAAGTGAATAAAATTTGCCTATGCAAGTGAACACCTAACTAATAATATTGTCTCGTTTGCATGTGCAATACTACCTCATTCACAAACCCAAATGCCAAGAAATTGGAAAGTTTCTTATCCAATAACTTTTCAGCCTTATATGTGAATTTTGAGAGGATTATTTTCTCTCTGACATGCTGTTCTACAGTAATACTGCCAATCTCACAACCCTGTAACATTTTTCAGACATAGATTATTTGTGTGTGCATGTGTGCGTGTGCACACACGCGTGCGCGTGCGCGTGCGCGCACACACACACACACACACACACACAGAGTTTTAAGCAGGGATGTGCATACTTCAATTCCACGCACGTGCAGAAATGTGACTACTGGGCACAGAATTCAGCATCTCATATTTGTAAGCCCTTAGCTGGCAGAGCTCATTACTATACTTTATTACACTCTCTTTACTCTGTAGAGCACTATGTACACAGTTAGTGTGACATAAACAAACAGATTCAAGGCTTAGTTAAAGGAAAGGGTTCTAGACATTCTAATTGTAGACAGATTTAAAAGTAAGCAAGTAATGACAGGTGAAAATTCAGGAGATTATGTGAATATGAGACTGAAGGGAGCTAAGGATTTCCAGGCACTTTGCATAGCACTTTATCCCTACACATCTTTAGCAGAAGCATGCAAAATAAGCACATGTGGTCAGTGCATTCAGCTTTAATTTGTATAATTTTGTTTTGTTTTTAAGTTCCAATATATTCTTATTGTTTTATTATATTTATAACTATACTTTATTACACTCTCAGATCTCAAACTCAGACTTTTCATACACAACATTAAAAGTACCTCTAAGAGTCTATCATACGATTGTGTTCCTGCGAATTTGGGCCCCCAGGGTTCCCTAGATGGCCTCGCCCCTTTTTCCACAAACACTGATCGTTTGGCAGCTTCCCAGCTTTTATGCCATTTCCCCTCGTTTTAAAAGGTTGAAATGCCTTTCCTAAAGTTTAGTTACTGGCAGCAAGAGCTTTAAGCTATAGTATGTTGGTATTGTGGGTGCTGGGCCCCACCCCTTTGGCCTTAAGTCCCACCCACCACTGGAACATGGCCCCTGAGACCTTCTCTGAAATGGAATTCGGCCCTTGGGATGAAAGAGGTTCCATGCTCCTAGGTTAGAGAGTTAGCTATAGAGGGACAGGGCTACCAGACACAGTGTTACTTTCCGCAGGCTATGGAAAGCGTGCTCTTTTAATTTTGATCTGCTCTTTTAATTTTTGTACCACATTAAAGGTGTTCATTTGAAAGAGCTTTTAACTTATTATTAGGTATTTAAATTTGTTTTCTATTGTTCAGAGCTATGTTTAAATATACTGGAGTTAGTCGCCTTCTAGACTGCACAGTTAAAAGGACCAATATAAGTATTTTAAATGAAATAAAATGCAAATATACATATATTTTAAGGCCCAAAGATATGTTTTAGCCAATGTAGGTTTTACATTCACATTAGAGATGTGGGAAGTTTGTCTATGTGTGAAAAGGGGCTTGAATCATACATTATTAGGGTACTGAGAAGACCCTCACTTGTCTAGAAATATTTCCAAACCAAAATTCTGGCCAGTATGGTATAAAATTATACAATTCTCCACAAAGGTTTAGGTTTTTTAAAAAAAGCTTGCTTAACTTCCTCATACACATGGAACACATTGTACACTTCAACTGGCTGCTGTAAGGCTTCACTGGTGGCTTGAAAATGCATCTGATTTTTTATAAATTCAAAACAATTATACATTACCACCTCATGGTTTTAGTGATTCCTATCTTTGTGATTTCTTGTTTCCAGTGCCTCAACCATATGCAGGCATTTTTAGGCTTATTTCTAACATGAGATGGTGATGTGGACACAGCCAGAAGTATAATATGGGGCCCGACATCTTTCTTGCCCTATACATCAATACAGTCTCCATCTCCTATGCTCACATTATCTTTTTCCATGTCACACCAATATCACACCTAAACATTTCCACCTCTGAAAGGACAGCATTATGATGTGTTTATCAGTATTTTAAAATTTCTCTACAGTTGGAAATATGGCTGTTGCTCCTTCAGTCACATGGTGAGGTAATATTCACCATGTTCTAATCCGTGCAGAATTTTAAAGGAGCCCAGTGTAGAGAACTTAACAGAAGTGCTTTCAGGTTATTCCTCCATTAGGAGTCCCATTCTATAACATATTTTTCAAAATAGTTAAAACCAGTTCTGATGAAAGTCCATCTCTGTCCGCATTGGTATGCATTTCAAGAATAATTTAGAATGCTTGCATGAATGGCCAGATTTGACTGCAAACTGTACAACTTGCAAAAGGTGGTTGTAAATCTACCACATAAACCATGAAGCATCTCCCCTCCCTTAAAACAAACAAACAAACAAACAAACAAAAACTAAACTAAAAACTCATTCCAGCAAATTTAATGAAAAGGGACTGAGAACCCAGACAGTAGGATAAGAGATATCTTAGTAATAAAGTTGCAGCTGAAAAAGTGAATTCGGGATATACGTAGCTTAGGTTTGGTTAACATTTTCAGCTGGTATCTCATCATCAACTAAAACCAAAACTGTATTTGAACTGTATTTGAATATTGCACAGAAATCTGAAAAATGAACCCCAAGAAAGAGTTTAATCACATATTAATCACCCCAATTGTATTTCACCCTTCCTCCCCAGGAGCTAAGGGTGGCATACATGTAGTATCCCATGTCTATCCCCACAACCACCCAGGGAAGGAGGATAGGTTGGGAGAGAGAATCTGGCCCAATGTCACCCGAAGGAGCTTGATGGTAGAGTGGGGATCTGAACTCTGGTCTCCATGATCCAAATCTAACACTCCATCCTTTATGACATACTGGCTCTATTGCTTTTGCTTAATTTTTTTTATTTATACTTCCAGCAATTTTTCAAAACAAAAATATGTTAAAAACTACAAACAAGACACAATATCCTTACAATATCCTTATTTTATTCTTTACTAAAGCAAGTTACACAGTTCTATGATCTAGAACAGATACTAGTTAAAGAATATAATCTGGAGTAGCCTCTCTCCAGAAACAGGATTGTTTTCTCTGATCTACAGGTTTCATAACTGACTTGAGTGTACAGGATGTATCATTTTCCCATAAACAACTTTGGGCAGGATGATACTCTTCCAGCTATTCAGAATGTATACTCTTGATTTTATAACCCAAAAGCAACAAGTAACAGAAATTCTCCCAGTTATTTGAAGTAAGCACTGGAAGTAGTTGTCTCTTTGTGGGCTTTTTAGCTTTGCAGGCTGTCAAGGAGTATGGCTCCAACAGTTCCGATGGAATGCCTCCTATCCCCAGACAAAAATGGCTTCTTCAAAGGGAAGGAGCATGTCTCATTAATTTGTTTAGTGTTTCAGCTATATTGTCTCCAAAATGCACTTAAGCAGCAATCCTGGTTAACAGAATATTAGAGGTGTCTTTCCCCCACACTACAGGTCACAATCCATATACTTAAGTTTGGTTCTTTGTCTCTGGGTATGACTTCAAAACATATTTGGAACTGATGCTTCCAATTCCATGTTAGAAGCCACACAAAGGCACTAGAGAATAACTACAGTGAGCCTGACCAAGATTATACGATTTTTAAAAATTAAATAAATTAGTGGAATATCCAATCTGATTTCCAGAGTAAAAGGAATTATCTTAGCTATCCTACATGCTATAATTACGATATGCATTCAGTTTATCTCTTGGGAAAATGTAGCTTAATCTGCCCATTGACAGAACCCATTTCTGAACAATGTATTTGTAACTACAGTGCAGATAAAAGAACCCATAACCTATCACACAAAGGACTGGGTTGCCCTACTAGTGGAGGTATTAACTTTCCTCTTCTTCCCTTGCCCCGCTTGTGGACTTCCCAGAGGCATCTGGTTGGCCACTGTGGGAACAGAATGCTACCCTAGGAAGGCCTTTGGTCCTTCCCAGCACAGCTTTTTTTTATGCCCCAGAGCAGGGCTCTCCAACCTTGGGTCCCCAGATGTTACTGGCCTACAGCTCCCAGCATACCCAGCCAGCATGGCTAATGGCAAGGGATTCTGGGAGCTGTAGTCCAGCAACATCTGGGGACCCAAGGTTGGAGAGCCCTGCCCTAGAGCAAGGCTCCTCAATGCAGCACTCATGGGCCCCTACGATGGCACTTCACTCCCTGCCCCTTCAAAAAAACAAATTAATAAAAAATTGAAAAATGTTAGGGCACTAGGTTTTCCTTCCTGTTCCTGAATCTGCTGATGATCAGTTGTTATGCAGAAAGAGAAAGCAAGGCAAAGGGGAGAGGGGAGAGAAAGAGCAAGGCTAGAGGATAGGAACGGAGAAATCGAGAGGCTAGAGGCTGGGAGTGGGGGGGAGGGGAGAGTGAGAGAGCATGCAAAGGGGAACGGTCTGTGCGCACGGAAGAAGATTGGGCAGGCCAGGAAGCAAGTCTTTCCATTTCTCCTCCCTCCCAGCCTTGCTATTTCTTGACTAGCCAGGCCCCCACAGCAGCCTTTATATGACTAGCCACATCCTTCATGGGAGCCATTATTTGGTGGTGCCCACAGCAGTTTCTAAAATTCCCAAATGTGTCCACAGGTCCAAAAAAGTTGGGGACCTTTGCCCTAGAGATAGAAGTTGTTCTAGCTACCTGTTCTATATTAAAGAAAGATATACATACAGGCTGGCTGCCACAGGAATCCAGGAGGACTGAGGAGACAAGAAGCCCAGAACTCCGGCTTGAGCTGAATTATGGCCATAAAGGGAAGTTGGGGTTGCAGCATACCCAGCAGCCTCACTGAAACCCTAGCTTTCCAGACCTCAAGGTGAGCTGATGTGTTTCTGGAAGTGGAAGCCCCCTTAGGGCTTCCTGATAGTCATTTAACAATCTCTTAGGAACAATTCACAAGAGATACTTTATTTTTCACATGGGCAGAAACAACAGTCCAAAAGCATGCATTCACCCTGCTGGCATGAAGGGCAAGTGCTCTTATATGAACCAGCCCCAAATGCTCCTTTAAAAAAAGAAGAATGAAAAAGTGGCCCTCATTTAATGAGAGATTTCTATTGTTTTTACATTTAATGACAGAAGATCAAATTCTGTCGCCCACACACACTTAGAACTGGTACCCAGAAAATGAGAATTCACATTCATGCAGTGCAATCCTAAACATGTTTACTCAGAAGTCCCAATGAGTTTAATGGGATTTAACCCCAAGTATGTGCACATAGGAATGCAGCCTTAATTTTTTCTTGAAATGAAAAGAAGCCAGTATGTAGTACGTAACATGCTTGCCTGAAAATGTCCGTCTCTTATACGAACAGACACCTGTAGCATCAGACTGAAAGGCTGTCATGAAACTACTAGATTGTTGTGCAGAGATCTAAACCTTCTAAGAGAACATCTAGATTCTAAAGGAATGGATATATGCAGAAGAAAATAAAACCACTCTTTTTAGTAACTGTCTAATATAGTGGTACTCAAAATGAGATGGGGGAGAATGAGAGACCTCAGGGCTGCAGTGATCGTGCAAACCCAGTCTCTGGTTCTGCTACTGGCCAAGTTGTATGAACATAACAATGCCCCCCCCATGCATAGATTGTGGGATGCTTCCTTGTTCTCTGCTCATAAGCATAGAAGGAGCGGTGCTGACTGGGGAACAAGAGGTGAGAGGAATTTTCAGATTCCTAAGTTCCAAGGATCTCAAATCCCAGTCTTCTCCAGTCAGTTAGGAATAGAGTAGAGTAGCGCAGAGCCGAGATGGGGCGCGGTGCGGTAAGAGAAAAATGGTATCAGCAGGGCAAGATGGGGGTGAAGGAAGCAAAGAACAGGTAGGAGAGGCGAACTGCAGAGAGTAGCTGATATTTGGAGCTGCCAAAAGGAGGCATGCTCCAGGTCTCATTACTCTGAGTATCTCCTCCCGGAAAGGCAACAGTGGGTACACATACACTTCACTAGCACTCCCACTGATGTATGCCGAGTGTTAAATGCATGCACACTATCTGGATTTTAAAATATAATCAATCAATCAATCAATCAATCAAATAAAAATGAAGTCAGCAATAAAATAAAAGTAAGTTAAAATTCAGGCTGCGACTGTTTTTCCTTTCTTACCTGCTCTCCCCACTCCCACGACACAAAGCTAGTGGAGATGGGAGGGGGAAATAAAGTAAGGGAGGAGTGCTTTTGATAAAAGACCCATCTGAAAAAGCATATTATAGAGCTGGAAAAGATACAGAAAAGGACAAGCGAAATGAACACGGCTTGGTGCAGGTTTAGAAAAAAAGGCAAATAAGCAGATATGAAAGACAAATAAGCAGGGACATGAGGTTTATAAAATTTACAAATGGTGGGGAAAGGGAGAAATTGAGATCCTCTTAACATTAGAACTCTATCACTCAGTGCAATTGCGTGGCACTAAATTCAGAACAGAAGACGAAAGTACTTCTTCACACAGTGCATGATTAACTTATGACACTCGTAGCCACAAGGTGTGGCAATAGCCCAGGGTAGACAACCTGGTGCCACTCCCACATGTTTTGGACTACAACTCCCATCAGCCCCAGCCAACATGCCTAATGGTCAGGGATTATGAAAGTTGTTATCCAAAATATCCGGAAGGCCCTAGGTTGCCTGCCCTTGCAATAGCCACCGAGTAAGGTGGATTTAAAAGGGGATTAGACAACTTCATGGAGGAGAGGTCTATCAACAGCTATTATCTATGACAGTATATATGGAACCTCCATATTCAGAGGCACTATAAAGGGATATTAAGTATTAAGAACGTAAGAAGGGGGCCCTGCTTGATCAGACTGCATTTTTCACAGTAGTGGTCTCTTACACACATGGCTATGCACAAGAAAGTGCACATTCATGTACTAAGCCTGGGGAGGTCACCTCTGGATGTAAAAAACCCTTCCTTCTGAAGATGTTCAAAGAACTTGAGAAACAATGGTCTCATGTCAACTGGTCCTGCCAGTACTGTCAACAGATTGCAGATCAGCTGGATGAGTGCACTCAACCCACGAAACAAGCTATGTGCAAATGGGGCCTAAGAGCTCTGGCTAATATATTCCTGGCTTTGCATACATCCCTTTGATGAGCAATTCCTTAGTCAAACCTCCTGCAAAATGTGAAGTATGCTTCACTAAAATGACACCTTTTAAGTCAGGCTGTAAGCTTTAATAGGTTAAAGCTTTAATAGGTCTAAATCAGTAGACTGATCAATTAAAGATTTAGCTGATTGATTGGTAGGGCAATTTTAATTGGCACAGCTGTGAAATAAAGGCGCATTTGTTTATTTTTAGGTATTTGGTTTGGGAATATTATGTGTAACAGGGAACGATAAAGTTTCATGCATCTGAAGAAAGTCTTTATCCTGCCAGGTTGCATAATAAAATCAGAAGAGTCTGAGAGTTTATACAACCCTTCTTGGATTTTAGCCCTGAACAAATGTCTCAGACAAATTAATTTTGCTTATTAAACAGAGATGAGCCAAAATATTTTGATATCTGATGCAGAACTTCTGAATGTCACCCCTATGGTAATACAAATATAGTAAAAAAAAAAAAAGAACCTACCCGTACACTACGTTCATCATCTAAGGCCCTCCTCCAGGTACCTCCTCTGAGGGAGCCTTGGAAGGTGGCAACAAGGGAGAGGGCCTTCTCAGTGGTGGCCCCCCAATTCTGGAACAATCTCCCCCGCCAGGTACGCCTGGCACCAATATTATTATCTTTTTGGCATCAGGTTAAGAGCTCTCTCTTCTCTCAAGCATTTGGCAGGATATGATGAGGTTTTAATCTGGATTTTTCTTATTGCTGATTGTTTTAAATCATTTAGATATGTGTGTCTATATATGTGCTGTCTGTTTATATGTTTGTATGTACCGTAAATGTTTTTTAATACTATGTATAATGTATTTTTAAAAAGGTTTTGAATCTTTGTAAACCGCCCAGAGAGCCTTGGCTATTGGGCAGTATAGAAATGTAATGAATAATTGAACGAACCAAATGATGGACGATTTACTGCTTTTTAATGGTACCCTAAAATCTACCATGTGGGGAAGGCCATCTTATGCTGCCAGTAAATATCCAATCTCCATTAATTTCAAAGGGAATCCAATATGGCTGGTTTAAGTAGCAGTTTGTATCATTGCCTAAAACAAGTAGCATTTTTTGTGTGTGGGGGGGAGATATGCATGCACCTGTGCGAGCCTCCACGCACTGAAAATGGAGGCTCCTGCTTTTATACCAGGAGTAAACTCCCTATACACAAATAGTTCACAGGAAAGTAGCCAATTAGAAGACCACAGGCAGTTTTTCCCTCCTAAAGATAGGCCTCTTGAGAGATTCAGACTCAGGATTTTAGATTCAAATACAGTTCGGAATGCTCTTGTGAATTGTACTGCAATGGAGACTTTCTGGTTCTTTATTTCCTAGCTACGATGTGTTCAGGCCTTATGTAGATTGCTTGCCTGCAGGGATGGGGACTCGGACTCGAGGACTCGACTCGTGAGTCGGACTGAGTCCCCCCTCTGACTCGACTCGGGTCCCAATATTTTTAATGGGACTCGAGACTCGACTCGGGACTCGAGACCAAGGACTCGTCAACATCCCTGGGCTGTTGACGAGTCTTCTGGCTGTACCAGAAGGAGCGCGATCACTGGTGAAGAGCACATGGAAGCGAGGCGCGCCACTGCTCGGCCACTATGGACAGCTACCAGGAGCGCAGCCCCAACGATGTGTTGAGATTTATTTTGATTGATGTATTGTTGTGGGGGGTTTGGGTTAGGGTCAGACATTTTGGGTTTGGCTGCCTCTGCCTGCCTGTTTGGGGTTCCCAGCCTCCTCTGCCTGCCTCGTCTCTTCTTGACCTGTTCAGCAGTTGAATTGTCCAAGACAAAGGCCTCTGCCTGCCTGCTTTGGGGTTCCCTGCCTCCTCTGCCTGCCTGGTTATTTTGGGTTTGTCTGCCTGGTCTGTTCTTGCCAAAATCAGTTGCAGAGTTTTGAAATAAAAAGGCACACTTGTGCCTAGAATTTATTTAAGCCACACATCTGAAGTAGCCTTATTTTGTTGGGGGGAAACCCCATTGATTTTAATAGGGACTCGTGGAGTCAGTTTTGGGAGTGACTCAGGACTTGTGACTCGTGAGTCACCATTTTGGACCAAGGACTCGGACTCGGACTTGAGACTCGGATCCAAAGACTCGTGACTCGACTCGTGACTCGAGACCAAGGACTCTTCAACATCCCTGCTTGCCTGCCAGATGTCAGAACTTGGCTTTGGAAAATGGGCTTTTAAAACTCCTGTAATCGCTTAAGTATGTGCCATCCCAGGAAAAAGTAAGTTGGTTTCTTAGACAAAATTAGCAATATCTTTTATTCTCTGTCTGAATTTCCTAATGAATAATTTTTTATCTATTGCATAACGTACCTATGAATTTAATCCCTCAGTGTCTTGCACCTAAACTGATACTTTTGGTTTTATATGAGAAGCTGATACATCTCCAAATACCTACAGTGAAAAGAAAGCCAATCTGGGGTGGAAGCAATCAATAATTTCCATTTCTTGAGTGTTTCAGATTTATTTTTTTTAAGTAAGAACCATCTGAGGATGGAAAGCATGGGAGGATAGTAAAAACCACTGGCTGACCCTGGGGTTTTCCACAATAAGGGAAGTGAAAGACTTTGTAGAGTCACTGCCTATCAAAGTAGATGTATGCTTTTCATAAAAATGTTGTTTCTATGAATTTTGTACATGGGAATAAGCTCTTACATACAAAAAGTAATGAATAAACGTTTCCATCAAGCTTAGCCCCTAAGGTAGTGAGACCATCCTTCTACCAAGTACAGAAGCAGCTGTTTCCATTCTGCATGATGGGTGTGTGTGTGTGTGTGTCCATCTTGAAAAAGCTGAGGCTGCTATATCATCAAAATTCCTCTGTGATCAGCTTGAAGGCCATTAAACAGCGTATCACAACATAGCTTTGACTAGTTCCAAGACCTTATAGCGTAACTGCATGTAGAACAGCACATACAATGAGATAATCAAGGGACTGCAATCTTGTAGAGTAGCCTTTCCATCACATCTTTTTCAAATAGAAGTAACATCGTCCACACCTGTACCCATCTCACCTCCCATGTCTTTCCTTGCACAATACAGCTACAGTGTTATGGACCCAGGAGTAAAAGTCCCATTTAATACTGTGGGACAGACTTCCAAGTAAACATGCATAGGATTGGGCTGTCAATCAGTAGAGTGGCAGGAAGGAACAAATACACTCTTGACTTAAAATGAAACTTTTCTAATGCACAGATGATAAAGGCTTACTTGGACACTCCTTGATGGCTATTGGCCTTATGGGTTTAGGTTCTACAAGGATATGCCTGCGCTGGAGGAAGTGAGCAAGGAAGATACACTGATGTACATCAAACCCTTACAGGCTGCATGCACCATGCCTGCTTACACTTGCAGTGCAGACAGACAGAACCATTGGAGTGGTGAATAGGGTCTCCATCATCATAGGAGTGATACAGGAGCTGATTTGAATATATTACATAGAAAAGCAGATATAAATATATATTTTTTTAAATGACATGTCAGTATGCAGACTTCTACATTTTCTTGCACGAAAGGGAAAAAGCATTTTTTGTACTCCTGCTTCAGTTTCATCATTTGAAGCAGAAGAACAATTAATTTTTATCCTGTCTTTATTTATTAAAAATATTTTATCACACCTTTCCATTTGAAAACTGCTCAAGGTGGCCTACAACCTCTTAGCAAATCAATAAACCTTAAAATTACAAAAATATTACAAAATTAGGAACGGGGCAGCAGAAGATAAAACGGCATAAAAACAAGGGAGTCAATTAAAAAAAAAAACTTTCTTTGAACTAAATTCAAGGCAGTGATCGATCAACAGCACAGACATGCCCAGAACACAGATATTCCTGCATTGAGCAGGGGGTTGGACTTGATAGCCTTATGGGACCCTTCCAACTCTACTATTCTATGATTCTATGAATTTACTTAGAAGTATGTCCGACTGATTTTAAGGGAATACTTCTAAGTCAGGCTGCATAGGTGATCAGAGCTTAACAGCACATACCTCTCTTATACCGTAACAGCTTATACCTCTCTACTCAGAAGTAAGTCCCACTGAGTTCAATGGCATTTACTCCTAGGTAAGTGGGTATAGAATTTCAGCCTTAGACTGCAATCCTAAACAGGCTTACTCGGAAGACAGTCTACCTATGAAATTAAAGAAAAGTTTTGCTTCTTTTCATTACACTTGAAGACTGGCTAACTGATTACATAGCCTTTAGCTATAATCTCCAAATTTCATGGTAAAAACCACTATCCCAGAGGAGGTACCACTTTGTGGTACACCACAAAAACAATATATCCATATTGTAATTTTCTATATAAGATAGGTTATTTTAAAAGCATATTTACCCAGTACTCCAACCTCAGAAGAGATCCATTACTCAAAAGATGGGGAAATTTAATATAAGAAATAATATAAGATAATATAATAATATAAGAAACAGGGGGGGGGAATCAACCATCAGCGAGAACAGCAACTTACCAAGGCTTATCCCTTGATACTTTTGAAGAAAAGACCATGTGCTGTTTGCTAGTGGAGGTAATTAGATTGTCTTTGGGCGTTTTGAATGGCTTTGAGTTGTTGTTGACAGGGTTATGACCGCTGATACAGGATTTCGGTTTCATCTGTATTAGTGATGCCCTGGAATTGCAGGGTGGAGAAGCTGGAGATGGGGAAGGTTTACACATTGAACCGTGTCTTCGTTCTACAATAGGAAAAAATACCAAAGACACTAAATAGACAAAATAAAGGCAGCTAGGTAAGAAAAAAGAAACCCAGGAAATGTAGAAATCATAAGCATTCTACATCACACCAATTTGCTGTAAATATAATACATATATTAAGGATGGCTAAATAATAATTCAGTTAGATGCAGTGTGACACTGTTGTCAGGGCAACACCTGGTGAACCTGTGCCAATGGCTGCTGTTGAGCTGGCACTGGAACGTGGTCCTGGGCAGGTACATGGCGAGACCCGGTTGGGACCCCCGAGTCTGATCCCACAGTGTGCTAGCCTACAGGAGCAGGCCATTAGGTATGTTTGGCCAAGATACAGACTGCAAAAACGAATTCTCCTTATGCATAATGTGTGCAAGGTTTCTTCACTGCATGCCAGTGTTCTCCAACCTTGGGTCCCCAGATGTTTTTGGCCTACAACTCCCAGCATGCCCCAGCCAGCTATCCCAAGGTTGGAGAACACTGCTCCATGCTAATCAGCTTCTTTACAGAGTGGCTGAGTTTTTTTAAAAAAATACTTACAAAACTACATTTCCATCACCAAGACATAATTATTATCAGTATTCCCCCACCAGTCTCATTTACAGACTTGCAATTAAGAACACAGAAATAGTGCCCATGAAGATGTAGCAGCAATTCACATGAGAATAATGGCTCCCCCCCCCCCCCAAATGAAAGGAGGTCATGGAAATGGCTGCTGTGTGCTACGTATATGTACAGCGCTATTTATGCCGAGTTTCATCCTGTGATTCCATAAATGAGAGGGTTTTCATATTGAAAACAAGCAGCTGGCTCACAGCTCAATTACAATCTTTGAAACAGGCCTATTTTTTTTGTCCCTATTTCCTATGACTCTCAGGCTATACAAAATAATGTACAGTACTATGATCCAAAACCTCAAATATCAGCCTCCTCATTTGCTCTTGGTTTGATCTGCAGATACTCTTTACATACACCAATTCTCACTGGAGACCATTAATTACCACATTACAGGAAATGCCACATTCTGCCTTTGCAATGAAAAGGAAATAGACTTCAGTTCAAATAACCGAATCTTTATGAGCTGTGCTTATGCAGGTCCATACATAAATATTTATATACTGTCATAACCAATAAAAACAAAGAAGAAAAGGGGACTAAATTAATTCTTCTCTAGTCTTTATTAAAATTAAAGTAAGAAGCCTGTGTAATGGAACTTAAAGGTCAATTTCTGTCCAGCCAATGCAAGGGATAGAAGGGAATCTTGCAGTGCCAAAGTCAAGACTTTCCCGTTAAGAATGTGTTCTATTCAGTTTCCCAGCACATGCACATATCAAATGTTGAAGCTGATCTCATTGACTGGAGTCAAGCATGCAGTATCCTCTTGTACATGCAATTCCCTGTTGTTATTATTATTAAGTTCACTAATAAAGCTGTGTGGACTAGTTTTATGTCAATAGATTACGAGGTTAGATAATATCATTTTTTTTTAGTGAACTATAAGAAAAAGCAACACAGTATCAACTTCTAAAAAATACTCAGTGCTTACTAGTAAGAGTACATCAAAAAAGTCAAGGGAAAGATTACATAATATTGCAAACAATAATTAGAGAAAGGAATAAATAAAGCAGTATTTTAAAAAATCAGAGCCTGCCAGTCATATATTGTTTCCAAAAGGGTGGGAGGAAAAAGGACAATGCCTTGAAGGAATGAATATTTTTACTGTTTATTTTTATGAAGCCAAGCATATAATCTGTATCTAATAACTTCTGTTTATATGCACATAGAATGTTCTGCTATTCCTGTTTACTATGCAAAGTTGTTCATAGTTGACTCTACTAAATTTTTAAGTTTGCCAACTTAAGTATCTTAAGATAAGTATCTAAGTCATGCTATAAATGTCACTTATTCTGAAAAGAAAAAAAAGGTGAGTCAAGAGCTCCAAACTGTTACTACCATTTGATCTTTTTCCAGAGTTTTAGGCACTGATTGAATCACTTGCTCATGTAAACAAAATTAATGATTGGAACGAATCAAGAGGTTACTACCTCAGGTTAACAAATCATATTAAAAGCCCTATTAATGACAAATACAGAGCAACAGCAGGAAGTGAAATAACACTGAGTTAGAAGTGTAGAAATGCATTGCTAAAAATCTTTTCTGAACCACTGAATAATTTTTTGCCCCTACCAAAGAATTCAGCCACTCATTGGATCTGTATCCATCAGGAATGGAATGAAAGCATTCCTACTTTAGTGGATTTGGGACCAACCATAAAACTAATGCTTATCTGAAATGGGGGCCAGGACATTTGGGGAACGTTTTCATTCCTGTAAAATTCACTTTTCAGTGATATTTCACATCCCTTTGTGAAAGGATGTGAAACTATTTGCAAGAGAGTGGGTATTGAGGTAGGGAAGGAGGGAATATGTCCCCAATGCCAAGTGGTTAGGCCATCACCAGCCTTGCCCAATCCAGTCATGCATAGTTCTTTAAGGGGAAAATGTGAATAAGGATGTGTTTTCATACCCAGCTACATTCTGCCAGAACTAGTCTTGCATAACTATGGTTGACTAGAGCTGTGTCAGGCCAAAAGTCCTGCCATGCCATGCCATGTTGATGGGCAATAAAAACACTAGCACAGCATGACAAAACAGAATGTGAGCCTGGTTGCCTAAGCAATGGAGATGCGTTCCCTCTCCCCATTCAGAGTGAAAGCAAGAGGAGAATTTAGTTTTCCTTCAGCGATGTCATCATATTGCCAAATATGTTTGGCTATTAGTGCAATGATGTCATCATGTTAACTACATGATCCCTGATAGGCTGGGAACACAAGGTGAAGAAGCCCTTTAAAACTAAAACAATTAGCACTGAAGAAGAAGCAACTTGCAAACAGGTGCAAAAATGCATGAAGTGATTGAAAGTAGTGTATTTTCTTGGGAGAGTCTTTCTGAAATGGCAACTTTTACACTGAAAATGGAACCTTACGAAATTATGGGACAGCATGAGGCCATGCAGGTCACCAAGGCCTTCCCAACATCTGAGATTTCCCAGAGTGCCAGGACTATGGGAAATAATCCTGTGGGCAGAAATTATGAAAGAAGTTGGTAAAAAGAATGGGTGGGGAGGTGAACAGAGACCAATATTTTATTCTTGTCTTGGGCAGTCTGAGACGAAGCTCAGGATCCCTAGTCAAGACAGAAAAATCAGGTGACCATAGGCCCAGCTAGAAAGCTAGTTATCCATTTTAGTTTAAAACACTTAAAACTGGGAGGAGAAGAACAGCTGCTGCCATGAGCAGGTGGTGGATTCTTTTGCCCCCCCCCCCCCGACGGTGTGGCAGGCCATGAGTGGGATAAATGGGTCCTGGCTATAGGGGGGGAAAACATTATATGTGTGGGTGGGGGTTTAGAATATGATTTTTTTCTTTCTTTTCTTTCTTTTTTTTTTTTAATTTGTATAGGTAGTTGTTTGTTTAAGTTTTCGGTTATTTGTAGTAGAATTTGGATGTTTATGTATTTTGTAGTTTATATGTTATTAATTTTTTATTCCTTTTCTTTTTATGTATGTTATGTATTTGTATTTTATATATTGTTTGGAAAAATTTAAATGAAAAAATATATATTTAAAAAAATAATAAAACACTTAAAACCAGAGGCTCAGAGCAACATAGGTGCTGGTTTAAAGTAGTATTAATTTAGTATTGCCACCAGAAAGCTAGTTACCCATTTTAGTTTTCAAACACTTAAAACTAGAGGCTCAGAGCAACATAGATGCTAGTTTACAGTAGTATTAATATAGTATTGAAATCCACTTGCAGTTAAAACCATAATCTCACAGAATGACAAACTTGTTGTTCATAGAATTTTATTAAAGATGCAAAGAATTAATTCTCTGTAGACTGTGAACTTGAAGCAGCTTAATCATACAGACATTCCCATTACAAATCAACAGCTTTGTAGGTTACTATCTCAGTAACTGACATACTTCCAGTTTAAAATACTTAGAAGTTAAACCAAACGCCAAGCATATTTGAAGAGAGAGAAAAAACATTCTTGTCAAGTGCCAGAGAACTCATGTCACTGGGAGCGATATGGATAACAGGCAGTTATTTCCTAGCCAATGGCTGTAAACAACTTGTTAAGCACTTTCACTTTCTCTGTGAAAAAATCCAGAATACACTATTGCCTATTAAAGTAAAAGAAAAAGAAAATTTGCTAAACATTTACAGTAAAGAATATTCCAGCCGTGGTAGAAAATAACCAAAGAAAATTTTATAACAGAGTTGGACAAACAACAGTTTCAAGTTTGGCTGAAAACAATCTTCAAACTATATTCACCCCAACTGTATTTGCACTGCTGAAAAGGAAATGGAACAAAGTTTAGCTTTTCTGATAAAAGGCATCTTAGGAAATTTACTAACTCCAGTGATGTGTTGAAATCACCACCATGTTGCACTTTCCTGTATTTGCAACACACACATCATGGTCTTTTGAAATAAAATGGCTAAAAATCCCTCATTTCTACCAGGGGTAGAGAGGAGGAAATCAGCCAGAAGATAAACAACACATCTTGCTAGAAGAACGTAAACCAAAAGGACTTACACCGAGGCTCAGTCTGCCAAGTTAATCCAATTCTACGACAACTGTAAACAACTTGAACTGCTACAACACGGAATCATTCACGTTATAGACGCTGTCACAGAGTGACAGCAAAATGATTAGGTATTCTATCTACAAGGGCTGGAAACGAGGCAGATGACTGCTCCAGCAAACAGCAGATCTGCACTTGCAGGCACTAACTGTTCTGTCTACAGACAAAAACACCAGTGCCAAGTTTCACACCCCACCAGTTATACAGTAGAACTTTAGCAAGAACAAAGCAGTGCTTAATGCAGAAAAAAGGCTGTTTATGAAGGGGATATACCTTGCACATTAATATCACCCTGATAGAGTCATAAAGAAAATTCTGTAAATGACAAATCTTGAGATGACTAACTAGGGATGGCAGTAATGTGACCACTAAAGTTTCATAGCAATATATATTTTGAAAACACAACTCTGATGTATCAAACAATTAAATGCATGGTTTAGTGTTTTGGCCAGCAACTTTGTTTATGTGGATACAGCTAAAAATCAGCTCTCTCAGCTGCTGTTCAACTACTGACTGTTGTTTCTTCTCCTGCATTGTCAAAACTGTTTTCACTATACACCTTACATGTTGTACAACTAACGGGTGAGGAGACCTACTTACAACGTTCACCTCATGTGTTACATTAACATACCACACTATCTTACACTGAGTAAGATCACTGGTCCAGTGATATTCCTCTACAGCAGCCTTCTCCAACCTGGTGCCCTCCAGATATTTTTGGATTCAGTTCCCATCAGCCCCAGCCAGCATGGCCAATAGAATACTGCAAGTTATAATCCAAAATATCTGGAGGGCCCCCAGTTGAGGAAGACTGATCTACATTCTACTCTTCTCTAATCATTTTTATTTAATACATTTATATCTTGTCTTTCTTCCATAATGGACCTCAAGGCACCATACATGGGGTTCCTAGGCAGTCTTCCATCCAGGCACTGACCAGACCCAAAACTGCTTAGCTTCAGCAGGTATCATGTATCCTCAGGCAGTGAGTCCAAGAGATCTTGAGTAGAGATCTTTAGCCAATATCTAAACTGGGGAGCCTCAGGATTGAACCTATAATCTTCTGCATGTAAAACATGTGCTCTACTCATTGAGCTATAGTTCCTCCACAGCATCAAATACTTGATAATATGGGCACAATCCAGCCAAAATGGATTTGTCCATCCAACCAATGTAAACAAAGAGGGAGCAAGAATGTCATAATGATTTTTAAAAGACTAACATATTACACACCAAGACCATACAGATAGAAGGACAGGTTGTTTACCTGTAACTGTAGTTCTTCAAGTGGTCATCTGTACATTCACACACATATGGGTTCTCTGCGCCTGCGCTGAGATCGATCAGAAACTTCTTTAGCTGAGCTGAGGCGGGCGGGAGCCCCTCCCCCTCGCGCCTGCTCCTTAGCGCGGCTCCCGCCCGTCTCCTCAGTTCCCTGAGACCGCCTATTGCGACCCTCGGGACCAAGGATGATCCAGACCATCAATACACGTCTTACAACATAAGATACCTTCCCTCGAGCTCGAAGGGAATCGAGCCCGAAAACCAATAGCAAAAATAGCCCATCCCATTTCCACCTGGGGTATCCATCGAACTCGATGCAGACACCGAGAGGGGACGGAGGGCGGGTTGTGTGAATGCACAGATGACCACTCGAAGAACTACAGTTACAGGTAAGCAACCTGTCCTTCTTCTTCGTGGTCTCTGTGCTTCACACACATATGGATAGATTAGCAAGCTGACTTACCGGAGGTGGGTCGGTGTAGGTAGTCAGATGGTGATCGAAGATAGGACCGCTCTCCCAAATGCGTTCTGCGCCCTGGCTCGAACGTCGAGGCGGTAGTGCCGGATGAAGGTGGAGGGTGAAGACCAAGTCGCCGCCCTGCACAAGTCCAATAAAGAGACTCCCCTGCCGAATGCCGTCGAAGTCGACATGGCTCTAGTAGAATGAGCCTTTATGGAGTCTGGTAAAGCACGCTCGGCAAGTTGATATGCCAGTTTGATGGCGTCCACCAGCCAGGAGGACAGTCTTTGCTTCGACACTGGACGGCCTCGCTTTGGCGGGCCGTAGCAAACAAAAAGCTGCTGAGTAAGCCATATGGGCTCCGTACGCGCTTTGTAAAAAGCTAGAGCTCTACGGACATCGAGGCTGTGCAAAAGTCTCTCGACATCCGACGATGGTGATGGAAAGAACGCCGGGAGTATAATGTCCTGTCCCAGATGAAATTCAG
This sequence comes from Shinisaurus crocodilurus, assembly GCA_021292165.1. Classification (NCBI taxonomy): domain Eukaryota; kingdom Metazoa; phylum Chordata; class Lepidosauria; order Squamata; family Shinisauridae; genus Shinisaurus; species Shinisaurus crocodilurus. Next base: position 201,523,854 of record CM037879.1, read on the forward strand.
AAATGACCTTAGGAAGAAACGAAATGTCTGGCCGCAAAAAGACTTTATCTTTATGAAAGGTTAAATATGGAGGATCAATTCTGAGCGCGGCTAACTCGCCAACGCGTCTTGCAGATGTAATTGCTATCAGGAATAGAGTTTTCAACGAAAGAAGGCGCAAGTCTGACTCCGCCATGGGCTCGAATGCCGCTTTTGTCAATGCCTTCAGGACCAGTTGGAGGTCCCACCCAGGTATTATATTTCTTGTTGGAGGACATAAGTTTTTCAAACCCTTCAGAAATTGCTTCACCAAGGGATGAATAAATAAAGACGTTCCCGTCGAAGTCGTCCGATAAGCCGTAATTGCAGCCAAATATACTTTGATTGATGAAAATTTTAGCCCTCGTGCCATTAGCGAGTGCAAAAAGTCAAGGACAGTCGACACCGAGCATGTTATAGGGTCCTTACCCGAAGATGACACGAAGCCGGAGAAAGCCTGCCACTTCCTTGCATAGGAGAGTCTCGTTGAAGGCTTACGTGCCGCCAATAAAACGTCTCTAACTCCCTCAGAGAGCTCTGCACCCATCGTTATCTGATTCTCCAGGCTGTGAGGCTTAAGGAATGCGGATTCGGATGAAGTACCTTGCCTTGATGCTGTGTCAACAGATTGCCTTGAATCGGTAATTGCAGATAATCTCCCTGGGACAGATTGAGCAGGTGGGAAAACCAAGGCTGCCTCGGCCACCACGGGGAAATCAATATGCAATTCGTTTTGCTCAACGATATCTTGGCGATTACCCGTGTGAGGAGTGGAATTGGAGGAAAAAGGTAGTAAAACCCGTCGTTCCAGTCCAGCAGGAACGCGTCGGACATCGATTTCGGGTCCGACGCCGCTCTGCTGCAGAATAGGGGACAGGCCATGTTCTCGCTGGTTGCGAACAGGTCTATGTCCGGCTGACCCCAACGTTGGAACAGCGATGTCAATACCTGCCGGTCCATTCTCCACTCGTAGGACTGAAGAGACACTCTGCTCAGTCAGTGTGTCCGCCAAGACATTGGTTTTCCCCGCGATGTGAATCGCTACGAACGACATTCGTCAAGGTAGAGCCCACTCGTAAAGTTGCAGCGTCAGCCTTGTTTGTTCAAATACGCCACCACTGTGGTGTTGTCTGTTACAATCTGAATGTGATGCCCGGCTAGGTGATGGTCCAGTGCTTGCAGCGCCCTCCAAACAGCCATCAGTTCGAGCCAATTGATATGCTTGGAGGCCTCTGTCGAAGTCCATGTGCCTTGCACGAAGTCCATGTGCCTTGCACAAGTGGGCTCCCCATCCTAGCAACGACGCGTCCGTCGTCAGTATTCTGCTCGGCACCGGAGGTTGAAACGGTACCCCGTCGAGTAGGTTTGACTCCAGCTGCCACCACCTCAAAGACTCTCTTACAGCTCGTGGAACTAGTAGACGGAGGGAAGGTCTGTCCTTTTCTGGTTTGAAAGCTCAGACAAACCAGGTCTGAAGCGGTCGCATGCGAAGCCTCGCATAGCGTACGACTGCGATGGTCGAGGCCATGTGCCCCAAGAGTCGCTGTATTGAATGAGCTGATGATATCGATTGTTTGAATACTTTGTTTGCAAGGGAAATTAGATTGCTCGCCCTTTCGTTTGGAAGATATGCCTGACCATCGAACGCGCTTAGCCTTGCTCCTATGTATTGGATCTCCCTCACGGGCTGGAGGACCGACTTCTCCGCGTTCAGGCAAAGTCCCAACTCGAGCATGAGATCGAGTCTCCTCGAGAGCGCTTTGAAGTTCGACCCTCGACGATGCCACCAGCAACCAATCGTCGAGGTAGGGAAAGATGGTGATGCCTCTTGCCCTTAGACTTGCACACACCGCCGCCACACACTTCGTGAATACCCTCGGCGCGGTGGAAAGTCCGAATGGAAGAACGACGAACTGTAGGAGTCGTCCCCCACTCAAAACCGAAGGTATTTCCGGCTGTCTTCGTGGATGGCGATGTGGAAGTACGCATCCTTGAGGTCGATGGATGCGAACCAATCGCTCCTTCGGAGTAGCGGAAGGATCGATTGGAGTGTGACCATGTGGAATCTTTTCGGTGGGATAAAAAGATTTACAGTCCGAAGGTCCAGGATCGGTCTGAGTCCTCCTCCTTTTTTCTTCACGATTAAGTATCTGGAGTACAGCCCATCCTCCAAATTTTCTGTGGGAACCAGCTTTTTGAAGGAGGGTCGAAACTTCCTCCAGCAGCACCCGAGTTGGACGGGTGGTCTTGATCCCGAGAAACGGGGGGAGGACTCTGAACTCGATCCTGTAACCATGCTCCACGATGCTTAGCACCGAAAGCATCGATCCGTCATGATGGTCCTCCAGGATTGGAGGTGGTGGTAAAGTCGAGAGCCGAAGAGAGTAGTCTGAGGTGGTGCAGAGGTGCCGTCGAGGTGAAGTGCCGGTGGTACTACGGTCGGGCCCGCAAGGCAGTCAAAGACGACGCCGGCCGAAGTCGCCTCCCCTCCTGCTGCCCCTGGACCGCTGCTGAAACGGCCGCTGCTGGCGCTTGAGGCTGCGGTGCTCCGGGTCTTCGGCTCCCGCCCCTGTACTGGCCCGACAGCTGGTATTGTCTGGCCTGGAACGGTAACCGGGACCAACGCCGTGGCCTGAAGCTCTGGGATGGTTGCTGGCGGACGAGCCCCATCTTCTTCGCCGTCGTCAGAGTTTTCTGGGCAGAGTCGAGGGAGTCGTCGGTGGAGGCATTGAATAGACCCTCGCCGTTGAAAGGGAGGTCCTGGATCTTCGCCCTATCATCGGGAGTCAGGGCGGTAGAGCGAAGCCATGCGTGCCTCCTCAAAGCCACGGAACCGACCATCGACCTGGCGTGACTGTCGACTTGGTGCCTTGCTGTATTCATTTGCAGGGCCCCGATGCTAGTCGCCTCCTTTATAAACTGAGCCGCCAGGTCTCTCTTGTCGTCCGGCAGATAATCACAGAGGTCTCCCAGCTTCTCCGTGATGTACATTTGATATCTAGCTAACAACGCCTCGTAGTTAGATATCTTAAGTCCGAGGGAAAACGATGAATAGATCCTACGGCCGTAGGAATCTAGTGTCTTACCCTCTTTATCTGCCGGGGTGGTGTGCTGTTTTCCCCCACGAGACTGCGCCGATTTGACTATGAGCGAGTTCGGGGTCGGATGAGAAAACAGAAATTTTGCTCCTTCCTCCTGGATTTTGTACATCGACTCCAGGCGTTTGGCCGTCGGTTTAGTTGAGGCCGGAGCCTTCCAGGTTTCTTGCACTGTCTCCAACAATGTCGGCAAGAATGGAAGGAGCAGCTGGTTCGACTGCATCGTCCTAAGGACAGCATAAATGTCATCCTTGGCCTTCCCCTTCGACGACTTCGCCTCGACTCCCAGAGCAGTCACCAGCCGGCTGACATGCTCCGCGAAACTCCCCATGTCCTCCGATGGGGAGACCATGTCTTTGGACTCCACCTGCGCGCCCGGTGAAGTGGAGTGGGAGGAGGAAGCCGCTGAGTCCGAATCCAACAGGTATGCCGATCCTGACGAGGAGTGGCCAACAACAGCAGTCGCAACCGGTAGACGCACGAGAGTTTGTGGTTGAGCCATTGAAGTCGACACAGTCGGCTCTCTCACAACTTCGGCCGGGGCACGAGACACAGCCGCATCTCGGCGAGGTGAAGGAGAATGCCTTCGACCACGGTGCTTGTCCGGGGAAACGGAACGCTGGTGATAGTAATGATGTTCCGACCTCTCGTGTCTTGGTGAGCGCCTTGACCTCGAGTAGGAGCTCCTAGAACTCGATCCCGAGTAGTAGGAGTGCGACCTCGACCTCTCATCCCGGTATCGTGAGAGTCGAGATTGAGGGCTCGAAGCCGTAGAGACCGAATCATGAGCCCAATAGTGCAGGGATTGCGACCGGTGGCGGTATTCTCAACGCTCTTCTGCGTGTCCAACCGACGGAGACAGTCGCGGTGGAGGACCCCTTGAGCCCGAACGGGGTCTATCCAGTGCCTTCTGCTCCTGCAGCTGGACCGGCGAAGCCACAAGCTCTCCCTCCGACAGGGAAGCTGCCGCAGTCACTGGCTCTTTTTCGGTCTCTCGGCCTCGGGGAGACGTAGTCGAAGCCGGAGCAGACTGGTGGGCAATCGGTCCCGAAGCTCGAACCCGAGCACCAGTCAGAGCCTCAATCATCGCCACCGTATGCTTCGATACCACCACAGTGGACGAAGTCGACGGGCCCGCCATCTCGTCAGACTCAGCCGCCATTTTCTCCTTAAGGCGCTTCGCCTTATCTTTACGGGCCTTCTTGGCGAGTCTCTTAGCCGTTAGAGTATCCGTTAACGGCTTTTTGGCCGGCTGGGATCCCCCAGGCCATTCCTCCGGAGCGGGGCCCTTAGCTGAGAGAGATTGCTCCCATAACAGAGCTCTCAACTTAGTCTGGCGGGCCTTTCTTGCCTGTTTAGTGAAGGCCTGGCAGTGTTTGCAGGATTCCATGATATGCTCCTGCCCAAGGCAAAGAAGGCAGAGCAAATGCTTGTCTGCGGGTGGGATTTTGGTCCCACACCGCTGACACTTGCGAAAAGGTGCCTTGAGAGGCATAGTAAGAAAGAGAAAAGTTGAAAGTTTAGATATAGAATATAACTAGGACAAGAGTGGGGGAGAGATACGGTTTCAGATAGGATTTTTTTTCGGGGGGGGGAGATTTTTTTTTTTGTTTTGAAAAAGAAGAGTATAGCTCGAAATCAAGAAATAGAAGGTCTATGAGAGGAAACCAGATTTTTTCAGTATTAGGAAGAAGAACAAACTCAGCTTTTGATTTAGAAAGTGAGGAGAAGAAGAACCTAATGACTCGTCGCAAAGGCGGTCGAAAAGGAACTGAGGAGACGGGCGGGAGCTGCGCTAAGGAGCACGTGCGAGGGGGAGGGGCTCCCGCCCGCCTCAGCTCAGCTAAAGAAGTTTCCAATCGATCTCAGCGCAGGCGCAGAGAACCCATATGTGTGTGAAGCACAGAGACCACGAAGAAGAACTTGGTTCTATTAGAACTGAGTATATTTCATCACTGTTTCCAATTTACACTTCCATAAAATCAAGCAGAAGCGACCTATACCTTAGTGTGTTTTCAAAAGAGTTTTATCCGTTTGACTTTTGCCATTCTACAAATATATAGGCGAACTGAAAATGTGTAGCTGAGCCAGAATTTGGAGCCTTGACTACCAAATGCATGTCCAACCCATTACCCACTAGACACACCTTTCCGAACCTGGTGTCTTCCAGAAACGAGGTGCCTGGTGCCAGTGGTCAGAAATTCTGGCAGTTTTAGTCCAAAACATATGGAGGGCATCAGGTTGGGGAAAGCTGAACTGCACTATAATGATCATGTTTGGGGGTGAAGAAGGGAAGGCTGCTTCAAAGAAGGAAAACAGGGCCAGGTTCTGTACAGCCTTAAGCATCCCATAATGTTTCTGCATGTGCACTGTGGCTCCCTGGTTTCTCTTTCCAGGCTCCACTCCTCTCATTGCACTGGGGCTTGCTCCTGAAGTTCCCTCAAGTTGCATGCATGGAACACTATAAACCACCTTTTGGATTGCAGCTAAAATCTTCAACAGCTGATTAAGAAAAGCAGTGATGATTAGTAAAGGAAACTGAGAAAACAGCTGAATAGATCATTTCGCTCTTTATTGCCATTTATGAATTCCTACCTCCTACATACAATATTTTGTCAGTTGAGAACAATTAACGAAAGTTCTTATGCAAAATTAACTATTAGCTTTAACAAAAACATAACTATGTCAGAAAAAATGTGTGTCCCCTCTCAAAGTGAGTAACAACAGAAACATACAAGGGACTATGTTTAAAATCCTGACAGAAACAAAGCATAGAAACTTAAAAGTCAAGAATTGTATATATAAAAAATATAACCATAAAATATAGTAAAATAGATTAAATTTTATAATGTAATGTAAACAATTTCCAGAAATATATTTTTTTTAAATTATTATATATATAAAACATGTATAAGACAGAAACAATTAGACCTGTAAAATAAAGACGTTGTATTTTACAGGTCTAATTGTTTCTGTCTTATACATGTTTTATATATATAATAATTTTTAAAAAAATATATTTCTGGAAATTGTTTACATTACATTATAAAATTTAATCTATTTTACTATATTTTATGGTTATATTTTTTATATATACAATTCTTGACTTTTAAGTTTCTATTCTACCCTCTCAAAGTGAGTGGCAGGAGTTTTTTTAAAGACCGATATACAACACAAAGGCTACATGTTCTAATGTCAATCAATTCTTTTTCTTCTCCTTTCCCATCAATGTTAGTTTTCATTTCTTCTTTCAGTTTTTTTCAGAAAAGGGGGATTTACGTTTGGCCCATCCATAGATACCTGTAGTAATTTCACAAGTGGTAAAGAAGACATGCCCTCTTGAAACTTCTGAAGGAGGTCTTCAGCAGTAGCAGTTTGAAGAAAAGCACTGGTCAGGTACCGCGTGGAAACTTTTTGGCAGTTTTCATCCCAAAAACGAACCACTAAATCCATCTGACCCTTTTGAATCACCTTGTTCAGAGCTTCATCAAAACCAATAACAAACATTTGGCACTGCTTTAGTGGTTTCAGTAAAAGGTCAGAGAAGTATGGTGCCAAGCCAAAACCTACAGTACATTGCTTTCGTTTTTCCAAGATGAAACTCTTGGGCTATTTGGCTATCTGAGAACATTTGCTTGAACAACTCATTAATGTTGTTGCAAGAGTTAAATGACATCTTCCTCATCACTAGTTGCAAAGCCCACAGGCACTCTGCTGTCATAGCATAACCTTTTGATTACATAGGAAGCCATACTGGTTTGTGTGGCAGGTTCCTTACACTTTTTATCATCCTGAATGTGTTTTTTCAGTGGTTCTCTCTTCCTTCTTGGTGCTTACACTACTTGAACTTTTACTTGGCTCTGAACCAAAACATTGCAATAGACTGTTGGCTCGATTTAATTTTCATGTTTTTCTGATGTAATGGTCCTTGTGCATGTGCATGTGAATGCACAGCTCTAATTCCCATATTACCTAGTTCAAAAGTTTGGTAGCACACTTTACAATAACCTTTGTGTTTGTCTTCAGCAACTGGTGATAGCCATGGAACAACGTCAGCATGAAGTTTGACATCCATCCATTGTATATTAAAAACTGTACTCTTAAAAGCCATCTTCAAAATATAGTTCCAACTGCAGTCTTCCACAGACAAGCAAACACTTGCCTGTCACCAAGTTTATTTATTATTACATTTATATCCCACCTTTTTTCCTCCAAGGAACCCAAGGTGGCTTACATGATCATCCATCCTCCTCCCCATTTCATCCTCACAACAACCCTGTGAGGTAGGTTAGGCTGAGACTTGCCCAAAGTCACCCAGTGAGTTTCATGGCTGAGTGGGGACTAGAACCTGGATCTCCAAAGTCCCAGTCCAACACTCTAACCACTATGCTACACTGGCTCTCAAGTTATGGTAGAATTGTTTGTATGGCAAGTAGGAACTTCCTGAAGCGGTGATTTTAAAGGGTTCTAGGATGTAGAATTAGCAGATCAGCAGCAAGGAAGGGGGTGGAGCCTGAATGTTTGCAGACCATTTCTGAAATCTAGCAGAAGCAGACAAACCCCACTTGCAGCCTTTACCTTGCATGGTGCAGGCTAGAAAGTGCTTGTTCTCTGAAATCCAACAGCAGCAAACCCCATTTGCAAGCTTCTCATTTAACTCTGCTCTGGTGGTGGCAGGAAGCAAAACGTCCATCTCCTGTCTATCATTCCCTTCACAAGCATGGCCTCAGCACATGGAGCTGTGTGCTATCTGTATTTTTGGGGGTGTGTGTGCTGAGTTTTCAGTTACTTTATACTTTGCTTTAAACCTTGTATGTGAGGTAAGTGTAGAACTAGCAGGAATGTTCTGTTCTAGTGGATAATTTGTAGGCTACCTGCATTTCATAGATCATAGAGTTGGAAGGAGCCTATAAGGCTATCGAGTCCAACCCCCTGCTCAATGCAGGAAACTAGAGGAGGGCTCTCCCATCCAAGTAATAACCAGGCCTGACCCTGCTTAGCTTTCCACGCTCAGACAAGCTGAGCCAGCATAAGCCACAGGCCTGGTAAACGTCTTCTGCTGTAGCAGGTGGGTGCTCTAAATGAGTCCCAGACTGAGCCAAGTTGACTTGGACTGCCAACCTGAATCTATTTCTTTGAGTCCCAAACAGCTTGCTATAGTCCTATTCTTGCCCGTTCCTTTCATCCAGCACCATTGTAAAAACACACATTTTACCATTTTGTGCCAGCTATTAAGGGTAGAGACTTAGACCACGGATACTTCAGTGCAAAATCTGAAGTCCATTATACATGGACATAAAAGACTTCCATTGGCTTCAAGCTAAGATTTTCAAGTGGCCTACAAGAAACATGCTTAGATAGGATACTGAAGTAATTGAAAATTATATTGCTTTCTTGAACATCTTGGAAAACTGATTTGACAGTCTTTTCTTCTGTTGATTATTTTTGCGCTCTCTCTCTCTCTCTCTCTCTCTCTTTAATGTAATGTGAACTTCTAATATGTGTTCCAGGACAGAAAAGTTGTAATTTCCTTTTATAGAGAAGAGAGATCTATGCTAAAATGTATACAATAATGAGTCTAAACTCCTGTTTTACCAAAAAACAAACAAACCCCACAAATTAACGTTTTAAACTAGCATTCCTTTTATTAACATAGTTCTGCGTATAAGGTCTGATTTCTAAACCAATCTCATTTTTATTGTTGAGAGTGCAGTAGTATTGTGGCAGGACTGGACTGGAATCAGTTTCAGTTGATTTGAAGATGTGAATATTTTGACCAGGGTCAGCAAATTGTGGCTGGCTGGACTTAGCAGCCAGCCATTATTTCTTCTAGCCAGCTGTAAAGTCCAGCCAGCCACAATTTGTGGACCCCTGTCAAAATATTCACATCTTCAAATCAACTGAAATTGATTCCAGTTTGTTTGAACACACACATTTCCCTGTTGCAAGTAGCCAGTTGGCTTCTCCATAATAAAATAATGCTATAACATGCAGGTTCATTTTATTCTGTTTTACTGTTAACAATCATCAGCCAAAAAACATTTTCAAAATCATTATAATCGTATTATGAAATATGTGTGCATTACACTGGTCTTCTGCCGCTTCTCTACTCCAACTGCCTCGAGTGCACTGTCCTCCTGCAGCAGCATCTCAAACAGTCCATTACACGAGTACAGTATATCTTAATCACAATTTCCCTGACTTTTGACCAATTTCCCTGACTTTCCCTGACCAATATTCATTTTCCTGACATTCTCTGACTTTCCAGAAAGTGGCAACCCTGCTTGATATTTGGGGTAATATTTGAAAGTACAGCTGAATGATTCATTCCTGCTTACTTCTGAGCAGGCATGCAGAGGCTTGCCCGACTTACTTGTGAGTAAACATGCTGCTCATGCTTACTTCTGACATGCAGAGACTTGGTATTTGGGATGCTATTTGAAAATGCTGCCAAGTAATTCAGTCATGCTTACTTATGATTAAGCTTAAAATTGGGAAGAATCACTTTGGTCCTGCCAACTCTGCCTTTAATCATACCCACTTTGCCTTAGGCCATGCCCACAAATGGAATGTGGCCCAAAACGTTTCCCAGATTGGAATTCAGCCCTTGGACTAAAAAGGTTTCCCACCTTTGCTTTAAAGGCTAAGATCAACACTTTAAATTGAGCTTTGGAAACAAAACAAAACAAAACAAAAACAGGTAACCAACAAGATCATTTATTTATTTATTACATTTCTGTACCACCCCAATAGCCCAAGCTCTATGTTCCGATCACTGGATTCCAGACAAAAGTCAGGCCACTGCATTTTGGATCACTTGGGCCAGATCCACACCTAAGGTTTATTGCGGTACTGTATCGCTACTGTAACTTGCGGAACACACAAGGCACACACTTTTCAGTGCTAGTTGCGCTAGTCCTGCATAATCGTTCTTTGTTTCTTCCGGAATTTCCTGGACTACATTTATCATGGTTTTTTTCAGTTATTGCGGTCTGCTGTCGCAGTACTTGGCTAGTGCATGCTAAAGTGGCGCTGTCGTTGCTCGCCCGAGGTGTGGCCATGAAAGTGTGGTCACTGGAGTTAGCCAACTGTTTTCAAGGGGCGGGGAAATGCAGAGTTACATGTGTCTCCTGACGGGGCATGAGGCAGGAAAAGCTTTCCCACCCTTTTTTAAAAATCTGGGTCTTTTGCTCATTTGCTCCTCTGCAGCTTCGCATAGCTAATTAACCAAAACAAACCAACAAAAAACCTTTCTCTTAAAGCCCCCCCCCCAAAAAAAACCCCAAGAAGGTGTAAATTGGCCAAAAGGCATGTCTAGTCAGAAGTAAATCACATTATTTTCACTGGTCTTGTTCCCAGGTAAATCACATTGATTTCAATGGAGCTTCTGCTTGGGAAGCTTAGCACGGGGCAGGGGGGAAGACCGCTTTGGGAAATTGGTTTTGGGTGGAGGGGAAAGGGCTGATCCTGCTGGCTTCAGCACACAGGAGGATGGTGGAGGATGGTCCTTTCCCTTCTCCTTCGGTTTTGTGAGTGGGTAAGGGGCAGGAAAAGCTCCCCCCCTTCACTCCTCTGCAGCTTTGCATAGCTAATTAACCAAAACCAAAACAGAAAACCCCATTCTCTTAAAGGGCCATTTCTCCTGCGTGTTCAAGGCAACACCCAGTTCTACCTCTGTGAAGTTAGGTGCGGGGTGGCAAACCGGGATGACTGCAGTAAATTTAACGAGAGTGTGCCCTGTGAGTAGTGACTGCAGAACATGAATATAGCAGTACTGTTCTGTTAACTTGACGATATTCCATGTACAGTAATACCTTAGATTGCAAGTAACTTGGTTTGAGAGCGTTTTGCAAGACAAGCAAATTTTTAAATATTTAATTTTTTTGGACTTGATATACAAGCGACGTCTTGCAATACAAGTACTGTAGTACGGCTTAAATTAAAAATCTCTGTACAAATTTTTTTGGGGGGATTTCGTTTTGATATAAGAGTGTTTTGGATTACAAGCACGTTTCCGGAACGAATTATGCTCTCAATCCAAGGCATGACTGTAATGTGGATCTGGTCTTGGTTTCCAAGCTATTCTTAAAAGCAGCCCTACGGAGAGAGCATTGCAGTAGTCCAGCCCAGCACTACAGTAATTAAAGCGTGGGCAACTGATGCCAGGGCTGTCTCCTCTAGGAGAGGCTACAACTAGCAAATCAGTCAGAACTGATAAAAGGCACTCCTGGCAATTGCAGCCATCTGAGCATCCAGAGGTAAGTGTTCAGACCAGGAATACACCCAATCTGCCTATTCAGGAGAAGCACATTCCCATATGGCCACATATCCCCTCCCAGATCAAAAGAACTCCTGACCAAATTTACTCCCACTCCCAAATATACTCCTCACTCTATTCCTAGAAGAACCAAATCTGCCCTAAGGCCATAGAAAATGTGGTTAAAACACTACAATGAAAGGAAAGAGGATACAATCAACACGGTATAGGATCAGTGCTGTGATAGAACTATATGCCACTCCTTAGTAAATACATGTTTTTCGAACTATATGCTACTTCGAAAAACATGTGTTTACTAGGGACTACTAATCAGGGAGAATGAGAATTGGTGGTGGTGGTGTGTGTGTGTGTGTGTGTGTGTGTGGGAGGGGGAAATTGATGGGTGCTGGGGGGGTCTTTAATTGCTCCCTACCCACACCTTTCCCCTCTCAATCTTGTCCCCCAATTGATTTCAGGCTCAAAAAGTCTGGAACAAGCACTGCTTGGAGAAAAAGAAATTTGGAAAGGGAGAGGTTGTAGAGGGAAGTGGCAGGCAAAGAGGCAGCATGTGGGTTAAGCATCTGCTTCTTCCACAGATTCTTTCCTGCATATGTCCCCACCGCACCCATCCAAGTATTAAATCAGCAAGCGTGGATGTGGGAACGTGAGTACTGCCCCTTCCTCCAAATAACACCATCCTGCAGACAGAGAATCATCAGGTCAGTATGGAAAGCCCTCATGTACCCTATTTGCTGTTCATCCCAAATGCAACTCTAGCTGCACCTTGCCGGTGGCTACTGCTCATTAACTATAAAGCGAGGAACGTTTACTAATTTCTAATTCAGTAAAACAAATTAAAGAGCACTCAGCAATAACCTAATGCCAGACAAGAGGGAAATGTTAAGCTGTCGCAGTCATTTGTGTGTTGACTTCCTTTGATTTCCTTGAACAGTGTTCTCCAGCCTTGGGTCCCCAGATGTTTTTGGCCTACAACTCCCAGCATGTCCCAGCCAGCTATCCCGGCTGGGGCATGCTGGGAGTTGTAGGCCAAAAACATCTGGGGACCCAAGGTTGGAGAACACTGTCCTAGAATAACCAAATCCTTGAATTTAAAAAAAAAGAAAGAAAGAAAAAGATGTATTGTTTTGTTGGGAAACGTGGGGAGATGGATTCACCATCAGATATATTTTTGGTTTATGTTTAACAAGTAAAGAGATATACTGAATAAGGTTCAAGCACACATACAGCTCTGGGAAGCCTGCACTCATTTGTTCTGCTGTCATTTCCCCCCCCCCCCCCATATTCCTTAAAAGGTGATTTTAAACTAAGAAGGGCAATTCATTGTAGACTGAAAATTTTAAAAGTATCCTAAGACATCTTCCAATTAATCTGTGGATGAACATCCAAGTGAGATGGCAAGAATTACGCCTGCAGAAAGGAAAGCATTTGATCTTGGTGTTCTGTTGCAGAAGTGTCCTTTGAGGTCCAGAAAAGGCCAGTCACTGAAGGACAAACATAATACGAGCTCCCCCTACTGGCTACATATATGCAAGCAGCTGACCTAAAGTGCTATTACCTACTCAAAAAACTATGAAAACGTAAGTGATTAGGGGGGGGGGGGATGATTTTCATATGGAAAAAAACCTTGACCTTATCTTGCCAGTAATACTGTAACCTCCCTCCCTGAAAAGGGCCTCTCCTATAAATCTTAATACTCAGGCTGGTTCATAATGAGACAGGTGGTCTCCTAGATAGCTAGGTCCTAAGCCACTTAGGGCTTTAAAGTTAAAACCAATATTTTGAATTGAGCCCTGGAAGCAATTGGCAACCAGTGCAGGTCTTTCAAGACAGGTGTAATATGGTCCCAATACCGTGCACCAGTTAGCCTAGGTGCCACAATTTGCACCAATTGCAGCTACCAGATGCTCTTCAAGGGCAATTATAGCTTTCGGATGCTCTTAAACTATTGCAACACCAACGTAGAGTACATTGCAATAGTCTAAACGTTATTCTGATTAGGCCTGCAAGAATGCAACAAAGGATCTCCACCAGGAAAGCCTTCTTTATGATGAACTTGTTTACTCTTTACAGGTCCAGAATCACTCTTATATTCCCCAACTTTTGGAACACTGAAGAACACAAGATACACCACAGTAGCATTCTTTTATCTAGAACCAGTTCAACTGCCTGAATCTCTGGGAGATGAAGAATGCCCTGGAAACTCTGGTGCATTTCTCTTGGTTGTTGAACACAAGTGATGGTTTGAATTGAATTGATTAGGTGCAACAGGAGAGAATTCCATGGAATAGCCTTCTTGAATTGTCTGAATTACCCACTTGTCTGAGATAATGACTTTCCAGGTATCCAGAAAGGCCTGCAGCCTACCACCCACAGGAAGAAGGTCATGCCTTTGTTCCCAGCAGTTAGGAGAAAGTATAAGAGAGGGCTATTTGCCTGAATGTTGAGGTTGGCTGGAACCACACTTTGGCTTGAAGGATTGCCATTTGGGCTTGCCATCACATCTATTCTGGGAAGAATAGGATGGGGGCAAGAAGAACAAAACGGAAGTGGAAGGCTTCTTGTCATGTTTCTTGGGTGGAGGCAGAAGAAGCACCTTCTTTTTATCCTTTATCTCAACTAAGACAGCATCCAGTGGGACTCCAAGGGCTTCTGACCAGAACCAGGAGCACTAGCTTTGGAAATGGAGATCACCATCCCATTGACAAAGCCACATGCTGCTACAACACTGGAGGCCACAGAACAAGCATCTACTTTCACGGCATCTAAGGAGGCATCTGCTAGGGTGACTCTGATAAGGGAGGCTTATCTTTGACTGATTTAGGAATAGCAAAAACCGAGGAAGTGGAGAAGCCCAAAGAGTTAACTTGGAAGCCTCAGCATCTCAATGCAAGGCAATTTCTGCTCTCTGATTGCTTCAATTGCTTGGAACAGATGGGCAAACGAGCTTTAAAAATTATGGTGTCCACAAGAGAATTCACTTTAGGGACCTTAAGGTCAGACAAAATATCCTCAGACAGAGAATAAGCAGACTTTTACTTCTGAGGGCTCCCCTTTCCTTTTTTATGGCAAACTCAAAAGGACCTAGGAATGGAACAAGGGGCCCCATAAAAGGAGCAGAAAGGCCCAAATGCAATGTGACAAGGGCTATAGCCAAGAAGCTGCTGAAAAAGTTCAGGAGAGAAAAGTCTGTCCTGGAGGTGACTAGAAAGATTCCCCTTTCATACCATTCCTGTTCTTCATTGGAAGAAACATTTGAGCCTATAGCATCAATAAAGGGAGACCAGGAAACAGAACCAGGGGTGCCCTGTTGTTTTTTTTAAAGGGCTGATCTTTTTATTATGATGGATCTGTTTTCTCTTAAGGGGCAAGGTGCCTTGAGAAATAAAAAGCACTGGAGTGATGGGGCAGTGAAGGAGCATGGCCCTCCACATTGTCCTTGGAAAGAATGGGAGGTAGTTAGCCCAACTCCTAGATCTGCCCTAGAATGGGATCTGTTGCTAGGATGACAGGGAGAGAGAGACCTCACTCTGTCCCATAAATGCTCCCTAGACCAGGAAGAACAATGGCAGTACTTATGGCTGCTGCTCTACCTCTCTGTTCTGCTGCAAAAACTAGATCAGGAATTATAATGCCTATATGCCCTGAATGTGACAGCAGAGTGCTCTGAGGAGCAGCTATGGGAACAGGACATTAGCTGCTATTGAAAGGCAATAGTAAAATATAATAGCCTTAAACCACCTTAAAATTCTGGATGCACTGTTTCCACTTCCAAGATGGGGCTTACTTAGAGCTATGGTAACTTACCAACTTGTCACAATTCTTTGAAGCAGCAGGAATGCCACCAGAGCTCAAGCTAGCTGCGAGGAGCTCCTTGATGGGACAACTTGCCTCATGTAGAAGAGTTCCTCTGTGCCATAATAGGCAGGGATGGGGACTCGGACTCGAGGACGACTCGTGAGTCGGACTGAGTCCCCCCTCTGACTCGACTCGGACTTGAGTCCCAATATTTTTAATGGGACTCGAGACTCGACTCGGGACTCGAGACCAAGGACTCTTCAACATCCCTGGGCTGTGCCAGAAGGAGTGGAGAGGAGCGTGATTGCCGGCGAAGAGCGCATGGAAGCGAGGAGTGCCGCTGCTCGGCCACTATGGACGGCTACCAGGAGTGCAGCCCCAACAGTGTGTCAAGATTTATTTTGATTGATGTGTTGCGTACTTGGGAGAGGCAGAAGAAGGACCTGAGATTACTCCGTGTGGCTGCTCTGAGTGTGTTTTTGGTTCCAGCAAGTTCATCACCAGTGGAGCGGGTGTTCAGTGAGGGTGGAATTGTGATGAGATCTCACTGTTCCAGAATGGGGACCAAACATTTAGAAAAAATCATGTTCCTCAAATGCAACATGGATAAGTTTTAGGAAGTACAGCAAGTTTATTTTTTAAAATCATTTTTCTAAAATGCAACCTTTCAGACATTTTGGGTTTGGCTGCCTCTGCCTGCCTGTCTGCGGTTCCCAGCCTCCTCTGCCTGCCTGGTCTCTTCTTGACCAGTTCCACAGTTGAACTGTCCAAGACAAAGGCCTCTGCCTGCCTGCTTTGGGGTTCCCTGCCTCCTCTGCCTGCCTGGTTATTTTGGGTTTGTCTGCCTGGTCTGTTCTTGCCAAAATCAGTTGCAGAGTTTTGAAATAAAAAGGCACACTTGTGCCTAGAATTTATTTAAACCACACATCTGAAGTAGCCTTATTTTGTTGGGGAAAAAACCCCATTGATTTTAATAGGGACTCGTGGAGTCAGCTTTGGGAGTGACTCATGACTCGTGAGTCACCATTTTGGACCAAGGACTCGGACTCGAGTCCAAAGACTCGTGACTCGACTCGTGACTCGAGACCAAGGACTCTTCAACATCCCTGATAATAGGCATTAAGCATTGGTACCTGACTCTTCTCAGGAAAAAGGAAAAGGTATGTGTGCATGTGTGTGTGTGGGGACACACACACACACCCAAAGTTTAAGAATATGTCAGTGCTGGGACCTAGGCCACATTCCCCACAGAGCTCTGATAAAAACCCTGCCTTAGCCAGGAAAGACTGGGGGTAGGAGGCTAGTTCCCACCTTACATGAAGTGTCTCTTCAGCCCTGCCTTCCCAGTCCCAGAAGTGGGACCAAACTCAGCTGAGAATGTTCTCTTGCCCACAAGGGGAGAATAAGTCTTATATATTATGTTTTCCTCATATAATAGTACTATTCTAAGTTTTGTATAATGCTTCCCAGCCCACAGGCTCCTGAAGTAGACTACAGTCATTTGAAAATCACACAAAATTTAAAAACCACTAGAATAAAATATCAGATATACAAATTCAGCAATAAATACATACATTCAGCCCCTACCAGATGCCTGTAAAAGAGACTAGGTCCATACCTGTATCTGTGCCCATGGTTTGAAGAAGCACCTCAGTATTGTGCCTTCTGGATTTCCTGCCTCCCCATTCTAACACATTCTGACATATTCCAGTTCCATTGTTTACACCCATTTAAACCTATTTACTTGACAGCAAGTCATGAAGTATTGTGACTCTTTACAGTACTTTCTGAGCAGCTGACTTATTGTGCAGTGCAGTGACTGTTATAAAGATTCTCCTGGTGATATACAACCAGCTTTGATGTGCCACTTTTGACTTTGCTGCCCATATACTAGATAGAGAAGCAGAGATTAGCACAGTTTTAAATTATAATTACCGGTAATATTCTTCTCAGAAGGGCCATAAAGCCATACACCAGCTTCATTTCACAGTGGGGGGAAAAGCCCCAATTCCTTGCCAAGAAGTAGTAATCAATAAGCGTTACTGCACACTTGTCTATGGTGGCTTCAGCTTTTAGGCAAGAGGTGGCTGCTATATAAAGCTGCCAAGGAAGTGATCCTAACAAATGCGTAAATGTGTAGGAAGCTTTCAGATACTGAAAATAAAATGAGACAGTCGATTAGCTGTGCTTTAGCTAACTCCGAGTTTCATAGAATGGGCAGCCTAGAGAAGCAAACGGCCATGCCGCAAAAGTTAGCTAAAGCCCCCCACCCTGCCCCCGACTCCTCCAGGCACAAAGCTGCTACTATTGGAGTTGGTCTCTATCAGAGGCAGGACATCAAACGGAGATGCCGTAGGGGAACTCCACATGCAGACCAGCATACATTGGAAAGGATAGATGCACCAAGGGACTAGATCATCTCCTTACTCTATACATATTACATGTAATGCAAATATCCAAGAGTACATGACTATTACCAAGAAGTAAACAATGAAATGATACATCAACAGCAAAACACCTAAGATGATAGCTATATATTCCTTTAGGGGAAAAAATAGTAGATATTTTTTGTGTCTCAACTAAGAGTCAGACTCACTGGCCAATCTGCTATTGGGGAGATGGTGCCAAAGAAGCTGGAAGAGGAAGAATCCTTCCCAGATAATACATACTGGTTCAGCCCTCTCCTGGCAAAAAGGCAAGAAAATCTACATCCTTATTAAAAAGGAAGTAATACTTCCAAGGACAGGAGCATAAATCTTTCAGTTGTCAGGGCAACAGAGGGACATCCCAGAAAGAAGCATGGGCTGCTTTAGACATTACAAAATTCCTAAACAGAAGGCATATGCATGTAGTAATTAGATATATTACACATGTGTAGATCCAAACAAACAGCAGGTGTGTGCGTGCAAGTGTGCGCGTGTGTGCATGCAAACTATTGTGCATTCACATGCTAGAAAGCTGTTACTGGCCAGGGCTTCCCAGCATGTTTAAATGCAGTGGATTACACAGTTGTAGGAATAACGTGTTACAATCGACATGCACGTATGCACATAAGATATTTAGTCCTACAGGGCGACCACAAAGAGAATTCCAGTTACTTGGGAAACTTGCCATGAGAAAAAGTTGCTTTCTGAACAAGAACCTGCACAGATATGTGGCTTGTTCTTACCAGGTTCTTTGAACATCAGCTGAGAGTTAGGGACAGAGTTACATCAAAAGGACTTTGAAGGTGAGAAGTAGTAGGCTGAATCTGACACAGTAGGAGAAGTAGGCCAAAGCAGTTGGAAGCTGCAAAAAGGTTTTCATAGATCATAGAGTTGGAAGGGGCCTACAAGGCCATCGAGTCCAATCCCCTGCTCAATGTAGGAAACTAGAGGAGGAGTCTCCCATCCAAGTAATAACCAGGCCTGACCCTGCTTAGCTTTCCACACTCAGACAAGCTGAGCCAGCGTGAGCCACAGGTCTTGTACAAGAACTGATTTATACAGAGTAATGGTTTCATCTGCAAAAATGAACTTCCTAAAATAGAGATCCACTTTCTTCTACTTAGGTTGAAAGCTTAAACCAGTGCTTCTCAATTATTTTCTGTCATGCCCCCCCTAGGAAGAAGAAAACATTTCGCGCCCCCCGCGCGACTGTAAATAGTATCATTTGTCTATAAAATTGTTATAAGTACACCTCTGCATAACACTGTATCCTTATTAACGTATAAGAGAATAAAAAAAGAAAGAAATGTGGATCAATTTACAACAAAGAATAGCTTTATTAACTGTAGCAGAAAAGATTTAAAGGAGCACAGGATTTAAAGGAACACAATATTAAAAAAAACTTTTAACTGAGGTCAAACGAGCCCCCCTTTACGGAGCCTCGCGCCCCCCCTGGGGGGCCCGCCCCACTATTTGAGAAGCACTGGCTTAAACACAGTTACTAGGGAGTAAGCCACACTGAATGCAGTGGAACATGCCTCCAAATAAACATGCGTAAGCACTCACTGTTACTTGAGCAACTGAAAGAACCATGTTCCAAATGCTTCTCTTGAATTATAGCCACCTTAATAGGTATAACTTCCACATGTCTAGATTTGATGATATACTTTCTTTGGCCAAAATTAGACTGACAGAATGTACCCAACTAAGATATTCCCTAAATCACCCAGTTTCCTATATACCCTAACTATAATAACATGCCTTACTTTATGGTGCACTATTTTGGCACTTTGTCAACCACTGAATCTTGTAAACTGAGACCCACATTTTTGCTTTTAAATTAACATTTGCTTTTTCTCTCACCATTTTCAGGCAACTCATCTTAAACGCGTGTTTCAATTTAGCCAGCACATCAACCCCAAGTTCATTTTCTAGGACGCAAATTTCATCCTTCTCAGTCCCCTGCAGCCCGCAGCCCACCCCATGCAGCGGGCTCCTTCAACACCCGGAGGAGCCTTTTCAGGGGATTGCTGAGGAGAAGGAGGGGTGAGGAGGTCAGCTTCCCCCAGCTCCCTTAAGCATGCAATTATCTGGACCTAGCCCTATGCATGCAGCAAGAGCCTCATTTGCTGTTTTCAGTGCAGGAGCTCCCAAAGAAACAAACTGCTTTTAAAATTGAACTGCAGCGGTCTGAGTAGATCTTGCCTGGACCTGAACATCTCTTGGTTGGGTCATGGCCCTCAAAAAGGATCACCACTTTATTCATTAACCCTGGACCTTTTGCATTATTGGACTCTTTCTTCTTGGCAACAGAAGACCCAGAGTCCTGAACTATGCTCACTTACACAATCCTTTCAAACGAAAGCCAGACATGCTTTTCTCTAGGGAACACAACAGTCTAATAAAGAAATCTCAAATTCTCCTCACAGGTTGTTTTCTTGGGCAAATTGCCTTTAAAAGATCACTTTTCACTGTTTCCCTCCAGCATGGGCAACAGTTTCCTGTTGTGAAGATATATTTGCTTTAAAACTTTTCTTAAATTGCTTGTTGCAAACAGGACTGACAGGAATGCTAGATGAGCGAGATCCATTTTGAGCACATAGCAAAACCGAATACTTGTATTTCAGAAGTAGCTACCTTTCACTTTCTCGCAGTCAGCTCCTAAAAACAACAACAGCTAGCTTTGTTACATTGAAGGCCCTAAGGAACACGCACAAGGAGGAGCTCACAAGACCTGCATATTAAGCATCCTTGCCAAATCCTTACATCTTCCATTTGTTTTTACCAGTGGAATACTAGACCAGGGATAGTCAACTTGGTGCCCTCCATATGTTTTGTACTACAACTCCTGTCAACCCCACCCAGCATGACAATGGACTATAGGAGAAATAGTCCACCTGGAGGGCTCCAGGTTGTCCACACCTGGAGACTGATAATAAGCTAATAGAAACTAGCAGAAAAACTAAAAATATTCGTTAGTCAAATCAGAAACCGGCATAATGGGAATGGAGGGTTCATGAGAAGAGAGGTTTGTTAATACATAACTGAAGGATAGACAAGTGTCCACATGCTTAAGTGGATCCTAGTCCAAACTTCCTTCTTCAAGCATACAGGCAATATCTCAATTTACCAATGGGGCCTGGTGCAGCAGAAATATCAGGGTGTATCTACAGATCCAATGCCTACAGGCTTGGCATTCACAGGAAATACTTTAAGATGAGATTTATCTTTAAGTAGATTTCATAGATCATAGAGTTGGAAGGAGCCTACAAGGCTATCAAGTCCAACCCCCTGCTCAATGCAGGAAACTAGAGGAGGGGTCTCCCATCCAAGTAACAACCAGGCTTGACCCTGCTTAGCTTTCCACACTCAGACAAGCTGAGCCAGCGTAAGCCACAGGCACTGCAACTATATATTAATATAGTCATGTAAATGCATGTAACAGGCCAATAATGCATGTGTAACAGGTTAATAAAAAAGCAGCACACATGGCCAGTATAAACTCCAGTATTTAAATAAGAGTATTTTACTGTGTCAGTGCAACTTACATCAGGCTACCCTTTCATCCCACTTAAAAAAAAAATCCTAAGAAAATGAATCAAGGCAAAGTCTTACTGACTGACAATTAATACAGTTTTATTCTAACTGAGTACACTTCTCACCAGGGGTGCATGAAGATAATTGTATACCTGACTCTAAAAACACTGTCTGAAAGTAAATCCCACTGATTTGAAAGGGAACTCACAGCTAAGTAAGAGTGCATCCAGACAGCAACTTCCCATAAACTTGGTTTGGTCCTTTGAGTTAAAGTGCAGCAAAACCTTGTCTAAGCAAGTACTGCAAACAGTCAATACCTTTATTTGGGAGGATTGCTGAATTCTATTCCTGTCGTGTGGATTGGTTGTCCCATCATGATCCTGTATTCATTGCCTCTTATGGGGTGGACAGGCGTGGGCCAGCCTAGCATAGGAAATAGTCACTGACATGTGCAGATTGCAGGGGACAGAGGCAGCCCTACTATGACACAAGTCAAGGTGGATTTGGGGTGGATTTTAGCCTACTTCACACAGTCTTCATGCTGGGTAGAGGCTATGAACAGTCGGAGAAGAATTATGTCTACCTATCCCACCTGGTAGATTCCTAGGTTATATGTAGCATCTCAGTCACATGGTTTGGGCCTATGTGCATTCAATGGTATGCACATAGTCCCCTATGCGTTACCTCCATGTGTGGATATCTGATTGTACCGGAACCATGACAGGCACATGCCATTCAAGTCCATTCACCTCATCGACTGTAACTTCTGCCCAATGAGAAAGTAATCCAAGCATGGCCATTAAGGACAGCAGAGTAGGAAACCGGCTGAACTGAACCTTGGGGCACAACATTAATTTCAATGGGGTTGCACAGGGATAACCTCCCAATGAGTTGTACCCATGTTAATTAGTGGTGACAGGGACTGACAAATTTTGGCTAGCCTTACTGGCCAATCAAAAAATTGCTGTCACCAGTACCACCCCCCTTCCCTCCAGAGGCAGGGTGCTGTCCTCAACCCAGCATGAGGTTGGGGGAAATCTGCTCCTCTTTCCAGCTCTTAACTTGGGAGCTGAGGAAGGAGGGCAGAAAACAAGCCCACACTGCCCAACAGCTCAAAGCTAGAGAGGAGGGCCAAGGCTTGCTCTGCCTTCTGTGCCTGAAGGGTGCTCCAAGCACCCCTAAGGCACAGAGGCAGACCTCTGCCTCCCCTTTCAGCTTGAAGATTCAGGGAGCAGGTGGAAGCATGTCAACTTGCCTTTGCACCTAATGGGCACTCCAAGTTCAGAACAGAGGGAAACCCATGCACCTCTGTGTTCCATTTCCAGCTCTGAGCTGAAGGAAGGCGACTGAGGCCTGAAGATGCAGGTTTGGGCTGATCTCCCTTCCCAGAGCCTGGCTCCCCTTTCACCATGATAACCTGGGTGAGCGAGATTATCCAACCTGACTAATAGGAAGGGAGGTACCACTTAGATTTTCTGTCTTTGGGCTAGCTCTGGAAAGGAACTCATGCGCAAACAAATGAACCTCTGCCACCCCTCCCTTAAAAACTACCAGCAGCAATTGGAAGTGTTTTACACATGTTCAGGATTCTAACCTTAGTAGGTAAATTGATCTAAAATGGATTTTAAAAGATGAGATGTTCAACTGAAAAAGAATAAATTACTGCCGACGCACCATTTCTTATGGGACATGTACACCGAGCTGTAATCCAGGAACAAAAGTTTTCACTTACCGCAGTGTGACTGGAAAACCTGTGGCTTGACTACCTGATTGCAGATATTGCACACTACTAGATAGAAATCATCATGAGCAGGATAATGGCCAAATAAGTGCATATCTGTGGGAAAGTTAAAAAATATATATATACAAGTATTAGAAGTTGTCCTTTCAAAAAATACCTTCTTTTCCAAAAAGTTAAAATACTACTGTACTGTATTTTTTTTCAAAATACACTCAGGAAAAATCTATTGCAATGCAATCCTAGGCAGGTCTACTCAGAAGTAAATCCCACTGAATTCCCTGGGACTTACCCTCAGGTACACATATATAGGACTGCAAACTTAGTTTCACTACAAAATAAGAGAGACTCAGGGTGCAATCCTATGTGTGTTTATACAGAAAAAGGTGGCATGGCTGGCTAAGGAATGTGGTGAGTTGTAGGACTTTTTTCTGTCTAAACATGCATAGGATTGCTCCCTTAGGAATATAACTTTTCCAAACTTAATGTCTATCATTTTATATAAACTGGGGATGGGGCATCTTATCTGGATTAATGCAATACAAGAAATACCACGTTTGATCTCTATCTATTGTAGGTTACAAACATATGAATAAAAATATAGGAAGAGCCACTGCTATCACCTCACCCATCCACCATCTAATTTCTGGAATTACTTGAAGGAGGCAGCAGAAGTCCTTTCCCAGAATTATACTCATATAAAGTTTGGCTCCTGATGAAACCTTAGTAGGAGAGACTCTTTAAAGAGTCAGGAACTAGTGGCAAGCCAAGACAAAAAGAGAAAAAGATAGGACAAGTTATTCAGACCTACCCGGATGGCAGAAAATAAATAAATAAATAAATAAGTAAATAATAACAGGAACTATAAATGGTGGTTGCCTGTCCTCAACCAGAGAAATAGCAGCTACCCAATCAAGAACATATCCTACTCAAGGTCCATTGAAACGAACCCCCTTGTTTCAATGACCCCTCATTTCCATACACAAAATAAATTCCTGGGGGAGTATCCTTATTTTTCTCACCAAATTTTCTAGCCTAGTGACGAGGAATAGGAGTAATCAGCATAGCAGGAGAACTCCTGAGTTAGTCAGGAAATAATTCACACAAGAAGACTAGCTTATTATATTCCCAGCCTTCTACATTAGCCTTCCCCCAACCTGGCACCTTCCAAATGTGCTGGGCTACAACTTCCACCATCCCCAGCCAACATTTGTTCGTTTAAACCACTGGATCAAAAGATTGGTTATTTCATAGCCAAACATGCTTAACATAGTGGTTGAACTTTAGATCACTTTTCAGGCTGGTGGGTACAACATTTTACCTCCCTAATGTATAATTTAAGGAATCCCATCTAACACCTTTTTCTAAAACATAATTTCATGATGTCTATGCTACAGAAAAATTGGCCAAATAATTTGTGATAAATACAATATGTAAGAGGACAGTAACAGATAATGTTGTTACCATTCCACCTGCAATCAAAGTGCTTAGAGCCAACACACTTGAAACCAATTTATTATTTTTCAATGTATACCCTTCCTTTGGGTCCTCTGGGAAACCCTCAAGGTGGCTTACAAAGTAAATTCTTAAAATTATTTTCATGGCACTAAGCCTGTATATACATGACTGCATTTAAGAGCATCACATGCAGATTTGTAAGCAGCCCTCTAAAAAATTGACAACATAATTCCCCAACTAGAGAGATAAAAGTGCCTCACATAAAGGATGTGTGAAGCAAGAACAATTTTTACAACTTTCTCCAAAATAACATCAGGCAACAGCCTCAAAGACTGTGGTCTTGAAACTTGAAGGCTGTGGTTACTCAACAGAAAAAAGGAGAGAACTAGGTTCTCAGGATGCAAAAATCTTTATTAACAGAGCCCGACGCGTTTCGGCCTGTGTATTTTTCAAGGCCTTCCTCAAGGGGTTGTAAAAGAGTCTGCAGATTTCTTAAGCAACTAATGTCTTTCACTGTTTCAGTTTCGCCACTGAAACAGTGAAAGACATTAGTTGCTTAAGAAATCTGCAGACTCTTTTACAACCCCTTGAGGAAGGCCTTGAAAAATACACAGGCCGAAACGCGTCGGGCTCTGTTAATAAAGATTTTTGCATCCTGAGAACCTAGTTCTCTCCTTTTTTCCATTGCATTTGGATGCTTATCTCCTCCTGTTTCTGCCTGTGGTTACTCAACAGCCTGAAAGGTACTAGAAGTATGGGGGGAAAGGTCCTATTAGCACATGGGTGCCAACATTAATCATAAAAAACATAACAAAAAAGATAATCATGCTGGTCCATGGGGGGGGGAATCCAAAATCCACAGTTGGACAATACCTTTATTAGGACCAACCAAAATTTAACAAAAATGTGCAAGCTATCAGGTTCTCCAAAACTCTTCATTGGACTAGGTGATCTGGAGAATTCAAAAACTTGCACATTTTTGTGAAATTCTGGTTGGTCCTAATAAAGTTATTGCCCAATTGTGGATTTTGAACGTTAATCATGTTATTCAGGCTTGCAGTACTACTGCATAAACAACAACTGTAATTCCTCATTTTGTATTGCCAGCATCTGAGGCAGTGCAAATATGGAGCACAACTGAAATAGGGTGACATGCTTTGCTGTTATTACCAGTCCCATCCTTTGGCTGCAACACTTCTTCTCACAGGAAAGTTTATCTTCCCTCCTTATCTAGGTCACCAAGTTAACTTGGTGTCTAAGTGCCTTGCTACTGTTAAGAGCAGGCAGGCTACCAAGACTGGAGCCAATCAACAGGGCATATGACAAACAGGAATTAAGGACAGGAGAGACAAGAGAAGCAAGTCTGGTTAGAGGCCAGACAATGCAGGAACAATGGTCTGTTTTCAGCTAGAGACTTAAGACCTCTACAAAGAATTACATATTTTTCCTGTACACCAAAGTTTATTATGGGCAGAAGACCACTACCCCAGATGTATTTTGGATGCAGTCCAAAATAATATGCAGCTATAATCAAAATTTAACAAAACCTTGAGAAATTCCACTAGATCAAAAATGTCCACCCAATATTTCAAATGTTGGTGGCTTCTCAGGTAATACCACTGTTCTTCACTAGACCAATAATTTCAATTTGTAGGGAGCAGGAGTAGTAACCAAACTGCAGGTTCATACTATACTTTGTGTGTGCAAGTAGTCGTGACAGTTCCTGGGCCCATTACACTCACACAGATGTTTATTTATATATGTAATGGTTTTATACAGTGTCCTTCAATACGTTGTTTCCAGAGTGGCTCACATTTTTATTTTAAAAAGTAAATGCAATGTTTGAAACAGGCAAATCACAGATATAGTCCGCAGCAATTCTTATGACAATGGTAGCTGTTGCCGAGAACAAAGGGACTGTGAATTCCCATTATTACTAGGTTTGCAAGTTACATTTTTATAGTTACCAATGGAAAGGAAATGCTCCACGAGTGTCCGGTGGATATGCGGATCTTTTCCATTCCAGAAAAAGGTATAGGAAACCATTCTGCTCATGAGCTGAAATCTGAGACTTCAGCTCCTAATACAGTAGCCGGGTTATTTTATCTCTTATGGATGAATTTCAGAGTTTCATAGAGGAACACATTGCCATTCTCAATTATATAGAGCAGTGTTCTCCAACCTTGGGTCCCCAGATGTTTTTGGCCTACAACTCCCAGCATGCCCCAGCCAGCATAGCTGGCTGGGGCATGCTGGGAGTTGTAGGCCAAAAACATCTGGGGACCCAAGGTTGGAGAACACTGATATAGAGTGAAGCAAAATTTTCTGGTCAGAACACAATGGAATCCCTAGTTCTAGCAGGCAAGGGATCATCATCTCAGGATACCTAGGGTAAATAAACTTCAAACTATAATCTTGATAGCAAAACAGGCTCTAAGGGTGGCAACAAATGAGAGTCTGATAAATCAAAATGGCACACTGCCTCCCTGCTGCTTGAGCTAATTAAATGTTAGAGTGCTAGGGATGCTAAGGAATACAGGTAATTTCCCAGTAATTACAGCTTACATGGAAAACAAAACCATTAGTGAACAAGAATGGCACACTCTGCACTGTAAGAACATGCACTGCTGGGAAACAGTAGAGGAGGAAGGAGTGGTCAAGACAACTCACAGACCTTCCAGGACCACAGAGGTCCAAGAGGATCAACAGGATCACATTCCCCTTTGTTGTTCTCCCAGCATAGGCTGTTCACCAGAGCAGGAAGGAAAATGTGGTGTGAGAGGTAACAGAATAGTGCTGAGAATACCAAGACTGTAACATCTAAGAATATCATCTTGGATATAATATATATTTTAGAAGACTGTAAAGTGAACTGAGATTCTGTCAAGAATTCCAATATATTTCTTGTGGAACCTCCCCCTCCCCACTGACCAATGTATTCTACATTTTAAAAACATCAAAAGCATTTTTTAAAACAGGAGAAGAATAGTACATTTTTAAGAGAAATAATGTTCAGTACGCCAAATTTTTGCCTGCAAAGTATAATTTCAAAATAAGGAATTATTCTGAATTAGAGAGAAGCGAAGCTCCTTCAGTTTCACTCACACTTTGGGAGGTCCACAGGAGAGTACTTAAAATTGTGGTCTTTGTGAACTGTTACCTCCAAAAGTCAACAGGAATCCCTTCCTCATTCTTTTTAAAAACCTTAAAGAGAGAGCCAAAACAGATGAGTCAATCATGTGAGGGGGTATATTTCACCACCCAGCATTAAGGAATTTGAGTACTCAGTTTGTCCACTATATAACCTCAGCACAACTTTTCCTTTTAACTTGAAGTGCTTGGGCAGAAATCCATCCCCCAGGCCCCACCCTTCAAGAGGGCCATGCTTCATTTTTATTTTCCCATATGAATAACTGCTTTAGGGTGCAATCCTGTACTTCAGTTCCGCTGGCTGAGAGGCTATAGGACAGGGCTCTCCAACCTTGGGTCCCCAGATGTTCCTGTCCTACAGCTCCCAGCATACCCAGCCAGCATGGCTAATGGGGCAAGGGATTCTGGGAGCTGTAGTCCAGCAACATCTGGGGACCCAAGGTTGGAGAGCCCTGCTATAGGATATGGGGAAAGCCCGCCAATGCTGGTGGAATGTGAGATATACCAGAGCAATGCTAAGCCAGCACAACAGCCGTAGCAGCCCTGCAGCAAATCCTATACCCCTTCAGACCCTGGACGGACACACCCAATAACAGTGGAACTTTACACTGCCCACAGAGCTAGCATAAGGAACATTCTTCCCTTTCAACTCAATGGTGAGGAAAACAAAAGGACCACTGCCCAGACCCCTGCCTAACACCCTGCCCACATCACCAGGACAGAGTGTAGTATATGGAACAGATCAGCACCTGATCACAGCATGCCACCATCAGTATGTAAACCCCACACAAGGAGGCCAGTAACTCAAGATAATAGGGTGTGCATAGCATGGGGCTGTGTGACTCTGGCCTCAGGGCGTGCACATGGGAGAACTCTGGTGATGATGGGACACAGGGAGCACTGCACAAAACAGCTCCCACCCCCTTGCCAGCTCCCGTGACAGAGATCAGGTGGCTTCTTTATTCATTTTAAGTATCCGTATGCCCCCATCTAACAAGGCCAGGAGCAGTACACATTTTATGCCAGTAAGTCAATAGGCGATGGTGTTCCTGACATGGAGCTGGAGCCATGAGGGATGCTGCACCTGCTGAGCTGCTGTCTACTGAACAACTGTCCAAGGCCCAGGAGCCCTGCTAGGGTGACTGGTTGGCAAACCCATGTGTGTGCCTTGTCCATCCAGAATCTCCTTTATCGTGAATGCTGTTCAATAAAGGACTATGACTCTTGTTCAATAAAGGCTCCTGTTCAATAAAGGCTATGACTCAATAAAGGCTATGACTCTTTCTTTGCTGCTAGGAAGTGGTAAATAGGGATCCTTTCCCTGCACCCTAGTATGGCCTGGTTTCAGATAACCTCAGATAGCATCAAGGCAGGGACCTTGATGCTACCAGGGCCTAGAGCCAGGGGCTCCTCCACTCTCTGTGAATGCAGACTCCCTGTACTGTGAGGCGGCAGGGGCATACTAAGAGGATGGGTGCTGCTGCCATATTGTATGAGAAGTCAGTCAGGGGGTGGAGGGAAGGAAAAGGAGGGGTGGGCCAAAAGGCTAGTGGGCCTACGTAGAAGTGAAGCTACTGTCCCATGCAGTGCTCCTCCTGAGTGGCTCTGCGGTGCCTGAGTGCAGAAGTCCCCTCCGCCCCACCTTTTGCAGGGTGGGGCTGTACCCTGGATTCCAACCTGGGACCCCCTGCATGTGAAACGTGAGCTGTTCCACCAGGCTAGGGCTCCTCCTGTAGCCATGGGCTCCTGGCATCTGTGACTGGGTGTTAGGACTAGTGGAGACAAATGCCTCATGATGCGTCTCATTCCTGTCTGCTGCTGTGGCTGAGTGGCTAGGGAACTGCTCTGTGGTGTCCTCAGTGTAGGTTTGAATCCCAGGGGCTTCATCTCTTTTGCCTTTGACGTGACCCTGGTTGGCCAGGCATGTAAAAGGCAAGTGGGTCCTTCCCCACTCCCCTAGTGGGGCTCAAACTCATATCTCCAGTTTCTCAACCCTGTGCCCTATCCAGTGAACCACTGGAGGTTGCTGCTGACACCTGTGTGCAGCTCTTGCCTATCTTGTCCCTTCCCTTTCCCTGCTTGGCAAAAGTCTCTTTTCCACCCCAGTGCATCATGAAACCTTGCCCCAAGGAGGGTTGTGTATGCTTCTCTGAAGGCCTCCTCCCAAAGGAGCTGTTTGGGTACTGTGTTATATGGCCCCTCTTCCCTTCCTTTCATGTGATCTGATCAAAAACAGTACTTGTGAACAATGTGTGGTATAAAGGGAACTGAACTTCTATATCAGTGTTCTCCAACCTTGGGTCCCCAGATGTTTTTGGCCTACAACTCCCAGCATGCCCCAGCCAGCTATGCTGGCTGAGGCATGCTGGGAGTTCTAGGCCAAAAACATCTGGGGACCCAAGGTTGGAGAACACTGCTCTATATTCAAGGATGACACAATGAGGGCATCTCCCTGTGAGTGGACTGGCTCCTCCCATGTCCAGTTGACATGGGGCCATCTCTACAATATCGACACACTGCCTGTTATTGGTGGACACTGGCAATGTTGCCATGGATGCTGAAGGTGGGGCTGTTGTCACTGCATCAGTCTGTGCTTCCCAGAGCAGTGTGTTTCTCCCCTCCCCTCCTGTTCTGGGCTGGGTGAGTGTAGGATATGGCATATGTTGCGTTGATATCTCTTTCCCAATGGTGCATGGAGTGTTCTGCATGTTAAGCTCGAACTCGTGTTCATCTTACCCTACTCTATGATTTTATTACTCCAAACAATCTTGCCAGTTCTATTTTCCCCATTGGTTAGGCTCATCTTAAGCTGCACAATCCCAATTCAAATTCATAGAGGGAAAAATGGAAGCCTAGGCTGCATCCCATTTTTTACACTCTCAATTTCAGCATCCCTTCCCTCAGCCAGCACTATACAGATCACTGACAAAAGAGCAACTTAACAGCCACCATCAGGAATAGCAGATCTTCAAGATAATTTTATTTATTTGTTTGTTTGTTTTATTTCTATACTGCCCAATAGCTGAAGCTCTCTGGGCAGTGCACAACAATTTTAGGTAAGATAGGTAATTAATTTCCCCCCCTTCTTTGAGGGAGTGCAATCACAGATAGTGTATAAAACTACTGGTGCTGCTGTCGAAGGAAAACAACAAAAACAGTTTTTAACTACAGCAGATCAAATACACTCATTCTGTTTTGTATTTTTTCAATGTTCTCTCACAGCTGAATCAGAACAGTTGTTTTCATTCCCAGATCATGTACTGGCATTTTATACTGGGATATTTGAACAACATTACAAGGGCCATTTTTGGAAATTTTAGTCGTTCCAGATGAAACTGGGGATGAGTTGATGGTAAAAGTCGTACCTATGTCCTCTCTTATAAAAACTTCTGAGGGAAAAAGAAAAGAAAAAAAGTCCTAACCTTCAGTATGAATTTCAGACACTAGAGTTGAATCATACTACTGAAATTTACAGAAAATACATTCAGGACTAACAAGAATTCAATGACTGGAACAATGTAATCCTATCATTACCCTCTGAATAAGGTCAAGATGTTCCAAGTGAAATATACCAATTTAGCTGTACGACTCTCTCACAGGAATCACACTCTCTCAACCGCACAATGGAACTTTAATTTCTAAGTTAAAAAACTGCAAAACCAGTAAGAATGTGGTATACTGGCCCTGTAAGTTCATTAATCTTGGAAATTATACTTCATTAATCCAGTGAGGTAAATATTAGATTGGGCATGTGTTTTCAGTGGACAGAGGTGGAAACCAGATTCATACAAGCAGGCTTAATTATGAAGGTTAATACTGTTTGATACCCTACAAAACACTGCTGTTTGGAGCCAAACAACCCATTTTAAATAAAGATGTTTAAAATGAGTAGGCTCCTTCCTTGTAGGCTCCTTCCAACTCTATAATCTATGAAATCTATGAAATCTATGTATTCTGTAGGCTAAAGTCAACATGGGAAGTCCAAACAAATTATTTGTTGTGAAGATACCACTAAAGCAGATAATAAAAGAAATACAGCAAGTCATTAAAGGTGCACTCCTATGCAGGTTTAGACAGAAAAAAGTCTGGTTGGGGAATGCTGGGAGTTGTAGGACTTTTTTCTGTCTAAACCTGCATGGGACTGAGCCCTAAGAGAGTCTCTTGGCAAAGCTGTACACTTCATAGTAACTATGCCAAGATATGTAAATGGTTTTCACATAAATGGAGGCCAAAAACCACCACCACCACCACCACCACCACCAAGCCAAAGCAGCAATCTTTAGGAAAAGCACCTAGAAGACACACACAAAAAGATGTGGGAAGTCTTCCAAGCAATTCCTCTATGAGACACAGAGGCAAACCCAGTTTTGCCACTGAGTATGCACTCCATAGCAAGCTGTATCCAATGTGTCTCTCCAAGAGGTGCATTTATATAATGCATCTGTTCACAAACATGTGCTTTGTCACATTCACAAATTGACATACACACACACACACACACACACACGGTATACATTTAAAAATATAATGTGGAAAGTGGTCCTAGGATCAAGCAAGGAAGTGCTCCCCGCACTTCAAAAAGCTTCCTAGCTTTTACAGGCTAAGCATTTTATATACAGCACTAATGTATCTAGTCAATCAGAGCAGCAGAAAAGGCAACAGATAAGAAGCCCAAACTAGCTTACCGACATCTCATTAAATGCCACAATCATGATGGGCAGACTATGGCATTCACGGGGCTTTTGCTCCTTGATAACTTCATCACAGCTTTGATTTCTGAGACTGACAAGGCTACAGAAGCACTAGCCAGGCCTTCAGTTCTAAGCACAGTTACTCAGAAGTACGTCTCACTGAAATCAGTGAGACCTCAGAGAACACACACCAAGGATCACACTGAGGCTAAATTGTGTAGATAGATTATAGATATAGAGATATATAGATAGGTCTTCAAAGTGTATAGCAGCCTTCTCCAGATGTTTTGGACTATAACTCCCAGTATGTTGACTAGAACTGATAGGAAGTGAAGTCCAAAACATCTGAAAGGTACCAGGCTGGGAAGGTTGCTGTATAGGTACATGATATATTCATCCCAAATATGTTAAGAACAAAACATAACCTGTCATTTTTGCATGTTGTTTCCTGGTCCACTTCCTTTGCAGGTTAAATCAATCCCAATCAAAACACCTGGTGGGGATGAAGGGTAATCTATCTAGCACCAAAGTGAAAAGTGACAGGAGCCATGTCATTTCACTATTCATGCCGAAGTCCACCATGTAAAAGCCGCAATAGACAATAGATGAAAACCATACGTCCCTCACCAGAAGTGAAAACAGTTTGTTTACCACCACCACCGACACAGCCAAGGAGTTTCTAAAAGCTGGTGCTGCATGTCATTAGAGGGCTAGGCCTTCCAAGCAACAGTCAATCTGGTATACCCATCCTATTTTAAGAGAATATGAAACAGCCAGCCAGCACAGAGTCCAGAATACATTCCGACTGAAGTGTGGCGTGCTTAACGAGGATGCCCAACCAAGATCTTCTGTTTGTGTATGGAAAACATTGACAGGTAAGTTCAAAAGGCTGAACAGAGATGCCAAGTTTGGGTGAGGGCTCAGTTCCTTTCACTACCTCATACTGCAATACAGAGTTAAGATTACCATGCTCCAGAATTGCTCAGTTTTGTGATCATCACACCACTGAAAGGAAATAAGATGTTCCTGTCTTCCCCATGGCCACCGAAAGAATCCTTCTGCAAAGTCTGCACTCTGGAGAGTCGGCCCCCAGGTCTTGCAGACCTAGAAAGGATACTTGTGCTCACAGTATTCACAACTTCAGAACCTGTCAGCACATTGCAATGTATCCCCTCACAGGGAGGCTGGTGACTCGCATGTCAGTGGGGCTCCTCATCCATTGCAGCGTTTATTCTGAGTTTTATAGGAGCTATCCATGGTGCTAGACTCCATCCCCAAAATAGGTTCACCACCATGCAGCACCATGCATAGCTCCTATGAAGCTCCAAATAAAAGCTGCAATGTTTAGGAGCCCCACTGAAATAGGAGTCACCACCAGCCTCCCCTGCCTCACACCCTTAGGGAGTTCCAGTACAGATACCACATGCCAAAGAGGCTTCACTCCTCTGATAGAGGGAACCGAGGACAGGGGGAAAAATACCACTACAAATTTTTATTCCCTAATTCTCCTGCCCCCTCTTGATGACACTTATGGCAACCTTCTTTCCAGCAAGCCCTCAAGGTGGCCTTTCTGAGATTCCTTTAACTGTGACCTTTGAAGTCAAGCCCTCACCCTGAAGTTACCTGCATATTCACCCAGCCTGCAGGTAAAGCTGCTGCCACAGGACAGGCTCAACAATGGGCTTGCCAAGGTATTTGTCCTGAAAGAAGCGTTAGCCACCTCAGGTGAGTGGTTAACTCCAATCACTGCTATTTTGCAACCCAAAAGAATGGAAAGAGCTGGAAAAGGAGAAAGCAATTTCGATTTTAGGAATTAAGCTATCAGGACAGTTAATGGTAGACTTATTTTGCATCTGTAATTAAGGCCTTGTTCTCACCATGATGTTAAACTTGTGTTTGGGCTATACCACTTCAGACTGTAATGGAAGCTCATATGATTGAATGCTCCTCCATACCCTGAACTAATAAAACTAGCAATTCAAGGGAAAGTGCTCTAGCCTAGCCCTCTCCTTAATTTCTCTATGTGTAGAAACTCCTTTGATGAGAAAGCATAGCATCATGTGACCACACACACACAGTCTAAAGTGGTACTCTCATGTCAGTGAGAACTAGATCAAAGACACATAAGTATTCAAAACAATAGCAAAACTATTTATTTCAGCAGCAAAAAGGACTATGCAACTACATGCTATAATAGGTTTTCAATTGGACACAAAGGTGATCAGTACCTCAACTTCACATGCAGCAAATAAGGGAAGGGATAGTTGCCTAGATGCAAAAATGGATTGGATGTGAACTAAAGCTGAAGCTCAGACAAGACAACAGACTAGCTAATGCAGGATTCGGAGTACATTCTGTTCAGGATGAGGTTGCACTCCCTCTGAAGGGTCAGATTCACAGCTTGGGAGTACTTCTGGATCTGGCATTGCTCTTAGAAGGCCCAGCGGCTGCTGTGGCCAGGAGTGCCTTTGCTCAGTTTTGGCTGGTGCACCAGCTGCGCCTCTCGCTGAAAAAGGCAGGACTGGCCACAAAAATAAATAAATAAATAAATAATAATAATAATAATAATTATTATTATTATTATTATTATTTACTTATTTCTTACCCGCCTCTCCACTCAGATCGAGGCGGGGAACAACCATAAATATAAAATACATAACTAGTTAAAAACATAGTAAATATTATTAAAATATTCTTAAAAACCTTTAAAAGTATCCTAAAAACTCTTAAAATTCCACTGGGTAGGCCTGTCGGAAGAGGTCAGTTTTTATGGCCTTTTTAAAAGCCAAGAGACTATCTAGTTGACGAGTCTCCTCCGACAGGCCATTCCACAGTCTGGGAGCAGCAGAAGAGAAGGTCCTCTGGATAGTACTCGCCAGCCTAGTCTTGGCTGACTGGAGTAAATTCCTCCCAGAGGACCTAAGTGTGCGGGGCGGATTGTACGGGAGAAGGCGATCCTGCAGGTAACCCGGACCCAAACCATGTAGGGCTTTAAAGGTAATAACCAACACTTTATACTTCGCCCGGAAACTGATTGGCAGCCAGTGTAATGCTTTTAAAGCTGGTGTAAGATGGGCACCTCTAGATGTACCGGTGACCAATCTGGCTGCCATATTTTGCACCAATTGAAGTTTCCGAACTAGGTACAAAGGTAGCCCTATGTAGAGCACATTGCAGAAGTCAAGCCTCGAAGTTATCAGTGCGTGCACTACCATCTTTAGGTCTTCCAACTCTAGGAAGGGGCGCAGCTGGCGTATCAGCCGAAGCTGATATAGGCACTCCTAGCCGTCACATCTATGAGCTGCCATTTGAAGGGACGGGTCCAGAAGCACCCCCAGGCTGCGAATACAGTCTTTCAGGGGGAGTGTAACCCCATCCAGAACTGGTTGACACACCTCCAAACCCAGGTTGTGGCCTTTGACAGCAAGCACCTCTGTTTTGTCTGGATTCAGCTTCAGTTTGTTTTTCCTCATCCAGCCCATTACCGCCTCCAAGCATTCATTCAGAGGAGACACACTATCCTTAGCTGACGCTGTTACCGAAGGCATAGAGAAATATATTTGGGTGTCATCAGCGTACTGATAACACCCCGCCCCATGCCTCCAGATGATCTCTCCCAGCGATTCCATGTAAATATTAAATAGGATTGGGGACAGAATGGCACCTTGTGGCACGCCACATAGCAGCTCCTTTTTTGAGGAGCAGCTATCCCCAAGCATCACCATCTGGAACCTACCCGAGAAGTAGGACCAGAACCACTGGAGCACAGTGCCCCAATTCCCAATCCCCTCAGGCGTTCCAGAAGGATACCATGGTCGATGGTATCGAAAGCCGCTGAGAGGTCCAAAAGCACCAACAGCGATATACACTCCCCCTGTCGGTACTCAGGCATAGATCATCCACTAAGGCGACCATAGCAGTCTCAACTCCGTATCCTGCTCTGAAGCCGGTTTGAAATGGGTCTAGAAAATCAGTGTCATCCAAGACTGCTTGGAGTTGAAAGGCAACCACCCTCTCAATCACCTTGCCCAAAAATGGGAGATTTGATACTGGTCTATAGTTGTTATAGTCCAGGAGATCCAGGGAGGGATCCCCTGGACTTGGTCACCACCTGTTTAGATTACTGCAATGCGCTCTAGTTGGGGCTCTTCTTGAAAAGTGTTCACAAACTGTAGTTACATGCAATCTGTCTGTCTGCTACATGTAGAAGCCAGACTGCTCTCAGGTGTTTAGACTACATTGCACTAGTCTTATGTCAACTGTGCAGGTTTCCAATTAGTTTCTGGGCCTAATTTCTGGGCTTAGGACCAAGCTATCTGAAAGACTTCCCACCCCCTCACACACTAAACAGGGATTTCTTGTAGTGCAGATATCACCTCTGTTATGATCAAAAGTAGGATGTAAATCGGGTGTGTGTGTGTGGGGGGAAATCACATTTAGAGACCGAATGAGAAAACAGCACTGGAGTAAACAAGATGTTCTTTCCATCATTTAATATACAATAATACCTTGGATTACAAGCATAATTCGTTCTGGAAGCGAGTCTCTGGCGGGCATGAATGGGGCCGATTTCGGCCCGCTACTCCCGCTCGAGGCGAGCAGTTACATCCCTATTTTGTATTGCAAGACATCGCTTGTTTATCAAGTCAAAATTTATATTAAAAAATTGTTTGTCTTGCAAAACACTCTCAGACCAAGTTACTTGCAATCCAAAGTATTACTGTACAGGCTTTTGCTTTCTTTCATTTCAGTTGCATGTGCTCCACGAATTATACAATGTTGCAAAACAATGTAGCAAAGATATCTTGTTTCTGTTAGACGTAACATTTCTTCACATTTTCTCTGCTTATATTCAGTTTTCCTCCCATTCAATTTGGAATGATCTATTTTTGCAAACAGGTTCATTTGATATACCTAATCCACACATCCATGTCCAACCACTGCTTTCAATTTTTCAGTTTTAATCTTCTTTATTTAAAATTATATTCGCTCCCAAAAATAAATGCCTTATCTTTTAGAATTTGCAAGTGGAGTGGGTCTAGCAACCATTAAGCAGACACCGACCAGGAAAAACAAAACAAAACACCATGCCAAGAACATCAGCATATAGTTGGTACCTCTGGATTGTAGTCAATTAGTCTAACTTACGTGCCATTCATTTCAATGGGTCAATTCTATGTTGGACTAACATTGGAAACAACCCTCTGTATCCTCTTCTGCATGATAGCAAAAGAGAGAGATTTCTTAAAGTGTGGCTTACCTGTGCAAGTTCAAAAGTACCACTACAGCCATCACAAACCTAAGAAACAAAATGTGTGCACTGCCAGTGCCAGTGCCCACAACTGGAAGGTTAGACAGGTGCCCAAGGCTCATCCCGCACAATCCCTATCCACATGGTACTCCCAGAAATGACATGAAAGGTGGGATAGATAGACAGACAGACAAATAAATAAATAAATAAATAAGCAGGTTATTTCCAAAGTATCACCTTCCCCAGTCTATTTTTATATAACTACTCCATTAATGCTACTTTAGGCAAAAGAGCAATATTTAATATATTTTTCAGAGAACTTTCCCGAGATTTCTTTATATGTTTCACTCATATCAATTAGCTACCATTAGGCAGTGGCTGCTCTTCGGCAATCTCGCTCCCTATCAAGTTCAGAAACCAGCAGCAAAATCTGTTTAGTACAACAGCCTCAAACAGAGATGCAAAATGACAAAAAACGTGAGTAAGACACTTCTTTCCAGCCCATGGTCAATTCTTTCTTCACAGCAGTAGTAAGAAACAATGCTTACCCTGGGGCACTCACCTTTTGTACCACTAAGGTCCACTTTATACTCTTCAGCCAAACAAAGGAAAACCTGTTAACCCATTACTGTATATCCTGACGTTCCTACTGCAACCCAACTTATATCACTCCATCAACAAGCCCACACAGTTGTTAGAAGTTTGTTTCATGGGGAAGGATGATTGTGGGGGAAAGACAGCATTCATATATCATTTCTCCACTAGCTTCACTATGAAGAAAAAGGAACTCATTATTATGAAGTTGAATCTCATATGTGGCATCTTTTTATAGTTTCTGTTCAGAAACTATAATTCAAGCTGTTTCAGGGTTTACCGGTAAATGAACACTTATCAGAATTCTCATAAGGAGGCAAAATATGCTGATAGACATGTCAAGCTCTTGAGAAACAACAGCACCAATTCACAGAACAAATAGAGTTGAGAGGTTATGCGCTGTGAAGCACTTGGACAGTATGGCAATAATAGTTACAACAAGTCCCCAAGACTGATTAAATTAGGTTTGTGGGAAACAAAATGGGATCCCTCAGTTCTCTCCAATACTAACAAATTAAGAGAGACACTGAAGATCTACCTAATCCTTAGACCTAATATTAAGTTAAGTAATTGTTTTAGTACTGATTGTTTTATGTTTGCAAAGAACTTGACAGTCTGACACTACAATCCTATGCATATCTACGAAGAAGGAAGTCCCATTACTCCCAGGTAAGTGTGTATAGCATTGCAA
This sequence comes from Shinisaurus crocodilurus, assembly GCA_021292165.1. Lineage (NCBI taxonomy): Eukaryota > Metazoa > Chordata > Lepidosauria > Squamata > Shinisauridae > Shinisaurus > Shinisaurus crocodilurus. The sequence continues at coordinate 201,562,579 of CM037879.1, forward strand.
CCTTAATTGTGTTTTGTCTTCACAACTATCCTTAATGGTAGGTCACTACGGGCCAAACCAGATGCACATCTGTATATTAAACACATGCTTGCTGGTCTGAATATAAGACAGGATGGGAAGTGTAAAGTTTTAATACTGAAAGGAGTGGGAAGGGGATGGAACGAAAGCCCCACCTTATCTCCATGCACTCCACTGCTTGAAGATGTTTCCCCCCAGCCCAGCTCCAATATCAGAAATGAACCAGCAAGGAGAAAACGTTTTCATCATGGGAAGAAAAGGCAGGGGAGGGTTTTGATCCCATGCCTCACATGCTCCTTTATGTATTAAACGTTCACTACCGCCACGTTTTATAGCCAAACTGGCGAGCATGTGTTTAATAAAACACACAGCTGTCTTATTTGGCCCTGTATCCTCCATGTTACAAGTGGGGAACTGAGTGAATTGCCCAAGGCCTCCCAGTGAATCCATGGCAAAGGTGGGACTTGAACTTGAGTCCCCCCAGATCCATGCCTACCTAACCTCTACTCATTAAGCCACTTTCTCATATCAGCATTACATATTTAGTTCGTGTTGTCTGATGGACACAGGTACATTTCTAAATCTTCTGCCTGGAATGGCAATTTGAAACTGAAATGAGAACTGTGTGTGCTACAGCCTTCCATGCAATTATAGTGGAGGCAACTTAAGATGCTTTAAAGTAGGGCTGATTATGGCTGCTTTTCAAGATATAGAGGCCATGTGAGCGCCGCAAGGAAAAAACACACACTCCTATGTGGCAGTGGCTCCAGGTAGTGAGCTTGCCACAGTGACAGCCTCCTACAATGTGTTGTATGTCCACTGCTTCTGCAAACTGCTGCTGGGAATGTTTGGTCACAACATGAAAACAAATCATGATATGGGAGTTGGTTTACATGGCAGCCATACCATGAAAAGTGAGCCTTAAGTATTTCCTATATGGGAAAAAGCACATTTTTACTGGGGTTGCAAAAAGCACACCAACATGCACCATGCCAGTTCTGCACTATAGCAAAGGTAGTCGCACACCAGCTTAAGTTATGATGGCAGGATCTCCAAATAGCAGTACAGTGTCCAAGCACAAAAAAATTATAGGTGAAGAATCTGACAAACTATCCTATCCTGGGTCTAAAACAGCCATGCAAATTTTTCATTCAGTCCACCGTTCTGTAGGCAGCCGATGCAAACCCCGTCCTTTCTCCCTTGTTGCCTGTACGCCTGGAACTGCCTCTCAGAATACCTCTCCTGCCTTACTTCCTTCAGATCCCTCCTCAAAACTCACTTTTTCCATGAAGCCTTTGAAACAATTCCCTAGTTCCACAAAACCCTACTGTAACTAAGCTGAAATATGCGTATCTAAAATTCACTGCATATTTTTCACCTGTTTACCCCGCTTCCATTTTCCTCCTCTTTCTCTGTTTCCCTTATGTCTATTTCCCAATTGTAGGCCCTTTCGTGTAGGGACCTTTGTAAAGAGCCATGTACATAAATAATAGTATACCGAGTTGCCTAGACTGGCAAAAACAGCCATGCTGCTGATCCAGAACAAGCTGCAAGTCCATATAAGGCTTCATGGTCACCATACCACAGCAATCTATGCTAAAAGTAGCCAGGCACAAGTATGGGTGAAGCTTACGCAAACTGTACAGCTGAAGGAAAAGTTCATGCCATGTCAATACCCAAGTTTCTGTATAAAAGCGACAGTCAAAGTTGAATTTGTAATCAGTCCCCTAACTCCATCTGGAGCTTCTCACCATGTAAAGTGCCAAGGTGGGAAAGGATATGCTCCTACCATCTTTCCTCACCCAACCAACAGAACCTCTGTCTTCTACAAGTTGAGTTAGTACAATGTAAATCAATGTATCCACATAGGGATATCATGTCATTTGTCAAAAGCAGACACAATGATGACAAAGTTTAAAGGCAACAGATACATAGTTGGGTGTCATCAGCATTTTTAGCCATGACATCATCCATCATATACTTTGAACAACATGAGCAAGAGTGAATAACCTCAAGGGGTACCACACGTTAAACATCTCAAGGATAATGCTGGGGCTTCAGAACCAGAGGCTTTATCAAGCACCTGGCAAGGCAGAGTACATAGCTGATGCACTGTGTACAGCCCAGGGGTAGCATGACTGAAACCACTGATCGGAAGCAGTCTCCAATACATCAGTGGAATCGCTCAGCCGCCAAAGCAGCAGTCACAGTGGCAACTGTATTGAACTTTGCTGCAAGATTCAGCATGTTCACAATGGACAGTTGCCTTCAGCTTAGGATCAGCAGCAGATCATTACCCCCATGCAGACTGCTACCCCACTAGAAGGATGGTTTTGGCCAAGACTCCACTGGATACCAGGCACCTCTGCAGCTGTACCCCAATGTGCTGTACTCTTTTCACTTCTCTTTTCAAAGCAGGAAGGATAACGCGTGCAACAACTGGCAAACATGACAGTGTCACCAAGTGATCTTTTGAGAGGGGGGACAGAAGCATTTTCCAGACTTACTCAGCCTTTGTTGTCCCTCCCATTCTCGTCCTGCCCTCTCCTGCTATTTTACAGGGTCCCTAGCCCCACCTTGTCACTGCAGCTAGCACACCCGGAGATTCCTCCAGCTCACACACTGCAGCCACCATTCAAGTTCTTGGGCTGCTCCTTCTATGCATACATTAGAGAGGCACTCTTTTTAAGAGGTCCTTAATCCAGCTGGGAATGAAAGAATGTAAAATACAGAAACAGTGCTGCACATATTATTTTTTTTAAATTGCACAGATACTCACACAGTTTCCCCACTCTACTATGGCTTTCATAAATTTATATGATACCAGTGGTACACCCTCTATTTTCCTTGGATGATACAAAGGCAGCAAACACAATCCAACTCCTTGATTTATCTGGGATAAGGTAGAGGTTCCTCCTCAGACCACAACCATTCAAGATGATCTTTGAAAACACAAGAAGATATTTTCAAAGGACAACTGCAGTAATACATTTTGATCTTCCATATATATATATATATATATATATGAACACTGATGTATTACCGTACTTTTGAAAATAGGCATAGAGCAGCTTACATGTCAAACAGCAAACTCTCCACTGAGTGTAAGAAGTGCAATAAAAGATGATCATCAAATTAAAATCGTGGAAGTAATGCGCCACTTGTACCGCGTAAATTTATATTTAGATTCATTTGTGAATTAGAGTGGTCCCTTGCCCTCTTTCTACAAATTACAGAAGAGACTAATCCAAAAAAAATTAAATCTGCTGAATATTGCTCAGGACAATCCAGAAGTACAGACGTTGCAAAGTCTGATAAACTAAATGCAATCAGAAATAATGAATCCTACTAGTAGCCCCAGCTGAGTCTAAAGTATACACATAAATGGCAACCTTCTGTGATTAAGAGGGGGATTAAAATGCTTCATATGAATTGTGTTACTGTACCACTATTATATGGTTCCAACCTACAAGAGGTTAAGGATGGTTTCATACAACTGATGGAAACGATCACATACAGGTTCATTCAAAGAGGTATAGTCTCACAAGGAATAATAATTATTGCTACTACTTCTACTTTTGTGGGCTAGTGTCTAGCCATGCAGAAAAGAATATTACACAGAGAGCCAAAAAGTGACTATTGTTTCAAAATTATCATGTAATAATTGCCACTCTAATGCAAAACATGCTAAAGTGAACCCACTCTTTGGACTAGTTCTCACAAAGGGCAAATGAAGAGACAGATCTTGTCTGGGCCATACCATTTCAAACTACAGGCAGAGGCCTACATGACTAAAGGTGCAATCCAATCTGGATGCCCATAACCCTCAGAACACCCACAAAAGCCCTTCTCTGAGGTCACATTTGCAACCTTGGAGAAGCAGCTGGCACAGTTCTTTCCGTGCTGGCTGCAGGGGGGTGCTCCGAGCTTGGAGTCTCAGCTCCAACCTTGGAGTCTCAGCTCCAACCTTGGAGTGAGTTTCCCAGGTTGGAGCTGGGACTCCGAATAATCCTACGGCCATCTAGACACTGTCTAGCGGCCATAGAATTGTACTATAAGTGCTCTTCCATACAAAGAGTCCTTTCACCGCATAGAAAACTAACATATCAGGGAGAAGAGTTCTAGCCTAACATTATTCTAGATGCTAGGTTGTTTTTTTGTTTTTGTTTTTGTTTTTAATACGCAGGGACTTAATTTTTGTATGCAGTATAGACTTTGCAGTATGAAGTGGTACAGTCCAGAAACAGACTTACCACCTCATCTGCTGCTTGGGAGAACTAGGCCTAAGACTCAGGATATGGCATGCTAAAATACTTACCACCCAATTTGGCTTCCCATAAACAGGGCTGGGAAGTAGCCAATTATTACTTAACCTATTTATTGTTATAATGGTGCTTTGTATGTTATATGTTTGTATATTTGATACTGTTTTATTATTGGGAGCTGGTCGTTGACCGCAATAAATATATTCATTCATTCATACTTAACCTATACATTTCTTCCTGCTATTTGACCATAGTTAAATATTGACAAATGTTTCAGCTGGCTAAGAAACACTACAACTAAATGTGCAATCCTAAACACATTTACTCAGAAGTAAAGCCCACTGAGTTCACCTGTGGCCAGAACAAGGGGGGTTGGGAAGGAGAAGGGAGGCAGGGATTGTTCTGATCCCCTACTATTTTTCTACAAAAGCAAGTCATACCTCCAGTGTGGACCTGCTCCTTCCTAGCCCTCTTGCCTATTTAGGCTCCAAGTGTGTCTGCACAGACACTCTAGTTTACCAGTGTAGGGAATTAATAGCAGCCACATGAAACAACAGATGAGAGATTCCAGACTTTACCTTTAGAACAGTACAGTAGGCTACAGTAATAGTTTAGTAACTGATATAAGGTTAGTGTGTGGCAATAGAAGAATACATTCTATTGAAAAGCTAAGACAACAAGCTACTCCATCATGCTTTATAGTAGGGGTCCCCAACCATTTTGGACCTGTGGGCACATTTGGGAATTTGAGAAACTGCTGTGGGCACCAGTACAAAATGCCTAAGCAGTGGATCGCCACTTTGGCATCTACCTGTCATGTCTATGGATCTTAGGCTGCGCCTTATTCAGCAAAAACGTTTGTTTCATGTCTATTGGTCACCGCAACATCTCTTTAATAAGGGATTCTTAAATTAAGCTAATTGCTGGTGATGCAGTATAGCTAATGCTTCTTTTAAACATACGTTTTGGTAATGTCCAATAGCTGCTTCTTTCCGGGAGGACGTTATTGCACAGATATATTTTGTACTGGAAAAGTCGTTGATATTCACTGATGTACACACTTTTAAAAATGATTTACCTGCTTCATGGAAATTAACAAATGGAAGGGAAAATTGATTCTCTGTGCCCTTTTAACTGCTAAAAGTTTAATATTACAAAACTGGAAGTATTAACACTCACCTCCTATAATGCAATGGATTGAGGACCTCACAACGCTTTCGACATATGGATGGATGGCATATAGATGCCAACTTCAAATGGATACTTATTTGGATATTTGGTCCACTTTTTTGAAGCCTATGTATAACTGCTAGAAACTTGTATGCATTTCATACAAATCCATGTACATATTTTAAAAATAATGGGAATTTTTTTGTTGGATACCCACGGGCACCATGTCGAGGACCCCTCTGCGGGCAAAATTGGATGTGCCCGCGTTCACCATGTTGGGGACCCCCGCTTTATAGACTATCACGGAATCCAATTTCCATCTATAAAATCAACAAACCTACATGTAAAACAATGACATACCAGCAAACTTAAACCTGGAATGCCTTTTGTCTAACTAAAAAAACCAATCACATAAAATACATCCAAAGGCAGAAGTAGTATATAGAGAGATGTGGAATTCTCCCACTGTAAAAATGAGTCCAACTTATGATTAAAATTATCTTACCAGAAACTTCCAAAATGTCTTTCTAATTTGGTATTTTGCAATTCTACTCAAGAAATTCAGTAACTTCATTGTGTATTTAAGATGATCTATCTTTCCTTAAAAAACAAAACAAAAGCAAACCCTACAAATATATGTTGAATACAATACTAGGCTCAAACAACACCTATTAAGGTAGCTAGTTGTGGTAAGATAATCAGGTACCTTTTCCTGCTTATTTATCAGATACGTGAACTGGCTCTTCTAGCATATAAATGTTCACACTTGCTTTTTTTCATCAGTGGTTGTGTAAATGTATGGATTGCAATCCTGCAGCTAATTAACACATTAAATTCCACTGATCTAAGGCATGGAACTAGGGAGCTAGTAATCTTAGAAGATTACTTCACAGGGAACCCTTAATTCCAAAAAGACACTAGATCACTAGATACTCACATGCCCTGCTGCCTTATGAAAGGTACCAATCCCGTTTTTAAAAAAAATCATAAGGAGAGGGAAAAAACCAGACTCCCTTTCCCACTCCTTTTGGCATTTTACTGATATATCACAAAAGCGAGATCTTCTCCTTCTTCATCTGTCACTATATTCCAAATAAATGTGCATACTTTCTTTACAACAGAGGCATGTTCAGTGACCTGGTTCACATGTAATGACAACCAAGAGAATGGGTTGAGTATGGGTTATTGTTGAATCATGGGTTGTATAATTGTGGCTTTTTGTTGCATGAGAACCCTGCACTATGGTTTACATAGTTGTGGTTAACAACTATGGGTTGTTAACCACAAGCAACCCAGAGTTAACAACCCATAACAAACCATAGGTTCTCTTCCTAGGTTGTTCATAGTTAACAACCCATAGTTAAAGCATAGTGCAGGGTTTGCACATAACGACAACCCACAATTCAACAACCCATAATTCAATGACAACCCATACTCTGGGTTGTCATTATGTGCGAAACAGGCCAATAAGACAAGTTGCTGAGATCATCTCCCATATTCTAACTGCCACTGTACTGAAACTTTAGGAGCTTTTGAAAGAGAAGCTACTGATTAAATTCACCCATATATCTCTATATGATACAATTTTGCTTTTCCAAGCATACACTTCAAGTCTGCCAAACATGCTGCACATTCTTCAGCTGGAAAAAAGATGGATTATCCTGTAGAAATGGCCACAGGAGAGTTAAGATAAGCCTAGCTGTTTATATGAGAGTCTAATTTATTTTGCTCAAAGTTAACAATGTAAGACAGAAGTGCCTATAATGCCCAACATATCCTGGATAGTTCTTTGTCCTTTGGGATGTTGCAAACTTTTCGAACATAAGTATTTTTCCTGACAAGCACAAGGATTCATCCCATTGCTGAATGGAAATTGCAACCACAGTCCTAGGAAACAGTGTCTATCTTACCCAATGCTTCACTATGTAACACCTAACCCAAGTGGATCCAGACACAACACAATGCTTGAATTGTTACAAACCCATTTTTTATGAGTAGTAATAGAGTAGTCTAAAGTTTGCATTTGTTGCACTGGAGATCTGGGTTCTAGTCTTTAACATGGCTTTATATTAATCTTGCTTTCATATGGTCTGTAGCAGGGAATACACATTATTTCTTAAAGTAACAGATGAGAGAGGACTGCTCAATTAAAAGGGCAAATATAACAAACAATTATCCTGCTCAAGATTATGGTAGGTAGCTCTCTCTAACCCACCCTTCTCCCAACCTGGTGCCTTCCAGATGTTTTGGACTACTACTCCCAGAATTCCCAAGTATTGGCCATGCTGGCTGGGGCTGATGGAAGTTGAAGTCCAAAACATCTGGAGGGCCACCAGGTTGGGGAAGGCTGTTCCAACCTCAAGTCATGAGAATTTATTCACACAGCATACTTGCATGTAATAAGGGGCCAGCTTGATATTAGGCGATCTAAGTCTCCCAATAAATCATAAGCAACATGCTAGAAACGTATATTACAAGTTTCCCTCTAATGCAAATTTGAACCACTTTCTTCTTTCTCAAGATGTTTTTATAAGGATCAATCAAGCCCTTCCAGCCTTGAGGAAACCAGCAGGGGATGCCTGTTTGGCTCTCCCACTCACAGCATCAAAGCTGAGGAGCTAGTTTCTGTTACTCCAAACACAGAAATTCAGTAACAATATAAATGCCCAGTTATGTCCAGCGAATGCACAGCTAACCCTAACAGTAATGTTAAGTCATGCCACCACAACCCTGTTCTATGCTATGAACAGAAGTATAAAAGAATGCAAATTTTTCCCACATTAAATAAGCTTCACTGCAAAGAGACAAACTGGATCACATAAACGAAAAGGTATTCAGTTATTCATTCATGATCAAATCCCCCAACCATTACATACATTGAAATACATACACTCTCTCACTCACAAACACCACGTACACAATGCACCTACTGTTACACCACGTACACAATGCAACTACTGTTGCAAACAGCATGTTATAAAAGCTGGTTCACACACACTAGTGTAGTGTAATGGCTAAGAGACTGAATTGGAAGACCGCACTCATAACTGACAAAGTAGTCTTAAGGAAGTCATTATCTTTCACTTTCAGGTCAATCATATACGAGAATACTGACCTACCTTACAGGGTTGTAATGATTACTAAAATAACATACATGAAGCACTTTGAAAATTTTAAAGGGCTATCTAAATGCTAAGTATTATTATTGGCTGCACTGGCTACTATTTGCAAATAACTGCTTGTGCAGGTGGTATACTCATGCATCAGAGGTAGTACTTGCAGAAGATCGTAGCACACAGTTAAACTATGGAATTCACTTCCACAAGATGTAGTGATGTCCACCAATCTGGATGGCTTTAAAAGGTGATTGAACAAATTCATGGAGGAGAAGGCTATCAATGGCTACTAGTCTTGATAGGCAATATGATTTCTCTAGTATCAGAGGCAGTATGCCTATGTACTCCAGTTGCTGGGGAACATGGGTGGGAAGGTGCTGTTGCACTCATGTCCTGCTTGTGGGATCCCGTGGGCAGCTGTTTGGCAACTGTGTGAACAGAATGCTGGACTAGATGGACCCTTGGTCTGTTCCAGCATGGCTCTTCTTATGTTCTTACATTCTTAAATCCTACTGAAACAAGCAGGTTATGTGCACACGCTACACTGATGTTGACTGAACATAAGCACACAACTTTCTCTGGATGAGTTCCACGTCTTACAAAACATGATAGAGGCTCTGTATTCTCCTATATAATGCGGGGGCAGGGAGAGCTCAACATTTAAAATATATTATAATCCACCTCAATGTTCTGTAGGCATATTTCTTCTGCATGTTTCTGCTATAATGTATTCAAGCATATAGACCAGGGGTCTTCAAACTAAGGCCCGTGGGCCACATCCAGCCCGCCTTGCCTTTTTATCCGGCCCGCCGGCTGATTGGAGGAAGCAGACTTTTTTTTAACTCTTTCGCTTCAAGCGCCGATTCTTTTAATTCTTTTCCATAATATGGAAAAATTAGTGGTGGTGTTTTACCTCTTATGTATGAGCTGATGTAGCTAAGTCAGATTTATAATGTTTCAAAAATGCTACTTTGGATTGAAGCAGAGTATGCTCATTTGTGTGATGGCAAAAACAAAAGTATATTCATGTTAGGCATGAAACAATTGTGCAACTATATATGTAAATGCCACCAGCTTTGCCAGGAGTATTCATTAATATTCCCTCTTCTTCCCTCCCCATTCCTTTTTCCTTGTGTGTCGTGTCTTTTTAGATTGTAAGCCTGCGGGCAGGGACTGTCTTGTTAATTGCTGTAAACCGCCCAGAGAGCTTCGGCTATTTATAAAAATGAAATAAATAAATAAATAAATAAAATAACTTTCCATTTAAGGGGAAAAAATTCACCCCTATCAAGTTAAAAAAAAGGACCCTGGTCCTTTTTTTTAACTTGATCCATTCGTTCATATTTTTTTCAAACTATAGTCCAGCCCCCCAACAGTCTGAGGGACAATGAACTGGCCCCCTGTTTAAAAAGTTTGAGGACCCCTGATATAGACAGTCCATTCAAAAAACTGAAAGCCAAGATATTACTACTCTGAAGATGAGAAATGTTTTTAAAGAACTGTATTTTAGTTATATACAACCTGATGTGGTATGACTGAAATCAGAGCATCTCTTTACTATACTCCATCGGAGTAGCAGCAGCACAGAACCCAGCATCTCTGTTTTAAAGTCCATTTACACCAGCCTATGCTTGGTCTCTAGAATATACTGTAACCCATGTCATATAGGCCTTACACATTTGCTATTAAAACAGACCTCTGAACACCAAAACTGACAGGGACTGCTCCCTTAGGTGTGCAACAACAGCACACAAATGGAAGGAAGTTGGAAAGACCCTCTGCAAAATGAGTGAGTGTTCCCACACCAAGAAAAATAGCTAACATTGTAATCCTATAACATTTACTCAAAAGTAATCATGCTGTGTTCAATGGGGCTTACTCTCTCAAGTAAGTGTGCGTAAGATTACAGCCTAAGAACACAAGCCAATAAGTTCCTGGTTGAAATCAAGCCAGTATTTCGAAGCACCTATCACATGAAATATGGGGATATTAATAATAAAAACCTATTTTTTATCACCAAGTGATAAAAATTTTTTTATTTTTATTTTTTATCTGAAGTGCTCTAAACTCTGAAAGAGCACTTTATATATACCTAGTATCTGCTGCCATTCTGGGATCTTGATACCTGACCCCACAAACTGATATTACAAAGAGCTGAGTTAAGCAAAGTCGTCCTCCCATGCTTGCGGTGCTTCTAACAGTCTAGACAAGGGGTGGGCAAAATCTGGAGGACCACAACTCCCATCCCTCACCACTAGCTATACTAGCTAGGGATGATGGGAGTTGTGGCTTTCCAGATGTTTTGGCCTACAAGTTGCCCATTCCTGGTCAAGACATTCTTATGCTACCCTTATGTTGCTGACACACAAATGCTGCAATGGTAGAATGTAAAGAGTACAAAGAGCAGTTCTCTATTTGAAAGCCTCACTTATTAATGTTCTTCCCCAACCAGATAGGAAGAGCTAATATTCATGATCTAACTGTACCTTTGTGCAAGCCATTCAAGGGCCCAATCTCAAGGCATTAGCAGGTAAAAAACTTAGGATGTGGTACATCAACAGTTATGAAAAAGTGATGTCAGAAAACATGACACTGCACTACTATCTCACGCAGACTATGGGTTGTATCCAACGTTAGTCCTACTTAAGAGTAGACTCATTTAAATGATTGGGACTTAGACTAACATTGGGTACAATCCACTGGATACAGCCCTAAATATTTAACATTGGTTGACCAACTTTGTTGATGAATTTGGGGGGGGGGGGTCCCCCCCACAAACACTTCTTTCCTTTACAGCTTTTCAGATTCCTTCACTAGGCCCTTCAGAGTACTAATCGCCAGCTATCAAATTTAGCTTTTATATATATACTTTTTAAAAAAGTATGTATCAATATATCAATATACTTTTTTAAAAAGCTACCATCCATCACAAAACACTGAAGACAACAGAATAAAAATTATAGTAAATTATGGGGGGGGGGGGAGAAAGACATTTTCTATTTAAGCCCCCACCCCCCAAGTGCTAAACACAAAACTATTTGTGTGTTAAAATTAAAAGTAAATTTTGCACATGTTTATTTCACAGCATATTATCATTAGGGTTTACAAATTAAACAGTCTTTTAAAACCAAAAAGTTTCCTCCTTCCAAAGAAGCAACTGTGCAGGGCTAGGCTACCTGCACAAACAGAAATATTTTTAGGGGAGCCACTACAGCAGAAAGTGATCTGAGACCCCTTGCCATATCTCTGGGGCATCCCTCTCAGCTTACTAGGACCACGTTGACTGGCCACTCAGGGAAGCAAAACATCTTGGGTCACCGCTGCAACTAATATGCAAAATAATTATTCTAAGGGAAACAACCCTATGGATGTTTAGCCAGAAAAAAATTCTACAACTCCCAGCATGCTGGAGCCAGCCATGCTGGCTGGGGCATGCTAGAAGTTGTAGGACCTTTTTTCTGTCTAAACATCCATAGAATTGCACCCTAAACTCTTTTTTTTTTAAACTAAACTGCTGATATAGCCTGGCAATGCTATCCTCCAAATATATATTTGCAATATTACAAGCACTAATATCAGTCATCTTAGCGGTATTAAGATTTATTAGGAGATGCATCACTTCTAGGAGTCCGATTTCTCTACCATAACCACTAATCCCACATCTTCATATGAGAGATGGGGAGTGACCCCCTTTCCTACCCCATAAGTTTTTAAAGCCTTTTACTACCACAAAAACACAAGACAGGGGACTGGTTCGCATGCCACGCCACAGCTCATATGGGTTATTTAACTTATGAAGAGCCGCGATGCCCATGGGCACCATTTTGCATATATGCAACCCCCAATTGGAGGTTGTCATGCCATTCAAACATGGCCATTGGGGGTTATGTGAAGGTTAAACAACCCCTCGGGTTATGGCCAGGTTCAGATGACACAACAACGCCTCTCCCGATTGGGGGCTGCATATTCAAAATGGCGGCCAGCACACACCGCAGCTCATCAGGGGTTCAATAACCCACAATAGGCTGTCGTGTCATGTGAACAGAGATACACCGCTGTTCCTGGTTCCAGTGAAAATAAATGGCACATGCAGTTAAGAATCGACAGATCAATCTATTTCCAGCTTGTGTCACATTCCCATTTGTTTTTTCCTGAAGCCCATTTGTCCTGTTTCCATTTCAATTCATGATTTTTTAAAATCCACACTAAAGTAAATACATTATTTTCAGTGTTACGAGGTAGTCCAAGGGATACCTTTAAAGATTTCAAGCCACACACAACACAGGTAATATCGGCTTCAAGCAGTCATAAAGCCTGGTGGACAGCCATGATCACATTCAAAATGAACCTGCAAATGTCCCCAGGAGAGACAGGACATTATGATGTGCCATCTTATGTGGAGACATTGTACACAAAAAAAGTATTTTTCCATACAGTGTCCCTGGGAGGGACAGCACATCATCACATTCCATCACTCCCAGGTGCATTTGTGGGCTCACTTTGAACGTGCAGTGTAGTAATGGTGGCAGTCAGGCATTCTAGATGCTTGGAGCAACTATTACTTGTAAAATTTCTTTTTAAAAAGACTTGAAAACTTTAAAGACAGCCCTGGAACTACTTTGGAACACTGTTTAAGTATTTGAAGACTAGAGTGCAAAAGTTCGGAGAAGTAAGAAATCTGAACATACAACTATTTTCTGATCCACACATTAGCCAAGGAGGTGTAGTTGACTCCAAAAGATGAACAAATTCCTTGAGCATCCCCATGTGCAGTGCAATCCTACACATGCATGCTCAGAAGTAAGCCCCACTGAGATCAATGGGGCTTACTCCCAGGTAAGTGCACACAGACTTACAGCCCTAGACTGTAATCCTATGGACACTGAACTCAATGGGACTTACTTCTGAGTAAATATTTAGGGTTGTGCTGATAGGCGCCACTTAAAGAACTGATCTCCTCTCCCATTTGCACTCATCCACCGCCTTGAAAAAGCTCTTGCACAAAGCCCTTGTGAAGAAGAAACCAACAGTGGGTATGGCTTCACTGCTTGGGCTAAGGTTGGGTGACTGTACCACATGACAGAATGAGCCCCCCCACCCACCCATGGCCCTGGGATGTATATGCCTGATCTAGATGAGCTATCGCTTCAGCACATTGGTTAACAGGATCAAGCCATAAGGTTGTCCCAGCAAGCTTCAGTAACATGGTATCTTTTTTCCTATAACACACACATTTGTTAGTTTCAGTAGTTCTAATAGTATGCCAAACCCTTGCTCACACCAACATAAATCCACAGCTTTCTCAACATACATAAAATATGACAAACGCTACATGATAGTCTACAGATCATATTACAAAACAAATATGTCAATGTGAACTGCCTGCAGTCATAAGTTACATCCTTTATCAATATGGGCTTGTTTGCCAACACTAGTCACTTGTAATCTGTGCACACGCTCACAAACATGGTGGCATACTAATAATTCTTTGAATTACAATTGATATATGGTCTTATGTAAGTATCCAAGCTACTCAGGTTTATCTTGAGCCATTGCACAAGATTTAATCCATAAATACTCTCTATGCACCTTCCTGGAACAACAGCTCCTTCATCACGATAAAAACCAAAGCTAGAAAATGTAGTTTGAGCCAACATCTGGTTATTATGACAGATCTATTTTCAGTAAAACTAAAAGCAAATTGAAAACTAGGCAATTGTGATTGTTGATTCAACTGCTGCATTTCTAGATGCAGAAAAATGTTTTGTTTTTTAACATGACTACCTTGGAAGCAGGTGAACAGATGTGTGTATTTACTTCCTATGTTTTAACACAGCATCGTACCAAATGAGTAACAACAGGATAGTGAGATGCTAGAAAGAAAAGCCCATTACTGATGGGCATGGCAATTTTTTATTTAAGATTACTTTTGATCCTTGCAGGTTAAGAGAGCCATCCAAGTATATTCATACATGGAGCCAAGTCAACACAGCAGCAGTTATTTGTGGGTGCTTAGGCCCAGTGATGCTTTTGCATGGCTCCAACAATCCACATGGCTGTTAAGCTCCAGCTATGCTTGCCAAAAGAAAGCTTTAAAAGCAGAACCAGAGAAAGAGAGAGATGCCCAAGTTGGTGTTGTCAGACCCCTGCCCCTTACCTTCTTTATTAAGCCTCATCACCTCCCTGCTTTTTCCACCCTCTTTTCCAGTCTCTTCTAGCTCTACACCTGCAGAAGAGAAGCAAAGTCAGAGAAAACAGAGACAGAGGTTGCATGTGCATGGCTGTACCGATGAAAGCACGAAGGAAGGCATTTAAGGAGTGTTCTGTTAGCCAGCAGCACCAGTACCAGCAGCAGCAGCAGCAGCAAAAAATAAAATGCGACCATCGCTGCATCTACAAGGGAAGAGCATCCCCAGACAGACTTCCCCCAGGCAACAGCATCCTCCGTGCCTCCTCACCCCACACCCAGTCCTCATGCAACAGCATCCTCTCGTGGCCCTAGTCTCATTTATTAAATACCATGTCTCATTCTCCATCCATCCATCCTTCCCCCACTCCACCCCAATAGCACGGCATCCTCCTGCCCCTCCCCCCTGACAGCCAGTTAGCCTCTTTCTCCCCTCATGCAGCTGGCCCAGCCGGAGGTGTCTAGAACTGTTGCAAGCAGCCCCAGCCGGACACGGCTCAACCCACGCACATGGAGGGAGGTGGGTAGGTCGGGGTATCTTCTCCATGCAGCTGGGGGGCGAGGGCGGGAGCAAACCCCAATGCAATGGGGCGGGGAGAGAGGCAGGGCATGCAAGCTGCCTCTCTCTCTCTCTCTGTCTCTCCCACCCGCCCCCCTCGGATACATCGCATGTGCGTGTTTAGGGAGAGGGGAGCAGCGTCCCCCTCGGCCGGTCCTTGTGTCTGGCGGGTGCCCTTACTGTGCAGGGGGGCGGCGCAGTGCGTGTGCGGAAGGGCGGCCTCCCGGACCCAGGCGGCCCAGGGCTGGCCCAGGAACGCCTCGGGACTGGGCACGGGCCGCTCCAGGGCCGCCATGGCGCCGCCGCCGCCGCCGCCGCTCCTCCTCCTGCTGCTCCTGCTGCTGCTGCTCTCCTCCTCCTCCGCCGCCGTCTTCTCCTTGCCGCGCCTGTTCTTGCCGCCGCCGCCGCTGCTCCTCTTGCCTTCTTGCTGCTTTTCCCGTTTCCTTCGGCACCAACGAGCGAGGAGCCAGCGAGCGAGACACGGGATTCGAGAACGCCGCACGTCATCCTCGGGACGTTCCGCCGCCCACACGGGGGTAGTGTCAGCCCCTGCTCCCTATCAGATCGGGCTCCCCGGCTCCTGATGCGCAGGCGCGCTGGGGAAAGGCGAAGCCGGTGCCCTTAAACGTTCGCTTCCCTTAAGAAGGGAAAGGGGACCGCGGGGAGGGCGTGAATTGAACTAAGCTGGGGAGGAGAGGAGACAAAAAAGAGAGAGAGAGAGAGAGGGAGGCTCGCGCTGTGGCACGCGCCGCCAGCCAGGTGAGAAGGAACAAGGGAACGCGCTGGCCGGGATCTCCCGCCGCAGGTGGCTCGCTCGTGGCGCTCTGCTTGGAGACAAAGCTGATGACAGGCGGACTCGGCGGCGCAAAGCAAAGCATGTATTGCTCGAATCGAATGACTGTTTTGCGCGCAAAGGGGTTATGCATGGACGGCGCTCCTTCGTTTGCCTCTGCTTCTGGTCCCTAGAAATCACACACACACACACACACACACACACTGGTGTCCGTCCATAACATGTATAGAAAGAGAAACGCGAAGAATAAACCATTCCACTTCACACCATCTAGGTGGAAAAAGCGCGGGGACACCTGTGAAAACAGAGCGCAAGGCGATGGAGGGAGTGGGAGGGGCGGCGGGGGAGCGGTTGGAGGAGGAAAGTTTTCCTCAGGCACCGTGTCATCCCACATTGCAAATCACTGCGGTTGTAGGGAGCGCTGGGATGTGTGCGCGCGGACAAAATGGAGAAGGTTGACGGTTTATAGAGGCGCCGCGTTTCGAACTCGTGCCGCTCCAGAAGGGCTACAGCGGCGAGATCACAGCTGCTGCCTTGATATAGACCGGCCTCCCCCAACCTGGCGCCCTCCAGGTGGCTGTGGATGCTGGGAGTTGTAGTTCAACACATCTGGAGGGCGCCAGGTTGGGGGAGGCTGATTTAGACAGTTCTGCTTTGGAATGTTGCACTGGTATGCAGGGCTGCTGTGGTGGGGTTGGGCAACTGGGACAATTTGCTCCAACCCCTTGCAAAGCAAGGGGCTCCCTGCTTCAGCGAGCGTTGGGCCCTGGCCCAGCCCTGCTGTATTGCTCACTAGAGCCCCATACATCCATGGTTCCTTGTAGGAGGCATCAACAGGGCCCCTAACATCACACCTGCCTTATTTGTTTATTTACAGCATTTTTACCCTGCTCTTCAGCCAAACAGGCTCCCAGAGTGGCTTACAAAAATTAATATTAGACAGTCCCTGCCCGCAGGCTTACAATCTAATAGGCATGACACAAAAGGAAAAGGGATTGGGAGGGAGGAGGAAGAAAGCAAAACTCAGGTACCAGTTCTTAGTTACAAGGTTCTTAAAGATGGGGTGTTTTTGTTTTGTTTTTCTGGCAGGTATTATGGTTTAAGACCATAAACTCTCTGGGTGGCCCTGTTGGTACGTTTTCTAAGTGTGAAAATGCTGACCAGGTAAAAGGCAGGGTGGTTATTATTGTTTCCTATAGCGCACCATCCAGCAACATACATGACAGGTAACTTGAGTGGAAAGACAGGCCCCTGCTGCCATGAGGAGCTTCCAGTCTAGATTTGGAGAGTAAGTGTGACAACAGAGAGAGAGCAGAGGAGCAGTAACAAGAGGAGCAGGGGTAACAAGATTTTATGAAAACAGGCAAAGAAGGTGGTATCGTTTCACCAAATGTAACTCTCAGTGGGGTAGGGGAAGAGGAGTAAACATTTGATGGCTAGGATGTTACATTTTGTACTGTCCTCAAAAATTTCATCTAAATGGAGAATTGGCCTTTCACTTCATCTCATCCAAATCTTATGGTTTTGCTCCTCTCTTACATTACTGCCACAATGTTGGTCCAAACATTACAAAGATTCCCAGTGGTACACAAAACAGTGTTACCTTATATGCCCTTTCCAACTCTACTTTTCTATGATTTCAATACCTTCAATTCACAGCCCATCTGTGTGCCCAGCAGCACCAGCTTCAGACATTTTCACCTGAAGCAAAACACACACACGCACATATATATATATATATATATATGTGGAGAAAGCCTGAACACACACACAGTGACAGGAACCCTGACACAGTTTCCCTCCTTGGTAACCACACATAGTTTTCCCCTGGCAACCCCTGTCTGCATAATCCCCGCCAGGGGACAGGAGATGCAAGACTAGTCAGACAGGTAACACGCATATCCTCAATGGGGCACATCCTCAATGGGGCACATCGGCCCGAATCCACAAGAAGAAGCATGGACCATCAGGAAGTGCAGGGCAGTCTCAAAAAGCTGCTAAATATTCTCAGAGGGCATGATAAGCCCAAAGGCACCACCTGTTCCTGGGCAGGGATAAGCAAGCCCACCTGATCGTAAAGGGGCAGGAATAAGCCCACCTGATCACCCAGGGGCGGAGAGGGGGCGTGCAGGGTAGAAAACCCCTCTGCCAGCTCCACGCAGGTTGTTGGGAACACGGGCGAGCTGACATCTTCCAAGTCCAGCCCCGGCTGGGTCAAGCAGTTCTCTTCCCCGAGCATGGGCGGGCTCGGAGTCAGGCTAGAAGGCGTAGAGTCTTTGGTCTAAGGTAACTCATTGCTGCAATACACTAGCCTGGGAACCAAGTCATTCAGCTATTTGAGGTCACAACCTAGTTTTGTGTACGTTGTAGTATTCCTAGAAGTCTATTAGTTCCGCTCCAATCGTAAATAAAGCATCTATTCTTTGATGTGAATGGTTCTGTGTGCTTTTTAGGTAGCGGTTGCATTTAAACCGCTTAATATCCCCTTGACGGGCTATATCTCAGTGCCGGTTAACCCGTTAAGTGCCGAACTCACACAGCATAAACTAAGGGGGCGGGCGGCAGGGCTCAAGCCCCCCCCCTGGATTTCCAAGAATTGGCAAAGCCTCCTCCAGGCAACCAGCTGTTTAGCCCCATGCCCCCACCCAGGAAATTGAGGTCTACACCCAGGGCCGGATTAAGATAGGGGCTGTGGGAGCGGCCGCTCCAGGCCCTTAACAGACAATCGGCCCGCAATTATAGGGGCGATTTCCCCCCCTTCAGAGTTAGCTCTGATCGTTATCATTCAGCATAATTAATGATTTTTTCAAGATTAGAAAGGTGTTCTAAGCACATCTGCATTACAGGCTTGAGGCAAGACCTAGCAAGAACTGTTGTTCTCAAATTAGCATTTCAGTATCTTTGCATTTCAATCACTGTTACTACATTTCTTTGTGAGAACTTCTAGCACATGGGGGGCTTGCTAGGGTCTGTAATATTCAGATTTAGAAGGGACCTCTCTCTCCAGCCTCGAGCAAAAGATCTTTCTGATTCGCAGCTCAATTGTTCAAATGCTAGTTTAACAACAACAACAACAAAAGCAACAAGAACAACACAATTATTCTTGGTCAAGCAAAGCTTCCTGGCTTTTGTTGTGGCTGCTTTTTTTTTTTTTAATAAATAATTTGGGGGAAATTCTGCAAGTTCTCCTTCTCCTTCTCCTTCTTTTCTGTAAAAGGGCTTTCCCTCTTTTGTGAGCCAAACTGAACGTAAGGGCTGTGTGTTTGTGGGTGTGGGTGTCTGCCTTTTGGGGGTGTTGATCCTCCTGCCGCCTGCAAAATGTCACCTGCTTGGCTAATACTGTGTGTGTGTGTGTGTGTGTGTGTGTGTGTGCACGTGCGCTTTCATGGGGAATTGTGTGGCATTTTAAGTTTTATTTTGAAAAACCCCAGAGAACAGAGTTCACCAAATATCCCTCTTGGATATTTTGGACTACAGTTCTCATTTGCCTCAGGCAGCATGGCCAGTGGCTGGGGAAGATGGTTTATGTTTATTTAAAAATGGTTGTTGTGAATGTTCTATTTATGTGAATGTGTCTGCCTTTTGGGGGTGTTGATCCTCCTGCCGCCTGCAAAATGTCACCTGCTTGGCTAATACTGTGTGTGTGTGTGTGTGTGTGTGTGTGCACGTGCGCTTTCCTGGGGAATTGTGTGGCATTTTAAGTTTTATTTTGAAAAACCCCAGAGAACAGAGTTCTCTGTGTTTGTGTGTGTGTGTGTGTGTGTGTGTGTGCACGTGTGTGTGTGTGCTTGGCTAATACTGTGTGTGTGTGTGTGTGTGTGTGTGTGTGTGTGCACGTGCGCTTTCATGGGGAATTGTGTGGCATTTTAAGTTTTATTTTGAAAAACCCCAGAGAACAGAGTTCACCAAATATCCCTCTTGGATATTTTGGACTACAGTTCTCATTTGCCTCAGGCAGCATGGCCAGTGGCTGGGGAAGATGGGAGCTGGGGCCCCAAACATTTGGAAGGGCCCCGGTTGGGGAAGACTGCCCTAGAGGTTAAAAAACGTGGAGGTACTTATCATCAACGATATGTGATGAACGGTTTTATTGAGTTAACAAGCTTATTGTTTACAAAAAAAGAAATATTTTCAATATGTTTCTGTTTTGGCACTTTAATGGTAATTAAAATATTTAATTTGTTTTAATATAAAATTGCGTCTTCATTTTATTTATTTCCATAAAAAGGCCCACCAAAATCCTCAGCACCAGGCCCATAATGCTCTTAATCCGGCCCTGTCTACACCCCTGTGTATAGGCTTACTTTTAAATGAGACAAAGAGATGGAGGTTGAAGGCAGGAAAATGGCACCCCCAAGCCCTAACCTCATGTTGCTTCAGGGTAAAGCTGGTCTAGGAATGATGCCCAAGAAGGGTATCCCCTTTCTTTCTGTTTGCCGACTGTTCCAATCCTGCTACCACAACTCACCTAGAAATTGATTAATCGTACTTCTGAGCTGCTTTAAAAAATAACAATTCCAAAGCCACTTACAAAAATTAGTAAAAGAGCAAACATTAAGCACAATTAAAAACAATAATAACCATCAACATTTAAAACATTAAAATACATACAACTGCATATTCAAACCAGCCAGATAAACAATTAAAAGGCAAAATCTCAGTATCAATGCCAACAGTCCTTCTTAGTCAAAAGCAACCCAAAATCAGCAACAGCAGCTATTAAGGGCTCACTTAAAAATTAACAGGGAAGGAGCCAACCATATGCTTGGAGAAAGGGAGTTCCACAAATGGGGGGGGGGGTATTCCTTATGCACACCAATGAGCAGGGCTCCTCCAGCAGATCTTAAAACTCAGGCATGTTCCTATGAGTACAGGCAAGTGACTTCCTCAAGTGACTTCATCACAAACTATTTCAGACTTTATAGGTCAAAATCAGCACTTTGAATTGAGCCTGGAAGCAAATAGGCAGCCAGCGCAGTTGGTGTAAAATAAGTGCAATGTACTCTGACCACTTTGTCATTTGTTGATGGTATCAAGACATCACACAATGTCTCTTCCTCCCCCCCTTCATTCATTATGTAAATGGGAGGGTGTCCATGAAATGTCATCAATTCAGCACGTGATAACGCTTTCTTTAGTGTAGACAGCCTGATCCTCTATGGTGAAGGTTTGTTTTAACTGGGGTGTTTTTTTTTAATGCCATTTTATCAATCTTACTTTACAGTTATCTGCATTTTGTTTTGAAGTGTTATGAGCCCCACCCTGAGCTTTCAGGATAGACGGAGGTCACAAATGCTTATAAAGGAAGAAGAAATTTAATCT
Organism: Shinisaurus crocodilurus; assembly: GCA_021292165.1. Taxonomy (NCBI): domain Eukaryota; kingdom Metazoa; phylum Chordata; class Lepidosauria; order Squamata; family Shinisauridae; genus Shinisaurus; species Shinisaurus crocodilurus. The sequence goes on from CM037879.1 coordinate 201,584,009, forward strand.
TTTTGCAGAAATTTTTGCAGTAGTGCAAAGTCTGTACTTGTTAGAGGTTTCTGTACCTGGCAAAACAAAATCTTGACATTCTGCAATTCTGACGGTGTTTTGAAAATACTCTGTAATAGTCAGTTAGTTATTAATTAAATACTCACAGCAGTCCCCAAAATATGCTAATAATTAGACCACAATCATGTTTCAATAGGGTTGCCAGTTGGTGAGTTTAAAACTACCTGGTTATTGGGCAGAGCAAACAGTGAGTGGAGGTCAGTGAATTTTTGTTGGTTCAGGGGCTGGAGAGTTCCTGTTTGGTGAGTCTTGTGATTTTAGTGTACCAGTGGTGGTGGGAACTAGTGGATTAACGTATAAGGTCAATAGAAAATATGTTTAAATCCCCTATTTTTTTTTAAAAAAAATCTGGTTTATTAAACAAAAACCTAATACCTAATTAATTACATCCCATTGTTTTCCATGTAGACCAATCTTATGTATGTCCAGATATTTTTGCACTCACAAGTTGACAACCTTATTGGTATGACTGTGGTCTAAATATTGACACATTTTTGTCAATTGCCATAATGATTGGCCAAGCTGTAACCAATTAATGAAGTATAAGGCAAAACTAGCAGATAAAATGCCTTGTGGTTAGCAACTCTGAGCACTGAATAAAGAAATGTGGTTTTGTTATTCACAACTTCAACCAAATACACACACACACACACACACACACACACAGTTCAATGAACACATACAAGAATAAAAATGCCACCTATACACCTATGAAAACATATATAAAGACCTGAGGCTATTTTAGTCTTCCTCTTTCTTCAGCCATTGTGGATTCATAAGAAGTTGGCCTTTGCAGATGGCAGCAACAAAACGGCATCTGGCCATTTGGTGACCGAGTGTAGTATTTGTGGTATTGGCTGGGTTTGCATGACATGGCAACGCACCACTGCTTATAAGCCATGGTGGGTTGTTGGTTCATGTGAACCCATGACAGGCTTGTCAGGGTAGCTTATTTTAGGCTTATATAAGCCACTTGACAAGCCATGGCTTGCAGTAGGGTTTCTTTGGTCATGTCATCCAAACCCAGACAACACGATCATTGTGGGTCAAGCGCTACTGCAAGTGAGCCGCTTGGCACAAGCAGCAAGAAACTCCTGCTGCTCTTGCCAAGTGGCTGCTGGGCGAGAGCCACTGACAGCTGCCCCCAAAGTGCCCAAGTGACACTTGGGGGCGGCTGTCAGAAGCTTTCCCCTGCTGCATGCCATGGCGTGCAGTGGAGACTGCTGCCACTGACTAGCAAATCAGCGGCAGTGATTGTTCCTCCCCCACAGCCCACTGCAGAAGTGAGCCCTTTTGGCCCACCACCGCAGCAGGCAGCCAAGGTTGGTGCTGCTGACTCCCTGCTCCCCCATTCCCTGCCGCCTTTAGGGCTCCCCACTGCAGCAGGGAGGGGGGAAATCTTGGTGCTCCTGTGGGGGATACCCACAGGATGACCAAGGGGGGAGGGAGGGGGGCTACCCATGATGCACCTGATCGTCTGTTGGGTTGGGTGTATATTGGGTAGGGTGGCTTATAAGCCACGCTGCATAGCTTGTTACACAGTGTGTCTTATTGTGTTGTGCAAACCCTCTCATTGTGTGATTTTTCCTTACTAGACGTGGGCTACAATTTGGTTTGAGATAATTCTGTTGCCTGTGCCCTTTATTTTACGTGTGTGTGTGTGTGTGTGTGTGTGTGTGTATGTTGTCACATTCATGATAAAGGGCACAGGCAACAAAATTATATATATATGAAATCAAGCAGGGCATGCAGATTAATATACTGGGAGTAAGAGTTTAGTTAATTACAAAGAACAGTCTCTTCCACACCTACTGTGAAGTCTTTTCCTCTTTTACGAGAGTAGCTGTAATAGGCTGTAGCACCAGGAAGACATAAAGTGTGGTAGATTGACAAAACCCACTCATTTATTGTGGCATAAGGTACTTTAAGCTGAAGAGATCCATGAAGCACATCCACTTCATGTGTCTAATGTGAATAGGCTGACACCTATTCATACTTATGCCACCTGATAAGCAGCAAGTTCTGTATCTCTGTTTCCAGTGAAAGCCTAATGTCATCTACATCCACAGCCGTGGCAACTGAAAGCCCACAATTTAAGCCCATGGCTGTTTGTTTAATTTAGCTCAAAGTTGCCATTGGACCTCATATTTCCGTCAGCAGTCTGTTCCTCTGTCAGTTATGTGGGCAAAGTTTTGCGAGGACCTCTGTGACATCAAATCACCTGAGCCGATGGCAGGCTGATAGGCAGAGTCAGGCAACTGACTGACCTGAAAGAATAATACAGGGTCACTGCTGTGACATTAAAGTAGATCCGCCAATGGCCTCTAGTGAGGTAGGGCAAGTGGAGAAAACAGAGGCAAAACAAGAGATAGCAAAAGTGAAGGAGATTCAGTAACACTCATATGATATTTAGTATATATGCTTCCAAGCAATAATCACCTAGAAAAAGTTAATTACAACTTTGAAATTGTTTGATTTGTCTGGTATTTTATCCATTCACTATACCACAAATTAATGTTACTATGGGTTGGATCCAAACTTAGAGTAGACCTAATTAAATCAATGGGACAAGTTAGTCATTATTAACTTAGGTCCCATTGATTTCAATGGGCCTTCTTCTCTAAGTATGGCTAAGTCTGGATCCAACCCAATGCATTTTTTAAAACTGAAGAACTTCTACAGAAAAATATGGCAGAAAATTTTCCTCCCCACATCACTGGGCATTATGTTCAGTATCTACAGACATATTTCTTTTGCCCCTGTGTACCTTCTGCTCAAACAAGTTTTTGAAACCTTGCCAAACCTACAGAACCTGTTTACTAGAGGCAAAAGTGGGGTGAGTATGTACTCCACAGGCAGCAAACCCCTTTTCAATCTCCCTGCAGCTCATTGTCTCCAGCCTAAACCTCATGTATGAAAATACTGTTATTCTCAGTCTGTTTGAATTGAACCTCCAATATCTGTATTTGCCTTGTTAATATGGATGGTGATTTCAACAACCATAAAACAAATCTTTTGTTAAAGTTCTCTGAGTGCAATCAGTTAAGTATTTAAGTCACATACAAACATTTCAGATTTTGTTGAAGCAGAGGTCAGCTGGAGCTTGACAGAGACACTCTGCCTTTTCTTCCCCTAGCAGTGCGAAACTTAATCGCTGCCATATTAAAATGAGTTAACACCGTGTGAAGTCCCTGCTCAGACTGTGCACTACAGCTGTAGCATTCTAATAAGAATGAGCTGTTTAATGATTTTAGTTTTGCCTTCGGGCCTGGCAGACTGGAGAGAGTTTACCTTCTCAAAATTGGATGCTGTTTTCTGCCTGTAGCTTTTTAGTGGATTCAGTAAGAATTATGGCAAAGGAACAAAGTGCAAACATTCAACCATTCTTGACACCTATCTTGCTCCACAAAGGATTTTTGGGAACACTAGTGTGTCTGACTCCTCTTCCAGTCTCATGTCCTGATAGAATGAATACATGATTCACACATGTATATGAAGGCGCGCATGCACACACACTTTGAAATCAGTACACAGCATACACAACAATTAGCATTATTTGACTGACTGCTTTTTCTGAATCTAAGGGAGGATGACAATTGGAGCTGTAAATTGGAGCTATAAAATTGTATTGACTCCCAGAGAGGAATGCATTTTGGCACATAATGCATAGTAAGAACCAGGAAAAGGTCCAGTCCTATTAAAATCATAGAAGAGGGAGACATTTTGTAAATATTGGGGGGGGGGGATGCTTTAGAAACATAATGCCCTGCGTCATGATAAAATGCAGGGAGAGGGCATGCCCACATCAGAGCATGCTAGTCCAGTGCAGCAGTTAAGACCATGAGCTTGAAATCCCGGGTTCAAATCACAGCTCAGCCATGAACTCCATAGGCAAACCACTATTTTTGAGCTTTGGCCTCTGGTCTGTAATATGGAGATCAGGGATCAGGGATAATTACGACTGGGATTTATAGTGCTTTTGTCAAAATTGTTGAACTATAGACCATTGCAAACATAATAGTGGAGGAAGGGGGGGCTGGCTGGCCCGCCACACCCCCACCCTTTCCTACTGTAAAGGAACCAAGACCCTCTGAGATCTCAAGATACCAGATTGCCAGCCTCAGCTGTCTGCAATCCTACTTGACTCTCGGTTTAGGGACTCGCCTTTAATTCTGTAACCTGGATTTAGATACTGAACCGAGCAGAGCAATCCACAAACACCATGTGGGGTAAAACCAAGACAAGGTTTATTCTGGTAGCATTTTACAACAAGATTAGGGAAATGAGAGAAGCACACAAAATAAAGAGAGAGACACTTTAGTACACAGAAATAGAGCTACAAAACAATAAAACCTGATTCCTTAATATCTCTCAGGCATACACTCTATTACCTGAGGGTATTCTCTTCAAGGGTTAGATCCAGCACAGCCCTGCTGCCCGGGGGGAACTATTCCATCTACCCGCAGGTCCGAGATGGATAGCCCTCCACAAGACATGCTTTCACTAGAGCCCTCAATCAGCTAATTTTCACCAGGAGCTAGCTGGGGTCTTTGGCTTACCGCCATCACTCCACAGCCGGGTAGCCATGCGATCCAAGACCAAAGAACAAAGACCAAAACCCACGCTTTGGGAAATATACCTTTTTTCCCCCTCCCCTCCTCCCTGTAGCTCTGCTGCCTTTTAGCCAATCATAATGCACTTCACCTGGCCAGGCAGGGGGAAGGGAACTCATGACTTACTGGGTTTGACTACATTTACATATGAAAGCTTTCAGCCTGGCTCCTCTGGACTTCCAGGCGCCACCCATTCAAGAGGAACTATGCACACACACACACCCAGCCTTCACACGTGAGGGTGTGTGTGTGTGTGTGTGTGTGTATATATAGTGTGCGTGTGGGGACCCCCCAAAGGCTCTTCTTCTTCACAATAATACTCCTAAATGATAGTAAAGGCGGGTTGCCAGCTTTCAAAGCTGGTAAACATTTGTGTATTTGTATATCACTGGTCTCCACATGTGCCTGCCTGTATTTTGAGATCATCAACCAGAGGCTCTTCTCTGACAGGTTCCGCCACCATCTAAGGTACAATGGATGGTTACATAGGAAGCTGCCTTACAATGATTCGGTTTGCACGATCTTGCAGCCCACTGTGGCTTATTTAAGTGAGGTGCAGCATGGGCAGGCAGCTATTTTGAATATCAAGCCTCAACTGCAGCTTGTTGTGTCATCCAAACCTGGCAGGAGTGGGTTGTTGGCGTGGTCAACACACCACCCAGAACCCATGGGCTGTTTTAGGACTGTGGGTGGTGGTTGGCATGGTTGGCATGGTAACAAACCACCTGCAACCCTAAAACAACCTATGTGTTCTGGGTGGTTTGTTACCCACACCAACAACCCACCCTCACCAGGTTTGGACAACACGACAAGCTACAGTCACAGCTTGAATATTCAAATTGCCCGACATGTGCCGGCACGTGCCACAACCCATCATGGCTAAAATAAATCACGGTGGGCTGTGCTGATTGTTTGAACCCGATCACTGACTGGTAGTAGCTCTCCAGGGTTTCAGGCAGGGTGTTGTTGTTTTTCCAGCCCTACCTGGAGATGCCAGGGATTGAACCTGGGACCTTCTGCATGCAAAATGCATGTGTACCAATGAGCTATGCCCCCCGTCAATAATAATAATAATAATAATAATAATAATAATAATAATAATAATAAATTTTATTTCTTACCCGCCTCTCCGTCTAGATCGAGGCGGGGAACAGCAAAAATATAAAATATATAAACTAAACTAAACACAATACATACTATTAAAACATCTTTAAAACATCATTAAAAACATCATTAAAACATCATTAAAACATCTTAAAATATCTTAAAAACTTCTTAAAGGCAACCTAAAATTCCGCTGGATAGGCCTGCCGGAAGAGATCAGTCTTTATGGCTTTTTTAAATTCCAAAAGACTGGTGAGCTGACGAATCTCCTCCGGCAGGCCATTCCATAATCTGGGAGCAGCAGAAGAAAAGGTCCTCTGGGTAATGCTTGTCAGCCTAGTTTTGGCTGACTGAAGTAAATTCTTCCAGAGGACCTGAGTGTGCGGGGTAGATTGTATGGGAGAAGGCGATCCCGTAGGTAGCCTGGACCCAAACCATGTAGGACCAACACTTTATACTTCGCCCGGAAACTGATTGGCAGCCAGTGGAGTGCTTTTAAAACTGGTGTGATGTGAGCACCCCTAGGTGTACCAGTAACCAGTCTGGCTGCCATATTTTGCACTAGTTGAAGTTTCCAGACTAGGTACAAAGGTAGCCCTATGTACAGCGCATTGCAGAAGTCGAGCCTCGAAGTTACCAGTGCATGCACTTCTGTCTTTAGGTCCTCCGACTCTAGGGAGGGGCACAGCTGGCGTATCAGCCAAAGCTGATACTGGGTAAAAGGCCTTTACAGCGGCATGTCCCGGCTTTGGAATGCTCTTCCCAGAGAGGCTTGCCTGGTGCCCACCACTGAGGATGTTCCAGGACCCATCAACCCCCGCCAGCATGGCCAGTGTTCAGGGATGATGAGTGTTGTACTCTAAAATAACTGACTGGGGAGCAGTAGGGTGGGGAAGGCTGCCCTAGAGAGGGGCTGGGTGATAGGGCTAGAGATGGAATGGGCAAAAGAAGTGGGACCTGCCTTGTTTCTCCTATAAATCAGGAGATTTATATGAAGTTTCTCTTCCCAGCTTTGAATTTGGCAACCCTAAGATCAGGGGAGGACTGTAGGATCACATGCTTCTTCCTCAGCCCCTCCCTTCCAGTGTGCATTTCCCTTACTCTTAATTGTGGTTAACCATTAGCTGCAGCCTCAATTGTGGTGAAGCATCACGTCAACACCAACATTAACAGCAATTCATGCTAACCAAAGTTCCCTTTAACATGGATTTCAAACCTGGGAATGAAGCTGATTAGCAAACCTAGGGAGGCTATGTGTCCTCCTTTACAGAGGACTGTCCAGTTCTTGAAGGCATCCTCTATTTCAGGGCTCTCCAACCTTGGGTCCCCAGATGTTGCTAGACTACAGCTCCCAGAATCCCTTGCCATTAGCCATGCTGGCTGGGTATGCTGGGAGCTGTAGGACAGCAACATCTGGGGACCCAAGGTTGGAGAGCCCTGCTCTATTTGAAGGGGTATCCTGTCCAAGTCCAGTTTAAAGATGACAACCCATAAGAAGGGAGAGCAGGGGCCCTGAAACTGAAGGTGGGATGGGGCACCGGGACAGCAGACTGGATAGGCAGGCACATAGACACAAGTCACCTGGTCAGTCTTCTCCACTATGAAATTGTATGTCTATTTAGATTATTACTAAATTTCCATTTATACATGTAAATTAGCACATGCAAATTTTATGCAAATCAGTGTCCTTTCGGTCCTCTTTTTTGGCGACGTATTTCCTATTTTTTGGCAATGCATAACTGGCCTCTATCCTTGGTTCAGAGAAATTAGGCTAGCATTGGGCCAATCGTTGCAGCCCGCTATGCCTTATTTAAGCCATGGTGGGTTGCGGGCGGCACATGCTGGCTGCCCTTTTGAATATTCAAGACATGGCATGCAGTCGCTTGGCTTATTGTGTCATGCGAACATGGCGAAGGTGGCTTATGCAAGGGTTAAACAACCCATAACCATGGGCTGTTTTAAGGTTATGCGCGGGTTGTTTAACTCTCGCATAAGCCACCCTCACCAGGTTTGCATGACACAATAAGCCACGATGCCCACCCACCACAGCTTGAATGAATATTCAGAGTGCTGGGCAGCACATACTGCAACCCACTGCGGCTAAAATAAGTGATCATGAAAACCCGGTCAAAATCTGTGTTTAATGTTGGTGAAGATGTAATATTTAATTTTACTCTTTTTATAGTGTAAGCTGCCTTGGGAAGACCACAGTTTTGAAAGGGAGTGAAGAAATATATTAAATAAATAAAATAACCATGACTTAAGGTCAATAGGATCGGGAAGGGATAATTCGGAGAGGAGAGGAGAGGGGATTTCCATGGCTGAATACCTACCAGAGTTAAGGGATCAGGACCTTTACATCTACACTAATTTCATAAGAAAACAGTTCAACAATAAAATCCCATTTATTCTGAAGGTACTTTAGCACATGATCAAACTGCCTTTGGCTTGCTCTCTCTGCATGGAAGTAAGGGTTTGTTTTTATTCCTAAGAACAAGGGCTACTGCACCCTGGAGATGCACGTACCACATTGCTGTCATGCCATGTGTACCACGAAAGAGCAGTTCTGTGGACTGGAAGCAGAAGTTGTCTGTGCACAGCATCAATTAGCTGGAGCACTTTGACACCTTAACCTCAAGTCTCTTTCCTCCCACTGGAGCAGTTTTGCAACTTTGATTGATGTTTTAAAAAATAAGGTGCTGAGGGCGCAATCCTATGGGTTGCACCCAAGATCGTAAGCTCCTGAACCTGGAGGCTGAAGAACATCCTATGCAGGGTGGGTGGAGCAGTGGAGGCGATCTTCACTTCTCCATCCTTCCTTCTTGCATTTTTTTGCTACGCTGGCTTTTTTGCTGGTCTAGTTGGGGCGCATCGGAGGGGGAGGGAAGGAGGCTGGAAAGGCCTCAGGATAACTCGTATCCTGGCCTCTCTACTCTCTTCCCCTACCCCCGAAATGCCCCCTTCTCTGAGGTCGAGTTCCTGACCTCAGAGAGCAGCCAGTGCAGTTCTTTCTGCAGTGGCTGCAAAGGGGAGGGGCCGGAGCTCCAATTCCGCCCTCCAGGGCGAGCGTTGTCTCCGACCTCAGATTGGGGAGTCCAGATCCCTTAGACACTGTCTAGGGGCCATAGAATTGCTCCCTCCATGAACTTATAATCACTACATAAATGTAGAAGGTGCACTTAAAGAAACAAAGACACAGTCTGCTTGAAGCACGAGGCAGAGGGCAAAACTGACAATTTAGGCTACAATCTTATACGTTTGGGTTGGCAACTTGTGGACCTTCAGATGTTTTTGGCCTACAATTTCTATCAGCTCTAGCCAGCATAGCCAATGGTGAAGGATGATGGGAGTCGTAAGCCAAAATATCTGGAGGGCCAAAAGTTACCCACCGCTGGTATACTGTATATACATTACTGGGAGTAAATCCCACTGAGCTCATTAGGACATTGTTCTGAGTAGACATTTATAGGATTGCCCTGTAACTCAGCATTTGCCAGAGAGGCAAGTACATTTGTCAACTGCAGCATCAAGAAAGGGTTAAATAAAATAAAAAACAGTTCTTGTTTTTAAGTAGATCTGTATGAACTCCTACTCCCATAGATTTCAATGGATTACTTTACATAATGTGTTTAAGATCCAAACATAGGGTTGGATCCAAAGAACCATGAGGGGAAGGAAAATAGCCCCCAATGCTGTTTTGCAAATGCTTAAATGTTCATATAGTGTTACAATAGGCAGATCTTTAGAGCAGTTCTCGTGCTTCTGCCTGTGCAAGAAGTTGCACAAGCTGTTGCACAAGCAGAACAACATCTTTGGGTTTAGTGTCACTTTATGTGGAGAAAGCCAACCTAAAACCCCTTTCTGACACACACACACTCACCAAGGAGGGGGGAAGGAGACCCAGGGGGGGGGGGAGACAGCCAGTCTCCACAGAGACCAAAAGGGACAAACAACATCTGCATATAATCACCCCAGGGGGGAAGGCAGGAAGCATCCCCAGGTTCGTCAATGCTCTTGTATATCAGCCCCATCTACATAAGACTTGAATGCCTTGCCAGAGCAGACCCTTCGGCACCCATAAGAAAGGACCATTCAACACCACAAGATGGGACCATTAAGCAGGTGGCTTCAAAGGGACCCCACCCCACAGGGGGAAGGTGGCAACCCACCTGATTGGCCACCCACCTGAGGAGGGTGGCAACCCACCTGATTGGCCGCCCACCTGAGGAGGGTGGCCACCCACCTGATTGGCTGCCCACCTGAGGAGGGTGGCAACCCACCTGATTGGCCACCCACCTGATTGCAGAGGGAGGGGCTACCTGAAACCCAAGGTATAAAACACCCTGCGCAAGGGAACTGAGTTGTTGGACCTGATCAGCAATCTTGCCCCATGCTTGGGGTAAGGGAACGAAGGGATCGGCAACCCCGGGTAGCAGCACCCGGCGTGCTCCAGCTAGCTGAAATCACTGGCCGCTTGGGTTGACCGGACCCCCGGGAAACCAAGCTGAAATCACTGGCCGCTTGGGTTGACCGACCCCCGGGAAACCAAGCTGAAATCACGCACAAGCCGCTTGGGTAGACCGGACCTCCGCCGGGAACCCAGCTAGCCGCTTGGGTAGACCGGACCTCCGCCGGGAACCCAGCTAGCAGCATGCGGTTGACCGGGCCTCTGCTGGAGCCCGAGCTGAACTAACTAGCTGAGAGCCCTGAAATCACGGTGTCCTTGAGACCTCTTGCTTGCTACTTTGTACCGTACTGATAAGCTGTATTGCTGGAGTGTGTCTGGGTTGGTGAAGGTAATTTTGTAAATAAACTTGTTTTATAAAAGATACTTTTGTGGCTATAAGTTATCCCTTTGTTCTGGCTAAGGGTGATAGTCGCTGGGGGACCTCGGAGAAGGCCCGCCCCCAGGACTCGCTACCCGCTTAGCATTGAACCCGCGCAGAAGACCAGGTTGTCGGTCTTCCACTTGGTGGCAGCGGTGGGATAACTTATTAGCCCAGAATATCTCCCAGACCCAAAGTAGCAAGAGCCCGAGGATCACCATGGGCGACCCAGAGCCTGACGGAGCGACTGGGGGAGCCGAGCCACGGCGGCCCCTGCCCGCAACCCCCATCACCCCGGGGTTGGCGGCGCTGATCCGGCAGACGGAGCTGCTGGCAAGTCTGGCCCCGGGTGCCCGACCCAGGGGCCGCCCTATCCCAGTTCCGACCGATGGGAGAGAGGATGTGGTGACCGAGGACCCCGCTCCTCTGGAGCCCCTGGAGCCCTTCGAGCTTCCCTCGGAATGGATGGCACACGAGCGGGAGAGGATGGCCCACGAGCGCGAAATGATCCGGATGCAGATGGAGCTGGCCAAGATGCAGCTTGAGGCGGGGAAAACTCCCCCGACTGTCCCCTCCGCTCCTCCCCCTCCGTCGTGGGACCGCAAGGCGTTCCCCTACTACAAGCCAGGGCAGGATGTCCTGATGTTTTTCTCCATTTTTGAAATGGCGTGCCAGGAGCAGCGGGTCCCCGACAACTTGCGGTTGTCCGCCCTGTGAACCCAGGTCAGTGGGGACCTGGCTGACCTCCTCGGGGCTCATCTGCGGAAGACCCCGGCAAGCTACGAGGCGTTCAAGGCAGCGGTCAGGCAACACTTCGCCCTCTCCGCCGAACATTGCCGGCGAAGATTTCGAGAGGGTAGACCTTCCCCTGGGACCACCCACGTGGCATGGGCAGCCCAGGTGATGCACGTCTGCGAGTCCTGGGTGGAGGCTTCCCGGGCCTCCACCCTGAAGGAAGTTGTCGAGCTGTTCGCCATGGAGCAGTTCTTCACCACCATCCCGAAGGAGCTGGCCGCTGTCGTGAGGGATCAGAAGCCCCGTACCTGTGAGGCGGCGGGGATCATGGCCGACGAGATGGGCCTATACCGGACGGCCCCATCCACCAAGGGAAGTTCCGCGGCCGTGGCCGAGAAGAACCCGGAGCCGGAAAAGGGCCTGCCCCGACGGCGCGGGGAGGCCCCTCGGACCAAGGGGAACCAAAACCCTCGGTCTGGGGCGTGCTTCCACTGTAACGAGATGGGACACCTGCAGGCGGGATTGCCCCAAGCTCCAACCCAAGAACCGGGATGCCCGTCCCTCGCCGAGGAAAGTAGGACGCGTCGCGGGTGCTGCAGCCGCTCAGGACAACGACAGCGACGACGAGCAACGGTCGGTCTTCTCCCTCCATGCAAGCATCCCCGAGGATCGCGGTGCCGAGGAGGAACTCCAGGAGTGGGATTCCTACCGTCCTGAACGTCCGTGCATCGCTGTATCGCATCGCCTCCCCGGACCAGCTGAGATGGAGCCGCAAGTAATTCTGTGAGTCCATCTATATCAATAATGTTCCCAGGGTGGGGTATAGGGACACTGGGGCAGATGTAACGGCTCTGCCCCGGGACCGCGTAGAGAGGTCCCAACTTTTGTCGGGACGTACGTGTACGATCAAACCCTATAACTCCCCCGACATCACTGTCCCCATCACCCGGGTCCGGATCAAGTACCAGGGGTGGGAAGGAGAGATAGACGTAATCATCCATCGCCAAAAGGAGTGGGGCATCATCATCGGGAACGACCTCGCGTTCCGGGTGGCCAAAGCTAAGATGGGGGTCATCACCCGGGGACAGGCCAGGCGAGGGGGGCCGCCCGTAACCGCACCGGTCCCAAAGCCTAAGCCCGTGCCCCCTCCACCACCCGGGGTGACCCCATCCCCTGCGGGGCACCCCGGAGAAAACCAGGCCATAGCGGAGCCCCCGAAGAACGAAGGGTTTGCTCAGATGGCTAAAGACTTTGGGACACAAGCCCAATTCAAGGAAGCCCAGCGACTGGACCCGTCCTTGCGAGAGTGTCGCGCTCTGGCCAACCAAGACCCCAGGGTATCCCTTGCCACGGAAAGATTTGTCTGGGACAATGGAACTTTGTACCGGGAGTTCGAGCCAAAGGGGGAAGTGGCACCGTGGCGCAAGCAAAGGCAACTGGTGGTTCCCCAATGGTACCGCCGCGCCGTGTTGCACCTCGCCCACGACGTGGCATGGGGAGGACACCTGGGGCAAAAGCGGACCCAAGCTCGAATTACAGAGGGGTTCTACTGGCCCATGATCGCCTCCGACATTAAGGCTTACTGTCGGTCCTGCGATGTGTGCCAGCGAGTGGGACACAATCGCGATCACCCAAGAGCTCCCCTTCAGCCTTTTCCGGTGGTGGGGATCCCTTTTGAACGGATTGCTATGGACATAGTGGGTCCCCTGAACCCGCCCACCAAGACGGGGAAAAAGTTTGTACTGACGGTAGTGGACTTTGCCACCCACTACGCGGAGGCTTTTGCGCTCGCCTCCATCTCTGCAGCCAGCCTGGCTAAGACTCTGCTCTCTCTCTTTGCCCGCTTAGGAATGCCCCGCACGGTCGTGTCGGACTGCGGCACCGGGTTCATGTCTAAACTGTTCCAGAAGATGTGGGACCTGGGGGGGGTTGACCATGTAACTTCGGTGCCTTACCACCACGAGACCAACGGACTGGTTGAGCGCTTCAACCAGACTTTGGGGAAAATGATCCGGGCGTACGCTAGCCGTCACCCGGGAACTTGGGACCAAGCCCTACCCTACCTCCTCTTTGCCTACCGAGATGCTCCGCAGGAAAGCCTCGGGTTTTCCCCGAATGAACTGATGTTTGGCAGAGAACTACGGGGGCCCTTGGCTTTGTTGCGGGAGGAATGGGAGGGGGCTGCCGGCAGTTCGCCCATGCCGATTCACACTTTTCTGCGGCGGCTACGGGACACCCTCCACAGCGTTCGAGAAGCCGCCCAACAGCATCTGAAGGCAGCCCAGCAGCGGCAAAAGGAGCTGTATGATAAAACCGCAGTAGCCCGGACTTTTGAGGTGGGTGATAAAGTGTTGGTTCTGCGTACCCTCAAAACGGACAAGCTGTGTCTTAAGTGGGAGGGTCCGGGGACTGTAGTTGAGAAACTTGGACCAGTCAACTACAAAATACTCTTTGCTGGGACTCCTGGAAAATGTAAAGTGTTTCATGTGAATATGTTGAAATTGTATGTGGACCGGGGTGCGGGACTGGGCTGTGTGAAGGAACATAATGATAAGGATTTCGCTGATGGGGATCTGTTGGGAGAATGGGGGGATGGTGGGGGAATGGAAGAAATCTCACTGTCCCCCGCCCTGTCCAAGGCTCAGCGGGAGCAAATGAAGCGGGTGCTGGATGAATTTGGGACCATGTTCTCAGACCGCCCCGGGCGGACCCCACTCATCCAGCACACCATTCAAACGGGTGACAGCCCCCCTCTGCAATCTCTGCCATACCGGGCGGTGGGACCCCATGCTCAGGTCATTGCTGAGGAGGTCAAAGCCATGTTAGACCTAGGGGTGATCGTCCCTAGTTCTAGCGCATGGTCCTCCCCGATTGTCCTGGTGGCCAAAAAGGATGGGGGGGGTGCGGTTCTGTGTGGACTATCGGAAAATCAACAAGGTGACCGTCCCTGACCCCTACCCCATCCCCAACATGGATGTCTTGCTGGAGAAACTAGGGAGGGCCAAGTACATTACCACCCTAGACCTCACCAAGGGCTACTGGCAAGTTCCGCTGGACGCGGATGCTGCCCTCAAGTCTGCCTTTGTCACACACCTGGGTTTATTCCAGTTCACCACTCTTCCCTTCGGAGTCCGGAATGGTCTGGCAACCTTTCAGAGGCTGGTGAATGGAATGCTGAATGGGTTGGGAGAATTTGCCTGTGCCTATCTGGACGACATAGCTATCTTTAGCTCCACTTGGGAGCAGCATCTGCAGCATGTCCGGCGGGTCTTCCAGCGGATCCGGGACGCTGGGTTGACAGTGAAAGCAAAGAAGTGCCAGGTGGGGCTAGGGGAGGTTGAGTACCTTGGACATCGCGTCGGAGGGGGGAGCATCAAACCCATGGAAGCTAAGATCGAGTCGGTTCAGAAATGGCCCCAACCCGCAACCAAAAAACAGGTGCAGGCTTTTCTGGGACTTGCAGGGTACTATCGGAAGTTTGTGCTACACTTCAGTCAGCTAGCAGCCCCTCTGACTGATCTTTGTAAGAAGCGCCAACCGAACAAGGTCCAGTGGACCGCGGCTTGCCAGACCGCTTTCGATGGGTTAAAAGCCTGCCTCACGGCAGCTCCCATTCTGCAAGCCCCAGACTTCGAATCCCCCTTCGTTCTACAGACGGATGCCTCTGAGGCCGGGATGGGGGCGGTGTTGTTACAGGAGAAGGTGGGAGAAGGGCTGCGCCCCGTTGCATACCTGAGCAAGAAGCTCCTGCCCAGAGAACGTAGTCTTGCCACCATTGAGAAGGAGTGCCTGGCCGTGGTGTGGGCCATCACCAAGTTGCGCCCCTACCTCTGGGGGAGACGGTTCCGCCTGCAGACTGACCATTCCCCCCTGTGCTGGTTAAATAGAGTCAAGGGCAACAACCAAAAACTCCTACGGTGGAGTCTGGTGTTGCAAGACTTTGACTTCGAAATTGAGCACATCAAGGGTAAGGACAATGTCTTGGCTGATGCACTCTCCCGGGCTTTCTCAGGTGATGGGCAAGTCGATGGGAAATTGGGGTGTGGGACCCCAATGCCATCTTCTCCCCGGGGGGGAGATGTGGAGAAAGCCAACCTAAAACCCCTTTCTGACACACACACACTCACCAAGGAGGGGGGAAGGAGACCCAGGGGGGGGGGGAGACAGCCAGTCTCCACAGAGACCAAAAGGGACAAACAACTTCTGCATAGAATCACCCCAGGGGGGAAGGCAGGAAGCATCCCCAGGTTCGTCAATGCTCTCGTATATCAGCCCCATCTACATAAGACTTGAATGCCTTGCCAGAGCAGACCCTTCGGCACCCATAAGAAAGGACCATTCAACACCACAAGATGGGACCATTAAGCAGGTGGCTTCAAAGGGACCCCACCCCACAGGGGGAAGGTGGCAACCCACCTGATTGGCCACCCACCTGAGGAGGGTGGCAACCCACCTGATTGGCCGCCCACCTGATTGCAGAGGGAGGGGCTACCTGAAACCCAAGGTATAAAACACCCTGCGCAAGGGAACTGAGTTGTTGGACCTGATCAGCAATCTTGACCCATGCTTGGGGTAAGGGAACGAAGGGATCGGCAACCCCGGGTAGCAGCACCCGGCGTGCTCCAGCTAGCTGAAATCACTGGCCGCTTGGGTTGACCGGACCCCCGGGAAACCAAGCTGAAATCACTGGCCGCTTGGGTTGACCGGACCCCCGGGAAACCAAGCTGAAATCACGCACAAGCCGCTTGGGTAGACCGGACCTCCGCCGGGAACCCAGCTAGCAGCATGCGGTTGACCGGGCCTCTGCTGGAGCCCGAGCTGAACTAACTAGCTGAGAGCCCTGAAATCACGGTGTCCTTGAGACCTCTTGCTTGCTACTTTGTACCGTACTGATAAGCTGTATTGCTGGAGTGTGTCTGGGTTGGTGAAGGTAATTTTGTAAATAAACTTGTTTTATAAAAGATACTTTTGTGGCTATAAGTTATCCCTTTGTTCTGGCTAAGGGTGATAGTCGCTGGGGGACCTCGGAGAAGGCCCGCCCCCAGGACTCGCTACCCCCTTAGCATTGAACCCGCGCAGAAGACCAGGTTGTCGGTCTTCCACTCTTTACTCACACAATGGTCTTGTGTGAAGCGTACAACAGCCCTCCCAGAGCAGAAGGTTCCTTCTATGAGTGGAAAGGCACTTTTGGATTCAATCCAATAACTGAATGATAGAGTAGGAAGAGACAATGGAGGTCATCTAGTCCAACCCACTGCTCAATGCAGGAATCTTGCAACGAAAGCATCCCTAACAGATGGCCATGCACTGGAATCTCTTTTTAAAGGCCACAGCTCAGTCAGGTATTAATAAAGCAGAGAGTGACTGTGATCAGGTGTAGACTGCCTTTCCTTGCCCACTAGGTAAGCACAGACAGCCCTCTCACATTTGGGAAATGGAACAAGGTCAGAGGATGTGGTTTCTGAGCCATAGCATCTCTCTTTCTTATAAGAGTAAGCCCTTCACATAATAATTCTGCCACAGAAGGAACACTGTTTAATTTATTTGCACAAGATGCATTTGTCCCAGGTGAGGTTCCCACCCCCTGTATGGATTATTTGAGACCATGAGCTGTGAAAGCTCCATATTTCAGCCTGCAGCTTTTCAGATGAATTAGAACGATACCTCTTACCTACCAAGAAATTGCATAATAATTGGAACTTGACAAAATAAACTGGCAACCAATAGATTCAATATACATTTTAAATTTTATTTTAAATTAACTTCGGGTATTATCCTATACCCACTTCCCTGGGAGTAAGCCCCACTGAACTCAATGGAACTTACTTTTGAGTAGAAATTTATCACATTGTGCTGTTAATTGGTATATAGAGAATTGAAGCAGTTGCCAAGATTTATACAAAACAAATAAATATATTTTGATAAAGCCAGTGCATGCAT
Source organism: Shinisaurus crocodilurus (assembly GCA_021292165.1). Lineage (NCBI taxonomy): Eukaryota > Metazoa > Chordata > Lepidosauria > Squamata > Shinisauridae > Shinisaurus > Shinisaurus crocodilurus. The sequence goes on from CM037879.1 coordinate 201,601,287, forward strand.
TTCAGATTTCAAACATAATATGTGTATGTGTTGTTGTTTTTTAAAGAAATACTGTGTTTATATTAAATATCCCCCCAAATATCAGATATATTGCTTTCTTGTCATATTTATTTTATTTATTAATTGGTTAAAATGGTACTACTACAATAATCTTAAGACATTAGATAGAAATGAATTCCACAGAAATCAGTCTTCTTATTGTGCATTTTACTCAGAAGAAAATCCCACTGTATAAAAATGGGGCTTTCTCCCAGGTAAGCATGCATGGGATTATTTCCCAGGTAAGTATGCATAGGATCATTTCCATTACAATTGGCTTAAAATCAGGTGCAATCCTTAGCAGTCTTGGGTATAAAAAAACAAGGGACTTGCCAAAAATATGTTTAGGTTCATGGTGCACAATTATTTTAATTGATTGGCAGACCTTCCCCCCCCCTTTTTTTTACATGTTATGCCCTTAAGGGTGCAGTTCTCACCCTTTAAAATTAACTAGAGTTCTGCCATTAGTTTTCCTTGGAAATATACATTGCACCATTGATGGTCTGTTGCTGAATAACGAGACTGGCATCTTTTGAAAAGTATCTGCTACATTTTGCTTAAGAAAGGAGGCAGGGAAAGTCTGTTCCATTCAAAGATCCTCCTATAAGGCCTCTCTTTCAGGCAACAGCAATAATGTCAAAGATTTATTGCTAACGTGTTCTATAATTGTTGCATGATATGCTTCATGACTATTTCCTCTGCATAAGAAGTGAGAATTCCTTGGAGCACTAGATGGCGATATTCCCTAGCTCCAAGGATCACAGAGTTGTGCATATGGGTATGGGAAAGATGCAGAGCCCTAGGCCTATGTGATGCAGAATCCACTGCATAACTGCCTCATGGGCACTGCATTTATACCACAGTTTTGCCTCACAATCATGCTAAGGGCAAATACTGGTTTCCAGCAGTTTCCCTTCTGGGGTTCTTATTAGCAAAAATGACAAATTAACATATGTGAAAAACAGAACAAATAGCATGTCCTAAACATTCAGAAGTAAGTCCCACTGAATTCAGTAGGAGTTACTGTAGTGCAGTGATGGCGAACCTATGGCACGGGTGCCACAGCTGGCACGCAGGGACCTCTCTGTGGGCACTCGAGCCATTGGTCACCAGATCGCGAAAAGACTGTCCCCTTCTGCAAAACACTAATGATTTTGTTCTTTCTCACAGTGTGGAACAGAATGATTTTATTCTAGAATTCCTGTTACAGAATTCTTTTCTACATTGTTATCACATTTAAAAGATTTTGAAGAATGATGCACAGAGCATGGCTTGGATGTAAAGCCCTAACAGCTGACCCGAGTGCTGCATGTGTTGCTCTCAAACTAACGGAGTATGAGCCAAGGTTTGACCAATTATCAGCATGCATGCAATAGCAAAAATCACATTAATTGTGCAAAAGCATGCCCAATGCAAACTTTTACCTAATGCAGTGTTTGCAGTCCAAGACATAAAGTGTTTAAAATGTGTTAAGCATGTTTAGTTTTCTTGTTTATCTTGCTCATCCTAGTACAGGTTGACTTTTACTTTTACTAATCCAACACCTGTAGAAGCAGGGAAAGGACCCGGGGTAAAGCTTGCCCCATACAATTTCAGTCTGGCATATAATCATATTACAAGTTGAGAATCCCTTATCCAAAAATACATGTGCCTAATTATTTAAAAAGTTTGTATAAATTCCCTTCAGGCTATGTGTACAATGTAGTACTATAATAATTTTTTGAGTTGATTTTTTTTCCAACAAAAAACTGTTTGTATCATTGAAAGCTCTGTTATTGTGTTTTTCTTTTAAGACAAAAGATGTTAATTAGTTCGGACAACTGTATGAGTTGTTTTTCTAAAACTAAAACCTCGGTATTCAGGTTTAATTGCAGAGTTGGCACCAGGACTGGTGCAAGGCAGTTTGGTGCCCTAGGCAAGATCAGATATTTAGAGCCCCGCTTCCCACTTGAGAGCGCTGTATTTTTTCCCCAAGGCGTTTCTGGCGCCCCTTTAGCCCTGCGCCCTAGGCAGCTGCCTAGTTGGCCTAATGGTAGCACCGGCCCTGGTTGGCACTTTGAAATAAATAAGTTGGTTTTGTGTTGCAGTTTGGGCACTCGGGCTCAAAAAGGTTCGCCATCACTGCTCTAGTGAATGTGCTTGGGAGCAAAAATGCAGCCAAAATGCTATTTCCCTTATGTTTGCAGAGATCCTACTTTCAGATATGACATGTAATGCCTGGGAAGCACTAGGCCAGGGGTCCTCAAACTTTTTAAACAGGGGGCCAGTTCATTGTCCCTCAGACTGTTGGGGGGCTGGACTATAGTTTGAAAAAAATATGAACGAATGGATCAAGTTAAAAAAAAGGACCAGGGTCCTTTTTTTTAACTTGATAGGGGTGAATTTTTTCCCCTTAAATGGAAAGTTATTTTATTTATTTATTTATTTATTTCATTTTTATAAATAGCCGAAGCTCTCTGGGCGGTTTACAGCAATTAACAAGACAGTCCCTGCCCGCAGGCTTACAATCTAAAAAGACACGACACACAAGGAAAAAGGAATGGGGAGGGAAGAAGAGGGAATATTAATGAATACTCCTGGCAAAGCTGGTGGCATTTACATATATAGTTGCACAATTGTTTCATGCCTAACATGAATATACTTTTGTTTTTGCCATCACACAAATGAGCATACTCTGCTTCAATCCAAAGTAGCATTTTTGAAACATTATAAATCTGACTTAGCTACATCAGCTCATACATAAGAGGTAAAACACCACCACTAATTTTTCCATATTATGGAAAAGAATTAAAAGAATCGGCGCTTGAAGCGAAAGAGTTAAAAAAAAGTCTGCTTCCTCCAATCAGCCGGCGGGCCGGATAAAAAGGCAAGGCGGGCCGGATGTGGCCCACGGGCCTTAGTTTGAAGACCCCTGCACTAGGCAGAGATCAAAAAGATGTAAATATTGACCTGGGGGGATCTACACCCAACCTCATATCATCATGGTGTCGTCATCACTGTGCTGCTTTATCCATGTTCCACATTACCTATTCACAGCCCACATGGTAATACCTTTTGCGGAGAAACTTAATGGTTTCATTCCATTTGCCCTCATCACGCATAACTTCCCTAGTGCTAATAATGGGTGTTGCTAGCTTGATGACGTTTGTGATGATTGCCTATTAGAATATTACGGTTTGCCTTGTCACACGTACCTGCAATTCACTACAGTCGCTTTATTTATTTTTTTCTAAAGTGCCTTGCATCTGTGCAGGAGCAAAGGAATGCAGTGGGCAGGGATTTCTTTGTAGTGGTTTGTGCTTTCCAAAACAATGGAAGCCCCTGGCATTTCTTAAGATATGTTGCCTTACATACATGCCTTTGCTGTAGCAGTTAATTGATTTATTTCTGCTCAGGAACTATGGTGACTATTTCTTCTGTTTGCAACTGCAGAGGTGCACAGAAAAGTACTAATAACAAAAAAAAAAAAGAGAGGAAAATTTCAAAAAAAACCCACTGTAAACTGCTGCTGAACAACACAGGTAAAAATGGCGGAGACCTCTCTCCACCACCCTGCAGAGCTACACCCAAACACCAAACAGATATCCCCTGCTCCTCCAAAATAATTGGCTAACTGACTCAGCTTACAAAACTTTTGGCCACACCTCAGGGCAGGCAATGAATCGCAGGGCAGGCAATGAATACTCCACAAGTGAATCGCAAGGAGGAGAAAAATCATTATAAAATTAGGCAAGGAAATGCAGAAATAAAACACCAAAAAACCCCACAACGTGCTATAGAAATGGAATACGGACAGCGTCTTGTGCCGCAGCAGTAATTCAGGCAATACAATAATGGGGGGGGGGAACCTTGGTGTAGATTGCCTCGTGGTTCACACATACAGTCATGCCTTGGATTGAGAGCATAATTCGTTCCGGAAACGTGCTTGTAATCCAAAACACTCTTATATCAAAACGAACCGCCCCCCCAAATTTGTACAGAGATTTTTAATTTAAGCCGTACTACAGTACTTGTATTGCAAGACGTCGCTTGTATATCAAGTAAAATAAATAAATAAATAAATAAATATTTAAACATTTGCTTGTCTTGCAAAACGCTCTCAAACCAAGTTACTTGCAATCCAAGGTATTACTGTAATGCTAACCCTTGGTTTAGTTAACCCATGGTTAACCTATAGTTTGTTGCCCTACTCAGGGTTTGTCTGGCAGATGATCAAACAAACTGCTTTGTTTTTTCAATCCCTGGGTTGTTTCCCTTCTCCTTCACCCACTCCCTTTCTGTATCCCAAATGCCTTTGCGGTGCTGTAGTACTGGGATGTAGAGAGTCTGTGTGGTTTTTGGTTTTTTTACCACTCTTGCCTGCTGTGTCTGTAGCCTGGCAAAAAACCCATGAACAACCCATGGTTCTGGGATCACATGTAACAACAACCCATGGTTTAAACAACCCAGATTCACAACCCAACAACAAACCATGGGTTCTCTTCCTGTTTATTCGTGGTTAACAAACCATGATTTGTTAGCACAGCTGGATTCACACAACACAACAACCCAGAATTCAGCAACCCATAGCATGGGTTAGCATTATTTGCAAACCAGGCCATTGTGAAATAAAGTCAAAAAATACCTAGATGTGAGCTGTACCTATTGGTTCAGGTTGCCTTGTCAGTGCTGTCAAGTCAAGTATGCAGTGAATGGGCATTTTAAGGTTTAAAATTTGTATTGTCACCACAAAGATCCAATCCCCTTGTGATGGATTGAGGCCTACACAGGATTGGGTTTGTTGAGGCCTACACAGGCTTCAGTTTGTTGAAGCCTAAAGGCCCAAACACTTCCCTCGAGTAAGTGAAGCCTGAAGGCCCAAACACTTGGATGGGAGGGGGAGTTTGAGAGTTTTAAGTTACCCAATAGAAGTTAAGAATTAGATCTCCTATTCAAGGTCACATGGTTATAACCTTCCATTCCTGGGAAGGCTATATATGTGGGGTGTGGTCAGCTAGCAGTTAGAGTGTGCTGAGAGAGAGCTGGAAGCAGAAGCACAGAAACAGCAGAGAGAAGCAGAGAGAGAGAAAGAGAAACTGGCTGCATAGCAAATAGGTAGTCTGAAGTTTAACTAGAAAACGGTGGATTGTTTGTTTGTTTGTTTTATTTTATCATACTTGCTTTTGGATTATAACCACTCTATTAAGTAAAGACTCTAATATTATAAGTAAAGTGTTGTTGTTTACCCTGAGAGTTTGGAGTGACTTATTCACCACGTCTACAGCCTACACCCACGTTACTGGAAGCAGGCAAAGGACTTGATAACCTAGAGAGGGAGAGGCTTTGGGAAGAGGCAGAGATCTCCCAAAGGCAGATCAAGGGGTCCCTGCAGTAGCGGAACCTTGACACCCCTACCAAACAATAACCTCTTGAAGGCTTTGAACTGACCCTCCTTGTCTAAATGCAACACTCTGCCAAACTGAATGTACTCATGTACTATCATCCTGCCTATAGGAGGTGTATCATGTCAGATTCATTTCCAAAATGGCATATAGACACAGAGATTTCAGATTCTGTCTTATTAACTAAGAAGCATTTCCACTTTTCTCTCCTGAATTTGCTCTGTATTTTTTTCTTGGATCAGATTTGCATAGGAGAAAAAGAAGATCGACTCTCCATTTTGCTCAGTAATCATGAGTCATCATCATGACACCAACTTGCTCCATCTTTAGATAAATATTTAAATTGCTGCAGAAAAGAAATTGTAACATACTAGAGGAAAGTCTACCTGTAGGATGGCATTTCCTGCAAGTGCTACAAAGCTGAGAGTTAGCAAACACTCGTGTAACGTCATAACAGCAATGATTGTTAGAATTAATTGCTTAGCAAACATGTTGAGAGCATGGGGTAAAGCTCCAAAGCGAGAGCAACGAATAAAAGACTCTCCAAGGGTGACATGGCAGTTCCCTGAAGGCTGCCAACTAAAGTAGGGCTATTGTCCAATCGCTTGCTTCCAAATGAAACAGCTGGGGGTGTCTTGGTGATCACCTCCCTCCCACCATCCACTTTCTCAATTGGTGCTCCAGTCTCAGTTTTCCTGCTCCTTCAGCCCTATGAGCACCACAGATATATATATTCCATCTCCTAGTCCTTTCTGGTGTGCAGAAATCTCCCAGAGGGTGCATTGCAGTTCAAGTCAGATGGAAGACCAGGACTGGCTTTTTAATATGTATGTGATCTCTGTTTTAGCATTTGTCCGTTGTTGCACTTTAGACTTCTCATTTATTCTCACAACAACCCAGTGAGGTAGATTAAGCTAAGAAGTAGAGCACTGGAGCCTGGAAACTGCCCTATTGGCTTGGAAAACCTGGCCTTTCCACAGGGCCAAAGCATCCTTTGGGGGGGGGGCTGGTAACATAACACAGCCCCCTTCCCACATACATACGTACTATATTGTATATATACAATCTCATGTGCTGCAAAAGAAAAGTTTGTTTAAATTCTGAATTTATATTTTCTACATTTCTGAAATTACAGCATGGGCCACACTGGGAATTTTCTACCATGCCCCAAACAGGGCAATATGGTGTATGTGCATACTGTGTGTGTGAAATAGAAGTTTACTCGCATGTATTTTTGGTCTGTAAGTTTTATCAGCAGCTCTGGCTGCCACTGGGAACTGACTTGGCTCCCCCTTTGGGAAATTGTTACAATGGAAGGCACCAGATTTAGCTGAATAAAGGGGAGATCCATCCATTTCATGACATACCTGCAACTTAGGATAACACTTCAAGTTCTGAAGTGGACTCTAGTCCATGAAAGGTTATGCCACAATAAATATGTTCTTCTTTAAGGTGCCACAAGACACTTTGTTGTTTTTGCTGCAAGCAAGTGGCATGGCTATCCCACTGAACCCTAATTATGATGGTGTTTTGTTTCTCCCACCACCTTTCCCTCGTTCCTGCCTATGCACAAGGAATTCTGGGACTACTAGTTCTTGGGGGAGCACATTACATAGGGAAGCACAAATCTCTCTTTCTCAAACAAGTCCTAATTGAACTGCACAAGGACACTTTCTTTTCTCTAGGGAAGGGCCTGGACTAGCAATTCACTGTTCAAAATCTTGCTTGTTCTGTTCTAATGCTGTTTCTGACAGCCTCCATCAAATCTCATAAGATCTGGACAATAGGTACGTAGATACAGAGAAACAGATTTCTATAAATATCCTCAAGCATGATTTTAGCTTTATTAGTTTCTCTCAAAGTAATGGGGTTGTAGCCAGGGGCGGCCCCCACTACAACTTCAGGCCCCGGTAACATGTGTGGGTCATGCCCTCCCAGTTTTCTCAGAACAATCACCCCTTCCCCTCAACTGATCAATTGGTCTATATTTTCATAATGCAATTGCTTTCATAGATCGCAAAGTAGTGCAATCACTTATACTGGAAGCCTGAGGAGAATGTTGGTTTGTTGTTCTAAGAAAATGAGCGTATCCACGATAACAAGCTCTAATGGAAGCTTCTTTGAAGGGAATGAAAAATTATATTTCACAACAGTCCTGTGCAGAGGACTCCCACTTGAGCGAGCAGGGAAGCTGCTCTTTGCCAAAGGCCATTGTTTGTCTGACAGGAATGAAGAGATGACACCTTCTGGCACCTTCTCTGCTGTAATTGCAAAATTATGGCTTTTCCCCCCAGTTAAAAATTATTCCTGTAGTGGTATCGTGCTGTTTAATACTGCTATGGTTGGGCAAAGGATTTATTTATTCCATTTATTAATTATTACTTGGGCATATAACTTTGTTGATAAGCTTGTACATAAGTCTATGTACATAGAAACCCCACAGTTTCTGCAACAATAGTTAGCAACTCTGTTTCCTTTGGGACATTTGCTACTACAAATAGACATTTGTGTATATTTGCAAATCCCATCAGCTCAGGAGGCTGAGCAATTATATACGGCAGTAGGTAAACTAGTCAGTAAATAAACTGTAAGTACTACAGTCTGCCAAATGCATTTAGTTGCCTTTCTATGTCAAGATAAATCCAAATCTAATTGCGCACAGTATAAATTTCTTCTCAGGGCATATATCAGGCCTTGACGTCAGGGACAATTCCACACAAAGAGTTCTGATGTCTAATTTTGCTACTTTCCTTTTCACTGTCTACTGTGGAAACATTTACACATCCTTTCAGAAGAGCAGCAGGATCAGAACTCCCCAAGTCTTTGTTGCCTGTTATCTGTCGGGATCATTTGGATTGTCAAGTTCCATAAAGAATGTAGTATAATTAACGCCTCTGTGAATAGTGCAGATACATCCCTCTATTAAATTTATTCATCCATGAAGCTGCCTTTACATATGTGGCAATTTAAAAGCAGCAGGATTCCATGAGGTTACATTTAAGAATGGAAGCCAAGTGCTATATTCCTGGACCTGCTTGTTTGGCGCTCACCAAGACAGTTGACCTTTCTAAAGGGCAGGTCTATATGCACCCAGGGCTTCTTGTAGAGTTATTCGGTTGAGTTCTGCTATTCAAGGCTGAGGGTAGAGATGGACAAATCTGTCAATTTTGGATTTTTTTCAGTTCCTCATTCCCCCCCCCCCATCTTAAATTAATTTCATCTTGAATTTTGAGACTTTCTCCAGTTTTAGGTTTGGTTGATTTATTTTGTAAAGATTGCATTAAAATGCATAAGCACCTTGGTGCATGTTTCTCCTAATACATGCATTCGTGTATGCATTGTTTTGCATAATATACAAATTGTTTGCAAACGATTTCCCCAATATAATGTATTTTTAACATTATTATCCCCAATATACACATTTTTTGATTGGAGAACTCCATTGCAAAATTAGGAGAAGTGTGAATTTCAAAGGATAACTGAGTTTCCGTTCACATAGTGGTTTGAAAGTGCAAAATTAGGTAATCGCATTAAAATGTGAGCTGAACAAATTTCTCCCCCATCCCTATCAGATGGAAGACTCCTAGCACTACCAGTCAAAAGATACTGTGCAGCCATTTCCATCTTTCCCTCTTTAATGGATTTTCTGTGGTAAGAAAAAAGATGGAAGCGGTGGAAAACATGGGAGGATTTCAAATGGAAAATGACAATTGCTAGGCCACACGTAAAATTCCATGAATGGAGTAGGGGTAGGGTGCTGTAAAAGCCTAATCTGGAAGCATTACAGTCTATCTAGTCCATACTTAGAATTAAGATTCAACAAAAAATATGGAGGTGGATATTCTAGGTACCAGTATCTAGATTATTTTTAATTGGTTTACATTATAAAATTAAGCTATGTATCCACTTAGATTTAGAATCCACACTAGTCCTAAGCCCTATACAGAAAGGTTGTAGCTCAGTGGTAGAGCACATGCTTTGCACGCAAAAGGCCCAGGTTCAGTCCCCAGCATCTATAGCTAGGACTGGGAAAACTTTTGTCTGAAACCCTGAAGAGCTGATACCGGTCAGTGGAGACCAGGGGTGGGCAGAAAGTAGATCTTCCGATGTTTTGGACTTCAACTCTCAGCATTCCTGACCACTGGCCATGCTGGCAGGGGTCCCAAATATCTGGAGATCTACCTTCTGCCCACCCCTGGTGTAGACAATACTGACCGAGATGGACCAATGAGCTGCCTTGGTATAAGGCACCAAAAGGGATATTCAAAAGGGGAGATGATTTTGCAGCTGATTGTTTAAAATGTCATTTTAGATCTTCAGAAGAGAGAGGCTTTGCTCCAAATTCCTCTGTGGAGGAGGTAACATCTGCAGGGTTACAGAGCAGGGCCTTTTCAGTAGTGGCTCATACTTTGTGGAATATATGCCCATAGAGATCCAAGCCCCCTAGTGTCCTGGAAGAACTGCACTCACTTTTGTAGTTTCTTGTAGACTATGACACTCCCCATGACAGTGTTGTAGAACACTAAGGTACTATCCTAGTGCCACTGATATTAATGGGTATTTAGGGTTTTTTAAAGTGACCCATGGTTCTGCTGTATTTGTATCACTTTTTAAATGAGTACAATATACTCATTACATTGCCAGTAATCAACATCCAAATCATAAAATACATCATGCAATAGAGAACTGTAATAAACACATTCATATTATCATATGCTGGTGGAAAGATTTCATAGATTTTCATAGATCATGAGATACTTCCAGCTGGTCCTGAATTCATTCCAGGAAAGGATGAATGACTCCTATTTCCTTTCAAAATTATTATTCTCCTTCCATTTCTGACACAAATCAAGTTTGTTACCTTCGTTATGTTTCACACGATCCATATTTTCCATTGAATTTCTATTTTGGGTGGGACATCTAGTGTTTTCCATCTTTCCAGAATCTCTATTTTTGGCCAGTGCTATAAAAAACCCAATGGCAACAACCAACACTAAGCACACTTGTCGTCTATGTGAGATTGTTCACATAACCCAGCAAAAGAACCATGAGGTCAAATGGTATAACAGTCATAAACTATAATTTCTCTTATTTTAATTACACTTGTCCATGCCAATTTGATTTTAAAGCATAAACATCAACAGTGCATAAACTCAATTTTGAGATGACCAAGCTTCCAACACCCCAACTAAGTATTATGGACTCTGTTTAATCCTTTTGTCATTAAATATCACCTAATGGTGATTCTGAAAAGCAATTTTAGTAGAGAAGCATATATTAAATTTCCCTTAAAAGCCCTTTAGAGCCACTTTAGCTACTTGTGGCAAGTTTCTGCCTTGTGAACTCCCTTTTGCTGCATACTGTTAAAGGTCAAAAGCAGCTAAGTTAATCAAACTCTGGTTACCTGCGTACTTCTTTTTAAAAAATCTCTGCCCCTCACACACTGCGCCCCATTCCTATTATATGAGGTTCACTAACTCTGTGAAGGATTGTATCAGTGAGCCATTCACAGGAGGGTAAACAGACTGATGTTTTAGAAACTCCCCTAGCTACAGCAGAACCTTTGTTTGATTTGTCATTTCTATAGCATGATAAGGAAAATTTGATCAATGGGATTGAAGCAGGCTGAGAGAAAGATATCACGGTCTGTTGATCATGGATGGCCACATCCTAAGAAAGACTCAGAAGAACATGCTATTCCTTTGCCTCATTGTTTTGCTAGGAGAATTATCTGGTAAGAACATGATTTTATTCATATATTTGGTATGGAACACTGTATTATTAACTGCTCTCAGAATAATTTGAATTTTCTGGTAATCTGTAGACTGGGTTCAGTCTTACATTGTCTTCCCCCCCCCCCTTTTCTTTCTTTTCTTTTGTACTAGAAACCTTGTGATCCACCAATACTTTTAATTTTGAAAGCAAGGAAGTGTATTTAAAATCTCTTCACAATTACACCATAACTAACCTCTAAGTGATCCCGAGTATGCAATAATAAGGAATTTACCAATTGTAACACAGACTGAACATGCTATCCACCTGATCAAAATAATAATAATAATAATAATAATAATAATAATAATAATAATAATGAGAGAGCGAGAGAGCGAGAGAGAGAGAGAGAGAGGACCGTAAGATCAAGGACCACCCTTGAGCTAGACAGTCACTTTCTATTGTTCTGCTTTGGGCTTGTAGTGCACAATTACAATCATGAGGAAGAAATGGCCAGTGAGCATAGGCTACGGTATAGGATATAAGCTGCCTGTGGGTACTGTGCAGTCCACAATGTTAACTGTCAGCAATATGAACTAGAGGATAACTGTATGATAAGAGGCACCTCCTACTTCTCTCACCTGGCTTTTCTCTTTTTTCTTTTTTAAAAAGAAAGCTAGCAAAAGCATTTCTGTGTCAAAAAAAAACTTTGGGGCTGGCTGGCTGACATACTTGTGTTATTGCTTTGATACTTGGGCTGATATGACGGGTTTTGCTATTTGCTATTTCTATTGAGCCAGTGTGGCGTAGTGGTTAGAGTGTTGGACTGGGACTCGGGAGATCCAGGTTCTAGTCCCCGCTCGGCCATGAAACTCACTGGGTGACTGGGCCAGTCACTGACTCTCAGCCTCACCTACCTCACAGGGTTGTCGTGAGGATAAAATGGAGAGGAGGAGGAGGATTATGTAAGCTGCCTTGGGTTCCTTTAAGGAAAAAAGGCGGGGTATAAATAGAATAAATAAAATAGAAATAAATATTGTTTTTACAGTAATACCTTGGATTGCAAGTAACTTGGTTTGAGAGCATTTTGCAAGACAAGCAATTTTTAAAATATTTATTTTAAAAAAAATTGACTTGATATACAAGCGACGTCTTGCAATACAAGTACAGTAATACCTTGGATTGCAAGTAACTTGGTTTGAGAGCGTTTTGCAAGACAAGCAAATTTTTAAATATTTAATATTTTTTTTTACTTGATATACAAGCGACGTCTTGCAATACAAGTACTGTAGTACGGCTTAAATTAAAAATTCCTGTACACATTTTTTTGGGGGGATTTTGTTTTGATATAAGAGTGTTTTGGATTACAAACACGTTTCCGGAATGAATTATGCTCTCAATCCAAGGCATGACTGTATTGTTGCTATTACTGTGTTAGTGGTTTATTGTAAATTTCTTTAAGACTCTCTTTGGCAAAAAATAGCAGCATATTAAGTTGAAAGTAGGTAGTCTAGCTAAGATGGCTGCTGCTATGGCAAAGCTTAGGGGATATATCTACTTGAAATCTTATACTTGCTGAGCCAAAATATTGAAAGCTCAATAATAATAGCAAAGCTATTAATAATAGCAGATAATAGTAATAGCAGAGCTATTTTTAATAGCACAATAATAGCAGAGCTATATTTTAGCAGAGCTATAAAAAAAAGCGAGCTAATATAGCAACAAGACATGCACTCCCGAGATGGTATTTAACGCCAGTAAAATTAAATCAAATCGATAAGAAATAGTCGGCGTTATGTTGGAGAGGATGCCAGGAAACTGGCACCTATGTTCATATGTGGTGGAGTTGTAAACATTTACAGAAATTTTGGCAAATAGTATTCAAAGAGATAAAGGAAATAACCAGGGTAAACTTAGAGGTATGTCCTAGCATAGTATTACTATCAATTTATGATAAGGTTTATTTTACTCAAGATACTAAAGATCTAATTACAAACTTATTGACAGCAGCAAGGTTAATGATACCTAGAAAATGGAAAATGCAATGTGATTATCAAATAGAGGAATGGTATAAAGAGATATGGGATATTGCTATTAATGATAAGTTAACGTGTAGTATTAAAGTTAGAAGGGGATTTTCGAATCGAAATTATTTAAAGATCTATGGAGAGCATTTGTAGACTTTGTTTTATTAAGGGGGAAAGGATGTACACCTTCACAAGAGTCATTACAATTTTGGAAGGTTGAATAGTTATTTGGTCCTGCTTGGGGGTGCACTTATAATTATTATTTGTTTTGTTTTGTTATGTGTTTGTTGTATAATTTGCAGGTTTCTGTATTTGTAGTTTATGTTAAAATTTAAATAAAATGTATTTATTAAAAAAGACATGCACCCCCAAAAAGTCCCACAAATACCACTCCCACCCACCTATCACAATGGCACTCCTAAGAACACCCTGTATTAGCCATGCATGGAAGCTACCAATGAACACACAGCAAAGGGCAAGAATGCCATGACTACATAATTTAACCCATTCCATACCCTCTCACACACACAAGGCAAATGTATGCAGCAAGGAAAAGGAAAAGCACACCGCACCTCCTCCAGCACAGCTAAAGCCACAGGCAGCAACTGATGCCTGCAGCCAGGGTTCCAGATCTATCCCAGACAGGACACAATTTGCTTGTGTAAATAGAAATATATGAAAACAGATTCCCCACCCCCACTGGCTGCCCTCCCATTTGTGGCAGGTATTCCCCAAAACATTTTGGCTGTTATTGGACTGGCTTCTCGGCTATAACAGAGAGACTTTCCTTCACTTCCAACTAACAAATTACACCCAACCAATTTGAAATAAATTCAAAATATGATTTTCATTATATTCTAGCATTCATAGATTTCATAGATTTCATAGATCATAGAGTTGGAAGGAGCCTACAAGGCCATCGAGTCCAACCCCCTGCTTAATGCAGGAAACTAGAGGAGGGGTCTCCCATCCAAGTAATAACCAGGCCTGACCCTGCTTAGCTTTCCACACTCAGGCAAGCTGAGCTGAGCCAGCATAAGCCTACTGTCATATAGGCTAGTCACTACTGACACTGGACATAGTTGTGTTTCAACGGAGTCAAGAGTTTCTTGTTGCTATACTGTTTTTGTTTAAGAGGATGCTTCCAGTTGGGCAAGTCTTAGAGTTACCAATCAAAAAGCATTGTCCAACTATTCCGTCTTTCCCTCCTTAACAGATTTTCTGTAGAATGAAAAAAGACAGAAGCAGCAGGAGAGTTACAAATGTAAGATGGCATAGACCTGGTTTGCATGTAATGCCAATTCATGGGTTGTTTAACCCATGAACTGGTGGGGGCCGTGGGGCTGCACCAGAGTGAGCAAGCAAGTGTGCTGCCTCTCACGTACTCTCTGCTTCCACTTTGCATCTGCTTTGAACAACAAACCCTGTTCCTGAGTTGTCTGATGTGATGTGTGAACCTGGAAAAGAAAATAAACCATGGATTAAAACTCTGGGTCAGCAACTCAGCGTTCCAGGTTCACATGTTGCATCAAACAACCCAGGAATTGGTTGTTGCTGAAAGTGGATGCAAAGTGGAAGTGGTGAGCAGGCAGGATGCAGTGTGCTCACTTGCTCCTGCACAGCCCCAACAACCCACGGGTTCTCGTTATGTTATGTGTGCAGTGGGCCATCCTCTGGACCCTCTGTAAAATTCTATGAAGGAAGCAGGGCTATCACACAGTAAAAGCCCTGTCTGGAAGCATGCTGGGTGCTTCCACACAGAGGGCCTCTCTAGCACTACCAATCAGAAGGCATTGCACAAGAATTCCATCTTTTTTTCCTTAACAGATTTTCCACGGTAAGAAAAAAGATGGAAGAAGTGATAGGAAAACATGGGAGGATTATGAGTGGAAGAAAACATTGCCTGGAGCCCCGTAAAATTCCATGAAGGAGGCAGGTGATAGGAAGAAAAGTCTCTTCTGGATCAATAGAGACAAAAAAGTTCTTGCCTGGCTTCCTGACTGGTGTGTCTCCTAAGCTTTCAGTGATGATCTCTCCATAAGCTATGGCAGAGCAGTAACTGTAAATGTAAAAAAGGGATTGTCTAACGGTTAACACAACCACTCTGCATTTGTCGCATTTAAGCCTGGGCTCTGGCATAATAGTCCAGCTGGTGCCCTTTTGCCCAAACTAGCGTTCATCTTCCCCATAACACTGGTACAGCAGCAACCATTTGGCCTCAGTGTACCTGTTTATGAAACAAAAAGTCTTGCATTAATTGTCCCCTTGTTCACGTTCTCTAAGACAACATTTAAGAGCATGAACGTCACAGAAGCAGAAGAGAGAAGAAGCAGAGTTTTTTTCTATTTATTGGGAAGATACTGGTAACACAGAAGTGTATTGTAGTTGACCAATTTGCAACTTGAAATAATACTTGTTAACAGTATATGTTTTCATTCTCAATAATCTGCAGGGGGAAGAACACTGAGTTTTTCTGGCTTACCTGGTACAGGCAATGTTTCAGAAAATTCTCCAGCTGGTACTGTGGTGTATACTTTCAGAATCATTTTAACGCCAAATTTATTACCAAACATTACAGTGGAGACAGGATATCCTGAAATAATAAACTCAAACCCACTCACACAAGCTTTCAGTATCGACTCTGAATCTCCACTTTTGTACAAGGTAAGTAATTGCTTAGCCATAGGAACGGTGGCTTGCTTGTCAAGACTGCTGCTGCTAGAGGATATTGTTAATGGTGTGGAAATTAATAATGTGCCCAACTTTGACTGCTTGGTACTTGATGCAAAACAAGTTTTAGTTTCGCCTGCAACAAAGGCCACTATTGAATGTCTCCCTAAACTTAATAATATTGTGTAGGGACCTATTCTCTTAATTTAGCCAGTGCAAATTAGACAACATTCTTAAAATATATAGCAGAGCAATCTGTGGCCCCTAGACAGTGACATGGGATTCTTCAGATTCCCAGATCTGAGGTCAGAAATGAGCTCCAACCTCAGAGCTGGGGTCCATGCTCAGATCCCCCTCCCCCCCTTTGCAGCCAGTGTGGAAAGAACTGTGCCGGCCAGGGGCGTAGACTTCTCAATTTCCGGGGGGGGGGGCTAAACAGCTGGTTGCCTGGAGGGGGCTTTGCTAATTCTGGGAAATCCCAGAGGGGGCTTGACCCCAGCCCCCCACCCCCCAGTAGTTTATGCCCCTGTTCTCCCCCTTCTCTTCACACACACACACACACACACACACACACACACTCCCTAGCTTACCTCACAGGGTTGTTGTGAGAATAAAATGGGGTGAGGAGAGAACACTGTATACCACACTGAGTTAGTTGGAGGAAAGTGGGATATAAAGTTGTAAATAGGGGCAGATGTACACTGTATGGTATATCGTCAAGTTCGCATTACAGTACCTCTATATTCACATTCTGCAGTCACTACTCACAGTGCACACTTTCGTTAATGTACCTACAGACTTTCTGTTTTGCCGCCTGTTTGTTGCAACAGATAATTTGGGCGTTTGATTCCCTCTGAAGAGAGAGAGGCTAACCCCACACTCTCACGAAAGGTTTGGGATCTTTGGCTGGAGTAAAGATGCGTGCAGTTGGGTGAAATATGCGCTTCGCCCTTTAACACTTAAACATAGACTTGACAAACTAACACTAAACTGGGACACAACGTGTTCAGAAGGAAAGAAGAGCTGTTTATTTAAGAAGAAAGACAGGCAGTTCCTGAGTTAAGAACGTCCAACTCACAGACAACCCATACTTCTGGATTCCCTGGCACTACGTCATTTACGTAGAGCACATAGTGTAGTATACTACGCAATTTGCGTAAATGCCGATTTTAACATTACAGTAATATTTATTTATTTATTTATTTACATTTATTAATCGCCCATCTGGCCGGCGACCGGCCACCCTGGGCGATGTACATAGGATAAAAACAAGATAAAATACATTTAAAACAGTATAATTTGTTTTTTAAAAAATCTTAACCCACCCCATATTCCTGCCTGAACAGCCAGGTTTTTAATGAGCGGCGGAAGCTCAGCAGAGAGGGGGCATGGCGGAGGTCACTTGGGAGAGAGTTCCACAGTATGGGGGCCGCCACAGAAAAGGCCCTCTTCTACCTTGGATTACAAACATAATTTGTTCTGGAACCGTGCTTGTAATCCAAAACACTCTTATATCAAAGTGAGTCTCTGGCGGGTGTGAGTGGGGCCGATTTCGGCCTGCTACGCCCACGCGAGGCGAGCGGTTACATCCCTACACTTGTATTGCAAGACGTCGCTTGTTTATCAAGTCAAAATTTATTAAAAAGAATTGCTTGCCTTGCAAAACACTCTCAGTCAGACCAAGTTACTTGCAATCCAAGGTATTACTGTATATAGAATGCTATGCTGTTCCAACTTACATACAAATTTGACTTAAAGACTGTGAAGGACTGCCAACCGGCCCTTTACTCAAGATCAGAGATCAAAGCTGCAAAACTGCCATCCTTAGCTCTGCCGTCTTGACACTGATTCTCTCAGGGCCTTGCCCTGGATTTAGCCCTGGATTTAGCACTGAACCACAGAGGAACCACACACACCGTGTGGGGTAAAACCAGGAAAGTTTATTTAAGGTAAACAGATTACAATAAAAGGTGGGGAATGAGGGAAGAGGGAGAAAAGGTGGGGAGACATTTTGGTATACACAGTAGAGCTACAAAAATAACAAAAACTAGTCCCTTACTATATAAATACCCAGGGACTTACTCCTTGCCTGAGGGTTAGTCCTCTTGGGCTTGCCTCAGCAAAAAGCCCTACTCCTGTGCTTCTTCGCATGCAGGCAACAACAACCCAAACCAGAAGCCACAGCTGGCAGTATAGATTCCCCCCCCCACTCCTCCTTCCCCGGCTGTCCTTAGCCAATCAGGATGAACTTCATCTGGGCTAGGCAGGGGAGGGGTGGCTCATGACTAGAGTGCTTGGGCCACATTTGCATGCGAATACCTGTGGCACAGAGACATCAAAGACATGGGAGACTCCTGGGGGGGGGCATCAGAGGAAGCTACATTTGCATGGGATTAGCTTGTTTACACGTGTGTGTGTGTGTGTGTGTGTGTGTTGCAGGAAACTCTGACCTTATCTTCACAAAGACATTCTTAAGAATGGATCTTGTTCGTAGCCTGGGGACTGCCTGTATAGAACAGGTACAGTGTCTTAGTCCCTGGTCTTACATGTTCTTACTTTTTTTACACAATAATTCAGGCAGCAAAATATACCTACTGCATCTCCAATCATACTCTATAATCTAGACAGAAAAGATCCCTGTGCTCTTGGTAGCCTATAGACAACCAGGAGGGGAAGGGGGAGAGAAGGCCCCCACCCCACGCTGGCAAGGAAAGGAAAGAAGAAGGAAAGAATCCATAGCTACCTGACTTGTTGTTGCTGGTCCCGTGCTGGAAGGGGTCCTGCATGGCGGAGGGGAGGGGAGCGAGAGATGCACACATTCCTGCTCGCTGACTTCCATGGGCTAAGCTTGCACTCTTATACCTTTTCCGCTGCACCTCTTGCTACATGGGAGGGGCCAGGGCTGTCCTTGGCTCCCTCCCTGAAGTTCTTTGATCACTGTTCTTTTGTGTACTTATGGTGGCTTGATGGGTGTCATAGGAAAAAACCTTTTGTGGGTTCTCCTACCTGGATGGGTTTAAACTTCTGGTTGAGTCCTTCTATGGGGGCGGGGGAGAAGCCATCTCTTTTCAGGGCTATTTTTAGTTTGTTTTCAGGAGAGTTCCTCCTGTCTCTTGAGGATATGTGTGTTAACCTGGTCAAGACTCTCGGCCATGGCCTATTCCTTCATCAGGGTCTGAGTCACTCTCCATTCAAAGCTTCATTTGCATCTCCTTTCTCATCTGGCCAGTCCAGTGAAGGGCTTAGCTAATCATTTCTATGGACCCAAGCTTACCCAACCGCCTTTGGGGTCTGCTGGGGCCTTCCTTGTGAGCCATAGTCATAACCAGATGATTATAACTATATCCCCCCATAACACGCCCCACACCTAAACTCCATAGCAGCAATACTGGGTGTTGCCTTGCACATGAAGGGGAAATGGCCCTTTAAGAGAAAGGGGTGTGTGTGTGTGTGTGTGTGTGTGTGTGTAGTTCATCATCCTGTGGCTTACGCTGGCTCAGCTTGTCTGAGCTTGGAAACTGTGAAATCTATGAAATCATCTATGCACAGGAGTGCAGGAGTGAAAGAGCGAAGGAGCCAAAGGAGTGATAGATTGAGTGCATGAGTGAGATTGTTTTTTAAAAAAGGAAAAAAGTTCCTCCTGCCCACTCAGAAAAAGTCATGGAGAAGGAGAAGGGAAGAGAGTGGGAGGTTGTGCTGCTGCGGCTGCCGCCCAGGGCCGGTGTAAGGCAGTTTGGTGCCCTAGGCAAAATCAGATATTTAGCACCCCCCTTCCCACTTGAGCCCTCCCTCCCTATTTCTGGCGCCCCCTTTAGCCCTGCGCCCTAGGCAGCTGCCTAGTTGGCCTAATGGTAGCACCGGCCCTGCTGCCGCCGTCCTCCCATGGGGTGAAACCAGTAGGACCAGCACTCCCATTCCCCTCCACCCAGAACCAATTGCCCAAAGCACTCTTCCTCCCAAGCATAAGCTCCATTGAAATCAATGTGATTCACTTCTGAGTAAGCCCATTGAAGATATGTGATTAACTTCTGAGTAGACGTGCATTTTGGCTCAGTTACAGCTAGTTGTACTTTGGGGCAGGGTGGTGGTGAAAGGGGTATTCAAAACTTTATTTTTTCAAAGGGGAGGGGGAAGCACTTACTCTTTCAGTTCACTTTGCAAGAGAGAGAAGCTGTGGTGGGGTGGGGAAGCAATCTCTGCTTTGCTGAAGCACCAATACAGCTTTGGGAGAAAAAAGCCAAGTGTTCCCCGCCCCTTGAAAACAATTGGCTAACACTTTTTAGGACCATTTCATAGCCACACCAAGACAGGCAATGACAGCGCCCAGTGAGAACACACATAGCCACATACTGCGATAGTGAATTACAACAATGGGGGAAATTGTAATAAAGGTAGTCCAGGAAATCACAGAAGAAAAAAAGAATGATAATGCAAGACAAACGCAACCGGAACTGAAAAGTGAGTGTGTCATGTGTCCCGCAAGTCACAGAAGCGATCCAGTACTGCAATAACCATTAGGTGTAGATTGCCCCTAGTAGGAATTAACATGTCCGATTGATTTCAGTGGGAACTAGATGCAACTAACTTAATCTGGATCCAACCAAATGTTTGCAGATAATTTCTTCTTTTTTAAAATTTCAGGTTGTTACCAGTGGGGGCCACATGCTAGATTATGAAACCATGCCCCACCGATTTGAACTGCAGATCCTCGTTTACGACACAGCTGGGGCAAGTGACCTACAAATCCTGACTGTCCAAGTGCTTGATGTAAATGAACCTCCAGTTTTTCAAGGCAATGCGGCAACTAAACGTAAGATGCTGGCTTGGAGTGAAATGAGTGTTTACCAGACTGCTGATAGCTGAGGCCCACTATTTTTATAAATTACATTTGGAGGCGACTTCACTTACAAGGCTTATTATTAGAGTGCATAAGAGTAAAACAACAAACAAACAACCCTACCACACAGCAAACCCCAGTATTTCTGCTGATCCATGTACGCCTCCTGGCTAGAAGGAGGCAAGCCCACAGCTGTACACGCAGAAACACAACCGCCACCCTCCTCTGAAGGCAGGCAATTCAGCTCCACATCAGAAGCTCTTAGCCCTTTTCACACGGTCACTGTGTAGACTGAATTTATTTACTTTATTTACAATATATATACACTACCCAATCACCAAGGTTCTCTGGGTAGTTACAGTAAAATAAATAAATAAATAAATAAACCAAACCAAAAGAAATAGTACAATACAAACATGAGGTCTAAAACAGAATAAAACCAGCAACAGCATAAAACCAAAAATAAACCAACAACAGGAGATAGAGCAAAGAATTCAATCTTGTGCACCGTGAGAGGGGCCACGTCTCAGTGGTAGAGCACATGCGTAGCATGAAGAATATCCCAGGTTTGATCCCCGGCATCTCCAGGTAGGACTAGAAAAATTCCTGCCTCAAACCCTGGAAAGCCGCTGCCAGTCAGTGTCAACGGTACTGGGCTAGAAGAACCAATGGTCTGACTCAGTATAAGGCAGCTTCCTGTGCTCCAAATCTAAAAAAAAAA
Organism: Shinisaurus crocodilurus; assembly: GCA_021292165.1. Classification (NCBI taxonomy): domain Eukaryota; kingdom Metazoa; phylum Chordata; class Lepidosauria; order Squamata; family Shinisauridae; genus Shinisaurus; species Shinisaurus crocodilurus. The sequence continues at coordinate 201,622,674 of CM037879.1, forward strand.
CACTAAAAGATTTTAAGATTGAAAATCCTAGAAAAATAAAAAGGTCTTCATCCGGCACCTAAACAATATAGTTGCCAGGTGCCCTCTCTGGGAAGGGTATTCCAGGACCAGGGTGCCACCACAGGAAAGGCCCTTTTTCTCTAGTAGCCACCCACCGCACTTCACATGAAGCAGGAAAGCGGTCACGCCACATCCTTCCTCCCAATTGTATGCACAGAGCCTACACATATGTGCATGCAGGGTTTCACTCAGAGTCCATGATAGGAGGAGAGAGCCTATGTGTGTACAGATGCATATAAAGTCATTGAACATCTGGAAGCTGGGAGTGAGATAGCAGGTGAGATTCCCCCCCTTCCCTTCCACACATACAGCCTACATAGTTTCCCAGCATGCATATCCTGTCATACCCAATGGAGGGATATGGCATAATTCCCCATCTACAGCATAGAGGTTGACTTGAAGTAGGTAAGGCCAGAGCAGTGAATCATGTAGATGCATCAGGCCACCTTCTCTCAGTGAGCATGTCAGGCATATCTGGGAGTCTATTTCATTGACTGGTTTCTCATGGCATGTTGAAAAAGCTGTATACCTGCCCTGGAGTGCAGGCCAGGCTGGAACACCCCTCCTTCTACTTATTACTTAACACTGCCACCAGCCACTGAATTCACCCTAAATCTGCAGTGGAGGGGAGCAGGAACCCCCAAAACAGTGGATTAATTCTCTGATAGAGGGAGCAACATTTAGCAAACTCTCCCTAGTCACTGTGGGGCAGAGTCCAATCCGTGGCTCCTTTGGCCATGCTCTTTAGTTTAAACAAGCCTGTAGGCAGTTGGTTCCCCTTTAAACAAGCCTGTAGCATGGACAAACAGGTGTGTGTGTGTGTGTGTGTGTGTGTATAAATCCTGGACATTTCCAAACATACAGCCAAACCCCACGTTCCAGATTAAAATGTTTACTGAGCCTAAGGGTAAGGGAAGATGGTGAAATCAGGTAGCATATCAAAATAAACAAAACTCTCTGAGCAATCTATTCTATCCTATACAGTCCTAAAGAGACATTCCAGGCTTATGTGTAATTACACAGGTCACCCAGGGACTCCGAAATAGCAAAGTATATCCAAAGGGGTGATGACGAGTGATGGGTGACAATTTCAAATGTCTTAAACTCAAGGCAGTATACCTATGCATACCAGTTGCTGGGGGAAATTAGTGGGAGGGTGCTGTTGCACGCATGTCCTGCTTGTGGGATCCCGTGGGCAGCTGGCTGGCCACTGTGTGAACAGAATGCTGGACTAGATGGACCCTGGGTCTGATCCAGCAGGGCTCTTCTTACATTCTTATTTAACTCATCTTTAACTCTAGAGGCTCAAAGGGAGGGGCTGATGAGGATCGGCCAATCAGACATGACTATCCTTGCTTTGGATTACTCCAAGGAGCATGGCTTTTGCTCATGTAGGCAGAGGGATATGGACCATTTACACTTGCCAACAACACAACGAGGAAGGGCAAGAGGTGTGAATCGAACATACTTCCTCTTGGTTCCAGACAGACAGGATTCACTAGCAGGGAAAAACTTCATCCTGCGATGGTTTATATGTCACAGGAGGGAAACCATGGAATGGAGACTCTACATTATTGGGTTTTTAAGGAAACAATTTTTAAGGAGACGGTTTCCAGATGGGTCTATTCCAACAAAAAGAAGAAAGAGTCTTGTGGCACCTTAAGAACACAAGACGAGCCATGCTGGATGCCTGGATCAGACCAAGGGCCCATCTAATCCAGCATTCTGTTCACACAGTGGCCAAACAGCTGCCTACAGGAAACCGACAGTAGCACTCTCCTGCCCATGTTCCCCAGCAACTGGTGTACATAGGCATACTGTCTCTGATAATGGATGTAGCATATAACCAACAGGACCAGTAGCCACTGAGAGCCTTATCCTCCATGAGTTTGTCCATGAGTTTATTCTGTTTTTTATTGTGTTGTACATCGCCCAGAGTGGCCGGTTTGCCGGCCAGATGGGCGATCCATAAATGTAACAAATAAAATAAAATAATCCCCTTTTAAAGCCATCAAAATTGGTGGCCATCGCTACACCATATGGTAGCAAATTCCATAGTTTAACTATACACTGTGTGAAGAAGACAAGAAGTACTTCCTTTTATCTGTCCTGAATCTCCCACAGCTTTCATTGACATTGTTCATGAAAAGTGGACAGTGTCAGTGAAAGCTTACGCCAGAATAAAACTGTTGTCTTCAAGGTGCCGCAAGACTCTTTCTTGTTTTTAAGGAGACAGGTGCTGTATGCTCAGCCGTCATCACAAGTGCTACCTGGATCTGGCTTTCTTTTGGAGGAGAGATAACTGGAGACTTGTGGGTTTTGGTTTATTGTATATTTGCAGAGAGTGCATAAAAGGGAGACAAGCAGCATCAGCACTCCTAGTGGGCAGCAAATCCACAGTCCCACCTCAGATCCCCACTGCACTTGTTGCTTTCAGCTCAGCTTTCTCTCTGACCCAAAAAAAATTGCTTCTATTGCTACTTCATGCACACACTTACATCGGGGGTGGGGGGGAGGTGTCATCTTCCAGGTTCTAGTGGCCATTCCCCCATTCAACACTCTCAAGAAGGAGATCTCCAACTATTTTGTTAGTCATTAGCTCCCATGGAGGGACGGGCCAAGCAGCTTCCTGTCAGGAATGCTGGGAACTGTAGTCCAAAACATCTGGAGGGCACCTGGTTGGTGAAGGCTGCTCTAGGAGCTGCCCTGCATCTGGAAGCACCATAAGTCAGTAGCAGTTCTCTCATGACACACAGTTTGGTCAACAATAGCAAGGAATGCAAAGTTAACATCAGAAGAGAAGTATTAATTGCACAGGGTGTTGTTGTTGTTTTTTTAAGGGTGCAAATTGCATGTACAAACTTAAAAAAGGAACCAAACTGGAGTAGTTTCAATAGGAAATGTGGAACAGTAACAACATATTTATTTTAAAGTTATCTGAAACTGTGAATTGGCATTTGATTTGGGTATTTGTCCAACTACGGTATATGAAATATTTGGACTCTACCCGGAAACATAATGATGCCTTAGTTATTTAAGCCCAAATTGCCACATCAGGGAACACAGGAAAGGATCAGCACGGACACCCAGTTCAACCAAGTTCTTTTACACATAAATACATACACTTTATCTCTCAGCTAGAGCTGCAATAGATCAATGCTCTCATATGAATTGTCAAACTGTGGAGGCTGGCTTAGTTCACAAAACAAGATAACATCAAGAGCATATTGGTTGGATATTAGAATGCATCATCAACTCCTTTCAACAGGTTTATGGCTGGGATCCAAAGATCTGTGCAACTACGTACTAGTTCCATGCACCCAAGGGGACTTGTGCTTCTCAAATAGATTTCTCCCTACCCTTGACTGCATGGCAAACCACTGGAGGGAGCCTCAAAAATAGTTTGTAGCTGGCTGGGGCATGCTGGGAGTTGTAGGCCAAAAACATCTGGGGACCCAAGGTTGGAGAACACTGTGCTACTGGGAAGGCCCTCTCTCAGGTCCCCAGCAAATGTGCTTCTGAGGGTGATGGAACGGAGAGAAGGGCCTCTCCCAAGGATTAAGAGGTCCGTATGGGAGAAAGTGGTCTTTCAAATAGCCTGGCCCAAGTTGTATAGGGCCCTATAGACATAACCAGTACTTTAAATTGTGTCTGGAAACAGAACAGTAGCCAGTGAAACTATTGTAACAAGGGAGTCATCATATGCTCTCTGTAACCAGCTTCAGTCAACAGTCTGGCTGAATCCATGTTGCCTCTTCACTTCAGTAATTCCTGAATAGAACTAGTGTAGGGCTGGAATGATATACACACATATCTAGGACTTACTATAAGATTGCACTGTAAGTGATCCCACACATCAAGCAGGTATTTTAGGGGCACTGTAATATATAGATTCACCTTTCAAGAGTATTTCCTTAAGTACTTAACTCTTAATTTTTAAATTATTAAATTGAGCTGCAAGCATTCATCCAAGTCATTTCATTATGTTACATCAGATTGATAGGTGGGATATCGTACAGGCATCAAGTCATAGTGTATTCGTATATATTTATTCATATCTGCTTGCATAATATGTTTCCTAACCTCCTTAAATTAATGTAAATCATATTTCTATCTGTACAGTTATCACAGTCTACATTTTGGAAAATACGCCGATAGGACCTATTTACACACTTACTGTAACTGATCCTGACAAAACAACACCTCAAAGACTCAATGTAAGTTTAGTTCAACAAATGCTTTAGCAGCTACAAAATCTGTTAAAACATTTCTCTGCTGAATGCAGTAATGAGAAATGCTTTTTAAAAACAACAACACCCAAACAACTTATCTATATTGTATTTTCATCTGTGGTGGTGAAACCTTTGATACTGATTGGCTTATCTGGTATGATGGCAAAGTGCTTGAAGAACAAAATTGTCAGCAGCAGAATGCTCACAGTGCAGCTTTGGGGAGAAACAGTAGTTTTCAGTTTGTTTGGGATTAGAACTCCACACAGACCCTATGGAAAGAGGAGCTGTTTTGAGTAAATTTTCTTTTATTTTAAACAATTTTACTTATTTTCAAAAAACTAGAAATGCTGAGATATAAGACTCTGGTCTTATATTTACTGAACATCTTGTTCCTGATCTGTCTGTCCATACTGGTAACATATGGGGACTAGCACTCTTTCGAAATATTTAAACTAGTAAAGACCTTCTCAAACTGCAAAGTCATGTATAATGTGTAACTGAAAGTCTCCAAGGCGACAAACCAAAGTGCAGTGGGTTGATAAAATTTGGGAGACTATGACAATGTATAAGCTTACTCAGCAAGTGCATCAAGCAAGGAATCCTAACTTTTAAGAAAGATATCGGGTTTTTCTACACGAGGCATTTATCATCATTCCCTACTCATGGTTGTTTATGGGTTCTTTAGACGGTGTGGCCCTCCAGTTTCACTTCTGTTTCTAAAGAGTACTTTTGGTGCATTTTTTTTAATAGTACGGAAAGTACGGTATTTAATTGTAAAAACGAAAGAAAACTTTTTAAACTTATGTATTTGCACTATTCCACTATACCACAGTGCCACCTAGAGGTTATATAGCAGAAAAGCAGGAAAGGAAATGATTTTTGTGTAGTGCTTGGATCTCAATTCTGTGATGAAACTGAAAGTAGATACAGCGGATTAATAGCTGATTAACAGCCTCATGTAGAAAAAGCTAATTGTGGCACCATGGTTTCCATTTATGTTAAAACCTTTCAGACTTTTGATCAAATTTCAACCAATTACAGTTGCCTGACTATAATACACACATACACATGCATACACACAAAATAGCACACACTCACACACACACTGTTTATATGATGTATAAATTGTATTTTTAGTCTTTCATTAGATACTGGACTCCTGCATAGGTCATTTTACTGTAGATGTAACACAACCATATTGGTTATAGACTAAGAATTATAATTAGTGAATTATTCACTAATTATTACTTATTTTTCCTTATAATACACTAAGAAGTATAGTGATCTTGTTATATTATTATCTATGTTCTTGTTGCTGTTGTTGTGGTTGTCTTTATTTTGTTAACTTTATTTCGAAAATAAAATAAAATTTTATGGGAGGGAAACCTGGTAAGATAAGAATATAAGTAGTTTCATCTGACCCAGCTGCCTGTTTCCAGCAATGGACAGCCAGATGGCATAAGGGAGCTCACAAGCAGGGCATGAATGAACAGCCCCCTAGCACCCCCTGTTGTTTGTTCCCAACATCTTGTATATAGAGTTACATGCCTCAGAGCATGGGGGGTTCCTATTTAGCTCTCTTGTCTATCAAGAGGGAGAACGCTTCTGGTAAAGATGGTGACATGATCAGGTTGTTCTAGTTTTGTTTTTATTTTTATATCTGCTTGCTGTGCTTTGGAGGAGAGTTTGATCATGGCTACACCAAAATTGAAGAAAGGCTCAGGAATGCCACTGACTCTTCCTCAGCCTCCACTGGCTACAGTTTCTAAAGTGAAGCCTGAAAGAGAAGATGTTGTTGTCACCCTGCTGAAAAATATATCATTACAGTTATCTCAGCAGCAGTGGAGGGTGGTGGCTCCAATGTCAGTGGGGTGGTGTATCCACTCTGAGTTTTAGTCTGAATTTTAAAGGAGCTATCCTTGGTGCTGAACCCCCTTCCATTTTTTTTAAATGTTCAGCACCATGGATAGCTCCTTAAAAGTTCAGATTAGGACCCAGAGTGGATACACTGCCCTGCTGACATTGGAGCCACCAGCCTCCACTGCTCAGCAGTCTAAGCAGCTCCAGCAGTTGCAGCTGATCCAGGATTCTATCAAAAGTCTCCAGGATCCATTAGTTCTACTGATGTTTGCCTTAAGCTGATGGAGTCAAAAGTTAATTAATATGTTGGAGGATCCTGTTACAGCACACGAGACTGCAATGGTAGCTTCTCACAGTGTAATATCTGCTTGCATTTCTCTTTTGGAAACTTTTTCTCGGAGAGCTAATTTGCGTGTCCTTGTACTTCAGGAGTAGTCTACACAGCCTACAGAGGTACATTTGGCAAAGTTTATGGATATGTTTTTATGTGGGTTATTGGCATTGCCACCAGATTTTTAGCTTGATATTGAACAAGCCTATCATGTTCCTAGTTCCATGTGAGGGTCCAGAGTGAGGCCTGTTATTCAGTTTTTGTGGGGTTTAACTAAAGAATATCTGCTGCATACATACAGCCAGGGAGAGAGGGGAACTTACTACTTTGGTGTGGTTCTGCCAACGATAAGATCATGCTTTATCCAGATTACACCAAGGAGGTTTCAGACAATTTACTAAGGCAAGAATCTTGGGAAGACAGATTGGTTTGCACTATCATATTCGTTATCCAGCAATTTTTTGTGTTACCTATCAACTAAAAAGGTTTAATTGTCCCAAAGTGGGAGAATTATTTCTCACCGGCATGCATTTTGCTGATTCTGCTTCTACCGCTGTTACTTAAGAAGTTGGATTTGGCCTTCAGCTAGTTAGCCCTTGGTTGTTGCTAAAGTTTATGCTGTTTAAGTAGATAAAGTTCTGGGCATTTGGCCATGTTTTATATTTATTTCATTCCAGTCCGTTTCTCTCGCTCGCTCACTCTTTTCTTCAATTTCCCCTTACAGTATATAATTTCATACAGTTTCATATATTTCTTATATTTACGGTACTTAATGTAGGTTATATGCACTTAATTTACTTAGCGCGCAATCTAATGGGGCTGCCCATAACCCTGCAAACTTGGAGGATTATGGGCATCCTATGCAGAGTGGGAGCAGCATGGAGGCGACTTCTAACAAAGTAGCTAGACAGCTGATTTTGGCCGTCTAACTGCAAGGCTTCAGAAGGGGAGGGAAGTTGGCTGAGACACCACCAGGATATGTCATATCTTGGTGACACCTGTCTCCTCCCCTCCCTGCCCCCTGAAATGCCCCCTAAACTCCTTCTCTGAGGTCACTGTTACGACCTTGGAGAAGCAGCCAGTGCAGTTCTTTCCGTGCTGGCTGCAAGGTTGGGCAGGAGGATCCGAGCACGGATCCTCAGATCTGAGGTCAGAGCTCTTTTCTGACCTTGGATCTGGGAATCTGAAGAATCCTATGTCCCTCTAGATGCTGTCTAGGGGCCATAGGATTGCTCTGTTAATATACCGTAGGTTTACACAAGCAGATTAAAATACCTTCTAAAATATCCGCATGGTTGTTTTTTTTACTAGTGTATTTAATAATTGAGTAGGGACCAGAGGTGGGGATCATTTCTGACTCTTCACTGGAAGCCAAAAAGTTATTTTCTGATTTTTTGTTTCATTTTTTAAATACCATTTTCATTATATTTGTGGGGTCTTTTTTTGGTGAGGGATGTTGGCACTGAGGGATAATTGATTTTTAAGGGGTTTTTTGTTTTTATTTTCATTTAAAAAAATTGCTTTAGAGGTTTTATAAGATTTAGCATAATAAATAGTTTGAATTTTTTTAAAAAAATTCAGACTGAAATGTATTATCTATGATTTATATGGTGTATCATTTAAAGGTAACTTCTGTAAAATTGGAATATGTGTGTGTGTGTGTGTGTGTGTGTGTGTATTTCATATGCATGCATTGAAACTGATATATTCAAATCTATGTAGTTACATTTTTTTTCTTTTCCTTTTTATGGTTTTGTTTTGTTTTGTTGTAATTGTATATTTAAAAAAAAAACATGAAAGAGAAAACTCTGCATAGTGCATAGTGGGGCAATAGCAAAGATGAGGTACATCCAAGCTGATTGCTGGGGAATTAATAGTTTATGGGCCAGCCCTACCATTAAATGTATTATGTAACAAATGCTACCATCATAACCCAAGGCATGTCATTTATTCCAGTTTTCATTGACTCCATTATCATTGCCATTCCGTATTTCTGAAACCGGAACAATTTTTTCTGAGAAGGAATTTGATTATGAGAAGGATCTACCTAGGTAAGTACATGATTACGGTAAGCTCCACATATCAGGAAGCACCTAACTGATACTTTAAATCATTTGCTGTAAAATAATACTTGAGTTGTGTTTTGGTTTTACAGCTATACATTAAACATTGTCGCAAAAGACCACCTTGGTCTGAATACCAGTAGGACTGTGATAGTCAATATCATAAACATCAATGATGAACCGCCTTACTTTACCATGTAAGTGAACAATTCCAGTTGCATCAAAACTGTTTAGACTTTATAACTGAGTGTTAATGATCCATGAATTTTGGAAGACTTCAATGTTGATTGATTTAGAGACCTTTCGCCCAAGATTTGGCAGGTGATTTCAGATCAGTGAATGAGAGACAAACCATCTGTGATGCAAGAGATCCATGATTGATTGATTTACTTACTTTAAAGCAGCTGTGAAGAGCTCCAATTTTTATGAGAAAAGCAACACTGGGGGATGGAGATGTTTACTTCTGCCACCCCACACCATTTTTAGGGGAGGTCTAAATAAAGTCTCACCCCAAAGTTGTTATTAGCTCCTCAGAGGAAACAAATACAGGTATCTGTAAAATGTGTGTGATACAGAGCTTTTCTACACAAGGCATTTATTGTGAGCTTGTGATTCCTTACTCACAGTTGTTTATAGGCTCTTTAGACGACATTGTGATCCTCCAGTTATGCGTCTGTTTTTTCAGAGCACTGCCCCAGTTTTTAATAGAATGCGGGAAGTGGTGTATTATTTTAGAAAGGGAGAAATGGCACTGTTTCTCCTTGTGTATTTGAGCTATTCTACTATAGCACAGCTCCACCTAGAGGTTATGTAGTGGAAAAGCAGGAAAATAAGAGCTCTTTGTGTAGACCTCCGATTTCAATTTGGTGACAAAACCAAAAGTAGATACAGTGATTAACAGCCTCGTGAAGAAAAACTCTTAGATTCAGGAAAATGGTGCAGTGGAGGATAAACACAACTTCCCCCAGCACTGCTACTCTAGTATAAAAACAAACAAACAAAAAACCCCAGCACTCCCACAGATGCTTTAAAGTAAACATGTGAACATGCACACACACTGGGAGATCCAATCACAGATCACTTGTGTTATGTGTGGTTTGACCCCCCAGGCTCTCTCATCTCTAAGGTTTCTAGCCATGCATATGAATAAGAGTAATACTTCTGATGGGAAAAAATATATACTTTGCTTGTAGATTATGTATTCATGTCTCATAGCTGGTGCCATCTTAGATAAGAGGTTTATCCTTGTCTGTAAAGGAGAAGGGGGGAATGCCTCTTCTAAGTCGGCATCTGCCATACAATTTTTGAAAATTCTTGTATTCAGAATAATTAACTTCTCTTTTAAATCTGCTGCCTGATAAGCCAGGGACAATTTTTTTTTTAGTCAATCTAAAGGTTTTTAATTAATTAACTGATTGATCAACTAAGCACTGCAGTCCTAGGTAAAACAGATCCACAATCTACTGTTTTAATTTGTACTGTTTTATAGTTCTTCATTTTTATGGTTTTTATCTTTAAGGTTAAGAACAGCCCTGAAAATCTTTATACTGAGGGTGACATACAAATTTGTTAAACAAATGACTGCTTGGGCTGAAATTAACTGCTATGCAAAGAAGGACCAAACTGAAATATTATGCTACTACAATGCAGTTCATTACTAAATAATAAACCTAGTTCTGACTAACTGGATCTGATCCAGTAGCTGTTTGAGGCCAAACTAAACACTGGTCCAAACTTTAGATCTGATTAACTTGATGTTGTAATCATTTCTAGTAAAATCAGCTTGTGCATTATGCAGTTCAGTTTCACAGAAAAAGAAAACTTTTTGCACTGACTCTTTACGGGCAATTCAGGCAAGAAAGAACTAAAGCTTCTAGAGCAGACCTCTCTTACCTGGTGCTCTCCAGATGTGTTGGACAAAACTCGAGCTCACTGAAGTTCTCTAAATTCCATCTTAAAGTTCATTCTGACTTGAGCCCATATCAGATTATGAGCTTTGTTTTTTTTCTTTTCGCATGGAAATCTGTGCATATTTCCCCAAATGTACGCATCAGTTGTGCGCATCTTTGAAATGTACACATTTCGCTCCCATTGATTAAAGTGTACTGGTGCACATTTTTCAAAAGTACGCATTTTTTCATGCACATTTTAAAAAATGTATGCATGCTGTCAAACATATTTTGGGGTGTGTGTGTGTCTGCAAATGACATTGCATGCTCAGAAATGTGTGAACTTCAACCACAGATTGTGTCCAAGTCCATGATTGATCTGGAAGATGCGAACTGTGTAAGCCCTGATCAAAAACGAACTGAAACAAATTTCCCATACATCCCTAGTTGAACTACAACTTCCATCACTAGGATAATGGGGGCTGTAGTCCAACACATCTGGAGGCACCAGGTATGAGAAGAACACCCATAGGCACATTTGCATGAGACATCCCTGAATTCCCAATGTATTATTTATTACATTTGTAATAAATGTAATAAAGCTTTCTCCTAAGCTCAGGGTGATTTTCCCACTTTGCTCCTCCTAGCTCCCATGAGGGGTAGGGGAGAATCTCCTGGTGTTTTAGGCATGTCAAAGCTAATTTGGGGGAGCATCTCTCTCCCAATTCCTTATACAGTATACATATATTGGCATGGACGCAGCACAGTTGAGATTGAGAATGACTTGCACAAATACTAAGCATTGGGCTGGACACAATGGTAGAACATATTGCAGGGGATAGTCTTCCGGTGGTGTGGGTGTGTCATCTGGCTGGGGTAGCCAAAACCCTGTGGAAGGTGCAAAACACCCAGTTCCTTATTCGTGTATGCATATATTGGCAATGACTGGTGTGGAGGCAGCATGCGTGTCAGTAAGTTGCACAAAACAAAGCTTTGGGCTGGCCATGATAAGACATATCATATGGGATGGTCTCCTAGTGGTGTGGGTGTCTCATTTAGGGTGGCACAAAGCTTTTTTTAAGGTGTAAAAAGCCCCAGTTCCTAAATGTAGCCTGGGAGCTTCTCATATTATAGCATGTTGGGCAAAAATGAGACTTCAGGCTGGAGAGAATGCTGGTCTCTCTCAAAGTTGACAGCCTCCCACTTACAGAGGTGTATGATATGGAGTAGTAGCCCATGCTTCTTTTGGGGTGCAGAGGAATGTAAATTTCAGTCCTTAAGTCAGGCTGCTCATGTGTCAAATAAGGTTCTGGGATTTAGGAATAAAGAACTGGGAAAGTAAGAACCAACTTCAACCTCCTGGCTCCCATAAGATTTGATGTGCTGAATACACTAATGTTAAGACCTGTGACACTAAAAAAGATACCAAAAATAAAAGGGGACAATGATGACATGCACACCATGAATTATAGCAGAAGTGTAGAGTGTTCCATGATGAAGGGAAGCTGCCACATACATCTGTGGTTTTTATTCACTTCTGGTAAGTGTGTAAACATGCAGTGGCTAGACTGCATGAGCAGAGAAGCAGCAGCAGAACAGAAAGACAGAGGGCTTACGTGAAACTTTTAACCTGCCACTTTACCGAGGCTTCTGCTTCCGGATTCTTTGCGGGATTAAGATCAGCTACTTTACACATGTTTTTTTTTCCTGGGGGTCTTCTTTCTTTGCTTTTCTATATGTTCTATATGTTCCATTACACAACCACTAGGTGGTGCTGTGGTATAGTGGAATTGAGCAAATACATGAGGGTTCCATGCCACCATTCACAGATAATACCAGACTTTCCTCAATCTAAAAAAACCTGCAGAAGTAGTTGCAAAGAATTGGAGAGGCCCTGGAGGATGACAACATCATGTAAAGCACTTGCAAACTACCGTGAGTGAGGAATCACAAACACACAATAAATGCCTCATGTAGAAAGGCTCAGAGAATAGGAGAAAGGTAAAAAAGAAAACCACTTAAAATCGGGGGTACAAAGCAGGTCCTAGTACTAGTAAGTTGAAGATCACTGATCTAGAGACTTTCTCTTTCTAACCCTGAATGGGAGTTTATTTTTAAATAATGTAAGGGAAAGCTGCTCAGACATATGCATTTATGGCTTTATTTTCTACTATAGGAAACAAAGGGTTTTCAGTATTCGAGAAGAAAGTATACCAACATATGTTGTTACCAATCTAATAGCTAAGGATCCAGATGGCGAAGCTTTTAATAAGAGCCTTCGCTTCAGCATCAGTAATTCTGGAGGGGTTCCTAATTTCTCCATAGATCCAGGTAAGGAATTCATTCATTCTTTCAAATTAACTCCTGAATGGAAAACAATACAAGGAATTGTTGAAGGAACTTAGTATGTTGGCCCTGGAGAAGAGAAGACTGAGAGGGCAGGATTAGATTTAATGGGTTTAAGTTACAGGAGGGTAGATTTTGTTGAATACTAGGAGAAACATCTTAAGAGAGAGAGAGGTTTGACTTGACAATGGAACCAATTGCCTAGGGAGGTGGTGGTGGACTCTGGACTGCTCCTCACTGGAGGTCTTTAAGCAGATGCCTGGAGAGCTATCTGTTGGGGTGCTCTAGCTCTGCATTCCAGGCATTCTGTGGTTGGACTAGATGGCCTACAAAACCCCTTGAGCTCTCCGATTCTATGATTTTCTTCTATTTCCTATGCCTTCTCTATAGTTTGGTCTCATTTGAATGAGTTGCAGTGGGTCCCTCCTCCAGCATGGTTGTGAGCAAGAATTTGGAAGCTTTCACTTCAATTTTTGGTTCACCAGAGGTTGTCATCACGTCTGAACCCAGACAAAATGTGGTTAATCTTAACTAAGGTTTGTTGAAACAAGCCAACTTCAACCCAAGGGCTATGAAGCTGGGTTGTTCCAACAAACGATAGTTAAGATTAACCACCATTTAGGGACAGGGACAGTGCAATCTCTTCTCCCACGAGGTGGGATAGCACACACGCGCCTCCCCCCGCCACATGCGGTGTTTCCACCCTGCCGTCTCCCCTCTCCCGCCCGCTGCATCTCCCACCTACTTCCTGACTGCCACTGCTGTTGTTGTTTCTGCTGATACGGCTCTGAAGAGAGACAGCCCAGGGCCAGATTAAGATAGGGGCTATTGGAAGCTGCAGCTCCAGGCCCCTACCCCAAAATAGGCCCACAATCAGGACCGGTGCAGGGCAGTTTGGCGCCCCAGGCGAAATAATATTTAGCGGGGGGCCCTCTCCAAAGCAGCCCTGCTCTGCAAAAAAAAACAAACCCTGCGCCAGCCACCACCACCAACCTTCCTTCCCCCCGCCCTGGCGGCTGCTGCTGCTGCTGCTGCCGCTGCCGCCGCCAAGGAGGAGGAGGAAGTGACGCGATGGGACCCCCGCGCTGTTTTTTGCTGGGGAAACCATGGCAACAGGGCTGTTTAAGCCCTGTTGCCCTGGTTCCTCCCGCCAAAACAAAGCGGGCGGGGCTCCGGAAGCGACATGACGCGGAGAAGGTAGGTGGCAGGGGGGTCGGGGGTGGTGGTGATGGCGGTGGCGGCGGGAGGCGCAGCGGCAGCGAGCGGGAGAGTGCGGCGGCAGCGGCAGCAGCGGGAGGGAGGGAGGGTGGGGAGGCGGAGGCCTGGCGGGGGCGGCGCAGCGGAGGCAGAGGCCTGGCGGGGGCGGCGCAGCGGCAGCGAAGAGGAGCGCAGCGTTTCTGCGCCCTCTTCAGCCGCGCGCCCTCCTCAGCACCAGGCCCATAATGCTCTTAATCCAGCCCTGAGACAGCCATGTCTAAATGCCTGGCTCTTCCTTCCTTAGCACCAGGCATTATGGGAGGAGATGTCCCTGGAGATCACTGATGGCACAGGCAATCTCCAGGGAGACTCCCTCCCACAATACCTGGCTCTAAGGAAGGACCCTCAGAACAAGGCATCTGGGCCTGGCCAAGCCATGCTGGCCACTTTTTATGGCTGACATGACTCTTCAGAGAGACCGCCCACCCACCTGCCTTCTGGATCACCCAGAAAGGATCCTCAGGGTGAGCCAGAGGGCAGGTGGCTGCTCCAGAGATCCCCACTGGTTGCTCTCCCACTGTAGTATTTGCTACAGTGGGAGAGCGGGGCTGTCGGGGCTCTCTGGGGCACCTGCTGTCGTGCTGCCAGGCCGAGCAGCAACTCCAGAGAGCCCCATCTGGAGTGCCCTCATACTGAGCAGAGTAAATTTTAGATGGAGAATGCAGTGTCTGTCTGCATTGCTATGAATACTGACCAGCAAGGCCAGCCATCTCTTCTGTTAAGCAGATAGCATATTCATAGATGTTCAGTGAACGTTTCTTTAGTAGGAGCTATGGTAATTATCAGAAGAGGGTTCCCCTGAAGATGGTTTGGGAAATCTCTCTGGAAAGTTCTGAATGGAGGAAGCCATCCATTTGGGAAAGGCATCACCCCTCCAGCTAAAGGGAAATGGCAGAGGGGTGTGTGTGTGTGCCCATGTGCGGTAATAATAGACAAAGTTTGAGACATGGGCAGAAACAGAGGATTGGATCCAGATATAGGCATGCTCCAAATAGCCCAATTGAAATCAATGGGTCTTAAGGTAGTCATGACTAACTTGTACATTAATTTCAGTGAGTCTACTTTAAGCATGACTATGTCTGGATCCAACCCAGAGAGAATGAGTTGTGAGCTTTGAAGGCTCCTTGTGGTTCAGGTTCCTCTCGCTGGAGATATGATGCGGGACAACGGATCTGTTGCCTGCTGGGGATGATATGCTGTTTGTCTCCATCTACACTCTATTTGTATATTTATAAATAGACCAAATATTATAAAATATTACAAAAATGCCTTAAGTCTCCATTGATCAAAGGAAGCCAAATCCAGGTAGTGCTACCCCTGGAACATCTCATAGCTCAGGGAAGTGGGAAACACATAACAGCATATTTAGTTCTTATGAGTATTGGAGGTGTTGGTATTCAGAAACAAAAGTATGTGGGATGTGGAACAACCTAATTAACCTTCAAAATAAAATTCTGAAAATCACGGAAGATATTTGTGCATGTAACTGGAAACCCTTACCATTTATTTCTGTCTTAGTAACTGGTACGATTCTAGTGACTAGCAGGATAGATCGTGATGCTATTGCATTCAAAGAACATCCCAACATTACTTTGGAAATTCGTGTTGTTGATAGCCCAAGTGGTACACGAAGTGATACAGCAAAAATTGTTATAACCATTGAAGACATTAATGACAACCCACCAGTATGTGATCAATATAGTTACAGGTACTAGTATTTTTGTACTCTATCAAATTCCTCAAACTTTGGGAAGTGATATTATTTCATTTATTACATTTCTGTACTGCCAATAGCCAAAGCTCTTTGGGTGGTTTATAAAGATTAAAACCCTAAAAGTGCAATATAATAACATAATATAAAACCAGTTATGTAAAAAAATCTAACAATTTTAAACCATCAACAGTAAATCCCAGGTCCCATTAAAAACCTTATCATATGCTGTCAAATTTCTGGGAGTAGAGGAAAGTCTACCCTGGTGTCACAAGGATGACAATGTTGGCAGCAGGTGGGCCTCACTGTGGAGAGTGTTCCAAAATTGGGGGGCCACCACCAAGAAGGTCCTCTCCCTTATTGCCATCCTCTGCATCTCCCTCAGAGAAGGCAGTTGGAGGAGGACCTCAGATGATGAGCATAGTATACGGGTAGGTTCGTATCAGGAGAGGTGCTCCATCACGTATTGCAATACCGAGCTGTGTAAGGCTTTATAGGTCAAAACCAGCACCTTGAATTGGTCTTGGAAATATACAGGCAGCCAATGCAAGCGGGCCAGAATTGGTGTTATATGTTCAGTCCTTGAGTGCTGATCAGGACCCTTGATCCTTCTTAGCATAGAGGTTGGCGTGTCAGGTTGTGAAGCCATAATGATTTATTGCTATAATTTAAAAAACAAAACAAAACTCTGTCAAATCAGGAATCAATCATTGATCGTTACTGTAGTATCAGCTGATAATATTACCAATGTCTGAAGGGAAAAAAAGGGAAAAAAAGGCCACTCTTAAGTATTAGTGTCAATATTAAAGGAAAGTGACAAAATCAAATCCTTGTAGGAACGTTTAGTGGGATAGTTAAGAAAAAGAAGAGGCTTGCCTAAATCACTTGTTAGGACTGTTGAAAAGTGAAACTTTTTAGTAAGTTGTGCCCTCTTCCTTCCTGGTTCTTGAGTGCCCCATCCCTGAGCTCCCCTGCCTCTTAGGCTGCTTTCCCATTCAGTTTCCAAGCCCTCATTATGCCTGAGAGTATCCCTCCTTTTTAATGCCAACAGCTCACCTCCTGTCTCAGGACTCCATTTTAGATTTCTTATAATCAGACCAACCTTCTGCTTTCCTCGCAGAAGCTGCACTGTTTGTCAAAATTTTATGGCAAGGCTCTTTATGACAGACTATTTGTAAACATTCTATGACATCACAGCAGCTTAGACAAAGGGTAGAGTGGCCTCACAGACAACAAGTGACAGTCAAAATTTATCCTATTATATGTGTAAAATTATTTTGGCCACAAGCAGGGTGAGGCAGAGCGAGGTAAGTGCCTCAGGAAACAGATGTTGGGGAGCAGCAGTGGAAGACCTCTCTCACTGCCCCCCCTTAGCCCCCAGCTGCTCCCCTCTGTTAGAGTTAAAGGACAGCACTTTGTAAACTAAAGCCACGCAGCCTGTCCCACACCCCCTAAACTGCTACCTCAGGTACAATGGAGGATGCTGTCTCAAGTCATTGCCAGTGTTGAAGTAAGATACAACTGCCAGTCCAGTTGGCTTCTGTACATGGAATGGGGAGGGAGCACCATATTGTCCTTCACCAGAGGTAGCAGCCCTGGCCACAAGCCAAAGAACTATACTAGTTACACACACCCAATGAAGGTATATTTTCCTGGTATTTCCATCTGGAAAATGGATGGTATACCAGATGGTATATTTCCATCTGGTAACCTGTGTCCTCACTGTGGGAAGCTGTGTGGATCTAGAATTGGCCTCTACAGTCACTTACGGACCCATCGCTAGAGTCTACACAATTTTCTTTAGAATTTCCTCCTTTTAAAATCTCCTTTTTGTAAATTTTTATCCTGGAAGACAATCTTACTCGGTCACGAGTGATCGCCTGATGATGATGATGATTTCCCTGTAGGCCTGTGGCTCATGTTGGCTCAGCTTGTCTGAGTGTGGAAAGCTAAGCAGGGTCAGGCCTGGCTATTACTTGGATGGGAGACCCCTCCTCTAGTTTCCTGCATTGAGCAGGGGGTTGGACTCGATGGCCTTGTAGGCCCCTTCCAACTCTATGATCTATGAATCCCACCCTTAATCCCACCCTTTACACTATGCCACATGCTTCTTTTCTTGGAGTTGCTTCCAAAGCAGTTTGCAATTTGATGGCAGGAGGGCTGTTGTTTAAACAGTTGCACCTCTTCCTTGGTTGTGTCCATTATTTCAGAACCCAGCAGCAAGGCTACCTTCCCCCCTCCATCCACCTACATAATAACTCGGATGGGATATGGTGCTTAGGGGAACATCCATGTTACTTGAATCAACTGGAAAGACTCTTTTTGGGGACACTTTCTGAACATCCTATTGTTGCATGCGCCATAGCTGCAACAACAATGTCCACTCAGGAGATTCCCATGTTTGGTGTTTTAGTGACGAGCTGGAAATGTGGGGAAGAACGAAAGAATGAACATTTTTAGGTCTTTGATATGATTGTGTGCACACATTTTCCTGTGTGAACATTGCCACTAGGAATGGTCCTGTGATGTTCCCAGAATTTCTGTGGCAGACTACTCCAGGACCAAAATAGCTTGGTTGTTCACCAGTGCCATGTGTCTTGTTGGGATCAAATGTGCTTAATCAGTGTATCACCCCTGTTCCTATGTGATCATGCCCTAAGGAGAAATACCTTACTAAGATAACACATGTGAAGCGTTTTAAGCATTGAGGAAAGGTCTTGTGTAATTGCAAATTACTAGAAAGCCTGGAAGAGCCTTTATGGATATTTCCCCCCTTTTAAACAGCAAGGAGATTTTTGAAACAGCAGTGCCTAATGGATCGTTCATTATTAATTTGAGCTGTTGGGATATTGATGCTGAGTCACCAAACAACCTGTTTAACTTCACTGGACTGTCTGGAGTTGGAAGTAATAAATTTCGTCAGAACCCACCTGGCTCGGGAACGATCGAGGTCAGCTAATTAATCCCCATAGAACATGGGGAAGGAAGCAACTTTTCAAATATAATAAAGTTTTTGTTTTAGATCATGTCCAGTCAGAAAAAAATATTTCACACCACAATAGTGTTAAAGCTGGCATAACTGTTGGCTAAATGCTGACAACGTATCAGCCCCAGTCAGGAGAAATTTAGCAGTTAATGTCAAGTCCCATCCATTTCAACAGGGCTTTGGTGCAACTAAAAATATCTAGACCAGGTCTATAAGATTATCAAGAAGCAAAATCAAGCAACTAATTCAATAAGTGTTTGAGATGTATGTCTGCACTTTTGTAACATTTCTTAATACTTTGATGTTCATTGGTTGTTATATCTGAGTACTGTTTTTCCAGTTTCCAGTTAGCCCCACATGCAAAGCCTTACAATATAATATGGAAATTAGCAGGGTCTTGATGCTATGGTACTGATGGATGAATGGACACAATCCTCTTTTATTATCAGTCTGTCTGTCAGTGCTATAGTGCCAAGACTGTGAAACCAAGATACCAGAAACCTGGCATGCATATGAAGGGGACCCTAGGAGTGTGCACCTCAAGGTTATTTTGTTTTTTAAATGCACTTTATTTATTCATTATATTTCTAAATCGCCCATCTGGCTGGTCACCCTGCCACCCTGGGCGATGTACAATGAAGATAAATATAATAAATACCATTAAAATACCATTAAAACAATTAACATACAATTAAAACACAATTAAAACAATATAAGAGTTTTTTTTAAAAAAAACAAAACCCTAACCCACCCCATATTCCCGCCTGAAAAGCCATGTTTTTAAAGCCCGTTGGAAGTTCATCAGGGAGGGGGCATAGTGAAGGTCACTGGGGAGGGAGTTCCATAACCTGGGGGCTGCCACAGAAAAGGCCCTCTTCCTAGTCCCCACCAGCCTGGCTGCTCTGGCTGATGGGACAAGGAGAAGGCCGTCTGTGGCAGACCTTGTTGAGCGGCCTACTTGATGTTGCTGGACACACTCCTTGAGATAAACTGGACTGGAGCCGTATAGGGTTTTAAAGGTCAAAACCAACACCTTGAATTCGGCCCAGCAAGCAACTGGTAGCCAGTGCAACTCCTTGAGCACTGGAGTAATGTGATCTCGCTGGCGGCTGCCTTTAACCAGGCGAGCCACTGCGTTCTGTACCAGTTGTAGCTTCCGAACCGTCTTCCAGGGTAACCCCACATAGAGTGCATTACAGTAGTCTAGGTGAGAGGAGACCAAGGCATGAACCACCGATGGGAGCAGATGATTAGGAAGGTAGGGGCACAGCTGCCATATCAGATGGAGTTGATACAGCGCCGCCCGGCTCACAGCTGACACTTGAGCCTCCATGGACAGCTGGGAGTCTAGAATGACTCCCAAGCTGCGGACCTGGTCTTTCAGGGGTAGATGTACCCCATTCAGTACCAGGTCAACATCCCCTAACCTCCCCTTGTCTCCCACCAGAAGTACCTCGGTCTTGTCGGGGTTCAGCCTCAGCATGTTCCTTCCCATCCAGCCACCCACTGATCCCAGGCACTTGGACAGGGTTTCAACAGCCAACCTCGGTGAGGACTTAAAGGAGAGGTAGAGCTGCGTGTCATCTGCATATTGATGATAACGCACCCCAAACCTCCTGATGATAGCTCCCAGTGGCTTTAGGAAGATGTTAAATAACATCGGGGAGAGGATGGAACCCTGCGGCACCCAAGTGAGCGGCCGAGGGTCTGAGGCCTCCTCCCCGAGAACCACCCTCTGTTACCTTCCAGAGAGGAAGGACCGGAACCACTGCAATACAGTGCCTCCCATGCCCAACCCCTGCAGGCGGTCCAGAATACCGTGGTCCACTGAGAGATCGAGGAGGACTAGAAAAGAGCATTCGCCCCTGTCCAAAGCCCTCCTCATATCATCCACCAAGGAGACCAAGGCCATTTCCGTCCGTGTCCATGCCTGAAGCCCGACTGGCACGGATCTAAATAATCGGCTTCATCCAAGTGTGCCTTCAACTGAGCACCCACCACCCAGCTTGATCACCTTGCCCAGAAATGGTAAATTGGAGACTGGGCAAAAGTTGTTTAGATCCTGGGGATCCAAGGAGGGCTTCTTTAGAAGCGGTCTTATTACTGCCTCCTTGAGGGCTGATGGCATCATTCCCTCCTCAAGGGAGGCATACACCACCACCTTGATCCCCTCACCCAGTCTCTCCCTGCAGCTCATGATGAGCCAGGATGGGCAAGGATCAAGCAAGCAGGTGGTCAGCCTCACAGATGAAAGCACCTTGTCCACTTCATCAGAAGGAAGAAGCCGGAACCGATCCCACAAAACCGGTCTGCCATTGGCCTCCTCCCGCTCACTTCCTGTGTCCACGACGTACGAATTCCCACTCCTAATCCGATTGATTTTATCTGCGAAGTGCTTCGCTAAAGCCTCACAGGAGGCTTTTGACTGTTCCAACGGATCCAGAGCAACTGGACCGACCAGGCTCCGGACCACCTAGAACAGCCTCCTGGGGCAGCACTCCAAAGACGCGATGGAGGCAGCATAGAAATTCTTTTTTGCTGCCTTCGCCGCCACCTAGTAGGCAGAGGATGCAGCTCTAACCTGTGTCCGATCGTCTTCGGAGCAGGATTTACGCCATCTGCGCTCTAGCCTTCTCACCTCCCATTTCAGAGCAATGGAGTAAACCATGGTGCCATGCGAACTCGGGGCAACTTGGTCTAATGCCTTGGTGATTGCAGCATTCCAGTCATCCACCAGGGTCTCGACTGAGCTACCGTTTGCATGCTCCAATTCCCCAAGTGCGTTCAGGAATCCATCCGGATCCATAAGACGCCTGGGGCGGACCATCCTAATAGGTCCCTCACCCCTGCAGAGGGGTTGTGGCACCGAGAAATCCAACCCCACCAGATAGTGATCTGCCATGACGAGGGGGTGGTGGATATACTCCGATTTCCAGATCATTTCCCCCCTCTCCAGAAATAAAAACCAAGTCTAGTGCCTGACATGGGTAGGTCCAGTTAATATGGGGTGCAGCTCCCAGGAAGCCATGGTCTCCATGAAGTCCTGAGGTGCCCCCATGAGGGCAGCTCCCGAATGTACGTTGAAGTCCCCCAGCACCATTAGCCTGGGGGACTGTACACGCACATCAGAGACCACTTCCAGCACCTCGGCCAGGGAATCTGTTGTGCAGCGGGGTGGACGGTACACAAGCAGACTCCCCAGACTGCCCTTAGGACCCAACCTCCAGTACATGCACTCAATAAACTTGGTCTCCCGGAGAGGGAGTCTGGTAAGGATCAAGGACTCCCGGTAAATAACAGCCACTCCCCCTCCCCGTCCCCCAACCCTTGGTTGCTGGGCGTACGAGAAACCAGCTGGACACAAGGCCGTCAGAGTTGGAGCAGCGGCCTTGTCCAGCCAAGTCTCCGTAATACATGCCAGGTCCACACCCTCATCCAGGATCAAGTCATGGATTACAGAAGTTTTTTGGGAAATGGACCTGGCATTACACAGCAGCAAATGCAAGGTGGGGGGAGGAGCTATCCCCCCCCCCCCAGTTATCCCTTGGTTCTGGGCAGGCCTGGAACAAGGGATAGATATTAAGCATTGATCCCTTGCTCCCCTAAATCAGCATGGCCTGCCCCTAGCGCTCTTACAGCGTCTGCTGCTCAACAAGAGTATATTTTGCCCCCCAGAACTCCCCCCATTATCGCCCTGAAACAGACACATGCCCCCTTGCTTCCGCGGATCAGGCAGGAAACCTACCCCTAAAATCAACCCTTAAAACCCCCTAGCCCTTCTAAAAAAATTTAAACAAATAGAAGGGCCTCTTGAGACACCCAACCTCACCTATATTCCCAGCAACCAGGGGACAGGCCCTCGCCCTCGTGCCACCCCCAAAGGGGCAGCCCCCTTTGGTATCGCCCCTTTGGTGGTGATCCCCACCGGCGGCGGACCCGCCCCCGCTGGGGCCTGGTCTTTATGGCCCCACAGTCAAGCAGCTGCAGGTGGGGCTGGGCGGCTCCTGGCTGAGCTCGGGCCTGCAGGGGGCAGGCAGCAGTCCCACGGGTGGGGCTGGCCTCGCACAGGCAGCGGCAGCAGCAGCAGCAGCGGGGCTGGACCCACTTGCCTGGCTTGCTCTTATAGAATCATAGAAAAGTATAGTTGGAAGGGGCCTACAAGGCCATCGAGTCCAACCCCCTGCTCAATGCAGGAATCCAGGTCAAAGCATCTCTGACAGATGGCCGTCCAGCTGCACCTTGAATGCCTCCAGAGTGGGAGAGCCCACCACCTCCCTAGGTAGTTGATTCCATTGTCTTATTGCTCTGACAGTCAGGAAATTTTTCCTGATGTTTAGGTGGAATCTAGGTTCCTGTAACTTGAGCCCATTATTCCGTGTCCTGCAAACTGGGATGAACGAGAAGAGATCTTTGCCCTCCTCTGTGTGACATCCCTTCAAATACTGGAAGAGTGCGATCATATCTCCCCTCAGTCTCCTCTTCTGAAGGCTAAACATGCCCAGTTCTTTCAGTCTCTCCTCATAGGGCCTTGTTTCCAGTCCCTTTATCATCCTTGTTGCCCTCCTCTGAACCCTCTCCAGTTTGTCTATGTCCTTCTTAAAGTGAGGTGCCCAGAACTGGACGCAGTACTCAAGATGAGGCCTAACCAGTGCCGAGTAAAGGGGAATTATCACTTCCCGCGATTTGGAAGCTATACTTCTATTAATACAGCCCAAAATTGCATTTGCCTTCTTTGCAGCCACATCGCATTGCTGGCTCATATTCAGTTTGTGATCTACCACAATTCCAAGATCCTTCTCACTTGTAGTATTGTTGAGCCAAGTGTCCCCCATTCTGTAACTCTGCATTTGGTTTCCTCTCCCTAGGTGCAGCACTTGGCATTTATCCCTATTAAATTTCATTCTGTTGTTTTCGGCCCAGCGCTCCAGCCTATCGAGGTCACTTTGAATTTTGTTTCTGTCTTCCAGAGTATTAGCTGTTCCACCCAACTTTGTGTCATCTGCAAATTTGATAAGCATTCCCTGTACCTCCTCATCCAAGTCATTAATAAAAATGTTGAAGAGCACCGGGCCCAGGACCGAGCCCTGTGGTACCCCGCTCGTTACCTCTCCCCAGTTTGAGAAGGAACCATTGATAAGCACTCTTTGAGTCTGATTCTTTAGCCAATTGTGGATCCACCTGATAGTTGTTCCATCTAGCCCACTCTTAGCTAGCTTACTAATCAGGATATCATGAGGCACTTTGTCGAAAGCTTTGCTGAAGTCCAGATATATAATGTCCACAGCATTCCCACAGTCCACAAGGGAGGTTACCCGATCAAAAAATGAGATCAGATTAGTCTGACAGGATTTGTTCTTGACAAATCCATGCTGGCTTCTAGTAATCACTGCATTGTTTTCAAGGTGCTTGCAGACTGACTTCTTTATAATCTGCTCAAAAATCTTCCCGGGGATTGATGTCAGACTGACTGGCCTATAGTTCCCAGGTTCCTCCTTCTTGCCCTTTTTGAAGATGGGAACAACATTTGCCCTCCTCCAGTCGTCTGGCACTTCACCTGTCCTCCATGATTTCTCAAAGATAATAGACAGTGGTTCTGAGAGTTCTTCTGCCAGTTCCTTTATTACTCTAGGATGCAGCTCATCAGGCCCTGGAGATTTAAACTCGTTCAGAGTAATCAGGTGCTCCTTGACCATTTGCCTATCAATCTCAAGCTGCAATCCTGCCCCTTCAGTCTGCACTTCAGGTTTGCCAGGGGGGTCATAGACCCTCTTTTGGGAGTAGACCGAGCCGAAGTAGGAATTGAACACTTCTGCCTTTTCTTTGTCTTCTGTTATCAATTTGCCATCCTCATCGCGTAGTTGAACCACCAGTTCTTTCTTCTGTCTTTTACTGTGCATGTATCTGAAGAAAGCTTTTTGTTGCTTTTAGCATTCCTCGCTAACCTTAGCTCATTCTCAGCTTTAGCCTTCCTGACACTATTCCTGCAGTTCTGTGCTAACTGCCTGTACTCTTCCCCTGTAGCCTGTCCTTCCTTCCACTTCCTATACGTGTCCTTTTTGTTTTCAGGTCATCTTTGAGTTTATTGTGAAGCCACATTGGCTTTTTCTGTTGCCCTCTGCCTTTTTTCCTTGTGGGAATTGTTTGCAATTGTGCCTTTAAAATTTCCTTCTTTAAAAACTCCCACCCCTCCTGGGCTCCCTTTCTCGTGAGAGTCACTTGCCATGGGATCTTACTAATCATTGTTCTGAGTTTGTTAAAATTGGCTTTCCTAAAATCCAGGGTACGTGTTTGGCTACACTCAGCTTTTGCTTCTGTTAGAATCAAGAACTCTAGTATAACATGGTCACTTTCCCCCAGAGTTCCCGAAACTGCCACTTTATCCACTAACTCGTCTCTGTTGGTTAGAATCAGGTCAAGGATAGCCGATCCTCTAGTTCCTTCCTCCACTTTCTGTAGGAGGAAGTTATCAGCAACACAGGTCAGGAATTTCTTGGAGGGGCCATGTTTGGCTGAATAAGTCTCCCAACAGATATCAGGGAAATTGAAGTCTCCCATTACTACCACATCGTGCCTCCTTGAAACAATGGCAATTTGCTTTTCAAAAGTTCCATCCTCATCTTCTCCTTGATTGGGTGGTCGGTAGTAGACTCCAACCGCCATGTTCGTTTTATTCTTTGCCCCCTTTATTTTAACCCAGATGCTCTCAATGGGGCTGCCAAGCTCCTCTTCCTGTATCTCTGTGCAGAGATACGTATTTTTAACATACAGTGCAACTCCACCTCCCTTTCTGTTGCTTCTGTTCCTTTTGAACAAGTTATACCCTTCAATTGCTGTATTCCAGTCATGGGAGTCATCCCACCAGGTTTCAGTTATCCCTATCAAGTCGTACCTGCCCTCATGTATCAAGAGTTCAAGTTCGTCTTGTTTATTGCCCATACTCTGGGCATTAGTATAGAGACATTGAAGACTATGTGCTTTATAGTCCGACTTTCCCCCTACATTTTGTGGTAGACTATCAATGGGCACCGCTGGAGCTGTTCTCTCCGTTGTGGCATAGAGGCCTTCTTCCATTGGTACCCCCGAGTTTATGTCTCCCTCCCCTGTTGGATTCAGTTTAAAGCCCTCCTGATTAAGTTCCTCATGCTGTGTCCAAACACATTCTTCCCAGTCCTTGTGAGGTGCAACCCATCCTTTGCCAGCAGTCCATCTTCCAGGAAGTGTAGCCCGTGGTCCCAGAATCCAAATCCCTCACGTCGGCTCCACCTTCGTAGCCAGTCATTCACTCGGAGTATTTTTCTTTCCCTTTCTATGCCTCTTCCAAGTACTGGAAGGATGGATGAGAAAACTATCTGGGCCCCGAAGTTCTTGAGTTCCCTTCCCAGCTCTTCAAAGTCTGCCGTGATTTCTTTGTAACTCCGCTTGGCAGTATCATTTGTACCCACGTGGAAGAGAAGAAAGGGGTATGTGTCGGTGGGCTGCATGAGCCTCGGCAGCTGTTCTGTCACATCCTTAATCCGTGCCCCAGGGAGACAGCACACCTGGCGAGTCCATGGGTCTTCGCGACATACTTTGGCTTCGATCCCCCGCAGGAGGGAGTCTCCCACTACGAGTACTCTTCTCTTCCTCTTGCTGTAGGCCTTGGTTCGATTTCCTCCACTTGACTGACCCTCAGCCTCTTGCTCGCTGTCACGTTGGGTGCCCGGTAATCCGTCCTCTGCAGGCTGTCCTCTGCTCTCGTCCTCAAGTACATGGAAGCGGTTCCATAGCTCCACTGCTTCCACAGGCGCAGAGTGTCTTGTAGTTCTTCTGCTCCTAACAGTCACCCTTTTCCAGGGAGTTCCCCCTGCGTTATTTTCCCTTGCCTCTGCAGTCTCCGGCTCCGCCTCATCCTGCCGTTGCCCTTCTGGCTCCTGTACTGTGCTTTGGTGCTGTAGATCCACCGTTCTGTCTAAGAACTCCTCACTTTCTCTTATGCTCCTGAGGGTTGACACTTGCTGCTCCAGTCCTCTGACCTTTTCTTCCAACAGTGTGACCAGCTTGCACTTGTTGCATGTGTAGGCCATGTTGATCTCTGGCAGGAAAACAAACATTGCACACCCCTTGCAGGTCACCACCACTGCTGAGTCCTTTCCTTCCATAGTGCTCTGTTTCTGTCTTCCTAGAATATATATATATGTGTGTGTGTGTGTGTGTGTGTGTGTGTGTGTTTTTAGGGACCTCCCCCTTGACCTCCCCTGCCGAACTCCGCTGCCAAACTCCTGTTTGCTCTCCCTGTTCGCTCGCTCTCTGGGAGCCTGCTTGCCTTTTCACAGTCCCAAAAACAGTCCCAAAAACAGCTGGAGCCTCTCTCCTGTTGTGCTCCTGCTCAGCTGGGAGTCAGGAACAGAATGAGCTCCCAGGCCACGCCCTGCAATCAGCCCCACTTCCTGCAATCAATCAGCTGCAATCAGCCGCAGGTAGTTGCAGTCAGCAGGAGCTTCTGCTCAACAGAATGAGCTCTCAGGCCACGCCTTTCCCTTGCAGCACTTGTTGTTTTACTACTCCGCTGCCAAACTCCTGTTTGCTCTCCCTGTTCGCTCGCTCTGTTCGCTCGCTCTCTGGGAGCCTGCTTGCCTTTTCACAGTCCCAAAAACAGTCTTCTCCCTGGCAGAGGCAATGGTGAGATGTATCTGTGTGGTTGAAGCCTGCAGTAATACCTTTAGCCACTTGGGGCAGACTTGTTTGTAGTCCATACAGTTTGAAGCCAGGGGAGATTAGTAGACTGAGAGACAGACAGCGTCATACTCCTGTCCCTCCCCCATGCTGTGGGGCAGCCCCCTCAGGGGAATGGAGTGGACAGGCCCATCCCTCAGGGGACTATAGGGGTGTACCAAGACAGGGGCCGTGCCTAGTGGTGCCAGCGGATGTGGCTTCACTCAGAGGGGGAGGGCATAAGGAGTCCAACTCTGAGAGCTGTGTAAGTTCGCTTGAAGGCTCCACTGAATTCAACAAAGGGCCGCTCCAACCTGTGCGAAGCCAGGTCTGCTCGCTAATTTTAAAGTAAAATACCAAATCAGTCACTAGTGCATAACAATAATAAACATTATATAGCATTTATAAAATACAAGCCAACACAAAGGTTGCAGCCCAAATAACACTTCTTTGAAAGTACGTTCAAATGAACCCAGTGGGATCTGAGAAAACATGCATAGGATTCAGGCTGGAACCCTTTATTCCAGTGAGTGTTTTCCCAGTTTGGCCTTTTTGATGTTTGAACTGCTGTTTTGGGGTTTGTTTGCTTGGGGGGGAGGTCTGTTGTTGTTGTTGTTGTTGTTGTGGGTTTTTTAAACTGTTTTATTGCTGGTTTGTATTTTATTTGTAGCTGGCATTTTGTAATGAGCCACCTTCTGTATACTGTTGAAACAAATTTAAATCAATAAAATAAAACAATTAAAACTTATTTTAAAAGACCCATAGGGTACAATCCTATAGTCCCTGGCAGGGCATTCCAGAGGCGATAGGATAGAGCAGCTCCCTCTCCACTTGCAGAGAGGAAGGTATGCAGGTGGAGCGGGAGGGCCACCCTTGCGAGCTTTCCTGTTGCTAGCACAGAAACATCCACTGGCACCCTTGCTGCTCTGCTGTCCGTGCTCCAGTGGTGCCTACAAGAAGAAGAGGGCATGCCAGGGGCAGACTGTGTGTGTGTTGGGGGGAAAGTATGTCAGCCCTTATTTCCCTTATGTCACCACCCACCCAGGAACGGTGCAGGGCTGTTTGGCGCCCTAGGCCAAATTATATTAGGCGCACCCCCGTGCGTGGGGGGGGCCTCCGGAGCAAAGCAGCCCTGCTTTGCAACACCCCCCGCGCGCGTGCGCGACCGCGCGACCGCACGCCCGTCCGCCCAACCACCTACCTTCCCACCGCCCACCGCTGCTGGCTGCTGCTGCCGCCGCCCTCCTCCTCCGACGCGATGGGACGAAGGTAGGTAGATGGTTGGCGGGCGCGCGCGCGCGGGGGGGGCAGTTGCTGCGGCGGCGGCAGCGGCCGGCAAGCGGGCGGGGAGGAGCGGCGGAGGCGGCAGGCAGGCAGGGCAGGAGCGCGCCGGAGGCGAGGAAGGGGCGCAGAGTTTGCGCCCTCTTCCGCCACGCGCCCTAGGCAGCCGCCTGGGTCTGCCTAGCGGTAGCGCCGGCCCTGCACCCACCTTCTGCTCTGCCGGCTTGGAGTCTTCCCTGCCACCCCATAGGATTGCCTTGTTAGGGGGCAACCCAAACTCTCCTAAAAAAGAATGAAAAGGCCTTATTTGCTTTCTAAAACCCATCAGGATTTGTAGAACCAAATGTCCCTAAATAAATTTCATTTTGTACTTGAAATTAAATAATACTGAATTTGTGTTGTGTATGAAGTAACCCTCTATCTAGCTATCATCATAATTTATATCCCGCCTTTAAGGATACAAAGCCTTTCAAGGGAGCTTACAAGTAAAATCAAACTACGACAATAAAATCACAGTAAGCAACAAGCAAACAAAACAACCACCAAATAAAATTATGTTCCTTTTAATCCAGCTAACAGGAAATGTGGATCTTGAAAGTGAAGCGGCGAAGGAGGAATATATTTTGAATATTGTGGTGCAAGATATTGCTCAGCCTTACTACGCTAGCAAGTATCTAGTTTATTCTTTTTTCAGAATTGTCTATATTTGTCTTGATCTCTTTAAAATAGGATTTGCAACTTCGATTCATCTTCATGCTTTCCTTAATTGCTATATTTACAGATAATATCTACATTTATGTCAAAATAAAACCAGTCAACGAGTTTGCTCCAGTCTTCAGTAGTTCTTCATATGTTTTTAATGTGTCGGAAACAACAGAAGGTAAGTAATGACCCCTCTTTCAGAAAATCTGCAAGGTTGCAGAAGGTTAGTAGGCTCTAAGAGTATTGCTGATTGTATTGGGATAGTAGTCCCCCTCCCAAGAGCATATATCCTCATTGGGCTTAACGCTTTACAAGCAGACACAATAATAATCAAGGCTTTATGGAGAGATTGAGGGTTTCTGTGTGTTTATTTAGGTTAGGTTAAAGCAGTGTTCTCCAACCTTGGGTCCCCAGATGTTTTTGGCCTACAACTCCCAGCATGCCCCAGCCAGCTACGCTGGCTGGGGCATGCTGGGAGTTGTAGGCCAAAAACATCTGGGGACCCAAGGTTGGAGAACACTGGGTTAAAGACAGATGTGATATAATGGGAGATGTCACAGCGGGTCTGCCTGGTTTCACAGCTTATATGAATTATATGTTGGTTTAGCCATTAGCCTTCATGTGTCAGGTGACTTGCCTTCCCCCCCCCCATTTCATTTCATT
Organism: Shinisaurus crocodilurus; assembly: GCA_021292165.1. Classification (NCBI taxonomy): domain Eukaryota; kingdom Metazoa; phylum Chordata; class Lepidosauria; order Squamata; family Shinisauridae; genus Shinisaurus; species Shinisaurus crocodilurus. The sequence continues at coordinate 201,652,746 of CM037879.1, forward strand.
TTTAAAAAACTTTTCTCAGCCTTTGCCTTGTTGCTTTTAATCTGCAAAGTTTTTAAAAGAGTTGCAGAACTGCTCTATAGATTGGAGTGGTGGCAAATTGCATTCAAGGCATCGCAGGCTCCAACCAATAGACACATTCCACAGGGAGATTCTTTCCCATTCAAGCTCCAGCACTTTGCACAACCATTTAAAGAAGAGTCTGCTTCAGAACAGAAGTACATCTGTGTAAAGCAGCAAAACCTCCTTTGCCAGTCCCACAGTGAATGAGAGTCTATACATATCCTTACAGTGCAACCCTGCAAGGAAGTTTGGTGCCCTAGGCAAGATCAGATATTTAGCGCCCCCCCTTCCCACTTGAGAGCGCTGTATTTTTTTTCAAGGCGTTTCTGGCACCCCCTTTAGCCCTGCGCCCTAGGCAGCTGCCTAGTTGGCCTAATGGTAGCACCGGCCCTGCAACCCTGTGCACATTTACTCAGAAGTAAGCCCCGCTGTGTTCCCTGGGGCTTACTCCTAGGTAAGTGTGCTTAGGATTGCAGCCCCAGAAAAAGAGTTCTATTTCAAAAGTAGAAAAATTGGGGGGAAAGAGTAGGGTGATGAGCCCAAAGTCACAGAAGTCTCTGTAGCATTAAATCTGCATTAAGCTCCCACATTAAATCCATCAGTGCTGCTCTGCTCCTGGATACAGAGCCGTGAATGAAGTTGTGTTAATTTGAAAGATTACTTTCTTGCTTTACCTCTACTTACTGGGTGAGCTGATATAAATGTAAAGCAAGAAGTTCTGGCCTGCAGCGAACTATTTGTGGGAACATTGCCTGTGTGTGAGGAACCAAACTCTTGGGCTAAAGGAACATTTTTCTAATGTCCTTGAAACCTGTGGCATATAGCATAAGCATACACCTATTACTATTGCTGTCAGACACCCAGCTTGCTTGTATTAATATTATTTTTTCTCCTTCTCTCCTTCTCCTTCTTCTCCTCCTCCCCCCCCCCCAAATGTATATCCTGCCTCTCGAAAGAAAAGTCAAAATGGCTTATAATTAAAAACAAAACATACACATGCAACACCAAATGAAATAATAGCTAGGATTTTGAGCATTGGTGGTTGAGAAGCTTCTCCGGTGCTTCCAAAACATTAAGATGCAAATAGTGAAGCCTTCAAGCTTAAGACCACCAAAAAAGGTATTCCTTTGGCTGAATGCTGCAACCCCTTTCCTTTCCCATTTCACAACTGCTCCCACAAGTGCCACCACTTCCTCCACTTTTGCCAATGGCCCTGCATTCTCTTTGCCGCCATCCTTTAGTTTGCTTCTGCTTCTCCTTATCCTCTCTTTTTGAGGGGTGAGAAGAGGGGACACAAAATAAATGCTGGAATACAATTCATGCTCTTTTGATTTAGAGTCCATTCATAAATTAGAATAATAGAATCATAGAATAGTAGAGTTGGAAGGGGCCTACAAGGTCATTGAGTCCAACCCCCTGCTCAATGCAGGAATCCAAGTCAAAGCATCCCTGACAGATGGCCGTCCAGGTGCACCTTGAATGCCTCCAGTGTGGGAGAGCCCACCACCTCCCCAGGTAGTTGGTTCTGTTGGTGTATTGCTCTAAGAGTCAGGAAATTTTTCCTGACTGTCAAGGCAGAATCTGGCTTCCTGTAGCTTGTACAGCTTCCCATTATTCTGTGTCCTGACAACCTTTCAAGTATTTGAAGAGTGCTATCATATCTCCGCTCAGTCTTCTCTTCTGAAGGCTAAACATGCCCAGTTCTTTCAGTCATAGGGCTTTGTTTCCAGTCCTCTGATCATCTTTGTTTTATTTATTTATTTATTATATTTATACCCCGCCTTTTTTCGTGCAAGGAACCCAAGGCGGCTTACATAATCCCCCTCCTCCTCTCCATTTTATCCTCACAACAACCCTGTGAGGTAGGTTAGGCTGAGAGTCAGTGTTGCCCTCCTCTGAACCCTTTCCAGTTTGTCTACATCCTTCTTAAAGTGTGGTGCCCAGAACTGGACCTAGTACTCAAGATGAGGCCTAACTAGTGCTGAGTAGAGGGGAACTAGTACTTCCCACGATTTGGAAGCTATACTTCTATTAATGCAGCCCAAAATAGCATTTGCCTTTTTTGCAGCCACATCACATTGCTGGCTCATATTCAGCTTGTGATCTACAACAGTTCCAAGATCCTTTTTATCAGTATTGTTGAGTAGTATTGTTGAGCCAAGTATCCCCCATCCTGTAACTGTGCAGTTGGTTTCTTTTTCCTAAGTGCAGCACTTGGCATTTATCCCTATTAAAATTCATTCTGTTGTTTTCAGCCCAGTGCTCTAGCCTATTGGGATCACTTTGAATTTTGTTTCTGTCTTCCAGACTATTAGCTGTTCCATCCAATTTTGTGTCATCTGCTGCAAATTTGATAAGCATTCCCTGCACCCCCTCAGATCATAGGCAGGTCTGGGTCAAGACATTTTGCTGCCTAAGGCAGAAAAGTCATGGCTCCCTGCTCCCCAAGTCAAGCTACCGTATTTTTCCGTCTATAAGACGCCCCCATGTATAAGACGCCCCCGACTGGGCAGTTTTGCAACCGCGCGGTTCTCTCCTCGGCTTACTTCCATGTATAAGACGACCCTCAATTTTTAGTCTAGCGATTTTAGGAAAAAGTATAGTCTTATACATGGAAAAATACTGTATATAGTACCCAAGGCTAGCTACCTTATTTTGGCACCTGAGAGAGAAAACCCACTAGTTCCTCTCCCCCGGCTGTAATGAAACCACCAAGAATTTGCTGTTCTTTCATGATGCCCCAAACCACAATGCCTCATTCTTCCCAATAGCAGGGCCAGCCCTTAGCATAGCTAAAACAATGTCCCAATCTCACCCTTTTTTTTGTGATATGATATCACATTCGCCTCGTTCATAAATTCAGCCAGAGACAGTGCTGAAACAGTATGAAGGAGAGGTTAGCATCTGGCATGAAGGAAGCCTTCCAAAGGAGGGTACAAGCAATCAGTCTTGGGTCATGCAGAGCAGGGAAGATCACATGAACTGGGTCTCTCTACGTCAGTGTTCTCCAACCTTGGGTCCCCAGATGTTTTTGGCCTACAACTCCCAGCATGCCCCAGCCAGGGAGTTGTAGGCCAAAAACATCTGGGTACCCAAGGTTGGAGAACACTGCTCTACATGAACTGGGTACTCATGCAGAAAGCCTGGTTCAGGCCATCTACATGGGCGAGAGGCTCACCCCGTGATTGCGCCACAACATATCATATATAAATGTACGATCTGGGGCACTTCAGTTTAGACTGAAAAATGTGTCTAGGAAGATTTGATATGGAAACTGTTTGGGTAATCTTGAAAGTCCTTACATTTTATTGTTGGTTGGTTTGGTTTGCTAATGTGTGTGTGTGTTTCAAATCCTGCTTTATTTCAGCCGGATCCAAAATTGGAGAAGTGAATGCTAATGACAAAGATGTTCCATTTACTGGAATATCATATTCAATTTCTGACTCAGACATATTTTGGATTGATCCTAAAGAGGGCAATGTGAACATTTTGGCTAGATTAGACTATGAAACATCTCCGAGGTACCATTTCACAGTGCAGGCTTCTGACGGGCTCAGAAACAGTACTACATCCGTGAGTAAAATGCCAACATTTGTGCAGATATGAACACCTCTGAAATATGCACTTCTCTTTCATGTTTCTGATTTAAACTTTTTTTAGTAGGGCTTGCCTGACATTGCAAGCATACAAAGGGTATGTGCATGAGGCTTACTGAACTGGGAGGGTTCGTTTCTGAGTTCCCACTCACCTTTTGTAACACAGTGTCATCCCTTGTCATGACCTGCCAGCTCTTGGAGCTTGAATCAGATGGGAGCTCCTCAGAAGAAAAAGGGAAGCCCCCCACAGACCCCAGTGCATGCTGGGACCCGGAAGAGTTGGCTCCACCTAGTGGGAACCCTGAGACAACTTCTGTAAAGGACACAGCAGCATCCTTGGACCGAGATGAATCCAGAGACTCTGACATATACCCTCTGCCACATGCCTGCCCCCCCCCCCCAGAATGTCCATGATCACCTCCTAGACTCTAAGAACATAGACAATGGCAAATGTGGGCAGAAGCCACCATTAGAAGGCACAGTGTTTGCCTGGCAGCACAAGGCGTTCCTTCACCCAGCTCTGCTCTTAAGGATGAGACCGGACCGTAACTGATTCCTGGATTAGGGCCTCCACTGATGAACCATGAACAGTGTGGTTGCAAGGCTTACTGCAGCATTCCCCAACTTGGCACCCTCCAGATGTTTTGGACTGTAAGTCCAGCATTCTTGACCATTGGCCATGCTGGCTGAGACTGATGGGAATTGAGGTCCAAAACATCTGGAGGGCACCAGGTTGGGGAAGATTGGCTTACTTTAAGAACACTCAGTTGCTGTCTGGCTGGGGCTGGTGCAACACCTATCCTGCCCAGCTCCTTGTGGACAACTCCCTTGACATCTCAGCAAATGCCTTTGACTCTGGCTCCAGTGCTAGCCTTACTTCCTACCTGGGCAGCTTCTCCATCTCCCTTGCAGGCCTGTGATTCCAGGACCAGCAGCTCCTGTGTTTGAAGGAATGGGACATCTCTGGTCTGACCTAGCCATTTGTCCACAGGGGTGGATGAATCACTAGTGACCCTGTTGTGTTCCTGAAGGAGAAGCCTGTACTGCTCTTATTCCTTATAATGGGCACCTTTTAAAAATCCTCACAGTTCCACATATAACCAGAGTTTTCACAACATAAACCAGGGAAGAAGTGCCAGTGTCCTCACCAGGACCAGAATGTTCTAAGGGGCAGTTTCAGGATGCCAGGAAAGACGGGATGGACACAGATATAAGGGAGGGTATGTGGCCAAGTGCACTGCCCAGCTTTGTATATAAATCTTGACAGAAGCAATGGCTTTCTTGGAGTTGTGGGGCTTGAGAAAATGGTTCGCAACAGGGGCCCAGCATTCCTCAGTCAGGATATACTCATTGAGCTTTGAAGACAGTCTGAAATGAATTGAGTTACAGCTGAGGTCAGAATTGGAGGTGGGAAGTAGGTATAGGAAAGGAAAGAGACAGATGTGAGTGTGTGGATATCTACAGGAAGCACGAACACAAGCTGTAGTAGGGTCAGGATCAGAAAATGGATCGCGAAACATAGGTTGGAACTAGCGGCATGGAGTATTACAGGTAGGGACTACAAGTGAAGCACAATACAAAGGGCACAAACTGGGTCAAATGTTGAAAATGAGACAAGGTGGCATGCAGGGGTGAAATCATGACAAAGTAGTCCCAAAGAAGCAAGACTAGGTTGCAATTCTCAGTGTTTGAGTAGGACAGTGCTAATGCACTCATGCCCTACTTGCGGGTTTCCCCGCAGGTGGCTGGCCGGCCACTATGTAAACAGAATGCTGGACTAGATGGACCTTTGGTCTGCTCCAGCATGGCTCTGTGTTCTTAAGATTAATTGAAAGGTGGTTTTAAAATAGTCTCTTCCTTTTAGGTAACAGTGAATGTTCATGAAGCAAATGATGAACCACCAATTTGCTCACCCAACTCATATCTGCTGGAGGTTCCAGTGGACCTAAGTTTTGGCACCAACATCGCTCGTTTTAGTATTTCGTGTACGGATAAGGATTCAAGTCCTCGATCATTCCGATACTCTATTAACTCAGGTACTCTACTTTTGGACTCTGTCACTGGTTGCTGGTAGCCTTTAGTTAGGTCAAACACACTACAGCATTGCAGCTTTTGATAGTGGTGGTTTCTAGTCATGTGGATGGATGTCACTAGCCCTTGACCTAGTCTTCAATGGAAACACATGGGGTTAGATCTAGATTTAGGCGAGTGCAACTGGGCTGGCAGAGATGGACTTCCTCACCTGTCCTCCTTGCCACAACAGCCCCTCCAGGCCCTGAAAATTCTACATGGGGGAGTGGGGAAGCCTGATGAATGGGGTGAGGTAAGCTGAGAGGGAGGACGGTTCCCCCCCAAATCAGGCAGATGCACCTTCTGTTCATGGAAAGCAGATCCTGGATCCAACCCATGGCTTATGACTTCTCTTGTGCACATTAACCAATTGGATGTTTCCAGTACATGACTCTGAGGCAGTAGTTTGCAAACTGTGTTTTTAGGTTCTAGAGTTCCTTAGAAGCTTATCAGAGATTCCATGACAAGATGATCACTGATTGCAAGCAAGTTTTCCTAAATGACAGCTTGTCCATCATTATCAACCTCCCCACTACAAAGTGTTGCCACTGGGTAGTGTTGGGTACATACTGTTAGTTCATCTGGGGCAGCAGAAAAGGCCAAACAGGTTTGGCTGGCAGATCAGATGGACTGAGAGTTGACCCTAAAACTTTGTCTCACAGACTGGGATTTTCTCAGTGCAGTGGTGCTAGATTCAAGGTCTGACTCTTGTTAGTTGGCTTGAATGACAAGTTTGGGTTTTGCATTGTTGTACTCTCCAAGGACTGCTTCACATAATGCACAATGGCAAAAGTGTTTGGCACCAGCTATATATACAGCAAGGAGATGCAAACAATATTGGCTCCCTGGCATGTGTACCCACATGGTATACCCATTTGTAGACATGTATTTGCCATGTGCATACATTGCATTTTTATATGAACACATAAAACCTTTCAGTAATGGGTGAAGCAGCCCTAAGTATGTATTAGAATAATGGAGCCATCAAAATAAAAAATCCAGTCAGGAATGATCTGACCTCTCCATATCATATCTATGGCCCTTGTTTGCACTCATTTCAGAGCAACAAGATTCTGTGTGCTATGTGTAATCCTGCAGGATGTTACTTCACTGCATGTTTTACTTTGTTGCTAAGTAATGTGCAACAACTTTAGTAAAACTACATAGAGAGAATCAAATTATTTAGGACCATATTTATCATGTGGTAATGGCAACGATTCAATGATAACCAGGTTGTCTAAAACTGCCATCATGCACCAGCTATAAGGGGCGGAGGGAGCCCTTTCATCACATACAAGCAATACCTGTCAGTGGAGAGAAAAACTCACATGTTATGATTTCCATGCAATAACCACTATGTGAATTGATCACGCCACAAATCATGCATACCAATGAATTAAATCAGACACCGTCTTCATTTCATTTCCTATGTATTTTTAGCTGTGGTTTTGTCTTTGGCTCCGCTTTTAGGTAACGTGAATAACCATTTCACCTTTTCACCAAGTGCTGGCTCTAATGTCTCACGGCTGATACTTGCATCCCCATTTGACTATGAGGGAGGCCTGGACAGAATTTGGGACTACAGACTGTTGGTCTTCATAACAGATGACAATTTATTACCAAGTGCTGGCAGAGCTACAGCCCTCACTCAAACTGGCACAGTGACATTAACCATCAAAATCATTCCAACCCCAACCACTGTGGTCCCTACAACAGTAAGTTGGTTAACATGCTGAATATTAAATGCAGAGTGACGTTTTCATGGCATTCATAAGATATAAGTAGATTATATTTGCATTCCAACTACCACAATAAGTGTCATAAAATAAGTGGAACCTCAGTGGATGGTGACTTCACACATTATATATTGCCTATATACGCCCATGTAGGAAATAGTACAAATAGACCATCACATGTGATAGATTCCAATCAGCCCCAGCCACCATAGTGGTCAGGAATGATGGGATTTGCAGTCCAAAACATCTGGAGGGCACCATGTTGGGGGAGGCTGATATACAGTAAAGGTGAACAACCGGGCCTAGGTCAAATCCGACCACTGAGTACCACCAGCATGCCCCCCCCCAGTTGCCAATTTAGAGACAAACAAGGTACATGGAAGGAGTGGTGGCTGTAGTGATGGGACATACTGAAACTCTGCTGTGGGAGGTGAGGAAAGCTGTGGGTCACCATTCTACATCTCCTCTATAAAGCTAGTTGCTAACCAGGAGTGTACAGTTACCTCTACCCTCTAGGACAGGGCTCTCCAACCTTGGGTCCCCAGATGTTTCATAGATTTCATAGATCATAGAGTTGGAAGGAGCCTACAAGGCTATCGAGTCCAACCCCCTGCTCAATGCAGGAAACTAGAGGAGGGGTCTTCCATCCAAGTAATAACTAGGCCTGACCCTGCTTAGCTTTCCACGCTCAGACAAGCTGAGCCAGCAAGGGATTCTGGGAGCTGTAGTCCAGCAACATCTGGGGACCCAAGGTTGGAGAGCCCTGCTCTAGGAGGTCACAGTATTTGACAATTGCTGTGCTCGGGTAAAACAAAGTTTCTAAATGCAAACAAGATCTGAAATATAGTTGCCACTGCAAGGTCTAAGTTTCCATTAGGACCATATTTCTGGGGTCATGATAATTAAGAAACTTCTTTTCAAACTTTATTTATTTTTACAAGCCTGGTGTTACTTTTGTGACCAGTAGAGAAAACGTTTATTCTGCATCGGCTTGGTATGTGCCATTCATCATTACTCTTGGCAGTTTGCTACTCCTTGGACTTCTTGGGTATCTAACCTTTTTGCTGGCAAAATACATCCGCACCCACTGTCAACCAAAGCCCAAAGCCGATAAAAAGCCACTGTAAGTAACTGAAAGGAAACAATGCACCTTATATAATTTCTTTCTACTATAATGTGTTTGCAAATGTCTTAGCCCAATACAGGCTGCACTTGTGTGCTCACATTAAGAATCTACAGAAGTCAATAAGAATGCTAATAAGATGCACTGGATCATCTACCATAGGCCTCAGATGTCCAATGGTTTTTGTTACACTTATGTTTTCATTCAAGAAATGCATTAGATCTAGAATTCCACAAGGTTAATGGAATTTATGCTTCTCATAATTTTTTATAAATACCAAAACTAAAAAAACAGCAACATATAGTACTAATGCTAGGTATAATAGAGTTTAACCTTTGTTCATGAAAGGCAAGGTAAAATTACATGCAAAACATGCTGGATTTTCACATCCAAGTAAAATGCATTGGATGAATTTTAGTAGCAGAAATTAATAACAGTATTACAGAAGCATCCAATGCACAGATCTGTGTTAGGGATTCACACTATCAATAGTTTATTTCTGCATGCAGGAAAATGTTCCATAGTATTCAATGGGAATGTTACTTGGGTAAAATGTGTAGACTCTTTAGCTATCTAATCTGCAATAAGATGTAAAATCCTTTAGATTCTCTAGATCACCTTTCTGTGGGACAAAATACATTAGAATATATACCACAGGTACTGATCTATTTTACATACCACCTTCAACTGTCTTAAAACTGTTGTCTGAGTACAGCCCATGTATCTCTCATACTCTGAGACCAATTTGGTCACAAATCTCAAAATCTTGTTAATTAACATAAAGCATTCCAAGACCTGTAGAGGTTGCTTGCAAGAAAAACAACAACATGTTACCCTAGAAAGAAGGCAAAGGAGTTGTGTCACTCACTCATCGTAAGTGTTGTCCCAGCTATTGGTCTATAGCAGGGCCAGTGCAAGGCAGTTTGGTGCAGTTTGGTGCCCTAGGCAAGATCAGATATTTAGCGCCCCCCCCTTCCCACTTGAGCCCTCCCTCCCTATTTCTGGCGCCCCCTTTAGCCCTGCGCCCTAGGCAGCTGCCTAGTTGGCCTAATGGTAGCGCCGGCCCTGGTCTATAGAGGCCTATGACCCTTAAATAATCCTGTTCTAGGCAGAACTCCAAATCAAAGTAGTCTTGCTTGAATTTTCCTATCAGCAATGTTTGTGGCTTGAGTGCTGGAAATATGTAATATCCCCAAAACAGAAAAACTACCTTGAGAGAAGGGATTTGGATCCTGTGCAACAAATGCACAACAACTATGCAAGTAACATTCCCATCGAATTATATGGAATATTTTCCTGCATGCAGAAATAAACTATTGATAGTGTGTATCTCTAATGCAGATCAGTGACTGCCCATGGGAGACTGCAATCCTTGGTATAATGCTTTCTTCCCAGAGAATAAAACCACTGAAAAGTTATACCATGCCTATAATACTTTGGGGTACACGTCATTCACTGTGCCATGTGCACCAAAATACACTGTTATTGTTTCTGCCAGTTACACCCTGAGCATGAGAAAATGCTCATCCTGCAAAATGTGGACTCACTATTGCTGTTGACACTCTTCATTATAGGATTCTAGTCTTATCTATGTATTGTATTTGAAAATTTCTGCTCAAATATATTAATAATGTTCATATTTTTAATTCTTTATGACAGGATAGAAATGCCAGGTATGTATTTCCTTGTTTTCATTATTCCTTGAAAATGGTCTCATTGTTGATATGCAAGAGATAATTTTTAATTGTGTGTGTTTCAGATGCAGTCCAGCCCAGAGTGGCATGTTCTAAAATCCCACTGAGGTCATACATAGAACTGGGTTGGATTGCGACCTACACTAGGATAGAATGTTATAATCTTAGCAGAGCAGTGGAGAGAAAAACTCACATGTTATCATTTCCAGGCTTTTGTTATATAGTTTATACTCAATGGCTTTGATACTCTCTACCACAGTCATTTTATGCTCTAACACAGGCTTCCATACATGTGTCAGCTGCTGGATCAGGATAAAATGGATGTGCATCCAAATATGCATTTTGATTCAAATCCAAGTGTGGATGCCATCTACATCACATTCCTTTCAGTGGGATGTATATTATTTATCTTATTTTTATTTGTTAAAATATTTATAACTCACACTTCCATGCTGAAGAACTCTCAACCCCGAAGGTCGCTTAGCAGTAAAAAAAATAAAATAAAAATGAAACCATTGTAGTTCAATAAAAACAAATTTAAAAGATAGGAAAAATCAGGATAAAAGATCAAACAGAGCAACATCAGTATCAAGTGGTATCAAACATTATTATTTTTAATCTTGTGCTGAAATACAGTGAAGGGAGGGGGGGGAAATGAATCTTCTGTGGCAGAGGGTTCCAGAGCCTAGGCAACATAGTGGAGAAGGCCCTGTCCCAAATACCAACCAACTGCACTTCCACTGGTGGTGAGACACATTGCATGGAAGATTGCAGTGTCTGGGCAAGGTCCTGTGGGAGAAGGTGGTCCTCTAAATAGCCTGGTTCTAAATCATTTAGGGTGCAATCTTCTTTATGTTTAGACAGAAAGTCCTACAACTCCCAGCATTCCAGTGGAGGCTGGTGGCTCCAATGTCAGTGGGGCAGTGTATCCACTCTGGGTTTCAGTCTGAAATTTTAAGGAGTTATCCATGGTGCTGAACCCTGTCCTCAAAATAGGTGGATACACCGCCCCACTGACATTGGAGCCACCAGCCACTACTACAGCATTCCCCAGCCACGTTTATGTCTAAACATAAAGAGGATGAGCAGCACCTTGAATTTGGCTGGGAAAGAAATTGGAAGCCACTCAAGCCAGTGCAACTGATGTAATAGTTACTGCATTTCTGTATCTCCCAATAGCTGAAGCTCGGTTCACAAAACAACAGTTAAAAACCATAAAATACTGTATATTAATATAATAAAACAATGAAAAATCTAAAATAAGTTAAACAGCCACTGAATAATACCAAAGTAAAATCAATGGCAGAGGACAGCAGCTGTACAAGGATCTAAAAAGCGCCAAACACATTTAAAAAAACCAAAAACTGAAAGGCTGAAGTTTGGGAGAATGAAAAGATCTTCACCTGGCTCCAGAAAGACTACAAAATAGGTACCAAACAAGCTTCTCTAGGGAGGGCATTCCACAACCGGGGTGCCACCACTGAAAAGGCCCTGTTTCTGTTAGTTACCCACCTCACCTCATTTGGCAGGGACACCCAAAGAAGTGCCTCAGAAGATGACCTTAGGGTCTCAGTAGGTATAAGAGATACTCCATCAGGTAAGAGTGAAGTCACATGATCTCTATAACCTGCAGCAGTTATGGCAGTCGCTGCCAGATTTTGCAACTCCAGAAGTTTCCGAACTGTTCAGAGGCAGCTCCACAGAGCATATTAGAATGCAAATGTGGCCCAATTACACATGACACACAAGATTATTGATTGGATCCCCCACCCAACCTTTTTTTCTTTTACTGAAATGCAGCCATCTGCAGGAGAGTTGATCATGGATCTCCCATCTCATGTGTAGTTTGGCCCTCAGGAATGTGTTTTGGAAGATTCACAAGTGGTGAAAATGTCTGCCATAAAATTATGCATCTCCCTTTCCCCTCAGTAAAATATTTTTGCAGCTACTCCATGCTTAAAGCAGCCTTCTCAGTTATTTGGCTGCAGTCCTATGTATCAAGGGAATTTAAGTGCTCAAGGAGCTATATTCATGTTATTATATTGGGCACACTCTGCATTCCAACGCTAAACAATGAGACTAAGGGTGCAATCCTATGCATGTTTAGAGAAACTTCCAATATTCCACAGCCAGCCATGCGGGATTCCGCCCTTAGTCCCATTGATTTCAGCTGGAGAGTTAAGCTGATTTCAGCTGGAAAGTGCTTAATTTTTGTTATCGTGGGTGGTGGTGGTGGTGGTGGTGGTGGTATAGTTTCAAGTTGGGAAAAGAAGAATAATGTTGTGCTTTTTTCCTTTAGAAAAGAAGAAAGCTAAGAAAGAAGTAATATGGGTAAGTACGCTATAAAATAAAAATTAATCAGAAGTGTTGCCAACATAGGGTTACTTTTATGCAAAGTATATACTCTGGTTACAATCCTATACCCAGATGCCATCTGGTGAGCTTATTGCCCTTTCTTTCTTTCTTTCCTTCCTTTGATCTGCTTTTCACTTTATACTCAGGTTCAAATACACACTTTTTAAATAGAGCACACGGGCATTTGAACCACTGCTTTTCTTGGTGAAATACCACAGAAACAAGAGGTCAGTCACTTCTCAGTTGCCATGCCATCAAATGCTTTAAAGTTTAAACCACCTTAACATCATTCACAAGTGAAGCATGAAGCAAGATCCTTTGCAAAAGTAGCTCGCCCTAATTTGTACATATATATGTGAATTAAGATACACACATGAGCCTATTTTGCCCCCCATTGCATCTGCCAAGGGGAGGAAGCTCTGCAGCGTCGCAAGGCAAGTGTGATCCAGTGCTGTTGCTTCTGCCTTGCTGGGGGGGTCTAACCCCACCTGTGGGACTTCTGACTTGCCTCCTTGCAGACTCAAGTCCAGCAAAGTGCCACCCCATTCCCAGCTGCAACAACTCTGGGAGCTGTTGCATAAAGATCAAGCCCCAGTGGGGGCAGGACTTCCGCTGGCGGGAGTCTCCCCCAAAGGGGGCAACATCAAAGGGGGGGTCACCCCTTTGGGGGAGCCACTTCGGGGGTACACGTGGGTGAGGGCCTATCCCTCTGCTTGATAGGAGGGAAGGAACTGCTTGCTTCAATTGGGGCCTGCAGGATTGCCTGCATTAACTACCATGGGAGGGTAATGCCAATCTGTAATACGAAATATGTGTTTTTCAAAGAAGGGGGGAGGTGCTGGAAGTCAGGGGGCAAACATCATGGTTATACAGGGCACAGGGAGATACGGAGCGGGGAGATAGTTACGCTGTAATGAGAGAAAGTACAACAATAGGGTGTTGGCTGTCCCCACAATTGTCCTCCAACTCAAATGACCTGGATTGCCCTGGCAACAGACCACCTGGGTTGAAACTGCTGCTGCTGAATGCCAGGTTGAGTGGTAAACCAACTGCTATCCAGGACTTGATCCTGGATGAGCATGCTGACCTGGCTTGCATTACATAGACCTGGTTGGATGAAGTTGGGGTGTGTGTTAATCTCTCTCAGCTCTGCCCTCCAGGGTTCTCTGTCCAGAAGATGGTGGGGGGAGCTGGAGTGGGAGTGGTCGGTCAGGACTCTATTCCCCTGACCAGGTGTCCTATCCCACAGCCTGCTGGGTTTGAGTGTGGGTGGGTGCCCGGGACAGAACAGGGATTCTGTTGGTGTACCCTCCACCCTGCTGCTCAATAGTCTCCCTTCATGACCTAGCCGGGGTAGTCTCGGGGTTGGTGTTGGAGACCCCTCGGCTTGTTGTGCTGGGGGATTTCAACATCCAGGCTGAGGCTGCCCTGTCAGGAGTGGCTCAGGACTTCATGCTCACCATGACAACCATGGGTCTGTCCCAAGTGGTATCTGGCCCCACCCATGAGCACACTCTGTGTTGAATAGGGTGATAGTGATCTGAGAGTGGAGGAACTCTCTGTACTTCCGTTGTCATGGACAGATCACTACCTGCTGGGGTTTAGACTTGCTGGTGCTCGGAACCTCCGCAGTGGTGGAGGAGGACCGATTAAGATGGTCCACCCCAGGAGGCTGATGGATCTGAATGGCTTCCTGATGGCTCTTGGGGATTTTCCTGTTGTCTCAGCAGGTGATTCTGTCAAAGTCCTGGCCAATCTCTGGAATAGAGAAATGACCAGGGCGGTGGACACAATTGCTCCTGAGCGTCCTCTCTCACGAAGTGGAGCCACACCAGCACCCTGGTTTTCTAGGGAGCTGGCAGCGATGAAATGAGTGAGACGGCGACTAGAGCATCGTTGGCGGAAAACTCGGAATGAATCCGATCAAACACAGGCTAGAGCCTATTTGAAGGCCTACTTTGTGGCAATACGGGCAGCAAAAAAACATTTTTTTCCCCTGCCACAATTGCATCTGCAAAGAGCTGCCCTGCGGAGCTGTTTTAGGTAGTCAGGGGTCTTTTACACACCAGACCACAAGAGGAGAACTCGGACCTTTCGACAGCCTGCTGTGAATAATTTGCTCAGCAGACAGAGTAACTCAGATCCGCTCTGACTTGGACGCTATAGTTGATACAGGCCCAGTGGATGTAACTTTGGCTCCTGTTTGTCCAGTGTTAATGGATACTTTTCCATTTGTACAGCCTGAGGATGTGGACAGGATCCTTGGAGAGGTGAGAGCCACCATGTGTGTTCTAGATCCTTGCCCTTCCTGGCTCATAAAAGCAGCCAGAGGGGGACTGGCCGAGTGGGTAAGTGGAGTGGTTAATGCCTCTCTTTGTCAAGGCAGGGTTCCAGCCTGCCTGAAGGAGGCAGTGGTGGTGAGACCCCTGTTGAAAAAGCCCTCCCTGAACCCAATGATATTGGATAATTACCAGCCAGTCTCCAATATTCCATTTCTGGGCAAGGTATTGGAGCATGTGTGGCCTCCCAACTCCAGGGATCCCTTGATGAGACGGATTATCTAGATCCATTTCGATCTGGCTTCAGACCTGGTTATAGGACAGAAACAGCTTTGGTCGCCTTGGTACCTATGCCTGGAACTAGACAGGGGGAGGGTGTCCCTGTTGGTTCTGCTGGACCTCTCAGAGGCTTTCAGTACCATCGACCATGGTATCCTTCTGGGCCATCTCGTTGGGATGGGACTTGGAGGCACTGTTTTACAGTGGCTCCATTCCTTCCTGGAGGGGTGGACCCAGAAGGTGGTCCTGGGGAACTTCTGTTTGACTACCTGGCTGTTGGTCTGTGCAGTTCCTCAGGGTTTTGTACTGTCCCTCATGCTATTTAACATATACATGAAGCTGTTGGGAGAGGCTGTCCAGAGTCTTGGGGTTCAGTGTGACAGTATGCTGATGACACCCAGCTCTATTTCTCCTTTCCATCTTAATCCAGACAAGACAGAGGTGCTCCTGGTCAGTTGGAAGGCAGATCAAGGAATAGGGATTCAGCTTGTGTTGGATAGGGCTACACTCCCCCTGAAGACACAGGTTTGCAGCTTGGGTGTACTTCTGGATTCAGCCCTGAGCCTGGATGCCCAGGTTTCAGCAGTGGCCAGGAGTGTATTTGCACAGTTAAAATTAGTGTGCCAGCTGCGCCCATTCCTGGAGATGTCCGATTTGGCCACAGTGACACATAGAATCATAGATCATAGAGTTGGAAGGAGCCTACAAGGCTATCGAGTCATGCCTTAATAGTTACATCCTGTTTGGATTACTGTAACGTGCTCTACATGGGGCTGCCTCTGAAGAGCGTTTGGAAACTTCAGCTGGTTCAAGGAGCTGCTGCCAGATGGCTGAATGGGGCTGGCTACAGGGAGCACACAACTGCTCTGTTACAACAACAGCTTCATTGGCTCTCAGTCTGTTTCCAGGCACAATTCAAAGCGCTGGTTATGATCTATAAAGCGCTATACGGCTCGAGTCCAGGTTATCTGAAAGACCGTATTCTCCCTTATGAGCCTGCTTGCACCCTGAGATCTTCATGGGAGGCCCTTCTCTTAGTTCCGCCACCATCTCAGGCATGCCTGGCAGGAACTCAGCAGAGGGCCTCCTCAGTGGCTGCCCCAATACTCTGGAATTCCCTTCCCAGGGAGGCTAGAATGGCACCCTCCTTGGTACATATGTTTCCGGAGGCAGGCAAAACCCTTTTTGTTCCAGAAGGCCTTTGGGAATAGTCTGGACCTGTGAGAATGCGATGGATTGCACTGTTTATATTGTTATTGCTGTTTTAACTTTGATATTTATTTATTTATTTATTTATATTTATACCGTGCCTTTTTTCCTGCAAGGAACCCAAGGTGGCTTACATAATCCTAATCCCCCTCTCCATTTTATCCTCACAACAACCCTGTGAGGTAGGTTAGGCTGAGAGTCAGTGACTGGCCCAAAGTCTCCCAGTGAGTTTCATGGCCAAGCGGGGACTAGAACCTGGATCTCCCGAGTCCCAGTCCAACACTCTAACCACTACGCCACATTTTAATATTATAGCTGATTTAATTATATTTTAAACTTTTGTATATTTCTACTTATATGGTTTAATAGTACAACTTTTAATGTTGTAAAGCAGCCTTGAGTCCCAGTACTGGGGAAAAGGTGGGATATAAATAAATATAATAATAGCAAATATAATAACAACAACAACAACATAAGAGCCCTGCTAGATCCAGCCAAAGGCCCATTCAGTCCAACGTCCCTTTTGCATCAGAAGTAGAAACCTCATTCAAGGGTATTATGTCTTACGTTCTAGGTTACAATTCCTGTGTCTCATACACACACACACACACACACACACACACACACCTCTACCTGGCACAATGGCCTAACTTCCACATGACATAGTAACCTACCTGTCACATTTCAAGTATCCTCCATGCACACAGGCCAGAATTCCCCCTCCCAAATGGTTCTTGTTTACCAGGAGTAGATTGGAATCTCCCCCAGCTCTCAGTTTTTACTTCCACCGCACCTTCCTGGATTGTTGAAAAGTGCCAATGGCTCATCTCCCTAGGTGCTGCTTTGCCTATGTGTTGGACCTGCCATGTTCTAAGTGTCAAAAATCTGCCCCTAGACATGTGCTCAAGCCCACATGGCTCTATCTGTGGAGGATTCACATTTCCTGTCAAATCCCCCCCCCCCATTCTACAGGGTTAAAAATGGGGATTATTCCCTATGAACACTTGTCATCTACTGAACATTGTGGGTGTTCCTTGCTCCTCACAAGTAAACCTGAGATGCCTCTTTAAGATTGTCTAGAGTACATTATTGAAAGAGTAAACTGATTTTTTCCCTTTTTATGCTACCTAGCTGTTTTCTCCTTCAACCCTTATATCGCCATCCTAACTAATCTCGATACAGCTTCTTAATTTGGAACTTGGGGGTTGACTATGCTTTCACCAGCTCAAGGATCTTTCTCTTTTGCACCAGACCACAATTTCATGCTACACACTTTGACCAAAGGGAGATAACGGGAGAATAGGCTGAACTCACTTAGCAGTAGCAGGGGAGTTACTAGTTGTTAGTTGTCCCAGGTGGAAAATTAACCTGCAGCTCTTGGAGTGCCTGCTGTCAGGAGTGCTGGTGAATTAAGAGGGGGTGGTAAGCAAACGTTGGGGTATTGCAGAGGTCTGATCTTGCCTTCAAGGCAGCTGGGCATCTCCACAGCCCCAGTTTGGCTCCTTGCTAAATGTCCAGCATGGATATAATGTGCTGATTATTGCCATTATTAAAAACAGACATTTGCTTCCAGACAGAGAAATCGTAAGGGTTTTTATCAATACCAATGCACAAACTCTAAGAGATACCTCTGCTCATTTTTGGCAAGAAACTCCCAAATCTCTCTTCCTTTACTTAGGATCTCTTCCCAGTTACATACTGGAGGTCTTAGAATACCAGACATATTTAATCCTCCCTTGAACATTCAGTAGCAAGCAAAACCTCAAGCAGCAATGGCTTTGTTGCCAATTTTATTTATTTATTTATTTATTTATTTATAATTTTATTTATTTATTTATAATTTTGATTAAACTTGCATTGCAAGAATGCAGCATGCAGGTCATAAAAATCTACTTCACATACCCTTCAACCTTTCTGCTCCATCTGTAACTAATGGCATTGATTTAATGTTTTGTTTCTCTCCCTAGGAGATGACCAACATAAACCCTGTTTTTGATGGGGAAGCAAGAGACCCAGGTATTAATATTACTAATGGGGTGGGGTGGGAGAAATGATAAGAGAACATTTTGGCTTGAAAAGAAAGAGGTAAAATTTAATTACAGTAAGACATTTACATTTCCAAGGCAAATATCAATGGCATACATAT
Source organism: Shinisaurus crocodilurus (assembly GCA_021292165.1). Classification (NCBI taxonomy): domain Eukaryota; kingdom Metazoa; phylum Chordata; class Lepidosauria; order Squamata; family Shinisauridae; genus Shinisaurus; species Shinisaurus crocodilurus. The sequence continues at coordinate 201,671,293 of CM037879.1, forward strand.
TAAAGAATAGGTAAGTCAACTGCTGTATTAGCAAGAGCACTGAAGTAATAAATCGTATCTGCCCATATCTAGCACTGGTCTTTGACCACTGGTTAAAGATTCTATGGGCTTTTCTACACAAGGCTGTTAATCTCTTGTATCTACTTTCGGTTTAGTTGCAGAATTGAGATCCAAGCACAACACGAAGAGTGTTTCTTTCCCTGCTTTTCCATTACATAACCTCTAGGTGGCACTGTGGTATAGCAGAATAGCACAGTTACACAAGTGGAAATAATGTTTTCTTTCACTTTCACAAACAATACCGCATTTTCCCTGCTCTAAAAAAACTCACTGAAAGTGCTCTTTAAAAACAGAAGCAAAACTGGAGGGTCACAATGTTGTCTAAAGAACCCGTAAACAACCAAGAGTAGGGAATGATGAGTACACAATAAATGCCTCATGTAGAAAAGCTCTACATGTGTGAAATAGCTGTCCCATGAACAAAACCCATACTGGATGCTGCTACTCACTGGTTAAAACGACAAATCTGAAGAGGCACCTTCTGCTTGTCTAAGTTGACAATGGATGTCTTTGCAGACTCATGTGCCCACATTCAAGCACAGCAGATCCAGTGAGATGCATGATGTGTATCCAGTGCAATGTAATCTCTGCTCTGGTACCCCCTACAAAAGATGGATGTACATTCCCCACTCTTTATATTGATGTGGATGAGAATATGCATTCATATACACTGATAGGTGCTCCAGTGAGCAGTTTTCTTGCACACTGTATTAGTCGTTATTATTCATTATTATTATTCATTATATTTATACCCCACCTTTTTTCCTGCAAGGAACCCAAGGTGGCTTACATAATCCTCCTCCTCCTCTCCATTTTATCCTCACAACAACCCTGTGAGGTAGGTTAGACTGAGTCAGTGACTGGCCCAAAGTCACCCAGTGAGTTTCATAGTTCCACTATACCACACTGGCTGCAAAAAGCCTTGGTGCACGTGACCATCTCTTGATCTGGGCTTTTTTTTGGTGAATATGCACACTTTTATCTCCCAGTGTGCTGGCTTAACCTGAGTGGGAGAAATAGGAATTGCTGGGGTAGCTGAGATTTTCTGTGCGAAATACTATACCCTGAGGCTGAAATGTTATTTATGGCTCTGGCACCCTTAAGAACATAAGAAGAGCCATGTTGGATCAGACCAAGGATAGTCCAGCATTCTGTTCACACAGCAGCCGACCAGCTGCCCACAGGAAACCCACAAGCAGGGCATGGATGCAACAGCACCCTCCCACCCATGTTCCCCAGCATACCGCCTCTGACACTGGAGGGTAGCATTTCCTGTTTACAACTCAGGAAATTGGTGCAATTGAGAGGCCTTAATTTCTGCAGCTAGCTAGAGAATGCCCATGCTTCAAAGCTAGACAGACTAAAGATAATCTTACCCCTTAGTGTGCAAAAAGGAATAGTTAAATTATTGGTTTCTTTCACAGTCACTGGCAAATTGTATGAATACAATTCAAAGTCTGGGGCCCGAAGATGGAAAGATACAAACGTGCCTTCCACTTTAGAAGCGAAGGATCCAGTTGCACTGGAAATACCAGTGACAGCGACTACACACAGTGGTCAAGAGAAGCTAAGCAAAACGGAGGCTGATACCAGTGGCAGAAAGCCAGAAGAACAAAACCTACATGGCACCAAAGCCCTCAGAAAAGAAGGCTGAGACTCCCGATCAAAATAGCAACCTAAAGTTACAGAAGCCAAAAGAAGAGTCTCTGGGCATGGCGTCGTCTTCTTCACCCATTCCCCCACGCAGGTCACCTATCCCTTCTCCCAAAATATATCCCAAATACCAAAATGAATCTTGAAAAAAATGAAGTATGATGTCTGTAACCCAGTTAAAAAGGGGGGACACCTTTACTGCTACTCCAAATAGGGAAGTGTGAAGACAAGGGGTACTTATCTTTAGTTTTACCAGTTTGAATAAGCTACACAAGAAGGATGCTACCAAATAACAGCCTGTCTCCTTTGTAAGTATTCTAGTTAGAATGTCAGCATAGTTAGAGTACAACCCCCCATTCCAATGGCTTAAGAAATACAACAGGGTCATGAGTGACTGGCATAATTCCCAAACGTTTTTGGGCTTTCATAACTTTCTGGATCAGGCTGAAAACTGGACATGAGTTTCCTCTGGGAGAACAAGCCATATATTTCTGGGGAAGGTTACCTATTATCTTTAACACATGGCTATCTTGCTTCAAAAGTTAAGGAAGATACATTTGATGAGCCAAATTAGAGTTGCTGTTATCAAGACCCACTGTGCCCAAATTGGGCTAGTAGTATTTTTATGGTTAAAGGCATTAAAATCCTGTAACCATGGCAATTTGCAAGCCTCTTCTTCTACAGTTTCCCTACCGGCAGATTATTATACCACAAGAATTCTGTAGAACATGCACACACACACCTCACAGTCTGCTCTCTGTTCATACAATCCAAAGAAAATGGTTTCTCCTTGTACAGTGAAATTCATAAGTTGCTACACAACATAAGGTCTGTTGTATGGAGTAGTAGAGTCTATGTGGTTTGGATCAGAAACTCACTATACAGCTCTTCAGGTGAATCACGCCTTAGTCACACTGGAAAGGAGAGGAGAAGAGGTAGAAGTGGGAGAAGATTAGTACGAGAACATTCTGGTGTTTGTGTTAGTGGCATTGAAGGGGCAAAGATCCAGGGATTGCCATGTAGAAAGAGTGTGCATGTGTAGCAGTCAGGACTGAGGAGAGTGAAGGGAAGAAGGCATCTACTTGGGTTGGAGTTTGGAACTTGTCCGATTGGATTACTACCAAAATGGCACATGGACAAGTGGCAGGGCATTTGACAAGATGGGCTGGCCTTTGGCGTTTCCCCAATTATGAGATGCTGTAGCTCAGTGGGCAGAGCACATACTTTGTAGGTTCAATCGTGGGGTTTAAATTTTGCAAGCTAATTTTGACCCTTTGGGCGTTCCATAGCCACTATGGATGCCATCCCCCCAATTGTTTTTAAAAATGAATTGGGGGGGGGGAGTACCATATGCCCCACAGACTATGTGTTGCCCACCCCTGGTTTAAAGGATCTCAGTAAGGTGCTGAGATAACTTTTCCTTAGATCTGATGTTGGTCAACTAGACAGCACTCAGATAAATACACAGGCCTGTGGCTTATGCTGGCTCAGCTTGTCTGAGCGTAGAAAGCTAAGCAGGGTCAGGCCTGGTGATTACTTGGATGGGAGACCCCTCCTCTAGTTTCCTGCATTGAGCAGGGGGTTGGACTCGATAGCCTTGTAGGCTCCTCCCAACTCTATGAGATGGACCGATGAGCTGATTCAGAATAAAGCAGTTCCTTATATCCATATGCAACTAATGTTCTGCTCAGAGACTGGTGACCTGCTGCTTGTGACCTGCAGCTTGGCAAGTGGTTCTCCCAAAGGAGCAGGCAGGGGCAAGGCAAATATTAAGCTCCAAGGTGTAGTAGTAGTTAATATGCACTAGGATGTCCAGATGGTGCCAGCACACTTTGAGATCAGCTGCATTCGTACTGCTCTTGCTCGCTCGCTCTCCTCCACAATTTCACAATTTCATCTGCACTTCAATAATAAAATAACAAACACTGGCTATAATCCTGTACTCACTTGGAAATAAGTCCAATTGAACTCAACGGGGCTTACTTCTGCATAAACATGCCAAGGTTTGCACTGTACGTACACAAAATGTAGTTTTACTTTGTATTTAATAAGGTGGTAAAAAACTTTTGCATGGTGATCTCAAGGCCAAAATGGGCAATAAATAGCCTACCATTTCTGAATGTCTAGAGCAGCACATTTTAGGTACAGCATGTCATTGAATCATGAGAGCAATCTGTAATTGTATATGTGCTGATAAGACAATTAAATTTGGAAAGTGATTTAAAACAGTGATTTCAGGTATGGAAAGAAGAAAGCTAAGGAGCATTGTTTTATCCGCATCTTCTTCAAATATGCAAATTATTAGTTCAAAAGTATTTTATATGGGCAACGATTGTGTAGTAATAATGAGGAACCCGTATCAAGGATTATTTTATAATGTTTGCATCTCTACCACCATTTAATTTTATAATTTACTCAGTTTGCTGGTCTTTGTACGTGACTTGCCAAATCAGGTTTATAATATCTAAATGAAAAGATGGCCTGTTACAGCACTGTAAAAGTAAGATGCCGTATTGGACTTCATATAAGTTTGTAACCTTTATCTGAGTGTGCCACTCCCCCTCCCAATTGTAACTCCCTTATTATCGCCAACCACAGATCGGAGATAACAAGCGGATTCCTTTCCCCACCTCCTCCCCAAATGCTGGTAGCCTCCAGACCAGGGGGTAGCACTTGAGGAGGAGGAGGGATCTTGGAGAGAGTGCAAGCCTCCACTGGCTGGATTAGGCCCATGAGCCAGACGTCCCTACCCCTGCTGCAGGCCATGTTTTCAACCTGTGGCAAACAACTTTATAAGATAAGCACCTATGCAATGTCCTTGTTATGAGAGAATCTCTTTCAGCATTTGTGCTAGTATCAGGGAATTTTCTTAACATCTGTTACCACAAGGGCAGTGAATATTTTCAGTTCGCTTTTGTGGTTGCTCCCCCTTTGGTGGGCTTGAATGTCATGAATTCTGTGCAGCTACTTCAGCATGGCTTTTTCAGTGAGATGAAAATAAATGGCATTCAAAAGGGCCTTCTAGTAGTCTGGAAACTATTTTATTGCATGCTCTTGACAGGGAAATGGTTTATACATTACAACTATGAAATGGAGGTTGCTTGAATGACAGTCGCTCCGCATGATAGCCATAACATGCACCTCATGTGGTTCCATGCCTTGCCAACCACAGTTAAAGTTGTCATGTGAAGCAGCCACCACACTGGGGCTGCTTCAAGTAGCTTTCACATAGTATCTGTAATGTAATACATTGTATAGGCCAGCTACCATGGGCTGTGTGTGCTTAGGCCTCAGAGGCCCTCTTCAAGTGCAGAATTAGGGGTGTACATGCACTGAAGGCCAAACGGGATGATATGAGAAACGTGAAATCACATTTCACACATTGTTCGTTTTTTAAAGGTGTGTGTAGGGTGTGTGCGCAGGCGCGCAAGGGACGGGGTTAAGATCAGGGCTGGGCTGTGTGGGAGGGAAGTTAACTTCTCCCCTCACAGTCCCAAGGAACCCCCACCCCGCACAAGATGCTGTTCACTCTGGAAGGGAAGCTGCCGTTAGCTCCAATGGAAACTTTACTCCCAGAGCAAAGGGTGGCCATGTGTCCTCTACTTGAAGGGCTGCCAGAGGACTCTCCTTTATTTTGAAGGTGTCCTCTCCTAGAAGGGCTGTTACTTTGAAGATCAACTTTCTTGCTCCCAACTGAAGGCCTGTGATTATATGAATTGTTCTATTGAAGAGCCCAAAGAACCAGCAAAGGGCTTAAGCTTGCTGCTACTCAGGAATCTGATGCTTGCACTCCAGCCTGTTCATACCTACAGACAGAACCTCCCGTGCCCTAATCCTACCTAGTGTTTCCAGCTTGTGCACTCTGGGTTCCACTATATTTAAAGGACTTCTTGTCCTTTAAATTCCAGTTGTTGTCTCTACCTAGTCTGGTTTTGATTTCCATCTAGGCGGTTTTTGGGGTTTTTTGTTTTGTTTTAGGTTCTCAGTTGAAAGTTTGGGAGATATTGGTGGGAGAGCATACTTTGCAGTAGCATTACAATGGCAACATGCTTTCTCTAACTCAACCATTGCTTTGATCGGGCAAAATTGGCAGACACACTGGGTAGAATATAACATAAACAGCTGAACTACAGCATGGAAGGGAAAGAGGTGCTGAATGCTGGACTGAAGCAGGGGAAATTATATGACCTGATCCAGTAATTTGGGTGCAGAGGGGTGGGTGGGAGGAGAGACGCAGAGCAGCTGGCAAAGAAGGGCCACAGAGCCAACCCCAGCTGAGAATAATCTTATGTGAAATCCTACAACCACAGATTCAGAATCAAGAATACACTGTCAGGGCTCAATGGAGGTCACCCCAAAATGATCAGGTCTCAGAAGCAGCTGCCTCTCGGTCCCATGAAGCCAGAGGTAGCACAGCCTAGAGTAGGCAAGGGGCAGAGATGTTGAAGAGTCCTTGGTCTCGAGTCACGAGTCTTTGGACCCGAGTCTCGAGTCTGAGTCCTTGGTCCAAAATGGTGAGTCACGAGTCACGAGTCACTCCCAAAGCTGACTCCATGAGTCCCTATTAAAATCAATGGGTTTTTTTCCCAACAAAATAAGGCTACTTCAGATGTGTGGCTTAAATAAATTCTAGGTACAAGTGTGCCTTTTTATCTCAAAACTCTGCCACTGATTTTGACAAGAACAGACCAGGCAGACAAACCCAAAATAACCAGGCAGGCAGAGGAGGCAGGGAACCCCAAAGCAGGCAGGCAGAGGCCTTTGTCTTGGACAATTCAAATGGTGGAACTGGTTAAGAAGAGAGCAGGCAGGCAGAGGAGGCAGGGAACCCCAAACAGGCAGGCAGAGGCAGCCAAACCCAAAATGTCTGAAAGGTTGCATTAGGAAAATGATTTTTAAAAATAAACTTGGATTGTTACTGCAACTAGGTCCAGACAGCACCTGCAGGTGGCATCAAGCAGGGATGTTGACGAGTCCTTGGTCTTGAGTCCCAAGTCGAGTTTCGAGTCCCATTAAAAATATTGGGCCTCGAGTGCGACTCGAGTCAGAGGGGGGACTCAGTCCGACTCACGAGTCGAGTCCTGGAGTCCGAGTCCCCATCCCTGGCAAGGGGCATAAAGAGCAAGTAAAGTTCAGAAGGGTCTGAAATTAGTAACATAGTTCAAGATGAGAAGGTCAAGTTTCAAAAGCAGTGGCTGGAGATCAGATGAGCCAGAAGTAATCAGAGTAACCTAGAGAAGACTGCACATTCAGTACAAAAGAGAATAGGCACTATCCAAGCAGGATCCTCCCTAGCAAATAAAGTTGTTCAGTCTGAAGAAGATTCTATGAGCCTTGGATTTTATAAGGCTTGGTGGAGCCAGGTTGGTATTTAGGGTCCGCTGACTGAGTTCTAGCCTCGTGGCCAGATGACCAAGTGCAACATTGGCTTGTGTGGAAACCTAGAGTGCCCTTGAGGAACACAGTTCAGTCTGTAACGCAGTGGTGGGGGACACGTGGCCCTGGAGTACAACTCCCATCAGCCCTAGCTAACATAGCCAATAGTGAAAGGTGATGGGAGTTGTTGTCCAACAAGATCTGGACGCCCACATGTTCTCCATCCCCGCTGTAAGGTTTGTAGCAGCCACGCAGCCCTGGTAGCAGAGTTAAGGTGTTGGAGCCTAGCTTATCAGAGCCCCAGTCTGGGATACAGACCGTGACCTATATCTTCCTCATACCAACACTGTTGCACATGGACAATCAGGGTGTGGGGTTTAGTGCATGACTTATTCGTGATGGTTCTACTCCTGTCTCACTCATGAGATGATAGAGGTGTATAAAATTATACATGGTATGGAGAAAGATGACAGTACTATCCCAAAAAACAAAGGTAGTTACATTGGCCATAAAATGAATGCCATACTTCACAAGGCTTTTCTTCACAAGGCTTTTACTGCTTCCAGATTCTTTGTGGGATTAAGATCGGCTCCTTTACACATCCCCCCCCCCCCGTGGGGTTTCTTTCTCTACCTTTCTATATGTTCCATTACACAACCACTAGGTGGTGTTGTGGTATAGTGGAATGGTGCAAATACACAAGGGTTTCATGCCACCATGCACAGAAATACCAGATTTTCCTCATTGGAAAAAACAACACACTATAATTATTGCAAAGCATGGGAGAGGCCCTGGAGGATGTTGTGTAAAGCACCTGCAAACTACCATGAGTGAAGAATCATGAGCGCACAACAAATGCCTCGTGTAGAAAGACTTTGTATCACTGTAATACCATCATCATCTGTCCCACCTTTATAAGGCCAACTCAAAGGTCACAAATAATATACAAGCTTTTGAGATCTCCAGAGCTCTTCATCAAGCAAGACGTTATAAAAAGCAGGTTGTTGGTGGTGGAGGGAATGAGGGTGGGGTGGAGGCTGAGTGGATGTTGGAGTCAGGATGTCGGCATAGTCAGAGTTTTAAGGTGGTATGGAGGAGGGGGGTTGCTGATGTTAAAATTGGGCTCTGCTGGGTGGTGTGATGGTGCCAGGTTTCAGTGCCCCAGGACCACTGGGAAGAAGAAAGTAGCTGACAACTGTAGATCCTCCATTACTGAAAATACAAATATATAAAATCAAGCTGATAACCCAAAACTGTCTCCACCTGGGTGAACCAGAAAGGTTCCTCTGTTTTCCACCAACCAAGGAACTTGCCTGGTTCACCCAGGATGGAAACAGTTTTGAGTTAACAGCTGGATTCCCCCACAACTGCCAATGTCCTTTTTGGTAACATCTTGCCTGGTAAAGAGATCTGGAGATAACAAAAAATATATATGCAAGCTTTTGAGAACTTTGAGTTGACCTAATCAAAGTATTACACAAATATGGACTTTGGAAATAATACTAGTCTCTCATAATACTAGAAGCCAGGGTGTGAGAGTCAGAACAGATGAAGGAAGTACTTCTTCACACAGTGCATAGTTAAGCTATGGAATTTGTTACCACAAGATGTAGTGATGACCACTAATTTGGATGGCTTTTAAAGGGAACTAGACAAATTCATGGAGGAGAAGGCTCTCAATGGCTACTGGGATGGCGACATATTACTTTCAGTATTGGAGACAGTATGCCTCATAATAGTTGCTCAGAAACATGAGCAAGAAGGGGCTATTGTGCCCATGTCCTCCTGTGGGCTTCTCATAAGCATTTGGTTGGCCATTGTGTAAACCAGTGTTCTCCAACCTTGGGTCCCCAGATGTTTTTGGCCTACAACTCCCAGCATGTCCGAGTTGTAGGCCAAAAACATCTGCGGACCCAAGATTGGAGAACACTGGTGTAAACAGATTGCTGAACTAGATAAGCCTTTGGTCTGATCCAGCAGGGCTCTTCTTATGTTCCTAATTCAGTAGTACCACCAAATTAAGGAGGCAAAAGCTGTTCAACTAGCACATTTCATTTTCCACTTATCAGAAAATCACATAACAACAGGATAGGAAAGCATGATTCACAGCCAGTGGGCAGCCCTGACATGTCAAGCGTTTACCGAGTCTGTGGTTGTTATAGTGGTGAGAGTTCAGGCAACACTAATGATGTAAGTTTGCCATTCAGAACTCCACAATGCCATTGTATCTATTGGTTTCGAGTAAATAAAAGAAGCCAATTTGTGCATGAGTGGCTTTCTGATGAAGCAAGAAGTGTTGCTGCCATTGGAACCCATATTGTTAGTTTAATCTTTCCATCAGCACAGCTTTGAAATGACCGTGGCTAGACCAGGCTCATAAAAAGACATTTGTACATCTCAGTAACCCACACAAACCGACTTTAAAACATTGCATTCATTTTCCTGTCTGCATTTAAACTGGCATCTCTGTGATGATTCTTGTTAGCTCCTATATGCATGCACAGGGCCGCCACCTCGATTCAAGAAACCTTAATGAATTCGGTAACTTGTATGTGAATAAAAAGCAACAGTTCTGAGAAAAAAAAACTTCATCTTTTCATTTTTATTTATTTAAAAAAAATGTTAACCTGCCTTTCTGTAAAATATTTCTAAAGTAGGGAACAACAACATAGTCAATAAAATACGTTCTAAATACTTTACTGTTTCTGTGTTTTATTATTTTAATCCCTGCAACGTAGGTTTACATCTTATACTTTATATTTTATGCTGTGTTGGCATGTTTATTCGTTTTATATTTTTATTTTATTGTGATTTTAAGTTGTAAGATACCTACAGAAAATTTTATGAGGCATTTTCTAAATATAATAAATAAAAAACAAAACAATGATAAACTCAATAAAACAATTAAATAATGAAGACAAACAAATAATTCCAAAACACCAGAGGTAAGCAGTAATTACAACCATAACTAGCATATTCAGCAGTTAAAAGCTAATCTGAATAAAAAAGGTTTTCAAAGCCTGCTTCAGTGGACCAAGGGAAATAGCTGAATGTTATGAGTATATCAAGGGCAACCTACTCCAGACTTCTGAGCATGCTCCCTCAGAGTTTTCATGCAGAACATGAAAAGCATGGGGGGGCGGGCAGAACAGACCCCTGTGGTACCCCATGAGTTCCCACTGGGAAGAACAGTTTCCCAACACTATTTTCTAAAACCTCCCAGTGAGTGAGATAGGAGTAGAACCCACTGTGCCCTTAACCACATGTCAGACGAAAAGGATATCATGGTTGATGTATCATATGCACACAGTAGGCACCATCTTAGAAGAGGCATCCCTCTGGGGTGAGGAAAGACTAGGAATGCCTCTTCTAAGGTGGTGCCTACCACCTGTGTGTTTTTGGAAGTAATTGTATGTGTTTGCTAGAGTGTTTAAGCTATGTGCCTCTATCCATGCTTAACCTGCAAAATGCCACAAGCCTCCACTGACCCCCTTCCAAAGAAAACCAAACCTGCATAGGTAACTCACACACTTAAATGAAGATTCCTTCACAACATTCAATTATTTGTTCCGTTGACATCCTATCTTACTTTCATCATGGGACTCAAGGCTGCATACATGGAATCTCCAAGTGGTCTCCCATCCAGACCCAGACTTGCTGGGCTACAACAAGGTGGCTACACCAAGTGCCCTCAGACCATGCCCTGGCTGGAACAATATAACTTTGGATCTCTTATAGTCATTATCCAATATTTGTCTCAACCATTAGCTGTAGCTCATCATTTTCTAAAGTTCTTTTCACTTTTCACATGTTGTAGTCTGAAGGTACTAATAATTAACATTTATATAGGGCCTATATAAAAGTACTGAAAGCACTTCACATACCGGTACATCACCTCAATAATTCTTACAGAAACGGCTGTGTAAGCTGGTGAGAGAGCTGGTAAAAGTTCTCTGTGACATACCTGAAGTTATTGACAAAAATGTAGTCATACACCCTCATACTCAAACAACAAAGATCATGGAGTTTCGGACAGAATATGAATAACTTTCAAGGCCTGTAACAAATAAAAGTAATTTACAACTAGCTCGGATGGGCGTGCTTTGTTTCTGAACCTCTTACCTGAACATCTTAGAGAGACAGAATTCGTAAGCTGTTTTTATCACGAATGGGATGGCCTTCAGGCACTCACTGAAGGATATTCAGTTAATCATTCCTGAAGGGAAGGCTTGTAAGAATTGCATGCAGGTAACATGACTATATTGCGGTCACCCAAATCCAGCTTTTTCCGTTTCTACACCCAATTGCATCTTGTCGTCTCAAGATTTTAAGGCCTTCGATTCAGAAATCATACCATCTGTCGATATATCTGTATGTGTAGCCTCTAGCTCCTTCTCCAGCTAGAACTTTAGAGAGGCTGCTAAAATAAGAGAATGCAGTATATCAAGAGATATTTGCATAGGTAGAAATGGAGGCACAGAGATCTGTGGACATACTGATACTATGTTGTTTCCTCCTCAAACAAGCCATGCTCGGGTGGGTAATTGGGCTAATGGCACCCGGCATACACCAGTATGTGCTGCCCATTTAAACAAGCCACTGTGGTTTGCATATGCATTCCCACATTCGTACGGGGTCAGAAAAATATTTCCTTTTTGCAACCTGATGTGGCAGAGTGGTAGTTTTACTCGGGAAGCGCCAAAGTGGAGGATGAAATTGACACAGCCATTGGCAAGAGGGGGATCTGACTATGCTGGGCTCAGTAGTGGACAGGTGGTCTTGCGCAGGAGTGCAGACTAAAAAAACACACCAAAATTTGTGAAAGCGTTCCAATATTAATAAGGGCTAAAAAAATAATAATTGCAATTTGATGTGGGAGGAATTGCTTGTCAGCCAGCAACTGCAGCAAACCAATTGCAGAAAGGGTGCTGATGTAGGGAATGAGGAAAAAAGGATTTCTGCCACAAAACCCGCTGGGATACGTGATGGCAGCAGGCTGGAGAACTGAGAGAGAAACAAGCCACCACAGGAAGCCAGTAAGCAGGCGACTGTCTGTTGGGAGTAAGAAGCAAGCCACCCACCCACCGTGGCTTCTTCTCAGGGTGGCTTAGCTTAGTGTGATGTGCAAACTCACCCAATCTCTCAATCGAACCTACCTTGAAGGCAAATATATAAGTCACGGCGGCTTGTTGTGATCAAGTGAACCAGGTCAGGGACTGCCCAAAGATACTCACTGAGCTTCCATAAAGGATGAATGGGAGTTTGAACCCTGGTTTAAACCTCAAACTCCATCCACAACACTAGCCCAGGTTAAACTTAATTTGCTCAGGAGAATCTGCGACTTAAAAAAGGAGGTGGTGCTGCTGTCTGTGAGACACAGAGAAATAACAATTAAGCATGCAACTTGCGTAGCATACTTTGTCAGGAATTAGCGTTTCTTAACACAAGTGTACACCAGAGATATAAAAAGTGCTGCTTGAAAATCTCTGTAAAAAAATCTTGATGCAGCAACAGCGACTCCTAGTGGTATGGAAAGGCTCTCTCGCAGGGGTAACTGACAGAATTATTTCATTTTTTAATGTTTTCAGGAATTTGTGGGAATTTATGTTAAACATGCCCTGCTGAAAGGCTACATAACTACAAGACATAGTGGGAGTGTGGACTTAAGACATGAAATCGATAATTACACAGTAATGTGCTCAGTTCTTATTGATTTTAAAAGGGCTTTGATGTACCTAACTTTCTTTGGACTGTACCCATTGCCAAGAAAAGCTGGTGAAGAAAAATACTTAATCTCCTACTATTAAGGACAAGGCATCTAAAGAATAAGTTGTAGGCTTGGGACTACTGACAGCCAAGGCCATATTGCACCAAACTCTTAGTAGCAACAACAAAGTAGAGATTAAAACAGCAAAGAGTCTTGTGCACCTTAAAGACTAACACATATATTCTGACATAAGCTCTTATGGACTATAGTCCACTTCATCAGATGCATGAAGTGCTATTAGAGTTTCAGGTTTTTATACAGTACCTATGATGGCGGTGGTGGTGGAATTGTAACAGCGAGGCTAGAAGGAAATTACATGAAGTAGTGGCAATGACTCTGTGGTTAACGGTGACCATTCACTAAACAATTTGTCTTTGCTTCCTGATAAGTGGCAGCCCGCTGATTTTGAACTGAAGCAGTCCTTTGCCTAGAACACCCTATTCAGGTGCTGCAAAGCATGTATGTTCTACACCTGAAGAGGGGGACTGGGGACAAGTGCACTAGCTCTGCCCCCCCACCCCACCAGTCACCATTCTCCTGGAGGATAATTGTATGCAACAGGGAGTCTCTTGTATCCATGGAGGCTCTCTGCCCAATTTAAAATCCTGATTTTCCAGGGTTCTCAATCATGCGGAGAGCCTCCACAGATACCACAGTGACATTTGCACTTCCTAGAATGCGTTGAGACAGACTCCAAAAGGCATTAACAGAAGGGTTCACTCTATGACAATACCTACCACACACAAAAGTCGCTGCACGAATGATGAAATCCAACTGACTGTTAATTCTTACAAAAAGGTCCACCCCTACTGATTGACTGAAAGAAATCCAGTTCATATATTAACTGCCTGTGTGTTCCAACTCTATAGACATTACCAGGCACTCAACCCTAGGTGGAAGAACTGTTGTAAACAAAAAGGTGTTGACCTGACTTCTGTATCTGCTAGCAATGTAGCAGGGTACCGACTTTTTACAATACATAAAAAAACAAAAAGGCTGGGCCCATTTTGTGTTGAGAGGTTATAGCTGCCATAAGAGGCCACTGAAACTTGCTCCTCATGGCAGCTGACACCACAGATAGTGGTGCATGCTGCAGGCAATGACAATATTCTCCAAACCATCAAATACTATTTTATCATTTGAAGAAAATTAACCAGATGGCAAACTATTGCACATGAACAACTCGCCCCTTGGCAAGGGCTGCCTGGAACACTTAAACCCAGCCTCCACATGGTCTCCACACACAAAATCATTTGTACATTACCTTGTAGAACTGTAAATCATTGTATTCTTTTATTCTTGGTTTTGTAAGCCATATGTTGACAGGTGGCCATATAAATAAAGCGATAAATTCTTGAGTGTAAATGAGTCCTGTGCTTCAATCTAGGGCTAAGAAATCATTAGCTGGCCACGATGGCAAGCTTGAGGGTTTGCAAGGAGTGAGACTGATGCATGCAGTCAACACATCAACTGACCCTTGCAGCTTGCTTTTTCAGGTAATTTTGAAGCAATATGCTGTTCAATGACAGACATTCAACTTATCTCTAAGCAGCATCTTGGTTCAGGAGTGTTGAACCTCTTTCAGCCAGAAGGCCAAGTATAATTTCAGAGAAGCTCTTGGGTCACATTCCAGTGGTGGTCAGGGGCTGATTGCAAAGGGGGCAGGGCTGAAGTTAAAAGGGGTGGGCCCAAAAATACCAGCATATTTTAGCTTAAAGTTCTTTACCAGTAACTAAGCCTTAGGAGCCAACTCCTAAGGCTTGGCTAACTAAGCCAACACTTTAGAAGGGGAAGGGGGGACTGCACCAAAGCTGGGAAACACCAATCGGTGGTTTCAGGAAAAGGGATGGGGCTGAATTTAGCCCGTGGGCCTGAGGTTCCCCACGCCTGATCTAGTTATTCAAAGATGATTACCTCCATCTATCTCATGAGAAAGCCTAACTGAAACAGATATCCTCTTGCAGTTTCTATACTTTGTTGAGCTGGAACAGGATATTCCGGGGGGGGGGGGGGGCTGTGCATACAATTAACTGCTAACAAATGTAGAGCTCTTCCTCAAGCAGCCATCACTGCCTGTGTTTGGGGAGGCAAAACCCTGTCTATACAGAGAGCTGGCTCCCGGGTTATGCATGCATAATGGGCTGGCAAGAAATGGACTTCCCCACCCACTCCTCCCCACAGCAGCCTCCTGAAAATGCTACAAAGGGTTGGAGGACCCTGCTGAATGGTGTGGGGGGCTGAGGAGGTCCCCCAAAAAATCAGGCAGAAGCAACCTTTTCCTGGCATGCACCTATAGCAAGCTGAAAACTTTTCTGGATGAATGTCCGCTTATTACATAAGTGAAAGGGATGAAACTGCCTGCCAGAAACTGGTAACCCTGGGACAAAGGTTAAGACATGTTAGCTTTTACATTGTCCTTACATTAGTCAGTAGCAAGTTTTACAGTACATTCAACACAGCAAGCAAGATTCCTAGAAACTTCAATTTATTGTTAACTGAATCCAAAGAACAAGCATGTCACAGGCAATTTCTCAAAGTAGCAGCCATGTTTTTTACATCAAACTTAGTATTAGGAGCATCCTCCTAGAGTTTTTTTTTCCCTGCACCTGTTCATGTAACTAGTACACTCAGGTTCAGGATCTCTCATTTAAATAAGTATCTACAAAGTTTCCATTTTAAATATGTTGTCACTGGTGGTACTTTGGCTTAAAAATGGGCACAGGTTACCACCCCAAATATTTAGAGGATCTGTCTCAGTCCTTATAGCATTTAAGTTTCAAGTTGTGTCCAATATTTACTCTTTTCTAAAGCAACAGTTAAACAATTACACTGAAGTCAGAAATGCAAATACGCCAATTTCTTGAGTGTTTTTTTTTTAAACCGGACAACTCAAACCTGTTTAAGCAAAGAGTTACCACACATTCGCATTAGAATGTACAACAAAGTTACTTTGAACCCCTCAGATTACATGTTGAACAGAAGTGCAACATGAGTTTGGGAAGAGTACTAGTTACAGAGACAAATCAAATGCAGGTATTTACCATCAGTACAAAACATTCTTCCCGAAGAGATTTTTATCTAGATTTTAACAAGGCTGTTCACAGGTTTGATTGAATTAGAATTTCCAACGAAGTATAAGCCATCCCTTCCAAAATTTATTACAATTTCTATCCAGAGCATATGCTTTGAAGTTTTATATCCATAAAAAAAATAGTTACCATTAAAGTACTTTGAACCACAGGTTTTTCAAACTGTTGTCAACAGAATGCAACATGGCTGTTCTCGTATGAAGCTACACCTGTTTAGATTCCTGATGCAGGTGGATAGAGCCCAGAGGTTGGGGAATTACCATTTGGTTTATGCAGACTTGTCTCCTTGTATACGAACCAAGCATTTCCTGCCCACAGAATCATACTTATCAAGCCAAAAACCTGTACATTAAGAACAAAATGAATATTAATTAGTTGCTGTCTCACAACTAAAGAGAACCAATACATTTTAAGCTTCTTCCTAGCACGGTGATTAGCTTTTGTTCTTAATGCAGCACTTTTCTCACTTTAGAGATGAGGGGGCAGTTATTAAATAAATAGATTTCCATTTGTTTCTCTGGACAGTAAAAATCAGTAACACGATTACTAAGACTTATGCACACTTACATGGAAGCAGGGCTCACCAAACTCAAAGTGGGACTTACTTCTGAGTAAACGCATAATGGATTGAGCTCCAAGTGTGCTGAACAGGACTTCTAGGACCAAGGTCTGGGTCACAGTTATCAGAATCAAGCTTCAGCTCCTAGTATCTAGCCCAGTGTTCTCCAACCTTGGGTCCCCAGATGTTTTGGGCCTACAACTCCCAGCATGCCCCAGCCAGCTATGCTGGCTGGGACATGCTGGGAGTTGTAGGCCCAAAACATCTGGGGACCCAAGGTTGGAGAACACTGATTAGCCTATCCAATATTTATAATGACAACTGGAGGCCATAGGCCAGGTTTGGTCTTAGATCTTCTGTTGCTAATCCTGAGCCTAAGGGCCAAACTGGACTCGACATGAGAAATCGGCAACAGGATCTACCATGTTACGTCTTTAACTTTAGAAGCAATCGGGGAAGGGTCTAATTTTTGACTGCAGCATGGGATGAGGAGGGTTACACTTCAAGCTGGGCTGAAATTTTTCAGAAAAGAGCTTCCTGATAATTTTGAGAATTTTCTCCCCACAATCCCTTTATTATTGGAGAATTCCACCTCCTCACCCATATTTAGCAAATAAGCCTCTCAGAACTCCCCAACCTGTTTTGCTCAGCCCTAGCTCTGACTGAAAGCACTATTTTTTTTCCTCATTAAAGGTTGCCCCCTTATGGTGCTACTACGTTGTCGACTTGAGAGCAAAGTTTTTTTTTAAAAAAAAAAATAGCACTGGGGAATAAAAGTTTAACCCTAGCCACCTTTAGTCTGGAAAGCACACTGTAGGAGATTCTGTTCACAGATCAAGCATCATGCCTCCTTTGCCCCCAAGTTCTACTTCCTAAGGCAGTTATTCAAACTTTGGTTGTGGCTAACAAGTCAGTCCATGACACTAAACCAATACTTGAGCACTCAAGTGTTGACATACATACCACAGACACATTCAGACTTCCCATGCTGGTAACAGAAGCAAACACACAGGAGGATCCTGGTAGTTTGCAAGCAGACATTTCTTCCACAATGCGTGGACCAGTTGACACTTTGATGTCAACAAGGGCCTTTGCCCAGGCAGCACTGCTGACCAGCCACAGAACAACAGCACTAAGAGTGAAGACATAATCCTGCAGAGAGAGTCAAGTTACCAATTGTTCAGCACAATACAAGGCTTTCAGGATTACAGAAGTGAAATAGTTGACACCCACTACCATTTTACATACACCACTACTGAAATGAAGACTGCTTAAGTACTTGTCTGTTTTATTGTTGATAATTTTACTACAGTTTTATATTAACTTTTATTCAGTTGTAAGTAGCTTTGGATGCACTTGTAAAGCAGGGAATAAAGCAAACAGGTTTGGTGATCTTTGTGAGCAATAACATGTCTGTGTAAAATAGTTATCCTGGCAGAATTGCTACCAGTTGCTAAACTATAGAGGTTACAACTCAGTGGAATCTACAATTGTGGAACCAACAATTAGACGGTTACTTTCCTACGTGATCTGGCAAGAGTCCTATAATTTTGTCAGTTAAGATCAATTCTACAACCATCCACACACTCCTAGGAAGCCTTTTACTATTTCCTGGAGGATGTTTTGACTCTTTTGCCAGAATGAAGACTGCTTGCAGAATTCACAGCTCTAGCTTCTTATCAAACACATGAGCTAAGATGCGATATTGAGGATGCATTTGCAGAATACCCGTTTTCAGAAAACTTTGGAAGCAGTCTCTTATCCATCATGGAGCACAGCCCAAGAGCGATACAGATCTGCTAGTTAAATATAGTTCTAGAGAAGATGTATTGCTCTTCCTTGTACTGCAAGAACTTAAAATGCACATTTAACATCTTAAGTTTCATTCAGGCATGCTCCAGCCACAAAGCTGGAGGGAAATTCCCTGTCCCAAATGAAATTTAACACGAAGTTATACTTTGAGATTTCAACTGATAAGATACTGCACAAGTTAGGAGTCACACTCCCTAAATACAATCACTAATTTATCTATCACATTTATATCACTCCCTTACTCCAAGGGGCCCAGGACAGTATACATTGTTCTTTCTACATCCCATTTTATCCTCACAACTACCCCGATTTCATGGCCACCCAGGAGTTTCAAGCCGAGCAGGGATTCAAATCCAGGTCTCCCCAGTCCTAGTCTGACACACTTAACCACTACTGGCTGTCCACTAATGCAGATGCATCATATTCCGCCAATCTGTAGCATTTACCTCTGTACCCAAGAGCTTACTATGTCAGTTGGCCATGCCAAAAGTTTCACTACTATAAAAGTTATTCGCAATAAGTGGCAATTTAAGGGTTTCTTGTCCCAAGTAATAGAACCAATCACCTGGTTATGAAGCCACTTTGCTCAACTATACAGGTGTACATTTCCAAAACACATTTTTGGTTTGAGATGGGTATATCAAATTAGTAGAATCCCTGCACACTTTCAATGATGCTATGGATCTGCCTGAAAACTCTTGACTCATCAAGTATTTGTCGATTTCACTTCAAGGCTGGGCAAGAGGACAGTTTCTCCATTTTAGATCTGACCTTGAATCTCAGTGTTCGGGTTCCCACAACATGACCACCCATTGTGGGTGAGAAGTCACGGTGGGCTGTTGTGTCATGCAAACCAGGACCACTACCCGCAGGGTGGCTTGCTCGTGGGCAACAAGACACTCCAACAACCCATGGCTTCTTGCTGGGGTTATTGGACCCTCAATGGGTTGTCATGTCATCTGAACCCAGGCGACTGACCCTATTGTGGGTTGCAGGAAGTCGTTAGTGAGCCACTCGGCAAGAGTGGCAAACCCCCCTCGCCACTTTTGCCGAGCTAACCCAGGCCATAGCCATAGCCAGCTACCTCACCAATGCCCAAGCAGCATGGCTCAATGCCCCATCACTGGCTCAGTGCCCCCCACTGTGATTGTGAGCCCAATCACACTCGCTGCAGCTTCCCCCCCTTCCCCCCCCCCAGAGATTGGAGATTGCGAAAAGCAAATTGACAGCTAGTGATAGCCCCTTCAAAGTGCCCAAATAGCACATTGAAAGGGATGTCACTGGTTCACCGCCAATTTTTTTAAAAATAGTGCAAGAGATTTGCACAATTTTTTGTACTTTTTAAAATTATTTTTTAGTCGGACTTGCACAGATGCGCACTTGCATGGGTCTGAAATGGCTTCAGGCTTTTTTTTTGACAGGGACATATGCAGGGATTAATGCATATGTCCCTGTCAAAAAAACATGGGTAGCCCTGTCACATAACCCCGTTTAAAAGGAACCGGAATTTTGACAGCTAGTTGTCAAACCTCTGTGCTCCCATAAAAGGGGGTGACTCACATTTTTCGCTTTCCTCAGTACCTAGTCTTGGGAAAGTGTTGGAAAGAGTCAGGTTCAAAAAACCCAAACGAACCCTAGAGGATCTTGGTGCAAAGGGTGTGATCTACTCACTTTTGCAAGCAAAGATCATTCACGGCTTTGGTTGCTCTTGACAGCTCACCTTTTGACAGCTGTCAAGAGAAAGCAAAGTGAAAAATAAACTTCTTTGCAGCCTCTCTGGGTCAATGCCCACGGTGGGTGTACGCTGCACTTTGACAGCAGACACTCCCCAGGACATTGCCCAGGTGAGGCTTGACATTTTGGACCCACACAAGTGTGCACCTGCTTACTTGTACAAGTCTGACTAAAAAAATAATTTTAAAAATGTATGAAAAGTTTTGCGCAAATTTCTTGTGCTAATTTTTTTTTTTTAAGACAGCTGACGAACCAATGACAGCACCTCCAATGGGCCACTTGGGCACTTTGAAGGGGCTGTCATTAAGCATCAACTTGGAAAGCATGAAAAGCGGAAAAGGGGGGAGGGAAAACCCATGGTGAGTGCAAAAGGGCTCATGATCACGGTGGGGAGAGCAGACAAGATGGGTCCTGTCTCAGAGTCCCCTGGAATACCTACATGAGGACTGAGGGGGTCAGGGAGAGGGACAACACATGGTGAGCCTGATCATCTGTCAGGGGCACTGCGAACAACCCCACCCTGTATAGCTTAATCGCAGGATGGGTTGTCATGATATGCAAACCTGCCCAGTAACTTACTATTATTGGGAAAATGCCACCGCTCCGATATATGTGCAGATAACCAAGGTACAGCACGAAGGCAGCCATGCAATACAAGAATATCAAGACTGCAAAAGTTACAAAGAACTGTGCAGAGGAGGAGAAGTTGCCCACAAGGTGGAACTCAGGCCATGTGCCGTTGCATCGGGTAGGATCTGGTGAACTAAATATAACTCTGTTCAACCTAAAAATAATAGAGAAATGTTCAAAAATTACCAGGGAAAGCATCTCCTACAGCTACAATCATAAGAAGAAAACACAGTTCACCCAGCTGGACTGTAAAGGTTAAGCTTCTGTATAACAGTGAGCTAGCAGATCAAATTCCATTTTCCTGGTATTTCATATAGGAAAATTATGAATTATATAGTATTCTCAAAGTTAGTTATAGATACGTCTAAGCAAACAAGTACATACTAGGTTAAGTATAGAAAATTTCTAGAATTATACTACACATTCTTTCACGTATGCTCTTCTGAAAAATGTGTTTTAACGCTAGCTTCCCCATGCCCCCCCCCCCACAAGAAAAAGGAGCAACGCAGGCCCCCAATCCAGATCAGGACTATGGCACCTAGGGGTGATGGCTTAGAAAAGAAAGGTAGCAAGTATAATTTATTGCATAAAGCAATACTATTTCTCCATCCACAGGTAAAATGAACAGAAGATTAAAGCAAGCATTAAACAGCAGTCAGCCCAACCCAGTGAATCTGTCCAACAAGATGCTACACATTTGAGAAAGTGAGGCTTTTCTCCTTTGAGTATTCGTGCTATTGGAAAGAAGCTGCTTTGGGCACAACTGTCATGCAAGATAGATCAACATCTACCAGCGCTTTTTTTCAGTGTTGTCACTCATATTGTGGTATACCCTCCACATCAGTATTTATAGAAATATGTAAAAGAGGGAGTTTATCCTGTCACACCTTTTCAGAGTTAGGACTCTTTCTTAATGTAAAAGGACAAGGTTGCTGCTTATTTATGTTTTTGTATATGTGGGCACTAACACTAATGTTATGCACATTAACCGTTCAACTCACCAGTCATTTCGCACATTCACTATGCCTCATGGAGAACATGTATATAATCTGTTCATGAAAAGAGTTGTGCACATTCTCTGGCCATTATGCATAGTCCCCAGCGGGCCTTGGGGAATGTGCATAGCTTGATTACACTTTGCACATTTTCGGGTTAATATCAGTCTCCAACAGGCCTTGGGGAATGTGTGCATTTCAATTGCATTTTGTACATTCTCCAGGCAATATGCACATTCTCTGGTCGATATACATAATCTCCAAGGAACACTGGACAATGTGTATACTTCAACATAATCTGATCACAATTGTGTAATTTGCCGTGCAATAAGCATGGTCTCCAAGGAACTTTAGAGAATGTGCAGAAATCAGCAACGTAAGAAATGCTGTATCTTAGGGCACAATCCTATGCATGTTTTGGCAGAAAGAACTCCTGCAACTCCAGCATTCCCCAGACAGCCATGCTGGCTAGGGTATACTGCATATCCCAGCCAAAATTACACTGACTAGGATATGCTGGGAGCCATAGGACCTTTTTCTGTCTAAAGATGCATAGGATTGCACCCTTAGTATACTTGTCTGCAAGTGATGTTAGAGAACGTTCATAAATAATTAGTGACCGTGAGATTAATCTGAAGAATTAATTCTACACACTGGCGTCATCTAGAAATCAGTCTGGCTCTAAACACACCCAGACTGAAAATAGTTGTTTTCTGGGATTACGGAAAATAAGGCTCAAATGGGTCTGCTTCTCAGCTGGTTTCTTTCTTCTTCTGCTGCCCTCAGTTTATAGTCTGGTCTACACATGCAGCAGACTGAGGTGGTAGAATGGGCTGTGTCTTTACATACTAGCAGCGGTAATCGTATTTTTGATTGTTCGCCTATGTGAAAATGATGTGCAAGCAGAAAAGGGTCTTAAAAGGCAATGCTACAGTTAAATTGAAAGTCATTATTATGGGATAGAAACCAAAAAAGAGAGCTCCACCTTCAGGCTGTTCTTTATAGGTTAATTTCATTTTCCTAGTCATGGTGTGTTTGCTTGTTCTTTGATAAAGTGGCTGTTTTGCACTTACAAAAAAAGTGAGCCACGCCTCTATTTTTAGAGAGCAAGACACATAAACATCAGCCTGTTCCTTGCTTTCCCAAGTTTCCTTCTGAACATTGCAGTAACTGGAGACAAAGGCCTGGTCTACACCTGCCAAAGGATTAGGTGATAGAAGCCTGACATAAGAGTGGACTACATTCAAGGCCTGTGGCTTATGCTGGCTCAGCTTGTCTGAGTGTGGAAAGCTAAGCAGGGTCAGGCCTGGTTATTACGGTACTTGGATGGGAGACCCCTCCTCTAGTTTCCTGCATTGAGCAGGGGGTTGGACTCGATGGCCTTGTAGGCTCCTTCCAACTCTATGAAATCTATGAAAAATGGGAATAATATTTTTTAATTCTCCCCCACATAAAAAACTGGAACATTGGGAGGCGGGGGAGTTCTAGTCCAGCCTGCTCCCTGCTATGATCCTTTTCTAGTTGAACGTGGTTGTCACACAGGCAATCAATTAAAAATATGAATATGACTTGCAGTCTGTAAAGGCACAGCCCATTCTACCACTTCCGCACTCTACCACCTTTTGTGTTGAATGTGTAGACAAGGCCATAAACTGAAGGCAGAAGGAGAGAGAAACCAGCTGACCATCAGACCCATTGAGAAAGCTCTATTTGTGCCTTGTTTTCTATAATCCCAGAAATCAACTTTCTTTTCAGTCTGGGTGTGGTTTATCATAGATCATAGAGTTGGAAGGCGCCTACAAGGCCATCGAGTCCAACCCCTTGCTCAATGCAGGAAACTAGAGGAGAGGTCTCCCATCCAAGTAATAACCAGGCCTGACCCTGCTTAGCTTTCCACGCTCAGACAAGCTGAGCCAGCGTGAGCCACAGGCCTGTATCATAGAGCCAGACCAATTTCTAGATGGCACCAGTGTGTAGAATTAATCTTTCAGGTTAATCTCACACTTACTAGTTATTTATGAACATTCTCTTATATCACTTACAGACAAAGTACACTGAATTAACAATGTATACAAAATTTCTTTCTTATGTTGCTGATTTCTGCACCTTCCTTAAAGTCCTTTGGAGACCATGCTTATTGCATGGGCAAATTACAAAATTATGATCAGATTATACTAAATATGCACGTTCTCCAGTGTTCCTTGGAGACTATGCATATTGCCCAGAGAATGTACAAAACAATGTCAAGATATGCATACATAATGACTGGGAAATGTGCATAATTCCCTCTTCATGAACAGATTATATGCACATTCTCTAAGAGGCATGATGAATGCGTACAATGGTCAGTTGTTAGGCATATTAACTGTTCAACTCACATTAGCCCTGACATATATGCCTGTGTGTGTGTGTGTGTGTGTGTGTGTGTGGCCAGTGCATTCACCACTTTCAGAAAACTTATCCAGCTAACTATCAGAGGAATACTGAGTAATTTCCCAACTGCTATAAACTGCTAGACCAACCCAATGCTAATGGGATACTAGTTAACAAGGACAGAGTACAAGTGGTAAGATTTACATATAGAAAGAGGCTAACCTGAAAGGATAGGCAAAAGCAGCCGTTACTGTTCTGTTCACAAGTCCTTTGCAGGAGACTAGAACTGTAGTTGCACCTTTATAGCCTCCACATGTACCAAATACTAAGATAGAAAATAACTGTATGAAAAGAAGATACCAATTAGTATATGCATTTGTTCCTCCTTGCAAGGAACACTGTACAGCATGCCTTAATTGACTCAGGGCGCAATCCTATGCATGTTCAGACAGAAAAATGTCCTACAATTCCCAGCCGGGGAATGCTGGGAGTTGTAGGACTTTTTTCTGTCTAAACATACATAGGACTGAGCCCACATTGTCTCAAGCTAGACTTTCACTTTTAGGTGTGTGGTTTTTTGTTTGTTTTTTTAAACAGAGGTTAAAATGTTAGAGGTTTGAGCCTTTCCCTTTACCACAGACATTAAGTATCTTTGTGCATAGGGTATATACTACTTTGATTGAAGATTCAGCTTGTTCTTAAGGTGCTAGAAGCGCGAGTTTCAAAAGACAATCAACTTTTTAAAAGGTTGCATGGATGCTATAATGGTAGTAGTCCATTTACATTGAAATCAAATACACACATCTGGGAGCAAGCCCCATTGAACTTGATGGGACTTACTTCTGAGTAGACATGTATAGGATTGTATTGTTAGTGTATATATGCAAGGTATTTGCAACACAGTGAGGATTTATTTTTTGTAGGGCTGCCATCATTATCAGCTGCATGACAGGAAAAAATTTAGCCAGTGAATATTCTCCCAAAATGTATCTACTGAACTTCTACTGGCCATAGAATTAATAAAGGCACAACAGCTTTTGACAGTCTGGTAACAAGCTTGTGAAAATGCAGAAACTCCAGATGTTCAAACCTTGCCTTTTTGGATATGTTCTTTGGAAAGCAATTATGTCCTACAAGGCCTCTAATATTTAGTCAAAATAGTATCAGCCTATTGTTTAGAAAGTTAGGTTCCTACTATAAATTTAATAATTTAATTTAATTTATTTCCCCCTTTTGTTAAAGCAGGGCTGAGCAAGCCCTACCTTTAAAGCACAGTTAAGTAGCTGTCTATATGAAGTCACATAACTCTGTACATAAATTAAATGGGAATCTCAGTTCTCACCAGAAATATCTGCTAGCAATAATTATTGCTAAACGGACCTATACAACATGATTCTTGCACAGTTGCAGAGATACAGAGAGATCCCAACACTTTAAAAAAAACCTTACGACTTAATGAGGCACTTGATGTTACAATTACAAATTCAAAATCCTGAACTTTTAAGATTTTTGATGGGAGCTTTCCTCAGAGCCTATATGTCAGTTTACATATTGCTTCAGAACAGAAAAGGATAGCAGTTCTTTAAGATTTAATATTCTGCATAAACAGACATTCCATTAAGAGATTTCAGTCAACATCATGACTCCCACAAGAAAAAGGTTTTAAGGGAGAACTGCTTTGTGCTAGCAAAGAGAAAAATTTAGGCCACACCAGCCTAGCAGGAAAGCCCCATTACAGAAGAAAAGAAGCGACGGCAAACCCCAGTTCTTTAGCAGAATAGAGTGCAGGCCTAGTAGCTTCTTGGACCCAGATGCCTTTCCTCACGTACTCCTCAAGATGTTTTGGGGGAAAGGCCTTTGCAGCCCATTCACCCCCTGCTTTAGCATAGGTTCCTCCCTCCAAAATACCACATCAAAGGAAACCACCATACCATCTGAAGCCCCCCACCCGAGAGACTCACCCACTCAAGAATCTTGATGAAACCCAGGGGCTCCCTGAGTGGGCTAAGATCAAGGTGGAAATCGTTCATTTTCTGTGAGAAGAAAAACAAACATTAGAAAAGGGAAGGGCAAAGAACCAGAAGGTACTCCCGAACAAAAGCCTGACACAAGGGACAAGAGCAAACGCCCACAACCTCATTCTCAACTCACACAACCAACCTGCCTTATCTCTAGATTCACTCCCTAACTGTAGGCCGCCTCGGGCCTGCTTCCCCCTATAGAGCCGGCCCCATCAAGCTCCGCCCACAAATGGAATCACCTTTTCCTCATTCCCCAACTGTCGTCTCACAATAGGCCGGAGGTGAGTGTCAGCTGCATCTCACCCGCTCAACTATACAAGGGCCTCATGACTGAGAGTAGCATAAGAGCTCACCGCACAACCTCCTACTTTTAAAACCAGTATGACTTCTGTTTTAAGCAGCAGGCTCAGTCCTGTTGAAGGTGTCCCTGTCATTGTTTTAAATGATGCGTGCTGGTGGCGGCCTTTTTCCTCTGCTAAAACCTGAACTATGAGGGAACTCCATTACCACAGAAGAGCTGATTAGTGGCCTTGAGGATGGTTTGGCTGGCTGTAAAGCGAACTAGCATTGTGTGTGTATACATATCTAGAGAGAGGAGTCTTAATTTTGCACAGTGAGCAACTTTAAGTTTGCAAAGGCAGATTGAATCCATATTTAGTCATACTTGGAGCAGACCCATTGAAAGCAATGGGACTTAAGATAGTGATGGGTGCATTAGGTCCCATTGATATCTGGGCCTACTTTAAGTATGACTAAATCTGGATCCAACCCAGGGTTTAATTTTCCAGTGCAAATTTAATTTTGTAAGCCATCAAAGAATGAGGGAAAACAGGAGTAGTCCCCTTCAAGAACACAGGACATCTTAAGTAGGCAAAATGTAGAAGGGATCATATAGTGATGATTTTGCTGGAGTCAGAGGGCCTCAGTGCTCATAAGAACATAAGAAGAGCCATGCTGGATCAGACCAAGGGTCCATCTAGTCCAGCATTCTGTTCACATAGTAGCCAACCAACTGCCCACGGGATCCCACAAGCAGGACATGAGTTCACAGCACCCTCCCACCCATGTTCCCCAGCAACTGGTATACATAGGCATACAGTAATACCTTGGATTACAAGTAACTTGGTCTGAGAGCGTTTTGCAAGACAAGCAAATTTTTTTGACTTGATAAACCAGCAAGGTCTTGCAAGACAAGTGTAGGGATGTAACCGCTTGCCTCGAGCGGGCGTAGCAGGCTGAAATCGGCCCCGCTCACGCCCGCCAGAGACTCGCTTTGATATAAGAGTGTTTTGGATTACAAGCACGGTTCCGGAACGAATTATGCTTGCAATCCAAGGTATTACTGTACTGCCTCTGATGATACTGCTCACAGAGACTCAGATGTGCTGCTGCAGGGAAATCTAAAGCAGGATTGCCAATCTTTCAAGACTGGGGCTCCTGTAACTTTAAGATGTATGCAGAAACTAGAATTTCAGCAGATAGAGCTTTTCAAACACCTGTAGCACTGTGAAACATCAAGCTGCACTTGCTGAGATTCCCAGTACAGCTATTAAAATTAAAGAAGCACCTATTGTCAAAAATTGGCCATCGCTAAATCTAAACCAGTTCCATAGGCCCTTGCAGTGTCACTCATTTCCACCAGTATGCTTCCAGAACCAAACTTTCAACTGAAGGAGGAGATGCAAGCAAAGCCTTGCAATCTTCCAGCCTTTCCCACCTAATGCAGCCATTTATCAGAGGCAGCATACCTCTGGCTACCAGATGCTGGGAATTAATAACACACTATGGATAGCTCCTCTGAGGCTTCTGGTATTTACTGTCAGTAGAGGAATGTTATTAGTCAAACAGCCCATTGCTCGGCCACAGTAAGGCAATCCTTCCCCCCCCCCCCTGATTATGTAAGCTTGGATAAAATGAAAAAAATGGCATTATCCTTTTATAGGGCTGCAGTCTTACAAGCTACTGACTTCAGATCTGCTTTAATATCTCATACCCTGGTACCATACCTTGTCCCAACTATTAACAGAGTGATCCTATGGCCCCTAGATAGCATCTGGAGGGCCATAGTATGCTTTGGAGTCCTAGATCCAAGGTCGGGGGAAAACGGCTCCGACCTTGGACTGGGGATTTGTGTTTGGATCCCACTCCCCCACAGCCGGCGTGGAAAATACCACAGTGGCTGTGTCTGGGGTCGTAAGAGCGACCTCGGAGAAGGATAAAGTGGGAGGGGAGGGGAAGAGAGGAGACGGGCTGCCAGGATACAACATATCCTGGAGGCACTCCAGCCTCCTTTCCTCCCTGTCTGAAGAGCCTCAGCTAGACAGCTGAAATCAGCCGCTTAGCTGTTTTGTAGGGCAGGAGGAGCAGGGAGGCGACGATCATCTCCACGCTCCTCCTGCCCTGAATAGGATGCCCATAATACTCTGAATTCATCCCCACTGGGTTGCGCCCTAAGCCGTCTAAATTTTGTTGTGTTTTTATAATTATGTACTATTTTAAAATTTGTTGTAAACTGCTTTGGGATTTTTAAAATGGGAAGAGGTATATAAATTTTTAAAAACAAATAAATAAAATACCCTAGCATGAAGCTACCACCTTGCGGAAACTAAGCAGGTCTGGATCTGGTCAGGGCCTAGAAGGAAGTCCTTCTGAGAATCACAAGTACGCCACCTTGGGTTCCAAGATGAAAGAAGGTTTGAGTATCTATGTAAAAAAACAGAAGAAAAAGAAAGAAGTGTGTGCATTATAGTGACTAGCAGGTAAGTCAGCTGCCTGGCCCTAGATTTCCAAGGTCATCTGACATCAGAGAGCCCGGACCTGCATTGACTGCCATTAGCTGCTCTGATTGCCGGGCCTTAAGGGAAACCAAGATACTCTTTGATTCTGAATTCCAAAGTTCATGGACAGCTTTATTATAAATTAAGCCTGATGTGTGGATATTTATTAATATGACCTTGTGGGCATGGATAGGTTGAGTGATCTTGGTGCCTTTCACTGAAATCAAGCCAGTAATGTGTTCTGCTTACGAGGTAGGATTCGGAGGCATGACAGCTGACTCTTATCTGTGCTCCAGCAAAACCCTTTGTTCTTGTCTGTTTGAATGGGAACAAGTTATATTTGCCAACATATTACAGACTCATGTTCTAGCCTTTGTAGGCTATAAGGATTCCCATTAAATTAATGTAAAGCCTTTCCCTTTATTTTTCTCTGAAATCATTAATTAGAATAGACATAACATGATAATTGGCCACACTCGGATGTACTTTGAATTGGTCTTGACCATATTCTCAAACCTTATCTATAGCTCCAGGCAGAATAACAAGTTTTCAAGTTAGAAATGTATATTAGCAATAATTCCTGGAGAAGAGTATGTGTGCCCTCTAGTGGCTAAATAACATAGGAATATAAGAAGAGCCATGCTGGATCAGACTAAGCCTAAGGGTCTATCTCATCCAGACTTCTGTCACACAGTAGCCAATCAGCTGTTTATGGGAAATCCACAAGCAGGACATGAGTGTAATAGCAGCCTTCCCATTCATGCTCCCCATTAACTGGAATACAGAAGCATACTGTCTGATTCTGGAGGCAATATATGGCCATCATGACTAGTAGCCATTAGCCTTATCCTCCATGAAATGGATCAGCACA
Source organism: Shinisaurus crocodilurus (assembly GCA_021292165.1). Classification (NCBI taxonomy): domain Eukaryota; kingdom Metazoa; phylum Chordata; class Lepidosauria; order Squamata; family Shinisauridae; genus Shinisaurus; species Shinisaurus crocodilurus. The sequence goes on from CM037879.1 coordinate 201,701,010, forward strand.
TTGAAAATAAAATTATACAAATGGAGGCACACAAAGAATTTGCATAGGTGGTGTAAGGTTGGATAGAGAGAGAAGGGAGTTTACCACCACCATCTTGTGAGTTCATAATCCAGCAGGTGAAAGCACCCTGGGGAGAGAGGCACTGAACGGGTTTGCATGATTGGCAAGCAATTAACAAGCCATGGTGGTGCTCGTGCCAGTCGCATGCCAAGGAGATTTGCGTAATTACCCTTGGCAGTGCAGCATGTCATGTGTGCCATGTGAACCAGCGTGGTGTAGTGGTGAGAGTGTTGGACTGGGACTCGGGAGATCCGGGTTCGAGTCCCCACTCGGCCATGAAACTCACTGGGTGACTTTGGGCCAGCCATTGACTCTCAGCCTCACCTACCTCACAGGGTTGTTGTGAGGATAAAATGGAGAGGAGGAGGATTATGTAAGCTGCCTTGGGTTCCTTGCAGGAAGAAAGGTGGGGTATAAATATAATAAATAAATAAATAAACCCGGCCAGCTTGGCTTGTTGCCGTGGGTAACAAGTCACCCAGAATCCATGGGCTCTTGTAGAGTTCTGGGTGGCTTGTTACCCATGGCAACAAGTCACCCAATACGCCTGGGTGGCTCATTCTGGCTCAGCTTGTCTGAGCGTGGAAAGCTAAGCAGGGTCAGGCCTGGTTATTACTTGGATGGGAGACCCCTCCTCTAGTTTCCTGCATTGAGCAGGGGGTTGGACTCAATGGCCTTGTAGGCCCCTTCCAACTCTATGATCTATGAGTCTATGAATCTAAACCCTGGCTGGGTTTGCAGGAAAGGACAATATGTGCTGACAAGGGTAATTATGCAAAAAAACCCATTCCATGTCAAGCCACCTCCTTAACTGCCTGCCAATTCTTTTCCAGAGCTCTGGGCATTCGGCACCAGCCTCTTTGAAGTCCCTTTATCCGACCCCCATAAGGTTCTGGGTGAAATGTAGAAAATACACTAGGAAAAGGAGAAATATACTAGGTACACAGAGCAAGTGCCTTAAAGATATCCATATCTAAATACACACTATAATAACTGTAAAAGTCAAAATTGCTCAATATTGACAATACAAATAATTAGGAATGTGGCAATCCTACCCTTTCTAATAGAAACAAATCCATTCCAAGCATTTGAACCAACCAACACCCAACACACAGACTTTTGATCAAAATAAGTTCATGGTTACTAAAAGGACTACGTAATACAAACACACATAAGCAGTAGATTGTGCAAGTGATTTGTTTTGGAGGGATGGTGGAGCTATTTGTGAGGAACATTAACTTTTCAATGCTATCTTAAGTAAAAGATGCTGCTGGATCTGGCCCAAACAGGCATAACATTTGGTAATGCTCAAAGGAGATCTCCTACATGCATTATTAGAAACACCTTCTGTTCAGGATTGCCATGAAGCCAGGAGTCAATAGGTGCCGATTCTTATACTGTAATGTCTTTTAGAACCCTGAGCTGTGTTGTATGAACGTCGAGGACATAAATCACTTTTTCCCTCGATGTGACAGAAAGATTAATCATCTGCCTGTGGAGCATCAATTCAGCGTGGAAGAGGGGGGCAAGCTTATCAGCAAGTTTTAAAGTTTTACTCTTGGATATAAAAGATTAGGTCTGCAATCCTATACCCACTTACCTGGGAGTAAGCTCCATTGAACTCAGTAGGACTTACTTCTGAGTAGATGTATAGATGGCACTGCAAATCCCACCAAGTAGACATGTATAGATTGCTAAAGCAGTACATTGTAAGGGCACTTGGTGTGCTTATTTTTCCAATTTATATAACTGTAGCAATGTTATCAACACAGGTCAGTGTCACACAGACATAACCTGGTTGTTGGGTTTTTTTTACAGAGAGGGTTCAGGGATGTAGCCCCATTTGTTTACTTAACTGGCTAGAGCTGGTCCTGAGAAATAATCTGAAACACAAGTGGGTATCCCCGCTGGCATCCTAATCTGCTGCTTATCAAAACCTTAGCAGAGGTCCTTATCTAACATATTAAAGGAGTAGTAGGAGAATTTGCAATTTACCGTATTTTTCGGACCATAAGACGCACTCCCCCCCCCCCCCAAGGAGGGGGAAATGTCTGTGCGTCCTATGGAGTGAATATAGTAAAAAAAAGTTTTTTTTTTTTTTTTTTTTTTTACTTTCCTCTGCTGGTCCGGAAGAGCGGAGGACTCCTGGGTGGGGCGGGGGAAGCCCCCGCCTCTCAGCTGATTTTTTTTTTTAATTTTTTTTTTGTACCATACAGTAAGTGCGTCTTATGGAGCGAAAAATACGGGTAATAAGCAAAAGGTGCTGACATAGAAGAAAAGGCCATTTAATTGTTTCATTTTCACTTCCTATTACAATAATGGAGGAGGGTTATATTAGAGCCCTAAAAACTGTAAAACAGGAGCATTGATTGCTTGCCTTTGACCAGGACTTTGTGTAGTCTTGCGGCCAGTTTTAAGTTTTGTGTTAGAATCCTTGATCTGTAGTAACTTGTACTTATATATTCAGATCATCTAGCTGTGAAGCTCATGGTGTCCAGGGTTGGCCCTAGGAGAAATAGTGCTGTGGCAAGGAACACCTTTGGTTCCCATGCCCCTGCCAATCAGTTTGGCAGTGTGGTTGTATGCAGGGCCGGTGCTACCAGTAGGCCAACTAGGCAGCTGCCTAGGGCACAGGGCTAAAGGGGTGCCGGGCATAGGGCTGAAGGGAGGGAGGGCTCAAGTGGGAAGGGGGGGCGCTAAATATCTGATCTTGCCTAGGGCACCAAACTGCCTTGCACCCGCCCTGGTTGTATGGCTTGTGGAGAATTGCAAAACTAAGCAAAGTCAAGTTGTGTTCCACTCAGTTTGATCTAGAACAGGGATGGGGAGCCCCTCTCTCCTCTCCTGCTGCATCTAGGTTTTAAAAGAGCCTCAATTGGTGCCAGTTGAAGCTTTTAAAAAAGTCACAATGCAGTGCAGGGGACATTTGGGGGGGGGTCGCTGCTGGGGAGGGGAGGACAGGACTAACCCTCTCTTCCCCAAGCTGATCCCTTCTGAAAAATTGCCCGTCCCCACCTGCAATCAGACTTTTTTAAAGTCTCCATTCCATTGGTGGCAATGGAGGCTTTTTAAAAGCCTGATTGCAGTAGGGGAGGAGTGATGTGTAAGTGTATATGTGAAAGAGTGAGTATGTATATATGAGTGTGTGAGAGAGTGAAAGGGGTCTGGACAATCACATCGGGGCCACATGCTAGCAGTGGTGTGTGGCCTCACCCACTGCTGGCATGTGCCCCCCCCCCCACATGCCTGCCCAGAACCAATTTGGCCCTTGTGGTGAAAGAAGTTGGCCACCCCTTATTTAAAGCTGACTGATGGATGTTCATTTTTGAAGTTAGTACCAAAACAACCTATACAACTTTGGGGGGGAAAGGTTAAAAACACTTACTGTTGGGTTTTGTTTTGCCTTCACTTACTGCAGACAATACACTCAACAAACACTGAGGCACGGCACCAAGCTTAGCTTGGCACCCCCTTCAACTCGGCACCAAGGGTACCGTAAGTGCCCAGCTTTTCCACCTCTAAGCCCAATCCTAGCTCCGTCCTTTGTTGCATCAGTTTGCATCTGGCTGCAGCACTATCTCACACTGTGCTCCAATGGGTGAACCTCGGGGTTCTACTAAAAAACGAATAGATCACCAAACCTGAAGTCTGACCTGCCCTGGTTTATTATATACTAATAGCCAACTCATTATTTGAGTGCTTAGCCAAAATGGCATCACCACCACACAAGAGGGAGGTATCTGCATACTTGGGAGAACCCCAAGATTTGCAGAAGAAGAAAGCATTTTTAAGGGGGGGGGACCTAACAACAGGAGACCCCCCCAAAAAACAGCTCAATGAATACTGAGCATGCTCAGTGGCTATAGAATGCCAGGGATGGGGACTCGGACTCGAGGACTCGACTCGTGAGTCGGACTGAGTCCCTCCTCTGACTCGACTCGGACTCGAGTCCCAATATTTTTAATGGGACTCGAGACTCGACTCGGGACTCGAGACCAAGGACTCTTCAACATCCCTGGGCTGTGCCAGGAGTGGAGAGGAGCGTGATTGCCGGCGAAGAGCGCATGGAAGCGAGGTGTGCCGCTGCTCGGCCACCATGGACAGCTACCAGGAGTGTAGCCCCAACAGTGTGTCAAGATTTATTTTGATTGATGTGTTGTGTACTTGGGAGAGGCAGAAGAAGGACTTGAGATTACTCTGTGTGGCTGCTCTGAGTGTGTTTCTGGTTCCAGTGGAGCGGGTGTTCAGTGAGGGTGGAATTGTGATGAGATCTCACCATTCCAGAATGGGGGCCAAACATTTAGAAAAAAATCATGTTCCTCAAATGCAACATGGATAAGTTTTAGGAAGTACAGCAAGTTTATTTTTTAAAATCATTTTTCTAAAATGCAACCTTTCAGACATTTTGGGTTTGGCTGCCTCTGCCTGCCTGTCTGGGGTTCCCAGCCTCCTCTGCCTGCCTGGTCTCTTCTTGACCAGTTCAACAGTTGAATTGTCCAAGACAAAGGCCTCTGCCTGCCTGCTTTGGGGTTCCCTGCCTCCTCTGCCTGCCTAGTTATTTTGGGTTTTTCTGCCTGGTCTGTTCTTGCCAAAATCAGATGCAGTTTTGAAATAAGAAGGCACACTTGTGCCTAGAATTAATTTAAGCCACACATCTGAAGTAGCCTTATTTTGTTGGGAAAACCCCCCATTGATTTTAATAGGGACTCGTGGAGTCAGCTTTGGGAGTGACTTGTGACTCGTGACTCGTGAGTCACCATTTTGGACCAAGGACTCGGACTCGGACTCGAGACTCGGGTCCAAAGACTCGTGACTCGACTCGTGACTCGAGACCAAGGACTCTTCAACATCCCTGTAGAATGCTCACTGATAGTTGGTGGAGGAAAAGAAGGAAGAGGGCTGGAGGAATGGAGACTCCAGGAGGAGGGCATGGCTGGAACCCTGAACAGGAGCACTTCACCCTGCAACATTTTGTTACAGCTCCTGTGTGTGTGTGTGTGTTTAATTTTCAACCACAGTTCTGCAGTCACCCCACCCCACTTGTTTTTCCTCTATATCAGCAATCGTAATCTCCTGTTTTAGAGATCCAGGTCCTGACAAAGTTTCTGTTTTGTCAAATGGAATCTATCAATACCCTTTCTCACTTGCTTTTCTTTCTTGGCATGCGTCCCACTTGTGATTTTCTAGGAACATATGCTTTAGACTGTTGTTAGTTTTGGCACTTGCATGGAAAAACTTTCTGTAACCCTAGTAAATCCCTGGTGTGCAGTCCTGTGCATGTTTACTCAAAAGCAAGTTCTATGGGATCTCTTTCTCTCCTCAAGTAAGGGACCATATTTATTTATTTATTATATTTATACCCCACCTTTTTTCCTGAAAGGAACACAAGGCGGCTTACATAATCCTCCTCCTCCTCTCCATGTTATCCCCACAACAACCCTGTGAGGTAGGTTAGAATGTGAGCTGCCTTTCTATGAGTGGCTCTTGAACAGCTGGGGTGACATTTAAATCACCAAACCATGTGGGTGTAGGGCAGGAGCTAATCATGTGGGATTTACCTTCCTGGTAGAGTGTAAATTCATTGGTGGGATCACACAATCTTCCCCAGCTCACGTCACTGGGTCATTTAAATGATGGGAGCTGCTCATGGGAAAGTAATGATATTTAAAGGGCCTCTAAGTGTGAGTAGGACTGCAGCCTTGAAGTGGAGCTCAAGCTTTTATTTACATGAGATAGGCACAATAGCTTGCCGGACTGCTCCTTAGGCATTGGGTGTGGTGGAGGAAGTAATAATAATCCAAATCCCAATAATCATTTTTTATTACTACACTTTTAGGCCAAAGCACATTGAGGTTCATGATACAGTCAGTCAAACTCGATAATTCAGTGCATTTAGCAAATCACATCTGGTGATGCTTAATTAAACACAGAGTTCAATTCTAAGCATGTTTAAAATTAAGTACTCTAGTAAGTACTTACTAGTGAGTACTCTCTAGTAAGTGGGTTTAGGATTGCCAGCTTATATTCTTCACTACTTGAAGAAGGGCTATCTTACATTTAATTTTGTCCATTCTTGGTGAATATTTACAGGCATCCTTCCCCAACCTGGTGTTCTCCAGATGTGTTGGGCTACAATGTTCATAATCCCCAGACAGCATGGCTGATTTACAGTTTCCGCACCCACTGGAAGCATAGTACTCTCTCAGCTAATATTGTTCATAAGGCATTACATCTATGCCTTTGTCAACTTCTGTGCTTCTGAAAGTTTTCTTACTAAGCTTTGGATTTCACAATTTAACTTTTTATGATTTCTTAAGACCAGATCTTAACCAGAATTCTATATCCTATCACACCTTAATTACCTGATTTGGACAATACCTTTAAATGATACGTGGGAATACTTTAGTACAGCCTGCTCTTCAGGTGAATTGGACTATAATTGTCATCATTGCCAGTGGCCATGCTGGCTGTGGATGATGGGAGTTGTAGTTCAACATATCTGGAAGGCACCAGGTTGGGGAAGGTTGGTTTAGTGATTGTTGAAGCCATAAAGCCATAACAATAAAAAACCAACAAGCAAGCAGAAAGGTGCCTGTGAAAACAATGATACATAAAGCACTCCTATATAAAAAGTAAAGCTTGAAATCAATACTTTTCCAACTTTGTTGTAATACTATGATGGTTCATCCAGGTGTTTAAGGTATGACTTGGCACAGAAATCAATGTAATGACATAGAGACCCTTTCCAGAAAATTTCTCTTCACCTCAGCGTGTTGTGCTCAGTCCATGTACAAAGGCTAACTGGACTGGCAGTTGAATCTTTCTTCAACACTGGCAATGGGACAGCATCCTCTACTACAACTGAAGGCTGCAGGCTAGCTTAGGGGATGCAGGGCGGGCTGCGTGGCCCACAGCTATCTCCTCCAACACTTTGCAGCCACCTCCCAGCATCTGCTGTCTAAGGCAACTGTCTCACTCTGCTTAATGGTTAACAGGGACCTTATTAGGGCAAAGTTAACATTTGTGTCTGAAAGTATCAGCACAGCAGCTAGTCTGGTCGCCAATGAAAAAAGCCTCCTTGAAGCTGTTTGAAGAGTCATCCAAATACAAGACAGTGCTCAGGGACAAAATTATTAAGCTTCAAGAAGAGAGGACTCTTCTATCTAGATTAGGGGTACAAAATATGTGTCCTACACCCCTACCCCAGAAAAAAATAATTAAAAAAATGAATTAGGAATGGCCCGGGCTCTATGGGTTCTCCCACAGAAGCCTCATCCTAGAGCATCCCCGGGAGTGTGGTAGGAAGCCACACTCAAAGGCTCCTGCCTGCTTCCTACAATGCTCTAGGAACTGAGCTTCTTGGTAAGAACAATAGAGAACTATTTCTAGAACAACTTTTCCTTTCTTTTTTCCTGGCTTGGCTTTGGTTGCTCCAGGATCTGATGTATTCAGTACTAAGAAGTGTGTGGGCTGAGGCCTGTAGCCTGCTGTACTATGTGTCTGCATCTGTTTTTTCTCAGGATTTTTTTTTTAAATCCCACACCCAAATAAAGTTTTATTAGAAATCATAATGCCTTTTATGTGAAGCTTGAATATAAAATTCTTCTGCATGAGTTCTGTCAAATTCCCAGTTCTGAGGATTTTCTCCAACTCTGTAGACTTATAAATGTCGTGGAATGTGACTCTAAACAATAAATCACGTGCATACACACAAGGAAAATGAAGGGGTGTGTTGTAGCAGCATACTCTACATGCACAAATTACAACTGCATACCACCGTGAAGTTCCAGATTTTCTGTTAAAAAAAGAAGAAGCCCTGCTTGACATGTATGTATTTATTTATTAAATGCATTTATATCCCACTTTTCTGAGAGAGACCCTCACAAAGAAGTCAGTCTGAAAGCACCTTGAAAACAATGCAGTGATTACTAGAAGCCAGCAGGGATTTGTCAAGAACAAATCCTGCCAGACTAATCTGATCTCAGTTTTTTATCAGGTAACCTCCCTTGTGGACTGTGGGAATGCTGTGGACATAATATATCTGGACTTCAGCAAAGCTTTCAACAAAGTGCCTCATGATATCCTGATTAGCAAGCTAGCTTAAAGTGGGCTGGATGAAACAACTATTAGGTGGATACACAGCTGGCTACAGAATCGGACTCAAAGAGTGCTTATCAATGGTTCCTTCTCAAACTGGGGAGAGGTAACGAGCGGGGTACCACAGGGCTCGGTCCTGGGCCCAGTGCTCTTCAACATTTTTATTAATGACTTGGATGAGGAGGTGCAGGGAATGCTTATCAAATTTGCAGATGACACAAAGTTGGGTGGAACAGCTAATACTCTGGAAGACAGAAACAAAATTCAAAGAGATCTCGATAGGCTGGAGCGCTGGGCCGAAAACAACAGAATGAAATTTAATAGGGATAAATGCCAAGTGCTGCACCTAGGGAAAGGAAACCAAATGCAGAGTTACAGAATGGGGGACACTTGGCTCAACAATACTACAAGTGAGAAGGATCTTGGAATTGTGGTAGATTACAAACTGAATATGAGCCAGCAATACGATGTGGCTGCAAAGAAGGCAAATGCTATTTTGGGCTGCATTAATAGAAGTATAGCTTCTAAATCGCGTGAAGTGATAATTCCCCTTTACTCAGCACTGGTTAGGGCTCATCTTGAGTACTGCATCCAGTTCTGGGCACCACTTTAAAAAGGACATAGACAAACTGGAGAGGGTTCAGAGGAAGGCAACAAGGATGATAAAGGGACTGGAAACAAGGCCCTATGAGGAGAGACTGAAAGAACTGGGCATGTTTAGCCTTCAGAAGAGGAGACTGAGGGGAGACAGGGCCAGTGCAAGGCAGTTTGGCGCCCTAGGCAAGGTCAGATATTTAGCGCCCCCCCTTCCCACTTGAGCCGGCTACTGGGCCAAGGAGAAGGAGGGGGGCTGTCAGTGCTGCACTTACTTCTGAGTAGACTCTTAGGCCCAGCCGGCTGGCCCTTCGCAATGGACGCCGCCCACGGAACACTTCCCACGAACGCCTGCTGGACTCTACGGAGGCAACACAGCGGAGGCGCGATTCTCTCTGCGCAGCCGGCAGCGGTGGTGCTGGCGTTTTGTGGCGCACGCGCCCAGGGAGCAAGAGAGGCGCCACCGCGATGCGTGAGGGAAGCGGCGGCGGCGGATCCTGCCTGGCTGCTGGTGGGCTGGCTGCGTTGCTGCAGGAGCGGAGCGCCCGTGGCGGGAGTCCCTCTCTGAGCCAGCCCTCTGCCCGCCCACCTCGGTCGCACACTCCAGTAGGCGAGCCACTGCTTAGGCAGGCGCCGTTACAGCACTAAAAAATTTCAAGGCGTTTCTGCGCCCCCTTTAGCCATGCGCCCAAGGCAGCCGCCTAGTTCGCCTAATGGTAGCACCGGCCCTGAGGGGAGATATTCCACCTAAACATCAGGAAAAATTTCCTGACTGTTAGAGCAATAAGACAATGGAACCAACTACCTAGGGAGGTGGTGGGCTCTCCCAGTCTGGAGGCATTCAAGGTGCAGCTGGACAGTCATCTGTCAGGGATGCTTTGACCTGGATTCCTGCATTGAGCAGGGGGTTGGACTCGATGGCCTTGTGGGCCCCTTCGAACTCTACTTTTCTATGATTCTATGAAAGCAGCTTACAAGCAATGAAGGAGTTGGATACATAAAAATGTACAAAAACAGCACTATCAAAATTGAGGAAATTAAGGCATTTGAGATTGTTTGCTACCTATTCATGAAAGGCCAGATTGAACAAATGCATGTTTAAAGCACAGAGTAGCAAGTAGAGAGTTCCATTAGTGAGGGGCCACCACTAAGAAAGCCTGCCCCTTATACTCACCAATCTAGCTGTTCTAACAAAACAAAGCCCCTGACAATGACCTAAGCATGTGGGCAGGATTATACGATCCATTATGGTTTAGTATTGTATGCAAACCAGGCCAACATATGAAGAAGCCCGACATGTTGATTTCAACTTTCTTTCTCTATAACATATCTTGCTGCTTCCTCCAGTTTTCAGGAGATGGAGCTCATGTACCACAGCCAAGCTAGAAGGAAATATCTTTTCTCAGTGATATATTTATGTTATTTTTGTAAGCAATTCCTGTCTTGTTAATTGCTGTAAACCGCCCAGAGAGCTTTGGCTATTGGGCGGTATAAAAATGAAATAAATAAATAAATAAATAAATAAATAAATCTCAAATTCTCTTTGTGGGATTATTGTTATACCAATTAATTAGAAAAGTTTCTAGAAAATACTTCTTAAACAATGGACATCATTTTAACAGCTTAAACACAAGATTGTAATAAAAGTATTTATTTATCACATTTATACCCCACCTTTTTTCCTGCAAGGAACTCAAGGCAGCTTACATAATCCTCCTCCTCCTCTCCATTTTATCCTCACAACAACCCTGTGAGGTAGGTTAGGCTGAGAGGCAGTGACTGGCCCAATTACCCAGTGAGTTTCATGGCGGAGTGGGGACTAGAACCCAGATCTCCCGAGTCCCAGTCCAACACTCTCACCACTACGCCACACTGACTCTTAATATTTTTAAGTTTAGTTTTAGCCATTTTTTATAAAGGTGTTGGGTAATGTGTGGTAGATACTGGGATAAAGAAATCATTTGGAAGAATGTCTTGTTTGAACATATTTTCTTCCCAAAACTTGAGGTTTAAAAAAAATGTCAAAAGAACAAAAGTTTTGAACACACTGGGAGGGGTTGCACAACACAATAAGCCACACTGCATAGAAAGCTACGGTATATATAAGACCGGGGACCCCACGGCAGCATCGAGGTTTCCTACCCTCTCTGCCACCTCTTGTCAGCTGCAGCCGGGAGCAGGGATCGCTGACATCTCACACCCTGGCTCATTTCATAGATCATAGAGTTGGAAGGAGCCTACAAGGCTATCGAGTCCAACCCCCTGCTCAATGCAGGAAACTAGAGGAGGGGTCTCCCATCCAAGTAATAACCAGGCCTGACCCTGCTTAGCTTTCCACACTCAGACAAGCTGCATCATGTCCCTCCTGCACTGCTCCTGTAATTAAGGAAGAACTTTGCTATAGTAGTAGTTCCTGGCAAGGGTGATGCTACTGTTAGAAGGAACCTCACTGTGATGTCTTCCCAGATGGCCTAAATCTTCTGATATTATTGGAGTGGTATGGGAGGGGCACATGCTACATCAGGCTCCTCCTCTGTGAAGGCCCCAAGCCTCTGCCTACAGGACAGGGTGTTTTCTGTTTTAAAACCTCATTAGTTTTGTACCATGTTATGTGTTCCTGTGGTTTGTTTGTTTTTTGTTTTTGGGAAAACCTTATATTCTGATCAGGTTTTGTCTCCTGCTATGTGTGTATGTATGCATTTGACAGTCTGTCAATTATTTTCCCTCCAGTGTAGCTGCTGTTTCAAGCTCTCTGATTATTTTGACATTCAACTTTGCAAAGGGCTGTCAGGATTTTCGTCTCACTAGTTGTGCCACCTCCCTAGTATGTGTAACTGGCAGAGTTCTATTTGCTTCCAAAAATAGACTGATTTCTTTTATGCTCAGTGATTTAGGCCAGGTTGCAGAGCGATAGGAGGAATTTAAGGTAAGCCATGGAGTCAAGGCAAATGGGCTAATTGTATCTGTAATATAAAGATTGTATAAGAACAGTTTGCCAATTGGTTTTTTGTTTTGTTTTGATCTTTAAGCCTCTTGATTTATCCAGGGACATGATCAAGGATAAGTTTAAAGCAATTATACAGTAGCTGGTTTAACAACGTCATTTCAGCCACAGGGGAGCAAACGTGGAGATCATCACCTCTCAGTAGCATTCACGACATGAGGCCTCATCCAGCAGCCCTAAGGGGGAAAGATGGACCATTTAGCTTTTGTTTAACAGCTGAGAAACAGCACATTAATTTGCAGCTTATGAATGGAAATGGAAGGGTTCAGCTGTGCTGAAGCCTGCTTTGCCATAACCACTGATAAGGGAAGAAAAGAGCCATACAATGAAGAGTCATTAGCACCACTATTGTACAACCCTCTCCCCAACCCACCATTCGGAGCATTTTAATGAGCTATAGAGTCAGGCTTGGGGAACCTTGCCAAGAAATTTAGCCAAAGCAAAGTGGAGGGATTCCAGCCAGTGAACAGTGTAATGCAAGCCCTCCAGAGTCTGATACCTATTGTAAGATGCCTTTTTGATTCGATAACACTATATTGTTTCTAAATTAGTTCTTCACATATTTTCATTGATTGCTGCGAAGACGTGTATATAATAAAGGGGAAGAAAAGGTAGGAGTAAAGATTCTGATAGAATGTACCCAAACAATAGATGATATTATTACGGGATTGTTGAATGTGCAGCTAACACCCACTTGAATCAGTATTTATTTTGACCAATGTTTAGGCAGGCATTGCTGCCTCCTGAACTGGAGACAGAATCAGAGTTCATGTGGGACAATGGTAGTAGGCGATCACTCGTGACCGAGTAAGATTGTCTTCCAGGATAAAATTACAAAAAGAAAATTATAAAAGAAGGAAATTTTAAATATTGTGTAGGTGCTAGCGATGGGTCCGTAAGTGACTGTGGAGGCCAATTCTAGATCCACACAGCTTCCCACATTGAGGGCACAGGTTACTAGATGGAAGATGGTCCTGTAAAGGATTCGTTTGACGTGCTTTTCGCTTAGCACGTTTCTCCCTTTCACCTTGCACTCTGGCTTCTTCAAAGTCCATGGAACCTTTGTGAAAGGCCAACCTCCATTTAGATCATTCATGGGCGAGAGCTTCCCAGTTTTTGATGTTTATATTGCATTTTTTTAGATTAGTCTTAAGAACATCTTTAAACCTCTTATGCTGACCACCGATATTCCGCTTTCCATCCTTGAGTTGGGAATAAAGTAACTGCTTTGGGAGACGGCAGTCAGACATTCAAACAACATGACCGGTCCATTGAAGTTGGTGTTGAAGGATCATTTTTTCAACGCTAGTAGTCTTGGCTTCTTCCAGTACACTGACATTTGTTCGTCTATCTTCCCAAGTAATTCACAGGATTTTCCGGAGGCAACGTTGATTAAATCTTTTAAGGAGGTGGAAATGGCATTTATAGATAGTCCATGTTTCGCAGGCATACAATAAAGTTGGTAATACAATGGCTTCATAAACCAGCGTTTTGGTCTCCTTACAGATATCCCGATCCTCGAACACTCTTATGTTTCATTCGAGAAAATGCAGCACTTGCGGAGCTCAAACAATGCTGGATTTCACTGTCAATGTTAGCTGTAACAGAAAGATAGCTACCAAGATAGAGAAAATGATCGACATTTTCCAGTATTGCCCCGCCAAACTGGATAGATGGCATCACCAAAGGGTTAACTTTCACTTGCTGATGAAGCACTTGCCGATAAAGGGACAATGGAACATTCCACTGAATAAACAACGAAGAGCCTTGTGGTACCTTAAAGATTAACTGTTTTATTATGGTGTAAGCTCTTGTAGAATAGATGCTACTCCATCAGATGCATGAGGAGTTATCCTCAGTTGGCCATGTGTGTCATAGAATCATAGAATACTAGTAGAGTTGGAAGGGGCCTATAAGGCCATCGAGTCCAACCCCCTGCTCAATGTGGGAATCCAAGTTAAAGGCCTAGTGGTGGGGCCGAGCTGGAGCCGGCTGAGGCTTGTTCTGGGCTCGCTCCCCCTGTGAGCGGCGGCGGCCCGATCCCGCTTTTCAGAGCGGCGCGGAGCATGTCCATGCCACTCGCGCCGCTTGAACCGCCGCTGCCGCCAGGGGACCCCCCAGCGCTCCCCGCTGCTGCTGCTGCCGCCGGAGGACCCCCCCCACCCCCATTGCCCCCCCACCGCCGTCTCCCTACCTGGTCCTGCGCTCCGGCGTGCCTCCGCCGCCTGCAGAGCCACTGCTCCGGTGCGCTGGAGCCCCGCCCGCGCTCTGTTTTGGCGCGGGGAACCATGGCAACAGGGCTTAAACAGTTCCCCCCCGCCAAAAACAGAGCGCAGGGTCCCGTTGCGTCACTTCTTCCGTGCCGGAAGTGACGCGACGGCACCCTTCGGACAGGGAAGACAGGCTCTCCGCTCGGCAGAGAGCCCAGGTAAGGCTTGTGCGCGTGGCTGAGCAGCCCGTCGGACGTGAGCAGGCCCAGTTCGGGCCTTGCTCCTGTCTGCGGGCTGCTCGGTTACATCCCCAGTAACTTAAAGCATCCCTGACAGATGGGTGTCCAGCTGCATCTTGAATGCTTCCAGTGTGGGAGAGCCCATAACCTCCCTAGTGTATGTTGTTGGTTCCATTGTCGTATTGCTCTAACAGGAGGTTTTTCCTGATGTTCAGGCAGAATTTGGCTTCCTGTAACTTGTGCCCATTATTCCGTGTCCTGCACTCTGGGATGGTCGAGAAGAGATCCTGGCCCTCCTCTGTGTGACAACCTTTCAAGTAAAGAGTGCTATCATATCTTCCCTTAGTCTTCTCTTCTGAAGGCTAAACATGCCCAGTCCCTTTATCATCTTTGTTGCCCTCCTCTGAAACTTTTCCAGTTTGTCTGCATCTTTCTTAAAGTGTGGTGCCCAGAACTAGACTGAGGGGTGAGGAACCTGTGTCCCTCCAGAAGTTGGAGTACAACTCCCATGGCCACTGACCATTGGCCATGTATGCTGGCAGACGTTGATAGAAGATGGAATCTAACATCTAGAGGGTCACAGGTTCCTCACCTCCATTTGAAATGAAATCTGTCAGATCAAGCTGCAATCCACAGGTGATGATTCCAGAGCTAAACTGTTGCCGTGGGACTTTCCTAATATCAGCTCTTGTATAGCTAGTGAGGTGTGGAGAGGTGGGGTGCTGGAAATGATGGCCATTAATCCTCAGCCATGAAGCTCACTATGTGTTAGGGTTGCCAACTTTTGAATCAGCCCATTAAAAGCTCCCCCCCACCCCCATTAAGCAAATGGCTATCTCCCAGGACCTATTCACACAACATTGGACTATTGTACTGTGCCTTGTATAGGGCTGCCTTTAAAGAGTGCTCAGATAACTACAACTGCTCCAGAATGTGGCTGCCAAGGGACAAACTGATCAGCACACATAAACTTCCAAGTGCAATTCAAAGTATTGCTTTTGATCTTTAAACCCTCAAACAGTCTGGAACCAGGATATCTCCAGGACCACCTTTTACCATATGAACCTACCTGTAAACCTAGGTTATCTACAGAGGCCTTGGTTCAGGTGTCCCAACCATTGGAGGCGGGTTGGGTGGTTATGTGGGACAAGCCTTATTGGTGGTGGCATCAAGACTATGGAACTCTCTGGCTAGAGAGGCTCATTTTACTCCAACCCGGCTACCTTTTAAATGGCAAGTGAAAACAGTTCTGTTTAGTGAACTTTGGAGGTGCATTAATTTATGGTGCACTGACTGCTGAACTTTGATTTATTTTGCAGATTTTCCTGCTGGTTATTGGTTTTTTATTGTCTGCTGCTGGGTATTCTTTAAAAATTGCTTATTTATTGGTGACCTTGTTTTTTATGTTATTGTTTTATGCTAGTTTATAAGCCCACTTATGGGTCAAAAGCTAAAATATCTAAAATAAATAAAATAAATTTCAGCCTCTGGCAGCTGGTATTTCCTGTCAGCCCAAGGTGAGGCAATAGTGTGAATCCCACTGCTGTCCACAGGATTAACCCTGGATTGGCTTTTCTGGTGCAACACTGCACAGGTCCCTTTTCAACAGGGATGTTGAAGAGTCCTTGGTCTCGAGTCACGAGTCGAGTCACGAGTCTTTGGACCCGAGTCTCGAGTCCGAGTCCGAGTCCTTGGTCCAAAATGGTGACTCATGAGTCACGAGTCACGAGTCACTCCCAAAGCTGACTCCACGAGTCCCTATTAAAATCAATGGGGTTTTTTCCCAACAAAATAAGGCTACTTCAGATGTGTGGTTTAAATAAATTCTAGGCACAAATGTGCCTTTTTATTTCAAAACTCTGCAACTAATTTTGGCAAGGAACAGACCAGGCAGACAAACCCAAAATAACCAGGCAGGCAGAGGAGGCAGGGAGCCCCAAAGCAGGCAGGCAGAGGCCTTTGTCTTGGACAATTCAACTGTTGAACTGGTCAAGAAGAGACCAGGCAGGCAGAGGAGGCTGGGAACCCCAAACAGGCAGGCAGAGGCAGCCAAACCCAAAATGTCTGAAAGGTTGCATTTTAGAAAAATGATTTTAAAAAATAAACTTGCTGTACTTCCTAAAACTTATCCATGTTGCATTTGAGGAACATGGTTTTTTCTAAATGTTTGGCCCCCATTCTGGAACAGTGAGATCTCATCACAATTCCACCCTCACTGAACACCCACTTCACTGGTGATGAACTTGCTGGAACCAGAAACACACTCAGAGCAGCCACACAGAGTAATCTCAGGTCCTTCTTCTGCCTCTCCCAAGTACGCAACACATCAATCAAAATAAATCTTGACACACTGTTGGGGCTGCACTCCTGGTAGCCGTCCATAGTGGCCGAGCAGTGGCACACCTCGCTTCCATGCGCTCTTCGCTGGCAATCACGTTCCTCTCCACTCCTTCTGGCACAGCCCAGGGATGTTGACGAGTCCTTGGTCTCGAGTCCCGAGTCGAGTCTCGAGTCCCATTAAAAATATTGGGACTCGAGTCCGAGTCGAGTCAGAGGGGGGACTCAGTCCGACTCACGAGTCGAGTCCTCGAGTCCGAGTCCCCATCCCTGCTTTTCAAGCAGCTGTAGTAGTCTGCAAAAAGCCAATCTCTGTCACATCCTGAGCTTCACATCGAGCTGCCAACCCTGCAAGTTAAAAAAAAAACCTTGGACACAAATAAACCACAAGTAACGGGGATCAGTTTGATGTACACTTTATCCATTATCAAAGTGGCAACAAGTATATAAACTGTGGCAATACCGATTTCCCACATATTTCTATTTTATTTTATGTAAAATAAAATGTAAAACATTTCCAGGGTGGATTACAAAGTAATAGGCAAAATAAAATCCTATGCATGTTTAGACAGAAAAATGTCCTACATGCCTGGCTGGGGCATGCTGGGAGCTGTAAGACGTTTTTCTGTCTGAACATGCACAGGATTGTGCCCTAAATTTAGTGTTGCATTTTTACTATCAGGGAGGGGGAAGGGGCAGTTCTGGGATTTGCTGCCTCAGGTGCCAACATAACTTGACCAGCCTTGGGTACTATGCACCTTCACTCAGACAGCAAACGTCTTTGGCCAGCCCTGCTGGTAAGAGGAGCTCATATATCCTGAAAGCTCAGCAGAAGCCTGATGAAATGACACAGTAGTGTTATTTAAACTGCATTTGCTGATACTTATAGAAGCCCGAAAATGGTTTCGGTTCTGAAAATTGGGCTTTCTGGGCATGTGTGACTATACTGCACACCCCTCCTTTTCTGATTATTAAAGAGCCGCTATCCCTTTATTGACATGAGAATTTCCCATCGACGGCCATCCTGTTGTGATTCACTCTTATATTAAATATACAAATATATTTTCAAGTATATTTATATATATTCAGTCCTGAGCACTGGACCTTGAGGACAAACATCAAATGTTTCCTGAATATCCCATTGTCCTTCAACTGTTCAGTGCGATCCTGTGTATTTGGCGACTCTAGCCTCACCAGTGACTGACTGCAGATGGAATTTAGCATGGGATGATGAGAAAAGTGGCCTTCCACAGATACAGGGGCCCTGTGTCCCACTTTACAGAGGACAGCCCTCTATTTAAAGGGCTGTCAGAGGATAGCCCTCTATTTGAAGTTGCCCTCTATTTGAAGGGCTGTCTGGTCCAAGTCTGGTTTAAAGAGAAAGAACTATAAGGAGGCAGTGCCATCAGGGGCCTTGAAGTTGCCCACCAGCAGGGAGCACTTGGCCAGCAGACGGAGCAGTCACACAGGTCACCTGGTAACTGTCTTCCTCCACTATGGTGCAAGATGTATGGTATTTTAAATTTGCATCTATACATATCAATAAGCATGTGCACATTTTATACAAATTATGTGTCCACTTTTCTCCTCTTTTTGGGTGATGCATTTCCTCCTCTTCTTTTTTTGGCAATATGTAAGTGGTGACCCTAGACATCAGCTTGAGAAGGTTGTGTTAACAGGTCCTCAGCCTTGATGTGAGAATAAAATGAAAAGAACGCTAAATAAGGGAGCAGTCCTCTGACCCCTAGACAGCATCAGAGGGTCTGTAGGATAGTTTGGATTCCCAGATCTGAGGTCGGAGACAGCGCTCCAACCTCGGAGCTGGGAATCGGAGCTCTGACACACACACCCATCCCCCGCACAGCCGGCACAGAAAGAACTGCACTGGCTGCTCTTCAAGGTCGGGAAAGCAACCTCGGAGAGGGGGAGAGGGGGCTGGGGAGGCCAGGATACAAGGTATCCTGCAGCCGCTCCATCTTCATGCCCTCCCCCTCCGAAACACTCCAGGTAGATGGGCAAAAAAGCCCATCTAGTGAAAATGCAGGGTGGGAGGACAGAGAGGTGGAGATCGCCTCCGCTGCTTCTCCCGCTCTGTATTGGATGACTGTAAAAGCCTCTGAGTTTGGAGGCCTACAGGCATCACCATAGGATTGCGCCCTAAGTGGCTTGAAAATTGTGGCTGGTACTGGTGCTTCAGCTGTTGCTTCAAGTAATCAATTAGTTAAAAAAAATAAATGAAAAATTCCCAAAGTATCTTATGTAGGGCTTTTCTTGATGTTTAAAAAGGACAACAAGGAGTAGATTCCAAATGTATGAAGGGGAATTATACACTATCAATTAGCAAACAAACAATGTACAAAATTTAAGCTTCACTATTCTTTGTTCACCTTGTATTTCTAAATATTTGGGGGAAATGTAAATACTTAAATCATTTTTGTCTGCGTGCCAGTTGATATCCTTATTTGTAGTCTCTCTCTCTCTCTCTCTCTCTCTCTCTCTCTCTCACACACACACACACACACACACACACAGACACTCTCTCTCTCTCTTTCTCTCTCTCACACACACACACACACAGACACAGACACAGTTAAATATTGATTGATCACACATTTCATGCATATTTTCAACGCCAACTTCAGTGGACCGGTCATGTTGTTCGAATGCCTGACTGCCGTCTCCCAAAGCAGTTACTTTACTCCCAACTCAAGGATGGAAAGCGGAATATCGGTGGTCAATATAAGAGGTTTAAAGATGTTCATAAGGCTAATCTAAAAAAATGCAATATAAACATCGAAAACTGGGAAGCTCTGGCCCATGAACGATCTAAATGGAGGTTGGCCTTTCACAAAGGTTCCATGGACTTTGAAGAAGCCCGAGTGCAAGGTGAAAGGGAGAAACGTGCTAAGCGAAAAGCACGTCAAATGAATCCTTTACAGGACCATCTTCTATCTGGTAACCTGTGTCCTCACTGTGGGAAGCTGTGTGGATCTAGAATTGGCCTCCACAGTCACTTACGGACCCATCGCTAGAGTCTACACAATCTTCTTTAGAATTTCCTCCTTTTATCCCGGAAGACAATCTTACTCGGTCACGAGTGATCGCCTGATGATGATGACATTATGCTGTGGTTAGTCAGTGGAGAAATTTGCCTCTCCCTAGCATTTGTGTGCCCTGATAATTAACTGGGGAGTGGGGGAGGGATGTCCACTAATGTGCAGTTGACCTTTGCAAGCACAGTGTAAGTTCCAACTACCAGCATGGGGGTGAAACATGTGGGGTTTTGTTTTTTTTTAAATATTTTGAGGGTGCTTCCAGACAGACCTTTTAAGTTTTAGAGCAGGGGTTCTCAGCCAGGGGGGAATTTCCCCCCGGGGGGGGAATTATAGGGTTTCAGGGGGGGATTGGGACCACAGACTCAAACTGTTGGAATACTGATCTTTCTACAAATTACAATTCTACAGATTGTACATAATCTACAGGACATCACACCTTATTCTATGGCACAAATTAAGTCAGACAGTCTTGGAAAGGGGGGAACGACATTCTGACATGGTGAAAAGGGTGCATGGGGCAAAAAAAGTTGAGAACCACTGTTTTAGTGACTGTTCAAGGAGATCTTAAAAGCAGCAATAGTTTAGATGTGACAGGCAGAAAGCTGATTTGGATAGGGACAGGACTAATGTACTCAGGACTATAGTGCCTCACTGTGTTGTACTCAGGCCCGGCCCAATGAGTTTTTGCCACTGCAAGCATGGCAGCAGTGCCGCTGCGGTCACTGCCTACCCTCTCGCTCAGCCAGCCTACCCACCCACCAGCTTGGCCAGGTAGCCGCTCCCGCCTCGTGCCCCAGCCATGGAGATCTCACGAGTGGTTGGCTGAACTATTGCGAGAGGTTGGCTGACCACTTGCAGGAGCGAGCAAGTGGGCAGCCAGGTGGGCAGCCAGGAGCAAGCAGCCAGCTGGGCCAGCTGGCCAAGCAAGTGAGAGAGCAGCTGGCCAGCCAAGCGGGTAGGGAGGGTGCGCAGGCGGAGTTGCCTACAGGAAGAAGTGGTGGCTGGCGGTGCATCCAGCAGGTTGCTCTAGAGAGCCCTGCCAGTTGTTCTCTGAGAGAGCGGCTGGTGGGGCTCTCTGGAACACGCAGTGGAGGCAGTTGGGAGACAGCGGCAGGCCCTTCTGGCTGGGGCGAAGTGAGGAGAGCGATACAATTCGCTGCTCTTCCCACTCCACTGCCTGATGTGGGCGCAGGACCGGTGCAAGGCAGTTTGGTGCCCTAGGCAAGATCAGATATTTAGCGCGCCCCCCTTCCCACTTGAGAGCGCTGTATTTTTTTCAAGGCGTTTCTGGCGCCCCCTTTAGCCCTGCGCCCTAGGCAGCTGCCTAGTTGGCCTAATGGTAGCACCAGCCCTGTGTGGGCGCATCAGCCTGCATAACGGTAGAGCTAGCCCTGGTGTACTTCCTCCTGCATCTGCACATTGCCTGCTGTATTTCTAAATAAGTAGATTACAAGTGGGACCTGCAACAAAATGTTGCAGTGTGGAGTGTTCCTGTTCAGGGTTCCAGCTAGCCGTGGCCTCTTCCAGGATACTCCATTCCATCCTCCCTCCATCCAGTTTTCTGTTTTTTTCTCCCAACAGTCAGCCACTGAGCATGTTCAGTCTTCACTGAAGTAGATGTTTTTGGGGTGGGGTGGGGTGGGGTGGGGATTCCTCCCCCCCATCATCATCATCATTATTGGTACTTCTGCAAACCTTAAGAGTTCCCACAGATCTGCTGATATCTCTTATCTTGTGTGTGGGTGGTGCAGTTCTGGCTACAGAAGGATCCACATTGAAGAATGAGTTCACGTTTAGTATACTGGATTAAAGAGATGTGATGGCTCCCGATAACTTCCCACCACTTAGGAAGGGAGAGCATGAATTAATGTAGGTTGTGATCATGACAATACAGGATCACTAAATACAAGCCTTTATCTCTGATGAAATAAATCAGATTCTTTAAAAGCATAACTGTCCAAATCTATTGTAGAAAGTGCTTCTGAAAAGCTACCTTTAGCAGCACTATAACTTTATGCTCCAAGATATTACATTCTAGCTTTGCTGTAGCCCAGTGAATTGAATTATTATGAGAGCCAGTGTGGTGTAGTGGTGAGAGTGTTGGACTGGGACTCGGGAGATCCGGATTCTAGTCCCCGCTCAGCCATGAAACTCACTGGGTGATTTTGGGCCAGTCACTGACTCTCAGCCTAACCTACCTCACAGGGTTGTTGTGATGATAAAATGGAGAGGAGGATTATGTAAGCCGCCTTGGGTTCCTTGCAGGAAAAAAGGCAGGCTATAAATATAATTAAATAAAAATAAATAAAAATTATCTCTACATGCTGCTTAATCCATTCCATCCTGTTCATTCCTAATCAGGTAGTGAGAAACCTCCTTTTAGTCAGATAAAACAGCAATCTTTCAGCATGGGATTGTGAGAAATTAGTGTATTAAATTATTGTAAACACATAGTATATTATGCCAATCAATTCAAAGGTCTCCAGTTGTTGGGAAAAGAAGCTCCATTTCTACTGCTAAAGGCTCTCTTGTGGTTTTGTATTACATTGCTAAAGTACAAGGTCAACAACTATGTTGCTATATCTTATCAGGTCTTTATTTCCCAACAGATATTGACCTTGCAGGAAGTAGGAAGTTAGACTCAGACCTGATCTTGGGAACCTCACGGGGTATGATGACTACATTCATAAGTTTCAGAAGCTTGCCTTTCACTATTACAAGTGATTATTCAGAACCAACTGTAGCACCACTCTGATTTCTGCCCTCCTCCCTTTCCCTGGAATTCTAAGAATATCTTAACAGCATTTTCAAAATGGCAGGCTCTGAAATGATCATGTTGTAGCAAGGAGGACCAACATAGGACTTCTTCTCATTAGCAGTAGATAAAGAAAACCTGTTTCTCAACTGTACCAATTCAAACTGCAGGTGAGGGCTCATATAACTGAAAGCTCATCCAATAAAATAAATATTTGCATTACAAAATGAGATTTCAGGGGAAAGGACAGAAACCCTTTGTCTTGACATCTATTTTTCTATGGGCAGAGGAATTAGGGGCGGGGAGTATGGTGGAAAAAAGACTCAGATTCTTTAGAATATTGGGAAATTTCTGCTTTCATTAAAGCAAGAGAAACCCAGTTTCTAGCCCTTGTGGTTATTGGTAAATAGCCAAAAATATGTGGGTAATGTCCATTGAAGGTTCAAGATTTACTGTGTGGGCTTATAGGATGTAAGAAGATTTTTTAAAAACAGTACCCAGCCCATCATTGTGCTCTTCTAGAACCATCTTCACCTGCCTTGCCACATACTATAGTGTTCACTGTTTTCCACCTCTCCTTCTTCTGTATCAGTTCTTAGGGGGCCTGAGAGCCAGGTGTATAGTAAGTATGAGTTTAGACAAGGGAGATTCAGGCTCAAATCATGATTCAGGTCACTAGGTGACCTTGGACCAGTCACATACTCAGCCCCACATCACAGAATTGTTGTGAAGGTAGAAGATATACATTGCCCTGAGCTTTTTGGAGGGGCAATTTAAAACATCACAGCTGATTAAAAATAAATGCAACACTTGATTTTCTTGTTTTTCTCTAAATTAATTCAGAACATGTCCACTACTGCTTTCATCAAGTGATAAAATCTGTTTCTGTTGAAACCAATTTGATGTCCCTGTCCTTGTCCTCCAACCTCTAATCCCCATGTCATTTTAACAACCAGACAGCAAATTAAGATGAACTGGAGTATGAGTCACTCCAATTCAACTAATGCCATTCTCCTGCTTTGGGTTTATGCAGATTTTTAGTAGAGTGGACAAGGGTTAAAACATGAATAAGTGACAAAATGACAGGCTACTATGATAGCAAAAATACATAATAATTCTAAAAGCCCCAGGAAATTAAAGAAGAGGAAAAATACCCCAGGATTTTAAAAATCCCGGATCACTAAATACATTTAGGGCACAATCCTATGCATGTTTAGACAGAAAAAAGTCCTACAACTCCCAGCATGCTCCAGCCACCCTTAGACATGTATAGGATTGCACCCTTAGACTATTATTCACTTACACCTAAAATGTCAGATTATAAATCATCACTTTTATCCACACTCTGTTTAGAACAGTGTTGGTTTTAGATTAGCATTTTGATTAAAACTAAATACAGGACCAGAAATGTATATGGTGCTTTGCAGAGTAAAGCATCATGTCTTTTTACTTATGGATGCTAACATGGTACAGTATTTAATAGGTGCTGTTATATTTCATTTTATAATGTCCCTCCAAACACTGTAAATTGGCCATTAGAAAACAAGTCTTCTATTCTTGGACTTTTAGATAAGAGTTTCTAATCTATCAAAGGGCAAAATTCAGAAATACCTTATCTCGGGTGTTAACTTCACAGAGAGCCTTGGTAAGGCAATCTGCCAATATGAAAGTGAAATACCGAAGAGGTGAAGAAGATTGCACCTTGCCAAGTATGTGGAGAGTTGGACATTCAAATTAATTTCATGCCCATGATGCCATACCTCACTAGCTCACTAAAAACTATGGGTGCTGTAGGAATCACATATATAGATTCTGCATTATAGACTGAACCCATTTACATTCCCACCAATTAGTAGGAGGTATAGCTCTCCATAGATTAATGATGGGACCATTGATTTCCCAACTGTAGAAGTAGGTGTATCATCATAGTTGTCAGTGTATGCTCTCTATTCGTCTCAGAGGAACAATATTAGGTTTCTTCTATAGTTATGACTGGTTCTGTGGTTTGTGAATGAAATGGCACAGGACATGACTCATGGGGTACCATGCCCGAGTCAGAAACTGTGCTGTAGAAATGCATTTCCCGCTTGGTGCTCTTCTGCCGAGAACACTGTCAGTCACAAAACAACTGAAAATAGCAGTGTGAGCTCATAGAGCAGCTGCTAAAAATATAGGGAAGAATGTAGCCAACAAGTGCTCTAGCTTAGGGGGTTATAAAGCAAGCAGAAGAGGCACAGGAGCAGAAATAGTTAGACTCAGTAGTACATTATACTTCATAGTATGAAAGCTTACATTGCAGTGACAGCTTGTTAAAAGAAAAATGTGTAAAAGTACGTTTATTTGAACATCTTTTTCCTTGCCCACTCTCGAAGAGAAGCAGAAAATCCAGTTAGGTAGAAGGGAAAAATTTAAGGAAAGAGGGCTGAGAAAGAGGTTCAACACAACTTTCTTAGAGGAAGAGTGGTGTTCAGCAATGCTAAGACAGTTCATACCTTGCTAACAGCTCGGTTTCTTTAGAGCAGAAGCAAACCTCTCTCCTTGCCAAACTTCTCCCTTCGCCACTATTTTCTTTTTATGTATAAAGATTAATAGCTGCGTTGTGTACAATAAGGGGAAACAATGTAAATGAATTATTGCAAACTATGTACACCTATGTGTAAGTGAACACTTGTGTATCAGTCAGCTGGGCAAGGCGCTGCCTGAACCTGCCTTTTGGCAGAATGCATATTACGGTAAGTCACTAATGTATTGGATGTACATACTAGACTACAGCTATTTTCTTTACTAGAGTGTAGAGTTTTACATGGTTACAATCTATTGGAGAATGTCATGGGTGTCTGTTTCTAATTAAAAGTGGTAGCTTTCAAGGTTTTGGCGTAAAGCATGTAGAAAATGCCCGCTGATTTCTCAAGAATTACAAGGACAGTCTGTAGCTAGTTTTGAGCTAACCAATCCAAGTTCTATTTACTTATGTTGTCTGTTTTGATTATTTTGCTTCTGCTACCCAGGGGGAGGGGCCAGAAGTTCTGCTCTCTTAATTCTGTGGAAGCACACACCTCATTATGCTTAGCCTGATCTGCCATGGGGAATGTAGTTTTAATACATAATTAGAGCAGAGTACAAAACAACACCCCCATACAAATGGCATTTGCACACATCCCCTCAGCAACTCAGCACTGCTTTAATTACAACTATTCCCTCTAAATGAAGGGTGCACAACCTGCAGGCCCCCCAAGGCTTTAATTGCACCCCCAAGGGTGCCCCTGATCCCTGCTACTGAATTCTCTTCCCGTGTTCCTGATTGCTTTTTCCTCATTAATAGCACCCCACCCCCCCCCAGCAATCCTCATACAGATTGCTCTTTCCCATTAGCAGGATCACTGAGGTGTGCACAGGGCTCCCAAGCTAGCATGACACGCAGCCCTCAAGTCTGAAAAGGATTTGCACTGCTGCTCTAAAGTCCTCTTAGCCATTCTACTGCTCAGCTGTTATGCACATTGGTGTTTTTTTTTTAACAGTCCCATACTTTTGCAGCAAGTACTGTGTATGAAATTCCAGCACTGGTCCAGATGAACTATTTAAGAAACTTGATGCAGCTAGACTCAAGTACAGTACATAATATTCACTGCTTTACTTTGCAAGAAAATGAGGGGGCTCTCAGATCTAATTTACCTTTTGAAAAAAACAAAGCAAACATTTGAGACTTATTTCCGCTCAGATATGACTTTTGTCTTCACAGCATCAAGATGAGAGCAATACAGGGTATCACAGGCTTTAAAATTTATTTTTTATGTTTACACCTCAAGACCTGTACTAGTCTGCACAGGTATATGCAGCATCTTTAACTATTTCAACATATGAAATCACCTTTAGAGTCAGACTATTAGTTCATCTAGCCCAGTGTGATCTTTGGAGGCAGCAGCTCTCCCAAGGTTTTCTGCAGAGGTCTTTCCTACCCCTGCTGTCAGGAGATAGCAGGGACTGAACCTGAAACTTTCATACAAAGCACATCTTATAGCACAGCTATAACCCCTTCACAACATTTGCTTATTAGAGAAAGTGGGAAGCAACTTAGGGTGCAATCCTATGCAGTTTAGACAGAAAAAAAAGTCCTATGGCTAGCTGGGGCATGCTGGGAGTTGTAGGACTTTTTTTTCTGCCTAAATATGCATAGGATTGCACCCTTACTGTTCCAAGTCCTTGGTTTATCACTATTTTGCTAACTACATACTGTAGAAGCCCAAAGCACTAACCCAAATATAGAATACATTTTTCTTTAATGACTTATACTCTGCCTTTTGGTCCCAAAAAGTACCCTACTAGAGACATGTCCAAGAGCACCAGCTGGAGAATGTAGCCTCACCTTTTCAACATGTCTGCAAGAACTGTACCTTGTGATAAGGTTAACTGGGTTATGGAAGGGATGACAAACTAACAGGCTAATCTGCCCTGCAGAGAAATTCTATGTGGTTCTAGATAGCTTTAACAAACTTTATTCAAGGGGTAGCAAGAAAAAGAGGTGGTCCTGGCATTAAATACATTTTATAGTATTTCATGTGCATTCTATAAATGCTGCTAATCTGCCTCTTGAGAAGTTATTTTAGGTGCCTCATACTATTTGAAAACATGGGCTCCAAACCTGTGAATCCATTACTGCTAGGTGGTGCCAACTTGATTATAGAGCCTGACCAACCAAGAGAGGGTTACACTGCAAGTTAATAGAATGGCCTCCAAGAATATAATGGCTGGCCATCCCTTGTTTATAGCATCAGAGTTCCCTCTGTCCTAAAAGAGATTTCATAATATAGAAGTCATTTGCTTGTCAAAGAGCGCAAGTCTAAAATAAAGTCAAATAGCTATAAATTTCACTACTGGAACTAAAACTTTATTTCCATGTTTGTTACATTTGTCTTTGATGCCAAGTACATTATGACTACTTGAAACACAGGTTTTACGTGAAGAATACTTACTTGGCTAAGTAGGTTGAGAAGGAATGTGAAACTAGAGAAAATTCTGTTTACGGATTGATTTTTTGGCAAACAATAAATACATCTTCAATCTCCCAAGATTGATTCTTTGCTATAAAAAGATTTCATATCTATGTCATAACCAGTCCTCTGAGAAAAAAATAGTCATAAAAATTTCTTATGTTAAATACAGGTTACAAATAAATTATTTTTTTTAAACACAGAAAAGCCTCCCAGTTGCCATTTCTAAATACAAGTACTGTACTATTCTGAATGGGAGCTAAATATATCGATTCCTACAAACCTAATTGTTTAAAGCAAACCAAACATGCTGCTTGCCTCTGCATGGAAGAATTAGGATGTTTTAGGTTATCTGCAGAGTAAGTTGTATCCAACACCAGACTGATTGGTGTTTTAGATGTCAACTGTATTAACACTAGAATCTTGATGGTAGGAGCCCAGGATTTTTTTAAAATGAAATATAGCTGAGGAAATTCAGAATTTTAATTAACACATACACACACATCTGTCCCAGAAATATCTGAAACCCAAACATTCACTCAAGGAATTCATAGTGCCGAAGAGTGCCTTTCTACAGCATTCAAGTACAAAAATATAAGTTATGAGGGAGACTTACCAGGTTTCTTGCACCACTTATCATACAATTCATTCCCCAGTATCTTTTGTGATTACTAGTTTAAAGTCTTGCTGATCTTTAATCAGGTTTTAAACTTTTTTCTTACCACGACAAACCCATTTCAGGGTAAGGAATGTTATTTCTGGGTATGGAAGTCACTGTTCAGAGAACTACTCAAACCTCTGCTTTTGATAATACATCAGTTCCATGTATAATCACATATAGCAGAAGAAACTGTATTAAGAAAAATAAACTATTGGGACTGGAGGTAAGTGGCATTAACACCACATTTGGGCAACTAAGGAAGTTTCATTTAGCAAAATATTAAAATATGGCTTTTCAACATTTTAAAAAGCATATTATCTTGGTTTGCTCCATTTTATTAGAGCTCCTCTGAAGCATTCTCCAGATAATTATTTAAACCCCCTACATGCCACCTGCTCAGTGGTCAGAGATTTTATCCCTCACCAGAGCTAACAAACCAAAATTATATTGCCTCCTCTAGAAAGGCCATCAAGTCCTTGTCTTCTAGCAACCATCCTGAAGTATGGCGGTACACCTGAGAATGTGCAACAGCTGATCAAGTCATTCACTAATCAACTTGTTCTTTAGTAAGCAATTCAACGCATGTATAGAAAGTGAACCAAGTGCAGTCATGAAAAAAGAGTGCCTGTCATTACCTTTAGTTTTTAAAATAGTTAACCTCTGCATAGTGTCCCCTATAGGGGAGGCTACCAATGTAAAAGGAGCTTGTCTAGTATAATGTTTTATTAAAGTTGTTTAACAAAAAATAAGACGTCTATACAATTTAACATCCAGTCTGACAAAAAGGCAAAATCAATGGCCAAAATACAAAAAAAGTTTTTAAAAAGTGCACTATTCAGTTCAGTATTTTGTTTTGAAGTTTGTCACAATATATGGAAAAATAAACCCAGAAATTTAGTTACTTTAGTATACCACTTCCATACCTGTCAATATTTTACACCTGGTTTACACCTGGTTTGTTCTGTAGTGGAAGAAAATCCCTTAGTTTCACAGCCAGATCACATGCATGTTTGGGTGTGCACAAGATTGAAGCCTTGCTCTTGGAATATTGAGGTGCACTTGGCAAAGTTTGTTGCAGTAAGAAGTCCTTTCCACATTTGGCATTTCATTTATATCTCTTGCTCTCTAGCAAGGTCTATGTATTTATATATATTTTATTCATAGCACCTCACAATTCCAGTAAGAACAGAGGTTTAGCAGTCAAATGACAGATAAGTACAATGGACAGTGATGTCTGTTTTTCTGTGGGATCTGAGGGAGCTATCCTGATTAAAACTTTCAGACAGTACAGTTGTCACAATAAAACTTAAGGCCATGTTTTATTTGCTGATCAATGGACAAAAGGCAATGAATTCCCCCATCCCCGAATATTTCCTTGAAAGTCTGTGCTCATAAAAATCATGAAAAGTTGGAAAGACGTAATTATTGAAACTTTAAATATATTTTACACAATCTTGTTTGTACAAAAATACAAGTTAAATATAAACATAAAGCAATGATACTTTTATGCAAATCTGTTTTGTGGTATGCTACTATATATATATATATATATTTATAAAAAGTCTCGGCTCTGTCTCATTAGTGAAGAGATCAATACCAGATTGAATCACTACTGGCAAAGGGCCCCTAGAAGCACACTGAACATGTTTCAAACTGCAATTCCATCTTTTCTAAAGACTGGCAAAAAAAGAAGATAGGGCAGTGATGTCCATAAACCAACAAATAATTTGGCTATAATGTGGCAAACACAAAACACACAGACCTCTACATGAAACCATTAGCGGTACATAGTTGTTACACATATACAAACACAGAATGAAACTTTAGTGAGATGCTGTTGTCAGTTCACTAGTCTTCAGCTTGGCATTTTTTCTTACTTCATCAAACGAGTAAGACTTCGTTACTACTCCATTCTTAAACACCGTATGAAGGAGATCCTGTAAATACACACCATTTTCTTTCAGTTTCAGTAAAACAGTATTTCACCTGCCAATATGTCAAGGAGTCTGCACTGCCCAATATAGACCCCCACACAAGAGTTCACTATATTTAAAAGCCTGACTACACATTTATCATGTCCAAACCAACATGGGAAGCTGCCTTATACAGAGTGAAGCCACTGGTTCATCTAGCTCAGTATTATCTGCACCAGCCTTCCCTAACCTGGTGCCATCCAGATGTCTTGGACTATGACTCCCATCTTCCCCAGGCAGTGCAGCCAAAATGATGGTTGGGGATGATGGGAGTTGTAGTCCAACACACCTGGAGAGCATCAAGTTGGGAAAGGCTGGTCTAAGCTGACCAGGGTTTCCGACAGGATTCTTTCCCAGCTCTGCCTGGAGATGCCAGAGATTGAACCTGGAGCCTTCTCAATGCAAAGCATGTGCTCTACCACTGAACTATGTGCCCCTTCCCACATGGAAGCCAGGCTGTGACTTGAGAATTCTGCTCCCCTGAGACAGGCAGGGGTATCATAGGCAAAACACACAGGAAAGCAGGAGCTGCCGGCCAACTTTCGCTATCCGTTTATCTCTACTTATGCTACCTCCCCTTAAGCAGCTAATCCTCCTTAGGGGCGGAGACAGGTAGGAGCAGGGAAAATTAACCACTAAAGCAAGGCAATACTGGGTTGGATCCAAACTTAGTCACGCTTAGAATAAACTCACTGAAATCAATGGGACTTAATTTAGTCATGACTAACCTGTCCCATTAATTTCAAAGGGTCTACTCTAAGCATGACCAAGTCAGGATCCATGCCATAACCAGAACATGGCACTTTGGAAGTTATCAATATAATGTGTGGCTAGGTTCTTAGATGCACACATAACAGATCCCATTTCAAGTGGGTTACTTCACAAAGCTAGAGCCTTAACTTTGAAATTATTAATTTACATATACCTGAGCATGATATTTATGCTTAAGTTTATCCCTGTATTAAAACAGAATACTCATCACGTCTTATTACTCTCAGCTGTTTGTGTGAACTGCTTACAACTATTGTATCAGAAATGTCACTTGGTAATGGTGTTGGCTGGTTCACACATTCAAATCAAAACTTGATGCTACAATCAATGAGTGAAGAACATCAAAGTTAACCAGCCCATATACTTTACAGATCATTTGTATTACTGGTACAGTGCTGATCTTAAACATATCCAGACACATGACAGGTGTGAAGTTATCAAGTTGAAAATTGTAGTCTTTAAGCCTTAAGGGGTATATTTCTTCACTTCCAAAAAAGTGTGTGAACAAAAATTGTGAATGAGACTGTTGGTCGTAAAGTGCCTCTCAGACTACCTATTTTGCATAGTTGCTACATGGATGATAGTTTAGTATATTGGGCGGGGGAGGGAGTGGTTATGGCAGAACGGCAGTGAGATTACATTGTGCCAAACACTGGTGTATACTTGGAAGCAAAGACAAGGCAAATTGATGACTAAGGGTGCAATCCAATGGGGATGCCTGTAAGCCTCGAACTCAGAGGATTATGGGCATCCTATGTAGGGAGGGAGGAGCACAGAAGCGATCTTTGCTTCCCTGTTCCACCCGCCCTGCAAGTCAGCTAGATGGCTGATTTCGGCCATCTAACTGTGGCACTTCAGAAAGGGAGGGAAGCAGGCTGGAGCACTGCCAGGATACATTGTATCCTGGCGGCCCCGGTCTCTTCCCTTCGACGCCCCATTACCCCTTCTCCAAGGTTGCTCTTATCACCTCAGAGAAGCAGCCGGCTGCAAGGGGGGAGGGGGATCTGGGCACGGATTCCCAGGGGAGGTCAGAGCTCTTTTCTGACCTTAGTTTTGGGAATCTGAAGAATCCTATGGCTCCCTAGATTCTGTCTAGGCATAGGATCACTCTGCAAAGAACTCAAAATAATAGTATAGTAACACCTGTAGGGGCAAGTGAAACAGCAGCTTTAAAGCAATAGGTACAGTATGCTACAAAAATGAAACACTTATAACAGATATTTGAAAAAACTGACAGATAAATCACTGAAACCTATAGTTTGCTCAGTTTTCAATGCATTGGGTGTTAAATCCATTGTTCCATTGACATTCTATTTTAATCAGTCCTCTAAAGCACTACAGCAAACTATGCAAGGTATTTCCCCACTTTTAAGACTTTGAAATTAAATACTGTCAAGGGTTTAAGGCATACATACCTGCCCATATTCTTCAAGATCCCCTTTGCCTTCTTCTAGTGTAACAAAGTGTCCGTTTGGCATCCTGTGTAAAGACAACCTGCCTTTCTTTGACCTTTTGTTTGGATCAGCTACAGGATCTTTAAAGACATTTACCTAGAATTCAAAATAAAAGATGCTGTTGAGTAAAAAATAATTCTCCCTCCAAAATGAGCTTATACACACACGGAAGAGTGAAATAAATGGGTTCATTCATGCCCCAATGTAAAAGCAATATTTAAGAGAACATACCCCAAGTCCATTGGTGACCACATAACTGCATTTGAAGGAGCAATTCAAGAAATCCCTAGTTAATTTCTGCAGTAAAGCTCCACCTGACCCAAAGGCAATGTTTTCAACACTCCATTTTTTTTGTTTCATTCCCTCCACCATCTGAAAGTGATAGAAAGTATTTTAAGAGCTGGGCAAAAAAGTACATTTTCCATATAATACATTTATCACAGTATTGTTTTATAGAGAAATGTCTCTTACAGGAACAGGTTATTAAGATTTAAGAGTGGTCAAAAGTGTCTGAATTTTTAAAAGCCTCATCTGAAGTAGTTACAGAAACCTACTGCCAAAGAATACCACAATCTGTACATATGTCACTTCTTTTCCCAACCAGAAGGCAGAAACAGGAAGTCTTTGCTATTTCTCTTTAGCTAAGGTTTGCTCACATGTTATTTCAGTTCAAGGTTAGATAGTGCTCTGTATATGCCAAACAACATCTAGCCAGTATCAGTAGTGTTCAAGCAGTACAGGGATATGAATCCTTATAGGTCTATGGCATGTTAGCCATTGTTTATTACTAATCCTGGTTCAGTTAGTACAATTGTCTACCATATTCTCTATAACAGCTTCAGTTATTGAGTGGTATAGAAATGTAATAAATAAATAAATAAAATACCACTCCAGTATAAACTAATGAACATTTTTAAAGCGATCTGATGTATTTAAAAAAAAATACAATTATTTATTGAACAGTTAAAACGTTAAACATTACTTTAGAGTACAAGTGCTTATTATACTGCATAAGCATCCACATTCGATGCTGTAGTGATAAAGAGTTGCACAAAGTATATATTCAGATGTCTAAAACATTACAGCCATCCAAAGTGAAAGATCTGAGGTCCAGCCTGGTGTTATTTAAAACCAGAAGTTAGTATTATACACATCCCTGATCCCTCTATCCAATCACACTTATTTTGAACCAAGTCTCACAAATTTCAGTGGGACTTGCAGTGCAATCCTATGCATGCCTACTTAGATTTAAGACCCACTGAGTTCAGTGGGATTTGCTCCCAGGCAAGTGTGTACAGAATTGCAGCTTTAATTCCAAGCAAATGTGCTTAGGTTTCCAACCACAGGCAGGCTTGGTTCACAAAATGTTTCTTTCTTGGATTCTCATTCACATGGAGGATCTTAATGTGTGAATCATTAATGTAATGAATCTGGAAAAATGTTACACAGGTCACAGGAATTGTTGAAAAAAACATCTGCAAGTTGCTGGTTTACACATATTTTTTTCACTCATGTGAAGTATTTTCTATATGTGCAGGTTATAGGCCTACTGGATAGTGTCCTCTCTATTCCTAACACTCACCTTGGTTGCCTGAACTTATGAGATGCATTAATTTTTCCATAATTGATAAAATGACAAAGGATAAAAATGTGTTATTTTATGCGTTATGTTTGTGATGCGTGTCTTTTTCCTTTAAAACAAAAATATTTTGAGTTGGAAAAAGCTTAAGTCTCCCTTGAAAGTTTAGTAAAGTACTGCCTACTTTGTACCTTTTCAATAACCCTTATTTTTAAAGCAGATCAATCAGAATGACAAGGTGAGAAAAATCTGTTTTCTTGGAGCCACCTAAATATAGCTACTAATCTCAAAAAGGCATGGCCATGTTGTTTCAGGGAATGTCTAATATGCCAGAGAAGAAAAGAAAGTTCAACACTGAATATCTTATAAATGCTTAACCTGGGGAACTATAGAGAGAGAAAGGCATATCCCTGTTGTGCCAAATGTTTCTTCAAGAAGCCATTAGGTAGTTTTCCAGTAGTATTTAAAGCATCCAGTATAAGTCCCTTCTGCCAGGCCTGCCAGGTTTTTAAAAATAATCTGGCAATGATTTTATGGGTCTTGAAATATGAAGCCCGTCATGACACATTAAAACTGAAGTTTAATGTCATATGGTAATATTTCTAGAAAGGAAAGGAGAGTTTAGTTTATGTTCCACCAATCTAAGTAAGTGGAACAAGACAGAAAGATGTAGTTGATTCAAACTGTATTTTTATCCTACAGTTAAGAGTATCAGTACAACCGTTAACAGTATTCTTTGAGATTATAAATTGAAGCAGAAGATTCCAAACTAATTTAACAAGTGTTCTATCACTGGGTGAAAATATCTTGTTTACTGAATTTAAATGCTTTCCTTATAGTGGTTTAGACAATTGCACAGAAAGGGTCTGCTTAGATTACGTTTCTCAAAGTCCCATTTATGCATTATATGCATGAAAGGCATCACAATATTAACACAGACTGCAGGGCTCTGCTGCCGGTCCAGCCACTTGAGGTTGCATAGCTTCCCCTGCCTCGAATCTACATGCATTAGGCATGGATGTTGGGGAGGCCTACATGCTTAGGTTCCCCCAAGAGCTGGAACCCTGTGTGATCAGGGTTCCAGCTCCCAGGGAAGTCTATGTCCCAGCTCAAACATTCAGGCATAACCCAAGAACGTCAGGGATAAGGGAAAGCATGTAACCTTGGGGGCAGGGGCACAGCCCTGCAGCCCTATTAATTGTGTAAGGCCTCTTCACATATGAAGGGAACTTTAGTGAAAACAGTAAGGAAATGAGATTTGCTTTTCAGAACTTACCACAGAGGTCTATTCATTTATATCCTAACTATAGGACAGCCACAAAAAAGATCTAAGCTTTCTCCATATGGGTTTGTTAGTGATGTACACATATTCCTCACAAGTTTCCTTTCAACAGTCCTTTGGATTTTATATGTAAATGCACAACAGTCCACTGTAACAGCATGTGGGACAGAAAGAACAAATGTTCCTGCTTGGCAGAACCCATATCCCCTGGCTCTAATCTGCTACCTCAGAGCCTGTTTTTTTCCTTTAAAAAAAATTATTTGTGATTTCTAGTTTGGTTCCTCAAACCCCAGGTATCACATTCTTAAATTGGACTAGACAGTCAGATAATTTGGGGACAGAGGTGGTTTTATTTTCATGCAGCAGGGACACTCAATCTGGATTGTGGTACAGGGGTTAAACCTCTCCCCTGCGGTTTTCCTGCTGACACACACACTGCACCTTCCTCAAAGCTGCTATTTGCCCTGACTGAAAAAACTTCTGCACACGAAGCTCTTTGAATCAGGGTAAAGAGCTATTGTTGGGGAGAGAAGATTTTAGCAGGAAAGTGGTACGGGGGGGGGGGGCGCTAAACCTCCCATGTTGCAGTCCTGATTCGGGTCCATGCACAGCTGCCACTAGAGCAGAGTTTCCAGTCTGGAGAAAACAAGCTTCAAAAGGGAAAAGTTCAAGTTCTGTACTTTAAAAAAAAAAAAAATCTATGTTATGTAGCTTCTGAGCCTCTGGAATGGGATAGGATAGAGGCTTTAATATTGCAGAGTATGTGGACCTAGTTACCCCCCACTAAGTGACCAACTAAAATACGTATGATACATTTCTGGGAATACATGCAGAATCACTTCTGAACTGCTTTCAGAAGGGATGGAGGGGGGGGGGGTTATGGACCAAATTTTACCAAGTACATTTAGCTGTTCTTTGAAAGTGTGTATGTTATGATTAAAAATGGGTGCATTTATTTTCAAGTTGTTTCACTCCAAACCATAAGTGTGTCTGCATTAAGCTTTAAAGGAATATTTAAGATACAACTTGCCTAATTTTTATTTTATTATTTATTCATTTAATTTATATCCCATCTTTCTGCCAAAATGGCACTCAAGGCAACTAATAATAAAATATGGGTGAAAAACAAGACCATAATTAAAACATAACATAAAAACAGATCCAATAAAAGCACAACAAAAGAAATAGACAGCAGCAACCCATTGAAATCTCTTCAGCAGCAGACCAGCATATGCACCAAAGACCTGCCTGAATCAAAACATCTTTGCCTGCTGATGGAAGGACAACAAAGAGTGGGCCAACCTAGCCTCTCTCAGCAGGGAGTTCCAGAGCCTGGAAACGGCCACCAAGAAGGCCCTCTTGCATTCCCACCAGACACACCTCCAATGGTAGTGGGAATGAGAGAAGGGCCTCCCCCAAAGATCTTAAAACCCAGGCAGGCTCGTATAAGAGAATATGGTTTTTCAGGTAGCTGTTGTAACAGGCCTGTGGTTCACGCTGGAAAGCTAAGCAGGGTCAGGCCTGGTTATTACTTGGATGGGAGACCCCTCCTCTAGTTTCCTGCATTGAGCAGGGGGATGAATCTATGAAACAAGGGAGTCACATGCTCCCTATAACTGGCTCTGCTCAACATACTAGCCGTAGCAATCGGGACCAGATGAAGTTCCCAAAGGCAAGATGGAACCCTGAGGGCGTCAAACAGGAATTCCCGAGCACCACCTTCTGAAATTGCCCCTTGAAGAACCAGAGTCACTATATAAAAGGGCATGCAGTCCCATCCCAGACACACACCTCAGAAGGATACCATCGTCATTAATGGCCATAATTAAGAAACTTGTTAAGCTTGCACAATCCAGTTCAGAGTCTTGGACTGCAATCCTATATACACTTCCCTGGGTGTAAGCCAAACTGAACACAGCAGGGTATAAATGTGTAGGATTGTGCTGTTAAGACAGTGTGCATATTTCTGCTGAATTGGGGGGGGGGGGAGGAAAGGCAATTATTTTATCTTGTATGTATAACATTTTCTCAAGCTTTTAAAGAAAATATGGTTTGTATACTTGCAAACAATATCATGAAGATCAGGATGTTAAGCGCTTTTTTCTAACATCTGATTTAATTACAACTTGAGAGCAGTCATAGAAGTAGCTGTCTACATATTAACAAAAAAGCCACACCTCTTGCAAAGTGTTGATATCAACACCATCTCCTTGAATAATTCTGAGGTAAGGAGGTAGCACTTTAAAGCCTTTTTCATTTTCTGTAATAGGAAACTTCTTTCCTAAAATTTCCAAAACCTGCAGAAAGCAAAAAAGTTAAGCAATTTAATCCATTACTCCATTGAATAAGCCAGTTCAATCACACAAATTTCAGAAGCCCCTTGAGGCAAAGCTGTATATTTCAAGAATCTAAAAGGAAAAACAAGCAAACTCAGTTACTGTACTGAACTATTCTTTGAAGGAAACCTTGGGGAAGGGCTGTAGCTCAGTGGTAGAGCACATGGTTTGCATGCAGGAGGGCCCAGGTGCAATCCACAGAATCTCCAGGTAGGACTGGGAAAGACCCATCTGTAACCATGCAGAGCTGCTGCCAGTCAGTGTAGACTGCAGTGGGGAAACCTTCCTGTTGAGGTCCAAATTACCTCAGTTTAAACCTGTTGAAATACAGGTTCTAGCCATGGACAAGACCAGAGCCCAGAAGTTTACAGAACCAAAAGTAGGCAGACTTATGGATATGACTCTTGACAACCCACCACCCAAATATTTGCAGCCAGGCATTCCCATTCTACAACTTGTGCAATGTTCCCTCCATCAGGTTTGTAGTTGGGTGACACAGCAGGACAGAGTACGTAAATAATATTCATAACCTGGAGTGAGAGTGGTAAGGGTGTGTGGCCTGGGGAGAGTCTGGTGATCCAAATTGTGATGCTCGGAGATCCATATTTGGTACAGAGGCCGAAGGTTCCTCACCCCTGATGCAGACTATACTGAGGTACATGGACCAGTGGCCTAACTTGGTATAAGGCAGCATCCTATATTTAGAAGGAGACACCAGACTGAGATATTAGAAGCCAACCAAGATTTCAATACTGGATCCTCAACAGATGGAAATTTCCCAAATGTGATATTGTTTAAGATCAAGCCACTGATACAGTTAACAGTACTACTTTGTTGAAAGTCCTCACTCAAGAGGTTCAGCAGTATTCCTCCCTCCCGGCCTTCAGCTGTCTCTATAAGATCAATCTCTTCCATTAGACATGGGGAGAAATGTACTTTGGTTTTGGTGGAGTTCCTATGTTAGGGTTTAATATTCATGGTTTTGGTGTTCATTTTTAATTTTAGTGTATGATTTTTAAAAAATTGATGGGAGCTGCTTCGAACTTGGAAAGGCAGAGTACATAAATATTCTACAGCAAATAAATACACCTGTACATCTACCTTCAGGAAGGTATTTACATCACACAGCATCTGCCTGCTGGAGCCAGTGCCAATTTAAACAAACTAGATAGCTTCAGCTGAAACATTTGTGATTGTTTATCAAGCACTCCACTGTGCCGGTAAACTGAAATCATTAACTTTGATTGGCTAAGTAGAGGCACCAGGCACACAAAGTAGTATTATTTCTTTTCTGTGATCTGAATTTCTGAAAGCCAAACTTGAAATGCCAACATTCCAGAGAATATTCTAGACATTCCCCTTCTAAGCTCTTATTTTGGAAACAGATTAATTTACATATGCCACATGCCCCTACTATTACAACTTACAAGAGATCAGCTCTATGCAAAGGAACCAGGAGAGAATAGCTGACAGCAAACTTACTCAGATAATCTTTTCACTACCTGAGCCATGATAGTCGGGAATGGAGGGGTAGAACAATAATCGCTTTATAAGCAGCTAACTAGAAGGATGAGGAGAATCAAAATGATGGGATGGGAACATAGTTACAACTGAATACTGAGATGCATGGTCCTAGGTGCCTCCACCCGATTTTTGGAGATCCCCCCTTCCACCCACATCATACCCCACTCAGCAGGAGTTGAAGGAGCTGCCATGGGGAGGAGACGGCAAGGAACTCTGCTTCCCTGCCAGCCCAGTTGCATGTGCCTAAGTCAGGGTCCAACCAATTAAGATTTAAAAAGCAAGGTTTTTCCTTAATAACATCATTAAATAATGTTAAAATCAGAAGATAATTTTTAAACCATTACCTTTAGCACAGTGTCAAGAGGGTTTCCTGAATCTGGCCTAATAATCAGTGGAGCTTCTGCACTTCTTGACTCAATTAAATGCCTTAAATCTTCACCCCATATTTTTTCACAAGCATTGTAAATGTCGTAACTGTCACTGACCACAGATACAGGCACTGACGAAAACTGTGTCACAATGTGTTCAAAAGCATCTTTTTCATGGTCTTTCCCCCAAGCTGTTATAGTACTGGAAGAACAGGAGATATTTATTAACTTGGTGCATGTATACGCGCATGTGCACATATGTACATGTATGTAACTTCATTTCCCTTTGAGCATTTATAACACTGCATTATGCAACTATAATCTATTCTAATACGAATACAACCATTCCTTATCTTTACACTACTTTTAATAAACCATAAACTATATAGGCTTCAATCAGTAATAGTTTTGTAAAGGACCGCCGCGGGTCCTATGTGTGAGTTCGGGGTTGAAAGGGTTAACCGGAGCTGGGAAAACCCTTCGTACGCGGTTCCTGGGCACTTAGAACGAGGCCGCAACCTAATTGACAGTGGAATAGCGAATGAATGAACTTACTACACTGTTTGTAAGATAGTAAACAGGTTTAATGAGGTGTATCAAAACATACAGATAAGCATTCCTTAAACTTAACGAGGCGTGCAAGCTTCTGATTGCTTTTGCAAGAGCTGAGCCGAGACAGAGCAATACAAGGGCTACCTTAGATGAACCAAGTTCCTCGAAAGCCGCGGCTTGCCGGCAATCGGGTATCAAGCTTGTTCACCGGGAGAGCTTCCCGGGGTTGAGTACTAGTGTCCGGACCGAAGCCCTGGACGTCCATGCAGCCTTGCACCAACCGATCAACAACCTCCTGGGGCTTGAAGACCCACCTTTACCTCCTGCCTCACTCCCCCCTCCCTCTTCGCTTCCCCCTCCCCTCTCACCTTCAGGGGAAAACATTTGTTCCAGTTGCCATCTCTGTGCCTGCCTACTTGTCGGTACTTTGAGACTGCCCGGCACTTGGTGCCCCTCCTGTGCCCGAGGGTTGTTTTCCTGTTTGGGCAGAATGGGAGGAAGGAGCTACGGGGGGGGGGGGGATATGTATGGCCCCATGGAGGTGGATGCATGTAGATGGCCAGGCTACCCAGATGGACTGTTTCTGTCCTAGGCAGAGTCTTTGCTGATTGAGGTGGGAGTGGGGTTGTCTGGGCTAGCTTTCTCTCCACAAGTTTCAAAAGTGTTGCAAGTATACATGCTATTTTCACTAATATGAAAAGGTTTTGGCTGTCCACTTCAGCTAAGATCTCCACTGCCTTATGGACATTTTTGGTAACTCCCAAATAAGTGAGAGGGGCAGGTGTCAAGGTAGTAGTAATAATGATCACCCTGAAGCCTGATTGCATGCATACATGCATGCCACCTGAACATCAGAGTAAATTGGGCTGGGAACATTACATTTGCATTTAATCTATCCATCTCTATAGCACAATCAGATTTCTCAGGAAAAGAGTTTATGCTGAATACCTGTCGTATACAAAACCAGTTCCAAGGGAACCTATATATTAAAGGAAGTTCTCTTAGACACTTTGGTAGTAGTGAAAGCAGAACAATTAACATTCTGGAGACAGTGTAATCAAGGAAAATGCAAAGATCAGCCTATATTCTGGATGAATGATAGCACGGATCAGATTTCTGGGACCCATGGTAGAAGACACTGAGTTTTTACCCAACACAATAATCTGTAGTTAAAAGGCAGATAAGCTACAGGAAGGGTGAAGAACCTTCAGCTTGAGTGCTGAATTCAATTTCAAAGAAGTTCTTGGGGGAGGGGCTGCATTCCAGTAGTGGGCAGGGCCAAAGGCAAAAAGGGCAGGGCCAAAACACCAAAAATACCAGCATATTTGCACTTGAAGCTCTTAGCGCCAGTAAGTAAGCCTAAGTAAGTGGAGAATGGGAAAACCATGCAAAAGCTGGAAAATGACAAGAAAAAGAGGTGTAGCCAGGAAAAGGGGGCATGGCATTCTGGGGAAAGGCCAAATCGGGACCCCAGGAGGGCCGAATTTGACCCAGAAGCCTGGGGTCCCCCATCTGAGCTACAGGATTCATAGGCACATAGCATGATCTCTTGAGGATAGTTACATAACTGACTAGAGTGAGTACCGATTTTATGGTACATTATTCTCCCCCACCCCCTGCATTTCCCCCATGTACACTGAGCAGCATTTGAAGATAGTACCCATGGCCTCACTAACAGTACTTCTCTACAATCCCAGAACAGATGGACAAACAATTTTATTTTTCAGACCACCTAAATAAAGAAACTTGATAAGACTATTAAAAGGAAATGGAAAGGCTAAATGTAGGTAAAAACCTTGATGCCAGCATCAGTTTAGCCACTCCGGATTTTTTCAGTGCTCCTTTTCTATGAATTCTGCATACAAGTTATTGTCTGTTCATAACTTCACACAACCATATCATGCTTGACTTCTAATAGATTAAATACCACATCCATTGTACTATGCTAAAGCAATTCAGGTTTACAACATCTTCCTCTAGAACACTTACAAAACACAAGGCTTTTAACATTATACTGGAGGAATTTAATAGATGATGGAGAAGTTAAACAGGCTGACAAAAGAGATACTCAATTCTTCATTAAAAACAGCAGACCAGCCAACTGACTAACTTAATAATGCTTCTAACTGCTCTCAACATATGATGTGGACAATGTCTAGTGTGGCGTAGTGGTGAGAGTGTTGGACTGGGCCTCAG
Organism: Shinisaurus crocodilurus; assembly: GCA_021292165.1. Classification (NCBI taxonomy): domain Eukaryota; kingdom Metazoa; phylum Chordata; class Lepidosauria; order Squamata; family Shinisauridae; genus Shinisaurus; species Shinisaurus crocodilurus. Next base: position 201,743,046 of record CM037879.1, read on the forward strand.
GGGATCCGGGTTCTAGTCCCCGCTCGGCCATGAAACTCACTGGGTGACTTTGGGTCAGTCACTGACTCTCAGCCTAACCTACCTCACAGGGTTGTTGTGAGGATAAAATGGAGAGGAGGAGGAGGACTATGTAAGCCGCCTTGGGTTCCTTGCAGGAAAAAAGGTGGGGTATAAATATAATAAATAAAAAATAATAATAAATAATAAATTTACTGAATCTGAATTCTACTCTCCTCACATGGGACTTTGAAACTATTCAAGTTAATACCTGACTGCATATTTCAATGATGTAAAACAGTGGCATGAAGAAAATAAATTGAATGCTATTGTACATATGAAAGAAGCAGAACCAGTAGAGACCTGTTGCTGCTAATTAACTGTTTTCTATTTTACATGAGTTCACTTTTTAAAAAATATATAAAAATAGGACACTTGTCATTGTGGTATTCACATGTGCAGTAGGACCACAGCTTCAACTAATCCAGCTTGATTGTAAATGTAGGAAGAATGGTGATGCTACATATAAAATGTCAAGAAAACACAAAGATACCTGTGTTCAGCAGCTGGAATAGAATAGCCCGGCACAGGGTCTTTTGTTCCATAGTATTTCTTAATCAAAGCAATTCCGGCTACTGTATCAGTTCCTTTAAAGTTCACCAAATGCGCAGAGGCTCCTATTCCTGCAGTCTGAGAACAAGGCATTACTTTGAATTACAGGTACAATCACCAAAATGGCAATTACTAGAATATTGTTTTAATGCACAATAATTCCAAATTAAGCAGTACTTTCTCCAGTTTACAGTTAGTATCTATAAGACAATATACATAATATATGAAGTATCATACTTATTGTTTTTTTACTGCACTTTGAGGCTATAAGAAAAAAGACAACATAGCACATGGTGTTCAAGTTTTACAAATTCCAGTTTTCAAATGAACTTTACATGAAATATAGTGGCCCAAGAGTTGCCAGAATTGTTTCACTATGGTTCACTATTCTCACTTTTCTGTATGCGTTGCTCAGCAAGAAAGACTTCAAACATATTAAAAACCAAGCATTACCTCTTGTGAAGAGACCCCTCTGTAACCGAAGTCATGTAGCTTGTACTCCAGTCCTTCTAAACTGCCTGATGTTTCCAGCAGGTATTTTGCCAAGATCTTCTTTTGTTCTCTGGAGTTTGTGGCTACTGTGATTGGATACCATGACTGAACAAGAATAGTCTAGGAAAAGATAAAATTTGCCATGAGTAAGGGTGAAGACACCAACTCTTGGCTCCAAGGTAACTATAGCAGGGAAAAGTGAAATACTGAAAGCAAATGGGATGTACAATATAGCAATGAAATCAGATATGGCAGTGTTCATTATGTACACAAGTGATCCTATTCATAAGAACCTAAGAGCCCTGCTGGATCAGACTGAAAGCCTCTTTAGTCCAGCATTCTATTCCCATAGTGGCCAACCAGATGCCTATGGGAATCGCACAAGCAGGACATGAATGTAATTTGTCTAAACTCAGGGTTCTAGTATTGAGAGGGAGAATAACTTGAGATAGAGGAAACAGCTCTATCATGTCCCCTTACTTTACCTAAAAAGCCCTAGATATTGTGACTTTTCTTAGGGGAATTGAATTGCGCTCCCCCTCCCATTTCTATTCTTCCCCTACCACTGCAATGTACTCATGTGTGTGGTGTGTGTGTGTGTGTGGCCATTCACACACACTGATAGTATAGGACGACAGTGTTCTCCAACCTTGGGTCCCCAGATGTTTTTGGCCTACAACTGCGGGCATGCTGGGAGTTGTAGGCCAAAAACATCTGGGGACCCAAAGTTGGAGAACACTGGTATAGGAAAACCCACTGGTTTAAAAAAGGATGATTTGTTGTCCACAAGCACGAGAGCAGGGTTCCCGCCTCTTCCGCTTTTACTCCACAACCCACAATCAGCTCCTTCATAGGCTGTGGAATATGAAGTCTGAACCCGGACTGCTGGGTTGTTTAGCTCCTAAACAAACCAGTGGTTAACCAAATAACAAACCATGGATTAACATGGTAAACAAACCAAATAACAAACCATGCTTCACAACCTACAAAGGAGATGATCATAGGTTGTGGAGTAAAAGCGGAAGAGGCAGTCATGCTACAGGCAGCACTCCTGGTCTCTTGTGCCTCGTGCATGACAACCCATTGGTTTTTAAACCAATGGGTTGTCATTACATACGAACCAGGTCACTGTGGGAGTGTACATACGAACCAGGTCACTGAACCCTAGCAGTCCGGGTTCAGACTTCATATTCCACAGCTATGAAGGAAAAACAGACACAGAAACCAGTTCCCTACTACCACTTCCCATGGACTTGGGAACCAGAAATGTCATTACATACGAACCAGGTCACTGTGGGAGTGTACATACGAACCAGGTCACTGAACCCTAGCAGTCCGGGTTCAGACTTCATATTCCACAGCTATGAAGGAAAAACAGACACAGAAACCAGTTCCCTACTACCACTTCCCATGGACTTGGGAACCAGAAATGGAGACTGCCAGACTCTATGCAAGGCTATACACATGACTGTCTTAGCAACACCCTCCACTTGATCTTTGGGCAGGAGAGAGAGAGGGCAACATATGCAAAGCCTGACAACAGCAGCCAATCCTGGGCTCATGTTCTCTCTGTTGAGCTGTGTGCACAGCTGCCTTGGCACTACCTTGTACTGAACAGGGCACACATGGCTTGTAATCTTAAAGAGACTTGTAACCCCAGAATATTGAATTAAGCAGTTTATGAACCAACCAACTGAATATACAAGTTCTATGGGATATATCGGGGGGGGGGGGGAGACCCCAAGCACATTAATACACTCAATGCCTTTTGAGACAGAGTAATCTGCCATTGTAAAAATAAATACAGTCTAAAAGCACACGAGCACAAGAGTGTAACCACAACTTGTGTTTAATTATGCATTTCCCCACTGGCTCCTATCAGAGGACAGAATGACATGTTTTAAAGGTGGCTTTAAATACACAAGCAAGTCTTATTGAAAATGGAAGCCAATAAGCTAGAAGGTTCTCTCAATTACAGAGAAACATTTTTTCATTACTTACCTCAATCCAGTTTGTGAGCCAGTAACAGTCTGGATCAGTATTTTCAACAGTGAAGAGTACATTTCCTCTGGGAATTACAGAGCCCTCAGGAACAGCCTTTATTTCTATGGGAAGACACCCTTCATACTTCTGTTATATAGAGAGAAAAACATACAATAATTATTTGGAAGTAGTCAAATACTATTGATTCCATTGGATGTAAAAATAGATGTTAGTATTAATTCGTGCTTTTATTTTACAGTCTATTCCTTTAACTGGGAGTTACTCAGCCATTGCTACAAAACTGTCTGGCTTGATTCAAAAAGCACTAAAGGCCACAATTCAGCACGCAATTCACTCCTCATATTTTCTTCTTTCAATTACAGTACTTTGCATTAGCAAGACTCAATTCAAACCCGCAACTTGTGTATGAGACACAATGCCACGGAAAGCAAAATGATGATTTCACCAGGGAATTTAGAGTACTGCCCAAAAAAGGTGGGGAATACTTCTTTAGAAAGACATGAACAGATTATGATCCATCAGAAAAAGTGTCAACTCACCTCTGATAAGGAGCATAACATTTAAACCACAACTGCTTTTCCTATACCAGTGTTCTCCAACTTTGGGTCCCCAGATGTTTTTGGCCTACAACTCCCAGCATGCCCGCAGTTGTAGGCCAAAAACATCTGGGGACCCAAGGTTGGAGAACACTGTCCTATACTACCAGTCACACAGAAATTACCAAGAGATATTTACTCACAGAACAAACAAAGCTCTTTCAGAGTTCACCATCATTTGCTTTTCTGTATGGAAATTTGTCCAGCAAATTTGTTCAACTCCCAGATTTTTGTATGTGGCAATAAATCCTCTCACCTGGAAATCCCTACTTAGCATTTGAAAGGATGAATATTGCTTTACTCTATGGACTTTTTTTTAAATAGAGTAACAGCTGCTAGCCCTATCAAACTGAACTCAAGAAACTAAGCATTTGTCAACTGCAACTCCACAGCTAACACAAGGTAACTTTTGATAGTTGTATGAATGACAGCTATTTAAAAAAAGTTTTCTCCTAAATTTAAGAGTTCACTGAATTTCTTTTTACCTCAAGAATGTAGTTCCACCCTGTTTCATTGAATACATCATCTTGAAAGTGTTCCTTGTATACCTCTTTGGCTTCCTGAATTTTCTCTTTGGTTACCACTTTTCCTGTGATGAAAAACAATTTAAGTTGTGTGATAAATACATACAAGTAAACAATGAAACATAAGAACGCCTACTAAAAGTTGGCTGGGGATGATCATTTATTGTTTTATAGATGTAGTGAGGTGGAAGCAGCTGACTAAATTATGAAAAAATCTTGACCATGGCCAGTGCAATTCTTTCTGGTGTAGTAACTGACTTAGACTGAAACTAGGAATATATCCTACTGAACTCAGTAAGACTTATTTCCAAGTAAACATGCATAGAATTGGGCTGCATGCATCCTGTTCATAAACACTGCTTACTTCAAAGCAGACCCCATTGGTTAAAGTTGAATGTACTTCTAAATAAATGTTTTACTATCAGGGTACAGAGTGAAACAGTCATGCTTATCACTAACTATTGGTAGGTAGTCATCTGAGATGAGAGAATTATCTATGCCAGCAATTTCAAGTAATCAAGGGAAGGCTGCAATTGTCACATACTAAATCTTATGTTTTATCCTTGGTTACCCCCATATTATGGCAAAAAAAAAACAGATTGCCCTAGTACTGTTCCTCAGATTCAGACACGGGTGTTATGCTGATCAGTATGAAAATGATGATCTAAGGAAGACAGCTGCATGCCAATTGATGACAGGATGATCACTGTAGCCCAGGTTACACAAAGGAGGCTATTATTATTCCTGCAGTTGCAGAGGCTGATATGATGAACCAGAAGGCTTCACACAAGGGCCTTTCATAAGTATCATATTAAAATCTAAGGCTATTCTATAGATTCAACACATATTTCTCAAAGGTATTTGGAGGCAGTTTTGTTAGTTAGACTTGGCATAGTCTTTCCAAATGGTGCTCAAGGCAGCTAACAGTAAAATACAAGACATTAAAATATGAAAACAGGAAGGTAAATAAATGGTAGATGTTGAACAGGAATTCCCCCACCCCAGCACCAGTATCTGGAAATGGCCCTCTAGGAGGTGCTTCCAAGTCCCATCACAGCTAGGAGTTACAGAAGGATATCATGGTCAATGGTACCGAAATCTACAGAGAGGTCTGGCAGAACTAACAGGAAAACACTCCCCTGTCCAGCTTCTGGTGTAAATCATCCACTAAGGTAACTAAAGCTCTCACCATTCCATATCTGGGCCTGAAGTTGGACTGAAATGGATCTAGATAATCTACCGCTTCCAGGAACACCTAGAGCTGAGATTCCACCACTGCACAAGAATGGAATATTAGAGCCTGGCCACAAATTATCCAATTCAGCGGAATTCAGGGAGTGTTTTTTTGTTTTGTTTTGTAAGGGAGGTCTCAACACCACCTCTTTAGGCATAGCAGAACTACAGCCTCTTAAATACTAGATGCTACCGGGGTGGGGAACCTCTTTCAGCTTGAGGAGGTAGAATTCTATTTCAAAGAAGCTCTTGGAAGCTGCATTCCAGTGGTGGTGGTGCTGAAGACAAAAATACCAGCATACTGTAGCTTAAAGCTCCTGCTGCCTGTTGTACCTAAGCCTTACAAGAGGCATTTCAATATTTAGAAGGGCGGTGGGGGGATGCACAAACCCCAGGAAACCACCAAACATTTGGTGGTTGGGGGAAAGGGGGTGGGGGGTTCTGGGAATACAGCGTGGCCTTCTGGGGAACCCCAGAAGGGCCAGATTTGGCCCCCAAGGCAAGCCCAAGGTTCCCCACCCAAAATAGTAAATTGAAATCTTCAAATATCAGCATTGCTGTAATATAATGCAGCAAACAAGGAGCATAACAGTAATGTGGCACATTATTTATACTATGATTTATTATATAGAATCATACAAGTTGGAAGGGCATTTAAGCCATTGAGACCATGGATTTCTCAGTGGAGGAATCCAGTTTAAAGCATCTCTTTAAATTTTTTTATCCTGTCTTTCTTCCACTGAATTCATTATACCACTTAAGCCTTAAATTAAGTCAATAGTACAAAATAAGCATATTTATTAGAAAAACTAATTTGAATTAGTAGAACAAATATTCTTTGTCACACTTTAAAAAACTATTTAAAACAAGTTCTAACATTATGTTTAAAAATGACAGATCAAAACACAGTATCTGCAAAGATTATACATTTTTGCTTTTTGAAAGTGAAAACTTAAATGAATCCTGTGAAAATAGCCCTATTGCCCTCCTTGATTAGTCCATGTTAATTCTTTAATTCCCAATTTTTCAGTATCTAAACATTTATGAACACTTCACCTGAAGACAGACTGTAGCACAATAACTTAAATGTATAAAGCATGTGTTGTAGAAGATTTAGTACATAATCCTATACAATTTTAGACAGAAAAAAGGGCCTACAGCTCCCAGCATGCCCCAGCCAGCACAGGTATGCTGGCTAGGGCATGCTGGGAGTTGTAGGCCTTTTTTGTGTCTAAACTTGCATAGATTGCGCCTTTAGTATATCTAGTTAAGGACCCTCAGAAGCAGGGGTGGGATAGACTCCTGCCCAAAACGTGGGGGCAGCCACTGCCATACTGAGTAGACACTACAGAGCAAGACACACCATTTCAATATGAGGCAGCTCTTTTTATACAAGACATATTTGGACACAAATCTTAGGCACATGGGAGCAATTACCGTAATTCAGAAGTTAGAATAGTTTCAGCAAGTAATACCATTAGAGAATTCTTTTCTGTTTTATCCCTAATGCAGAGATTGAATTAAGACATTTTGAAAACTTCCTACTCCAAAGAATTCAGAGGAAAAAAGAGAAATTATAGGATTTATTTACAAATAACACATTTAAAATTCTAGGATGAAATACCTTTTAAGTATTTATTAAGAATGTACTGCAACCCGTAAAAAACAGTTTCCTCATATTTCACCTTCCTGAATTTGAAGTTCTCAGTCTTCTTTTCACGGCACTCAAAGTAGGAATACACTTTGCTTGTATTGGGTGGATATTGTTTATAATGTGTCACCTACAATAAGAAAAGCCTCAGTAAGAAAACATTTCACCACATACCAAAAGGTAGTTAACCAAAATAAGCTAGGATCGTTCTACACACATTTCTAGCAAAGCTCAGTTTCTTCCTTCAGCCTCCAGCTTAGCCTGGCAAGCTTGACATTGCTCAACTTTTCCTGGATTTGGAAAACGAGGAGCATTTCATCACTCTACCTCTCTTGCTGGCAGCATATGGCACAGGCAATTTTTGACCAGTCAACCCTCTCACCAGTTTCCAGCTGCCCAAGCAACATAGCCTGTTACTGTAACATTTCCCCATGTGGCTCCTCTTCTGCGCGGCATATAAAACAACCTTTCCACAACTGAGAAGTGAACCTGACCAGGATTCTGAACAAATGTGAAAAGTGACAGGTTTGGCAATTTTCACTCAGTAGCTCACGCTCAGATCTAGTAACAGAGGCATTAGAGATGAAGCTATGGTTTCAGGGATCTCCAGGATTTTTGCTGGCCTTTTACAAGGTTTCCTTCAAGCGAAGACCAGATAACACAGGTTTTGCTTGCTAACAATTATTTTGGTGGCACATGTGTATGACCACAACAGATCACCACATACAGCCATGCATTTATTTGCACTGTAAGTCTAGAAAGTCTAGAAAGCTTTGTCTTGTCTACAAACAAGCTCCTTTTAGAGCTCACCTGTCCATCATTTGCTTCCTGGCAATATTAAATGACAATGTTACACATAAGATATATATATATATATATATATATACACACACACACACACACACACACAGTCATGCCTTGGATTGAGAGCACAATTCACTCCGGAAACGTGCTTGTAATCCAAAACACTCTTATATCAAAATGAAATCCCCCCCAAAAAAATTGTACAGAGATTTTTAATTTAAGCCGTACTACAGTACTTGTATTGCAAGACGTCGCTTGTATATCAAGTAAAAAAAAATTAAATATTTAAAAATTTGTTTGTCTTGAAAAACGCTCTCAAACCAAGTTACTTGCAATCCAAGGTATTACTGTGTATATATATGGATGGGGCTGGGGGGGGGGGGGAGATGTAAACTAAACTGTTTTCCACACACAGGAAATAAAATTACATGGGCAAAGTTGCAAAAGTCCCTATAGTATTTTCCCTCAACTATAACACTTACTACAAATAATTTAAAAAGACAGGTTGCTTACCTGTAACTGTAGTTCTTCGAGTGCTCATCTGTGCATTCACACACATAGCACCGAGCTCAATTCGGGAAGCTTCTATAGCCGAGGAATTATTGGCAGGAACCCAAAATAAGTTCGAAAGTGAAGGAGACCGCATTCGGTCTCATCATTGAACTTGATAATGACACAGATGTGGGGACGGTGGGTTGGGTGAATGCACAGATGACCACTTGAAGAACTACAGTTACACATAAGCAACCTGTCTTTTTCTTCATGATCTCTATGCATCACACATATGGGCGAATAACAAGCTGACTTACCGGAGGTGGAATGGTGTCATCGGCAGAGCACAGAAGAGCTCTTCCAAAAGAGCAGTCAGATCTGGCTCAGACATCCAAGTCTATAGTGGCAAATAAAGATAGACTCCCTCGACTGCTCGGCACAGTTCTGGGAGAGGGACTTCAGTCCCAAACGCCTCAGATGTAGCTATTCCACAACTGGAGTGTGCTTTTGTCAGTCCCGACAGCTGCAGTCCAGCCAGTTGTAAACTAGAGTGATGGTCTAAACGACCCAAGTCTCCAGCCGTTCCGAAGAAACAGGGAGGCCTTTGTTTTTGCCCCACAACAAACAGTCAGATTTCCCGAAAGTCTCTGTGTGGGACTTGTAGAAAGCCAGGGCTCGACAGACATCGAGCACATGCAGAGTAGACTCCATCGATGAAGGTGAGGAGAAGAATGTGGGTAAAATAATGTCCCGATTAAGTTAAAAGTTGGAGACCACCTTAGGTAAAAAGGAAATGTTCGAGTGAAGCATACCACCTTGTCCTTATGAAATACCATGTATGGAGGGTCTATTCTAAGGGCACACAGTTCACTGGCCTGGCAGGCCACTTTCCAAGATAATAAATGAAGGTCAACGGTAGCTAGGGGTTCAAAAGACTTCAATACCAGTGCCTGCAAAACAACCAAGAGGCTCCATTGTGGTACGGGAGATTGGATTGGAGGTGCTAGATTTTTGAGTCCCCGAAAAAACTGTCTTGAGAGTGGGTGGGAAAACACTGAAAATCCTTGTATTGGTAGATGGGAGGCAGAAATAGCCACGAGATACACCTGGAGAAAATATGGTTTTAGGCCCTTCTCGAAAAGGGACAGAAGGAATTGCAAGACATGCCAGACAGGACATCGAAGTGAATTGATATCGAGTTCGATAGCAAAAGAAGAAAACAACTTCCACTTCCTACTGTATGAGCGTCTTGTTACCAGCTTCTTCAATGCCTCTAGGATGGTACGGATGCAAAGTGGAAGATCTGATTGCCCGTCTAAGCCCTGATTCTCCAGGCTGTTAGCTGGAGGGTTTGGAGGTCCAGGTGCTGGATCTTGCCCTGGTTCTGTGAGAGCAGGTCTGTTCACAATAGCAGACAAAGGTAGTTGTTGGAGAGGCTGGGCCACCACAGTGTGATGAGGATCCCATTGGTGTTGTCCAGCTGCATTTTTGTGAGAACTCAGGTAATGAGAGGAAAGGAAGAGGTAAAAAACGACCCTCTCTACTGAAGGAGACAAGCATCTCCCTGTGAATGTCTGCCTAGTCCTACACTGCTGCAATATGCAGCGCCACGGTTGCGAGGAGGTCAACTGTTGGGGAATCCCATCTGGAGAAGATGTCTGTCAGAATATCCAGGTGCAGCTCCCATTCATGGGCTCTCTGCACGGATCGAAAGAGTGTTTGCCAATGAATTGTTGGTCCCAGCAATTTGGATAGCTGACAGAAAATTCTTCCTCATGATGCACCATTCAAGGACCTGGATGGCTAGCTTGACCAGAGGAGGAGATCTCGTGCCAGAACAGATTTGTCTAAGGTGATACAGAGACTCAATCATTGTACTTGAGAGCATGTTGGAGAGACAGAGTGCAGAAGGCTCAGCCTCAATGGAGCCACAATAAGCCAGTCATCCAAATACGGGTAGACTTGGACACCTTGCAGATGGAGGTGGCCACACACAACTGCCATGCAATTAGTAAACACTCTGGGGGCTGTGGCCAGTCTGAAACAGAGTACTGTGAACTGGAAATCCCTGGATCCAACAATAAATCGCAAGTAGCACTGGTGGGAGTCCTCAATGGCCATGTGGAAATAGGCGTCATTCAAATCACTGGACGCAAACCAATCTCCCTCATGCAGCAATGGAAGGGTTGAGGCTAGGGTGGCCATGCAAAATTTCCTTGGTATAATAAAGGAATTGACATCCCTGAGTTCCAGGATCGGTCGGAGTCCTCCGTCCTTTTTCAGCACCGTGAAGTATTGGGAGTAGAATCTGTCCTGCAGTTGGTGAACTGGGATGGGTGTTATTGCCCCTTTAGCGAGAAGGGACTCTACTTTGGAATCCAACACAGGCGACGGTGCAGTGACACAGAGGAACCCTAAAGGTGGGAGGATGTTGAACTTGATCCTGTAGCCCCTCTGGACTATGGTGAGGACCCAGGAATCTGACGTTATTGACTCCCATGTGGGGAGAAAAAACAAAAGATGAAAACCAAAAGGAGTAGGAAGTGAAAATGTAGCTGGAGAAACACGTCAGAATCTCCGCTTCTCAGAGGCATCCGGAAGGGAGTAGGAAGTGAAAATGTAGCTGGAGAAACACATCAGAATCTCCGCTTCTCAGAGGCATCTGGCTTCTTGCGGGTGCTGTGGTACCGAGCGGATAGGAACTGGCACTTCATCACTGACAAGGTCCATGTCCGGGAAGTATGGTCTGGTTGCGGGCCAAGCAGAATATAATAAGGTTGACGAGTCCACTTATGTGGCTTTTAGGATGATGGTGGCTGGCTGATTACCATCTTCCTAGCAGTCGTCCTGGCTTTCTGTATGGAGTCCATCACCTTGTCTGTTTTAGAATTGAAGAGGCCATCCCGATCAAATGGCAGATCTTCAATTCTAGTGTGTGCCTCCTGTGAAAGTCCTGCCGACCGAAGCCAGGCATACCTCCTTAACACGAAAGCACCCACCATCGCCTTGGCATCACAGTCTGCATGATGTCAAGCCGTGTTAATTTCCTGGTGAGAAAGACGGCAGGCCTCCTTCTGGAAAACCCTGGCCAATTCCCGTTGTTCGTCAGGCAAGCAGTCACAGAGCAATCCGATCTTGTTCCACAAGAATAGCTGGTACTGAGCCATCGTAGCCTGATGGGTCGATACTCGAAGTTCAAGAGCTTCCGAAGAGTAGATCCGTCATCCCATCAGATTCAGTCTGTGACCTTCCTTGTCAACGGGTGATGGGTGGACCTTGTGGGACTTGCCCTGCAATGACTCGACCTCGATGGAGTTGGGCCGAGGGTGTTGAAACAGGGAAGAGGCATCCTTTTCCTGCACTCTGGGCATGTTCTCCAGTCGCTTAGATGTTGGCAGCATGGAGGAAGTCTTCCAAGACTGCTGCACCGCTTGGAGAAGAGTTGGAAGAAAAGGGATCGCTGTTGGGATAGACGATTCCATGAACACGGCATCAAACACCAGATCTGCCACTTTCTCAACCGCCTGGTGGGTTTCCAAACCAAGGGAATTGGCCATCCATTGGATCTGATCGGAAAAGTGAGCCCCGTCCTCCCAAGGAGATGCAGGATCCTGGGTATCGACTGCAGCATCTGGAGAAGAGAGGGATGGAACAACAGTGGAATAAGATGCTGAAACTGCTGGATAGCCGATCTCTGAAACAGATGAGGTTTTCCTGTGGTCAGGTTGCAGAGGCCCTTGGTGGAGTTTGCGCAGGGCTGCGAATGCACGGAGGTGGTGGTGGAGGCAAGGCAGCTGGTGGAGCGGCTAGCTGTATCACTGTGGGACCGGGAGCCCTGGGCCTCAGAGGAGGTAGTTGGAGAAAACCCTCTTTACCCAAAGGATAAGGCCTCGGAGAGAAACCATAATGACCTTGGTATTGAGAGGAAGGCGCTCTTCGGTACCAATCGTAGTAATAGTTCCGATGAGGATACCTCCAATCCTCCTCATAGTACCAGCCGGTCAGTGGCAGCGACCACTCCGAACGACTGCTTCAATCAGAGAGTGGCAATCGAGATCACTGGTGGTGGTGGTGGAGGCAAGGCAGCTGATGGCTTCATCCATGTCGGGTCTATGGCACATCAGTCCTGGGGATGGTGGGAGGCAACGGCGTGGAGGGGAAGACGAGACCAGGGGTGGGTCTTCCTGGGCAGCTGGAACAGGAGATGTGTCCCTGATCTCACCCTCCAATACTGAGGTCACCGATAGTGGGACTTGCCTCAGTACCAATGCAGCCAATACAGGCTGTGCACTCTTTTCCAATGTCTGCGGGGAGAGATTCTAAGAGTGCTCCTTCTTCTTCCGAAGCCTCTCAGTGTCGGAGGTCTTTGGTCTCTTCGCCTTCTTCGTCAGTTTCCTGGCCAAGGAAACTGCGAGAGACAGAACCGGAGTAGGAGGGTCTGTGCGCTCCTCTTGGGCTTGCAGTGGTGAGACCGGTGGAGCTGCCTTGGAAGCCGAAGCGGACACCATTTTAGGCTCAGGAGGCTTGGTTGCGGCTTTAGGGGTGTCTACTGCCTCCAATGCTTTTTTCCAAAGTTCAGCCCTCAAACTGTGGGCACGGCTGTGTTGAACTTGTTTGGAAAAAGTCTGGCAATGGGCACACAAGTCAACAATGTGTGCCTCACCAAGGCAGAGGAGACAGAGAGTGTGTCTATCTGTGGGAGGGAGTTTGCTCCCACAGCAGACACACTTTCGAAATGGAGCCTTCAAGACCATACGGCCTGAGGCAGCCAATATAGCTCTGATAAAGATCGAAAGCCAAGATCGCTAAAGAGAAATTTAAAACAAATACAAAAAAAGATGGGGAAAAACGATAGTATGAGAGAAAGAATGAATAAAACCTCAGCAATTCATGATCGTAATCCAAATGGATGAGAAACATTCCCTCGATGCTACCACATAGGCGGTTGAAGAGGAACTGAGGGACTAGACGGGAACCCCGTTGGGAGTATGTGCACCAGGACGGTGGGGGATGGGTTCCCGCCAAAAATTCCTCAGCTATAGAAGCTTCCCGAATCGAGCTCCACACAGGCGCAGAGCCCATATGTGTGATGCACAGAGACAACAAAGAAGAATTACAGGAAATGTTACCAAAAGAACTGAAAAAGAAAACAGTATTTTTGGTTGATAATTTCATCAAGACAGTTTTCAATAAATGACAGGTAAATTTTTATTGGCACATTCTCCTAAAATAAGTTTATATAAGTCATTTAAAAATAGGTTAATTTTACACATAAAACATTGATTTGATGGCATCTCCTTAGGGAAAGATTTCCCAGCTTATTTAAAATATGTACTTCTGACATTTTTTAAGACAAAAGCATTTGATTTTTCCCTTACCTGAAAAACTAAACCTGTTGATTAAAAGTTTTTTAAAAGTCAAAATTTCTTTCCCACCACTTAATGCTTTGGGGGGGGGGGGGGAGGGCATTTCTCTGGTCAGTTTCACTCTGTTTCTGATACACCAGGACAATGCTATAGTGTTTGGATTTCCAACACTGCAAGGGAATGTTTGATAAGGGTCAAAAATTAAAATAGCAAAAATATTTTCAGTCAGATTTTTAGGTCTAAAAATCCTAAACTTTGAGTTCAAAGTGTATGGCAATGTATAACCATCTTCCTATAAGCAAACCACTCTAAAGACAGTACTGGTAAATTTAGTATTTTATCTTAAAACTGCCTGAGAGTCTGGCTCAGACTAAATGCAGGGCATAAATGTATGATTTGTTAAATAAATAGGATGGACACATTATATTCTAATTCTGGTCAGTCATTTCCAGTCGGGAGTGTTTGCAACAACCATTGGCTATTGAATTGCAGTCCACATGCCAACACAGTAAATGCCAGCAATGTACGTACATCTTTATTCCAAATGCAGGATCAGTAGTGTCTATCCAGAAAGGACAAACTACTCTTCTTTACAGGGCATAGTTTGTTCGAATGCTTTACTAATTTTTTTTAATCCACGTGATCCAGTCTTCTTATTGCTTATTTAACACCACTTTTCAAGTGATACTCACATTTGTGATCACATAACTTATTAAAAATGAAACATTAGTCCACTAGAGTATCATATCTAGTTTTCCCCCTAATGAATGTGCCAAAACTAAACACTTCCCTTTAGTTTTTCACCACATTCTATGTCTGCTTTAAAAACTGAATTTCTATGCAGAGTTGGCATTTTGAGGTAGCAAATAAGATTCTTAAGTTTCAATTTGGGGGGCGGGGGAGGTATGGTTTCCTGATCCAATAGCTACTATAATCATTTCTAGAGCTGAATCCTGAATTTATGTTAACTATGCAACACCCAAGGAGTGGAAACTTTAAAATCTAAAAACATCACATTCTGCTTAGACTAAGCTTTCATGAGGATTTTTTTTTTACCACTGCTATTACTGTAAAAGCTAGCCACCATTACCAGCATGTCAAGTTTAAAACACAGGGCACAATCCTCTACTCACTGACCTAAGGAGAAGTCTCACTTACTTCTGAGTAGGAAATGTTTAGGAAAGAAATCAGTTGTTCTTATTTTTCCTTGGGGAGATGTTTGGGATACCTTTTAAGACTGGGTTCCATGACAGGCTGCAGCTTGACCAGCTGCAGCTCATTGTAGGTTTTTTAACCCATGATGAATCCCCACGCTCGCAGGTGCCATTTTGAATATGCAACCCCCACTTGGGGGTTGTCGTGTCATGGGAACCTGGCAAGTGTGCATTATGAGAAGGTTATTTAACCCTTGCAAAACCCACACTCCCCAGGTTCGCATGACAAGGCAACCCTCAAGCGGGGATTGGATATTCAAAATGGCAGCTGCACACCCCACATGCACCACAGCCTCACCATGAGTTAAATAACCCACAATGGACTATCATGTTGTGCAAACTGTCCCTAAGACTGCCTAGTTTCTCTCTACTTCTGTTTCCCACCAATCAAGGAACCTCTGTTGTTTGCCCAGGACTGGAGAAAGCTCTGAGTAACAGCTGGATATTTTTTTTAAATGGGGGAATCATTCATTGTTTGCTTCTTTCTTGTTCCTAGCAGCCCTGGGGCTTATTTAGGTGAAACTTGAAACCACCACATCAACTGGTAGAGCCCAATTAGAATGTCTGCAAACTCTCCTTCCCCTTCATCTTAAAGAGTCTGACCATGCTGTAGCATGATTTCAATAAGTCAGTCTCTCCCCTTCCCTGCTATTTCCCCTTCCCCAACAAGCTTTTTGTAACATCTCACCTGATGAAGTAATCTGGATATCTCAAAAGCCTGCACATTTTTTGTGAGCTTTGAATTGGCCTAATAAAGGTATTACACTAATATAGACTTTGGAACTTTAAAAATCATTAGTGCGTACATGTTCTAAAAGATTAAAATTCTTTGTTGAGATGTGTCTTGACTAGTGCACATGCATGTTAGGGATGGATTAACCTGTCTATTTCTGGTCTGTGACACTTTCAAATGTGTTTACTGTTCCACCCCATTTTCAAATTATCAGTGACATAAAAGATATGCATGAAAATTATCATTTAAAATATTTAAATATATGTTTTAAGTATTTCCCCTCAGATATGCATTTCTAAAACTATTTTCTCTGAAATGGGCATTTTGATATCTATTTTTGAGCCAAGAACTGTGTCAGAACAGTGATGACTATATTCCAATCTGCATACTAGCCTAAGAGATACTGATCAGGTAAGTATGAATCAGAAATCAGAGGTCAGATTCCCCAAACATCCCTAAAATGCACGCACATAGACACAGTATACCGATGCACTGCTTCACCTCCAACCTCCACTCACAACTGCTTCTCCAGATAGTAGATGCTGATTATTGTGTTTGAACTGCGCTATTCTGTTATGATTAAAATCAGATCCATTAAAAGGTTAAACACTAAGTTTATTACTATGAACTTCTAGTTCGTTCACTAGCACACTTGGTTCAGAAGCCAGCCTAGTACAAGATACTAAAGAGTAAATCAGTGCAACATCCAGCAGGTAGAAGAACCTTTAGCAATATATACTGAAGGGCAGCCTTGCATTTAACTACTCCCCTGGTAGACATAGGCAACCAAGAATTCCACACAGGAAGTGAGTGGGCTACTGAAAAGCTTCTCCACTAGTCCACTTGGTATAAGATACTTTTTACTAGCCTGCTAACAGGCTACTAGCTTGTGTTACCATGCTGGCCACAGAGGAGGGACAGCCCTTCCTCTGTAGCCAGTATGGAAAAACAGACTACTAGCTCCTTTGCAAGCTAGCAATTTTTTTGGGGGGGGGGGGAAGCTAGCAACCTTTGTGGGCTTCTTTACAAGGCTGTTGAAGGGGGTGGCTCAGGCAGTGATTATTGTTGTAAAAACAGGGATCTTAAGTACACAAGTTTGTTCCTGTTTTCATTTGTGAAGTGGTGGATCATATGCTCTTTAAAGCACCATGAACACTGATCGTGTTATATAAATCGGTATTGTGGATCAGTTCAAATAGGTCTCAAGATACAAAGTTAGTAATAAGCACATCATAAAATGCAGCCACTAGTTATTTCTTATGGCACTGTCTTATGCAAGTGTTTTTGGTTGTTGTTTGGCTGAGAGTTTGGACAATGGGGTTTTTTTATATGTATATCCTGCATGCAAAAGCCACCCGGTCAGGTGAGTTATTTAATTTTATTTTTAAAATGTATACCCCATCTTTCTACCCCTAAGGATATCCAAGCAGCTAATTAACATAGTATTAAAAACCATCAAAGTATATAAAATACAATACAAAAATAAGAACAGAGTTAAAACCAGAAAACCATTGCAGTAAAAAACAAAAACAAGTTAGGCTGAGAGATAGTGACTCATCCAAGGCCACCCTCTCAGATCCATTGCTGAATACAATTTGAACTTCCGACATTCTGATCAAACACTCTCACATTGTAGCATAATAGCTAAGAGACTGAGCTATGAATCAGTAAGTCACTGGTTCAAATCCTGCTTGCGCCATGAATTCACTAGGTGGCCTTAGGCAAGCCACTTTTTCTCAGTGCGAGGATAATACTGACTTACAGTACACGTTTACAACTACATAATGCACGTTTAGAGCTTTGAGTACTTGAAAGCACCACAAATTGTAATTGTGAAGAAAAGAGCCTTTGGGGGTTTCTACATGCATGCACACACACGCACGCACGCGCGCGCGCACACACACACACACACACACACCCCCTCATGTGTGAACTGGCTAAAGACTTGGAGGAGGCAATGGCGCCTAGAAGTCCTGAAAGTCCGGTTTACGGCTTTCAAATGTAAATGTAGTTCAAGCCCAGTGAGTCATGAGTCTCCCTCCCCCTGCCTGGCCAGGTGAAGTGCATCATGATTGGCTAAGAAGCAGCAAAGCTACAGGAAGGAGGAGGGGAGGGGGAAAAGAGTTATATTTCCCAACGTGTGAGTTTTAGTCTTTGTCTTTGGTCATCACGTGGCTGCCCGGCTGTTGGAGCAATGGCGGCGCGCCAAGGAGAGGCCCAAGCCTTCGGGGGGGCCCCTCAGGATCCGACCCCAGGTAGCTCCTGGTGAAATTAGCTGAATGAGGGCTCTGGTAAAGGCAAGCCTTGTGGGAGTCTACCCATCTCGCACCTTCGGGTAGATGTGGTAATCTCCATCGGGCAGCAAGGCTGTGCTGGATCTAACCCTGGAAGAGAACTGATCCTCAGGTAACAGAGTGTGTGCCTGAGAGATATTAAGAATCAGGTTTTGTTATTTTGCAGCTTTACTGTGTACCAAAGTGTCTCTCTCTAATTTTGTGTCCTTCCCTCATTTCCCACCTTTTGTTGTAAAATGCTACCAGAATAAACCTTTCTTGGTTTTACCCCACATGGGTTTTGTAGTCACTCTGCTTGGTTCAGTAACTAAATCCAGGTTATAGACGAAGGCAAGTCCCTGAACAGAGATTCAAGTAGGATTGCAGACAGCTGAGGCTGGCAATCTGGTATCTTGAGATCTCTGGGGGTCTTGGTTCCTTTGGGGTAGGAAAGGGTGGGGGTGTGGCGGGTCAGCCAGCCCCCCCTTCCTCCACAGTAATTATGATTATTATAATACAACAAGGCTCTCAGTTAATTTTTTCATTCACTGCTGATTTACAGAAGTATATTGGGCAAATATGGTGATGTTTCTTATATTACTTAACAGCAGGGTTTCAAAATATATAGTAGGCATATGAGAAAAATGTTTATGTCACAGTATGAAACTGACTCCAATTACATATACTTAGGTACATGATAGATGTTTTAACTCTAGCAGGAAGTTCTGTCTGTACAGAACTTTGGCTCAGTGGTAGAGCACATGCTTTGCATCAAGATCGTCCCAAATTAATCTCCAACATCTCCAGAAGGGCTTGGAAAAGACTCCTGTTTCAAACCCTGGAAAGCTGCTGCCAGTCAATGTAGAGCAGAGAATACTGAACTAGATGCATCAATGGTCTGACTTGGTATAAAGCAGCTTCCTATGTTAACTTTAAAATCTAAAAACATCACATTCTGCTTAGACTAAGCTATCATAAGGATTTTTTTAACCACTGCTATTACTGTAAAAGCTAGCCACCGTTACTAGCATGTCAAGTTTAAAACACAGGGCACAATCCTCTACTCATTGACCTGGGGAGAAGACCCACTTACTTCTGAGTAGGAAATGTATAAGAAAGTAAAGCCTGCTCATTCCCCTACTGAAATGAATGAAATTTAGAAGTGTTCAACTCCAGCTGCATTGCATCTGAACTTGAAGTGCTTAGTAAACTGGTAGGTGCTTAGTAAACTGGTAGGTGCTAATGTTATAACCCAGCTACAACAGACTCAGCAGGTGAATCACTGCAGCAAGATTAACACAGAACAGCACTGAAGACTTCGCAATTTAAAAACATAGCTTTTAAGTCAAGAACTTTGGCTGTAATTTACCTCAAGCACAATTTCCCCTGTATTCCCCTTGAAATCAGTGGGACTATACACTTTCATAATCAGTAGTTGCAAGAGTAGCATGACTGGCTTAAATTGTTGGACAGTTGGTTTCAGCTTCATAATGCTACCATCTATTATCATATCCAGTCCCAAGCATTTCAAAACCAACAACTGTGTGGGGTAATTAAACTTTGAAGACCACTATAGAAGCAATTACCGTAATTATAATCCAACAATTTAAACACTGAATCGAGGCTTTGGTAAGAAACTACACACTAGGAAGACAGCTATACTGCCAGTAAGAGTCCAACCAAAAACCCTATGATTAACGCCCTTCTCCCATTATTAAACCCTGATTTCATTGTTTCAGTTCCTCTACAGCAGGGCAACTTGTGGCCCTCTAGATGCTTTGGCTTCCAACTCCCATCAGCCTTAGCCAGCACAGCCAATGGTCAGGGATGATGGGAGTTGTAGGCCAAAACCTATGGAGGGCCATAAATTGCCCAACCCACAGTGTTGTAAACTGTTACCTGTTTTTAAAGCCCAAGTTGTATACCTTTGTTGTCCAAGATAATGCCAGTAGCACAGGTGAGGGAATTAAGAGCTGAATCTCTTACAGATCAGTAGACAGACTCTATTATTTTGATAAAAAGCAAGTAGTATGCATAACTAGCTAAATGTTATATAAATATTTATATATTTGTATATAAATGTATGCTAGTTAGAAAGCTGGTACTTTTGTTATCAGATACATTTTAGGCAGCTTGTCTACAAAGGATTATCATTCCACAAAAACATTTACATCTGCCTTTCTCACCACCAGTCAACTAAATTTAGCACTTTGTACTGGTCTAGCAATTGAATGAGGCCAATGTTTCACCATTTCATTGATTTTCCCCTGCCAGAATTGTAATGGAGAACTTGAGTATTCGGATGAAAGAGTAAACGGCATATGAGTGCACAGCTGAGTCAGCTCCACCCTGCCACAGGTTTCACTTTCTATCTTGCCCATTTTCTCTATGTGTGTACTGTACTTTCCTTTTACTGGAAACTTCCGAATATGAAGGAGCTACTGCCCCAAGATCGCCTGTCTTACTCTCTACCCATGTCAACATGATAAATCCCTAATTTCCATCTTTGCACCAATCTATACCCATTGCTATAAGAACGGTTACATCCCAGAACAAGCCTAGAGCTTCATGGTCCATCCTCTCACAAATCAATACCACTACAAACACACACACACCGCGCTACTAACTGGGGACACCTGACCCACCCCCAAGTCGCCATCCTAAGCCTTCGGAGCAGTCACTTTTGCTCCAAAAGAGCAGCCGTGTTACAGAGCAACCGAACACATGTTTACTTGGAAGTAGTCCCCGCCAATTTCAATGGGACTTTCTCCCAATTAAGAGAGAAAGGATTGCAGCCTCGGTCTGTTGCACCAGGAGGCTCCTGACTCTTTAAAAGCCTTGATTTAAATTTATTGCAGCATAAGCTTTCCCCTGAAGGCAAAGAACCTACTATTGCCAGGTGCATGGGGTACCAAGGGTAAAGTGGCTGGCCTGCTGTGACTTACTCTATGTTTCCTCCCCACTCCACCCCCTTTAGCAAGTCGCTTATAGATAGCAATGGCCTGCGAGCCGTCAAACACGTAGCCCCGGGCACCAGCGCCATGCGGCACCCTAAGCCAGCCCTCCAGCCAGCCACGACTTCATGGCCCGGTGCCTGAAGTGGCGAGTGAGGTGGTTAAGATAAAGCAGCGTGAGGGACGGAGGATGGGGTGGGGGGGAGAATGAGGAATTGGCGCTTGCCGGTGTGCTAGTGGCGGCGGCGGGGAGATAATAGCGCAGCTGTGAGTCGGAAGGGGGGGGGGGAGAGACACGGAACCAGTACAAGAACCAGGCAATGCCCACAGCAAGCCCAGTCCAGCCCAGCCAGCCTAAAGGTTGAGAAAGGCCGGGAAGGGAAGGGGGGTGCAGAGGTGAACCAGTTCCTCCCTCCCCCCTCCCACTTCAGACCCCTCTTTCTTCCCGCCTGCCTCCCCCTCTTCCTTCACCCCCAACCTTGTAAGAGTCGGTCGCGAGGAGGATGTTGAACTCGGCTCCCACCGCCGCACTTTCCATGTCGCCTGGTGGTTGAGAAAAACGCGAGTATAACGTAGAAGGAAGGATGGGGTGTCGGGGGAGGTATAACGCGCCAGCACCAGCCGCGGAGAGAGCGAAGGAGATGGAAGCAGCACGAAAATGGGCTTCGCCGCCTCTCCCGTTGCCCACTGCCAAGCGCCTCAGGGGCGGGGGGCGGGGCCACAGCGTCACGGAGGGCCGGGCGCCGTCTCCGTCCCCGCCCTTGATTGGATGCCTGCCCCTAGAGCGAGGGGGAGGGACGAACAGATAGGAGTTGTGAGGTCACTGGGAGGAGGACCCTCGGTGTATTCATCAATTGGTTTGTATCGCGACCGCGGAGAAAGGGAGGAGAAAGAGGGCTAGTGACGTCACACAACAAGAAGAGCGCACTCTCCCGCGCGCTCGCTCTCTCTGTTTGCTTCGCATTTCCCCCCACCCCAGAACGAAAAAGAGGTGGAGTTGAGGAATTAACGTCACACGAGCTAACGCCACTCTTCGCTCGCTCTCATTGGACAGGACGGTTCGGCTGGCGGGTGGAATTGGAGGGAGGCAGGACGGGAGGGAGGAAGGGCGTGAGCGGGTGCTCGACAGGGATGGCGCTGGTCGAAGGAATAAGGCGCATGCGCAGCAAGGGGGCAGGGCTCCGCTTTCGATTCTCCACGACAGAGGAGAAGGTGGCTGGTGGCCGTCGTGCCTTAGAGGGGAATGGAAAGTGAACCGAAAGTGCGGAAGGCATTAGCCCCGCCGGTGGTCTCTCACGGAGGATCTCGCACACTTGACGAATGTGGGGGTGCTAGCTGTGAGTTCCCTAAATCAGGCAGGCGACCCGGCCGGATCTGAACACGTGTAGTACTCAGAACTTCATCCCACTGAATTTAGTGGCACTCGCTCTTTAGGGGGCGCGTTTAGGATTGGAGCCCGATCCTGTGCTTTTATTTTTAATCCAGAAGGACGTCCAAAAGTGTCAAATTGCAGGAGTACATCCCACGTAATTCAATAAGAGTTGCTCCCCCAAGTAAAAACAGCAATGGAGTGTATCCAATGTTAATTTAAGTCCCATTCGTTACAATAGGTCTACTTTTAAGTAGGAGTAACTAGTGCAGCTAGGTAATTTTAGACTATGGTCTTATAGTGGTAGGGCTTTACTGTGGCCATGTGTATTATTTCAATTGTGAAGTACACAACTAAGATTTCTCTTCCTGCACCCCCACCCTGGTCCCGCTGCCATTCCATGCTTTAAAACCACTTTTACATTACAGATATAATAGGGGCGGACAACACTCTTGAGCATGTGCCGTTTTGCATTTTACCGTATTTTTCCGTGTATAAGACGACCCCATGTATAAGACGACCCCCCCCCCACTTTTCTAACCCAAAATTCAGAAATCAATATTTGGGGTGGGGTGTTTGTGAATGGGCAATTCAGCCCATGTTCAGCTTCCCAGAGGGCTGCTCAGGCCGGCCTGTTGGGCTGAATCCGCACAGCTGCCAGTGCCAGGGCCACGGCGCGCGGCATGACTGGGCCCAACGGCGGGCGCGCCTGAGCTGCTCCCCTCGCGGGTTCCGCTCCGCCTCGCTGGCTTCTCCCCGCGCCCCAAGCTGGTCATGCACAAGCAGGAGCTGGCAGTGAGAGGCCGGGCGGGGGCGGGTGAGGCCTAGGCTCCCGCGGGCGGCTTGTGCAGCAGCCCTCGATGCCCCCGATGCACCGCACGGGACTGGCACCTGCCCTGCAGGGCTCCGGGCGGGCGGCTTGTGCCCCGCTGCCGGCTCAGCCGCCCCTCCTCCCCTTCCCCTGCAGGAGATGTTGGCACAGCACAGGACTGCCGCTCGCCCTGCTGGCGCTGCAGCAGCTCTCCCCGCCACTTGCGCACGCACACCTGCTCTCCCGCGGCGGCTGGGCGGACAGGGCTCCTTCTGCCTGTCTGGGTCAAGCTCGCCCGCTGCCGCCGCCGCCACTCTCTTGCTCTCTCCGCCTTCTGCCCACCGCCGCTGCGCCTCCTGTCGCAGCTGCCGCCACCCTGCGAGGCTGAGCAATCCGGCAGGGATTGGAGGTGAGCGAGGCAGTCTGGGGAGGCAAAGCGGAGGTTACGGTAGGTAGGTTGGGGGCTGTTTCAGCAGAGTAGAGTCCCTTTCCAGCTTAAAAGAAGCTTAGATTTGGCTAGTGTTAGCCAGCTAGCATTTGGTAATCCAGGATGCTTTAAGGCAGACTGGATTTCCCTGGTTTTGTCCCCTTTTCTCTCCCTCAGAACAATAATCAGAGACACATTCTTGTAAAAATTAAAAGTAAAATTTACTCACTCAGATTATGCAGTTTCATTCAGGCAGGCTTAAAAGCGTTTCTTACAGTTGGTTACAAGTTCATTTGGAAATACCGTACTTGGGGTCTGAACTTGTGGAGTTCAGACCAGCAACTCTGGCTACATGCTGCTACAAGGATCACGTGGAGACAACAACCTGGTGGTGCCACGCTCACTAGAGTCTGAACAGAAAAAGGAAGGAGCTGGGAGCAACGCCCACTTCCTGTTCAGGCTGTTAATAATTCAGTGAGTACCTTCTAGGAAAACCACCCTAGAAGGTATCAGTGATCTTAACCATTTCACCCAATTACCTGGTGAAACATTAGCCATAGGTTTTGACTGCAATTTTAATTATCCAACAAATAGGATAGAATCTTAACATAAGAAGTGCCCTGCTGGATCATCAAAGGCCCATCTAGTCCAGCATTCTGTTCCCAGAGTGGCCAACCAGATGCCTGTGAGAAGCCCAGCATCAGGACATGAGTGCAACAGCACCCTCCTGCTTATGTTGCCCAATCCAGAGCAACTGACATTCATAGACATACTGCCTCTGATATGGAGGTAACAGATAGCCATAGTGACTAGTAACCATTTATAGTCTTACCCTCTATGGATTTGTCTAATTCCCCTTTAAAGCACATCCTCCGTTGATGGACATCAGTACAACTTGTGGTAGAGAATTTTACAAATGATGAGCCATCTGAGAACCAGATAAGGTCGGATCTCTCTAGTGGCACATCTGAGAGATCCGATCTGACAGTGGAAATTTGAGTGAGGGCATGGGAACAGTCGTGGGACGTTGCAGCTTGTCCAGGGGTAGGCAGAAGAGTGGCTGGGTTGAGAGTGGAACACCTCTTGAAGGTGAGTCCTGGGGACCCAACCAGTACGGTTTCATACTGGTGTTGTCTGGCTGTTGACAAGTGAAGTTGGGTTTCTGCTTTGAGCAGCATGGTGGACAATGCGTGGGGAGCATGGAGGACAGTCTTGTGACCAAGGGTGAGGGCCATGGCTTTGTTTGCAATGGTGGCGGCCGCCGCAATACAACAGAGGCACGGAGGGAAACCTCTAGCCACTGGGTCAAGCATGACAGAGTAGTAAGCAACTGGGCGCTGCTTGCTTAAAAATTCTTGAGTGAGGACGCCTGAGGCGGCGCCGTGACTTTCATGGACAAAAAGGTTGAATGGTTTTCGATAGTCAGGAAGACCTAGAGCAGGGGCGGAAGTCAACAGCTGCTTGACTTGGTCCCACGCTAGGGTGTCCTCTTTTGTCCAGGCAATTTTTTCAGGCTTTGAAGCTCCGATTTTATCTTGCCAAGGCCTGGTCACTTCTGCAAATGATGGGATCCAGCTACGGCAGTAGCTGAGGAGACCCAACAGCGACCTGACGTGTGACTGGGTCTCTGGCCTTGGCGCTGACAAAATCGCAGTCACTCGCTCGGGCGTGAGAGATCGGGTCCCTGGCCCAAGATTGTGGCCTAAGTACTGGACAGTCTGCTTACACCACTGCAGCTTTTTTTTAGCAACTTTGTGCCCTCTTTTGCCTAGTTGAACTAGGAGGTAAAGGGTGTCAGCTTGGTTTTGGTTTTTGGTTTGTGAACAAACCAAAATGTCGTCTACGTAACAGACCAAGATGGACTGCTGGGGCGGCTGGAGTCCGGCCAGGTCCTTTGCTAGGAGCGAACAAAAAATGGTCGGCGATTCGACGTAACCTTTGCACATGCGGGTCCACGTGAGCTGGCCCCCCTTCCAGGTGAAGGCGAAAAGGTACTGGGAGTCTGGGTGGACTGGGATGGAGAAAAAGGCTGAGCTTAGGTCTAGGACACTGTACCATTGGGAAGTGGCGGGGATGGAGGAAACAATGGTTGCTGGGTTTGGGACAATGTTTGTCCGGGGGATGACAAAGTTGTTTACCGCTCTGAGGTCTTGGACCAGGCGGTACTGGGGTGGACTGCCAGGGGCGCTGTGCTTTTTCACAGGCAGCAGTGGGGTGTTACAGGGTGAAACACACGGGCGAAGGATGCCCTGTTGCAGGAAAGAATCAATGATTTTTCCGATGCAAGCTTCAGCTTCAGCTGACATGGGGTACTGGCGGATGTTGGGGAACGGGCGGTCCTAGTGAACTCGGACACGCACGGGGTCTGCTGAGAGGAGAAGGCCAACATCTTGAGAGGTCTCTGCCCAGGTTGAGGCAGGGACTTGGGACAAGATGTCTGGCAGGACACTGCCTTGCTGATTTGCAGCTTGTGCCAGGCACAGGAGTGAGGCCGAGGGAAGAGAGATTTCAAGCCCTTGAGGGGTGCAGTGGATTTCTGCACCAAATTTGGCAAGCAAATCTCTCCCCAACAGATTTACAGGGCAATTCTTCAACAGAACAAATGGGTGTTCTACTGTAGCATTTCCCAGGCGGACTGGGACTGGGCGGCTCACTGGAGCCGTGCTTATTAGGCCTTCAACTCCCATTACTGGAGTCCCGCGTCCGGAACTCGGGAGTTTAATATTGTTCACTGCACTCTTGCTGGCGCCAGTATCGATAAGGCATTGTACTTTTGATCCATTTATGTCTAAGGTCAAAAATGGCTTTTCGAGGGCCAGTTTCCACTTTGGTTTGGGTGTGGGGTTGGACTGTTGACCCTGGCCTGTCTCCTCTATTTCACACCGTCATTCGCTACCTAAAGCGGCTCTCTGCAGCCACTGTTCTTGATTTTCACTAGTATCCTCTTCATATGGACACTGATTTTTCCAATGGCCTTTCCGTCCGCAGGTGTGGCACCTTCCTGTCTTTTGTGCTGGAGGCCAGGGCGAGCGTCCATGTCCTCTTTCCTGGCCTTGATTTTGAGGAGCGGAGGAGGAGTTACCCTGCTCCGCTCCTCCCCATGACGCGGAGGAGGCACTTGTGCCTCCTCCTCTTTGGCCGTGTCCGCCTCTTCTTCCTCTCCACCCACCATTTCCTCTGCCGCACCCTCTTGGGCCGCCTCCCCGGCCCCTTCCTCTTTTTCCCCACTGTGCTTGAGTGAATGCTGCCGCGAGCAAGCTCGCTTCAGCTTCTTTTTCTTTCTTCCTCTTTTCTGCCGCCTTGTCTTCTCTACCCTGGTAGACATGCCTGGCCACAGTTAGAATTTGGGCAATAGTATTGCCTTGCCAACCGGGCTGGTGTTTGGTGAAGTACTCTTTTATGTCTGGTGCAGCCTGATCTACAAAAATGCTAACTACCAAAAACCTGTTCCCCTCAGCCTCAGGGTCAATCCCGCCCCACATCCGAAGTGCTTTTTGGAGCCGAACCATGAAATCGGTCGGGTCTTCAGTTTTGGTTTGGAACACATTTTTTACCTTAGACCAGTTCACTGTCTGTTGGCTCATGTCATCTAGGACTTGGAGGGCTCTGGTTCTGAAATTAGTTATGATGGTGAGGTGATCAGCGAAACTGGGGTTGAGATTCCTGATCCCTGGGGCGGTGTAGGAATCGACCAGAACTTCACCTTGGCCCAGCGGCGTCGCTCGAAGCGATGCCGTGAAGCGGCCGGTGAAGTCTTGGTATTGGGGAGGTTTTAGAAGAGCCAACGCCAGTTGATCTAAATTAGCTGGAGTCGGCTGGTAGGTGTTCAGGATGACTGATTTGAGTCATGAAGGCGGTGGGGTCTTCAGTGATGGAGGCTGTGGTTTTAGCCCATGTTACCAAGTCTTTTGGCTTGAAAGGGGTGTGCACCCAATTTATGACAGGCTGGATGATGGCTGCCCGGGCGGGTTGGCCATCGGCCGCCGGTTCTGAGGGTTGGGTCACCACGTGTTGACGCACCTTGGTGAGGGGACACTCATAGGCTGGAGGTTCGTCATGTTTGGAACTGAGTGGGGGAGCATTTGGCATTTGGACTTTTACTAGGTGGCCAGCCCTCTTCTCTGCCACCTCGGTCCAGAGGAACCAATAGTCCATCTGACCCGGCCTTTTGTCCTGTAGGACGAATCGGAGGTCTCTTAGGATGTCTGGATCAAAAGAACCCGCCTCTGGCCAAGTCGAGGAGAGAACTGGCCACTTACATGTACACAGGTTTATGAGTTGACTTTTATACAGGCCTCCTGTCCCTGTCAGGTGACCTGCATCCTATTTTTTGCACATGACGTCCAACGGGGACCCCTTTGGGATACTAGGGCCGCCTCCCATGACTCCTCTTCGGAGAATCTCCTCTGTCGGAGATTACCATGTTCCTCTGTTGGAACCTCTTTCTATGTGTTGCGGTCTCTTACTGACCGGCACGGGAGTTTTGCCAGGCAAACTCCCTGTCTCTCTGTTGGGACTCTAAATGGCCGGCCTCTAGACCTTCCCAGAGGGCCCCCGAGGGAAGTCGCAGTGACTTACCTGGTCTTGCTGGCGAGGAGTCTGTCCTTTGGCGATCAGTGTCCGGACCCAAGGGGATCAAGGGAGCGGTTTCCGTGGAGGTTAAGGACCTCTTAGCCGGCGTCAAGGAACACGGTCCGGTCCCCCCAAGGGGCCGGCCCGATCGGTCGGACGAACTCCTGGCTGGCTCGCCAAATGTTGTGAGCTCTATTTAGTTAGAGTTAATTTAGGCTGTCCATTTAGTTAGAGTTTAATTTAGGATGTGGACTCTAATGAGGAATAGCAAGACAACTGGAATGGGTCTTCAAAGATTTTATTACAGCGCTGGTCTGCCTCTTCATGCAAGAAAAGACAGCCCCTCCTAAACGTCACACACACACTTATATATCATGATCAAAACAAGTTTTCAATACAGGATGCTGCGCGCGCATGCTTATAGAATGTGTACGTGCACATATCTTGATTGGCTTATCTGCCTGTTGCGAGGCAAGCTCTCTACGGTTGTCTTCTAAGGGACTTTCCACTTGGCTTTCTACATGCAGGGCCTCTGATTGGTTCAAGGCCTGTTACTAAGCATAGCTAGCTGTTTTAACCTTTTTAGGGGCTTTCCAGACAACCTCCTCTCAGCGTCATTTTGTCTGCCTAGGGCGTTCTCGCCTGAA
Source organism: Shinisaurus crocodilurus (assembly GCA_021292165.1). Lineage (NCBI taxonomy): Eukaryota > Metazoa > Chordata > Lepidosauria > Squamata > Shinisauridae > Shinisaurus > Shinisaurus crocodilurus. The sequence continues at coordinate 201,771,817 of CM037879.1, forward strand.
GGAAAGCATCTTTCTTATAACATTAGTTTAACTGTGTTTTTGTGGCACCTTAAAGCCACCTTCCTCAACCTTGTGCCCCCCAGGTGCTTTAGACTTCAATTCCATTTGGCCCCAGCTGGCATGGCCAGTGATCAGTGACCATGAGAGCTGGAGTCCAGAACATCTGGGGTGGGCACCAGGTTGTGGAAGGCTGCCTTAAAGACTTAACAAATTTATTATGGCGTAAGCTTTTGTGGACTACAGTCCATCTCATCAGATATATCTGAAGTGTTTTCAGATGGGGAACTAGTGAGGTCAGAGGGGACTGAAACGCAGAAAGTACAGTGATACAGTGTCCATTCACTGTGGCCATTCACAAAACAGTTGTTGAGTGATAACAGCCATCCATAAAATGGTGAGCTGATTAACACATGAAATGTAGTTTAAAAAGAACAGACCTTTGCCCCTATTCAAGTCATGGGAGATAGAGTTACTGAATTGTAGAATCTCTCTTTGAAGTTCCTTTGTTCAAGAATTGTCAGTGATGAGTGTCCTGGGAGGCTGCCGTGTTCGCCCACTGGTTTGCCTGATACTGCCATTTTTTATGTCAGATTTGTGTCCATTTATTTTGAGCAGAAATTGGTCTGTTTGTCCTATGCAGAATGCCATAGGGCCTTGCTGGCAAATATCACATTGGAAGATGATCAGGTATATGAACCCCAGATGTTGTGGATTACTTTATTGAGTCATGTAATAGTGTTGCCAGAGTAAATATGGGGACAGAGTTGGCGTCTGGGTCTGTCCCAGGGTTTGGTTCTTCTGTCTGTACCTCTGTTATGTAACAGACCAAAAGTGAGAAGAAATGCCGGAGGAGGCAAGTCCACACCTTAGCTCAGAAATGCAGTATCCTGTTGGAGGAGGCACAGAGCTCTCTGTCTCTCCTCTGCTAGTCCCCGGCATACTAGTGAATTCTCCCCCCCCCCTTTTGGGGGGCAGGCTAGTAACTTTTGTGGGGTTATTTACAAGGCTGTTAAAATGTAATTCTTTCAGAAGGCCTGGTGGGTGTGGGAGGGGGTTGATGACTGACAGATCTTTCTGCTGCTATGATTATATCAATTATCTTGCTGTTGTTTTATTGTATTACGTTTTATTGATGGTTTGTTGTATAACATCCTTGTTGCTAGTCTCCTTGGACTCTTGAATGGAGGAAAAGCAGAATAACATTTTAATAAAGACACTAAAGATGGAGATACTGTACATACGGTACCTCACAAGCAGGGGCTCACGTGACTGAATGCTCCTTCATACAAACAAATTCCTGGTATATAGAAAACTGGATTTCAGGGAGGTTTCTAGCCTAGCCTACTCCCTGGCACACTTCTTTTCTGTGTGCAGTTAATGGGCGGGGTGTGTGTGTTAGGAGGTGTATTCAATCATGTGACACCCCACCAAGGCAGTCTAAGGAGTACAACCAAGACACAGGTTTATCGCATATCTGCTGTTTGTGAGAATTAGGCTAGGTAATAAGTTTTATTAAAAAGAGAGACATTGCACAACACAAGCTCTCATGCCAGAAAATCCAAAGTGTGTGTCATTAGGATCACAGAATGTATAATTATACAGCACAACAGGCCAAAGAAGTCCATGATAAAGGTGGATATCAAGTAGATACAAATTTCTTAGTAAAAATTTTGATAACTGCTGTTTGTAGAATCAAGTTGCACTGTACAGAGTCAGGACCTAAAGGCGCAATCCTATGCATGCTTAGACAAAAAAAAAGGCCTACAATTCCCAGCATAGCTAGCTGGAGAATGCTGGGAGTTGTAGGACTTTTTTCTGTCTAAATGTGCATAGGATTCTGCACTACATTTCTTTCTATACTGGGAAGAAAACCAAGTTATGCTTAGCTTGAATTAAACCATGATTCCAAATAATATATTGTTTGGGTCATATCTTGGTTAGGGAGTGTGGATAATGGTAGCCAATACTATAATTTACCATAGCAGTGACATCTTTATCCTATTGATATTGTGAAAAGATCTAATAGGAAGATTCAAGGATATTTAGGCAAGTTCTCTTGGGCTTCAAATAAATTATTGATCCCATTATTATTATTATTATTATTATTATTATTATTATTATTATTGTTTTCCTACTGGAACATTAAAAATAGTTAAATTAATTTTATAAATATAAGACAATACCAAAAAACAAAAAGTAAATGTATAAGAAAACTAAGAACAATGATCAACAACAAAATTCAGAAGCAGTTACAACAGTAAAGTCTTGTCTCTTTTTGCAGAATTTAATACGAAGTAAATTCCTCAAATATGAGTGTCCTTTTCAAGGCATATGTTACCCAGACTAATTTTTCATGATACCACCAGTTTGCTCTGCTGTGAGGGACTGGTGGCAGGATCAAGCTGAAAAAGCAGATCAAAGCAAGCTAAAAATATTGTTTCATACTCTGACATAAAATGCAGAGTCTTTACAGGCTCATTGTAAGGAGAGACCACATGAGACCTACAGTGTTTTTATAGTAAATGATTTACAAATAAACACTTTGTTTGTTCCAAACCCAGGCTTTTTCCTCTTCTCTCACACTCAAAGTACAAAAACTTTCTTTCAGCCTCCATTAATATAGATGGAGTATGCCACAGATTTCAGTGGTTTGGAATATCCTCCAGCCATTAAAGGTCTTATTGGCCTGGTTTGCACATAACATTAACCCATCGTTTATTTAAACCATGGTTTGTTGCCCTACCCAGGGTTTAGCTGGCAGACAATCAAACAAACCATGGTTTATTTTCTCAGCCCCGGGTTGTTTGTTTCCCCCCTCCTTCGCCCATTCCCTCCCTGTATCCCAACTGCCGTACTGGCATATAAAGAGGCTGAGGTTTTTTTTACCACTCTTGCTCACTGCCTCAGTAGCCTGGCAAAACAACCCACAATTCTGGGTTCACATGTAATGACAACACGTGGTTTAAACAACCCAAAGTTCACTACCCAGCAACAAACTATGTGTTCTCTTTGTGGATTGTTCGTGGTCAGCATGATTCACACATAATAGCAACCCATAGTTATCCCATAGTTAGTTAAACCATGGTTTGTCATTATGTGCAAACCAGGTCATTGTCTACTGTCAAGTGCAAGGCCATTTTGCGCCATCAGGAAGCATGACCGTAATATAAAAAGCAAAGGAAACGGTAACACTTCTAACTGGTATCAAGTTGATGACTATTTCAGACATTTAAAAGTAAAACAATATTACAGTATGTTATAAAGGTAAAGTAAGGCCAAATTTTCCCCCAGTAGGCAAGGCTTAGCAGTTCAGCATTTTATTACTAAGGCAGTACCAAGTATTGGCAGGGAATAGCTGCAATTGTGCCCATTTACTTATATATTATTCATAGCTGTTGACCGACTTTCTGCTGAGTTTCTTAGCCAATATATTATTTAGCATTGCTTTGTTTTCAGCGCTTTGAGCTATCTATTTATATTATGGATATGTTGACCTGGTTCGCATGTAATGACAACCCATGGTTTAAACTTCTCCTGTACAAGCAGGAGAGAGCAAGCACGCTGTTTCCTGTGTGCCCGCCACTTCCATGTTCACTCAACAACCTACAATCAGCTCATTCATAGGTCGTTGAGTGTGACGTGCAAGCCCGGAACAACGGGTTATTTAGGTGCTAAACAACCCAGCGGTTAACCCATGGTTTGTTGTTCGGTTAACCACTGGGTTGTTTAGCCCCTAAACCCATCAATCAAGCGTTCACACGTCACACTCAACAAGCTATGAACAAGCTGATCATAGGTTGTTGATTAAAAGTGGAAGTAGCTTCTTGCTCATTCCCGACAACCCATGGTTTGTTTAATCCATGGGCTGTCATTACATTCAAACTGCCCCACTGTGTAGGATGGTAACCAGCAGCAATTGGATTTTATTAGTCCAGGCCCATTTTGAGTCATTTGGGTTCATAGCTACTGCAGCTTTAGATGTGACAGACTGCCCTATTACATACAAATAATTTTGCTGTAGTATCCATTTAAGAAAAGATATGAATTATGGATAGAGCAAAGGTGTGGGAATGAGCATGAGAAGGAATATTGTACTACAGAAACACTACAGAAATATGGTTATTAAGGTTGCATGGTCTTAGAAATCTAATATTTCTAAGAAATCCCCAAGGTTTCTGGGGATCCCTGAAATAGAAACATAGGAAGCTGCCTTATACTGAGTCAGACCATTGGTTCAACTAGGCCAGTATTGTCAACACTGACTGGCAGCAGCTCTACAGGGTTTCAGGCAGGATTTCTTTCCAGCCCTACCTGGAGATGGCCTGGTATTGAACCTGAGACCTTCTGCATACAAAGCATATGCTCTACCACTGAGCTATAGCCCTTGCTGTTAAAAATGAGAGAGAGCATGATAGAATTTTGAGAACAGTAGTTTTAAAATGTTTCTAGCCCTCTAGGTTGTTAAGAATAATCTTAGCAAAGAGTCCTGTGGTACTTTAGATATTAACAAAAATATTATGACATCAGTGGAAGACCGACAACCTGGTCTTCTGCATGGGTTCAATGCTAAGGGGGTAGCGGGTGCTGGGGCGGGCCTTCTCCGAGGTCCCCAGCGCCTCGCCTTAGCCCAGAACAAAGGGATAACTTATAGCCACAAAAGTATCTTTTAGAAAACAAGTTTATTTACAAAATTACCTTCACAAACTCAGACCCACGCCAGCAATACAGCTTATCAGTACGGTACAAAGTAGCAAGCAAAAGCCTCAAGGACAACGTGATTTCAGGGCTCTCAGCTAGTTAGTTTAGCTCGGGTCCTGGCAGAGGCCCGGTCAACCGCACGCTGCTAGCTGGGTTCCCGGCGGAGGCCCGGTCTACCCAAGCGGCTAGCTGGGTTCCCGGCGGGGCCCGGTCTACCCAAGCGGCTAGCTGGGTTCCCGGCGGAGGCCCGGTCTACCCAAGCGGCTAGCTGGGTTCCCGGCGGAGGCCCGGTCTACCCAAGCGGCTAGCTGGGTTCCCGGCGGAGGCCCGGTCTACCCAAGCGGCTAGCTGGGTTCCCGGCGGAGGCCCGGTCTACCCAAGCGGCTAGCTGGGTTCCCGGCGGAGGCCCGGTCTACCCAAGCGGCTAGCTGGGTTCCCGGCGGGGCCCGGTCTACCCAAGCGGCTTGTGAGTGATTTCAGCTTGGTTTCCTGGGGGTCCGGTCAACCCAAGCGGCCAGTGATTTCAGCTTGGTTTCCCGGGGTTGCTGATCCTTCGTTCCCTTACCCCAGGCATGGGCAAGATTGCTGATCAGGTCCAGAGAAAAGTTCCCTTGTGCAGGGTGTTTTATACAGTGGTGTTTCAGGTAGCCCCTCCCTCCGTGATCAGGTGGGTTGACGCCTCCGTGATCAGGGGCGGCCTTTTGGGTCAGGTGGGGTGATGCCTTCCCCCCCCCCCCCCCGTGGGATGGGGTCCCTTTGAAGCCACTTGCTTAATGGTCCCATCCTATGGTGTTGAGTGGCCATTTCTTAGGGGTGCCGAAGCGTCTGCCCTGGAGAGGTATTCAAGTCTTATGTAGATGGGGCTGATATGCAAGAGCATTGACAAACCTGGTGATGCTTCCTGCCTTCCCCCCTGGGGTGATTCTATGTAGATGTTGTTTGTCCCCTTTGGCATCTGTGGAGACTGGTTATCTCCCCCCCCTGGGTCTCCTTCCCAGGGTGTGTCAGGCAGGGGGCTTAGGTTGGCTTTCTCCACAACATCATCATCATCATCATCATTATTATTATTATTATTAGTAGTAGTAGTAGTATCATCATCATCATCTCTGCCACCGTTCAATACAAATATTCTTAGTGTGGCTCCCATGATAAGCACTCTACTATTGGCATCTTATATGTTGCAATCATGAAATACACACAGCCCCACTTATGCTTCATGATAACTCTTCTACCAGAGTTTACATTTCATGCAGCAGGATAAACTTTTGCTGGTTTAAACCCACTTTGTCAGCTACATGACATTCCCAGAAAGCAGCCACTGGTGAGAAATTAGCTTAACAAGAAAGGCAACATTAACAAATAAAGAGGGACAATTACTATCTGTATTGGAAAAGCCAATCTCTGTGTCTGTTGAAGGAACTGAAATGGTACCTGGAGACTGGTGTTTGGCAAAGGAAAGGCACATAAATTCTCTGTTGTTGAAATTGGCATATGATAAACACATGGATGCTCTGAGCAGAAGGGAAATACGTGCATAAATATTCTTTATCTGTATGTCACCTTGTATCAAAAATGAGTCTAGTTTTGGGCTGTAGGATTTGTACAATTTTAGAATGTGCCTATTTCTGAATTAGAAGCAAAACTTGTGTTTACATATCGATGGGCTATTCCACTTCCGAAAACCTCTCCCCAGGCTATATGAGTGGCATTTGTTTTCCCTACAACTATGGGAGATGTTTGTGCTTGTGCCATCCCTTATGAACTGATTTGAAAATAATTACAAATAATCAGTCAAATTATAATGCAAGCTGATATTCTAAGGGTGCAGTCCTATGCATGTTTAGACAGAAACAAGTCCTACAGCTCCCAGTATTCCACAGCCAGCCATGCTGGCTGGTGAATACTGGGAGTTGTAAGACCTTTTTCTGTCTAAACATGCATAGGATTGTGCCCTTACTGATTGAATTTTCAAGAAGAGAAGGGGGGGAAAGTTCAACAGAAGTCTGTGTTCTACAAAAAATCCAGTTTCTACAAGCTTACATAACACTCTTCAGCAGTTGTACCAGTGCAAATCCTTCTGTTCATAGCACAAGGGCATGTGTCTGCCATAAATATTTAAATGAGGGGTGGGCAACATGCAGCCCATGGGCCGCATGTGGCCTCCCAGTGCAGTCCCCTGAAGCTAAATTTGACCATTTTAGCACTTTGTAGCTGCTAGAGTGCCAAAATGGTCAATTTTAGCTTGAGGACAAGCTATGTTTAACCCTTTTAGTGCTATAGAGTGGTTTGCCACTGAATTTGGTATTCAACCGCCAATTTGGGGGTGGCGGTGGCAATGGGGTGCAGCCTGCAGGGGGGCTCCAGGGGATGAAAATGGCCCCCATACCTTCCATAGTTCCCGACCCTGATTAAAACCCTCAGGGTGTTTGTAGACAAAACTTCCAGACATTATAAAGAGTTCACGAGAACTCATTATTTCTTAATCTCAGTTGAGAGTAACAAGTGAAGCAAAAAGTTTTCTCCTCAAGTAAACAGAGTTGCTTTGCTTTATTTTATATATTTATTTACAAGATTTATAGACTCCCTTTCAACTGAAAACTTTAGAATCAGACTCATTTTTTAAATTGAATTGGAGGGACTATTTAGGCTGTTTGAAGAAATGTGGATAGCAAGTTGTAAGTTATTTAGTTTGTAATATTTTTACGATCATAGGAGCGGTCATTTGAAATTTTTGCCTCAGACACCAAAATGTTTTGATAAATCTCTGGTTATGTTAAGTATAACAGAAAATATGTGTTTTGGAACTGGAGATAAAATCTACCATGAACTCTTTGGAATCAATGACATATTTCCATTGAGTTACTGTTTGTCACATATATTATATCATAAAGATCAGAATCTCCTGTCAGAATAGACTCAAGTACAAATATGACACAAACAGCTACAGTGTGTGACTTGCTTATGGTGATATGAAAGCATGTTCAACTCCGGTCTTCCCCAACCTGGTGCTCTCCAGATGTTTGGGACTACAATTCCCAGGATTCATGACCACTGGACATTGTACTTGGAGCTGATGAGAGTTGACGTCCAAAACATCTGGAGGGCATCAAGTTGGGCAACGGTGTTCTACCCATTAATTAAAAGTATGATGACTATCTCTTCCATTTGTGCCCTATAAACCACATTCTTTTTTATTTTACAGTTCAACCATTTTTTCAAATTTCTCTCCTTCTCCCAAGAGGGATTAAAGAGAGGAGATGCTTCACGTTTATGTGGCTATTTGTACAAAGGCATCCATTTTCACCAGCAAGAGAAATCTTTTCTGTTCAGTTGTTTGATGTGGCTACATAGAAATCAAAGCCCAAAAGATCAAAATACTCGGAAGACTACAGTGCTAAAAGGGCATTCTGAAAATGTGCTTCACTTAATGGAAAATGCTTCACATGAAGAATCCCTAGAGGTGTTCTTTTTTTAACACTTGCATCACAACTTTATCAATAGCAGTTTGTTCTTTAGTGATCCACATATAACCTCTTGGGCAACAATTAGAAGAGTCCCTTTAGCTGTGCAGAAGATGTTATGTGCATCAGGGCATTTCACTTCTTTTTTGCACCCCTAAGAACAGCCTCTTGTGCTGCTATGCAAAGCATGTTTGGGACGCTCTCCTGAGTTTCTATTGGGCGTTGTCAAGAAGCATAGAGAGCTTGGGCAGCAATCCTATGCACCCTTACCTGGGGGTAAGCTCTGTTGATCACAGTGGGACTTGCTTTAGAGTAAACATGCTTAGGATTGAACTGCCAGACACCCCACTGCTTATGCAGAGCTTGCTGTGCAGTGCTCAGGATTACAGCCAAAGATCACTGACCTGCTATTGGCTCAGCGAGCCATAGGATATCATAGGATCATAGAGTTGGAAGGGGCCTACAAGGCCATCGAGTCCAACCCCCTGCTCAATGCAGGAAACTAGAGGAGGGGTCTCCCATCCAAGTAATAACCAGGCCTCACCCTGCTTAGCTTTCCACACTCAGACAAGCTGAGCCAGCGTGAGCCATTCCACATGTTACACAGTGACAAACCCAGATTTGCCATTGAGTGTACATGGCAGGAAGCTGCAGTCAGTCCCGAGGGTACCTGTATGATACATGGGTTTCCAAACATCGATTTGTCTGTCACACTTTACATCTTTAGATATACCAAAAAGCCTTGTGTAATATGTGAAGAGGCACAGAGAGGAGAGAGGATTGTAATATATTTAACAGTCCACATGGAGCAATTTACAAGAATACAACAGCAAACTGAACTGTGCATTTATGTTTGTTTGGTTTTTTTATTTCTAGAGAATTTGGAATTACAGCCAAAGATCACTGACCTGCTATTGGCTCAGCGAGCCATAGGATATCATAGGATCATAGAGTTGGAAGGGGCCTACAAGGCCATCGAGTCCAACCCCCTGCTCAATGCAGGAAACTAGAGGAGGGGTCTCCCATCCAAGTAATAACCAGGCCTCACCCTGCTTAGCTTACAAGAGCAGCATCAGGTAAAGACGTGGCTAATGAAATACCTTGAATAAGAGAAATGAATAAATTAACTGAAGCAATACATAGGAGGAATGATACTCAACATATATTTAATGTTGCTGGAAAATGGGCATGTTTTATACGTTACTGGAATACATATTGACACAGTTCGCATGCAATGAATAATCCATGGTTTAACCATGGGATGTTTGGGAGCGAATGAGTGAGTATGCTGAATCCCGACCGCTCAGCCTCTTCCGCTGCGCTAGACAACCCAGGGATGCCACAAAAACAAGAACAAACCATGGGTTCAAACTCTGGGTTGTTTCTTGCTCAACAATGCAGAGTTCCAAGTTTGCATGTCACAGGCCCGGTTCACTCATAACGAGAAACCACCGTGGTTGAATTTCCCCATGGGACTTCTTGTCACAGTGGCTGCCATTTTAAATATTTGGGGTGCGGTGGGGGTGCCCCATAGCTTCTCGTTAAGTGAAAACCCAGCAAGGGTGGGTTGTTGGGGTGGTTGAGAAGCCACCCGCAACCTTAAAACAGTCCATGAGTCCTGGGTGGCTTGTCAACCACCTAAACAACCCACCCTCGCCGGAGGCTTGGATTGTCAACTTGGCACCTGCAGGCACTGCAACCCACTGTGGCTAAGCCACAATGGACTGTGGTGATTGTGCAAACCAGGTCACTGAGAACAACTCAGGGATGGAATGTCCCTGGGTTGTTTAGCATAGCAGTTGAGTAGTTGGGAGCCAGCACACTAGCTCCCATGTGCTCCCAAACAACCCACAGTCTTGTTAACCATCCATGGGTTATTCATCTCATACAAACCGGGTCATTGTGATTATATTAAGGCTTGATGGGACTTTATTTTTTGTCTAATCAATCCTATTGTCTCTTGTATAATTGGAACTGTTCAATAAACTTATATTTAAAAAAAAAAACCCAGGAGAAAACAAACAGCGTGATGAGGAATATTGAAGTATTGGAAGATATGAGGGAACAGCAGGTTGTCATGCGAGACACAGAAGCTACAACGCTGCAGCTTCTCACAGCTACTGACCCCAGTCTGGAAAGATGTGCATAGTAGGGCCACCACTGGTTAGGTCTGCCTTCCCCAACCTGGTGCCCTCTAGATGTGTTGGACTGCAACTCCCATCATTCTCAGCCAGCATGGCCAATGAGTGGCTGGGAATTATGGGAGTTGCAGTCTGATATATTAGGAGGGCACCAATTTGGAGAAGGCTGAGTTAGACTAATTGTTTTTAAAACTTTCTATCAACTAAAAAGGCACCCAACCCTCATATAGCAGGCAACATATTCCTGCTGCCCCCCTCCCAATAAATACTTGTAAAAACTGCAGATGGCAGGTGTGGAGAAAAAGAGCCTTTGCGGGTTCATACACACACACACACACACACACACACTCATGTGTGAACCGGCTAAAGGCTGGGGGTGGGGTGTGCATAGTTAGCGTGTGGAGAAAGGGGCCTTTGGGGGTTCCTGCATGCATGCACATACACACACACACACACACACACACACACCTCCTCATGTGTAAACCAAGTAGGGCCAGTTGAGGGGGCTGGGAGGAAGCGAAAGGTACATAAAACATAGGATGGGGCCTGGCGCCCGGAGGTCTGGAGGAGCCAGGCTGAAAGCGTTCATATGCAGATGTAATTCAAACCCAATAAGTCATGAGTTCCCTTCCCCCTGCCTGGCCAGGTGAAATGCATTATGATTGGCTGAGAAGCAGCAGAGCTACAGGGAGGAGGGGAGGGGGGAAAGGTATATTTCCCAAAGCGTGGTTTTTTGGTCTTTGTCTTTGTTCTACCCGGCTGTGGTAATGGCGGTAAGCCAAGGACCCCAGGCAGCTCCTGGTAAAATTAGCTGGATTGAGGGCTCTAGTAAAGGCAAGCCTTGTGGGAGTTTTACCCATCTCGGACCTTCGGGTAGGTGTGGTAATCTCCCTCGGGCAGCGAGGCTGTGCTGGATTTAACCCTTGAAGGGAACACCCTCAGGTAACAGGTGTGTGCCTGAGAGATCTTAAGGAATCAGGTTTTCTTGTTTTGCAGCTTTACTGTGTACTAAAGTGTCTCTCTCTTTATTTTGTGTGCTTCTCTCATTTCCCTAATCTTGTTGTAAAATGCTACCAGAATAAACCTTGTCTTGGTTTACCCCACATGGGTTTTGTAGTACTCTGTGAGTTCAGTATCTAAATCCAGGTTACAGAAATTGAAGGCGAGTCCCTCAACAGAGATTCAAGTAGGGTTGCAGACAGCTGAGGCTGGCAATCTGGTACCTTGAGATCTCAGGGGGTCTTGGTTCCTTTGCCAGTAGGCAAGGGTGGGGGTGTGGCGGGCCAGCCAGCCCCCCCTTCCTCCACAGCAGGCATCATCTTAGAAGAAGTATTCTCCTGTCACTCACTCAGGAGGGAACGCCTCTTCTAAGAAGGTGCATGTATATGTCACAGCAGCCACCATCTGAAAACAGGTTTTTTCCCTTTATATCTATTTCATATGCAGAACTGACTGATTCATCAGTTAAACCTCATACAGTTAGGGTGCAATCCTAAGCATGTTTAGACAGAAATAAAGGCCTACAACTCCCAGCATGCTCCAGCCAGCCATGCTGGCTGGAGCATGCTGGGAGTTGTAGGATTTTTTGTTCCTGTCTAAACATGCTTAGGATTGCACCCTTACTGACTTAGATTTCTTTAATTGGATGACAGCTCCAGTGCATAGCAATGAGCTGTGTGCATTGCTGCAGTCCCCACTCAGACATGAAGCTCACTCGGTGACTTTGGGCCAGTCACTGACCCTTAGCCTAACCTCTCTCACAGGGTTGTTGTGGTGATAAAATGGGGGGGAGGAGGAGGAGGAGGAACATGTAATCCACCTTGGGTTCCTTGCAAGAGGAGAAAAGGGCAGGATATCAGAATCATAGAAAAGTAGAGTTGGAAGGGGCCTACTAGGCCATCGAGTCCAACCCCCCGCTCAATGCAGGAATCCAGGTCAAAGCATCCCCGACAGATGGCTGTCCAGCCGCACCTTGAATGCCTCCATATAAATGTAATAATAAATCAATCTTCATCCAATTTGCTGAGGGGTTGCAAGGAAAGCCCCCTCCCACCCCAGCATTCCTTTTCTAAGGTTGCAGTTTCCCCACTGCTAATTGGGAAAAATGTGGCTGTGAAGCATTCCATGGGGGCCAGTGTGGTCCCCAATCCTGAAAAGGTTGTCTACCCCTGTGCTAATCCTTATAAGAACCCCATATGGGTGGTCACTGTTATTATCCCAATAATAAGAAGTGCAGCTGAGGCAGAAAAATAGTATTTTGGCTACAGCCACCTAGTAAGTACCTAAATTTGAACCAAGACTTCATGGTTTTACAGGTCACTCATTTCCACTGTACTGGAGTAGCAGGGACTTGTTACAGTCCTAAAACCATAACTCCCTATTACTATCACCTGAGTACTGACATAATAGGCCAAAGCCACCAGACGTTCCAATGCAATGGCAAAGTCTCCCCCTTCTTACTTCTTTATCTTCTGAACACTAACTTGTTACATTACTGCTAGGGGTGGGATCCATGCATGGTGCAAGTGTACATTTACAAGACATTTCCGCATACATGTCTTCTAGGGTTTATAGATTTGGCTCATAGCAATGATGAGTTGAGGCATCCTTTTAAGTTTGGTGGCTGCATTCCAAGATTTCCTAAATTAAAGTAAAGTAATAGGGTGCTGCTCTTTTGTTGGTATACACTGCCTCAGCTTTACCAGTCACAACTGATGCAGAGTATGGTTCTCCTCAGACAACCTTTAGTGAATCATTCTGCAGATCTGTACACACCAGACTTGTTTGCTTTATAGGGGTTGAAAAGTTCAGCTAGAAAATAAAGAGAAAGGTCTTCTGCTGTCTTATCATTTACTATAACTTGAAGTGTTTCTCAGCTCAGCCAAGCTGAATCACCTTTCCTTCTGAGCTGAGCAGGAGCACAACAGGAGAGAGGCTCCAGCTGTTTTTGGGGCTGTGATAAGGCAAGCAGGCTCCCAGAGAGCGAGCGAACAGAGCGAGCGAACAGGGAGAGAAAACAGGAGTTTGGCAGCGGAGTAGAACGACAAGTGCTGCAACAGCAAGTGCTGCTGTACAAACAACAACTACTAGTGCTGCAAGGGAAGGGTGTGGCCTGAGAGCTGAAAGGGAAGGGTGTGGCCTGAGAGCTGAAAGGGAAGGGTGTGGCCTGAGAGCTGAAAGGGAAGGGTGTGGCCTGAGAGCTGAAAGGGAAGGGTGTGGTCTGAGAGCTTAAAAGGAAGGGTGTGGCCTGACAGCTCATTCTGTTCCTGACTCCCAGCTGAGCAGGAGCACAACAGGAGAGAGGCTCCAGCTGTTTTTGGGGCTGTGATAAGGCAAGCAGGCTCCCAGAGAGCGAGCGAACAGAGCGAGCGAACAGGGAGAGAAACAGGAGTTTGGCAGCGGAGTAGAACGACAAGTGCTGCAACAGCAAGTGCTGCTGTACAAACAACAACTACTAGTGCTGCAAGGGAAGGGTGTGGCCTGAGAGCTGAAAGGGAAGGGTGTGGCCTGAGAGCTGAAAGGGAAGGGTGTGGCCTGAGAGCTGAAGGGAAGGGTGTGGTCTGAGAGCTTAAAAGGAAGGGTGTGGCCTGACAGCTCATTCTGTTCCTGACTCCCAGCTGAGCAGGAGCACAACAGGAGAGAGGCTCCAGCTGTTTTTGGGGCTGTGATAAGGCAAGCAGGCTCCCAGAGAGCGAGCGAACAGAGCGAGCGAACAGGGAGAGAAAACAGGAGTTTGGCAGCGGAGTAGAACGACAAGTGCTGCAACAGCAAGTGCTGCTGTACAAACAACAACTACTAGTGCTGCAAGGGAAGGGTGTGGCCTGAGAGCTGAAAGGGAAGGGTGTGGCCTGAGAGCTGAAAGGGAAGGGTGTGGCCTGAGAGCTGAAAGGGAAGGGTGTGGCCTGAGAGCTGAAAGGGAAGGGTGTGGTCTGAGAGCTTAAAAGGAAGGGTGTGGCCTGACAGCTCATTCTGTTCCTGACTCCCAGCTGAGCAGGAGCACAACAGGAGAGAGGCTCCAGCTGTTTTTGGGGCTGTGATAAGGCAAGCAGGCTCCCAGAGAGCGAGCGAACAGAGCGAGCGAACAGGGAGAGAAAACAGGAGTTTGGCAGCGGAGTAGAACGACAAGTGCTGCAACAGCAAGTGCTGCTGTACAAACAACAACTACTAGTGCTGCAAGGGAAGGGTGTGGCCTGAGAGCTGAAAGGGAAGGGTGTGGCCTGAGAGCTGAAAGGGAAGGGTGTGGCCTGAGAGCTGAAAGGGAAGGGTGTGGCCTGAGAGCTGAAAGGGAAGGGTGTGGTCTGAGAGCTTAAAAGGAAGGGTGTGGCCTGACAGCTCATTCTGTTCCTGACTCCCAGCTGAGCAGGAGCACAACAGGAGAGAGGCTCCAGCTGTTTTTGGGGCTGTGATAAGGCAAGCAGGCTCCCAGAGAGCGAGCGAACAGAGCGAGCGAACAGGGAGAGAAAACAGGAGTTTGGCAGCGGAGTAGAACGACAAGTGCTGCAACAGCAAGTGCTGCTGTACAAACAACAACTACTAGTGCTGCAAGGGAAGGGTGTGGCCTGAGAGCTGAAAGGGAGGGTGTGGCCTGAGAGCTGAAAGGGAAGGGTGTGGCCTGAGAGCTGAAAGGGAAGGGTGTGGCCTGAGAGCTGAAAGGGAAGGGTGTGGTCTGAGAGCTTAAAAGGAAGGGTGTGGCCTGACAGCTCATTCTGTTCCTGACTCCCAGCTGAGCAGGAGCACAACAGGAGAGAGGCTCCAGCTGTTTTTGGGGCTGTGATAAGGCAAGCAGGCTCCCAGAGAGCGAGCGAACAGAGCGAGCGAACAGGGAGAGAAAACAGGAGTTTGGCAGCGGAGTAGAACGACAAGTGCTGCAACAGCAAGTGCTGCTGTACAAACAACAACTACTAGTGCTGCAAGGGAAGGGTGTGGCCTGAGAGCTGAAAGGGAAGGGTGTGGCCTGAGAGCTGAAAGGGAAGGGTGTGGCCTGAGAGCTGAAAGGGAAGGGTGTGGTCTGAGAGCTTAAAAGGAAGGGTGTGGCCTGACAGCTCATTCTGTTCCTGACTCCCAGCTGAGCAGGAGCACAACAGGAGAGAGGCTCCAGCTGTTTTTGGGGCTGTGATAAGGCAAGCAGGCTCCCAGAGAGCGAGCGAACAGAGCGAGCGAACAGGGAGAGAAAACAGGAGTTTGGCAGCGGAGTAGAACGACAAGTGCTGCAACAGCAAGTGCTGCTGTACAAACAACAACTACTAGTGCTGCAAGGGAAGGGTGTGGCCTGAGAGCTGAAAGGGAAGGGTGTGGCCTGAGAGCTGAAAGGGAAGGGTGTGGCCTGAGAGCTGAAAGGGAAGGGTGTGGCCTGAGAGCTGAAAGGGAAGGGTGTGGTCTGAGAGCTTAAAAGGAAGGGTGTGGCCTGACAGCTCATTCTGTTCCTGACTCCCAGCTGAGCAGGAGCACAACAGGAGAGAGGCTCCAGCTGTTTTTGGGGCTGTGATAAGGCAAGCAGGCTCCCAGAGAGCGAGCGAACAGAGCGAGCGAACAGGGAGAGAAAACAGGAGTTTGGCAGCGGAGTAGAACGACAAGTGCTGCAACAGCAAGTGCTGCTGTACAAACAACAACTACTAGTGCTGCAAGGGAAGGGTGTGGCCTGAGAGCTGAAAGGGAAGGGTGTGGCCTGAGAGCTGAAAGGGAAGGGTGTGGCCTGAGAGCTGAAAGGGAAGGGTGTGGCCTGAGAGCTGAAAGGGAAGGGTGTGGTCTGAGAGCTTAAAAGGAAGGGTGTGGCCTGACAGCTCATTCTGTTCCTGACTCCCAGCTGAGCAGGAGCACAACAGGAGAGAGGCTCCAGCTGTTTTTGGGGCTGTGATAAGGCAAGCAGGCTCCCAGAGAGCGAGCGAACAGAGCGAGCGAACAGGGAGAGAAAACAGGAGTTTGGCAGCGGAGTAGAACGACAAGTGCTGCAACAGCAAGTGCTGCTGTACAAACAACAACTACTAGTGCTGCAAGGGAAGGGTGTGGCCTGAGAGCTGAAAGGGAAGGGTGTGGCCTGAGAGCTGAAAGGGAAGGGTGTGGCCTGAGAGCTGAAAGGGAAGGGTGTGGCCTGAGAGCTGAAAGGGAAGGGTGTGGTCTGAGAGCTTAAAAGGAAGGGTGTGGCCTGACAGCTCATTCTGTTCCTGACTCCCAGCTGAGCAGGAGCACAACAGGAGAGAGGCTCCAGCTGTTTTTGGGGCTGTGATAAGGCAAGCAGGCTCCCAGAGAGCGAGCGAACAGAGCGAGCGAACAGGGAGAGAAAACAGGAGTTTGGCAGCGGAGTAGAACGACAAGTGCTGCAACAGCAAGTGCTGCTGTACAAACAACAACTACTAGTGCTGCAAGGGAAGGGTGTGGCCTGAGAGCTGAAAGGGAAGGGTGTGGCCTGAGAGCTGAAAGGGAAGGGTGTGGCCTGAGAGCTGAAAGGGAAGGGTGTGGCCTGAGAGCTGAAAGGGAAGGGTGTGGTCTGAGAGCTTAAAAGGAAGGGTGTGGCCTGACAGCTCATTCTGTTCCTGACTCCCAGCTGAGCAGGAGCACAACAGGAGAGAGGCTCCAGCTGTTTTTGGGGCTGTGATAAGGCAAGCAGGCTCCCAGAGAGCGAGCGAACAGAGCGAGCGAACAGGGAGAGAAAACAGGAGTTTGGCAGCGGAGTAGAACGACAAGTGCTGCAACAGCAAGTGCTGCTGTACAAACAACAACTACTAGTGCTGCAAGGGAAGGGTGTGGCCTGAGAGCTGAAAGGGAAGGGTGTGGCCTGAGAGCTGAAAGGGAAGGGTGTGGCCTGAGAGCTGAAGGGAAGGGTGTGGTCTGAGAGCTGAAAGGGAAGGGTGTGGTCTGAGAGCTTAAAAGGAAGGGTGTGGCCTGACAGCTCATTCTGTTCCTGACTCCCAGCTGAGCAGGAGCACAACAGGAGAGAGGCTCCAGCTGTTTTTGGGGCTGTGATAAGGCAAGCAGGCTCCCAGAGAGCGAGCGAACAGAGCGAGCGAACAGGGAGAGAAAACAGGAGTTTGGCAGCGGAGTAGAACGACAAGTGCTGCAACAGCAAGTGCTGCTGTACAAACAACAACTACTAGTGCTGCAAGGGAAGGGTGTGGCCTGAGAGCTGAAAGGGAAGGGTGTGGCCTGAGAGCTGAAAGGGAAGGGTGTGGCCTGAGAGCTGAAGGGAAGGGTGTGGTCTGAGAGCTGAAAGGGAAGGGTGTGGTCTGAGAGCTTAAAAGGAAGGGTGTGGCCTGACAGCTCATTCTGTTCCTGACTCCCAGCTGAGCAGGAGCACAACAGGAGAGAGGCTCCAGCTGTTTTTGGGGCTGTGATAAGGCAAGCAGGCTCCCAGAGAGCGAGCGAACAGAGCGAGCGAACAGGGAGAGAAAACAGGAGTTTGGCAGCGGAGTTCGGCAGGGGAGGTCCAGGGGGAGGTCCCTAAAAAAAAAAAAAAAAAAAAAAAAAAATCTAGGAAGACAGAAACCGAGCACTATGGAAGGAAAGGACTCAGCAGTGGTGGTGACCTGCAAGGGGTGTGCTATGTTTGTTTTCCTGCCGGAGATCGACATGGCCTACACGTGCAACAAGTGCAAGCTGGTCACACTGTTGGAAGAAAAGGTCAGAGGACTGGAGCAGCAAGTGTCAACCCTCAGGAGCATAAGAGAAAGCGAGGAGTTCTTAGACAGAACGGTGGATCTACAGCACCAAAGCACAGTACAGGAGCCAGAAGGGCAACGGCAGGATGAGGCGGAGTCGGAGACTGCTGAGGCAAGGGAAATAACACAGGGGGAACTCCCTGGAAAAGGGTGACTGTTAGGAGCACAAGAACTACAAGACACTCTGCGCCTGTGGAAGCAGTGGAGCTATGGAACCGCTTCCATGTACTTGAGGACGAGAGCAGAGGACAGCCTGCAGAGGACGGATTACCGGGCACCCAACGTGATAGCGAGCAAGAGGCTGAGGGTCAGTCGAGTGGAGGCAATCAAGCCAAGGCCTACAGCAAGAGGAAGAGAAGAGTACTCATAGTGGGAGACTCCCTCCTGCGGGGGATCGAAGCCAAAGTATGTCGCGAAGACCCATGGACTCGCCAGGTGTGCTGTCTCCCCGGAGCACGGATTAAGGATGTGTCAGAGCAGCTGCCGAGGCTCATGCAGCCCACCGACACATACCCCTTTCTTCTCTTCCACGTGGGTACAAATGATACTGCCAAGCAGAGTTACAAAGAAATCACGGCAGACTTTGAAGAGCTGGGAAGGGAACTCAAGAACTTCGGGGCCCAGATAGTTTTCTCATCCATCCTTCCAGTACTTGGAAGAGGCATAGAAAGGGAAAGAAAAATACTCCGAGTGAATGACTGGCTACGAAGGTGGAGCCGACGTGAGGGATTTGGATTCTGGGACCACGGGCTACACTTCCTGGAAGATGGACTGCTGGCAAAGGATGGGTTGCACCTCACAAGGACTGGGAAGAATGTGTTTGGCCACAGCATGAGGAACTTAATCAGGAGGGCTTTAAACTGAATCCAACAGGGGAGGGAGACATAAACTCGGGGGTACCAATGGAAGAAGGCCTCTATGCCACAATGGAGAGAACAGCTCCAGCGGTGCCCATTGATAGTCTACCACAAAATGTAGGGGGAAAGTCGGACTATAAAGCACATAGTCTTCGATGTCTTTATACTAATGCCCAGAGTATGGGCAACAAACAAGACGAACTTGAACTCTTGATACATGAGGGCAAGTACGACTTGATAGGGATAACTGAAACCTGGTGGGATGACTCCCATGACTGGAATACAGCAATTGAAGGGTATAACTTGTTCAAAAGGAACAGAAGCAACAGAAAGGGAGGTGGAGTTGCACTGTATGTTAAAAATACGTATCTCTGCACAGAGATACAGGAAGAGGAGCTTGGCAGCCCCATTGAGAGCATCTGGGTTAAAATAAAGGGGGCAAAGAATAAAACGAACATGGCGGTTGGAGTCTACTACCGACCACCCAATCAAGGAGAAGACGAGGATGGAACTTTTGAAAAACAAATTGCCAGTGTTTCAAGGAGGCACGATGTGGTAGTAATGGGAGACTTCAATTTCCCTGATATCTGTTGGGAGACTTTTTCAGCCAAACATGGCCCCTCCAAGAAATTCCTGAGCTGTGCTGCTGATAACTTCCTCCTACAGAAAGTGGAGGAAGGAACTAGAGGATCAGCTATCCTTGACCTGATTCTAACCAACAGAGACGAGTTAGTGGATAAAGTGGCAGTTTCGGGAACTCTGGGGGAAAGTGACCATGTTATACTTGAGTTCTTGATTCTAACGGAAGCAAAAGCTGAGTGTAGCCAAACACGTACCCTGGATTTTAGGAAAGCCAATTTTAACAAACTCAGAACAATGATTAGTAAGATCCCATGGCAAGTGACTCTCACGAGAAAGGGAGCCCAGGAGGGGTGGGAGTTTTTAAAAAAGGAAATTTTAAAGGCACAATTGCAAACAATTCCCAAAAGGAAAAAAGGCAGAGGGCAACAGAAGAAGCCAATGTGGCTTCACAATAAACTCAAAGACGACCTGAAAACAAAAAAGGACACGTATAGGAAGTGGAAGGAAGGACAGGCTACAAGTGAAGAGTACAGGCAGGTAGCACAGAACTGCAGGAATAGTGTCAGGAAGGCTAAAGCTGAGAATGAGCTAAGGTTAGCGAGGAATGCTAAAAGCAACAAAAAAGCTTTCTTCAGATACATGCACAGTAAAAGACAGAAGAAAGAACTGGTGGTTCAACTACGCAATGAGGATGGCAAATTGATAACAGAAGACAAAGAAAAGGCAGAAGTGTTCAATTCCTACTTCGGCTCGGTCTTCTCCCAAAAGAGGGTCTATGACCCCCCTGGCAAACCTGAAGGGCAGACTGAAGGGGCAGGATTGCAGCTTGAGATTAATAGGCAAATGGTCAAGGAGCACCTGATTACTCTGAACGAGTTTAAATCTCCAGGGCCTGATGAGCTGCATCCTAGAGTAATAAAGGAACTGGCAGAAGAACTCTCAGAACCACTGTCTATTATCTTTGAGAAATCATGGAGGACAGGTGAAGTGCCAGACGACTGGAGGAGGGCAAATGTTGTTCCCATCTTCAAAAAGGGCAAGAAGGAGGAACCTGGGAACTATAGGCCAGTCAGTCTGACATCAATCCCCGGGAAGATTTTTGAGCAGATTATAAAGAAGTCAGTCTGCAAGCACCTTGAAAACAATGCAGTGATTACTAGAAGCCAGCATGGATTTGTCAAGAACAAATCCTGTCAGACTAATCTGATCTCATTTTTTGATCGGGTAACCTCCCTTGTGGACTGTGGGAATGCTGTGGACATTATATATCTGGACTTCAGCAAAGCTTTCGACAAAGTGCCTCATGATATCCTGATTAGTAAGCTAGCTAAGAGTGGGCTAGATGGAACAACTATCAGGTGGATCCACAATTGGCTACAGAATCGGACTCAAAGAGTGCTTATCAATGGTTCCTTCTCAAACTGGGGAGAGGTAACGAGCGGGGTACCACAGGGCTCGGTCCTGGGCCCGGTGCTCTTCAACATTTTTATTAATGACTTAGATGAAGAGGTGCAGGGAATGCTTATCAAATTTGCAGATGACACAAAGTTGGGTGGAACAGCTAATACTCTGGAAGAAAGAAACAAAATTCAAAGCGATCTCGACAGACTGGAGCGCTGGGCCGAAAACAACAGAATGAAATTTAATAGGGATAAATGCCAAGTGCTGCACCTAGGGAATGGAAACCAAATGCAGAGTTACAGAATGGGGGACACTTGGCTCAACAATACTACAAGTGAGAAGGATCTTGGAATTGTGGTAGATCACAAACTGAATATGAGCCAGCAATGCGATGTGGCTGCAAAGAAGGCAAATGCAATTTTGGGCTGTATTAATAGAAGTATAGCTTCCAAATCGCGGGAAGTGATAATTCCCCTTTACTCGGCACTGGTTAGGCCTCATCTTGAGTACTGCGTCCAGTTCTGGGCACCACACTTTCAGAAGGATGTAGACAAACTGGAGAGGGTTCAGAGGAGGGCAACAAAGATGATAAAGGGACTGGAAACAAGGCCCTATGAGGAGAGACTGAAAGAACTGGGCATGTTTAGCCTTCAGAAGAGGAGACTGAGGGGAGATATGATCGCACTCTTCCAGTATTTGAAGGGATGTCACACAGAGGAGGGCAAAGATCTCTTCTCGATCATCCCAGTTTGCAGGACACGGAATAATGGGCTCAAGTTACAGGAACCTAGATTCCACCTAAACATCAGGAAAAATTTCCTGACTGTCAGAGCAATAAGACAATGGAATCAACTACCTAGGGAGGTTGTGGGCTCTCCCACTCTGGAGGCATTCAAGGTGCAGCTGGACAGCCATCTGTCAGGGATGCTTTGACCTAGATTCCTGCATTGAGCAGGGGGTTGGACTCGATGGCCTTGTAGGCCCCTTCCAACTCTACTTTTCTATGATTCTATGATTCTATGATTCCCTAGGTAAATATTCTGTTTTGCGAGACTCAGCCCTTTTAATTCTGTGATGTATCACTGCATCATTGCTATCTCTTCCATTCATAAATTGAAATCGTATTCCTTGTTCCAATAAGAGAGGGTACAGAGGTACCCCAAATACATTTTACATTGTAGATCTGCAAGGTAATCATCCCACAACATTGTTGTCTACTGTCACCTGCATAATGCCCTCAAATTTCAGCCTCTTACCACTTACCATTTTCTTTATGGGGGAAAAACACACCTGGGACATAAAATATCCCCGGAATCTATTGGTTTTGCCATTGGGGTGTCTTTATGTTCCCAAAACTAAGCAACATTTTGGGGTTATAAAATATCCCTATGGGGTTTTCCAACTAACTGGTCTAAGAAAGCAGGTTAAGTGCTCTGAGTGCTGGTCGGTTGGAACAAGCCATGGGATTTCATTGTGAAACATTTACCTCAACAGAGACAGATTTATTTTGGTGCTATAAAATACCCCACAAGACCAAAAATATTAGTAATATGTATCTTTACCTAACATTTTACCTTGAGCGTTTATGACACTTTTCTACTTAAAACATACTACTACTGACACCACAGACACATACTTGTTCATGGGACATTTTGCCATCCCAGGATATAATGGAAAATGGCTTGTGTATATATTTTTTTACAAGTTATATATGAAGGTTAAGAAAACAAAATTACTTGTGTTGAGAATTGCCTTGAAGGAACAGTTCAAGGTTTGCTTCAAGGCCTTCTATTTCCCACTGCTACTTTACTCAATCCGGTCCTGCAGCTGGTCTGTCTGGTCAGTCTTGTCCCTGCTTTTGACCTTTGCTCTAGTATTCAGTGTCCACCTAGCTTCAAACCTGACCTGACAATGGCTTTTCCCCTGTTGCCACCTCATCCGTCTATAAGCCTAGTTCTCAATGAAATGGTAAACAGGTGTCTGGACTGTACCACTTCAAATGATAGGGACTTACATGACAGAACTCTATTTATCTCTATTTCTTTTCAGAAAAGAGAATGCAATTGGTACCATGGGTAACATAAAATGCTTTAGAAGATGCCAGCTAAGAAAAGAAACTACTTGTTTGAAGAGGTAGGGTGTGAAGTTCACTTCCCTAGGACAATTTTAATGTGTGATTTTCAGAGTCTTCTGCTCCTACACTATCCTTTGCAGATGTTTCTTGTTCCTCGGCTTTAACATCTTGTTCAACAGACACCCAAATACAGTTTCCTCACTTGGCACCAGTCCCTATGGCTGCGGGGTCCTCCTTGCGCGGTCCCTTCGTCAGCTCTGGCCCTTCTGCCCACCAATCCCTTCATCTGCAGCCAGCATGGAAGCAGAGTGAGCTGCCAGAGGAGGAGGGACAGATCACTCTTTCCTGAGGATTGTACCCTTGGTTCATAATGAAGTAATAAGTGTTCCCATTCACCAGCATTTCTATCTCAAACTACTGAGAATTTAACCTTAATGAGAACTGAATGTACAGTTTTGTAAATTTTTGACAGATTTAGTAGCTGGCTTTTTACCGTGTGTGTGTGTGTGTGTGTGTGTGTGTGTGTGTGTGTGTTTAACCACTGTATCAGCTGCCCCCATGGCTCACATCTTTAAAATCCACCTGTTCTGCAAAAGGTGTGTGTGAGATAGATAGATAGATAGATAGATAGATTACACTGATGAGATAAGGCAAACATTCGAATGATGGGATTAGTTAATCATCTATCCAATCATTCACTGAGAGGCACAGAAAAAAGTTGCAATCAAGATGAGGAAAAGCATACTGACTTAGATGAATTTATAGGCCCTAAAGAGATTTGCTGCTGTAATCTGTTGGCTAACTGCCAACCAGTTGAAGATTAGCATATGAGCAGAATATGATAGACAAGGAAGAGAGGGCATGGTCAAAGAATGTAAAGAATAACTCATTAATGTACTGACTACTGGCACTGAGCTGGAAGGGGTGGGCTGTAGTAGACCATGCTTGGATTCGCACTTTGTAAGTCAATATAAGGTGAACCGCTGCTGCCTTTGTATGGCAGAGCTGACCTGCCTTGCTTGCTCACTCTCCAATGTGCGTCGTTCACTCATTCTGAATAAAGATCGCTTCCAGTGAACTACCCATTTTTGCCTCTCATCTCTTCTTGAGGGAATTTTTTTAACAACACACACAGTCCAGTATTCTGCAATCCAACCTGCAGAACAGGAATCTTCTGCAAAACATGGAATATTATGCCATCAGCTGCTGGTCCTCGTCCTCCTCCTCCTCCTGGGTCATTGCCCTTCCTTCACTTCTGTATTTCAGTCCTGCTGCCCAGTCACCTCTCACTCTCCATACTGGTAAAGAGTTTTACCTGCAATAAGTTCAGCCGTGAAAGTGAATTAATTAGATATGAAAGAGCTGAAGGTGCATCCAACATGTATGATGTTGAGAAAACACAAAAAGTCAGTTGTGTCTGCATGGTATGATTAGGTACTATATACAGCCCCAGCATAAATTCTAGGCACTGGGCTTCTTTGTATAATGTGCATCAAATCCAGCTGAACAGTGTTCAAGAGTAAAGTGGCTAAATGAGTGTCATGAGAGATAGGTTGTCATGAAGTAAAATTGAACAAAAAAGGCAGTTTGTGTCTGTGGAGTGCTGCTGAGCTAATAGCCTGCTAACAGCTTCCTTACTACATTTTCCAAAGCCATAATTCAAATTCACAGGTTAGCTGTGGTGTTTCGCACCACATAGCAGGTTTCAGCTAAGCCTGCTAAATCCTTCTGACTTTTGCAGCAAAAGCTCATGATTATGATGATGATGATGCCAAATTCATATTTCTCTGTCTCCATCTTAACTCAGCATTCAGTGATGATCATGAGAAAGCCTGGCAGAAAAAGTGCAAAGAAATACAGCCTTTTATTCAAACTGAATCCTTTTCCCTCCATCAATCTGAAATCAAGACAGAAATCCACTGTGGCATTTTGAAAAAAAGGGGAACCTTTAAAATGCAACAAAGCTGCTCAAAAGAGAGCAAGAGAGATTAAAATGTAACCATGCAACAGGCAATCATCTGTTCAAAAACTAAGCACTCCCAAGAGGGCTTAAATCCAAGCAGCCTGCAAAAGGAATATAGTTCTCAAAATGACGTTTTCTCATTGGACCCTTTCATCTGAGTGTAACAAACCACTGCAATATTAGATTAGTTAGAACTTTTATCTACCAAGCACATGTAGAGGCCTATGGGCCGTGTGTCTTTGTACAGGGCAGCTGCTAAGGTGGAAGTAGCATTTCGGAGGTTGTGTTTGTCTTCACATGGACAGCATCCCCCAGAGCAATAGCATCCCAGGAACGATACATGCACAATTTCTGGCCTGCCTATCAGCCCTTCCCATGTCAAGTGCCAGTGCAGTTAAGAGGCCTCTGGGCACTTACTTCATAGTGCCTGTGACACCATTAGTGATGACAGGGCTGGCCCGCAATATTTTGCTGACCGAGGCAGTGCCAGTTCCAGGTTTTTGAATGCTCTTAGGCAAGACAGCCCCAATGGCCCCCCTCACTCAGTGAGTCTACTGACTTGCCACCATTGTCACCAGCTGCTGTTGCCCCTCATCCTCTTTCTCAACATTGCTACCACTTGATAGTAGGCAGAGAGCCAGTGAGTAAGCAGGCATCTGTTCCTCTTCCTTCCCAGTACCACCGTTGTCATGGCCAGAGCAAGAGGCAGGCGAACAAGCAAGTTGCAATGGTGAAGTGGAGTAGCAAGTCCAGGGAGCTCTTGTCAGTGGACCCCTGCTGGGGTGTGGGCCAACCATGCCTACTCTTGATGCTGGTCTGGGCCTGAGGCGAAGGACAAGATGGAGCCCCCCTCCATTCCATACACAGAAGCCGACGGGAATTGCAGTTAAATCTTACTTCAACACCAGCCGTGGGGGAGCATCCTCTTCCACACCTGAGGGCTGCTTGCTAGTTTAGGGGGTGCAGGACTTGCCTTGGGGCACACAGCTCTGCCCTCCAAAACAAGGGAATGGGCAGGGGGAGCTCAGGAGGAATGGCAAGGTAGATGCCGCTGCTGCCCTCCACCTCACCGCCCCCAGCATCTGCTGCCTGAGACAGTTGCCTCACTGCCTAATGGTAGGGCCAGCCCTGGGTGGTGGTGGTGAAGATAATATTAATGACAACACAGTTCCACTCCCACCCCAATCTATCTTGTGAAAACATATATGTAGGGATGTCACCAGGTATTGGCAAACCATGCCTCGGTGAATCATTACCTCTCTGTGGACTTCTAGAATATTGGCACACCATGTTCCGGTAAATCTCACTCTCCCCACCCTGATAAAGAACTAAGTGAACAATGCAGGCATAGACTTTGATGCAGAACCGATCACAATAGCTCTGGCTAGTTAGCACGTACTGATACTTAATCAACACGTAGTACATTCCAATCATGCTTTGCCTTCTGTATAAGTACGGCTCACTGGTTAGAATAAAGTGTGAACTTCTTCACCATCTCATTGCTTCGTGTATTTTCATTCATCTCCTCTGAGATCCCACAGCTGGTGACCCCGACGTGATCACAGCATCCCGCTTGCCTCGACTGGAACAGTCCGTGTATACTCAGCTCGTCTCCCGGTAAGTATGAGAACAACTCTTTCACGCAAAGAGCAGTATGTGCAGGAATTGCTACAGTTAGTGCATCAGAATAGCGAAAGACTGATATCTGTGAAAGAAGTTAGGGAGCTTATAGATAGAGTAGCGGCAACCATGCCATGGTACCCAGAAAAGAGGTCCTTAAGTCTCTCAGATTGAGAAAAAATTAGAGTCACCCTACGGGAAGAACCCCGTGCAGAAATGCCTTATCTTCTCACTTGGCAAAAGATATATAAAGCCTTAATATTACTTATTCCAGACAATCCTTTATTACATGTTAGCTATCCTCTGTTATCCACACCTCCACCATACCCTACCTTACTACCCGCTGCTCCAATCGCTGCCTTGCCAACCGCTCCGCAGCGCACTGGGGTGGTGGCTGCTAGTGTTTACGCTGCTCGGGCAGCGGATCAGTTTTGTCATGAAGAGGAATGGCTGGGTGACTCTCCCTTATGCATGCCATTGTCTAGAACACCATTGCTCAATGCAGATGGCACCCCAAGAGTTAATGCACAGGGACAGCCTATCTATCAAGCTGATTGGGCTCCCTTGTCTTATACCATTTTAAGAGAGTTAAATAAAGCTGCAAAGGAAGATGGTATACAGTCTACCTACTTTCAAAGTATGCTAGAAGGGGTTAGTAACGGTCATCATATGCTTCCGAAGGATAAGAAAGACCTAATGAGAATGTTGCTAACCCCTGCACAATATGTCATATGAGATAGTGAGTATCGTCAAGCAGCAGCTTTAAGAGCATCAGCAGCTATCGCAGCAGAACAAGTTTATGGTAGTGGTCAGTTTAGTGCTTTAGAAGCGCAACTTCATTTAACTGATGTGCATTTAGCAGCCGTTTGAAGTTGCATTCAACGAGCATTACGTAGAGTACCTAGAAGAACAAATGTTCAAAAATCTTTCTCAGCGATTCATCAGAGACCTTCTGAATCTTACACTGGCTTTGTAGATAAGCTTAAGATTGCTATTGCCCGTCAAATTGATAATGTTGAGGCACAAGCTGAACTCCTTGTTAAGTTAGCTTACGAAAATGCTAATGCTGACTGCAAGCGCATTTTGCAGCCCATAGTTCACAGAGAGCAGTATGACTTAGCAGATATGCTGCGGGCTTGTGCTGAAGTGAGAAGTAAAAGTTATGAAATGAATCTTTTGGCTTTAGCCTTAAAGGGAGGTAAAGGCAATTGTTTTAATTGTCAAAAACCAAGACATTTCAAGGCAGAATGTAGGGCACCAGGTGGTGGTGCAAACAAAAGAAAAATAGCAGAAAAGAAGCGACCATCACAAAAATGCCAGAGATGCAGTAAAGGTTACCATTGGGCTAATCAATGTCGCACAAACCCGATTTCCCAAGTTCCAACTTCGGGAAACGGTTAGTTAGGCAACCCTCTAGCCCAGACACCAATGAGAGAGATGCTTTCATATTTTCCTTAGCTCAATCAATTCAACAACCTCTGCCAACAGAAATTACCACCCTTTTGTTAACTGTTCCTTCAAATGCACCGGCTGGTGATTATGTGCTGCTTCCAACACAATACTCAAGAACAATAGGTATTGAAGTACACCCTATTATCCAAAATCTTCATCCTGATTTGCCAACTATCATGACATGTGACAGTATCATGCCAATCCATTTATCGTCAAAAGAGCCTCTAGTGCAAAGGTTCCCTTTGACGTCAAAACAGCACGAACAAGCCAATGAGCAGGTAAAAACCTATGTGATGCAGTTAATACAAAAATAAAAGCCAAAACGTGCATTTAAAATAAAAGAGAAGATTTTAGATAGTCTAATTGATACAGGTGCTGACGTTTCCCTAATTCAACCTTCCGACTGAGACCCAATTTGGCCTCTAGTGTCTTCAGCACCCATTCATGGTGTAAGAAAAACTACAACGGCACAGGTAAGCAAAAATCCGTTACCCGTTTATAATCATCAGACAGGTCAGTATCTTGGTCATATTTCTCCTACTGTTGTTGCAGTTGGTATCAATCTATGGGGTCGTAATCTATTAGAGCAATTGAATATGCGAATATCAGTACACTGATTAAGGGCTTTGTAATATGGCTTGTCCTACAGCAATAAAATTACAATAGAAATCATCTCAACCCATATGGGTTGATCAATGGCCCCTTCCACAAGATAAATTAAATGCATTACATCAATTGATAGCTGAACAACTGACAAAGAAACATGTTCAGCCGTCAACTAGTCCTTACAATACGCCAGTATTTGTTATACAGAAGAAGTCTGGAAAATGGCGTATGCTCCATGATCTTAGAGAAATTAATAAAGCCATAGAGCCAATGAGAGCCTTGCAGTGCGGCCTTCCTAATCCTAACTTGATTCCACGCAATTAGAAGCTGGCAGTCATAGATTTAGCTGATTGTTTTTTTACCATTCCACTGCAATCCTCAGACTACAAATATTTTGCTTTTACCATAACTCAGCTAAATAACCAAGCTCCCACAAAACGGTATGAATAGACTGTGTTACCTCAAGATATGGCTAACAGTCCTACAATGTGTCAGCTGTATGTTGATCAAGCTTTACAACCTTTTAAGGCAAATAATCCCTCTTGTAAAATTCTCCATTACATAGACGATATAGCAATTGGGGCACCTTTGTTGCCTGATGACTAGATGTCGCAATTGAGAAGTGCCCTTACAGCATACAGTCTCTGCATAGCACCTGAAAAAATGCAACTTTGAGAGCCATTTCTGTATCTTGGTCATAAAATGATGGCCACTTATGCGGCACCCATCCTCCCCCACCTTACCCTTCCAAAAGAAACAACTTATATTCAATTGCAACAGTATTTAAGCGCTATAAATTAGATTCGTCCTTATTATCGCCTGACAACTGATCAGTTAGCTCCTTTAAAAAATCGTCGTTGTATAAACACTGGTTATCCTACTTAGAATTGTACATCTAGAGAAAATGTAACCTTTAATTATGCGCATATAATTTTACCCACGAGATAGTTTTTCACCTGTAGTCAGATAACTTTTAACTATATACCTGCTAATTTATCCCTCTCACAATGTTGCTTAAGTCGAATAGCACCTATTTTAATATCAAAAGCTTATCTCCTAGCAGATCGAGTAAAAAGAGATTCAAGCATTCTTCCTTCTACCTGTGATGGTAATGTTACAGTTTTGTCCTCTGCAGAATATATTTCATTAGCTGTCTCAATAGTAAGAGTTCCTGGTCTAGCAGTGAACAACGCTCGAACAATATCTCGCTTGGCTTGTTTATTGGCAAAAACACTTAATACAACATCAACAGCCATCAGACTGCTAGCTCAAGAACAAAGAGAATTACGACAAGCAATTTTAGATAATCGTGCAGCAATAGATTTCTTATTGTTACAGCAACACTTGAGTTGTGAAAGTTTAAAAAATATGTGCTGCTTTAATATCTCTGATAATTCCAATATTATACAAAATCAGATAAATAAGTTGAGAAAATATGCTGATAGTATTAAACAAGATATATCTCCTTCATAGTGAGAGTTTCTATGGTCTTAGATACCTTATAAAATGATTCGAGTAATTACCCAGTATGTATTTATCATAATAATCATACTAGTCGCCTTATGTTGTTTTATTCAATATATTCCAAATTTAATAACCTAGTTCTAGTCTTGGTGTCGTCCTGCTGTTCCTAAGGCTCCTGTGCGACAAGTATATCTTACTTGTCATTACCATGTGTTAAAATAAAAAGGGGGAGATGTAGGGATGTCACCAGGTATTGGCAAACCATGCCTCGGTGAATCATTACCTCTCTGTGGACTTCTAGAATATTGGCACACTATGTTCCGGTAAATCTCACTCTCCCCACCCTGATAAAGAACTAAGTGAACAATGCAGGCATAGACTTTGATGCAGAACCGATCACAATAGCTCTGGCTAGTTAGCACGTACTGATACTTAATCAACACGTAGTACATTCCAATCATGCTTTGCCTTCTGTATAAGTATGGCTCACTGGTTAGAATAAAGTGTGAACTTCTTCACCATCTCATTGCTTCGTGTATTTTCATTCATCTCCTCTGAGATCCCACACATATATATATGACCTAGTGCAGTGTTCTCCAACCTTGGGTCCCCAGATGTTTTTGGCCTACAACTCCCAGCATGCCCCAGCCAGCATAGCTGGCTGGGGCATGCTGGGAGTTGTAGGCCAAAAACATCTGGGGACCCAAGGTTGGAGAACACTGACCTAGTGGTTCCACCTAGGAGTCATGTGGAACTGCAGTTTAGATTCTCAAAATTGTTATCTCAACACTAAAGAAAATGTATATAAAACCTTTTAAAGGAAAAATAAAAGGAAAAGCAGGATGGTGGGAAATACTGTCTGTACTCACCTGTAGTTGAATTATTCACTGACAAACAAAAACAACAACCCACTGTTTTCAGAGAAATGGAGAGAAATCTTGTCCCCAGCAAATGTAAAATTAAATGCTCTGCTATCTGTGTCATGTCCCTTGTTATGCAAATGTGTCTAAGCAGCAATGAATGTATGCCTTGTTTCTATTATACAGAAAAAAGATTGTGATAGGGAAAGTATTACAAAAAAAGCCTGCTTTAAAGTCTCCCCTTAACTGGCATCACATTCCTACAATGTGCGCGAATTACAGTTTGGGTTCTCTTAAAGAAAAAGTGAATGTTCTGGCTGCAGTATGGAAACAGATCTGGTGAACTTCAAAAACAGTAGTGTCATAAGACATTCCTTATTCCAGATGAATGATTCAGCAGCATTTTAAATCCACTTGTACCCAAACGGTTGTAAACAAGTTGCTTACATAACACAATTTGTTGGCCTCAATTATATTCTCAATCATTTTAAGTAAAGCAAACATGTAGTACATGCTTTTCTGAATCAAGGTTGCAAACCACTGTGGTCTAGCATTTAATGCCTCATCTTCTGCATGTTTGCTGGGATGTTGTCCTACCAGGTCCATTCCCAAATAAATGTGTTTAGGAATGCAGCCTTAGCAGCAGAATCTTCGCAGCAGAATCCTAGGCACACATCTACTTCCTATTAGAGTGGCCGCTTAAGAATTGCCAAAAAAAAAGAGGACAAATGCACTTGATCTGCATAAAATTTGGATATACTCATTTGTAGATGCAAATTCAGAAATAATTCTTATAACTTAAATAGAAATGGAGTACATTTCACCATGGTGCAGAAGACTGTTTCCAGGTGACTGGTGTGCCTGCCTGCTCCTGCTGCCCAGGTGCTCACTGTTGATGGGCAACAGCTCTTATGGTTCTTTATTTTTTGTTTATTTATCTACAGTATGTTTACCTTGCTGCTTGGCCGCACACACACAAAAAGGCTCCCAGAGTGTCTTACAAAGACTAATAATGAGACAGTCCCTGCCCTCAGGCACGACAAAAATGGAAAAGGAATTGCAAAGGAGGAGGAAAAAAACAAAACTCAGGCACCAGTTCTTCCTTTCAAAGTTCTTATGTACTTTTTCTGGCAGGGAAAGGCAAAACAAACTCTCTACAGCTGTTCCTTCTCTGGCTGATATATGGGCCTCACCCAGCTCATGATATTTTTCCTGGCGGCGGCGGGGGGTGCAGCCTTCCAGTGGTACTTGGTTCTCTGGCCAATGGATGAGATCAGAGCCTGCAGTCCCGGAGTACTGTCATTTGGAGCAGTGTGTTCCTTCTGGCAGGGAGGCTGTTCATGCCTAAAAAGAGCTACACTTAAAGGGGCCATGCCATGGGCAAGATTGCAGCTAAGGTTGCAGTTTTAGCTTAGCTGCAATTTTGCCCATGGCATGGCCCCTTTAAAAAAGTTTAAAGTAGCTTGCAATTGTGGGAGGCAGGGAAATTCGGGACTCTGCATGACAAAGCGAAAAGCTGGGATGGCTTAAGGCTTTTCTTGATGGTCCCAGCACTTTTGGGGCAGTTTGCTAGCCACCTGTCCTCTGTTTCACTCAGAGCAAAACAGAGGCAAGTGGCTGCTCCAGAGAGACCCACTGGCTGATCTCTTGCTTGAGGCCTTTGCCACAGCAGGAGAATGAGACTGGCAGGACTCTCTGGAGCACCCACTAGAACTACTGAGAGAGTCCCGCCAGTCCCCCTCTCTCACTGCAGCAAATGCCACGGTGCATCAGCTGTTGGCAGGGATTCTCTGGAGCACCCGCTGGAAGAGGCATCAGGCCCTCCTGGTGGTGGCGAGAGGTGGAGCAGCGCAATTCACCACCACTCCTGCTCCTCACCTGAAGCAGGGGCTTCACCCTGCTTCATGGGAGGGCTGGTCCTTAATATACAGCTACAGGTGGGTGCACTCTAGGTGAGGAATGGACCGATTCAGCCTAAGGGGACTGGACCCTCCCTAGCCAAGTTGCTCAATGACTAGACACACACACCCCAACCAGGACTGAACTGCTCACTTGATCTGTACACACACATACACACACATCTTGGCTGCAGAATCTTCCCAGCACTAATGGAGATGATGTGTGATAACGCAGGAGCCTGCAGGGCATTTAGTACTGAGAGCAACACTAACCAACTGGGAAGGAATCCTGATGGCAGAGCTTCCCTTCCAGCTTGCCTGACCTCTCCTACTCCTGGAATGGAGAGACACCCCAGAGGCCTCTGAGTTATTGCAAAAGCCCCTGGCACATCTCTCCATTTCAGCAGTGGAAAGGCTGAAGTGTGGTCTGGCTCAGTAGCAGTGTGAGACTCTCCGGCATGCAGCATTCAGCTTGGGCTGTGCTGCACCCCAAGGATGAGCTCAGCTCACTTGCTTCTGATCTGGCAACCCGCCCTTCAGCTTACCCAGTGCATCTTTCCAGCTCACACTGCTCTGAGTCACCCAGTCAGTGACAGTTACCAGCAGACTATGGGAAGTTAAGATCATGGTGAGTGACCATGATCTGGGAATATGAGGGTTTCAGAACTACAAAGGTAGAGGGAAGATTTCCTAGGCTAGGGAGTAGAACGAAACCTTATAGACCAGTGATGGCGAACCTTTTTGAGCCCGAGTGCCCAAACTGCAACACAAAACCAACTTATTTATTTCAAAGTGCCAACACTGCAATTAAACCTGAATACTGAGGTTTTAGTTTTAGAAAAACAACTCATACAGTTGTCCGAACTAATTAACATCTTTTGTCTTAAAAGAAAAACACAATAACAGAGCTTTCAATGATACAAACAGTTTTTTGTTGGGAAAAAAAATCAACTCAAAAAATTATTATAGTACTACATTGTACACATAGCCTGAAGGGAATTTATACAAACTTTTTAAATAATTAGGCACATGTATTTTTGGATAAGGGATTCTCAACTTGTAATATGATTATATACCAGACTGAAATTGTATGGGGCAAGCTTTACCCCAGGTCCTTTCCCTGCTTCTACAGGTGTTGGATTAATAAAAGTAAAAGTCAACCTGTACTAGGATGAGCAAGATAAACAAGAAAACTAAACGTGCTTAACACATTTTAAACACTTTATGTCTTGGACTGCAAACACTGCAATAGGTAAAAGTTTGCATTGGGCATGCTTTTGCACAATTAATGTGATTTTTGCTATTGCATGCATGCTGATAATTTGTCAAACCTTGGCTCATACTCCGTTAGTTTGACAGCAACACATGCAGCACTCAGGTCAACTGTTAGGGCTTTACATCCAAGCCATGCTCTGTCTGTGCATCATTCTTCAAAATCTTTTAAATGTGATGATAACAATGTAGAAAAGAATTCTGTAACAGGAATTCTAGAATAAAATCATTCTGTTCCACATTGTGAGAAAGAACAAAATAATTAGTGTTTTGCAGAAGGGGACAGTCTTTTCGCGATCTGGTGACCAATGGCTCGAGTGTCCACAGAGAGGTCCCTGCGTGCCAGCTGTGGCACCCGTGCCATAGGTTCGCCATCACTGTTATAGACAGTAAAATTCAAATTTTGAATGAAAAACCAGATGGATACTGTGAAGAAAAGCTGGGAGACTTGCTCTTTCTTTAGAGAGGCCAGTGTAAACAGTAAGCTGACTGAAGAAATAATTTTCATAGTAGAAGTAGACATAAAATACTCCCCCGGCCAGATGGCTCCTTTCCTTATCTTAGAGAGTTACCGCGGCGTGTCCTCAAGGCCATTTGTCCAGGGAGAGGGGAGTGTAAGAAGAATTTACAGCTGGGGCCCCTTAAGATGGCCAGAGAGATTTACAGCTGAGACCCATTAGTTGAGATCTTGGGCAATGAGGTAATTGAGCATGGTCAGAGTGCCCCGGATTGGCCAGAGACGATTAGGCCATGGTGGTGGTGGGGGAGAATATAGAAACATCCATTCAGGGATTCTGGGTCTTCTTTTTTGGCCTGGTACTGCGAAGGGCAGGTAGGGCTGCTGTCAAGGCAGGGCCCTGTGGAGATCAACCCCCTGGCAGGAGTGTACTGACCTGGGTATGCGTAGGTGAAGTAGCTTTGTTGTTTTGGTAGCTCTGCTGTGTGTATCAAAGTACCTCTGTGTTTGTTCCCTCTCTTCCCTTTTCCCACCTCCTATTTTACCTATTTCCTTTTAATCCTAATAAATTTACCTTGTTTTAACCCTAAAAGAGTGTGAGCAGTTTTCTCTATTGATTCAGTGCTAAATCCAGTACCTTGACCAAGGGCAGAAGCTCTGTAATTGCTGGGCCTCAGGGCAATCAGAAAGAAGGGGAAGAATTGGTTGCCCCGCTCCCTTTGCCCTGGGGTAAGAGAACCGGTGGGAGTTCTTCACAGATACAAGTGGAGCCTGCAACAAAATGTTACTGTGTATCTTCACCTGTTCAAGGTTCCAGCCAGCCACCCATGCTCTTCTCCAAGGTACTCCATTCCATGCCCTTTTCCAGGATACTCCATTCTACTCCTCCCCCATTTTTTGTTTTTCATTTCCAACTGACACTCAACATTCCACAGTTACTGAGAATGCTCAGTCCTCATTTGGCTGTTTGGTGATGGGGTGCCCCTTAGGTTTTCTCTTTCTTTTTAAACATTTTTTGGTACTTCTGCAAATTGCTAGGTTTCTCCAAGCATGCTGATGCCTTCCTTTTGTTCCTCAGTGACCCTGTTTGGGCTCCATTCTTGTCAGCACTTACCACCTGAGTTTGCTATTAGAGAGTATGATACTAGGTTATTAATTACAATTTTATCCACCTTTCCTTCAAAGAGCTCAGGGCAGTGTACATGGCATCTGATTTTGGGTGTCATGAAAAGGCAGCAGATTGTTTCCTATTTAAGGTAGTGTTGGTATTGTATTTTTATTGCCAAAGAAGAGGACAGGTGCTTTGGGGGTTTTCTGCCTCAGTTGCTAAAATAACTTGACCAGCCTTGGCCACTATGCAACTTGCCTATGCCTTGGGATTGAGGCAGGAAGGAATTTGTTGCTCTGCATCAGGCAGCAAAATGTCTTGGGCCAGCCCTGCCTAAATCATGGAAGTGGAATAATTCATGTATCAGTATACCTAGTCACCACATTTTGAGTGGTTCTTGAATAGGAGACTGTCCAACTCAGCCAGGTCCATCTTAGGTGTCTAGCTCCAGAGATGAAAATACGAAAGTGTGGAGAAAAAGCCTCAGTTTCCTGCACCACACACACACCTCCTCATGTGTAAACAAGTATAATCCCAGCTGGGGGCTGGGAAAGGCAAAATGTACAGTTTCTCTTGATGGCCCCTGGTGCCTCAATGTCTAGGTACCACAACCATTCCTATGCAAATGCCCCAAGCACTCTATTCATGAGCAAAGACCCACCCCTCCCCTCTGCCTGGGCCAGATGAAGTTCATCCTGATTGGCTAAGGACACCTGGGCTACTGAAAGGGGGGGGGAAAGAATCTATACTGCCTGCCGTGGCATTTGGTTTCTGTTGTTGTTGTCTGCACGAACAACAGAATTCTTTTGCGGGAGGAGGGCTGTGCTGAGGCAAGCCCTGAAGAGGACCAAACAACCCCCAGGTAAAGAGAAGGCCTGGGTAGTGATATAGTAAAAGAACTAGCTTTGTTGTTTTATAGCTCTACTGTGTATACCAAAGTGTCTCCCCACCTTTTCCCCTTCCCTCATTTCCCACGTTTTGTTGTAATCTGTTTACCTGAATAAACTTTCCTGGTTTTACCCCACATGGAGTGTGGAGTTCCTCTATGGTTCAGTGCTAGATCCAGTATACAGACAAGGGCAAGGCCCTGAGAGAATCAAGTCAAGATGGCAAAGTTAAGGCTGGCAGTATTGCACCCTTCCTTGATCTCTGGTCTTGAGTAAAGGACCGGTTGGCAGTCCCCTTTTTCATAAAAAGTCATCTTCAGACCATTCTCTGGGCCAAGTGTAAAAAAAACAAACCCCACTCCAAAACCTATTTTGCACACCACATCAGGTGTCTAAAGGGATATGTGCCTAAAGCAGTGATGGCGAACCTTTTTGAGCCCAAGTGCCCAAACTGCAACACAAAACCAACTTATTTATTTCAAAGTGCCAACACTGCAATTAAACCTGAATACCAGGGTTTTAGTTTAGTGAAAACAACTCATACAGTTGTCTGAACTAATTAACATCTTTTGTCTTAAAAGAAAAACACAATAACAGGGCTTTCAATGATAGTTTTTTATTGAAAAAAAAACATCAACTCAATTTTTTAAAATAGTATTACATTGTACACATAGCCTGAAGGTAATTTAGATACACTTTTTAAATAATTAGGCGCATGTATTTTTGGATAAGGGATTCTCAACTTGTAATATGATTATATGCCAGACTGAAATTGTATGGGGCAAGCTTTACTCTGGGTCCTTTCCCTGCTTCTACAGGTGTTGGATTAGTAAAAGTAAAAGTCAACCTGTACTAAGATGAGCAAGATAAACAAGAAAACTAAACGTGCTTAACACATTTTAAACAACCTTTATGTCTTGGACTGCAAATACTGCATTAGGTAAAAGTTTGCATTGGGCATGCAATTTTTCAGGCTGTAGAAAGTTTATTGTTCTTATTTATGCTAAAAATGATTAGTGGTTTATAATTCATGTATAAATAAATGTAAATAAACGGGGGAGGGAGGGAAGGAATCTGGAGGGGAAAGGAGAAGACCTCAAGCGTTTGGGGGAAAGAGTGGGGGGGGATTGTGATGAAGCCAGGGAGAATGTGGGGAAAGGAGAAGGTGCTGGCTAGGAGGGAATGAGGCGGCTGGGGGACAAGACGCGAGGGAAATGAAAAAAGAAGGAAAAGGTCCCAGGTACAAAATGGGGGAAGGACGGGCAGATGGGACGTGCGGCAGGGATGTAATACGAGGCTTACCTGGGCTTGATATTCTCCGCAGCTCACTTTTCTGAGTGGCATGGGGCGTTCTCCACACCGCTCAAGCCGCCTCTGGACCCGCCGTCTCTGGACCCGCCGCCTCTGGACCCGCCGCCACCGCCAGACCCACTGCCACCGCCACCCATCACCGCCGCCGCCCGTCGCATCATGTCCGGTGCGCGGGTCCCCCGCGCTATGTTTTTGGCGAGGGGAACCAGGGCAACCGCGCCGGAAGTGACGCGACGGGACCAGTGCGGGCGGCACAGCCCGCGCGGCTGGCAAGGAGGCAGCAGGTAAGCCCGTAGGCCCCGCCCGCCGCGTCACGGCCTGAGCCCGGGCGCGCAGCATGACGCTGCCTCACGCTGCCGCCGGGGAGTTTTGGCGCCAGGCGGTGACTCTCCAGGCCTGCCCGCCCTGTCCCGGGAGGACCTTCTCGGCCCTTCCCCGGCAGAGGAGGCAGCCTGCGGGATGCCGGGCGACACGCAGCGGGCAGGAGCGGCCACTTCGCCCCCCTGCTCTTGAGCTCTGTTCGAGCTCTGTGCCCGTGGCGACCTATGGCTCGCATGTCGGCAGAGCGGTCCCCACATGCCAGCTGTGGCACGCGTGCCATAGGTTCGCCATCACTGGCCTAAAGGGATACAGTTAGGCAGGATTAGGAAAGCGAAAGGCAGGCAAACAGGCAGGCAATAGGCAAAAAAACAAGTAGGCTTTAAAAGTCATGCAGCACTGAGTTGTATTCCTCTGCGACTATAAAGGGGGGGCGGAAAGGGTTGTCTGTAATGAGTTTTTAGAGTGAAAGTCTTGACTTAAAGGCCAATTCCAAGGCATTTATAAGGAAAGAAAACTCATCCTTTCCGTGCAAGAAATGTGGTTATGACTGGGTTTTGTATTTCTGGTTAGTATGGAAAGGAAAGACTTCAGAGCAACTGAGGTGAATGTAAGTTTTCTCCTTCATCCATACAGAACAATTGTAGAGTTCTCACTATATGTGGGTCACACAGTGACAGCACCATGAAGGCATTGTAATTTTAGAACATATTCATATAAAGTAGATGAAGCATAGTCATGAGTAAAAAGCACAATGTAATTTGCTCTTCACTGATGGAAGAGTTAAGGAAAAAGAAGGACTAGCACAATAAATGTAATGGATAAAATATATAATTTTAAAGGCCTGCTGAACACATGAAGTCAAAGATAATACAAATGTATTAAAATATAAACTATAAGAAAGCATAAATGTGGAAATGCTGTTGACTGCACTGTATTTAAGATTAAATCCCAAACCTCAATATTTATTCAGTATTTCAATATAACTCATTTTAGAAAAATACTTTTTCCCATTAGAGGAAATATTTGAAAAGGCTCCACTCATTGAAAACAGAGACCTGAACACAACTTGACAGGTAAAAAGTGTGTATTTCATTTTGAGTTCAAAGCAGCAACCATTCAAATATCACCATCAAAGGAAGATTGGGGAGGGCCTGATATGCCTCAGTCAAATCTCAGTACTAATTAATTTGCAAAACTGAAACAACAGAAGCAACATCTAAGAAACTGACAGGGACACCAACTTTCAGTTAAAATTTCTTTTGGTTTCTTCTAGTATATATCTTACAGTAGCTGAAGGACCCATTCTTCAAATGGATTAAAAAAAACTGATCACTTCGTACTCGGAGTACTTCAAACCCCCCCCTTTTTGCCCCCTTAAGGGTTTTTTTAAAAGAAAGTTTTCACAGCATCGTTTTTAGTGATTCATAACCAACAACCATTCCAAATTTCAGCTTTCTAGCTCAGGGCTCTCCAACCTTGGGTCCCCAGATGTTGCTGGCCTACAGCTCCCAGCATAGCCAGCCAGCATGGCTAATGGCAAGGGATTCTGGGAGCTGTAGTCCAGCAACCTCTGGGGACCCAAGGTTGGAGAGCCCTGTAATAGCTTAACAGGAAATAGGAGATAAATTGATGAGTCAGTGAGTCAGGGCTCTCATATATATATATATATATATATATGGATATCAAATCCCATTTAAAGTGGGATCAGGTGTTAAACAGGGATGTGTTATTGCCCCAACATTATTTGCTATTTTCATCACCATGATTTTACATCTTGTCGAGGGGAAACTTCCCACTGGTGTGGGAATTATATATCGAACGGATGGAAAGCTTTTTAATCTCAGTAGGCTGAAAGCAAAAAGTAAGGTAATTACAACCTCCGTTGTGGAACTTCAGTATGCTGATGATAATGTGGTCTCCACACATTCAGAGGATGATCTCCAAACTATCCTAAACGCTTTTGCAGAAGCATACGAAAAACTTGGTCTCTCACTTAACATAAAAAAACCCAAAGTGCTTCATCAGCAAGTGCAAGTTTACCCTTTGGTGATGCCATCTATCCAGCTTGGCAGGGCAATACTGGAAAATGTCAATAATTTTCTCTATCTTGGCAGCTATCTTTCTGTTACAGCTAACATTGACAGTGAAATCCAGCATCGTTTGAGCTCCACAAGTGCTGCATTTTCTCGAACGAAACATAGAGTGTTCGAGGATCGGGATATCTGTAAGGAGACCAAAATGCTGGTTTATGAAGCCATTGTATTACTAACTCTATTGTATGCCTGCGAAACATGGACTATCTATAAATGTCATTTCCACCTCCTTGAAAGATTTACCGTAATCAACGTTGCCACCGGAAAATCCTGCGAATTACTTGGGAAGATAGGCGAACAAATGTCAGTGTACTGGAAGAAGCAAAGACTACTAGCGTTGAAAAAATGATCCTTCAACGCCAACTTCAATGGACCGGTCATGTTGTTTGAATGTCTGACTGCCGTCTCCCAAAGCAGTTACTTTATTCCCAACTCAGGGATGGAAAGCGGAATATCGGTGGTCAGTATAAGAGGTTTAAAGATGTTCTTAAGACTAATCTAAAAAAAAAAAAAAAAGCAATATAAACATCAAAAACTGGGAAGCTCTGGCCCATGAACGATCTAAATGGAGGTTGGCCTTTCACAAAGGTTCCATGGACTTTGAAGAAGCCCGAGTGCAAGGTGAAAGGGAGAAATGTGCTAGGCGAAAAGCACGTCAAACTAATCCTTTACAGGACCATCTTCCATCTAGTAACCTGTGTCCTCACTGTGGGAAGCTGTGTGGATCTAGAATTGGCCTCCACAGTCACTTACGGACCCATCCCTAGAGTCTACACAATTTTTTAGAATTTCCTCCTTTTATAATTTTCTTTTTGTAATTTTATCCTGGACGACAATCTTACTCGGTCACGAGTGATCGCCTACTACTAGGATATCAAATACATTCCATGAAAAGATTTATATGTTACCTGAAAAAAATCACCAGCTCATCCAGTCAGCCCTTTTAAAATTGGGAGATGGTCTGAATTTGTAAGTAATACAAAAAATGGACAGAGTGACTTCACCAATTTACTTCATGTTCATGAAATGGTTGGCTTTGAGGTGGAAAATCTGTGTGAAAAGTAACATGCTATGTTCCCCCCTCCTCCCCTGTGACTTCAGCAGTTCAAAGCAGGCCCTACTATGAGACAGAGTGAGGCAGCCAGCTCAGACAGCAGAGGCTGGGGGGTGGGCAGTGGCACAGTGGTACTGGAGGACAGAGCTGTGTGTGTCACGTGGAGCTAACCTGCTGTCTTCAGGTGCAGTGGAGGATGCTCTTTTACAAGTGTTGACCTAAGATTCAACTACCAGTCTGGTCAGTTTCTGAAAATGGTAATGGAATGAGAGAGGAATGCCACCCTGTCCTCCACTTCAGGCAACAAAATGTCTTGGGCTGTCCTGCAACAGTTGCATCACAGGCAGAAAGTCAATAGCAAAAATGAGAAAAGCTTGCATGTCAGAGAGACGGCTAGGCTAAAACTCTTCTTGGTATAATAGCTTTCCATGTGCAGGAAGATGTTTACATGTTGGAGCATTCAAACATGCAATTCCCCCATGTGCAATGTGAAGTAGTCTAGTCATAGAAGGAGTGTACCGTGTGCTTTCCCTGAGCATTTGAGCAGCCTCCTGTCAGCTTTCACAAATACTATGGCCATAATTCATCATAAGCCATCAACACTTTTGTGGTGTACTCATCAGCTTCTAAGATGGAAGAAAGCACTTTTTGAAAAAACAAACAAACCCTGTTATTACTCTTGCAGCCTTAAGAAATATAAAGTCTTTGGCCACATTTGTACTGATAATCTTCTACGACTTTTAATCCAGTAACTAGGCTTCAATTCGAAGACATTGTTCTTCTCATTGGCTAGGATTCTAAGTATCCAAGAGCCAGGGTAGCGTAGTGGTGAGAGTGTTGGACTGGGACTCGGGAGATCCGGGTTCTAGTCCCCGCTCAGCCATGAAACTCACTGGGTGACTTTGGGCCAGTCACTGACTCTCAGCCTAACCTACCTCACAGGGTTGTTGTGAGGATAAAATGGAGAGAAGGAGGAGGATTATGTAAGCCGCCTTGGGTTCCTTGCAGGAAAAAAAGGTGGGGTATAAATATAATAAATAAATTAAATAAATAAATTTAAAAAAACTTGAATCAATTAATGTTTTGGAGCTGTAGTACTTATAGTAGTATATATCTGATCACTTCAAGCTATTTGGTGAATCCCTAAAGTCTTTGGGCTGATTAACACAATGGCCACAATCCAGCACAGGTTTAGGCATGCTTAAGCTCATTGAACTGAGGTATGCTGCTGCCGGAAAATAATGCCTTAGGGTGGCTACTACTGGAAAATAAAGAATTACAGTGCTTCCAGACAAGGCTTTTACTCTGCAATTGGCCTGCCTCATTCACGTAATTTTCCAGATGACTTTGTCTTCCATTTGTAACTCTCCTATGTTTTCTCACTTCTTCCATCTTTTGTTTCTTACCGGAGAAAATCTGTTAAGGAGAGTCAGTCAGTGTCTGTGTGAGTAACATGGGGGTGGGTTTCGGGGCACTGCCCCCTGCACATACAATAAAACCATCCCTGGGAAAGACAGAATAGCTCCACAGTGTCTTTTGAGTGGGTAGTGCTGGAGTCATTCGTCTGGAACCACCCTTAATCTCTTTCCTGTGTTCAATATTTATCAAAACAGGTTCATGCTGCTATAAATGACAAAGAAAAGGAAGCCAAGATGGAGGTGTGCTGATGAAGGGGCATGGCTGTGCAGAGAAGAATTGGCTCAGTTCTCCATGACTCCCTTTCCCCCACCCATGCAATCTGGGACATAATTGAAAGGAAGCATAACCTGCCCCTCACCCCAAACATTGGGGACACTCAGCAGGAGAAGCAGGTCTGCTTCCCAACCTCATAGTGAATCAGTGTGCACCTCTTTACTTTAATCCAAGTAAGTGAATGGCTATTACTCCTGCAAATCGGGAGAAATAAAATAAAGGGGAACAATGGTGAGGGGCAAAACCTGCCTACTGTAACTGATACTGAGTGGCCTGGTGTGATGATAACATGGCCGGTTATTTAATTTTATTTCTCTCACTACCACCTGGCCGTTAATTGACCTTCTTCACTAACCCAGATATGGTAGCTCCAGGGTTTTTAGCTCACCGTATTTTAAACTGTTCCAACTCTGTCACAAGTCTTCACTCACTCCCAGACAAAACCCGAGCGGACAATCTGTCTGTAGGAGATAAACTCTGTTAAAATACCATTATTGATTATTGTGGTGTTTACGCTGGGTAGATATCGTGTATCTTTCTTTTAGCAGCTATACCAAGTGATTAGGTGCGTGAGCTTCAGGATGGTAACAGTTATCAGTCAGCCTCTTCAGTAACCCAACACATAGCTCTTTATTTTCTTAAGTAAAACATTTCTTTAAACAGGAACAACCTCTTCTCAATAGAGGCAATAGTTCAGGTTGAATTAACTTTATGACTCTTATCTGACCGACTGACTAGATTCCCCCTAACTCACTTCCCTCTAACTCACTTCTTCCATCTCATCTCTCATCAGACTCCCTAACTAACTCCTCTCATCCCACACACGCACATACCTATATACAGAGCTACCCCCCCATCAGAACTTTTTACAGGTGAGCCCTGATAGGTTGCCGGGTGTGACCACTCTGCCTGGCAATGCTAGATGTTAACCCTTTCATCACACCTGGCCTCTATTGACAGGGACCTTATAAGTGGGTGTGATGTGTCTCTGTGCAGAGAACTCACTAAAAAAACCCATCACACACACACACACACACACACACCAGTATGAAGTCCCTTCAGATAGGGCCTGCTCTGGTTGGTGGGTGTCAAGGCAAGGGCATGGTCCAAACCAGCAAGGTTGAGACTAGAGCAAACAGACCAGGGTCTAAGGGGCCAGAGGCAGGGGGATGCAGTCAGAGCAGGGCTGTATGTCAGGTTTCAAGAAGGCAGATCAGGGTTTGAAGGGCCAGAGACAAAGGTGCTCAGGCCTGCGCCAAGGACTGAGGTCTGAAGAAGACAGTAAGGTGAGCAGGATTGGCATATGGAGTCAGCCCAGGTGAGCTGGCCTAGGTGCAGGTGAGGAGGTGAATCGATAACTGCTGCAACCTAGGTGTGCTCTTGCACTGCAGCGTGTACCCTATGCCAGCTTTCCCCAACATGGCGCCCTCCAGAGGTGTTGGATTACAACTCACATCATCCCCAACCATCGTGACCATTTGCTATGCGGTTTGGAGATGATGGGAGTTATAG
This sequence comes from Shinisaurus crocodilurus, assembly GCA_021292165.1. Classification (NCBI taxonomy): domain Eukaryota; kingdom Metazoa; phylum Chordata; class Lepidosauria; order Squamata; family Shinisauridae; genus Shinisaurus; species Shinisaurus crocodilurus. The sequence goes on from CM037879.1 coordinate 201,816,253, forward strand.
TCCAACACCTCTGGAAGGCACCAGATTGGGGAAGGATGCCTACAATGTACAGGCCCTCGCTCCACACAGCACTCATCACCTATTATAACGGCCCAAGGAATATTGTACTTCCGCCTTCCCCATCTTTTGGTGCCCTCCAGATGCTTTGGACTACAACTCCTACCATCTGTGACTATTGGCAATGCTAGCTCGGGCTTATGGGAGTTACAGTCCAAAACATCTGAAGGGCACAGAATTGGTTAGGAGTGTCTAGCCCTGACAACTGCAGAAATAAGACACTGGCTAGGAACCACAGGTACACGGCTCTGAGTTTCTTGGGAGGAAGAGTGGAGTAAATAAGTGAACTAAATATATAAAATGATGACATTTGGCTAGTTTCATATATTGAGCCAGTCAGGATTCAGTCAATCAGTTCTACTTTAGCCAGTGAAATCTATGTAAGATGATGGGAGCAAACGTAGGCTTAGCATAAACTTGTCACAATACCATTAAGTTGAAGGTCAACTGCTGTATTTCCACCAAAGTCAGAGAAAATGTTCTACAAAGATAACATGGACTTCACTCTCATATGCACTTGATCATCTAGGTTGCTTTCGCTGAAAGCCCACTGTTGTTCTGTCATTCTTATCTTTGAAAAAAGTCCTTTAGCAAGGTTATTCAGTGCATTTCACTACTGCCCTGTACTTTGTCAGGGCAGTGAACATGCTGAGGCAAAGATACCGCTATCCTGATATGGTAATATTTATTTTGCACTCACTTTCACTGATATAAAAGAGCAAATGGGGACCTCTTACTATTAGTCTATATTTGTATTTGCTTAAGAGCTCAAATAAAAATGATTGTCTAATACAATTATATGGGAATAGCAGTGTCATTCTAGAGTACAGCAGAAAGCCACTAAAAGCATTAACTGAAGGGTGGATTTGGTTTGGGGGAGTTAGGTTGCTTCATTTTGCCCTGCCCTTTCATTGCAATGTATGAAGATTTTATACTCAAGCCGGTTAATTCACAGTCCATCGTCAAACAAAACTGGAGAACATTTATTTATTTATTATATTTATACCCCGCCTTTTTTCCTGCAAGGAACCCAAGGCGGCTTACATTATCATCCTCATCCTCCTCTCCATTTTATCCTCACAACAACCCTGTGAGGTAGGTTAGGCTGAGAGTCAGTGACTGGCCCAAAGTCACCCAGTGAGTTTCATGGCCGAGCGGGGACTAGAACTCGGATCTCCCGAGTCCCAGTCCAACACTCTCACCACTACGCCACACTGGGAACATCCAAAATAACCAAGAAAATGAAAAGACGAAGTCCCGGGATGTTGAAAATATATAGCTTTATTCTTTGAAGTAGCCCAATTCATTTCAGCCCTGTTCCATATACGGTATATCTGGGCCTTCTTCAGGGCTTAATAGTTCTTTAAAAAGGCCTGTAGAGATCTCATAGTCTCCAATTGCCCCCAAAATGCCTGGACCATCAAAGCCTTAAGCCATCAAGCCTTCTCACTTTGTTATGCAGCGTCCCTAATTCCCCTGCCTCTTAAAGGGGCCATGGGCTAAAACTTTTAGCTTAGCTGCAGATAGCTCTGCTTAGGTTCCAAGGGCTGCCCACAGTAAGCAGGGAGGAAACAGACAGGAGGATGTGTGCCCACATGGGCTGGCCTGGACCTAGGGAGAGGTGAATGAGGGTATTTATCACATGATTCTATCGTTATATTACCAAAGATTTTATTTCCTAACAGAGCTGACTCTGTGCCTCTAACAGGTGAGATACAGTGTCAGAAGGAAATGCAAGAAACTTCCCCTTCTCTTCCCCTTCTCTATGAAGCTCCATGTTTGGGGGTGTGGAGTGGGTGGGTAAGGTTCACCTGTTGAATTTGTGCCAATCCTGACAATTTTAAAACAAAAAGAGATTGCCCTGCAAGCACTGACCCACCTTCATGTTGCTTAACCATACTTCATCACACCTTCATGTTGCTTAACCATACCTCTTACAAATTCACATGTGTGTCCCTGTTTTCATCTATGAAATGTTGGAGGGTTTGAGATCTCTGAAAAGTTTGTCACCAAGATGAATCCTGCGACTGAGGCAATCTTTTCAGAGATCCCTGCAGCTATTTTTTTAGTTGGGCTACTTCAAAGGGAAATATATATATATATATATATATATATATACACACAGTAATACCTTGGATTGCAAGTAACTTGGTTTGAGAGTGTTTTGCAAGACAAGCAAATTTTTAAATATTCATTTATTTATTTATTACTTGATATACAAGCGATGTCTTGCAATGCAAGTACTGTAGTACGGCTTAAATTAAAAATCTCTGTACAAATTTTTTTGGGGGGATTTCGTTTTGATATAAGAGTGTTTTGGATTACAAGCACGTTTCCGGAATGAATTATGCTCTCAATCCAAGGCATGACTGTATATATATATATATATATCCTGATAATTCAAAGTCGAACAGCTTCTCCACTAATAATGGCTTACAACTGCTGCTATTATATGCTGCAATTGCTGTAGTATAAAGGGGGGGGGAATATGTTGGGTATATCTTTTGGCAGAACTAATGATGGCATTAAAATGCTATAATGCACAAGAAGTTCATTTTTCTGTAGATTGCTGCAGTCCTCTACCACTCCACAAAAGTCCTGGACTACAAAGGAGCCGCTCCAGAACAAACAGTTAAAGGTTCATGGCCTTAACTATTAGCTATAGACAGATGCTATCCTACTTTGCTGTGCAGGTGAAAAGGACTTTGTAAAAAGCAAATATTTCCAAATTGACCCTTCCGAATGACAGAAGACAAAGATTCTAGATTTAGGGGCTGTGCTAGGACAAGGGAAGGGATGGTTTCTGCTTCTTCTTTTGAGTTGTTGGCAGGTATGGAAATTTTGTGTATAAAGACAGTGGTGTAGTGGTACATTTTGAAGAGCGGCTGCTCATCATGACAAGCGAGTCCAAAAATGCAGACAGCTGCGTTGATCCATATCAATAAACCAGTTCTAGCAGTTTTCATCTCCACCAGGAGTAGGTCTTCCATAAAGCTAATGGGTCTTAATCACCCATTCAAGACCAGTCACCCCAAAATACTTTGCATTACAACAGGGATAGCTCATAACTATACAATAATACCTTGGATTGCAAGTAACTTGGTCTGAGAGCATTTGGAAGACAAGCAAAAAAAATTTTTTTTTTTTTACTTGATAAACAAGCAAGGTCTTGCAAGACAAGGTAGGGATGTAACCGCTCGCCTCAAGCAGGCGTAGTGGGCCGAAATCGGCCCCGCTCATGCCCGCCAGAGACTCGCTTTGATATAAGAGTGTTTTGGATTACAAGCACGGTTCCGGAACGAATTATGCTTGCAATCCAAGGTATTACTGTATATTGTTACTGTGAAAATCCATTTCCCCTGCAGCTACTGTGAGGATTGTAGCTAAACTCGGAGGGAGCAGGGAAGCCTAGAGTAGCAGATGACATAATTGTCCCTGCCAATAAAAAGAAAGCCCTGGCACTTTGACCCTGCCAGCCCTGGCTCCGCCACAACACTGTGTAAAGTTCAAGAAGATAGTTGTTGCTTGTAAAATTCATATTTAACATTCAGTCCTTCTGGATTCTTTCTATGTAGCTACATTTTTTTAATTTTTCTTTCTTTTGTTGAAATTTTATAATTAAAAAAATGTCATTAAAAAATAACTGGGATTGTGTGTGGGGGGGAGGGGGGGGAAGCCTTACTGCTGTTTGTAGCTTTCCTTTTTCAACCATTTTTCAGCACAAGGTTAGATGAGCGTTCCAGTGCCAACATTGCATACCAAGAAGAACACCCAACTAGGAAATTGCAAACTATTAAGTAAATGTTCCTCAAATGCTGAGACAGTGACCGGGTTCGCATGGTCACGGAGGGAACATATGCCACAGTGGCTTATTATCCCTCCCCAGGAGTGCTGGTCCTGAGCTGCCTAATTAGCATAATTACCCTCGCCAGGTGCAGGTTGCTGTGACATCCAAACCCAGTGAGGGTGGGTGGCTGCTCTGGTTTACAAACCACCCTGAAATCCTAGAACAAGCCATGGGTTTCAGGGTGGTTTGTCAGCCACCCTCACCGGGTTCAGATGTCACAATAACCCACACCCAATGAGGGTAATTATGCTAATTAGGTGGTTCAGGACCAGCACATGCAGAAAGGGAAAATATGGTGGCTTATTTTCCCTCCGTGATCGTTCGATTCCAGTCTGAGTATTCTGGTCTGCCACAATACAGCAGTCTCATAGCAGCAGGAAACACACGTGACCCCTTGGATTAATAAAGATGGCGAGTAGGACACTGCTTCTTGAGAGAACCCAATTGAAGCAAGAAATGTTTTGTCTTAAGGAGGGCGTTCCAGGGGCAACAGCAGGTGGTTCTTGTGCCTGCCTTTTGGGAAGAGGAAATGAGTACATGAAGCAAGGAGCTTGTGAGTGTGTGAAGCTTCCATTTAAGTCTCACTCCCTCAACAAACACCGGACCTGGTGCCTGCAGGTTAGGTTCAGAGGGTGGTAGAGTCCCAGCAGCGCAAGCTAGGATACATGTAGAAGAGACAAGGCATTTTCAGGTTTGGGGGTTGGGTGTTTTTGTTTGTTTGTTTGTTTGTTTTTGGTTTTTTGGCAAGGCTAGAGAAGAAGAAAAAACCCTTCCTGCTCTGCTGACTCCCAATGAGCCACCTTGGCTGCCCACACAAGTGGCTTAAAGTAACTAATAGGATATGGCTTTTTCTATCTTCTGATCCTTCCCCCACCCCACCCCCCAGGCTTGAAAATCATGCTCTGATCATTGTGTAGAATGTGATATGTGCATGACCCCCATCCCAGGCAATGTCTGTGCTTTTTAATGCAAATTACTTTAATGTAGGTTATACTTGAAAGAGAGACACAGATTCCTTTTTGATAGCACAAAACCAGGAAATTGAAGGCAAGATGTTGCTGGCGGGATTTCAAAAGAAAACGGCACATATGTCATCATTGCACATTGTATTATTTGAAGGATGAAAGGTAGATGTCCTCATTTGACACTCTCTGCAACTGTATTTGTGTTATTTACTAGTTTGCTGTGACTGGGTTCAGACCAGCGGTCCCCAACCTTTTTGGCACCAGGGACTGGTTTCGTGGAAGACAATTTTTCCATGGACCGGCGGGGGGGGGGGGGATGGTCTTGGGATGATTCAAGCACATTACCGTATTTTTCCGTGTATAAGACGCCCCCATGTATAAGACGCCCCCCCACTGGGCAGTTTCGCAACCGTGCGGTTCTCTCCTCGGCTTACTTCCGTGTATAAGACGACCCTCAATTTTTAGTCTAACAATTTTAGGAAAAAGTATAGTCTTATACATGGAAAAATACTGTACATTTATTGTGCACTTTTTTTCTATTATTATTACATTGTAATATATAATGAAATAATTATGCAACTCACCATAATGCATAATCAGTGGGAGCCCTGCACTAAAAATCATGCTAAATCTAATCAGAGCTGTCCTACCCAAGAGTAGGACCCAACATGTAAATTTCATAAAATGTTAAAATAGTTATGTAATTGTAACCTAATTTATAAGAAACATACACCTTACAACTTAAAAATCATTCCACTAAAACTTTAAAATTGCATACAGGAAAGCAAGTGATCTTAAAACGCTTTTATCCTATTTACTGGATTACAGATCACCAAAAATTATACATAGTTACAATTCATTCAAAGCCATCAACATGTAAATTTCATAAAATGTTAAAATTATTATACAATTGTAACCTAATTAATAATAATCATACACCTTACAACTTGAAAATCATTTTTCTATAAACTTTAAAATTGCATATAGGTAAGCAAGTGATCCTATCCCCTTTGTAATTAACATTAGAACGCTGTTATCCTATTTGCTGGATTACTAAATTTAACAGATCCCCAAAAATAATTATACATACCGGTAGTTACAATTCATTCAAAGCCATTTATATTGCTTATCTCTACACCAAAGACATTTTTGCCAGAAGGTAACTAATCGGCATCAAGACTCCCTTCAAAAAGGAAAGCAGTTTCCCTTCAAAGAGTTTGTATCTGAAACCCAGTTTAGTAGTCTTAAAATTTTCTGAAACAAAGCCCCCAACTGTTATAACAACGGAAAAGTCCTAACTCATTATTTTCTTATGTTTTATAAACCCACAACTCACGGCTTATTTTCTAATATTGTTCAAGACAGCTTCATCAATTTCCTGAGTATGTAGATTGTGAGTTAATCACCAATACTCAAACGCCTCCAGGACAAAGCCATTCACCTAAATACCATAGTAAAGTACCTTTGTTGCCATTGTATTTATGTAAAAAGAGCAGCAAGGAGCGCTGGAGAACCAGGCAGTGACAGGATGGAAATGCTGGCCAGGAGGCAATCAGAGGGATGAGCGGCTGTGTGTGTGTGCGTGCTCACCAGAAAACGGCACATATGTCATCATTGCACATTGTATTATTTGAAGGATGAAAGGTAGATGTCCTCATTTGACACTCTCTGCAACTGTATTTGTGTTATTTACTAGTTTGCTGTGACTGGGTTCAGACCAGCGGTCCCCAACCTTTTTGGCACCAGGGACTGGTTTCGTGGAAGACAATTTTTCCATGGACCGGCGGGGGGGGGGGGGATGGTCTCGGGATGATTCAAGCACATTACCGTATTTTTCCGTGTATAAGACGCCCCCATGTATAAGACGCCCCCCCCCCCACTGGGCAGTTTCGCAACCGTGCGGTTCTCTCCTCGGCTTACTTCCGTGTATAAGACGACCCTCAATTTTTACAGCTTCCAGCCCGGTTCCCAAGAGGCCACGGACCAGGACCGGTCCGTGGACCGGGGGTTGGGGACCCCTGGTTCAGACAACATGATAACCGACACTCGGGTTGAGTGAGGGTTGTTGTTGAACTGTGGGTTCTTGCTAAAATGTGGGTTATCATGTTGTCAGAACCAGGCTGCACTGGTTAACAAGCCATGGCTTGTTAACCACGAACCCATGAAGAGAACCCATGATTTGTTGTTGGGTTGTGAACTCTGGGTTGTTCACCATGGCTTGTTAGCACAGCTGGGTTCAGACAACATGATAACCGATGTTTCAACAACCACCCACACAGGGCCAGTGCAAGGCAGTTTGGTGCCCTAGGCAAGATTAGATATTTAGCGCGCCCCCTTCCCACTTGAGCCCTCCCTCCCTCCAGCCCTATGTCCATTATGAAATAAATTTCGCTCCCTGGGAACTGCCGAGCCCCATAGAAAAACTTTGTGGACTTTGAGACTTTTCCTTTGTGTTCACGCGGAAAGCAAAGAGGCAACATCAGTCCAGCTATGCCAGGAACTCCCAAGGGCCTTCTCCTACTCCATATATATGTAAAAGCCTGTCTCTTCCTGCGGGCAGCACAAGGGATATGAAAAAAGGATGTGAGAGAGGTGTGGTGGCGCTACCTGTGAGGAACAGAGACAAAAGGGCATCTTGCAGTCTGTCCTACCTCACAGGGTGGAGGTGCAGAGACACCGGTTTGACTCATACACCTTGTGGGTTGCGGGGGGGGGGGATGCATGTAGTAGAAACATAGCAAAGAGAGAGCCCATGGATCATCTGGTTCAAATTTAGGAGGGGCTTTACGAAACTTGCTGCTTCCCCTCCTCTCTCTATCACTTTGTTGCAATATTTCTTTATCAGAATAATGTATATTATCCTGTCTTTCCCTTTACCAGCCTAGTGGTCAAGGCAGACAACAATATTCAAAGTACAGTAAAGCAAACATCAACAGCTCAGGGCACAATCCTAAACACGTTGAGGCAGAAAAAAGCCCCGCAACTCCCAGCATTCCCTAGCCAGCATGGCTGGCTGTTGGAATGCTGGGAGTTACGGGGCTTTTTTCTGCCTCAACGTGTGTAGGATTGCGCATGGCTGGCTGGGAAATGCTGGGCGTTGTAGGACTCCCCCCCCCCCGACCAAACACGCGTAGGATTGCATCCTAAAAGCATTTAAAACCAAAACACAGAAACAGCATGGTAAATAATTAAAACATTGGAGCCCCAGCTAGCTTAAAATACCTTTCTGTGGAGAAAGCCCAAAACTCAGTTACACACACGCACACACATCTTTCCCCAAAGGAGGGGGCAGGGGAGGAGGGATGAGGTCACCAGGGAGTAGCCAGACAAGTCATCAGCCCCAACAAAGGAGGACCTCGGCAGAGATCCACAAAAGTCCAGGAAGGACCATCAAGGACCATCAGCAAACAGGGCAGCCTCGAAGAGCTGCGAAAGTATCCCTACGTCACCTTCTTCCCGGGCAGGAATAAGCCCACCTAAACGAAGGGGCAGGCATAAGCCCCCACCTGACCTAGGGGGCGGGGGAGAGCGGGGAATCCGGGGTAGAAAACCCCTCTCCCGTTCCGGGTTGGGTTGTTGGGAACCACGGGGCCAGATCCTCCTAAGCACAAGCCGTCCGGGTGCACCGTTCTCTTTCACGACGCGCCGATCGTGAGCTGGACTGATATTGACTAGAAGTATTATCTTTGGTGTGAGGATATTGACCTGATTCACTCTGCTAGCCACGGAGCCCGCTCATTGGGTAAGACGCGGGTCAGCCAAGGTTGTGTTGACTGTAAACGTGTTCTTAGAAGACTGCTAGTTCCGATCTGATTATTGCATAAACAAATAAAAAGCCTTATTTGGGCATACAAAGGGTTGTGGTCTTTCCTATTGTACTTGAAAGCCGATACGAGCTGTATTGCTTTGCCGGTTAACCCTAGAGTTGCCGAACTCACGCAAAGGATCCGGTTGTTGATCCTTCACATGGTGGCAGGCGACGGGACAATTGGAAACCACATTTGACGGTCGGAACTAACAGGGCTTCGGGCAGGCTAGTAGATTGCTGGGAAGCGCTCAGAGCGAAGAAAATGAATAGCCTGAGCCAAGAGCAAGCAGAGCTAGTGAGCAGCCCAGGGACCCCAACCCAGACCTCCACAATGGAGTGGGTGGTGCGGCCGAAGACTGCGAGGCAGGAAGGGGGGGGAGCCCCCTCATCGTTGTTAGGAGAGCAGGAACCCAAGCAGTGGGGTAGCCCCAGCCTTACCAGTAGCGGCAGGAGAAGCGAGATAAGGGACCCGGAGGCGGAAGAAGACCTCGGCAGAAGGGTTGCTGGCGGAGCCATGGGGGGAGGAGGGTTGGATGCCCTCTTTCCCCAACTCAATTGGCAGCAAGCCAGGGAGTTGATGCAGCATCAACAAGAAATGTGCCAGCAGCAACAAGTAACGTTACAGATGCAGGTGGAGTTGGCCAGGCTGACCATGGGCACCGGACAAGGGGGAACCCCTGCACCTCAGGGTGGGGGCGCCACAACCCCCAAATGGGACAGGAAGCAATTCCCCACCTACCAGTCGGGACAGGATGTGCTGATCTTTTTCACCCTGTTCGAGGCTGCCTGCCTGGAGCAGAAGGTGCCGGACAACTTAAGGATGTCTGCCCTGAGGACTCAGGTCAGCGGGGAACTGGCTGATCTCCTGGGTATTCACACCCTTGGACTATGGGGCGTTCAAAGAAGCGGTGAGAGAGAGGTTTGCCCTCACCGCCGAGCATTGTCGCCGTAAATTTCGTTACGGGCAGCCTACCCCAGGGGACACGTATGCCTCCTGGATGGCGCACCTGGGGCAGGTTTGGGACGCATGGATTGGGGCCACCGGGAAGATCACGTTGGCGGAGGTGCGGGAGCTCATGATCCAAGAGCAGTTTTGTGCCACCATCCCGGAGGACTTAGCCACGGCGGTGAGGGATCGGGACCCCCCGAACTGTAGGGAAATGGGCAAGTTGGCCGACCAAATGGGACTGTATTGGCAGCCCAAAGGACCAAAGGGGGGTAACCCCAGTCATGGCGGGCCTAAGGGAAGCGTGGAAAAGGGCAACCCCAAACCTCGGGAGGGAGCCCTAGGCAAGCCCAAGGAAAACCCCGGCACCAGTGGCTGCTTCTATTGTAAAGAACCGGGGCACCTCAAGAGGAGCTGCCCCAAGCTAATCGCGAAGAACCGCCACGCCAAGACCCCGCCGGGCAAGGTGGGGAGGATGCTTGCGCCAGAGCCCCGCGAACCAGAGGAACACGAGGAGGATCAGCAGTCCAGCTCGTCCCTCGAAGAAGACGGTGAAGATGCGGCGCGGTCCCTGAGGAGCGGAGGACAGCATTCGCTGGGGGCCATCTCGCAGGCATCGTTGATGCGCATTGCCTCACCGGAGCAGCTGCGGTGGAGCCAGGACAAATTCTGTGAGTCCATCTCTGTAAACAATGTTTCCCAGGTGGGGTATAGGGACACTGGGGCGGACATAACTGCTTTACCTCGGAGTAAGGTAAAGAAGAGGCAGTTGCTAAAAGGGCGCACCTGTGCCATAAAGCCTTATAACTCTCCCAACATAGCCGTTCCCCTCGCCCGGGTCTGGGTCAAGTACAAGGGGTGGGAAGGGGAGATGGATGTTATAGTGCATGGACAGCAAGAATGGGGAATCATCATTGGGAACGACGTTGCGTTCCGGGCTGCCCAGGTCAAGGTGGGGGTGATGACCCGGCGTCGGGCCAAACAAACCCCTGCCCCGCAGCCTCCCAGGCCCCCAGGCCCGCCTCCCAGTCGCGGTAAAGTGACCCCGGCAGAGGCAGCCAGCCGTTCCCCGCCGCTCCCCGTGGTTGTGGGGAGGGAAGAAGACCCCGGGGGGTTCGCGCCAATGGCCCGTGATTTTGGGACTCAGAAGGCGTTTCAAGAAGAACAGCAAAGCGACCCATCCCTCCAGGGATGTCGGGATCGGGCCAGTCAAGGGCCCGGGGCAGGGGACCAGGCAGAACAGTTTTTGTGGGAGGCAGGAGCCCTCTACTGAGAACTCTGCCCAAGGACTGAACCGGGTCCCCAACCAAGGAAAAGACAATTAGTTGTGCCCGCGAGGTACCGCCAGGCTGTGCTACAGCTGGCCCACGATGTGGCGTGGGGAGGGCACTTGGGACAGAAACGGACCTTGGTTAGGGTGACAGAGGGGTTTTACTGGCCCATGGTGGCAAATGAGGTGCGAGAATATTGCCGGTCCTGCGATGTCTGCCAGCGGGTGGGACATAACCGGGACCATCCGAAAGCCCCCCTGCAACCCCTACCCATTGTGGGCATCCCCTTTGAAAGAATAGGGATGGATATCGTGGGACCCTTGAATCCCCCCACCAAGACGGGGAAGAAGTTTATATTGACTGTGGTTGACTTTGCCACCCGTTATGCAGAGGCTTTTGCTTTAGCCTCCATCTCCGCCACCAGCCTGGCTAAGACTCTCCTCTCTCTTTTCGCCCGCCTAGGAATGCCCCACACGGTGGTTTCGGACTGCGGCACGGGCTTCGTGTCCAAACTGTTTAAAAAAATGTGGGAACTGGGGTGTGTGGAGCACCTGACTTCGGTGCCATATCACCACGAGACCAATGGGTTGGTGGAGCGTTTCAACCAGACTCTTGAAAAAATGATCAGGGCATATGCGGCGAAGCACCCTGGGACTTGGGATCAAGCCCTCCCCTACTTGTTGTTTGCCTACCGGGACTCCCCCCAAGAAAGCCTGGGATTCTCCCCCAACGAACTGATGTTTGGGAGGGAGCTCCGGGGACCTTTGGCTCTGTTGCGGGAGGAATGGGAGGGGGTTGCCGCAGAAGCCTCCATGCCTGTGCATACGTTCATGCAACACCTCCAGACTGTTCTTCGAGAGGTGAGGGAGACGGCGCAGCAGCATCTCGAAACGGCACAGCAGCGGCAGAGCGCGTGGTACAACAGGACGGCTGTGCCACGGACTTTTGAAGTGGGGGACCAGGTGTTGGTACTGCGCCCCCAAAAGACGGACAAATTGTGCTTGAAGTGGGAGGGCCCAGGGACCGTCATTGGAAGGTCGGGGGAGGTGAATTATCAAGTGGCTTTCCCGGGGCAGCCGGGGAGGCAGAAGGTTTTCCATGTCAATATGTTGAAACTGTATGTAGAACGCGTAACGAAGGTGGGGGGAGTGCAAGAGTGTGTGGAACCGGGAGACCCTGACGGGGGGTTGTTGGCCGAGTGGGGGGAAGGGGGAGGAATGGAGGAGATCAGACTGTCCCCCTCTCTGTCCGAACAGCAGCGGCAACAGATCACCCAAGTCTTGGAAGATTTTCAGCCCATGTTCTCGGACCGTCCGGGATGCACCACACTCACACAACACACCATTGACACAGGGGATAGCCCCCCCATACAATCCCTACCCTACCGGGCGGTGGGGCCCCATGCCCAAGTCGTGGCCGAGGAGGTCCAAGCCATGCTGGACTTGGGAGTCATTGTGCCCAGCTCGAGCCCCTGGTCCTCCCCGATCGTGTTAGTAGCCAAGAAGGATGGGGGTGTCCGGTTCTGCGTAGACTACCGGAAAATAAACAAAGTGACCGTCCCTGACCCCTACCCCATCCCCAACATGGATGTGCTGTTGGAGAGGCTTGGGGGGGCCAAGTACATCACCACCCTGGATCTGACAAAGGGTTATTGGCAGGTCCCACTCGATTCGGATGCTGCCCTGAAGTCTGCTTTTGTGACCCACCTGGGGCTGTTCCAATTCACCACCCTCCCGTTTGGGGTCCGCAATGGTCTGGCTACCTTCCAGAGGTTGGTAAATGGAATTCTAAATGGACTGGGGGAGTTCGCCTGCGCGTATTTAGACGACATCGCCATTTTCAGTTCCACCTGGGAGCAGCATTTGCAACATGTCCGTCAGGTGTTTCAGAGGATTCAGGATGCAGGGCTGACGGTGAAGGCAAAGAAATGCCAGGTTGGGAGGGGGGAGGTGGAGTATCTGGGACACAAGGTAGGGGGAGGTAGTGTCAAGCCCCTAGAAGCCAAGATAGAATCGGTGCGCACCTGGCCCCAACCCCAAACGAAAAAACAGGTCCAAGCTTTTTTAGGGCTGGCTGGCTACTATATTCAGAATGCCGTGCTCCATTTTAGCCAGCTAGCCACCCCCCTGACTGACTTGTGCAAGAAGCGGCAACCCGTTAAGGTCCAATGGTCAGCCGCTTGTCAGGCAGCGTTTGAAGGACTGAAAGCCTGCCTGATGGCAGCCCCTGTGCTGCAAGCCCCAGACTTTGAAGCCCCTTTTGTTCTGCAGACGGATGCCTCGGAAGCGGGGATGGGAGCCGTCTTGCTGCAGGAACGGCCAGAGCAGGGGCTGTGCCCGGTCACCTTTTTAAGTAAAAAACTTTTGCCTCGGGAGCGGAACTTGGCCACTGTCGAGAAAGAGTGCCTAGCAATAGTGTGGGCAGTGACCAAGCTTCGCCCCTATCTGTGGGGCCGCCGGTTCCGACTGCAGACCGACCATTCCCCCTTGTGCTGGCTGGATAGGGTGAAGGGGTCCAACCAAAAGTTATTGAGGTGTTTAGCCCTGCAGGATTTTGATTTTTCAGTAGAGCACATCAAGGGTAAGGACAACATTGTGGCAGATGGGTTGTCCCGGGCTTTCTCAGTAGGAGACAGTTAGATAGGGATTGGGGTGGTGGACCCCAATGCCATCTTTCCCCAAATGGGAGGGTGTGGAGAAAGCCCAAAACTCAGTTACACACACGCACACACATCTTTCCCCAAAGGAGGGGGCAGGGGAGGAGGGATGAGGTCACCAGGGAGTAGCCAGACAAGTCATCAGCCCCAACAAAGGAGGACCTCGGCAGAGATCCACAAAAGTCCAGGAAGGACCATCAAGGACCATCAGCAAACAGGGCAGCCTCGAAGAGCTGCGAAAGTATCCCTACGTCACCTTCTTCCCGGGCAGGAATAAGCCCACCTAAATGAAGGGGCAGGCATAAGCCCCCACCTGACCTAGGGGGCGGGGGAGAGCGGGGAATCCGGGGTAGAAAACCCCTCTCCCGTTCCGGGTTGGGTTGTTGGGAACCACGGGGCCAGATCCTCCTAAGCACAAGCCGTCCGGGTGCACCGTTCTCTTCCACGACGCGCCGATCGTGAGCCGGACTGATATTGACTAGAAGTATTATCTTTGGTGTGAGGATATTGACCTGATTCACTCTGCTAGCCACGGAGCCCGCTCATTGGGTAAGACGCGGGTCAGCCAAGGTTGTGTTGACTGTAAACGTGTTCTTAGAAGACTGCTAGTTCCGATCTGATTATTGCATAAACAAATAAAAAGCCTTATTTGGGCATACAAAGGGTTGTGGTCTTTCCTATTGTACTTGAAAGCCGATACGAGCTGTATTGCTTTGCCGGTTAACCCTAGAGTTGCCGAACTCACGCAAAGGATCCGGTTGTTGATCCTTCACACTTTCCCTCCCTCCCTGGTTGCTGGAAATAACTGCTTTCAAGGGACGTTGAGCTGAGGAACCTGAGGCACGCGCCGGAGGGAGGGAAGGCGAAGGAGGTGTTTGCAGGTGCCTCCTTCCCGCTGCCCACCAGCCTCCCATCATTGGCCCCTGCCAGCCTCTGCCTCCTCCAACCTGTTGCCTTCTCTTCCTCTTTTGATGCTGGTTGTGAGGAGGAGCCTGCTTGAAGCTTCAGCGGTGCCAGCAGCAATAGCAGCAGCGGCAGTGCCAGCAGCAGCTGCTGCTCCTGGTAACAGTGGCGAGACTTGGAGGCGGAGGGTCTTGGAGACCGAGCCCTGAGGTGGAGGAGAGAGAGGGAGGGGCGCGCTTCTTTCGCCTCCCCTTCCCCACCACAGGACATGATTGGTAAAACAAACTTGGTAAAATACGCATTTTAGCGCTGTATTTCCCCCCCAAGGCATTTCTGGCGCCCCCTTTAGCCCGGCACCCTAGGCAGCTGCCTAGTTCGCCGGCCCTGCACCCACAGTTCAACAACGACCCACACTCAACCCTTGAGTGCGGATTATCATGTTGTCTGAACCCAGTCTGTGCGTTGTGGTAGCTGAAAGTCATGTTTTCTTTTTGGACTTGTCAACGGTCTGGTTCGCACATAACAAGAAGCCACTGTGGGTGAATTTCCCCGTGGAGGTTCTTGTTGTGCTGGCCCCAGCCATTTTGAATATTTGAGCTGTGGCGGAGGCACGCCGTGACTTGTCGTTACGTGTGAACCCAGTGAGGGTGGGTTGTTGGGGTGGTTGACAAGCCACCCAGAAACCATGGGCTACTTTAGGGTTGCAGGTGGCTTGTCAACCACCCCAACCACCCTTGGTGGGCTCACATGTAACAAGAAGCTACAGCGTGCCCCCACTGCAGTTTGAATATTCAGAATGCCGTGCAGCACCGCAACAAGGAGCCCCCATGGGGAAATTCGCACAGGGTGGCCTCTCCTTACATGCAAATCAGGTCAAAGTCAAGCAATGATGTAACTATTTAATATAAATAACCTGTTTACTCTGGTTTCCTTGGTTCATTAGGAGGTGAACCTTGCAAATATGCAATAAGAGCAAATCACTTGGTTCTATGGAAAATTTAGGGATGTAAAGGAGCGGAGAATTCAGGTAAAAAAAAGAAGAAGATAACATAGCTGCTGTATAGAAAACAAATTTGCAGGGATCTGGATGCAAACTGGAAAGATCTAGGTTTTAAATCTACTCTCGGCGATGAAGTTCGCAATGGGAATCGTAGGCCAGTCATCAACTCTCAGCCTAGCCTTCCTCACAGGGTTGTTAGTGTGAGGATAAAAAAGCAGGGATTATCATGTACTCTGCCCTGGGCTCCTGGAAGGAAAAGTGAGATGTAAATGTGATCTATAATATGTGTCTGTCCATCTGTCCTTCTATCCATTAGTGCCATAGCGCCCAGAGCATGAAATTAGACAACTGAAACTTGACACACTTACTAAGGGAACCCTAAGGATGTGGCACACCTAGGTTATTATTTTTTTTAAATCATTTTTTTAAATTAATTTAAACGTTTCAATGTGGTTGAAGCTTGCAGGGGCAAACTTCCCTAGTCAGCACATAGTGTTGCCGTCCATGCAGGTTGAGCCAGGGGAGATGATATGCCTGCCCCCTCCCACTTGCTGTGGGGCAGCCCCCCTCAGTGGAATGGGGTAGACTCCCTCAGGAAGCTACAGGGGTGCACCATGGTAGAGGTTGTGTCTAGGGGTGCCAGCAGGCATGGCTTCACTCAGATGGGGAGAGCACAATGTGTCCAACCCTGACAGCTGTGTAAGTTCGCTTGAAGCCTTCATTATCTCAAAGGCTAGTCCAACCCAGGTGAAGCCAGGTCCATTTGCTAGCAAACAAAGATAAAATAAAATGCAGTTTGGGGCTACTTACAGCTTTCACAAAGATACACACACAATCCTCATTCAGCCATCCTAGAATGGTATTCCAGTGTGTTGGTGTTCTTCAGTGAAGCTCACATAGCCACTATGGTTGTGTGACATTCCATTGGTGACTCCCTAAAATGGGAAATGTATGCGGAGAAGAAATTGCCTACATGCCCCATCATGGGACCACTTTCTGATTAGCAGAGCAATCATACGCAGGTTTACTCAGACAAAAATTTCACTGTGCTCAGTGGAGCTTTCTCCCAGCTAAGCGTATGCAGTGTTCTCCAACCTTGGGTCCCCAGATGTTTTTGGCCTATAACTCCCAGCATGCCCCAGCCAGCTATGCTGGCTGGGGCATGCTGGGAGTTGTAGGCCAAAAACATCTGGGGACCCAAGGTTGGAGAACACTGGTATATAGGATTGCAGCCTAAGGCCACAGGGAAAAGAAGCCATGGTGGCTTCCTTTCCCTGCCTCCATGGGTGCTGGTCACGCGCTGCACAATTTGCCTAATTACCCTTGTGGCACGCGGCTTGCTGTGTTGTCCGAACCCAGTGAGGTGCATGGTGAGGGTGGCTTCAAAACCATCCCAGAACCCTACAACAAGCTATGGATTCTAGGGTGGTTTCGAAGCCGCCCCTGCCGTGCACCTCGCCGAGCTCGGATGACATGGCAACCTGCGCGCTGCGAGGGTAATTAGGTAAATTGTGCAGCGCGTTCCCGGCATGCGCAGAATCGGGGGAAAAGATGCCACTGTGGTGGCTTCTTTCCCCTGTGATCGTGTGAACCCAGTCGAAGTGTGGTTATAAACACTTCAAGATGGTTTGTGTTGGTTAGTGAAGGAAAGCCCTAAAGGTTTGCAATGAACTACCCAGCAAGCAGCTCGGGATAATTTTCAGGGTCTCTTAGGGTGCAATCCTATGGATGTTTAGACAGAAAAAAAAGTCCTACAGCTCCCAGCATGGCTGGCTAGGGAATGCCGGCAGTTGTACAACTTTTTTTCTGTCTAAGTATCCATAGGATTGCACCCTTAAAGTGGGTTGCGAATATTTTAGGAGCTGACATTATTTGTTCAGAATCTGGCACAAAAATGACTCAGGGTTGTTCTGTGAACTGCAAGTGGAAATCATTTTGCTTTACCATGCAGGTCAGTGGTCTCACCTGGCAGTTATTTCCTAAGTATAAGGGTGTTTTTTTCTTCTCTTCTCTATGTGACATTCTTTCACAGTCCACACATTCCTTACATTTTTAAGTGCCTTTCCAGATGCCTAGATCATAGCACCAAAAGTGCACAGTTGTGGCACATTTGCCACACAGGACAGACAGAATCACTAATTTTCAAATGGCAGAAGACCAGCAACTCAAGATTCTCCAGGAGTTTCTTTTCTCAGCACAAGGAAGAATCTCTCTCTCTCTCTCTCTCTCTGAACCTCAACAAACCAGTTCTAGCTTCTTTCAGCTCTACCAGGGGCAGGCCTTTTGTAAAACTAATGGTGCTTAATTGCCCATTCAATACCATTTTGTGTTGCTCAGCCTGTAAAGAGGGGGCTCCCAGGGGACCTAAAACAGATGCCCAGCAGTGAGTCCCCAAGAGTTGTTTTGGGGCTATAAATTAGATGGACTTGCAGTTCTGTGAAACTGTCAAAGGGAGTCTCCAGACTTTATTTTGAGACTACAGGTAGTCCCTGGGTTATGAATGAGATCCATTCATTGAATGTGTACATAAGTCGGAACAGAAGCCGTGCAATGTTTTCAAAGTGTTGCAAAGTGTCGTATAGTGCGTGCATTCGTAAGTACGAACCATTGTATTTAACTCAGATGTTTACATATATGGCGGTCCATTCTTAAGTATGAGTTGTCCATAAGTTGGGACATTTGTAACCCGGGGACTGCCTGTACTCAGTTTTGGCTCCTGCACAAGTACCCTCTTTTTAGGAGCGTCCTTCATTTAAGGGGGCAACAACATGATTATCACCCCAGTTCACAACTGCTGTGTGAGGGAGCTTCCCTTTTCACTTCAATGGATGGGGCAGTTTCAAATACTTAAAGGAATGTGCATACAAAGATACCCTTTATAATCAAAGGGAGATTTTATTTATTTATTTATTACATTTCTATGCTACCCAATAGCCAAAGCTCTCTGGGCAGTTCACAACAATTAAAACCATGAATACAACATAAGATATGTGGAAGACCAGCAACTGGGTCTTCTGCGTGAGTTCGGCACTTAACGGATTAACCGGCACTGAGATATAGCCTGTCAAAGCAATTTAAAGCAATTTAAACTCAGCTGCGACCTAAAAAGCACAGGAGTCAATTCGCATCAAAGAATAGATGCTTTATTAACTACAAGGTTAATGGAGCGGAACTAATAGACTTCTAGGAATACTATAACATAAACAAGACCTGGTCGCAACCTCATATGACTGAATTACTTGGTTCCCAGGCTAGCGTACTGCAGCAATGAGTTACCTTAGACCAAAGACTCTACGCCTTCTAGCCTGACTCCGAGCCCGCCCGTGCTCGGGGAAGAGAACTGCTTGACCCAGCCGGGGCTGGACTTGGAAGATGTCAGCTCGCCTGTGTTCCCAACAACCTGCGTGGAGCTGGCAGAGGGGTTTTCTACCCTGCACGCCCCCTCCCCGCCCCTGGGTGATCAGGTGGGCTTATTCCTGCCCCTTTACGATCAGGTGGGCTTATTCCTGCACAGGAACAGGTGGGTGGCGCCTTTGGGCTTATCATGCCCTCTGAGAATACTTAGCAGCTCTTTGAGACTGCCCTGCACTTCCTGATGTTCCATGTTTCTTCTTGTGGATTCGGGCCTGAGGATATGCGTGTTACCTGTCTGGCCAGTCTTGTATCTCCTGTCCCCAGGCTGGGATTATGCAGACAGGGGTTGCCAGGGGAAACTATGTGTGGTTACCAAGGAGGGAAACTGTGTCAGGGTTCGTGTGTCTTCAGGCTTTCTCCACAATATACAATATAAATGTTTAAAGGTTTGAAACTACTGAATAAAATAAAAGTGAAAAAAACAAAGTAAAACTTAGAAGCAATGCAAAGATTTAAAATACAGTAACATATTTAAAACAACAGAAACTGGAAGACTAAAATGCCTGGAAAAATAAGAAGGCACCAGAAACAGTACAATGTAGGCACCAGGCGAGCCTTTGGGAAGCTCATTCCACAACTGGGGTGCCACAACAGAAAAGGCCCTCTTCTTAGTAGCCGCCAACCTCACTTCCGTTGGTGGGGGCTCCCAGAGAAGTGGGAGGCCAACTCATGCAGGAGCTTTCCATGGTGTGCACTATGGAACACACACGTGAGGCTCTGAATTTGGTCCTGTCTTGGGGTCTTTATCTAATGCAGCAAATACATATCCCATTGAAAAAAATTCAGATATTACATTATAGTTACTAACAGAAATGTGGCCACTCACATGTGAATGATGGCACTCCCAGACACATATTGGGGAGAGGGTCATAGCTCAGTGGTAGAGCATGTGCACTGCATGCAAAAAGTCCCAGGTTCAGTTCCTAGCATCTTGTGGATAGAACTGAGCAAGATGTGTGTCTGAAACCCTGGAAAGCCAGCGAAATCAGTTTAGATAATGCTGAGCTAAATAGACCAATGGATTGACTCGGTAAGGGTTCCTAAGTTCCTGGTTGCTTCCTGATGTGGCTTTTATTCCACAATTGCCCTGCCTCATTCATGGATGACAACATCTTCCATTTGTAGCCTTCCTCTGTTTTCTCACCATTTCTTTCATCATTTTTCTTACCAGAGAAAATACACGAAGGAAGCAATCCTATGCATCTTTAGACAGAAAAAAAATCCTGGCTGGGGAATGCTGGGAGTTATAGGACTTTTTTTCTGTCTAAACATCCTATAGGCTTGCACCCTAAGACAAACCCCTACTTCTGTTATAGCTCAGTAGTGCCTCCTAGAACATCTGGTCAGTTGGTAGCCTGCCCTGCAATCTGAATAGGCTTATCTCACTTTTTTGTCCTCAAAAATGCAACCACCTTAAGCTATTGAGATGTACGTTTACAGTCCTTAAGAAGGTTGTTCCAGCCACTAGGTAATTTTTTAATTTGCAGGCTAGACCACTGGCATCAGAAATGGATGTCATTCTCTGCTAAGGGACTGGCTTTTACTGAACTGAGACCCCGTAAAAGAAGGGTTAAGTCACTCCTTCTAGAAGCTTTTTCATATACCATCTAACTGGAAGCCAAGATGCTCTCTCTCAGAGAGAGAGCCATCCTCTCTGCATGGAAATCTGCATGTGCTCTGGGACCCAAGACTCTACTCTAGTAGGTACCATGACTAGATAAGTTAGACTGACCTTTTCAATTTTATTTGAAACGTGTATGTGTGATAGTTGTCTTCCCTTTGGTTTAGTTCTCTTTCCCCCCTTTTCCTAAATAAACTCCTTTTTATATTTGGACATTTGACTGTGCTGTTTTAAAAGGGATTTCTCACTAAACTCTTCCCCACATGAAAGACCACATGGTTACAAAGCTTTCGCTTGTGTTTATAGGGTTTTTTGAAAGGGTTTTGTTAAAATTCTGCATTTCTGGGCTTTGGGAAGGAAAGTCCAAAGCACCTTTCTTTTTTGTTTTCTCCTAGGGCTGGGCTGGGCTGTTCCTTGACGATAGGGCTCAGAAGCTCCTCAAGCAGCCGGACAGACTAGGGTGTGTCAGGAGGTTCATCCTGACTGGTGATAGCCTATAAGCAAGCCTATTTCCTCAGGAACTCTTGTAAAGAAGGTGTCTACCAGGAGGAAAAGTCATCCCTCCTCCCAGTCCCATAAAAGAAGGAGAGATGGAATCCCTGCACAATGTCTTTTGATTGGTAGTTCTAGCAGCCCTTGGTCTGGAAGCAGCACCTATACCAGGAATGTCCAGAAACTCAAGAGATACATCGGTGAATGCTGTCAGTCACCTAAATGGGATTGTCAGAATTCACTTGTATAGGTCTGAAGAGTGAGGAAATATATACCTGTTTGGAGGACATTTACAAAATGCATCTGGGAATATCTGCACTCACCCAGGAACATCAACAATCACCAAAGTTTGGATGTTCACTGTAACATATTTATATACTGTTGGGATATAGCTCGATTGCAGGGTGCAGGGTAGCATACAGCAATTTTCTGTGTTTTTTGCTCAGTGATAAACTCCCTATTGCATAATTGCATAAAAGGGGAAGGAAATTATATAGAAAAGGAAGTTTTGCTAATAACAGTGAAGTTGCTGTAACTCTGACTTCTTTTAATGTATGGGGGGAGGGGAATTAGTGGCAAAGGTAACATGTACGGTATTCCTTTTTTTTAAAAAAAGAATGCTCTAAAATCCCATGGTATTGCTGATTTTGTTAACTCAGAACAATTATTGTACCTAATGTGCTTGTGTTGAATGCATCAAATCTATACAAGGTACGAGAGTGTTTTTTCTCACTTATTTGGATAATCAGAACAATCAAAGTATTTCAGCTACATAACAACAAAGAACAGAAAAATACACACAGAAGATTAACTTGCAGTCGTTGTTAAATAACCATTTAAAAAATATTCTGTTTCAACCAGTAGATCAGTATCTTGTTATTATTTATAGCAATCCCAACTGAATTCATTTATTAACATATATGAATTCTCTGTCCTTTTAAACGTACATAACTGGAAGCACTGGAGTTTGTACTCCAGTAGAATAACATAAAATGAGCAATTGCTCTCTGTGTTATATAAATTGGTGATAGAAATTGGGTGTTTCTCGGCTCCAGTTTCTCTCTCAGTTGTTTATGGCAGTCTTCCCCAACCAGGCTCCTTCCAGATGTCTTGGGCTACAACTCCCATGATTCCTGATGGCCATGCTGGCTGGGGATAATGGGAATTGTAGTCCTACACATCTGGAGAGCACTCGGCTGGTGAAGTTTGGCTTACGGGATACATTTCAGTTCCTGGTGGGGTCAGTCAGTCAGTCAGGCGATCACTCGTGACCGAGTAAGATTGTCTTCCAGGATAAATTTTTTTTACAAAAAGGAGATTTTAAAAGGAGGAAAATTCTAAAGAAAATTGTGTAGACTCTAGCGATGGGTCCGTAAGTGACTGTGGAGGCCAATTCTAGATCCACACAGCTTCCCACAGTGAGGACACAGGTTACCAGATGGAAGATGGTCCTGTAAAGGATTCATTTGACGTGCTTTTCGCTTAGCACGTTTCTTCCTTTCACCTTGCACTCGGGCTTCTTCAAAGTCCATAGAACCTTTGTGAAAGGCCAACCTCCAGTTAGATCATTCATGGGCCAGAGCTTCCCAGTTTTTGATGTTTATATTGCATTTTTTCAGATTAGCCTTAAGAACATCTTTAAACCTCTTATATTGACCACCGATATTCCGCTTTCCATCCTTGAGTTGGGAATGAAGTAACTGCTTTGGGAGACGGCAGTCAGGCATTCGAACAACATGACCGGTCCACTGAAGTTGGCGTTGAAGGATCATTTTTTCAACGCTAGTAGTCTTTGCTTCTTCCAGTACACTGACATTTGTTCGCCTATCTTCCCAAGTAATTCGCAGGATTTTCCGGTGGCAACGTTGATGAAATCTTTCAAGGAGTTGGAGGTGACGTTTATAGATAGTCCATGTTTCGCAGGCATACAATAAAGTTGGTAATACAATGGCTTCATAAACCAGTGTTTTGGTCTTCTTACAAATATCCCGATCCTCAAACACTCTATGTTTCATTCGAGAAAACGCGACACTTGCAGAGCTCAGACAATGCTGGATTTAACTGTCGATGTTAGCTGTAACAGAAAGATAGCTGCCAAGATAGAGAAAATGATCAACATTTTCCAGTATTGTCCCGCCAAGCTGGATAGATGGCATCACCAAAGGGTTAGCTTGCACTTGCTGATGAAGCACTTTGGGGTTTTTTATGTTAAGTGAGAGACCAAGTTTTCCGTATGCTTCTGCAAAAGCATTTAGGATAGTTTGGAGATCATCCTCTGAATGTGCGGAGACCACATTATCATCAGCATACTGAAGTTCCACAACGGAGGTTGTAATTACCTTACTTTTTGCTTTCAGCCTGCTGAGATTAAAAAGCTTTCCATCTGTTCGATATATAATTCCCACACCAGTGGGAAGTTTCCCCTCGACAAGATGTAAAATCATGGCGATGAAAATAGCAAATAATGTTGGGGCAATAACACATCCCTGTCTAACACCTGATCCCACTTTAAATGGAGCACCATGAGAGCCGTTGTTGTCCAAGACCGTAGCCGTCATGTTGTCATGGAGAAGTTGCAAGATATTCACAAATTTATTGGGGCATTCAATTTTCATAAGGATAGTCCAGAGAGCTGTTCGGTCTACAGTATCAAAGGCCTTAGCCAGATCAATAAATGCCATATAAAGGGGTTGATTTTGCTCCCGGCATTTTTCTTGGAGCTGAGGTGCAGTAAAAATCATGTCTACTGTCCCTCTAGAGGGGCGGAAACCATATTGAGTTTCACAGAGGATCTCTTCTGAAATAGATAGAAGACAGTTTGCGAGAATCCTGGCAAATATTTTACCTGCGGTAGCTAAGAGAGAAATGCCCCGATGGTTTCCACAGTCTGTTCTATCACCTTTCTTAAAGAGGGTGATAATTATGGCATCCCTGAAGTCTTCTGGGACCTCTTCTCTTATCCAAATTTTTTCGATGAGTTTATGAAGATGTTGTACAAGTTCGGGGGGCCTTCTTTAAAGATTTCAGCAGGAATCCCATCTGGTCCACTAGCTTTGTTATTCTTCATTTGATTAATGGCTTTTTTACTTCATCCAAAGTGGGGACTACAGTTGTTTTGACTACTTACAGGCCAAAGGCATTTTTGAACAAAGTGGTCTTATTTTTATTTATTTATTTGTTGTGTTTTTGGATCGCCCATCTGGCCGGCAAATCGGCCACTCTGGGCGATGTACAACATGATAAAATACATTTAAAATACATGATATAAAATATATTTACAACAGTATAACTTTTAAAATCTTAACCCACCCCATATTCCCGCCTGAATAACCATGTTTTTAGTGAGCGGCGGAAGCTCAACAGAGAGGGGGCATGGCGGATGTCACTAGGGAGGGAGTTCCACAGTATGGGGGTTGCCACAGAAAAGACCCTCTTCCTAGTCCCCACCAGTCTAGAAGGCCGTCTGTGGCAGATCTCGTTGAGCAGCCAACTTGGTGTTGCTGGAGACGCTCCTTGAGATAAACTGGACCGGAGCCGTATAGGGTTTTAAAGGTCAAAACCAACACCTTGAATTCGGCTCGGCAAGCAACTGGTAGCCAGTGCAACTCCTTGAGCACTGGCGTGATGTGATCCCGCCGGCGGCTGCCTTTAACCAGGCGAGCCGCCGCGTTTTGTACCAGCTGTAGCTTCCAAACCGTCTTCAAGGGTAACCCCACGTAGTAAAGCGCATTACAGTAGTCTAGGCGAGAGGAGACCAAGGCATGAACCACTGATGGGAGCAGGTGATTAGGAAGGTAGGGGCGCAGCTGCCGTATCAGATGGAGTTGATACAGCGCCGTCCGGCTCACAGCTGACACTTGAGCTTCCATGGACAGCTGGGAGTCTAGAATGACCTCCAAGCTGCGGACCTGGTCTTTCAGGGGGAGATGTACCCCATTCAGCACCAGGTCAACATCCCCTAGCCTCCCCTTGTCCCCACCAGAAGTACCTCGGTCTTGTCGGGGTTCAGCTTCAGCATGGTCTTTGCCTGCCAGCCTGTGGAAAGGACAGCAGAGAGGGAGCAAACCTAGCCTCTCTTGAGAGTGAGTTCCACAGCTTAACAGCGGCCACTGAGAAGGCCCTCTCTCGTGTCACCACCAAACACACCTCTGATGGTGGCAGTCTCAAAAGAAGGGCCTTTCCAGAAGATCTTAAGAACTGGGCAGGCTCGTATGGGAGAAGGTGGACTTTCAGGTAGCCTGGTCCCAGGCCGTATAGGGCTTTATAGGTCATAACCAGCACTTTGAATTCTGCCCAGAAACAGACCAGTAGCCAGTGAAGCTGTTGTAACAAGGGAGTCGCATGCTCCCTGGGCCCAGTTAACAGTCTGGCCGCAGCATCCTGGACCAGCTGAAGTTTCTGAACAGTTTTCAAATGCAGCCCCACGTAGAGCTCGTTACAGTAGTCCAGATGGGATGTAATTAAGGCACGTGTGACCGTGGCCAGATCAGATGTCTCTAGGAATGGGCATGGTTGGTGCACTAGCCTCAGCTGTGCAAATGCACTCCTGACCATCGCCGAGACCTGGTACAGGCCGAGTCCAAGAGTACACCCCAACTGCGAGCCTGAGTCTTCCAGCACAGGTTAAATCCCTATTGCCTGATCTGCCTTTCGACTGACAAAAAACACTTCTGTCTTGTCCAGATTAAGCTTCAATTAGTTTGCTCTCATCCAGTCCATTACCGACATCAGGCCCCAATTTGGAACCAGAACCGCTGCCTTGGATTTAGATGGAAAGGAAAGACAGAGTTGCGTGTCATCAACATATTGGTGGCATCAATATATTGGTGACAACCCCAAACTCCAGACAATCTCTCCCAGCAGTTTCATGTACATGTTAAATAGCATGGGGGATAAGATGGAACTCCGTCGAACAGGAATCCCCCAGCACCACCTTCTGAGATCGCCCCTCCAAGAAGGACTGGAGCCACCATATAACAGTGCCTCCCAATCCCATCTCAGAGATGCCCTTCGTTGATGGCACTGAAAGCCGCCAAAAGGTCCAGCAGAACTAACAGGGACATGCTCCCACTGTCCAGTTCCCAGCATAGATCATCCACCAAGGCAACCTAAGCAGTCTCTGAGAGAGGGAGGGGAACTAGCAAGGCAAAGAGGTAGAGGGGAGAGAAACAGCATGGCTAGAGGCTAGGAGAGGGGAGAAACAGCGAGGTAAAGGGGTGGGGAGAGAAACAGTGAAGCTAGAGGCTGGGAGGGAGGGGAAACAGCAAGGAAAGGGGTAGAGAAAGAGGAAGGCTAGAGGCTAGGAGGGGTAGAAACAGTGGTCTAAAGAGGTGGTGGAGGGAGAGAAATAGCAAGGCAAAGGGAGAGAAGGGAGAGAAAGATGAAAGCCACAGGCTAGGAAGGGAGAGAAAGAAGAAGGCTAGGGGTGAAGAAGGGAGAGAAAAAGTGAAGAAAGGCCTATGGGGGAGAGAAGCAGCGAGGCTAGAGACTGGGATTGGGGAGCAAGAGAGCAAAGATAAAAGGTCTGTGTGGGCGGAAGAAGATTGGGTGGGGCCAGAAAGCAACTCTTTCCTTCTTCACCTGTCCACAAACAGCTGATCTACAGCACATACAGGAACAGGAAGGAGAACCTTCTGCCCTAATGTTTTTCAAGGTTTATATTTAGAACATTTTTTTTGAACAGGGCAGGGAGTGGAGAGCTCTGTGGGCACTGTTGGAGGTCCCTGAGGGTGCTGCGTTGGGGACTCCTGGTTTATCCAAACGTGGCCAGACAGATGTCTCTGGAACGTCACATGCAAGGCATGAGAGTGAGAGCACAACTCTTCCCCATTCTTTGCCCTCTGCATCTGGCATTTAGAGGTATACCGCTTCTAACATGGAGGTTGCATTCATGGACCTATTCTACATCCATTTGTCCAGTCCTTTTTAAAAGCTATCTAAGCTAGTGGCTATCGTCTCACCTTGTGGCAGTGCTTTTCATAAGCTAATGTATGCACTGTGAGCAAGAATGGTCTTTTGTCTTTTTTCTGATCAAACTCATCAGGAAAACCCCCCAAGTAGTAGTGTTGAGAAAGGGCAAAATATTTAAGAACATAAGAAGAGCCCCGTTCAATCAGTTCAAAGGCCTAACTCGGCATTCTGTTCACACAGTGGCGCACCAACTGCCTGCGCAAAACCCACAAGTAGAACTGTGACATGAGTGCATTCGCGCCCTCCCACAACTGGTATACAGAGGCATACTGCCTGTCTCTATCCACTCCACACCATTCATAGTTTTATTTTTTTAAAATCTATCATGTCCCCACAGCCTCATTACTACACAATCTGCACAGATGTGTGGGTGGTGCTGACTCACATCCCCCCATCCCATACATGTCTCTCCAGAAATGTTTGGTTTAAAAAAGCAATTATGGGACATCATCGCATTAGGGTTTCCCCATCCCCTGCACATGACAGCCAGTGAAGTAAAGCAGAGCGCATGGGGAGGCGGAGGTCAGCAGCATCCATGCTCCTCACCATAATTTGGGCCTCATAGTTTGGGCCTCAGCCATCTTTTTTCCTAACCTAAACTAAAAAGCCTCAAAAACTGTTTAGCCTATCGCCTTAGGGTGCTCCAAGGTTATAGGTGCTCATTTTGGTTGTCCTTAGCTGTGACCAGAACTGTACATCGTATTCTCAATGTGGCCACAGTAACTATTACCCAATAACTCTTGTAATGAATGAATGTAGTAACATTGACAACCGGGTCTCTGTGTTACCTATGTTACAGTTTAACCACCGCAGTCGCAAACTTCAAGAACAGACTTTTAGATTGACATTCCCTACTACTGTGATAATTCATGGGCCACCTAGGGACCTTTTTGGGAAATGGAGCATTTATTGGACTCATTTTAACTGGAGTTTTTAACGTTTTCCTAGCACTGCCCAACATGGCCCATTTAAACAGACCTGAAACGCATACAGATACTCATGGGCTGCCTGCATAGCTCCGTCATGAACCAGCAGGAAACATTCCCTGGCAAACTCCCACACAGCCCGATCTCCTCTCTCCAGTGTGTCTGCAGGGGCTTTCCACAGAAACGTCCCAAGTCTTCTGGTGTTACTTTTACTTTCAAGTTTGTCTTGTTACCCAGTCCTTCCCGCATCACTGCTCAGTTTCCTGCCATTCCTTTTTACATGTATCATCCTGAAAGCTCAGCACAAGGAAGAGTTTTGCCTCGTTTCCTCACTCGCAGTAGCTTTGCACTTTTCAGCATCACCCACATACCACGGAAATGCTGCCAGCTTACTGAACCACATCTGGGGAGAACCACGTATGGGGAGAAAGTTTGTGCTTGAGTCTCAGGAGCTCAGGGGTTTGGGTGGGAGAGGCATGTCCCCAGGCCCTACCATCATTAGGCAGAGGCCCAGTTTTGTGTCTCCCCATTCCTCCATAAGAAAGAAATTCCAGTATTTTATTCATTATCTCCAGCTCCATTCACAGCCTGCAGTACCCTTTTCCCCCTCCACCATGCTTCCCTTCTCCCTCTCCAAGGTTTGTTCTACCAAGGACAAATTTCTCAGAACTCAAACCAATAGTTAACAGAATACAAAAACCGATTCAGATGGCAGCCACCCAGGGCTTTTGTTGTTGTTGTTGTTGTTGTTTAAAAAATCCCAACAACACTGGGTTGTTCTGAAGTGGGAGTGAGCGAGCATGCTGACCTGCCACCTGATGATCGCTCCTACTGGGGCTAAACAAGCCCCTGGGTTGTTTATCGTGATGTCTGAACTGGGAATGTTCGCTTGTTGGGGCAGAGGCAGTCCAGACTTGGAACCCGTCCAACTCTGGGATGTTGCTCCCACAACAACCCAGAATTTCCCATTTGGATGTCACACTAAGCCACCCAGGGACAGTGAGTCCCTGGCTTGTTTACCTCCTCTAGGTGATGGTTTAGACGTCACCCAGTTATGATGTCCAAATCTGGCCAGAGTGATACAACCAGCTCAGGTACCTGATTTTGCATGTCATAAAAGGGCAGCAAATGGTTATTTACTGTATTTTTAATGCCAGAAAAGAGGAGAGGCATTTGTAGGATTTTCTGCTCCAGGTGCCAGAATAACTTGACTAGTCTTGGGTACTATGTATCTTGACTTGTGGGGGAGGGGGGATTTGCTGTTCCACCTCAGGCAGCAAAATATCTTGGTCTTGCCCAACATTATCTCCAGCTTGGGCACTGCTCCCAATGCATCAGTTTCCCACTGCCACTTCCTACAACATTCTCAGAGCCTTCAAAGCATCCTCGGGTGCATGTTTTCAGGCCTGGTTCAAGCGAGCAAGTAGAAATTTCTGAAATGTGAATGCTGGGGTGGTGATTTCAACAGCTAGAATGTGAAGAAAAACCTTCCCAGGTAGTCATAAGATTTACACCCTCTGTTTTTGTCCCCAGCGACATGGCTGCCAATATGCACATGTAGGTTGGGCCAAGTGCTGTAAATCAGTTATTCCCCATTCATACTCTTGATTAATGAAGAGTAAGACCATAGGAAGGAGGTGAAAAGAAAGAGGTGGTGGCAGTTGGCAGACACAGCCAGTCTTTCTTCTGTCTTAAACCTTGTTTATACGCTCCAGCGGATTTGAACTGAGGTATCCACTCGCCTTGTCCGACACTCTAATGCAGGGGTGGGCACAGAGGTGGGCAGACTTCAGGCTTGTAGGATCTACTTTATTTATTTTATTTCTAAACCGCCCCATAGCCAAAGCTCTCTGGGCGGTTTACAACAGTTCTTTATTTACTAGAACTCCAAGAGCCACCAACTGGAGCCTGGTGCAAAAGACATACATGTAGTAATTAAGGAATTCTGAGCCCAGGAATTTGTTTTGATTACCAGAAACGAATGGAGTTCACAGTCCTTTCACACAAGAAGCCACTCCTCGTTACCCCCTCCCCAGGGTTCTGAATTTCAGCAGTATAATTTGGCAGCGTGGGGGGAATCATTTTGTTGATGCTGCTTTTAAACAATTGGAGTCAAAAATCATTGCTGCCGATCTACTTCAAACCACCAAGAGATCTACCAGTAGATCCTGACCTACCTTTGGCCCACCCCTGCTCTATCAACTACACCACACTGGCCCTGTATGGTTAGGGGCAGCCAGGGCTGTTTCTAGAGCAAGGCAAAGTGGGCAGTTGCCTAGGGTGCCAAGAGATCCAGGGTCCCAAACAATTCCCAGGTAGGCAGCAACAATAGTGTCCGAGGTCCGAGCAAGGCTTGGCATACAGTAAAGGAAAGTGCAGCATTGGCCAGTCCAGGCTGTACCTCCGTGCCATTTTAAATCACAGTATTTTCCCCAGTCTGTGAAGCAGCAAGCTGAACCAATCAGCTTGCTAACTTTGGGGGGGGGGGGGTGCACAGCCAGTGAAGGTGTTGGAGTGGTTAGAGGCCTCATGAACCTATTTCATGCTGTTTGGGAACTAATAGGGGTAATGTTTTGCAGGGTGGGGGCAAAAGTCCACCTCGCCTGGGGTGCCAGAATACCTGGAGACGACCCTGGGGGCAGCTGAGCCGGAATGGAATTTGCCAGGCCAGGGCAAAGTCTTAATCAGTGGCAGAGCCTACTGGCTTATAAGTGAAGTGGATAATCTTGAACAGTGTTCTCCAACTTTGTGTCCCCAGATGTTTTTGGCCTACAACTCCCAGCATGCCCCAGGCTGGGGCATGCTGGGAGTTGTAGGCCAAAAACATCTGGGGACACAAGGTTGGAGAACACTGATCTTGAGGGTGTAGGTGAAGCTTAGCAGTAACTCAGTGTGGCAGCCCAATTACGTGACAGACTGAGGGACACTGAAAGACCTCAAAGGTAGATTAGGGGAATTATGTCAACAATGTATTAGTTTAAGTTAGTGTAGATCTGTAACTGTATTAGTTAGAAAATCTTGAAATGTGGGTGGTGAATTTGTAATGCGTTGTCCCAGCGGGTTGTAAAGAATATTATTATTTTTAGTAGTATGATTTATTTATAATAAAAATCTATTCCTAAAAAAAAATAAATCTATTCCCAATATCTGTGGTCAGAGCTAGCTATGAGGGCATGGCAGAGACCCAGGTTTTCAAATGAAAGACACAGCTGAACTGCTGTGAAATGACATTGGGGAAAGGGCCAATTTCATGCGGAGAAGCAGTGGCAGGGTTCTGAACCCTTGCTTCACATGCCACTTTTAACCCTGCACACGCACACACACCCAGGTCATTTCATCTCAATTGGATTTCAAGATGGAAGTTAAACCAGGCTGACGACAATCTGGTAGGTTATGGGCCTAGACCAGGGCTCTCCAACCTTGGGTCCCCAGATGTTGCTGGACTACAGCTCCAAGCATACCCACCCAGCATGGCTAATGGCAAGGGATTCTGGGAGCTGTAGTCCGCAACATCTGAGGACCCAAGGTTGGAGAGCCCTGGCCTAGAGTATAGCAGAATCTGGATTTTACCAGCTTGTCAGGCCCTAACACTGGTTACCTGTTAGATTCTATCATGTAAGAACAGCCTCCTCCAATTTGGTGCCCTCCAAATGTGTTGGGCGGCAACTCCCAGCATTCCTAGCCAGCTGGCTGGGAATGCTGGGACTTGCAGTACAAAATATCTGGAGGGAACCAGATTGTGGAAGGCTGGTACAGAACATGGTTTCACTTATTGAACCAATAAAATACTGGCTGGTAAACCCTGGGGCAGTTCTGCCTATGATCTATGAATCTATGAACAGCTTACTTGGCAATTTCTACTGTATCTCATTCAGATAATGAGATCAGCATAATCATTCCCATATTGCCCTCTGCTGACATGTCAATGCACAACAGCTTTCTCCAATTGCAATTGTTACTGCGAGCCTTCTTTTAGGCCCTCTTAGATCAGAAGAAAAGAAACAGCAAAATGTTTCCTGATTCCATGATTTTGGAAAATGCAAGTGCAGCAACTGTTTACTTGCATTTTTTAAGAATACACATAACTTCTACATAATTTAGTGCATTGGGTTTCTGCAATAATGTGTATTATTATTATTATTATTATTATTATTATTATTATTATTATTATTATTATTATTATTCCATCAATCTATCTGAACATTCTGTACATTGGTGCAAACTTGGTGGGAAAAGTATTTAGAAGCTGTGTCTTTTTATAAATGCAAGAACTGTGACTGAAAGTTGGTGTGGTATAGTGGCTAAGGGTGCAATTCGATACCCATTTACCTGGAAGTAAGTCCCTTTGGACAGAATGGGACTTACTTCTGAGCAGACACATATAGGATCGCACTACTAAATGAACTGTGAATCTGTAGGCCTCTCAAGTGCCAAGCTCATGCCTGTTATTATGAACTCATTAGATGGCATTAGGCAAGCCACTCCATCTCTCTTTCTACTTCAGACTCAAATCTGCAGTATGGAGATAAAAATAGTCACATACCTTCTAGAATTGTTGTCATGATAACCAACTGAGGGCTTTTCTATGCAAGTCTTGTCATCTAAAGAACCCATAAACAACCATGAGTAGGGAATGACATCATGACCCTCCAGTTTCGCTTCTGTGTCTAACCAGCACTTTTGGTAATTTGTTTTAGAACAAGGAAAATGCAGCAATTAATTGTCAACGCAGAAGAAAACCCCATTTCCTCTTGTGTATTTGCAGTATTCCGCTATACCACAGTGCCACCTAGAGGTTACGTAACAGAAAAACCAAGAAAGGAAATGCTCCTCATGTAGTGCTTGGATCTCAATTTTGCCATGAAAGCAAAGGGGGATACAGCAGATTAACAGACTTGTGTAGAAAAGCTCTTAATGTCGGTGAAATGCTTTGAACACTCAGAAAGCCAATGCAAATGCTACATCAACCTTCCCCAACTGATGCCCCCTAGATTTAATGGACTGCAACTCCCATCATTCCCAGCCTGCAGGACCATTTGGCGAGTGCCAGGTTGGGAAAGGCTGTGCTAGATATTATCTATTTATCTATTTATTTATTTATTTACTTACTTATTTATTTTATTTGTTATTGTTACCTCCCACTCTTCCTTGACAAGCTAGCAAGATGTGAGCAATTGGGACAAGTCAAAATGAGTCACAACAAGACCACACCCTTTCTGGGTGAGCATTTCATTGGGAAATAGCCACAGGGAAAGCTGCAGCTGGGCCACATCCTCCACCAGTCAATGACAAAGAGCATAGCTAGAGATGAAATAGACAAAACGTTCTGCAGTGCAGGCAGTCCCGGGGTTACGAACGAGATCTGTTCTTAAGTCTGTCTTTATGTTGAATTTGTACGTAAGTCGGAACAGATACATACGGTTCCCCGGCTCTACGTCATTTGCGTAGAGTATAGTATAGTATACTTTAAGAATGACATTTACACAAATCGTGGCCATTTTTACGTATACTACGCTATACTCTACGTAAACGATGTAGAGCCGGGGATCCAGGAAGTCCAGTGAGCGCCTCAGGTGGTGCTCACCGGAGGCTTGGCAATCCATTCGTAAGTACGAGTTGTCTGTAAGTCAGACATTCATAACCCGGGGACTGCCTGTAGTTTAACATCCTAGTTTAAAGTTTCCCAAGCCAGTGCGACGTAGTGGTGAGAGTGTTGGACTGGGACTCGGGAGATCCGGGTTCTAGTCCCCGCTCGGCCATGAAACTCACTGGGTGACTTTGGGCCAGTCACTGACTCTCAGCCTAACCTACCTCACAGGGTTGTTGTAAGGGTAAAATGGAGAGGAGGAGGAGGAGGATGTAAGCTGCCTTGGGTTCCTTGTAGAAAAAAAATGGGGTATAAATATAATAAATACATAAATAAATAAAGTGTCAGAAGATGAAGGGAGGGAGCAAGCACCATAAAAAAAGTTAAACACACACACACATTAAGAAAAATGCAAGCAAAAGAACATTCTAAAAGCAAACTATTAGTTTAGGAGCTATATTGATAAACATTTTTCCTATTAAAGACTGTTGCAGTACAAAATTTATCTGTGTAGTAACCTCCCCACAAAAAGAAGCAACTACTGTACATTGCCAAAACAATATGTTTAAAAGAAGCATTACCTGTGTTGCACTGCCAGCAATTAGCTGAATTAGACAGTCCCTTATTAAAGAGATGTTGTGGTGTCCAACAGACATGAAACAAAAGTTTCTGCTGAATAAGACACATCCTAAAATCCATAAATGCAACAGGTGCATGCCAAAGCGGCGGTCCACGGACTAAGCATTTTGTGATGGTGCCCACTGCATTTTCTCACATTCCCAAATGTGCACACCGGTCCAAAAAGGTTAGGGACCCCTGCATTAAGCACTCGTGTGAGCAGACTGAATGCTGCACAGGACTTGGTGCCCTACATAATCTGGTAAACTGTGACATTAGATGTACTAGAGTAGGCATGGAAAGCTCTTTCTGGCAGCACGCTTGTGCCTTGAATATAGGAGGAGGGGGTATGGAATGAGTTAAATGACATCATTTTGGTGTTTCCACCATTGTTGTGTGTTGATCGATGCCTTCAATACATGGGGAGGTGTTGTCAGGCTGCCAAGCATAGGAGCTTGAGAGACAGCTCACCCCAGTATTATTTGTGATACTGTGTAGTTAGATTACTGCAATGGGCTCTATGTGGGGCTGCCTTTGAAGACTGCTGCTTGTGCAAAACGCAGTGGCCAGATTGATAATGGGAACTAGAAGGTCTGAACATACAACACCGATTCTAGCAGGGGATGTTGCACAAGGCACTGGAAATTGGAGTGAGTATTTTGAATTTAGCTTCTCCATTTCAGACCTTTCCCTTCTGGCTACAGTGACTTTGCACAAGGACTAGCTGCTGTGCTCCACCCACCGCTAGAGACAAACTGATGCAAGCCCATTTTCTCTCCCCAGTCTTGCAATCACCTCTTTCCTTCTCTCTCTCTCTCCCATAAACCTTAGAACTTAAATTTGCCTAGCCCCAAATTCCACTGCTCCTAAGGAAAAAATACTCTTACCCATTTAGGTACAGACTCACAGAGCATTCTTAAGTTCTTTTGTTCTTCTTTGGACCTCAGCCTTTGCACTGGTGTAGATTTTTTTCTTGGCAGCACAATTAATATCATTTTGCCATATTTGGAAGGTTTTCTTTTTTTTGTCAATTATATATTTAATCTCATTATCATTTTCATCAAACCAATCCTGATGTTTCTTAGTTTCATATCCAATAGTTTGTTCACAAGCTGCAATAATGGAGGTTTTCAGTTTAGACCAATGGTTTTCAGCTTAGACCAATGGTCAGTGTTATCAGGAGGTTCCGTAGGTAGATGTTCCCTAAGAAATGATTGAAGGCGAGTTCACTTAATAGGATCTTGAAGGGTGTGGATGTTCATTTTACACCTTGGTTTCCTTCCTTGAAGCCTACGTTGGGGAGCAATATTGATAACCATAGTGGACCAGATTAGTCGATGGTCTGTCCAACAGTCGTCAGCACTCACCATGGCCCTAGTAAGAAGTACATTGTGGTGATCTCTAACACGGACAATTACATAATCCAGAAGATGCCAGGACCTTTACAGGACCATCTTCCATCTGGTAACCTGTGTCCTCACTGTGAGAAGCTGTGTGGATCTAGAATTGGCCTCCACAGTCACTTACGGACCCATCGCTAGAGTCTACACAATGGGCGTGTTCGCACGACACGGGAACCGCGGGGGAGCAGAAGTCCCCTGCGGTTCCCATGTCGTGCGAACGCCGACCAGGGGTGCCCCCACGGGATGGTCACACACGGGACACACGCAAAGTGTCCATGGTCGGTAGAGGGGTAAGCCCCTACCGCGCGTGGCCACCCTGCCGTGCGAACAGCGGGCGGCAGTCCCACGGGGGCCGCACAGAGGCGGCAGCCCAAAGCGGCCGGAGCTGCCATCGTTACTCCATCCTGTAGGGGCAAACGGCCCCTCTGTGCATCCTGGGCCCCGCCCCCTAGCACTGGGAGGCCCACACTGCGTTATGGGGACTGCTGGCTCCACCGGGGTCCGCCCACGTGCGTGGGGTGCAGGTCGTTTGCGGCGCCCCGCCGGACTCCGCAAATTGCCCCGTGGTGCCTTTCCCACCCGCAGCCTGGGTCGTGCGAACCGGCCCAATTTTATACAATTCCCTCTTTATATAATTTTCTTTTTGTAATTTTATCCTGGAAGACAATCTTACTCGGTCATGAGTGATCGCCTACCACAGACTCACCATGCATGTTTGCATCCTTATCTTCTATGCACAGTAGTTCTATGTGTATGTGTATATATCTTTAAGAAGCCTGCAGCAGTTAGTTTCTCTTTCCTTTCTGGAGGACTGGGCGGGGCCTTCTCTTGTGCTGAGTGACAAAGATGTTGGTTTCTTTAGTCATTGCTGTTGCCTGAGCTCTGGTGAGGCCTTTCATAGATTGTGCTCTGCAGATGGTGATTGCTTGTTCTAGAATCAAATTAGCGTTTCCCAAGAGCTTCCCTTTGAACTTGCTGTCTCTGGGAGGCCCCAAATTCACAGTGCTGGCTGTGCTAACATTTTTGGTCTTGTGGAGGTATTTTATAGCCCCAAAATAAATCTGTCTATGTTGAGGTAAATGTTCCCCAATGAAATCCCATGGCTTGTTCCAACCTACCAACACTCAGAGTACTTAACCTGCTTTCTTAGACCAGTTTTCTTTGGAAAAACCCATGGGGATATTTTATAACCCCAAAATGTTGCTTGGTTTTGGGAACATATAGACAACCCAATGACAAAACCAATAGATTCTGGGGATATTTTATGCCCCAGGTGTGTTTTTCCCCCATAAAGAAAATGGTAAATTTGGGGACATTATGTAAGTGACAAAAGACAACAATGTTGTGGGATGATTATGTTGTTGATCTACTTCAGTATAAATTCTGCAAGGTAAAATGCATTTGGGGTACCTCTGTACCCTCTCTTACTGGAACAAGGAATACGATTTCAATTTATGAATGGAAGAGATAGCAATGATGCAGTGATACATCACAGAATTAAAAGGGCGGAGTCTTGCAAAACAGAATATTTTCCTAGGAAAGGAAAAGTGACTCAGCTTCCCTGAGCTGAGAAACACTTCAGGTTACAGTAAATAATAAAACAGCAGAATACCTTTCTCTTTCTTTTCTAGCTCAACATTTCCACCCCTACAAATTGGGGGCACGCAAGCAAGCAAGCAAGCGGTGAGACATCCACCCCTACAAATCATGGTCCCTGCCACTCCAGAACAGTGGAAATGAGTGACCTGTAAAACCATTAAGTCCTGGTTCAAATTTAGATACTAGGTGGCCATAGCCAAGATAGTATTTTTCTGCCTCAGCTGCACCTCTTCAATATGAGGATAATAATAGTGACCACACTTATGGGGTTCTTGTAAGGATTAGCACAGGGGTGGACAACCTTTTCAGGATTGGGGACCACTTTGGCCCCTGCAGAATGCTTCATGGCTACATTTTTCCCGATTAGCAGTAGGGAAACTACAATCTTAAAAAAGGAATGCTGGGGGGGGGGTTCCCTTGCAACCCCTCAGCAAATCAGATGAAGATTTAATTATTATTACATTTATATCCCACCTTTTTTCCTCTTGCAAGGGACCCAAGGTGGATTACATGTTCCTCCTCCCCCTCCCCAATTTATCCCCACAACAACCCTGTGAGAGAGGTTAGGCTAAGGGTCAGTGACTGGCCCAAAGTCCCTGAGTGAGCTTCATGGCTGAGTGGGGACTAGAACCCCAATCTCCCAAATCCCAGTCCAACACTCTAACCACTATGCTACACTGGCACCGTGGTGTTTTCACTGTTTTCCTGCTTCTAATAACAGTGGGGAAACAGCAGTCTGTTCCCCACCACTGAGCTAATCTCTTTGGTAATGAATCTAGTCTGTTTTCTAAATTTGGATTCCTAGAAATCTGGGTCCAATCCAATGTACAGTTAAGTACACATATATGTCATTAACTTCAATAAGGTATGGTTCATACTTGCATGGACATCACTTGATGTTTCACAGCGGAATGTGTAAACTAAAAAAGCATTGTGCACAGTTCAGTCAAATTGAGCCAGAGATCAGGTGGGTGGGCAGGTGGTGGGCGACCTCTCCATAGAGCCTATGGTATTCACTTGATCAATGGTATTGTGCATGGATGTCTGTGGTATTCACTTGGTTTTCTGCTTTGTATGTTTAGTATGCCTAGGATTGCTTGTTATGTATGAACTACTCCATTCCCGATTAGAATTCATATAGTTTCTTTTTACCAATATGCTGGTTCCAAAAGTGATCATTGTGTGCATTTTTATTTCTTGTATGTGAAATAAACCACCGCCACCCCCCTTTGGAGTAGATTTGTGTGTGCGTGCATCCATGGGACAAACCTCCTGAGACGTTCCAGGACCAATGTTAAAAGGCTCCTTGGGTGTGTGGATTCTTATGCATGTGTTCAGAGAGGACACTCATTAACAGAGGGCATAATCTAGACCAGTGTTCTCCAACCTTGGGTTCCCAGATGTTTTTTGGCCTACAACTCCCAGCATGCCCCAGCCAGCTGGCTGGGGCATGCTGGGAGTTGTAGGCCAAAAAACATCTGGGGACCCAAGGTTGGAGAACACTGGTCTAGATTAGGCATGTTGGATGATTATAGTGTTGCTAGGGGCTCTCTCGGAATGATGGCAGGAGTTGCTACCCCAGCTCTCTTGTTTCCACTGCTATGACTAGGCTTTTCACATTGCTGCTGGAAGAATATAGGATTCCTAACTTGTTATGCCAATGTAAGCGCTAGTGTACTGGTGGCCATTTTAGAAATTGGCCTGCTTGGCTGCAATCCTACATACACTTACTTGGGAGCCAATCTCATTCAATTCGCCTAGACATTTTGAGTATGCATGCATGAGATCAGGCTATAAATCTTACATTTATTAAAACCCTCCATTCCACTAAAAGCTGACAGATGCTCCATTTTACCATTGTTAATCTGCGAAAGCTGTTGAGATGTACTAATCATTTAAATGTTTGCAGGTAGGTCAAAGGAAGCCAAGCTGACCAGTGCTTTTTTTCTGGACAAAAGGGTACCGGAACTCTTGGATTACATTTCCTCGGGAGTAGATGGCGATTAAATTGTAATGCAATTAATAGAAGAAAAGGTGCTGGAACTCAGTTCCGGTGAGTTCCACCAGAAAAAAAGCCCTGAAGCTGACTAATAAAATTAAAAATAGTCACAGTGGGGTGTATTCCTTTCATTTCCAAGTTTTTTTTCTGAGAGAGCCAACTGCAGGCTACCTACTTTCTATAGGAAACACATTTGTACACTACACCCAAATTAATCATCCCAAGTCTTTCTACAAAGTAACTGAGATAAACATTTATGAGCAATCTGTTCTCAGGCAGTGAGAACTGGGGGTGTGGCAGGAGAAACTATTGCAGGAATCTCTTCATAGTGGAGGACAGTGTGTCAAATTCTGAGGGCACAGTTTCAGATTACTCAACTTCCTGGCATCTAGCAGATTCAGTGAGGTTTTGTTTTCAACAGTGCGCAATTTTGCTACAGTACAAGTTGTTCTTCCATCCTCCTGACTACTGGCTTGCCCCATGGATTTTGGTTTGTGGCTTCTAGCACACCTCAGATTGTTGCCACAATCCAGCCCTGGCAAAAATGAAGGAAGGATAGGCTATGCAACATAGAACTCACATAGCTCCCTCAGTAAGAGGTCTGCAGAGAATACGCATAACCCTCGTTGGGACAAGGGTTCAAGATCAACTGAAGGAAGGTCTTTGGCCAAATATGAATAAGAAGAGAAGGCAACAAGGGAAGCCACAGCCACACAGCCACAGCCACAGCCACATCTTTCAGAATTCATCGTATCAGTTTTCCCTTTGTCTGTAGCATCAAATATTGCTCCCATTGAAGATTGAAGATGGGATGTTATGCTAGAGAAACAAGGACATTTCCCTGGAAGAGCCTCAATTAATAGCTGACTCTGAACATGAAGCAAAACCTAACAATCATAGATGAGTTTGGATGAAATCACCATTCGGTCAGTTTGGGCAGCATCTGCAGATGTAGACTGTCTGCAGTGGTCAACAAAGTATACAACAAAGTGTCCATAGGCCACCACATGGTAGAAGACAGATATAAGAAACTCTTGCATGCTGTCAAAGCTAGATTAATCAATACCTGGTGGAACTATAAGGTGGGGGGGGGGGGACAAGGCTCTTACGTTACAAGCAAATCATGTTATTGGCTAATCTACCCATGAAATCTAGAAACTTTGTTCTTTCCCCACAATCATATTGATAGACTCTTTGAGACTATGTGTAATTTGGCCACAATCCGGGGAAGTGTGTCGACAGATCCATGGCACCTTCATCCTTTCAGTCACACCTACTCCATAGCAAAGGACAAGCCAC
Organism: Shinisaurus crocodilurus; assembly: GCA_021292165.1. Lineage (NCBI taxonomy): Eukaryota > Metazoa > Chordata > Lepidosauria > Squamata > Shinisauridae > Shinisaurus > Shinisaurus crocodilurus. The sequence continues at coordinate 201,856,634 of CM037879.1, forward strand.
TTTTTGAACTTCCCCAAGTTCAAAGCAAGGCCTTGTGACGAAGGGAAAAAGGGAGCTGCTGTTGTGAAATTAAAAGGGAAGGCATGTCCCTGTACACCTGCAATGAAGTGTGTTCTTAACACAGTGTTCCCCAGCCTTGGGTCCCCAGATGTTTTTGGCCTACAACTCCCAGCATGCCCCAGCCAGCATGCCTGGGGCATGCTGGGAGTTGTAGGCCAAAAAACATCTGGGGACCCAAGGTTGGAGAACACTGGTCTAGATTATGCCCTCTGTTAATGAGTGTCCTCTCTGAACACATGCATAAGAATCCACACACCCAAGGAGCCTTTTAACATTGGTCCTGGAACGTCTCAGGAGGTTTGTCCCATGGATGCACGCACACACAAATCTACTCCAAAGGGGGGTGGCGATGGTTTATTTCACATACAAGAAATAAAAATGCACACAATGATCACTTTTGGAACCAGCATATTGGTAAAAAGAAACTATATGAATTCTAGCTGGGGCATGCTGGGAGTTGTAGGCCAAAAACATCTGGGGACCCAAGGCTGGAGAACACTGCCTTAACATGAGTTTATTGTATCATTTTAATTGTACATCGCCCAGGGTGGCCGGGTGGCCGGCCAGATGGGCGATTAATAAATATAATAAATAAATAAATAAATAAATGAGTTAGAAATTGGAGGCACCCGCACCTCTTGACAGCTGGAAGCACTTTGAGACGTTTCCATTTAACATTATTTGAGTTTGTGGTGTGTTGTATATTGCTCTCAGGTGTTTTGGGACTACAGCTCTCAACAGCTCCCAACAGCTCTAGCCAGCATGGCCAATGGTTAGGAATGCTGGCAGTTGTAGTCCCAACTCCCAGCATCTGGAGGGTACCAGGTTGTAGAAGGCTGCTCTGATCCATATAAATAAATAAAAATAAAAATGGGGAGGCACATTTCACCCTTGCACCGAAACAGGGTTATTTTTGGACTATGGAAGAGTAAGGGTTACCCCACTCAGAGGGGCCTTTCCCCTGTGTTTCAGCTTGAGCCCAAATTATGGGCATGTCTCCTTATTGGAAGGAGACCAGTCCAAAGCAGTTGCTCATGTAGAGATGGAGAAGGAAGGCTCTTTTGGGAGCTGGTAATTCTTTCCGCTGGTAATGATTGAATGATCCAATCACACACCCAATGCAGAGTTGGCAAGGCTAGAGCGGTGACTCTTTCAGATGCCACGGGCAGCCACCTTTGTCGGTGGTGGCTTTGGGCACAGAGGGGCCTTTAATTAATTAATGTTATCATGGCACCCTCTCTTGAGGCACACAGTTTTGAGAATTAACGAATTAAGCACTGCATCGACTTAGAAGTCATTTACTAGAGATAAGGATGCGTCAACTGGGGATATACTGATTTAGCAGAAATTATGCAAAATTGCAATGTGCACACAAGCCTGTGTGGTGCCCTTAACTCCTCTTTTTAAATTTCTCAGTTTGTAATGATGGACTAGTGATAACTGTCTGTGTGTAAATTCTGGTCTATGACCGTAATAAACTGACTTTGACTTTGTGTGTAAAATAAATCTAAACACAGAGAAATCTCCAAGCCAACTCAGAACTTTTCAAATTGTTGATAATTGGAATATTTCTTGAAACATTTAGAATACTCAGTGGGGAGGGGGAGGATTGGTCAGGTTTTAAAATATGTGTTTCTTTTTTGGAAACAAGCCTTGGAAACAAGCATAAAATGAGATTGGTAGTTCAGGCTCTCTCAGGTTTAGCTGTGTGTGAGATAAGAAGTATGGTTGGCCAAAAAAAGCCACAGCTTTTCTTTCAATAAAGCCTATCTCTCAAACAGACAAAACTATTTTGCTAGCTTTAAACTTCAGTCAGTTGAAAATACATTTTCTCAAAGTCATTTATTCATCTACTTGGGTTCAATAGACATATCTAAAACCTTAGTAACTTTGTCATTCAAAGATCATAGATAATGAAAGCTCCCACTAATGACCAAGAACCAGGGAGAACAACAACACAGTTTGAGGGATATTGGCAAAAGAGAATACTGTGCATTACATAAGAGGAAAACATGGAAAAGAACTGACAAGAGAGGAAGATATCTGATGAGTACAAATATTTGATTGGTCTGGTGGGTGTTGTTTTTTTTTTAAACCCATTTACAGTAAAGAGCACTTTAAGAAGAAGGGGGGAGATAGCTATGCTGGTCCATGAGAAAAATATCCAGTATCCACAGTTGGGCAATATCTTTAGGATCAGCTGAAACTCCACAAAAATGTGCAAGCGTTTGAGTTCTCCAGAACTGTTCATCAGGTTGGGTGGTACAAAAAACAGGGAGTGGGGTGGAGTGGGGGAATAGAAACATCAAAAAATTTGGCCAGATGTTGTGGCCCCGAGGTCTGCAGTCTAGATAGACTCTATCTCAGTGTTCTCCAACCTTGGGTCCCCAGATGTTTTTGGCCTGCAACTCCCAGCATGCCCCAGCCAGCTATGCTGGCTGGGGCATGCTGGGAGTTGCAGGCCAAAAACATGCTGGCTGAGGCATGCTGGGAGTTGTAGGCCAAAAACATCTGGGGACCCAAGGTTGGAGAACACTGCTGCTAGTGTGAAGTAGGAACTCCAGCAGAGAAAAGCAAAGAATTCAGCTTCTGCTTGATTATTTGCCTCCTTTTCTGACTTCCTGGATGTTAGTCAGTTAGTTACCTGGGAGGAAGTTCCATCACATGCAGCGGCGTTTGCTTCTGAGTGCAGACATTCCACTTATTTTAAGCTTTAACAAAAGATCTTTAGCTTTTAATTAGAAACAGGCCTGTGGCTCACGCTGGCTCAGCTTGTCTGAGCGTGGAAAGCAAAGCACGGCCAGGCCTGGTTATTACTTGGATGGGAGACCCCTCCTCTAGTTTCCTGCATTGAGCAGGGGGTTGGACTCGATGGCCTTGTAGGCCCCTTCCAACTCTATGATCTATGAAATCTATGAAATGCAAACCATCTTGCAGAGCCCTGTTGCCATTTAAGCTGCTAGTGTGAAGTAGGAACTCCAGCAGAGAAAAGCAAAGAATTCAGCTTCTGCTTGATTATTTGCCTCCTTCTCTGACTTCCTGGATGCTAATCGGTCACAAACAACAGTCAAAGGTGAAAGCCTCATGATGACTTCATTCACCTGCCAGAGCAAGGCGTGTCTGTCCGTTACCTTGGCCCTCCAGTGGATGACTCGCTGCTCCTGCTCTGGAAAAAGTCCTGTAGCTGCACTCCTCCATGTTCCCCCTCCACTACTCCACAGCTAATATCTTCCTAGACCACGCTGACTGGGGCATGCTGGGAGTTGTAGGCCCAAAACATCTGGAGACCCAAGGTTGGAGAACACTGCTCTATCTCAAAATGGAGATTTTCAGTACAAATGAATGTCAGTGGTAGGTGTTGCAGGTATCAGATTATGCTTAACAATGCATTTTGGGATAGAGAAGCAATGACATGACAATTTCTGAAAACAGGGAGGCCAAATTTTTTTAAAAGAGAGAGAGTAACTGAACCAGTAATGAAAAGGAGGTAAAAGAGGCATGTAGACTGGAACTTGCAACTTACACTCTCAATGCCATGCCATTTCTTTTCAAAAGATGAAGAAGTGTACAGCTAGCTGAGCAGAGCAGCAGCTCTGATCAAAGTGATGGAAGAGACGTTACATGTGCCATGATTCTGGACTAAGAGGATCCCTGAAACTGAAGCCTGTGATACAGTCACCATCCCATATGCAGTATTGCTCTTCTTTTCACATTACCACTCACATTTCTTCCAACAAGGACCTCTTCGGGCTCATATATTATGTTATGTGTCTACTGAATTCTACATTGTTAGCATGTGTCAGATTGAATTTTGGGGGTGGGACCATAGTTCAGTGGTAGAGCACAAGTTTTGCATTCAGAAGGTTCCAGTTTCAATCTCTGACATTTCTAATGAAAAGGATCAGGTAGTACATGATGGTTAGGTCCCTCTGCTGGAGACCTTGGAGAGTAGACGATACTGGGCTAGATGGACACACAATCTGACTGCTACCTTCTCAACCAATAAGCATGTGTTAGGCATGTTCCTGGAGGCTGCCTTTCTCTAGCACTGAGTGGTAAAACTTCACTCTTATCTCATCTCACTGATTGGAGATAAGAGCAGAAAAAGTGATTGGAGATAAGAAAGGGATTCCCCCCGGGGGGCTAAAGAAAGGTTGCCTTTCTCTAGCACCAAAAGGGGGGTGGGGCGTGGGAGGGAACTCCGCTGGCTGGATGTGGAACCCTGTGAGCCAGAGGTATGCTATCCCTGGTATACACTGTCATGATGAAAGGACAAAGAGTCTTGTGGCACCTGAAAGCAGCCGTTCTCTAGCACCGAGTCCCTTTCTCTGTGCACAGATAGGCACAGAGCAATCCCTTGGTGTCTCTCTGTGCATGAAGGGGCTCATTTCTCTGTGCAGAAAGAGGCACAGAGCCCCACTCTGCATGGAGAAAGGGACCCTTATAACACCAGGGACATGGTTTCAGGGGAAGGGGTGGGGCTTCAGGAGGGAGGGGCTCACCCCTCCCTGTGTTATCTGGTCCTTGGGGCATGACCAGGAACCAAATCCAGCCTCCGGAGCCAGAACAATTCCTCACCCCTGTGCACACAAACACACACAGAGACCAACGAGCAGCAGTACAGAGCATAAGGGCCAATTTATTAGGATCACCATGACTGCAGTCCTACAGATAGTTACCTGGGAGGAAGTTCCATCACATGCAGCGGCGTTTGCTTCTGAGTGCAGACATTCCACTTATTTTAAGCTTTAACAAAAGATCTTTAGCTTTTAATTAGAAACAGGCCTGTGGCTCACGCTGGCTCAGCTTGTCTGAGCGTGGAAAGCAAAGCACGGCCAGGCCTGGTTATTACTTGGATGGGAGACCCCTCCTCTAGTTTCCTGCATTGAGCAGGGGGTTGGACTCGATGGCCTTGTAGGCCCCTTCCAACTCTATGATCTATGAAATCTATGAAATGCAAACCATCTTGCAGAGCCCTGTTGCCATTTAAGCTGCTAGTGTGAAGTAGGAACTCCAGCAGAGAAAAGCAAAGAATTCAGCTTCTGCTTGATTATTTGCCTCCTTCTCTGACTTCCTGGATGCTAATCGGTCACAAACAACAGTCAAAGGTGAAAGCCTCATGATGACTTCATTCACCTGCCAGAGCAAGGCGTGTCTGTCCGTTACCTTGGCCCTCCAGCGGATGACTCACTGCTCCTGCTCTGGAAAAAGTCCTGTAGCTGCACTCCTCCATGTGCAGCTACTACTGCACTACTCCACAGCTAATATCTTCCTAGAGTAGACCAACCTTTCCCAACCTGGTGCCATCCAGATGTGTTGCGCTACAATGCCCATCATACCCCATCATTGGTCATTCTGGATGGGGGTGATGGGAGTTGTAATCCAACACATCTTGAAGGCACTAGGTTGGGGACGGCTATCCTAGAAAATATGAACTGTCCAGGTAATTAAGGGTTTTTATGGTAGAGAAGACCAAGTTTATGGATATAATTACTGGCACAAATACCACATATGTTATCTACACTACATGATTTATCACGTAAAATAAGTGTGTAACACTGTTTATAAATTGTAATGCAATGATTTTCCAGTTTTATATTTCAACGTGAAGCCCAAACAATCTTGCTTTGTTTAGATGGAATTTTAGTCAAACTGCAAAAGCACTTTTGTTGTTGAATATCTGGATAAGTTCATAAGGAACTAGATAGAAGGTGCTAGGTTGCAGAACCAACCGTCATTTACATGGCAATAAGCTTCTTTGAGAAATCAACTAGACCTATCGGGGCCCTGTCCAGATAATTTCTTTCTTTCCCCTCCCCTGAACTTGTACTCATGTAAGATTGGGATTGTATTTCAGGCTCATGTGCTCCCTTCAAACCCCCTATTATATGTAGAACATAATGCCTGAACCCGGAGACCTTGCATTCAAATAAATACTATAATTCTTGGTTCAAGCACCATCTTTTATGTTGAGTATTGGGGACAGGGTTGGAGGTACATAAATCTGAGACCTACTTCCAATCTCACCACAAATCCAAATTCTATGAAATGAGCATTGTGGGAACTAGCCTTTACTCTAGAAGAAATATATTTAGGACTGGGACATAAGCCAATACCCTTGGCTGAATTTATAAGCAAATATGCATTGTGCGGAAAAGGGTCAATTAAATTAGGAGTTGCCAGACTGATTTCACGGGGGGGGGGGGGAGGTTGGGGTTGGTAAGTGGATCAAAGGTCCACTGGGGGCAAATGGCTCACCTCTTGATCCAATCAGAGCTTTCAATCATATATTTCCACTATGGCAGTTTCATGGAGAATGAAGTAAGTAAATCAGAGTCTACTATGTTGTCACAAATGAGGATGCATGCAAGATACTAGGAATGGGAAGGGCCGAGTGGTCCAACTGTCTTTCAGAGAAGCTTATTTCCTTTTACTGATCTCATTGAGGAGCCCCTGATAAGCTTCCAAGTTAGCCCAAGGTTCCCAGAACACCATGTACAAATCATGTTGTGTGGGCCCAGCAGGCAAAATGAGTCACAAACACTGGGCCACACCACACAGATACATCATAGTGGACCCACTCAGTTGTCACAGGCTGCGGAGAATAGGCATATAGACAAGAGGCCTGTTATGCATCAATAGCATACATGGAGGGGCTAGAAGGAAAGAATTGCTTGTGGGCGGCTGCAATTCTGTGGCCCTCCAAAACATCAGCACAGCTGTTCTGTGCCATTCAAAGAAACACAATCTTTCCTCTTCAGCCTGTCAATCAGCCCAGCCTTGAATACATGATGTGAAAGTAGGAACCGTTAATGTCAGGGGAACTCCCCCCCCCACACACACACAAGTAAGTTAAGGCTTGCACTGGACATTTCAAAAATTAAATAAGGAAAATGAATAATTGCTACGGGCAATCTGGTGCAACATGCAACCGAACAAGTAATTTAGGAGAAAGGCAACATCTGAGAGCTATTTCCATTATCCCATGTACCCCAAAACCAATTCAAGAGTACACAAATCTTCTGGGCAGCTCATGTCAAATCTTCACTCAGCCACGAAGCTCACTGGGTGATCTTGAACCACTCACTCTGCCTCACAGGTTTGTTGTGAGGCTAAGGGGTGTGTGTGAGTATGTTTGGCACCTTGAGCTCTTTGGAGAAAGGGGTAATAAAAATGTATATAATATGTACATAAAATAATAATAATAATAATAATAATAATAATAATAATAATAATAATAATAATAATAATAATATGATGACGACGACGACCATAAAATACATGCAAGGGTTGTGATTCTCTCTGGGCTGCAGTTGCTGTGTACCATATGTTAATACTCCTATTTATATATTTGCATGCTTGTTCATACATGAAGTCATGTATGTATTTTGTAAGGAACCTGTGGAGGACCAGGTCCTTTCCTGGGTTTTGTGGATTCCGACCGAGGTGCCCCATTGTTGGTATGCAGATCTGTCTGGCTACCTCCCTGTATCTCCGTTGCCTCTCTCTCGCCCCCTCGGGAAGAGATGGTAGGTGTATGTGCGTGTGAGTGTATGCGTGTCAGGCTTTCTCCACACCCTTCCCTTTGGAAAAAGATGGCATTGGGGCTCACCACCCCAATCCCTATCTAATTTTCTCCTACTGGACACTCTGGCTAGTGTCCGTTTCTGCCCCCAAGTGGCCTCCCCAAGCTACATCATGGGCCAGCTGTAGTACGGCTTGCTTGACGGTACCTCGCGGGCACAACTAATTGTCTCTTCCGTTGCTGGAGACCGGGCTCGGTTTTTGGACTGAACTCCCGGTAAAGGGCTCCCGCCTCCCACAAAAACCATTCAGATTGGTCTACTGACCCCAACGTTTGACCAGCCCTGTCCTGGCATTCCTGAAGGGACGGATCGTGCCGCTGCTCTTCCTGGAAAGCCGCTTGGGTCCCAAAAACCCCCCTGGTCGCTTTCCCTAACCGGGGCTGGGGAGGGGGGCGGAGAGCGGTTGGCTGCCGGTGCCGCTTTCTCGAGACCGGAGGCAAGAGTCGGGGGACTGGGTGGTTGTGGGGCAGGCGCTTGTCTGGCCTGACGACATGTCACCACCCCCATCTTGACCTGGGCAGCCCGGAACGCTATGTCGTTCCCAATTATGATCCCCCCACTCTTTCTGTCCATGTACTATAACATCCACCTCTCCTTCTCATCCCCTGTACTTGACCCAAACCCGGGCGAGGGGTACAGCTATATTGGGGGAGTTATAGGGCTTTATGGCACAGGTGCGCCCTTTCAATAGCTGGCGCCTCTTCACTTTACTCCGAGGTAAAGCAGTTATGTCCGCCCCGGTGTCCCTATACCCATATGGGAAACATTGTTCACAGAATTTGTTCTGGCTCCAACGTAGTTGCTCCGGGGACGCAATCCGCAACAGGGATGCTTGGGAGATGGCCCCAAGGGAATGCTGTCCTCCGCCTCGCTGAGACTGCGCAGCGTCCTCCGCTTCTTCGTCCAGGGACGAGACTGACTGCTGGTCCTCCTCTTGCTCCTCCGGCTGGCGAGACTCGGGAGTGATCACCCTTCCAACCTAGCCCGGGGCGGGTTTGGAGTTGCGGCTCTTGGCAAGGAGTTTGGGGCAACTTCTCTTGAGGTGCCCCGGTTCTTTACAATAAAAACAGCCACTGGCACTGGGGCTGGGACTCTCCTTTGGTTTGCTTGGGGCTCCCTTCCGAGGTTTGGGGTTGCCCTTCTCCGCGCCTCCTTTGGTCCCGCTATAGCTGGGGTTACTCCCCTTTCCCCCTTTGGGCTGCCAATACAGCCCCATCTGATCCGCCAGCTTGCCCATTTCCCGGCAGTTTGGGGGGTCCCGGTCCCGCACAGCAGTAGCCAAGTCCTCCGGGATGGTGGCACAAAACTGCTCTTGGATCAAGAGCTCCCGCACCTCAGCCAAGGTGGTCTTCCCGGTGGCCCCGATCCACGCATCCCAAACCTGCCCCAGATGCGCCATCCAGGATGCATAAGTGTCCCCCGGGGAAGGCTGCCTGTAACGAAATTTACGGTGGCAATGTTCAGCCGTGAGGGCAAAACGTTCTCTCACGGCTTCCTTAAAGGCAGCATAGTCCAAGGGGGCAGTTTGGGTGTGAATGCCCAGGAGATCGGCCAGCTCCCCGCTGACCTGCGTCCGCAAGGCGGACATTCGCAAATTGTCCGGCACCTTTTGCTCCTGGCAGGCAGCTTCGAACAGGGTAAAAAAGATCAACACGTCCTGCCCAGGCTTGTAGGTGGGGAACTGCTTCCGATCCCATTTAGGGGCCGTGGCTCCTGCAGGCTGGGGTGGAGGTAGTCCCACCCCTCCGGCATTCGTGGTGAGTCTTGCAAGCTCTAACTGCATCTGGAGGGCCGCCTGCTGATGCTGGATCATCTCTTGCTGATGCTGCATCACTTCCCTGGTCTGTTGCCAATTTAACTGGGGGAAGAGTGCATCAAACCTGCCCCCTCCTATGGCTCCACCAGCAACCCCTCCGTCGAGGTCTTCCTCTAACCCGGGGTCCATCCTGTCGCCTCTCCTGAGGCTGCTCGCTAGGCTGGGGCGGCCCCACTGCTTGGGTCCGCTCCCCACCAATGACGATGAGGGGGTTCCCTCCTTTTCCTGCGTTACGGTCCTCGGCCACATTACCCACTCCATCGTGGAGACATGACTCCCTTCTCCGGGAGTCACCGGACTGGCCAGTAATTCCAGCTGTTCCTGGCTGGGGCTACCCATTTTACTTCAACCTGATTATTTTTCCAGCAATCAGCTAGCCTGCCCTAGACCCTATTAGTTCCGTCCGTTAACTATAGTTTCCAATTGTCCCACCACTGCCACCATGTGGAGGACCAGCACCCGGGTCCTCTGCGTGAGTTCGGCGCTTAACGGGTTAACCGGCACTGAGCTACAGCCCGTACAAGCGATTGAAATTGATTAGGAGGTTTGCTCAATAAAAGGAAACTCCAGAACCTTTGTATGACCATATAAGGCATTTATTTACTACAAGTTAAATGGAGCGGAACTAATAGCTTTCTAGGTATACTACGTCAACATGACCTGACGTGGTCTCCGAGTTTTATCAATGAATGGGTTCCCAGGCTAGCGTATTGAGGAAAGTCAATTACCTTAGACCCGAGACTCTACGCTGGTCAGTTTCATGCCTGGCTCCGGATCCGCCTGATCCGGGGAAGAGAACAGCTTATCCCAGCCACCACTGGGGAATGGACTTGCCGAAGTGACCCGTGTTCCCAACAACCCCCTAAGGGTGGGGAGAGGTGTTTTCTACCCCCAGTTTCCCACTCTCCCGCCCTTGCGTGGTCAGGTGGGGCTTATGCCTGCCCCTTTGGGTCAGGTGGGCTTATCCTGCCCTGCCCCTTCATGTCAGGTGGGCTTATTCTGCCCGGGAAAAGGTGACGTATTGGGTACTTCACAGCTCTTTGAGACTGCTCTGCCATTTTGATGGTCCTTTCCTGGGTTTTGTGGATTCCGACCAAGGTGCCCCATTGTTGGTATGCAGATCTGTCTGGCTACCTCCCTGTATCTCCGGTGCCTCTCTCTCGCCCCCTCGGGAAGAGATGGTAGGTGTATGTGCGTGTGAGTGTATGCGTGTCAGGCTTTCTCCACAGAACTTGTTTCCAGATATGAAAGGCAGCTTCTAAAGTAGCTCTATATTTTATCACCTAATTTCAATGTCTGCAGCTCCTTCCCACTTTCCATCTCAAGAAGAACCAAATGCAGATGTTTAACATCAGCCACTCTCGGATCCCCGCCGCCATCTTTTGCTGTGCTTAACATCTTGCCTGATGAAGAGTTCTGAAGAACTCAAAAGCTTGCATGGTATTTTGTGACCTTTGAGTTGGCCTAATAAAGGTATTATGCTAATATGGATTTTAGCATTGTTCTTTTGAAACTTGTCTTTTGGTCAACACGGCTACCTTAGCTTATTGGTCACATAACGCAACAGATTGGCCACGCCAATTATATCATTAGTTGTTTGGGGGTTTTTTTTGTGTTTTTTTTAAAATTAACTTCCAAGAGCCCGTGTGTTGCATCAACTGTAGAACTGACTACTTCTTATGAAAAATGTGGGTAGAGTTCAAGGGGTATCTTATATTTTCATCTCCCGGTAGACACTTCTTCATAATTTGAGTATGAGTATTTAATTAAGTGAGCAGATGCCTTTTTGAAGCTTGTCCTTGAGCAGTCTGCCTAAGTGATAAATCTTGAGATGCTACAGAAAGGGCATGTTACTTAATGTCTTCTATGATCTTTTCAAATGGAGCTCACATCCTGGCTTTCTCCAGTCCTTCTGAAAGAGAAATAAAAACACTCCAGGTTTAAGATAAGGGTGTGTTCTGTCTTGCTGCTTGTAGAAAGTGCTGCATAGATAGCAATACCCTCCATTGCTTTGCAAAAGAAAATGCTGAGATTCTGCCATTACTGGTTCCTAGTAGTAGATGAGGTGGAGAGAGGAACTACATAATGGCTACAGGCCATGCTTATTTGCCCTGGACTGTCACATCATATTGCAAATGCCCTGGTAGCTAGTTAGCAACTTCAGAAGGTGGCACCAATAGCTCCTTTACCATATTATCCAGGATGGAGCCTCACATTCATAAACTAAATTATATATATTTATATTTGTGTGTGTGCCAAAGATCAGAATTCACAATAAAAGCTGATTTCCAAAGCAACTCTTAAGGGCTAGCCCTGCATGTCACTTTGATGGGTAAAGAAATGATACAGGTAAAACAGGTATGTTGATGTCTTTCAGAAGATAGAGTGCCAGTAAATCCTTTACATAGTTTTATGCTGGCAACTTTATTTTCTTAGTATCATATGGTCCTGTTCATTTGTTTATCAATTCAAGGTGTTAATTGGAAATTGCCAATTCAACTCCACATAGCTGCAGCTTGTAATAAATAGAAAAAACTTTTGTCAAGTCAGAATGTTATCTTCCCTTTTTCTTTTCCCTGTCTTTCTTTGTCAGTGCCATTGTCTGACTTCTGTAAGTTCAAGTAAATTTAAAAAAAAATAAAAATGAATGGAGAATGTTGACCCTATCCAACAACACAGTGACCTGGTTCGCACATAATGTTAACCCTGGTTTACTTAAATTATGGTTTGTTGCCCTTTGAAAGGTTTGGCAATGAAACCATGGTTTGAGCTCTTGATCCCTGGGTTGTTTTCCCCCACCTCCTTTGCCTGCTCCCTCCCCGTATCCCAAATGTCTTTGCATTGCTGTAGTACTGGCAGGACTTCACCACATCAGCTGCTTGTTTACCACTGGTTGTTCTACACATGCAGCACTGGAGACATATTGGCTGAAGATTCATCCAGCACCACTCATAGCCCACTGAGCAAAAGCTCCCTGCCCCCATTCCCAGTCAAAGTGAAATAAAGTTAACTTTCCTTTCAGAGAATGTTAATCCTTTCTCACCATGGTGGAGTTCTTAACCTCCAAAGATTGGGTAGTTGGTTTGACCACTCTGCAGATTGGGGAAATGTGTATTTGGGGTAACCTGGAGAGCCAGTGTAGCATAGTGGTTAGAGTGGTGGACTGAGACTCAGGAGATCCAAGTTCAAGTCCCTGCTTGGCCATGAAGCTCACTGGGTGACTTTGGGCCAGGCACTGACTCTAAGCCTAACCCACCTCACAGGGTTGTTGTTGTGAAGATAAAATGGAGAGGAGGAGGAGGATTATGTAAGCTACCTTGGGTTCCTTGCAGGAAAAAAGGCAGGATATAAATATAATAGTGGAAGACCGACAACCTGGTCTTCTGCGCGGGTTCAATGCTAAGGGGGTAGCGAGTCCTGGGGCGGGCCTTCTCCGAGGTCCCCAGTGCCTCACCCTTAGCCCAGAACGAAGGGATAACTTATAGCCACAAAAGTATCTTTTAGAAAACAGGTTTATTTACAAAATTACCTTTCCAAACTCAGACCCACGCCAGCAATACAGCTTATCAGTACGGTACAAAGTAACAAGCAAGAAGTCTCAAGGACACCGTGAGTTCAGGGCTCTCAGCTAGTTAGTTCAGCTCGGGCCCCGGCAGAGGCCCGGTCTACCCAAGCGGCTAACTGGGTTCCCGGCGGGGGCCCGGTCTACCCAAGCGGCTTGTGAGTGATTTCAGCTTGGTTTCCCGGGGGTCCGGTCAACCCAAGCGGCCAGTGATTCCAGCTAGCTGGAGCACACCGGGTGCTGCTACCCGGGGTTGCCGATCCTTTGTTCCCTTACCCCAGGCATGGGCAAGATTGCTGAACAACCACCAGTTCCCTTGCGCAGGGTGTTTTATACCTTGGTGTTTCAGCTAGCCCTTCCCTCCGTGATCAGGTGGGTTGACACCCTCCCTGAGGGGCGGCCTTTTGGGTCAGGTGGGGTGACGCCCTCCCCCTGTGGGATGGGGTCCCTTTGAAGCCACTTGTTTAATGGCCCCATCCTATGGTGTTGAGTGGCCATTTCCTAGGGTGCCGAAGTGTCTGCTCTGGAGAGGTATTCAAGTCTTATGTAGATGGGGCTGATATGCGAGAGCATTGACAAACCTGTCTGCTCTGGAGTGGTATTCAAGTCTTATGTAGATGGGGCTGATATGCGAGAGCATTGACAAACCTGGTGATGCTTCCTGCCTTCCCCCCTGGGGTGATTCTATTTTTTATTTTTTTAATTATTATATTTATCAATCGCCCATCTGGCCGGTCACCCGGCCACCCTGGGCGATGTACAATTAAAATACAACAAAACAACACAATAAAATATAATAATTAAAACAATATAAAAAATTCTCATTAAAAACCTAACCCACCCCATATTCCCGCCTGAACAGCCATGTTTTTAATGCACGGCGGAAGCTCATCACGGAGGGGGCATGGCGAAGATCACTAGGGAGGGAGTTCCATAATGTGGGGGCCACCACAGAGAAGGCCCTCTTCCTAGTCCCCACCAGCCTGGCTGCTCTGGCTGATGGGATAAGGAGAAGGCCGTCCGTGGCAGACCTTGTTGAGCGGCCTACTTGATGTTGCTGGAGGCGCTCCTTCTATGCAGATGTTGTTTGTCCCCTTTGGCATCTGTGGAGACTGGCTGTCTCTCCCCCCCCCCGGGTCTCCTTCCCCCCTCCTTGGTGAGTGTGTGTGTGTCAGGCAGGGGGCTTAGGTTGGCTTTCTCCACAATAATAAATAAATAAACCTCTGGAGGTCTAAAGTTCTTGATCTCTGAGGAGTGGGGTGGAGATAGCTTGGTATGCAGAATGAGGCACCCCACTCAGTAACTAGTGCTGTATTTTAATTTTTACCACTCTTGCCCGCCACCTCTGTAGCCTGGAGAAACAACCCATGAACAACCCATGGTTGTGAGTCTGCACATAATGAAAACCCAGAGTTCACAGCCCAGCAACAAACAATGGGTTCTCTTTCTCGGTTGTTTGTGTCTAACAAACCAAGTGTGAGCCAGGTCTATAGGTCTCAGAAAGTGGAGACACTGGCTGGGTTCACACAACACTGTGGGTTTAAAGTTGCCTGGCCCCCCCCGAGTAATGATTGGGCAGACCAGGGTTCCCTGGCCATCTCCCCCACCCTCTTCCCTCATCAATCTTCCTGCAGGTATCCCAGGGTACACCGCAGGAGCACCAAGTCCCCCCCACCCCCCAAGATGTCATTTGCGCTAATCCCCTTCCCCTGCCACTGGGGATCCCCTCTGGTTTTTCCACGTCCCAAGATGGTATTGACTTGGGGTAAATGGCAAAACTGAGGGGACAGTTGGGGCTTCCCAGCACCCTCAAAAAACCCCAGGGATCCTGCGTGGAAGGGGAGGAATTGAGGGGGTGTCCCCCAAAACATCCTTTTTTGCAGGATCTTGGGTTTTTTTAGGGGGGCCTTGTGCCTCTGGGCTATCCACACTTGGGAACGGAAGGGCAGACCAGGGGGACATGAGCCCCCACAAAAAAAACCCTCGAAGATTCTGCTGCAAAGGGTGCTTTCCACTCCCCCCTAACCTCTTTTTTTTTTTTTTTTTTAACAATGTAAAAGAAATAGGTAGCAGTGGGCTACATTCAGACAAGTGTCCATGCCGAATTGGAATGTTGTAGCCTATTGCTAACTATTTCTTTTACATTTAAAAATAATAATGGGGGGAGTGGAAAGCACCTTTTGCTTGCCCCTTGGCAAGAGCGGCAGCCCTTTTTTTGCTGCTCTTGCCAGGGAGCTCTGTGCCTTCTTGGCTTCTCAGTGGGTTAGCCTGTCATCTGGGTTTAGGCAACACGTAAAACCTACTACTAGGATTTTCTTAACCCTACTGCAAACCATGGCTTAGCAGGGTGGTGTATAAGCCACACCAGGTTGGCTTATAAACCACCACGCAGCATTCAGACAACATGCTAAGCCACTTGTCTGAACCAGAACAACACACTAACCCTACCACAAGCCAAAAGGGTATAGAGCCCCTTGGCCAGAGAGGCAAACAAGGACTCCATCATCCCAGTTTGCAGGACACAGAATAATGGGTTCAAGTTACAGGAACCCAGATTCCACCTGAACATCAGGAAAAATTTCCTGACTGTTAGAGCAATAAGACAATGGAACCAACCAATTACCGTACCTAGGAAGGTGGTGAGCTCTCCCACTCTGGAGGCATTCAAGGTGAAGCTGGACGGCCATCTGTCAGGGATGCTTTGATCCTGGATTCCTGCGTTGAGCAAGGGGTTGGACTTGATGGCCTTGTAGGCCCCTTCCAACTCTACTTTTCTATGATTCTATGACTGCCACTCTGGCCAAAGGGCTCTTCCGTGACAGCAGGCCAAGAGCCCAACCAGCACTTGATTGGCTGTTATCAGCTTACCCCTGCGCTGTGGCTGATGCCAGGGGAGTGGGATTGCCAGAAGTAGAGTGGGGAGGAGTGGTTTTCCCACATGGTCTCCCTGGGAGGAGGCCCTGGGGGAAAGCAGTGCCCTCTCCTCCAGGCAGCATGATCAGCTTGCAATCATGCTGCCCAGCAGTGGGAGGGAAAGGAGGCTCATTGTCCTTGGTCTGCCTGGGAGCGGGCCCAGGACAATACGCCTCCTTTTCCTCCTGCCAATTGGCCCACTGGGCAATCAGTACAGCAGGCAGGAGGGAAAGGAAGTGCCCCCCAGCTCACCCCCCCACTCTCGCTGGAGTGTGGCGCACACGGGTGCCACATCCAACGAGAGAAGGGGGCATTCTCTCTGCCACCGGTGCACTCGCCACGTGTGCCCTGGCGGCAAATAGAATAAGTCCCCGCCCAATGCAGGAGCAGCTGGCCATTGCTCCTGCATTGTGCGTGGGGGCTTTTTCTGTCTGCCACCGGGGCGCATGTGACAGAATAAGGAACACCCCAGTGCAGGAGCAGCTCACAGCACTGGTGGCTGTGAGGGGGGTTTGCAGCACGCTGTCTTTTCAAGCCTCCATCGAGGCTTGGAACGGTAGTGCAGGGCAACCCCATCACAGCCACCGCCAGGTCCTCTGTTCCCCTTCCCCTTGGCAGTGACACCCCGGAGAAGGGGAAATGTGGGAGGGGGGAACGAGAATCAGCCCTCTCCCACTCCAGGACTACCAAGCTGGTAGTCTTGGAGTGGGCAGTGGCTGATTCTCTCGGACAGTGCCGCACGTGGCTGCGGCACTGTCAGAGCGAATTGTTCCCCTCCCTCCTCTCATTGCTCCCACGCGGTGTCCACTGGGATACTGCCAGGAGGACTGAGGTAGGAAGAGGGGAGAGGCGGTGCCTCCGGGGCCCCGCTGTGCCCGATGATTAGTCGGACACAGCCGGGGCCCGGGGCAACTTTAAACCCCACCCACTGTTTACTGGGTTTACATCCAATGAAAAGGGCTTAGATCAAACGATACCTCTCATGAATGAATACAAATTAAAATCATTTTGTTGTGAGGAATTCTTAGACTTCAGGCATCCTCTTAACTGTTCCTTCTACTGAAGGGCAGATACTACAATTATCTTCTTATTGTCATAGGATCAGTCAGAAGTAAACAATGAATGGAACAGATGGTCCAGCTGAGGTGGAATTGATGGCTTGTTGGTGTAAAATTCAAGTGGAGCTGACAATGTTTAGAAAAAGGTTTTGTGTGTGGCTCCTGGATCTCTGCTGGCCTTGAACTAGCTATAGCTTCCCTATCTTTTGTTGTTGGTGCTGTTAATGTTAAAGCAGAGCTAAGGTATTTGGAAGAAAAGGTAATGGGCTGCAGTCAGTGTGGGAGAGGTACTTATTTTGAGATAAGGAAGAAACTCAGAAAGTTAATTGGGAGTTTGAGAGTCTGGTTATTTATTCTGACAATATAAATATAAGGATTTATATTTGAGGAAGGGCAGTAGATCAGTGGTAGAGCACATACTTAGCATGTAAGGTCCCAGGTTCAATCTCCACCATCTCCAGGTAGGGCTGAAAAAACTTCCACCTGAAATCCTGGAAAACCGTCTCCAGTCACCATTGACAATACTGGACTAGATAGACCCATGGTCTGACTCAGTATAAGGCAGCTTCCCATGTTCCTAAGCAGGACTGGTGCAAGGCAGTTTGGTGCCCTAGGCAAGATCAAATATTTAGCGCCCCCCCCTTCCCACTTGAGAGTGCTGTATATTTTTTCAAGGTGTTTCTGGCGCCCCCTTTAGCCCTGCACCCTAGGCAGCTGCCTAGTTGGCCTAATGGTAGCACCAGCCCTGTTCCTAAGGATATGACCCAAAAGAAGTTTGGATAATCCTTTTTGGGTCATGGTAAGGCCAACATTCCTTTCCTCTTCAGTGGTAGAAGTTATAATAAATAATAATAATAAATGTTTATTTATAACGCCCCTTATACCAAAGGGCGGGACAAATAACATATACAGTAAACATAACAATACAATAAAATAACCAACACCAACCACTTACTATGCAGTATCAAATCCCAGCAACCACCATATTAGCCCAACCACTCATTCTGGCTGACTAAAAAGATAAGTCTTTAATCCCGTTCGAAAGCGGGAAAGATCCTCCTCCAATCGGAGGTCCATGGGAAGCCTGTTCCACAAAAGTCCAGGAGACTTTTTATCCAGGAGAAAGATGTAAAACAGCAGTATGATCAGCCTCAGTGGTACCTCACTGAGAAACGTTCTACAGAAGAATACCTGTCAGACCACCTGCTTTGTGAAAGCATAATCAGAAGTGTTGTTGAACACATCCAGTCAATAGTGCTAAGAGATGGCTGTCCAAGTGATGGCCCTGCTGTTAGGGCTAAAGCAGATTTAGAGATGTATCAAAAAGCTACAACTTTTGTTCATTTTTACTCTAGTTTAAGCACAGGGGCCCTGAGCCAGTTCGAGACCCTAGCATGGGAGGTAGGGGGTGTAGCGGATGGGACCCCCTCCTCCAAACCTCACACCCTTAATGTGTACTTCACTCTCACCAAGTGCCACCTTGTATTGGTCACTTCAGACTTTAAGCTGTCTTCTTAAGCTGTGTTAGCCGATGATATGTCTTAGGCCTTATATGTAGCTGTTCACCCACGTTTGTTTGTCTTTATTAAGAGCAGTTTGTTTTATTTGATTACTTGAAGTAGGGTGCCCCTCCGTTAATTCCCTTCTTACTTTCCTGTCCACCAGTCAGACTCTGGACACTTAGAACTTTGAATAAAAAGATTGATTTATTGTTCTAACAAAGTCTCTAAACTGATATTCAACTCAGGCACAGATAACTTGGATTTTCAACAGTTAATTCAAACTTGTTCTTTGCTTAGATTCAGGTTAAAGGCAGGCAGATGTTATACAGTGCTCTTTGTATCAACTTGGCTTGGTTACTTGAAGTTAAAGTATCAGACCAGGGAACTTAACTGTCCCTCTCACTAGTTCAGAGCTTCACCTTCTTCCTCAGACAGAAGGTCCTTCACTCCCTAAACTCCTGTGAACTGTTCTCTACTAACACCTTCACGTTTGCTTTCTCACAACTTAGTCACTAGATTTCCTGTCTGAACTCTTTTCTTCAGCACCACCTTTCCCTACCTACTCTATTAACCTCCCACTCCCTCTCTCACTCCAACCCACTCTCTCCCCAACTGAGAACCGACTCCCTTTAACTGCCAACTCCCTGGGGTTCTATACTCTCTGCTTCAACCAATCAGAGCCTCTGGAATGTTCAGGTTGGCTCCTCCCCGGGCTTCTGCCTGTCACTCCGCCACAGGGGGCTTTAATCCTACCCATACACAGTGTATTCCCGATCAGGGCCCCTGCACCTGCAATTTATAGTGCCAAATAGTGATCAATGCAAGGATGAGAATGATGGGAGCTGCAGTCCAACACATCCAGAGGGCACCAGGTTGGGGAAGGCTGATCTAAACCCTTTATTACCTAGCATGGTAGTCAGGGCTGCTGCTTGGCATTTGAAGGTATTTGGTCCAAGATCTTACTCTAGAGCTGTGAACAGAAAGGCCAAGGTCTCCCTGATGTTACTGAAGGGAAGAATCTACTTTTCTTTCATTTGCACCATCTTTGGGATGCTTTCCAAGTAGATTCATAGATGTGGTTGGTCAGTTCACTTCAGGAAGCTAGAAGAGTGTCCACTTCTTCCCTTATTATAGTCAAAAAACTGTAGGATGCACCTGCCAAGTCCCCAGCATGGTGGAACCAGCAAGAGTGGGTCCAGTTGTAGGCAGGGACTGACCCTGCAATAGGTTAGGAAGAATTGGGGACATCCATGTAGGCTTGGACACAGAGACAACTAGAGTGGAAAACCACACTCTTCTTGACCAGTAAGGAGTTACCAGAAATACACCTGCTCTCTCTAGACTACATTTTTAAAGAACTCTGGAGAGATTTGTAACAGGGTTGGAAGTCATATTGGAATCCTTAGAGTAATGAGCACATTTATGGTTCATACTCTGTTGCAAATAAAACTTGTGAAGCATCAATGAACTGTTGACTGGGGAGGCAAAGAGTTCTACTTTTGGAAGGCCAAAACTGCAGATCAGAGAAATTTCAGAGGGTTCACACACTCCCCTCCTCTCTTCAGTGTCCTGGTAGCTCAGTCAGTCTGCTTTGGTTTTGTGAACACCCTTCACAGCAACTGCCATTAAAAAAAACCTGTTGGGGACATACTGCTGAGCACAGAGGATGTTTCCTGAAACAATGATCTGGATCTTGTTGCTTGTTGTCCATTTATATGTGCTTTTGCCACAGTATTGACTATTTGGACCCAGGACCGGTGCAGGGCAGTTTGGC
Organism: Shinisaurus crocodilurus; assembly: GCA_021292165.1. NCBI lineage: Eukaryota > Metazoa > Chordata > Lepidosauria > Squamata > Shinisauridae > Shinisaurus > Shinisaurus crocodilurus. Next base: position 201,876,905 of record CM037879.1, read on the forward strand.
GCCCCAGGCGAAAAAATATTTAGCGCCCCCCCCTCTCCAAAGCAAAAAAAAAAAAACCCTGCGCCGCCACCACCAACCTACCTTCCCCCCCCCCCGCCGCGGCGGCGGCGGCTGCTGCTGCTGCTGCTGCGGCTGCTGCAACGAAGGTAGGTGACGGGGGGGTTGGCGATGGCGGTGGGAGGCGCAGCGGCGAGCGAGCAGGTGGGCGGAGGCGCGGCGGCGGTGGCAGCTGCTGCTGCGGCTGCTGCGACGAAGGTAGGTGATGGGGGGGTGACGGGGGGTTGGGGGGGTGGCGATGGCAGTGGGAGGCGCAGCGGCGGGCGAGCGAGCGAGCGGGTGGGCGGAGGCGCGGCGGCGGCGGCTGCTGCTGCTGCGGCGGCTGCTGCGACGGTGATGGGGGGTGACGGGGGGGTTGGGGGGTGGCGATGGCGGTGGGAGGCGCAGCGGCGGGCGAGCGGGCGAGCGAGCGGGTGGGCGGAGGCGCGGCGGCGGCGGCGGCAGGCAGGAGGGTGGGGAGGCGGAGGCCTGGCGGGGGAGGCGGAGGCCTGGCGGGGACGGCGCAGCGGCAGCGAAGAGGAGCGCAGCGTTTCGCGCCCTCTTCAGCCGCGCGCCCTCTTCAGCCGCGCGCCCTAGGCAACCGCCTAGTTGGCCTAGCGGTAGCGCCGGCCCTGTTTGGACCAGCATATGCTCCCCTGATGACACAGAGTGGAAGCTGGTAGAGCTGGGTCAATCACTCTTTCTGAATAAACTGTTGATGTGACTGGACTCTGCAACCACCTGTCTTAAGCTATAGACTCTCATAGTTGGCTCCCAGCCCACTGCCTGAAAGTTGAGGTTACACCCTGTGTCAGTGGTACATAAAGATAACACCAAGTTGCAGCCTCCTCTTGGTGAAATGGAATTATTCACTATAGAGGCCTGAAATAAAATCCGGGCCCAAAGAAAAGTCTATTCAGGCAGTCCTGTAATCGTGTGACTGCAAGTAACGCTATAAAATCAACTCCGATGGATTTTACAATCATTGTGATGGAAATCTGGAACCTCTCTCCTCTGGACATGGAACCAGACAACTCATTTACTGGCTTATTAGAAATTTGTGGTGATGGCAATTGCAGGGTAAACTGGATGCCCTGAAGTCTGGGCTGAAGAGAAGGCAGAAATGAAGGTCATGATGAGATATGACAGGTAAATGTGAATCCCTGCAGATGAGCTTGGGAAAACTCTCTGACTATAAGAAAGTCAGAATGGAAGGGCTCTGCATCAATAGGAATTGCTCCCATAAGCACATCTGAGGTATTTGTGGAGCCTCTTGTGTGGGAATATGTAGATATGCTTCCACAAGATTCATACGAGTCAAAAAGTTCCCTTGCTAGGCAGTCTCTGCTACTATCTCTGGAGATCCGGGTTCGAATCCCCGCTCGGCCATGAAACTCACTGAGTGACTTTGGGCCAGTCACTGACTCTCAGCCTAACCTACCTCACAGGGTTGTTGTGAGGATAAAATGGAGAGGAGGAGGATTGTGTAAGCTGCCTTGGGTTCCTTGCAGGAAAAAAGGCAGGGTATAATTATAATACATAAATAAACAAACTGGAGTAAATTTTTCACAGGGAGGGATCTGATTGATATCCTGAATACCACGATGATGCTGGACAGCACAGTTTTCTTTCCTTATGTTTGCTTTGAACTTGCACTTTGGAGGAAAAACAAACATATAGGGAGGGAGGGATCCAATGTTGGTCACTCTCTGGTGGAACAGAAACGGCAAGTGGAATGGTTTTTCCCTCCCCGCTGCAGCCCCCTCAAATCTGTTGATGGACCCTCCGGAGCAGATTTGGGGCACACACGGGAAACTGCAGTGGAGAGGGGAGAACAGGGAAATCCCATTGCACCAAGGGAAGTCTGCTCACGTGACATTGGATCCAACCCATACAGAGGAATACAAATGAGTTCTAGTCCAGGGGCGGTGAACCTGTGGCCCTCCAGATGTTGTTCAGACTCCAACTCCTATTAGCCCCATCCAGCATGGCCAATGGTCGATGATGGGACTTATAGTCCAATATCCAAAGGGCCACACAGGTTCCACACCCCTGCTCCAGACAAAGCTTCTTAAATGGATTGAATTGCCCAACTGCCTGTAGAGGTTTCCCTTGCTAGTGCCTTCCCCAATGCTAGCCGGATATAGGCATCATATTAGAGCCTGTGAAGTCTCTAAAATCCCAAAGCTTAAACTGCTGTTTAAAGGACATGAGAAACTATCAAGAGGGCTTGGACGGCTTCGCCTCCTCCTATTTGTGGACCAAAGGAAGAACCCCCTCCTTGTAACTTGATTGTTTGAACATTTCCCAAAAACTTTCAAAAGAGATACACCTTTTGTGAAAGTAGTAGTTAGATTAGCTGTCAAGTAGAGGCACAGGACCTCTTTCAGCTCAAGGGCTGGATTCCATTTCAGAGCTCTGGGGGCCGCATTCTAGTGATGGGCAGGGCAAAAGGGGCAGGGCTAAAAATAACCAACCCACAACCCCCTCCCCCAGCATATTTTAGCTTAAAGCTCTTACTACCAGTAACTAAGCCTTAGGAGATGCATTTCAACCTTTTAGATTGGAGGTGGGGGGATGTGCAAAAGCCGGGAAACCAAATGATTGGTGGTTGGGGAAAAGGGGCATAGCCATCTGGGGAACCCCAGTAGGCCAGGTTGGGACCCCAAGAAGGCTGGATTTAACCCCTGGGCTGAGGTTCTGTCCCCTTGCTGTAGAATTAACATGTGCGCTCCATTTATTTAAATCTAAAAACTTAGTGGGATCATAATCTCTCCCACTATGGCACAGGCAGAAGAGTGCAGTGGCTTAAGCTGTATCTGCCATAAAATGCTTGGCTAATTTATAAAAAGTTCATGCAGTACTAAGGTCTTCTGCAGTTCCCAGGAATTCCTTAGGAGAAAGAATCCAAAGCCGTGGTACAAAGAAAGCATGGCTGAGGCTGTTCTAAGGACTAAGGGTTGTATCCAATTGTGGTCACTCTGCTGATAGAAGTTGTCTACTAGTGAAAAGGGAAGGGAGGTGTTCTTGGCAATTCCCCTCCACCCTGCAACCCCTTTCTGCTCCAGAAGGTCCCCTTATGAGACAAGCTCAGTCCTTTTGTCTCATGCCTGACTTTTAGAACCCTTCTACTAGGAACTGGTACAGCTAGAGCAGTGTTCTCCAACCTTGGGTCCCCAGATGTTTTTGGCCTACAACTCCATGCTGGGAGTTGTAGGCCAAAAACAACTGGGGACCCAAGGTTGGAGAACACTGAGCTAGAGCAATCCATTGAGACAGGGGTGGGAGGCTTAAATAAATTGATAAATTCTTGAGGTTTCTTTAGCTGCAGCTGTCAAAGCTTTGCCTGTATGAAACTGACAGGCTCTTTTATTGCTGCCCTTGGAAGCAGCCCATCTCTTCTGGACTTGTGAGAGAGCAGAAGCAGCAACCTGCATCTCTCTTTGGATCTAATATTATAATGGCTTTTGAGAGAAGAGCAGGAAAGTCTTCACCTTGAAGATCTTCAGAAGGGAAGGTTTGTTCAGACAGCTCACTGTTGTTTCTATGGGGAGGGAAGGAAGGGATCTAATCCTCTAGGGCAGGGGTCCCCAACCCCCATGCCGCGGACCGGTACCGGTCTGTGGCCTCTTAAGAACTGGGCCCTGCGGCGCCCAGCCGCCACGCCACCCAGCCACCGCACTGCCCGGCCACCGTGCCACCTGGTTTTACAAAAATGCTCGTCGGGGAGGCGAGCAGAGGGACGAGTGCAAGCCAGGATGGGGTGCTTGGGGTGCGGTGCAGCGGTGTGGCGGCCGGGCGCGGTGCGCGCAGACCGCCGGGACACGCTGCAACCCGCCCACTGGGACACACCGCAAGCACCCCAACCTGGCTGTCGGGGTGCTTGCGAGCTCTGGCGAGCACCCCCCCACCGTTCGTCCCTCTGCTCACCTCTCCGATGAGCATTTTAGTAAAGCCGGAAGTGACGCGACGGGTCTCCCGTGGCGTCGCTTCCTGGTTCTGTGGCGCTGCCGCCCGGGCTGCACAGGTGAGCGGTGGGCGACCCCCCCCCCCGGGTCTGTGGAAAAATTCATTCCACGGGACCCGGTCCCTGGTCCCAAAAAGGTTGGGGACCGCTGCTCTAGGGGGGGCACAGAACCTCAGGCCTGGGGGCTAGATCTGCCCCCCCAGTCCCCCAAAGCCATGTTCCCTTCCCCTGCCCCCCACCATTTCCAACCACCTATCATTTACTTTCCTGGTTTTTGTGCAGTCCCCCCTCCCCCAGCATTCCAAAAGGTTGAAACACTTCTGCTAAGGCTTAGTTACGGGCAATGGCAGCAAGAGCTTTTATGCTAAAATATGGCCCAGGGCTTCTTGACTTCACCACAGGAATGTTGCCCCCAGAGAACTTCTCTGAAATTGAATTCGGCCCTCAGGCTAAAACAAGTTCTGCACTAGATCAACCTCCCCCAAGCTGGTGCTCCCCAGATGTTTTAGACTTCAACTGCCAACAGCCCCAGCCAGCATGGCCAATGGTTAGGAATGCTGGGAGTTGTAGTCCAAACAAACCTGGAGGGCACCAGCTTGGGGAAGGCTACTCTAGACTTCTTGATCTTATGGAGGCACAATCACCCCAAGTGCTAACAGAATGGAGTGCAAGTGGGGCAGTTTTATGGGGATTTCCCTGTCCCTTCCCAAGTTTTTGAGAACACTTTGGTGGTCTAGAGTCACAATCCAAAGGCTTCTGCTCGTTCTATGGTGCTTACATGCTCTGTATAAAAACCTGAATGGCCCTGCTCCTTACACCTAGTCTTTGAGACTGGATGAGAAGAGGGGAAGGGGATTATTCCCATCTGTCTTAGCTTTAAGCTTGACTCTTGGGCAAATTAATAAAGTTTCAAGATCCCTGGAGTAGCATCCATTTTACCAGTTGACAAATTCTTTAGGTGAAGGGATTCATGAACAGGCCTGCCTTATTGGAAAGACCTCTCCACTTACTTCACACTTGTTTATTGTGAGGGAGAAAGCCTGAAAGCAGCCCTTAGTACATTGGTAGGCAGTACGTTGACATCATTACTACAAGTACAGCCACCAGTGTTTTTGGACAGTTCTAGTTGTTTGACTACATTATGCTAATGGTCCTTAGCACCCATAACACCTTGCATCAAGATGTTCTACCCAAACATATTCCTTCTCAGTAAACCAAAGTGCAGAGAAAATTCTTGCTTTTAAACTTTTATTAATTTTTTATTTATAAGAGCTTCTATAAACCAAAGATTATATAAAATGGATGTATCCAATACAACTCTCATCTGTAGAAGCTGTAACAGAAGTACTACCGGTAGTTCATTTCAGCTAAAAAAAACTTTATTACATACAAAAACATTTGACCATTGTATCAAAAGTTTCTGTAGATCACCAAGTCCAACTCATTTACAAAATAATAATAATAAAAACAAAACAAGGAGTGAAACATTTTGCACCATCAAAATCAGCCATGAGCTGTTAAGTCTTCATTCCTTGAGCATCCTTGGTCAAAGCTTGTCAGTCATCCAAAAGTGGAAACACTTGGCATATTCAAGTAACCCTGAGCATATAGTGCAATAGCACAAAAGTCATGCACAAAGAGTCCATTGGCTACATCTTAAAGAGAAAAATCAGTTGGCATTTCATTGTGCTAAAAGGACAAAAAGTTCCTTTGGAAGAGGGGAAAGCAACCGATCTCTTTCCCAGACTAGTGAGGTAGTCCAATGGGAAGAAAGAAGTGAGGCTGAAGGAGAGACAAGAATGCATCTCCTCTCTCTGCCAAGTAGCTACCTCAGCCTAAGGTTATGAGGGCAAGCAGGAGAGTCTTTACTGTTAAGTCACAGCCTTGTGTATGAAGCAGGTTAGTAGCCAACTGGGAGCAGAGTGGAGGGATAGTAAAGGGGCGACGCGACGTCCCTCAGTCTTCGCCCTAAAGTGCAGTTAATTGAATAAAAGGACACAATCCAGACCAAAGCAATTGTAAACAGGTGACTGACATTCGCCTCCCTTCGTTTGTTCGCTACATTGAGGGGGGCGGGGAGACATTCAAAGCCCAGGCTCTTTCCCCGTCCCTTCAATTCACGGGGGCTGACGAGCGGGGGCGGGCAGGGGGGAGAAAGTACTTGTGGTTCCTTCGCGGGTCATTATTCCTCAGCAGCCGATCACCGGGAAGCGGCGGAGCCTCACCAAGGGCGCCAGGCTCACCCGCAAGATGCGCTCCGCCCTGCGCCGGATGGTTTCCAAGCTCCGCCGCTTCCACACGTTTCCGCGCACTTTGATAGTGGGGAAGGTGGTGAGGCTGGGGGTGGCCGCCTTCCAGATCTCTTCGAGGGACCTGCCCTCAAAGAGAGTCCACGGGGGAAAGGACAAAGCCGCCGGGGCAGGGGACGCCCGCTCCTCCTCCGTTTGGGGCGGCTCCTGCTGCTCTTGTCGCCCCTCACGATTGGAGGGGGAAGCCGCAAGCGGCGGCAGTGGCGAGGGTAGCGTCGTCGTCTGCGGAGCCGAAGCCAGCACTGGGTTGCAGCGCTTCTTGGCCGCCTTCTTTGCGCCTCCTCCTCTGCTCTTAGCGTCGCCTCCAGCGGCGGCTCGCATGCGTCTCCCCCTGGCGGCGGCTCTCCTCAACGGCCGGTCTCTTCTGCTCGCCGTCGCCTCAAAGCCCCCCGGCAAGTCCGGCACCACGGCCCGGCAGGATGCGTATCCGTAGACGTCCTTGCTGCGGAGGATGACCGGCGAGAACTCGTGCTTGAGGCTGCACAGAAAGTTCCACAGCTCGGCGTCCGAGCTCATGAACTCTGTCGACTGGGGCACCAGCAGCTTGAAGGCGTCGCCCAGAGCCTTGGTGCCGTCGCAGAACGGGACCTGGGAACGGGAGTGGACAACTTTCTCCGCCGCCGCCGCCGCCGCCACTTCAGAGCTCGGCGGCTCCAGCCCCGGGCCGACGGCAGGAGCTGGGCCGGTGATGGCAGGAGCCGCCGCCGCCGCTCCATATCTGGTGGCGGCTCCTGCTCCTCCTTGCTTCATCCTCCTCTTTCTCGCGCCGCGGCGGCGGCGGCTGTTGCTACTGCGCGCTCTGGCCCTCTCCAGCGCCGCCGCCTGCCGTCGAGCAGCTACTGCGCCCGAGCGAGTGGTGACTGGTGAGGGCTCAGTGGTCGCTCTCGTTTTCTGTCTCCTGCTGCTTTCGCCACAGCTCCCCCTTTCTTCTTCTTCCTCTCCTTTTTAAAGCTACGTAGGAGGAGGCACTTTATTTTTCTTTGCACGCCTCAACTTCTTTCGTTTCAACGAGGCGGAGGACACTGATCGATATCCTACCGCCGCCTAAAGACCCGGCACAAAATGGAGCTCTTTAAAAAGCCCTAGGCGGGGAGGTTGCATATTCCACGCCTTTCCAAACCCTTGGCTTTTTTTTAATTGGTCGGTTTGAATTGCGTCACTTAGAGAAGCCCCGCCCCCACGAACCTCATCAGATCAAATCCATCATGGAGACCACTGGAAGAACATTTCTTGAAGAGTTCAGGCAGAAGGAGTTAGTGGCAGCATGAACTTCTTGCTACTTACATCTCCAATTTTACATTCAGGTTACATTCTTGTTAGGTTACATTCTTCCAAGTAAAAGGATTAGGATTAAGGAACTTGAACATACCCAAATATTGTATCCATAGTCAATGCAGGTTTGTATCACGGTTCTATAAAATGAGAAAACCTGACCCAACTTGCAACAGCATTCTGTATTTCTAAACCCAAATCCTTTCTCCCATTTAATGGAGGGAACTCTACCGAAATCAGTGGGGTTTGCTTTCAAGTAAACATGAATAGGATTGGGCTGCATGGCTTTAATACTAAACCAGTGCTTCTCAATTATTTTCTGTCATGCCCCCCCTAGGAAGAAGAAAACATTTCGCGCCCCCCGCGCGACTGTAAATAGTATCATTTGTCTATAAAATTGTTATAAGTACACCTCTGCATAACACTGTATCCTTATTAACGTATAAGAGAATAAAAAAAGAAAAAAATGTGCATCAATTTACAACAAAGAATAGCTTTATTAACTGTAGCAGAAAAGATTTAAAGAAGCACAGGATTTAAAGGAACACAATATTAAAAAAAACTTTTAACTGAGGTCAAACGAGCCCCCCTTTACGGAGCCTCGCGCCCCCCCTGGGGGGCCCGCCCCACTATTTGAGAAGCACTGTACTAAACACAGTTATGGGGAAGTCTAGTTCAACTCAGTAGTACTTATTCCTGGAATTTTGCTGGGTTAACAAAGGCTTAGACGACCCTTTGCTCCAGTTCCTCGCTCATGGACATTCTTTTGCTTGGAATTTTAAATAGGATTCTGGTTATGTGCAGTCACTACTCAGCAGACCAGATGTTCAAAGCCAGCTGCTTTGTCAGAACATGCACAGTAGACCTTTAATGTTAATCACTTTTATTTTTAAAAATATGTGCCTTGATGACATTCTCATTGACATTCTTATTGATTGCCGTGTAACAATAAAGTATAAAGCCAGCCACTTTGTGGGTAAATGTGCAGAACATCTTTAATATATTACGTGCTTAGTCTTGAATTAAACTCTTGTTCATTACTATGATCTATGATCAAACTACCTGCCCAAGCAGCCTTTTGTTGGGTATCTTCTTTATTTGGATCAATCAGGGTGCACTCCTATGCATGTTCACACAGAAAAAAGTCCTACAACTCCCAGCATTCCCCAGTCAGCAGTGCTGGCTGAGTAATGTTGGAAGTTGTAGGACTTTTTTCTGTCTAAATATTCATAGGAGTGCACTCTTAAGTCTTAAATTGTTTCTTGTAAATGTTTCAAGTGGTGATTTGTCCTCATCCAGATCTAAAACTTTCCTGTGTTCTTGTCTTCTCTCCATCATGATTGGTGCTATGGAATGTTCGCAGGAAAGGTGAAATTGAACTACAGATTCCAGGGGCCAATAAAATAATGCACCTGTGTACAAAATCACTGTGCATGTGCCAACATTATATGCCAAAAGAAGACTCTCAGGAAACATGAGCTTTTTCAGGAAGCTTGTAAATTCTGACCCAGTTCCAAAACACCTTGGGGGAGTTTACCTATCACTAATCCGAATCATGTTTACCTAAAAGTAAACTATGTTGATTTCAGTATAATTTCCTTCCAAAAACTTCGCTTAGGATTGCACACTCTGCTCAATTTTCTCTTATTCCTTTCCACTGCTCTGAGTATGGGTATCAAGTGGTTATTCCTTCATTCTCTTCTACTTCTATGTCTACTGTCTTCCTGATACTCCCTGAATTACTATAAGTATGACTCACCCCAAAACCTCCTCTTACATCTTTCTAGAAAAATCACCAGATGCAGATTAGAAGCATCATTTCCTTTTTTAATTACTCATGTGTACGGGTTTTTCACCATATTTTTCGTATTTTATTTTGTATTCTGAAGTGCTCATAGAATTAAATTCTTACAAAAAATGAGTATAATGCCAGCAGAGAAGAGGGGAACATATACAGGAAATATACACAAGGAAATGAAAAGGAGAACAGTGTGGGTCTTATAAGAGATGCCAATTGTTATGTTAACATCTGGATTTTTTAACGCAGCTGGTAACAGTGAGACAGAGAAAAAGCGAATAATGTTCCGCATGAAAGGATTTTACCCAATGAAAGACATTCATGGTCATGAACATAGAACTGAACATACTGAAGATTAAGAGACAAGGCATTTTCACAAGTAATTCTAAAAACAGCCTTGTAGCTTCTTGCATTCAACAATGTGAAAGGCTGTGATGCAGTTTTGAAAGTTCAGCAATTGGCCATGTAAGAAGATGGATTTATATTTGCATTTCAACTTTTACATGTTGAGGTGCTCCATCATTTTGATCCTATATCCACAACTATTGCCCATATACATACTTTCAGGGCTCAGCTAATGTGGAAGTCATCATCATCAGGCGATCACTCGTGACCGTGTAAGATTGTCTTCCGGGATAAAAGGAGGAAATTCTAAAGAAGATTGTGTAGACTCTAGCGATGGGTCCGTAAGTGACTGTGGAGGCCAATTCTAGATCCACACAGCTTCCCACAGTGAGGACACAGGTTACCAGATGGAAGATGGTCCTGTAAAGGATTCGTTTGACGTGCTTTTCGCCTAGCACGTTTCTCCCTTTCACCTTGCACTCAGGCTTCTTCAAAGTCCATGGAACCTTTGTGAAAGGCCAACCTCCATTTAGATAGTTCATGGGCCAGAGCTTCCCAGTTTTCGATGTTTATATTGCATTTTTTTAGATTAGCCTTATGAACATCTTTAAACCTCTTATATTGACCACCGATATTCCGCTTTCCATCCTTGAGTTGGGAGTAAAGTAACTGCTTTGGGAGACGGCAGTCAGGCATTCGAACAACATGACCGGTCCACTGAAGTTGGCGTTGAAGGATCATTTTTTCAATGCTAGTAGTCTTGGCTTCTTCCAGTACACTGACATTTGTTCGTCTATCTTCCCAAATAATTTGCAGGATTTTCCGGAGGCAACGTTGATGAAACCTTTCAAGGAGGTGGAAGTGACGTTTATAGATAGTCCATGTTTCGCAGGCATACAATAAAGTTGGTAATACAATGGCTTCATAAACCAGTGTTTTGGTCTTCTTACAAATATCCCGATCCTCGAACACTCTATGTTTCATTCGAGAAAATGCGGCACTTGCGGAGCTCAAACGATGCTGGATTTCACTGTCGATGTTAGCTGTAACAGAAAGATAGCTGCCAAGATAGAGAAAATGATCGACATTTTCCAGTATTGTCCCGCCAAGCTGGATAGATGGCATCACCAAAGGGTTAGCTTGCACTTGCTGATGAAGCACTTTGGTTTTTTTGATGTTAAGTGAGAGACCAAGTTTTTCGTATGCTTCTGCAAAAGCATTTAGGATAGTTTGGAGATCATCCTCTGAATGTGCGGAGACCACATTATCATCAGCATACTGAAGTTCCACAACGGAGGTTGTAATTACCTTACTTTTTGCTTTCAGCCTGCTGAGATTAAAAAGCTTTCCATCTGTTCGATATATAATTCCCACACCAGTGGGAAGTTTCCCCTTGACAAGATGTAAAACCATGGCGATGAAAATGGCAAATAATGTTGGGGCGATAACACATCCCTGTTTAACACCTGATCCCACTTTAAATGTATGTTCACTGAACATACTGAAGATTAAGAGACAAGGCATTTTCACAAGTAATTCTAAAAACAGCCTTGTAGCTTCTTGCATTCAACAATGTGAAAGGCTGTGATGCAGTTTTGAAAGTTCAGCAATTGGCCATGTAAGAAGATGGATTTATATTTGCATTTTAACTTTTACATGTTGAGGTGCTCTATCATTTTGATCCTATATCCACAACTATTGCCCATATACATACTTTCAGGGCTCAGCTAATGTGGAAGTATATTTTCCGTCATTGCCTGAAGAGGAGCATGGAGACCAGGTCTGGGGTCAGGGGTCAGCAAGGCCGGGCAGCAACTGAGGACCCACAAGCTCAGAATGGCCCATCCCTGCTGACCCCTAAGAGCCTCCACTCAGCACTGTGACCTCCCGTCCTCTGGAGAGCCATGTCAGCAGGAGAAAGTGGCAGGTGCAGTTCTTCAGAGAGCCAGCCAGACCCAAATCCCTTGCTCTTGAGAGGGTTCTTCCTCAGAGCCAGACATTGTGGAGACTAGAGAGGTGTCCCAGGAGATTGCCTGTGCTGTGGGTGTTCTCCTTGGATACCTCTCCTCAGGAGCAGCTGCCTGTTCTCTGTTTAGCCTGAGTAACAAAGGACGGAGATATGCCCCGAGAGATCGCCCACAGCATGGGCAATCTCCTGGGATGCCTCTCCAGTCTCCACAGTGCCTGGCTCTGAGGAAAGACCCCATCAGAACCAGGCAGTTGGTGGTGGATGGCAGTGAATGGAGGGGGTTGGTGGCACTATGGGTGAGTGGAGGGGGCGAGCAGAAAGGGGGAAGCAGCATGGGTGAGAGGAGAGGGTGAGTAGAGTGATAGGTGGAGGGGGTGGGGGGAAGCGGCAGTGCAAGTGAGTGAAAGGGATGAGCAGCGGGGGTGGAGGAAGTGGTGGTGATGGGGGAAGCAACAGCGGCATGGATGAAAAGGCATGGGGGAAAGGGGCAAGCGAAGACAGTGAGTGGATGCCATCAAATGCCTGGGGGTGGAGGGCACTGAAAAGATTATGTATTATTATTATTTTATTTTATTTCTATACTGCCCCATAGCCAAAGCTCTCTGGGCAGTTTACAATAATTCATAAAAACAATAATACTCATAAAATGCAAATAACAATAAAAACATACAATGTTATTACAAAAGTTTAAAACCAAATTTAAAAACCCAGTTTAAAATAACAAATACTGAACAGTTAATAAACGAAAACTAAGCCTGCAGCTGACATAACCCCCTGCCCCCCATGTGCTATTTTGAGCTGTTAAATATTAAATGCCTTGGCAAATGCCATGTCTTAACCTGGCACCGAAAAGATAGTAAAGTTGGTGCCAGGTGGGCCTCAGTGGGGAGCTTATTCCACAATTGGGGGGCCTCCACTGAGAAGGCCCTCCTCATTGCCACCAACTGAGCCTCCCCTGGAGGTGGCAGTCAGAGGAGGGCCCCAGATGTTGAGCACAGTGTCCGGGTAGATTGCAGTTGGAAGAGACGTTCTGTCAAGTATTCTGGTCCGAAGCCATGTACGGCTTTATAGCTTAAAACCAGCACCTTGAATAGGGCTTGAAATATATGGACAGCCAATGCAAGCAGGCCAGAATTGGTGCTATGTGCTCAGACCTTCTGGTCCCTGCTATTAATCTGGCTGCTGCATTTTCCACAAGCTACAGATTCTTAACAGCCATCAAGGGCAGCCCCACGTAGAGTGCATTGCAGTAATCTAACTTGGAGGTTAACAGAGCATAGACTACTGAAGCCAGGTTATCCCTGTCCAGATAGGAGCATAGCTGGGCCACCAGCTGAAGATGGTAGAAAACACTCCGTGCCACTGAGGCCACCTGAGCCTCAAGTGACAGAGATGGCTCCAGGAGAATCCTCCAAACTGTGAACCTGCTCCTTCAGGGGAGTGCAACCCCATCCAGAACAGGATGAACACCCTCCATCTGGTCAGAAGAACCACCCACTAACAGCATCTCAGTCTTGTCTGAATTGAGCTTCCATTTATTAGCCCTCATCCAGTCCATAGTCACAGCCAGACACTGATCTAGCACATCCACAGCCTCACCTGATGAAGATGAAAAGTGTCATCAGCATACTGATGGCAGCACACCAAAAATCTGGATGACCCCACTCCAAATCTCCGAACCATCCTAATATCATAGGATATCATAGGATCATAGAGTTGGAAGGAGCCTACAAGGCTATTGAGTCTAACCCCCTGCTCAATGCAGGAAACTAGAGGAGGGGTCTCCCATCCAAGTAATAACTAGGCTTGGCCCTGCTTAGCTTTCCACACTCAGTTAAATAGCATGGGGGACAAAACCAACCCCTAAGGAACCCCATGTTGGAGAGTCCACGCGGCCAAGCAATGTTCCCTAAACACCACCTTCTGAAGCCAACCATCCAAGAAGGAGAGGAACCACTGCAATGCAGTGCCCCCCACTCCCAGCTCAGACAGTCATCATCCCAGAAGGATACCATGCTTGATGGTATCGAAAGCCGCCGAGAGATCAAGGAGAATCAACAAGGTTACACTCCCCCTGTCTTTCTCTTGACATAGGTCATCATATCAGATAATTGGTCTGATCCAAGAGTGTCTGGAGCTGGTTGGCAACCACTTGTTCAGGGACTTTGCTCAAGAAAGGAACGTTTGCCACCGGCTAAAATCGTTAAGATCTTCCGGGTCCAGGGAAGATTTCTTCAGGAGTGGTCTCACTGCTGCCTCTTTCAGTTGGCTCGGGACCACCCCCTCTCTCAAGGAGGCATTAATTGCCTCCCTGGCCCAGCCAGCTGTTCCCTCCCTGCTGGTTTTTATAAGCCAGGAGGGGCAAGGATCCAATACAGAAGTGGTTGCTCGAACCTGTCCAAGCACCTTGTCAATATCCTGGAGCTGTATCAGCTGAAACTCATCCAAGAAAACTGACTGGACCAGGCTGTGCTCTGGATTCATGAAGGTGTTAAAGGGATTTGTGAGTTAACCCAGTGAGAGCTTGTCCAGCGGGAGTGATTTCCTATATCTAGATAAACAGTACAATATGTCAAGGGAATATTGCATATGAATAACTATCCTTCACCTATATGGACTTCATTTGTACCCAGTACCCATCCTGTGATTTTCCTCATCTGTCACACAGCGCGCAGATACCATATATGGCTTCTGGAGTTCTAGTTCACATATAGAAATGTCCAGAGATATAATGTTTCCCCTTGAAGAGCTGGGAAGTTTAAAGAAAAAAAAAAACACCACTTTGCTTAAATATGGAGCAAGTGTTACAGTAACTGATTGAACTAGGTAACTGTATTACTGTGGAGAGAAAGCCGAACCAGACACACACCCACACACCACCACCTGCATAATCTCTGCCTAGGGCAGATAGTTCAGTTCCCAGCAGTTGTTTAGATTGACCTACATTTGCATTCACCTCAATGGGACACATCTGCATACACCCCAATGAATCACAGAATCATAGAAAAGTAGAGTTGGAAGGGGCCTACCAGGCCATTGAGTCCAAACCCACCCCCACTCAATGCAGGAATCCAGGTCAAAGCATCCCCGACAGATGGCTGTCCAGCCGCACCTTGAATGCCTCCAGAGTGGGAGAGCCCACCACCTCCCTAGGTAGTTGCTTCCATTGTCTTATTGCTCTGACAGTCAGGAAATTTTTCCTGATGTTTAGGTGGAATCTGGGTTCCTGTAACTTGAGCCCATTATTCCGTGTCCTGCAAACTGGGATGATCGAGAAGAGATCCTGGCCCTCCTCTATGTGACAACCCTTTAAGTACTGGAAGAGTGTGATCATATCTCCCCTCAGTCTCCTCTTCTGAAAGCTAAACATGCCCAGTTCTTTCAGTCTCTCCTCATAGGGCCTTGTTTCCAGTCCCTTTATCATCCTTGTTGCCCTCCTCTAAACCCTCTCCAGTTTGTCTACGTCCTTCTTAAAGTGTGGTGCCCAGAACTGGACGCAGTACTCAAGATGAGGCCTAACCAGTGCTGAGTAAAGGGGAATTATCACTTCACGTGATTTGGAAGCTATACTTCTATTAATGCAGCCCAAAGTAGCATTTGCCTTCTTTGCAGCCACATCGCATTGCTGGCTCATATTCAGTTTGTGATCTACCACAATTCCAAGATCCTTCTCACTTGTAGTATTGTTGAGCCAAGTGTCCCCCATTCTGTAACTCTGCATTTGGTTTCCTTTCCCTAGGTGCAGCACTTGGCATTTATCCCTATTAAATTTCATTCTGTTGTTTTCGGCCCAGCGCTCCAGCCTATCGTGATCTCTTTGAATTTTGTTTCTGTCTTCCAGAGTATTAGCTGGTCCACCCAACTTTGTGTCATCTGGAAATTTGATAAGCATTCCCTGCACCTCCTCATCCAAGTCATTAATAAAAATGTTGAAGAGCACTGGGCCCAGGACCGAGCCCTGTGGTACCCCGCTCGTTACCTCTCCCCAGTTTGTGAAGGAACCATTGATAAGCACTCTTTGAGTCCGATTCTGTAGCCAACTGTGGATCCACCTGATAGTTGTTCCATCTAGCCCACTTTTAGCTAGCTTGCTAATCAGGATATCATGAGGCACTTTGTCGAAAGCTTTGCTGAAGTCCAGATATATTATGTCCACCGCATTCCCATAGTCCACAAGGGAGGTTACCCGATCAAAAAATGAGATCAGATTAGTCTGGCAGGATTTGTTCTTGACAAATCCATGCTGGCTTCTAGTAATCACTGCATTGTTTTCAAGGTGCTTGCAGACTGACTTCTTTATAATCTGTTCCAAAATTTTCCCAGGGATTGATGTCAGACTGACTGGCCTATAGTTCCCAGGTTCCTCCTTCCTGCCCTTTTTGAAGATGGGAACAACATTTGCCCTCCTCCAGTAATCTGGCACTTCACCTGTCCTCCATGATTTCTCAAAGATAATAGACAGTGGTTCTGAGAGTTCTTCTGCCAGTTCCTTTATTACTCTAGGATGCAGCTCATCAGGCCCTGGAGATTTAAACTCGTTCAGAGTAATCAGGTGCTCCTTGACCATTTGCCTATTAATCTCAAGCTGCAATCCTGCCCCTTCAGTCTGCACTTCAGGTTTGCCACGGGGGTCATAGACCCTCTTTTGGGAAAAGACCAAGCCGAAGTAGGAATTGAACACTTCTGCCTTTTCTTTGTCTTCTTTTATCAATTTGCCCTCCTCATTGCGTAGTTGAACCACCATTTCTTTCCTCTGTCTTTTACTATGCATGTATCTGAAGAAAGCTTTCTTGTTTTTAGCATCCCTCACTAACCGTAGCTCATTCTCAGCTTTAGCCTTCCTGACACTATTCCTGCAGTTCTGTGCTACCTGCCTGTACTCTTCCCTTGTAGCCTGGCCTTCCTTCCACTTCCTATATGTGTCCTTTTTTGTTTTCAGGTCATCTCTAAGCTTTTTGTGAAGCCGCATTGGCTTCTTCGGTTGCCCTCTGCTTTTTTTCCTTGTGGGAATTGTTTGCAATTGTGCCTTTAAAATTTCCTTTTTTTAAAACTCCCACCCATCCTGGGCTCCTTTTCTCATTAGAGTTGCTTGCCATGGGACTTTACTTATCATTGTTCTGAGTTTGTTAAAATTGGCTTTTCTAAAATCTAGGGTATGCGTTTGGCTACACTCAGCTTTTGCTTCCTTTAGAATCAAGAACTCAAGTATAACATGGTCACTTTCCCCCAGAGTTCCCGAAACTGCCACTTTATCCACTAACTCGTCTCTGTTGGTTAGAATCAGGTCAAGGATAGCCGATCCTCTAGTTCCTTCCTCCACTTTCTGTTGGAGGAAGTTATCAGCAACACAACTCAGGAATTTCTTGGAGGGGCCATGTTTGGCTGAATAAGTCTCCCAACAGATATCAGGGAAATTGAAGTCCCCCATTACTACCACATCATGCCTCCTTGAAACAATGGCAATTTGCTTTTCAAATGTTTCATCCTCGTCTTCTCCTTGATTGGGTGGGCTGTATGAACCTCGGCAGCTGCTCTGTCACATTCGGGGAGACAGCACACCTGGCAAGTCCATGGGTCTTCGCGACATACTTTGGCTTCAATCCCCCGCAGGAGGGAGTCTCCCACTACTAGTACTCTTCTCTTTCTCTTGCTGTAGGCCTTGGTTTGATTGCCTCCACTTGACTGACCTTCAGCCTCTTGCTCGCTGTCACGTTGGGTGCCCGGTAATTTGTCCTCTGCAGGCTGTCCTCTGCTCTCGTCCTCAAGTACCTGGAAGCGGTTCCATAGCTCCCCTGCTTCCACAGGCGCAGAATGTCTTCTAGTTCTTCTGCTCCTAACAGTCACCCTTTTCCAGGGAGTTCCCCCTACATTATTTTCCCTTGCCTCAGCAGTCTCCGACTCCGCCTCATCCTGCCATTGCCCTTCTGGCTCCTGTACTACGCTTTGGTCCATCGTTCTATCTAAGAACTCTTCACTTTCTCTTATACTCCTGAGGGTTGACACTTGCTGCTCCAGTCCTCTGACCTTTTCTTCCAACAGCGTGACCAGCTTGCACTTGTTGCACGTGTAGGCTCTGTTGATCTCCGGCAGGAAAACAAACATTGCACACACACTGCAGGTCACCACCACTGCAGATTCCTTTCCTTAGTTCTCTGTTCCCTTTATGTTTCTGCCTTTCTTTTTGTTCTGGAATGGCCGGTGCCTTGTCCTGCCTTCCCTGAATGTTAACAACAGAGTCCCCCTGGTCTATACGTGTGAGGTATTAGAACAAAACAAACAGTCTGGAAAATTACTTAGGGACCTCCTCCTTGACCTCCGCTGCCGAACTCCTGTTTGCTCTCCCTGTTTGCTCGTTCTGTTTGCTCGCTCTCTGGGAGCCTGCTTACCTGATCACAGCCCCAAGAACAGCTGGAGCCTCTTCCCTGTGCCTCTGCTCAGCTGGGAGTCAGGAACAGAATGAGCTCCCAGGCCTCACCCTTCCCTTTAAGCTCTCAGGCCACACCCTTCCCTTGCAGCTCTTGTTGTGGCACTCCAGCAAGTTGTACTGCAGCTCTTGTGGCACTCCAGCAAGTTGTACTGCAGCTCTTGTTGTTGTACTACTCCGCTGCCAAACTCCTGTTTGCTCTCCCTGTTTGCTCGCTCTCTGGGAGCCTGCTTGCCTTATCACAGCCCCAAGAACAGCTGGAGCCTCTTCCCTGTGCCTCTGCTCAGCTGGGAGTCAGGAACAGAATGGTTCCCCCCCAGTCTCAAAGTGCTGCAAACACCCTCAAGCACACGAGGGGCGCCAGGATCCCCCAGTCTCAAAGAGCTGCCAAGTACCCTCAAACACCCTCAAGCACCCAAGGGGTGCCAGGATCCCCCAGCAGTCTCAAAGAGCTGCCAAGTACCCTTAAGCACCTGAGGGGCGCCAGGATCCTGCGAAGAAAAGCCGGTTCAACCTGTCAGCTGAAGGGGAGGGGGAGCAAAGGGAGGGGGTAAAAAGGGCTACTGAGCCCCGATAGTGTTGGAAGCAAGGTGCAGGACTGCACGGAACAGGTCTGTGACTCCAGTCGGGACGAAGCCTCGCAACCCTGAGCTGGACCGGCTGTAAGTTAGAACATATTCTTTCTAGGAGCTCAGGGTCTTTGTTGCCAATACTGTCTGTGTCTTTTCTCTGCAAGCCTCCTTCAGGCTGAATGTGTATTGGAGCTCTACACTCCATTAAGTTTTATAGACTGTCTGTGTTTATGGTGAAGTTCTCTTATCTGAATGTTTCGCTACGCTCAATTAAAGGTGTTATAAACAAATCTCTGCCTGACTGCCATAAGCTTTCGCTCAGCGTCTATTGAAGCGGTTGCCCTCAGCTCACCCGGGCCGGGAACCGCATATGGGGAGTTTTTACAATGCTGGTTAACCCGTTAACTCCCGAACTCACGCAAAAGGACCGGCGGCGGTCCTTCACAATTACATCTTGCAATATTTTAAAACATTTAAAGAATTTTCTATGAACTGCTCCAATTAAAAGTATAATTTCACTTGCTTTATTTCTAATGCCTGCCCCCCCAACAATATGATTGCCAACCCTCTTATCTAAGCTTTATTTAAACATCTTTCTCCCTGTGTCCTAGTGCCCATATCTTGTATAAATTATTTGCATCTGATGAAGTGGGCTCTAGTTCATTAAAGCTTCATATTACAGTACCTTTGCTGTTTGATTTTAAGGTGCCACAGGACCTCTTTTAGCTTTTGCTACAACAGACAAACACAGCTACCCCTCTGGAATATCATCTATGTTAACAATTCAGTTTGCTTTTAATGCACAAACCCTCAAAAATGACCTATATTGTAATCATACAGTGCTCACCTGCTTGGGAGAAGATCCCAGTGAAAAATAAACACTGTCCTTTTCCTGGGAATCCATAGAACTACTTTTCAATCACTCTCCTTGTTGAACTCTTTTTATCTTCCTATCTTTGTAATGTTAATGAAATGTAAACCTTTTTTTTTTTTTTTTTTTTTGGAAGCCCACCTTCTCTGTGTTGAAACTTTGGGTTTAAAAAATGGCACCCGTTTTCAACCATTCCCTTGTTTATGATAGCTACCAGTATAGAGGAGGGGGTAGGGGAAGAAGCAAAACTCCAAAAATTTGGCCAGATGTGGTGGCCATGAGGTCTGTAATTTAGACAGAACCAGTCTCAAAGTGGAGATTGCAGACTCAGTCACTAGTACATGTTGCAGGCATCAGATTACACCAAGCAATGCATTTTGGGAGAGAGGAGCAGCAATGGTTGATCTCTGCTTCTGAAAACAAAAAGCCCATCTTTAACTCTGATCTGCCTCTTGCCTTGGGTGAAACACACAGGTTCCTGGTAGAGCAGATGTGCAGAGAAACATGACATTCCTTATATTAGCAAAACCAGAGATTAATTTGAAGTGGTGCAGTAGGTTAAAAAAAAGAAAAAACTCAATTGAGGCAAAATTGTGAGTATTGCCTAATGGTTGGAGGGCATGGTAGAAAATCTTCCTTCTGGTGGTAGATTCCGCACTGAACAGCTAAATACAGTATTTTCCAAAGCACATAAAAAAGCAAAGATAACCATGCTGGTCCATGAGAAACAAAAAAATCCAAAATCCACAACTGGGCAATACCTTTATTAGGACCAATCAAAATTCCATTAAAATGTGCAAGCTTTCTAGTTCCCCAGAACTTGAAATATTTGGACTTTTCTGTTACTTCCCCCAGCCCTGCTTTTTGTATCATGATGAAGAGTTATGGAGAACTCAAAAACTTGCACATTTTTTGCGGGATTTTGGTTGATCATAATAAAGGTATTGCCCAACTCTGGATTTTGGATTTCCCCCCCCCCCTCATGGCCCAACACAGCTATCTGTGCTTTTTAAAATTTTTATTTATTTATTTATTTATTTATATACTGTTCCATATTCCAGTATGGAAATTTCGGAGTGGTGTACAATAAAAAATAAAACAGATAAAAGAATAAAACAATATGTTAAAAAAACAAAATCAATTTTTTTTTACAAATATAAACAATTTAAGGTGCAATCCTATGCTTGTTTAGACAGAGAATAACCCTACAACTCCCAACATTCCCCAGCCAGCCATGATGGGTGGGGAATGCTGGGAGTTCTGGGACTTTTTCTGTCTGAACATGCATAGGCTTGTGCCCTTAAAGAATGGGAAACTGCTGGTTTGCACAGGTTAACAGTGGATTCCTGTGCATGTCTACTAAGAAATAAGCCCCATTGAGTTTAATGGCACATACTCCCAGATAAATTTGTATAGGATTGAAGCCTACAGGATCTCTAAGTAGGACCAACCTCTACTGAGTGACCAAATCTGTAATATAAAAGTGATTGGTTTCAGATTCATCAACTTGTGCACTTTATCATTAATCAACCTTCTCGCCCTTTGATAAACTTCAAGAAACATATTATCAACTTGTTTCTGCTTAATCTATATATATAAAAGAAGAAGTCCTGAATAACTGACTGATTGACTGATTCATCAACGCCCAGCTCAAACCGTTTAATCTAGGAATGTGAAATTTTGAAGGAACATTGCTTTTATGACGTCCCCTGTAGGGACTTGATCCGTGCAGGATGTGCACCAGCTTCCAACAACCTGGATGATCAGTTGTTTGCCTAGACCCCTTCTCCAGACCCCTCCCCATCCCAGGTGATTCGTCAGGCGGATCCCGCCCCACAGAGGGGTGGTACTGGATATGTTTTGCACCTCCTCGGGGTGAATTGTAAATGTGCCCTTTGTTGGGAATGTAGATGTGACCTGTTATGGCTGTGTCTCCCTTGCCCAGGGTGAGGATTATGCAGGGTGGGGCTTATGCAGAGAAACAAGAATTGGGGAAGCAGGAAGGAACAAAGGTATGTCAGCCTTCAGGGAATGATGGGCTATCAGGCTTTCTCTCCACAATAACATACATTTTAAATATCTCATTTGTGTGATCATGACATGAAGATGATTTGAGAATTGCAAGGAGAGTAGACATAGGTTTAACCTATACCACCCGAACTTTGGTCTACCATTTCTTGCAAAAACTAAAATCTGTTTTGGCCAAATTTGGGGAGGCCATCTTAAAACTGCTCCATTTCTGGCATCTTACTCCCTCTCAAGCTCCACTACATATACAAAAATCCATCTGGTCTATACTGGTCAGGTTGCAAAACAATCAGTAAATTTTACTGCATGTGGTAGAGCTGCAAGATAATAAGAACTGAAATTGGTGAATTACTAATCAAAAGGTTAGCCTTGAACTAGGTATTTCGTTGCTCAACATTTATGTGGATGAACATCAATAACTTTTCACAAAAATCTTATCACCTTGCATATTGCATTGGCAGCATACATAGAAATTGCACAACAGTAGAAATTTCCTGAACTGACAAATAGTAAGCGGTGATTTCAATGAGTCTGGGATCTTGCTTTGATGAAAAAGCTTATACATCAGATCTGGTTGTCTGGCTAAGCCAGACTCTCTCATTACAAAATGGGATCCTTTAATTTCTTTTGCAAATGGAAGCAGCCTTACTGCTAGACCTTCTCCTGTTCATTTATAATTCTGGAAGGATATCATCTATATATATAGAAGAAGAAGTCCTGACTGACTGACTGATTGACTGACTCATCAACACCCAGCTCAAACCGTTTAATCTAGGAACGTGAAATTTTGAAGGAACATTGCTTTTATGACGTAGACACCCACTAAGGAAGGGTTTTTGGAAATTAGGTCCCTAAGGGGGCAAAATTGCCCCACTCTCATATCTCCTATGGCCAAAAACAACAGGGGAGCAGTTATGCAATTCGGCCTCACCGCATAATTGCTGCAGGAGCCAATAGGAGCAGTTATACAAATAGCCCATACGACACTTAGAATGTTCGTATGAATTCCTGCAGGGGCCAATAGGGGTGGGTGTGCAAACCTCCCCTAGGCCATTTAGAATGTTCTCTGAGGGGGTGAAAAGGGAGGGGAACTTTTTAAATGACTGACTGACTGTTGTGTGTGGGGCGTCGTCACATAGGCTCCATCACGTTTTCATGGATCTACCACAAACTTGGCACGGTCACTCTTCATCACCTGTAGACTCTCAGGATTAACCTGATTTTTCTTTAAGATCAGATATTTCTGTCAGAAAAGATTTCTGCTGCCAGCACACAGCCAAAACATTACACTTTCAGTCAGAGACACTATATCTTTTCCATACAGCTCTTGCAGGCCCTCAAGGAGAAAAAACCAAACAAAATCCTTTTAATTTTTAAACCTGTTTTTTTTTAATTTTTTTGTCTTCTCCGTAAAAAAAAAATTCAAAATTCAAATTGAAAATTTAAATGTAAATGGTGTGATGATATCACACACAGCCTGTACCAGTTGTAGGCGATGGAGCGTGCCTATTCTGGGCACTATCTTTTGTTATGTATGGCAGTCAATATCTAGGTAGGGAGGTACGGGAACAAATAGTTGATCATGTCGTTGAAAACTGAGATGAATTCTCTATAATGTCCCACGACAGTGACGGAAACAACTATGCGAGTGCCGAAGCATACTTTGACAACATGTCCCGACCCCATACTTATGGTGGTTTGTGCGAGTTGACTGCGGGTGGACAATTGTACCAAATCCTAAAATCCACACGAGCGAAACCACGGGCAAGAGCTGGTTACAAATAATGATTTGTGTAAGTATATATTATGATGGTTATCCTCTGAATCTAAATGTTTTGTATTCAAATCTAACTGTACTGTTTTGCTCAATGATGTCTCCCATCTTGTAGTTCACTATATATTTGCCTTGTTTCCCTTTCCTTTTATCCCATTTGTACTGGATTTGCCTCCCCCACAACAGTTGAGGGAGGTAAAGGTAAAAGGGAGGTAAAAGTCAGGAAAGCGACATCGGAGAGGGGGGAAAGGGGGCGGGGAGGGGAGGAGACTGGAGCAGCCAGGATATGAGGTATCCAAAAGCTCCAGCTTCCTTCCCTCCCTTTCTGAGATGCCATTGATAGACAGCTGAAAAAGCCCATCTAGCAGAAAATGCAGGGCAGGAGGACGGGGAGGCGAAGATCACTTCGGCTGCTCCTCCTGTTCTGCACTGGATACCCGTAAGCCTCTAAGTTCGGGAGTTTCTAGGTATCCCAACAGGACTGAACCCTTAAAAAATGAAATTGGTAACCCTACTGTTCTCTACTCATTGGTGCCACACTCCATTTTTAATGCTAGATGTGCTAATGCCCTCTTAGATTTTTATTACAGCAATATTGAATCCATATAAAGTGTCACAATGGATATAGTCTAGTAGTAGATAGGTAAAGACTCTCAATGTTAAGAAGTAGACTACAAATGAAACCTATTTTAATATGTTTTTAGTATTAATATATCATTCCCTCTATTTACAATGTTCACTTGCAAATGCAGTTGGTTAAGTAGTCAAAACAGCATCACCTATGCACAAGGAAGAGGTATTTTCAGTCTTGGGGGGGGGGGGTCTCAAGGTTTTCAGAAATACAAAAAAATATTTGGGGGGGGGAAGAACCCCAAAACAGCCCAATGGGGATTGAGTGTACTAAGTGGCCGCAAAATACTGACAGAAGTTGTGAGAAAAAATGGATAACTGGGGAGGTGGAATTGAATGGCATGTCAGGAATCCTAAACAGGAGCACTCCATACTGCAATGTTTTTTGCAGGTCCCAGTTGTTTGAATATATAATTCTCATAGGGATCTTAAAACTTAGCAGGTTTTTTTTAAAACAACAACCTTTGTGATAGAATTTACTGAGTAAAACAGGAGAACAAAAGATATGAATTTAACTTACCATACTGACTGTTTTCAAGTTCATCATTTGCATTTGCAAATAAAATTTTATTTTTTTAAAAAAGTTATCAAGTTTATCAGACTCTTTAATGGGGTTATATGCCCACAGATCTCTTCCAGGCTGACAGATCTAAAACCAGATTATTTAAGACGGGTATTTTATTGAGAAATATTACCGTAGGTAGGTAAACTACCAATTTATTTTCTACCTGTCCAGCAGGTGTCATCATCTGATGACTTTAAAAAACAACAACAGATGTGTATACTCACAACCATAAGCCCATGAGAGATATTGGATAAAATGTCCCTGAAATGAATCTCTTTTAGTTGTGGCGTGGCTAGTAGCATGGTCCTACACACTAGTTGAAAGTCTCCATAGCTCCAATAACCCCAAAAATAACCACCATCAAACTGCTAGTACCATGCAAGTGTGCTTATGCTGCAGCATTGGGCAGCCATAAGGAGCAGTGGGGACATGGCGGGATTTGGTTTCATCCATTGGATTCATGCTGATCCTACATATAGTCGGATAGCAGAGCACCAGATGACAGGGCAGAATTCAAAAGAGTACCATGTTCTAAACTTAAGTCTCTTTATCCAATAGAATTCTGTTTTTAATTTTTAAAAAAATATCAGTAAAATGTTAACAAAATAGAATTCACTTTTCAAATTGATCCTATTCCTACCTGCACAGTTTTGGCCTGGTACTGTCTCATGGAGGCAGAGCAGCCCCTTCCCAGAATGATGCCTCCAGATGTGCTGGAATACAGCTCCCAACATACCCAGCCAGCATGAACTAAAAGGGCACCCTTAAAATAGAGCATTCAGGGGAGGACTTCGGAGCAGAAGTTCAGTATCATCTAAAAGCTCAGCAGAATGAGCAGAAGGGTCCCCAAAAGTGGCAGGCTGATGGACTGTATTTTGAAATAAGCGATGTAATACACATTAATCTCAAGGGAGTGGGGTGGGGGGTAGTCCAGAGCCTTAAATGACCTAACCATCCCTGATCAAGCAGCAATTAAAAAAGAAATACAAGCACTTACAAAAACAGTACTGCATGAAGGAATACCTCTTCTAAGATGATCCCTGCTCTGACACATACATGTATCTCACGCGCACACACACACACACACACACACACACACACACGCTTCTTGTTTCAGAACTATTGTTTTATTATATTTATTTGTTTGTTTTATTTGCAAATTTATTTTATTTTATTTATTTTTTATTTTATTATATTTATACCCCGCCTTTTTTCCTGCATGGAACCCAAGGCGGCTTACATAGTCCTCCTCCTCTCCATTTTATCCTCACAACAACCCTGTGAGGTAGGTTAGGCTGAGAGTCAGTGACTGTCCCAAAGTCACCCAGTGAGTTTCATGGCCGAGCGGGGACTAGAACCCGGATCTCCCGAGTCCCAGTCCAACACCCTAACCACTACGCTACACTACCGCTTAAATATAATAAAACCCCTAAGTGGTTCACATACAAACATTAAAATCACATTTAAAATACAACTAAAAATACAATTTTAAAAATGCAAATGTAATCAACCAGCCAACTACAACTCATATGATTAATGGTCTAAGGGTGCAATCCAATGAGGCTGCCTGTAACCCTCCAAACTCAGAGGATTATGGGCATCCTATGCAGGGTGGGAGGACTGTAGGGGTGAAGATCGCCTCTGCGCTCCTCCTGCCTTGCAAAGCAGCACTTCGGAGGGCGAGGGAAAGAGGCTGAGGCGCCGCCAGGATACATCATATCTTGGCAGCACCAGTCTCCTCCCTTCCCTGCCCTCTTCACCCCTGCTCCGAGGTCACTCTTACAACCTTGGAGACACAGTCGATGTGGTCCTTTCCACACTGGCTGCAATGGGGGAAGGGGAGGGCGCCCTGAGCGCGGATCTCCAGCTCTGAGGTTGCAGCTGTTTTCTGACCATGGAGCTGGGAATCCAAATGACCCTGTGGCCCTCTAGACACTGTCTAGGGGTCATAGGATTGCTCTGTAAGATTTCTTTTTTCAGGTGTCAGCTTCAGTGCAAATGTATCTCTTCTATATGAATAGGATTTGGCACTGGTTTCCAGTAATGTATATTATGTAAGTTCTACATATAAATACTTGGCACTTTAATTATAGACAATAATAAAATATAATATAATAATAAATTATAATAATAATAATATAATATAATATAATCATATAGTATAATGTAATACTATTACTACTACAATGGAAATCAAGCATTGATTGTTGCTGTTAAATGTCACTGCATTCTAAAGCCATTCTCCCCCCACCCCCAGGAGTGATAAGCCTTTTATAGCTGTTAATGGGAAAAATCTTCATTTGCAATGTTTGCCTGTCAACAGACTTGTTAGAAAAACAAAAACTGCAATTCTAGTGCATTATGGCAAATGTTATCAAATGTGAAGCTGCTGAGAGGTTAAAAATCCAGTTTAAAAAAAAGTTCTGAGATCAGGTAAACACAATATAGAAAAATAAATTTGCCAGTATGAAAATCACAATGCCACATTGTTTGCCATTCATTGTTCACATTTAAGTTCATGACCACAAGCCTCATGTAATTATTTTCACAAATGAAATACATAGCAAATAAATGCATCTTGACTGTGTTTCCTCTAGTTTATATTAGCAAACTGCCTGTTTGCATGACTAATTTTGATTAAAATTGCTTCATCTGATTACCAAATCAGGGCCTCACTTTCATTAATCCATGAAGTTCTTGTGCACTTAGATAGCATCCTTGGATTTGTATTTGTTTACTTAAAATTCTAAGAAAACGTGTATATTCTTGTGGAAAATTTTAATACTGAAAAATAATTCAAGACTCCCAACCCAATGGAAATATAAAGCGACACATTACAATTTGGAAAGAATTTCAGTTGCCAACTGACTGGAAAAAAGCAGCTTGCCCCAGTGCTTTTATCAGCAACTTGATCTGCTGAAATCTGTATGTGACGCCTTTTAGGACACAGCAGTAGGCATTGGAGCCTACTGGTATCTGTGGATCATATTGTTGGTATTGGCATAGGAACAAGGGCTGGTTAAAAACAAAACAAAGCTGGAAGACTGAATAAGAATGTTCATGTCATTGGGGATTTTTGTTGTTTTTTTAAAAATAATAGCAATTTTTTCAGGCCATAATGCAACCTGCAGGCACAGCTTTATTTTCCACTTCAGTAGCATATTTAATGGTTGTTCAAGGCAGGAATGTATACTGAAATTAACTGTTGTTTAAAAGATAAATTAATAGCCATACCTTTCCCAACATTATATTCTTAGGCTGCACTCCTATGAACGCTTACCTCGGAGTAAGCCCCATTGAAAACAGTGGAACGTATTTTTGATTAAATGTGCATAAGACTGTGCTATTAAGATCTATTCCTTTTTGGCATAGTCTTGGTGCACCAGATGCCGCAGGCATTGCTGCCTCTGAAGTTATGCAGGCCTGCCTGCAGTCATTACTTGGTATACTGGTATACTGGCTGGGAACCTCATGTACACCACACTAAAGCTCTTTGGAAGAAGAAAGATACAAATGTTACAACAAAATAATTATTTAATTGCAAATCCCATTATGTGAACCCTCAATCTGTTTTTAATGTCTGATCATTTGTGACTGATTGCGCTTGATATGAACATAAAATATGAAGATCACTTTTTAGCATTAAATTATTCATGCAGCAATTATTGTTCATGTATAAGATAGATAGATAGATAGATAGATAGGGCTGATAAGCAAGTAGAAACTTTGCTGCCATATTCACAAGTAAACTAATTAGCTGTTTTCAGAGTTCACACTGAACTATAGATTAATGTGAGGAGGTTGAATCACAGCAAGACTCAGGCTTGCTCTCTTCCCTCTCCTCCTCTGGCACAGTTGTTGTTGTTATTATTATTACTACTACTACTACTACTACTACTACTACTACTAATTCCATTTCTATACTGCCCAATAGCCGAAGCTCTCTGGGCAGTGTACAACAATTATAAAAATTACATAATAAAATACAATTATACAATAAAAATACAATTTTACAATAAAATACAGTATAAAAAATAAAATAAATACAAACAATAAAAACATCAAAAAAAATTACAGAAACGTTTTAAAAACACTTTTAAAATTACTTAAATAACTAAGACAGATGTAAAAAAATAGACTGGATTAAAAAATGACATAACCACCACCCCATGTGCTATTTGCAGCTATTAAATGCCTCAGCATAGAGGGCAGTTTTAACCTGACACCAGGCAGGCATCAATGAGGAGGCTGTTCCACAATTGTGGGGCTACCACAAAAAAGGCCCTCCCCCTTGTTGCCACCTTCTGAGCCTCCCTTGGGGGCGGCAGTCGGAGGAAGGACCCAGATGCTGAGCGTAGTGTCCGGGTAGATTGTGGTTGGGAGTGGCATTCTGGCTCACGCTGGCTCAGCTTGTCTGAGTGTGGAAAGCTAAGCAGGGTCAGACCTGGTTATTACTTGGATGGGAGACCTCTAGTTTCCTGCATTGAGCAGCAGGTTGGACTCGATAGCCTTGTAGGCTCCTTCCAACTCTATAATCTATGAAATACTATTCCGTCAGGTATTGCGGTTGAGTTGAAGGAGATCAGAAGTTTAAACTGCAGTTATTTATGTGGTTAATTATGGCTTAGCATTAACATGCTCGGCCATGAAACTCACTGGGTGACTTTGGGCCAGTCACTGACTCTCAGCTTAACCTACCTCACATGGTTGTTGTGAGGATAAAATGGAGAGGAGGAGGAGGAGGAGGAGGATTATGTAAGCTGCCTTGGGTTCCTTGCAGGAAAAAAGGCGGGGTATAAATGTAATAAATAAACATCCAAACAAGGCCACCGAGTTTTTGTACAAAGCTGAGGGTGAACTGTTGTTTCCCAGTGAGTGTGCTAGCAGAATCTAGTCGTAAAATGTTTTGTTCACATTCAATGTATCTTTTGTTAGACCAGCCTTTTTGATGTAGGACTCATTCCCATGGGACAGAAGGGTTAATTGAATTGGAGAGTAATCCTATGGTCCCTGAGCAAGAATCCCAGGGACCATAGGATTGTTCAGATTCTCCTTCTGAGGTTGGAAACAGTGCTCCGACCTTGGAAGGGGGAGTTGGAGATCTGCCCACCCCCTAACAGCCGACACAAAGAACTGTGCCAGTTGTCCTCTGAGGTCGGAAAAGTAACCTCAGAGGAGGAGGAAAGGTGCCATTCTGCTGGCTTGGGAAGGGAGAAGACTGGAGAGGCCAGTCCTGCCTTGCATTGGATGATTGGACGCCTCCAAGTTCAGGGGCTTCCAATCACAAGGGCACAATCGATAGGCCTGACCCCTTAAAGACTTTTTGAGATACAGTACTTACAACTGTAGATCCTGTTGCAGTTATTTGGAAAAACAACAACACTTTAGGATCCCTGTTCCAGGCACAGTAAACTTAAGCAGAAGTTTACATAAATATTTAACATTATGTATTAAGCAATATTGTTGACTACAATTTAAGACACATGCAAGCCAATACCACGCATACTTACTTGGAAATAAAACCCACTGAATTTAACAGCACTTACTCTGAAGTATGCCTAGGATTGCAACCATGCAGCAACCCTACCCTGTACAGCAGGGGTGGATAACTTCTGCCCCTCCAGATGTTTTGGCCTACAACTCCCATCAGCCCTCACCATTGGCTATGCTGGCTAGGGCTGATGGGAATTATAGGCCAAAACATCTGGAGGACCACAGGTTGCCCACCCCTGCTATACAGAGACAGTCATACTTAAGTTGCAATCCTATATACGCTTACCTGGGAGTAAAAGGTTTAAAGATGTTCTTAAGACTAATCTAAAAAAATGCAATATAAACATCAAAAACTGCGAAGCTCTGGCCTATGAACAATCTAAATGGAGGTTGGCCTTTCACAAAGGTTCCATGGACTTTGAAGAAGCCCGAGTGCAAGGTGAAAGGGAGAAACATGCTAAGCGAAAAGCACGTCAAACGAATCCTTTACAGGACCGTCACCATCTTCCATCTGGTAACCTGTGTCCCTCACTGTGGGAAGCTGTGTGGATCTAGAATTGGCCTCCACAGTCACTTACGGACCCATTGCTAGAGTCTACACAATTTCCTCCTTTTATAATTTTCTTTTTGTAATTTTATCCTGGAAGACAATCTTACACGGTCACGAGTGATCGCCTACTACTACTACCGTTGAGCTCAATGTGTAGACATGTATAGGATTGCACT
The DNA here is from genome assembly GCA_021292165.1 of Shinisaurus crocodilurus. Taxonomy (NCBI): domain Eukaryota; kingdom Metazoa; phylum Chordata; class Lepidosauria; order Squamata; family Shinisauridae; genus Shinisaurus; species Shinisaurus crocodilurus. The sequence continues at coordinate 201,907,684 of CM037879.1, forward strand.
GTCAAGTTCTAGAATAAACACCGCCCTGGGTAAGGAACGCCTTCACTGTCCCCCATCAACGTATATCCCCCATCAACGTATAGCTTTCTTTTTTAAAAATAAAAATACTAGTAATTAAATGGCTTCACATGGGTTGGAATAGCACTTAGTTTGATACAGTGAGGCTTTCAACAACGTTACGCGGCTGTCAAAGTTGGACACATTGTGCCTGCCCCATCTGAGTGAAGTCACAGCCATCTGCACCCCTATGCACAGGCCCTGCCATCAGGGCCGGTGCTACCATTAGGCCAACTAGGCAGCTGCCTAGGGCGCAGGGCTAAAGGGGGCGCCAGAAACACCTTGAAAAAAAATACCGCGCTCTCAAATGGGAAGGGGGGGCGCTAAGTATCTGATCTTGCCTAGGGCACCAAACTGCCTTGCACCGGTCCTGCCTGCCATGGTGCACCCTCTCCCCTCTGAGGGAAGAGTCTGCACACTCCATTACTCTGAGGGAGCTCCCCATAGCAGGAGGGAGGGGACAACCATATAACTGAGTCCCTCAGACTACTCCCCTCTGGCTTCAAACTGTGTCAACTGCAAAGCATTGGAGTGGTTGGGGAAGGCCCCTAGTGACTGAAGATGCTACTGCATGATTAAAACAAATGGAAACATTAAAATTAGTGCATTAAAATTAATGCATTTAAAAAACAAAATAAGCCTAAAGTGCACATCCCTAAGGTCCCCTTAGTATGCAGGCCAAGTTTCAGGTGTCAAGGTTTTGCAGTCTTGGTGCTATGGCATTGATGGGTGGACAGATACACACACACACACACATTCTTGTTTATTATTATAGATAATGTAAGATAGGTTTATTATATGGTGTACAGTGTTTATTATATTTGTAGTGCTTGGTAATGTCACCTCAAAGTAAAGCCGTGTTCCACTGATTTTTATCTAGAATGAATGCCATCAAACTGGCCAGGGTTTATGCAGTCTGATAAGATATTTGTGGAGGAAGGGGGGCTGGCTGACCCGCCACCACCCCACCCTTTCCTACCCCAAAGGAACCAAGACCCCCAGAGATCTCAAGGTACCAGACTGCCAAGCCTCAGCTCCTTGCAATCCTACTTGAATATCTGTTCAGGGACTCGTCTTTAATTCTGTAACCTGGATTTAGATACTGAACCAAGCAGAGCAATCCACAAACACCATGTGGGGTAAAAAACCAAAAGAAAGGTTTATTCTGGTAGCATTTTACAACAAGATTAGGGGAAATGAGGGAAGCACACAAAATGAGAGAGAGAGACTTTGGTACACAGAAATAGAGCTGCAAAATAACCAAACCTGATTCTTTCTATCTCCCAGGCACACAACTCTGTTACCTGGGGGTCAGTTCTCTTCCAGGGTTGGATCCAGCACAGCCCTGCCGCCCGGGGGGAACTACTCCACCTACCCGAAGGTCCGAGATGGGTAGCCCTCCACAGGGCTTGCCTTTACCAGAGCCCTCATTCAGCTAATTTCACCAGGAGCTACCTGGGGTCGGATCCTGAGGCCTCCCAAAGGCTTGGGGCCTCTCCTTGGCTTACCACCATTGCTCCAACAGCCACCATGCGGTGACCCAAAAGACAGACAAAGAAACAAAACTCCCACCTTGGAATATAGCTCTTCCCCTCTCCCCCTTTCTGTAGCTTTCCTGCCTCCAGCCAATTAGAATGAACTTCACCTGGCCAGGCAGGGGGAGGGAGACTCATGACATTTACATCTAAAAGCCGGGTCACTGACTAGACCGGCTTTTCCGGACTTCCAGGCGCCATCCATAGGAACTATGCACACTTTGCCCCCTCCCAGCCCCCCAACTGGCCTTACTTGGTTTACACATGAGGAGGCGTGTGTGTGTGTGTACATGTAGGAACCCCCAAAGGCTCTTTTCTTCACAATATTATTCTGGGCATTTTGCCACTTGTTGCTCTTTTTCTTTTTTTCCTTCATCTCCCCCCCCCCCTTAATTTCAGCCAGTGTTTTAATATTTAGATACAGTTTCCCCTCCTTTCCAATCTATTTCATGTTATAAGCAGAATACATAGAACATATTGTATCTTAGTTATACATATTTACTTAACATAATGCAGGCAGGGACTGGATGTAGTTGTAAACCACCCAGAGAGCTTCGGCTATTGGGCGGTATAGAAATGGAAACAATCATCATCATCATCATCATCATCATCATCATCATCATCATCATATAACACGTAGTCAATGAGTTTATATAGGTTTTTTTAATGCAGAATAAATTTTGCCAGGTGTTGTTGTTTTTTTGGTCTGCTTTATTATTCTTCAATATTTGGTTTCATCAATTATGACTTTTCAAGTTTTTATTTATTATTATTAACAAAGAAAAAAACCAAACAATGCAAAAACATAACAAACAACAAAATGGACTTCTGATTTTCCCCACAACAAAGATAAGTAACAATACTTTCTCTTATTCTATAATTACAAAGAAGCTTCTCTTTTTTCCACTGTCCCAATTTTTTCTTCTTATTCATCAAACCCACAAATATACACATCTTTCCCCCCCCTAAACTCTAGAAAAAGTCTATTAGAGGTTTCCACTTGGCCATAAACGTAGTTGTTGACTTTTCTCTAATTAGTATAAGAAGTTTAGCCATCTCTGCCAATTCCATCATCTTCACCATCCATTCTTCTACAGAATGTAAAGCTGAGCATTTCCAGTTCTGTGCATACAATAATCTCGCTGCCATTGTCATATATAAAAACAACTTTAAAGATGCCCATCTATCAATATTCTATAAGATCTCATTTGTCAGCTTATTCAAATTTAGTTTACACATTTGAGATATATCTCTAGGGATAAATATTCCCAAATAAGTGATGGAATCACTTACTTCTGAGGAGACATACCGAATATAGGATTGCACTGTTACTGCTTTTTTTTAAAAACTTAACACACTGCAGACAATATACGTACTCAACAAACATTGCGTCACTGAGCTCAGTTTGCTGCCTCCTTCAGCTAGGTGCCCAGTGTGAGTGCCCAGTCCATCCACCCCTGTGGCCAGTCCTGCCTATTGAAATCAACTTTGCAGAGATGCTCAGGTTGTTAATCTAGCATAGATCAACTGACTTTAGTAATTTTGCAGGGCTTTTCTTTACTTAATAATCACCTGCTAAATATTTACAAGCATGGGTGAAAAATGAACAAGAATGATTATTTTGCTTTTAATGTAAAGCGTTTAAATCTTATGTCAATAACTCTGATCCCTGAATACAATTACAACACATGCTTATACATGTCTACTCATAAGTACGCTCCATTGAGTTCAATGGGACCTATGCCAGGCTGCAGTTTTAACTGGAAGAAAGTCTTATTGAAATCAATGGGATTTACTTCCCAGCAAGGTTGCAATTATAAGCTGCAGTTTTATGCAGATTTACGATTTACTGAACACAGTGAAACTTGCTTCTAGGTAATTCTGCATAATTACAGATTTAGATAAAAGATAATTCCTTTCATCTGTCCTAAATCTCCCACCAGTCAGCTTCATGGCATGACCTTGGGTTTTAGTATTATGAGAGGAAGAAAAAGGTATCCCTATCCCCTTTCTCCACACCATGCATAATTTTGTACACCTCTATCAAGTCTCCCCTTACTTGCCTTTTTCTAAGCTAAACAATCCCAGCTGCTGTAACCTTTCCAGGTATGGGAGTAGCTCCAGCCCCTTCATTTTAGTTGCCCCTTTTCCATCTCTACAGTATCCTTTTTTAGGTGCAGTGACCAGAACTGTACACAGTATTGGTCGCACCATAGATTTGTATAAGGGCAGGATGATATTGGCAGTTTTATTTTCAATTCCTTTCCTAATTATGCCTAACATGAAGTTTGCCTTTTTCACAGCGGCCGCACACTGGGACGACATTTTCATCGAGCTGTCCACCACAACCAGAAGTCTTTCGGTCAGTCACCGCTAGCTCAGATCCCTTCTTGGTAGGCCGACTTCTGAGTAAATATATGCACAGGATCGGGCTGCATGACGACATACTTATTAGGAAGAAAAGTTCTTATGGAACTCGGTGGGAATGGGATCTACTCCTGAGTATGGGATCCCTGCTGTATTACGTGAAGGAGGAGGAGACGACCGATTAAAGCAACCCGTAGCGTCTCTTGTTGCCCGGCGCGGGCTCGGCGCTGAACTCCCGTCCCGGGGTCCGTCACCCCCCCCCCCCAAGAAGAGACTCCTTCGGCGCTTGGCAGCCCAGCCTCACGTTCCGCGCGGCGGGCTTCTCCTGCGTCTCCTAGACGCGCCGTGTTGCCTTTCTGGTGAGCGGCTGGGCGCGCGCGCTCCCGTCCTCCCGGGCAGGTGCTGAGCTCCCCCTCCCGAGGGAAGTGGGAAGGGAACCCGAGCGGGGTTGCGGGGAGGGGCTCGCCAGGGGTCAGCCAGCGCTGCTGCCTGTAGCGCCTCCTCTCGGGCGAGAAAGCAGCCGCGACGGGTCGGCCATGTAAACAGCTGCGCTGAGGAGTGGCGGCGAGGCGGGCACCTGTGTGCGGTGGCGCGACCGCCGCCGCTCGCTTTTCCTTTTGCCGCGCCAGTAAGTAGAGGACGAAGGAGGGGAGGGGGCTACTCTCGTTTCGCTCTGCCGCCTCGCTCGCTCGCTCGGGCTGGGCTGCTTCCTTTCCCCTCCGGTGCCCGCCGTCTTTACCTCCAGAAACCGGAGTAGAAATGCTGCTGTGGATGACTAAAGCAAGCAGTCCCTCACCTGGAGCAAGGTAGCAGCCGCCAGCCCACCTTTCCTCCCTCCCTCCCTCCCTCCCTCTGCACGCTTAACTTTGGAGTACGGTAAGTCCCCACTGAAACAGGACTGGCTTTGGAGGAGACCTGCCTCAAATGGGGCTGTAGGATAAACATAAATGGGGTCGTACGGTAAACTTAACTCTAGTTTCATTTTTTACCAACGCTGGTTTAGGCTGGCCCCAACTGAGACCCTCCCAGCTGTAATATCCCTCCAGCTTGTAGTCGGGATGGTTATAGGGTGAAGAGGTTGGTTTCTTTGACTTCTTTATTTTAATTTTAATGCATGTGTAACCCTGCCAACTGGCCAATACGGGTCACAGATTAGTTCAGATATTTTGCCCTGTGTGGCTCTAAAATCATAACGTTGCTTCAAGGGGGGAAAAATAGTCAAAGATGTATTTTATCAGAAATTTATAAAACAAAATAACTTGTAAGGTGTACGGAACAACAGTACAATTCCAGTTTCATAAGTACCCCTCCAAGAGAGTACACTACACAAAAAGAAAGAGTGTACATGGTATCCACCAGAGCAACAAAGTAAAAAAACAACAGCCCACAAAATGCTTGAGGAGTCGTCAGCCCAATATAAGGCCTCTTCTTCCACATAGATGCTGCAGCTTGAACCTGTAATCTGTAAATTAGGGACAAGCCTCAGTAAGTAAATCCCAGGCCACAGGCCTTCTCCCTTCTTTGGAGTTTCTCCTGCTGCTGGCTGGGCTGACTGAGGTATTTTGCCCCTCCTACAAGTGATGAAATAGAAGCAGCTTCAGTAGGGTTACACATGCGTATGGATGAACTTGGGGAAGTACTAGCTCATAATTTTGGGCACAATCCTATGCATGTTTAGGCAGAAAAAGTACTACAACTCCCAGCATGTGGCTGGGGCATGTTGGGAGGTGTAAGGCTTTTTTTCCTGTCCAAACATGCATAGGATTGTGCCCTTTGTGATTTAAAGATGCCAGTTTATTCCATGTAAACTAATTGGGGTACATGGGTGTTACCTGGAATGAACTGGTCTGAACAGTATGGGGTAGAGCAAGGAGTGTAGTAGCTAAGGGTACAATCCTATGCATGTTTAGACAGGGGGAAAACTTGCAAGTCACACTGATGCATAGCTGGGGAATGCTGGCAGTTGTGGGGCTTTCCCCCCTGTCTAAACATGCATAGGATTGCATCCTAACAGTGTGAGTTGTGAGTTACTATAGTGCAGGGCTCCCCAACCTTGGGTCCCCAGATGTTGCTGGCCTACAGTTCCCAGCATACCCAGCCAGCATGGCTAATGGCAAGGGATTCTGGGAGCTGTAGTCCAGCAACATCTGGGGACCCAAGGTTGGGGAGCCCTGCTATAGTGGGATGAAGAGAGGGAGCCAAACATCTCCTGCAATGAACTCAGCTAGGTGGCTCAAAGCAAGTCAGTCTCAGCTACAGCAATACCACCCTCATCTGCAATATGCAGTAATACTGACATTTTACAGGGTTATTATAAGTAAGAAAATGTATGTGAAACATTCTGAACACTTGAAAACATCTATAAAAATATTCCGTGTTAAATTATTTAGTACTAATTTCATGTAAGCCACAAGCCAGCACATAGTTAAGCTATGGAGTTCACTTCCACAAGTTGTAGTGATGGCCACTAACTTGGATGGCTTTAAAAGGGGATTAGTTTCATGGAGGATGGGGTTATCAGTAGCTACTAGTCACAATGGCTATATATTGCCTTCAGTATCAGAGGCAGTATGTGCCCGTATACCAGTTGCTGGGGAACACGAGTGGGAGGGTGCTATTGCACTCATGTCCTACTTGTCGGCTTCCTATAGGCGTCTGGTTGGCTTGATCCAGAAGGACTCATCTCATGTTCTTATATTGAATTGTGTTTGTGTGTGTGCATGTGTGTAAATACTTATCTGAGCACTGTTCTCAAAGAGTGGGCTTTTTTTAACACATGATGCTAGTCTCTGCCTCCCTTTGTGTTTGCATTGTATATTGTTAAGGTAGGAGAGGAAGAGAGCCCATGTAGGTCATATTACAGTTAGAAGTGAGGGAAAACCATATGTAAGTGTCATGTGTGAAATAGCCATTGGGTAGGTTCTCATGATCAGTGGGGAAAAGAAGGCACCATGGCTTCTTTTCCGTATCCTCCGCATGCTGCACGATTTGCACAATTAACTGCACAGCGGTGTGTGGCTTCCCATGTCATCTGAACCCGGTGAGATGCTCTGGGGCGGTGGCTTTGAAGCCACCCCAGAACCCTACAATGAGCCATAGGTTCTGGGGTGGTTTTGAAGCCACCCCCGCCACAGCACCTTGCTGGGTTCACACAACACAGGAAGCGTGTGCCATGTGGGTAATTATGCAAATCATGCAGTGTGCGACCAACACGTGTGGGGAAAAGAAGCCACGGTGGCTTCTTTTCACTGCTGATTGTGCAAACCTGGTCATTTTCATATGGACCATTTCATATGGAAGAGCCAGTGTGGTGTAGTGGTGAGAGTGTTGGACTGGGACTCAGGAGATCCGGGTTCCAGTCCACGCTTGGCCATGAAACTCACTGAGTGACTTTGGGCCAGTCACTGACTCTCAGCCTAACCTACCTCACAGGGTTGTTGAGGATAAAATGGAGAGGAGGAGGATTGTGTAGGCCGTGGGGGGGCATTTTCAGCCGTGGGGGGCATTTTCGGCCATGGGGGGTGGCGGGGGGTGTCTGGGGGTGGCGGGGGGGTCCTGGGGGGGCTTTGGCGGAGGCGGGCCTTCGGCGGAGGCAGGCCTTTGGCGGAGGTGGGCCTTTTTCGGCCGTGGGGGGGCATTTTTGGCCGCAGGGGGCATTTTCAGCTGCGGGGGGTGGCGTGGGGTCCTGTGGGGGCTTTGGCGGAGGCGGGCCTTCGGCGGAGGCAGGCCTTTGGCGTAGGTGGGCCTTTTTTGGCCGCGGGGGGGCATTTTCGGCTGCGGGGGGCATTTTCGGCCGCGGGGGGATGGCGGGGGTGGCGGGGGGGTCTGGGGGTGGCGGGGGGGTCCTGGGGGGCTTTGGCGGTGGCGGGCCTTCGGCGGAGGTGGGCCTTTTTCAGCCGCGGGGGGCATTTTCGGCAGCGGGGGGTGGCGGCGGGGGTCCTGGGGGTGGCGGCGGGGGTCCTGGGGGTGGCGGCGGGGGTCCTGGGGGGGGCGCTGACCCGAGTATAAGCCGAGGGGGGGCATTTTTCAGCACCAAAAATGTGCTGAAAAACTCGGCTTATACTCAAGTATATACGGTAATCGCAAATAATAACAAAACAATAAATACAATGTTAACATTGTGCACCCCCTGCCCTCTTGGGACCAAGCTATATTCTCCCCCAAAAATATCAAATATTATTCTGTATTCCAAAAATGTAACAAATCTTGACAAGGTTCATTCCCCTTCCCCCTTACCAGCACATCATCCAAAAATTTACCCCAAATGCTTACAAAAGTGTTTTTCTCCAATTGTCCTTTTTGACATTTGATATTGCAGGTTAATTTATCATTTAGCATGATATCCCATACCTCTTTGTACCACTCAGTAATTGAAAAGGCATGTTTAACTTTCCATTTCCTAGCTATCATTAATTTAGCTGTTGTTAACAGATTCACAATCAGTTCTTTAGTATTTTTTTTAACAAACTACCCTTTCTGTTATTGATAACAATGCTAATTTTGGGCAGACTTCTAGTTCCATTCCAATAATTTCCGAAATTTCTGCAAACTTTCTGCCAGAATTCCAGAACATTTTTGTAGCTCCACCACATGTGGGCATATGTACCTTTTTCTTTACACCCTCTCCAACACAGTGCGGAGTAGTTAGTATCTATATGTGGAGAAAGCCAACCTAAGCCCCCTTTCTGACAAACACACACTCACCAAGGTGGGGGGAAGGAGACCCAGGGGGGGGAGACAGCCAGTCTCCACAGAGACCAAAGGGGATAAACAACATCTGCATAGAATCACCCCAGGGGGGAAGACAGGAAACATCGCCAGGTTCGTCAATGCTCTCGTATATCAGCCCCATCTACATAAGACTTGAATACCTCGCCAGAGCAGACACTTCGGCACCCATAAGAAAGGACCACTCAACACCACAGGATGGGACCATTAAGCAAGTGGCTTCAAAGGGACCCCACCCCACGGGGGGAAGGCGTCACCCCACCTGACCCAAAAGGCCGCCCCTCAGGGAGGGTGGCAACCCACCTGATTGGCAACCCACCTGATTACGGAGGGAGGGGCTACCTGAAACACCAAGGTATAAAACACCCTGCGCAAGGGAACTGTTTTTGGACCTGATCAGCAATCTTGCCCCATGCTTGGGGTAAGGGAACGAAGGGATCGGCAACCCCGGGTAGCAGCACCCGGCGCGCTCCAGCTAGCTGAAATCACTGGCCGCTTGGGTTGACCGGACCCCCGGAAAACCAAGCTGAAATCACTGGCCGCTTGGGTTGACCGGACCCCCCCGGGAAACCAAGCAGAAATCACTCACAAGCCGCTTGGGTAGACCGGACCTCCGCCGGGAACCCAGCTAGCAGCATGCGGTTGACCGGGCCTCTGCTGGAGCCCGAGCTGAACTAACTAGCTGAGAGCCCTGAAATCACGGTGTCCTTGAGACTTCTTGCTTGCTACTTTGTACCGTACTGATAAGCTGTATTGCTGGCGTGTGTCTGGGTTTGTGAAGGTGATTTTGTAAATAAACTTGTTTTATAAAAGATACTTTTGTGGCTATAAGTTATCCCTTTGTTCTGGGCTAAGGGTGATAGTCGCTGGGGACCTCGGAGAAGGCCCGCCCTAGGACTCGCTACCCCCTTAGCATTGAACCCGCGCAGAAGACCAGGTTGTCGGTCTTCCACTCTATACAATTTAATCTTACTGGAGTTAGATACCATCTCCATACCACTTTGTAAAAATTCTCTTTTATCCTAGTTGACATAACTCTTACGATACGTCTGTTCCAAATATTTCTCCAACTTTGTTTCAAAATCTCCTCATCAAATTCATTATCCCATACCAATTTAAGAGAATCTTTTGTGTTCTGCTTTTTGTAACATTGAATATAAAACCTTTGTTGCACCTCTTTATTGTTATGTGACAATATAGGACTGAGGCCTGCCACTGGAACTGGGCTGGGGCATGAACCTGGAAAGTCTTTTTGTCGGTAAGAAAGGGTAATTATAGGTTTTAGAAGGGAAAAATAACTAGTTAAAAGTGGAAAATTACCTTCTCTGGCTGCAATCCTGGCTGGCTGGGAAATGCTGGGAGTTGTAGGACTTCTTTCTGTCTAAACATGCATAGGATTGCACCCTTAATTTATAATTTGGTACTAAAGACTCTGGATGCAATCCAGAAAACATTAAATATGTGTAAGTTCCATTTTCAACTTTGGGTTCAGTGCTTGTCCCATTGATTTCAGTGGAACTTCAGCATATTTTATTTATTATCTGTTATTTATGCATTGCTTTTCTGACCACCGGGCCCCTCAAAGTGATGTACAATTTAAAACAGTGCAATAAATAGAATCAGGAAGAGTAAAAGCCAAAATAAAATATTACTGAAATCAAACCAGAACAATATTAAAATCCATCAAAGGCCCCGTGAAACAATACAGTTTTTACGATAATGATGGGGTAATGATTGGGCCAACGTGACAATGTGATGTCACAGAAAAGACCCTCTCTTGTGTACCCACCAACCTAGCTTCTCTGGTGGTGGCATGTGCTAAACTTTCTCTGGGCTGTATGCCCTAATTGTGGTTGGGACCTAGTTTTATCTTTTTAAATAGACGTATTTTAAACCAAGCAAGGACTAAAGGGACAGCAATATTTATAAAGCAATATAGTGCTTTGCCCACTGCCTTCCAAACTAGTTGAAACAAGGGCAAATGACTCTTTTAGGGCACAAACCTATGTATGTTTACAACTCCCAGCACGCCCCAGCCAGCCATACATGCTGGCTGGGGAATGCTGGAAATTGTAGGACTTTTTTCTGTCTGAACATGCATAGGATTGCACCTTTAAGGCACATTGGCTGTTTCGTACTATTGGCTTGTGTCTCAGCTTGCTCACGATAGTGAGGTGCCTCTATTGCTGGGGCCTGCATTAAAGAGCCTTTCTCAGCTTGGAGAAAGTGGCTGAGGTGCTTAATAGTGTGTTAAGGTGGGTCACCTTGGGATCAGGAGCAGAAAGGATGAGTCCCTTGCAGGCTAGTCCCTCAGCCTCCTGTTACCTGTCCAGACCCTGTACTTAGCATTTTCTCTTTCTAGTATCACAGTTATGATTTTTTCTTCATGTTACATTGTTCCAAGTGCAGCCATTTGGAAGAATGTGTTGCATCTCAGAATTTATTTTTTTATTTTTTAAAAAAATTATTTATTATATTTATACCCCGCCTTTTTTCCTGCAAGGAACCCAAGGCGGCTTACGGTACATAATTCTCCTCCTCCTCTCCATTTTATCCTCACAACAACCCTGTGAGGTAGGTTAGGCTGAGAGTCAGTGACTGGCCCAAAGTCACCCAGTGAGTTTCATGGCTGAGCGGGGACTAGAATCCAGATCTCCCGAGTCCCAGTCCAACACTCTCACCACTATGCCACACTGGCTCTTAGAATGGTTTAAAAAAAAGAAAAAAAAAGAACAGAAATATTGTTATTAGATTTTTCAACTAGTAACTGATTTTGAGGGTGCTCATGGGAATCACTGTTCCTGTTGGTGGGATGAGTTAATTGGACTCCACCTGGAGAAATTTTTATCAATTTAAATTGTACTGGAGGAAAAAACCAAAATGTTTTAGGCTTATGCCTTGTATGTCTAAGGCTTTTGTAATCTCTTGAACTCTGCCCCATTCTTCTTTACAAATTTAAGCACCAGTTCCTGGAAATGTCTTTACACAAGCATAACGTCAGCCAAAAGGACTGCTGAGAGGTATAAGTATTTGCATGATCAGAGATTTCATGAGGGCATAGACAATATGTTCTTGTGAAACACAACTCCCTGCTCAGAGCTTAGGAGATTTTAGATCCCTTTTTACAAGTATATTTTTGGACATTCTTAACAAATAAATTGACGTCATTAAGGATTCTTCTTAAAGTTAAGATCAAGTGTGCAATAAAATGTTCAAAGTTATTTATATGCTTAGGAATTAACCCCCCAAAATGAAAGTTCTATTTCCTTCTCAGTCTGTTACAGTTACTGCTTTTGGAATACCTTCATGAATATGTTTTTCTTATATGATAAATGTTGCAATAGCACAATGGTAAAGGCACAATAGAGTAACATAGTTTGGGGACTAATACGGTTACATGAATAAGGCTGAATGGTGTCAGGTATTTCTGTATAGATTGTTCAGAAATAATTACGGTACTCCTATCAGTACTGGGAAACAATAAGCCTTCTGCTTTGAGGGAACACACTTCAGTGAAACTTTTTTGTATCAATTTACAACAAAATATGAAACCAGTTTAATTGTCATGGCTTCCTTGAGTAAACTCTGGAAATCTTAGTTTGTTCAGGGCCAAACCAGGCAAGAATTGTGTCCAGGGGATGCTGCCAGTTTTAAGCACAGAAAGTGGCTGCCTAACCCGTTTCCTTCCTGCCACTTTCCTGCTGAAAACTAACCCCACCAAGTTACTTTTCTCCCTGTGGGGGGAAGATAAGGGGACCTTTTATTCCCCCTCACTGGTGAGCAAGTAGCTGGGGGGAGCTATTTTGAGTGGACAAATGGCAGGATGAGTCCTGGTTAGCTAGCCCTTCCGTCCCATCAGTTTTTTACTTCAGATCACAGATTCCCTTGTCTGTTTTTAGTTAAAACACCACGTCAGAAGACTGTTTATACACCTCCTATGAAACATTAACTTTGTGGACACTTTGCAATGCAAATGTTCCCGTAAGAGCTTAGTGGTAGCCCGGGTCTGTGAAAGGGTCTTTCCAGATGAAGAGCTCCTAGCACTACCAATTAGAAGTCATGTGTATTTGTTCCATCTTTTTCTCCTTAATGTATTTTCTGCAATAAGAAGAAAAGACAGAAGTGGTGGGAAAATACAGGAGGGTTATGAGTAGAAGATGTCATTGTTTGGGGGGGGACGGGACACACCCGCAATAAAATTCTGTGAATAAAGAAGGATGATGGCGGATAAAAGCCTTGTCTAGAAGCACCCACAGGGTGGGTTCGCACTCAGGCACAGCAGGGGTCCGGAAGCTCTGCCTCTCCCCTCGCCCTCCCTCAGTCCCCCCCCCCCGGTGACTCCACGTGGGAGCACTCAGGGGAGCAAGACAGGATGACAGCTGGCAAAAAGTGTCCAAGCGGTACTTTCACCAGCTGTCATTTGCCCTTCCTTGGCGGGGCCGCTACTCACCAGAGCTGTGGCCCCGTCGAGCAATGGCAACGAGCTCCATGGTACTGCGTTTCCTTGAGAGGGAACACAGCAACACGGGGCTTGTCTCTGGGCCTTTCTCGGGGCAGCTGCCGCAGTGACCACCCCAAGAAAGGTCCCTCCACATCCTGCCTCGCTGCCTGCTGCGCTGCCCCCCTGCCTTGCCACCGCCCCTACCTGGGCATCCCCCCTTCACTTACCTTCTCCAATGGCTCGGTGGTGGCATTTCATTTCATTTCATTTACATATTTCATTTCTATACCGCCCCACAGCCGAAGCTCTCTGGGCGGTTCACAATACAGTCATGCCTTGGATTGAGAGCATAATTTGTTCCGGAAACGTGCTTGTAATCCAAAACACTCTTATATCAAAACGACATTCCCCCCAAAAAATTTGTACAGAGATTTTTAATTTAAGCCATACTACAGTACTTGTATTGCAAGATGTCGCCTGTATATCAAGTCAAAAATAAATAAATATTTAAAAATTTGCTTGTCCTGCAAAACGCTCTCAAACCAAGTTACTTGCAATCCAAGGTATTACTGTAATTTATACATAAAAACAACAATAAAAACATACAAAATAGTTTAAAAGATGCTACTGAGGTTTACCGTGTCGTGCAAAACTAGTCATAGTCTCAGGCCCAGTTTTTTTTAGACTCTACCTTTTCTCTCTCTCTGCTGGTCTGAATCTGTCTCCCTCATCTTCTTCCTGGCTTATTTGTTCAACGCATATGCACTTGCATATCCTTTCCTAGCACTACTGTAGGCTCTTCTCTTTATTAAACATTATTCAGTTATCTTCACTGTTTAATTATACTGATGGCATTGCATGAACTAACTGAAAACCGATGCAGCTTAATAGTCCAATTATTGGATCCTGTGCGGTCATGCTGGAACCAATAAGCTTAGGTTCCATTGATAGATCCTGCCAGTGGTTTGTCTGAGCCCTACAATGAGCTCAGGCACTACCGTGACAGTGAGGTCTGCCTGGCCTTGATGCAGAGGTGTGGTGCTTGCAAGGATGAGCCCCCAGTGTATGAGTTCCAGTGGGACTTTTGCCTCTAATACAGTGTTCTCCAACCTTGGGTCCCCAGATGTTTACCCAAGGTTGGAGAACACTGCTCTAATACATTGTTAGGTAACAGTCCAAGTAAGAGTTGCCTCACTGATAGAATGGAGCTGGATGGTTCCACCTTGGCAGTTGGACACAGGATCTTGCTGTAGCCTTGGCAATTGCAAGAGATACTTAGCATCACAGCAGCTGTTCAGCAGAATAGGTGCCGGCTTTCAGATGTCTTAAAACATTTTAGTCACAGCTTTCAAACACATCAACTACTCATTTTATTTTCTGCAAAATACTTGCCTCCTCTGAGGCACAGAAAGAGGTCATGCTCAGTGAATGTTGAGTGATGCTTGTGCTGCTGCTAGCTCAGACTATAACAAGGTGGAAAACATGGAGGAAAGCCCTTGCTACCAGAAGCCTGCTCAGTGGGCTGGACCAAATGAGTTGGCTGCTGTGTTTTTATTTTGTTTTGTTTTATTCCCTTACAGAATTGCTCTTTTGGATTTTTACATCAACAAAGGAGTTGTGTGAAGATGACGAATTGTTTCTACCAGCAAGATTATTTCCCTTTCCCCTGTAGAGCCTCTTAGCTTCAAAGCTCAGCTGTGACATTTTTCACCCTGAGAGAATAAGGTATAAACCAGGAGAGGGAACCCTTCCTTCGGTCAAGATCCACATTCCCTGGGAAGTGCATGCTGGCTGTGGGGCTGCAGCTCAGAGTGGGTGGGGTCACCCCCTTTTCCCACTCTCTTTCTGAAATCCCCTTTTCTCTCCCCCTCTTCCTCCTCCCCTAGCAGGCTGCCAGGGGAGGGACAGATTGCATTGATAGAGGTCTGAACTGATCACTTGCAAAGGGTCCCACGCTCCTTCCTTAAGCCTCCCCCCTCATTTTCCCCTCCTGCCCTCCTTCTCCCTCCCTAATCTCTGCATGAAATTAGGGTGAGGGCCACATGGAGGCCCAAAGGCTGCAAGTTGCCCACTCTTTGTATAAACTGACATGAGTGCTATAGTTGACTTAGTTCTTCTTAACAGCAAACATTTTTGCTTAAGAAAGATAGTGTTTGAGTGTTATTAGTAACTTATATAGTTCAAGCTGACAATATGAATATCTGAGAGAGTGGACAGAAATGTTTAAAATAATATTTTATTGGGAAGTACATGTTTCTTAGCCCTCCTTCACTTTGTTTCCTATATTTTATATTATGACGATGTCCATTGAAAGACAGTGGCCCCATTTGCTGATTAGTATTAATATTAACAAATTACTAGCTAAGCCAGTTTTCCTTGAACCTTCTGAGTTCAGTCCCACTCTGGTTCTTCCTACAAGTACCAATAATTTGTTCTACATGTGTGCATTGAGTCTGCTTGCAGTGTACAAGGATCTTGAGGTTGTGGCACAAATCCAGCAATGGCATTAGAAGAGGAATAGAACAGGATATCTCTGCCCCCCCTTGTAAAGCTACACATACGGAAACACTGTGAGTACAAGGCAACCACTCTTTATCAGTTGTGTTGGAATGATGGAGCAAGTGGAGGAGCATTCTCTCCTACAAATCCAGTCGGTCAGTGAGGATCCTCTGTAAAGGGTGCATTCAACCCCTGAGAATTGGCTGGTAGTGGGAGAGCCTCAGGCTTATCCCTCCCTGGAACTTTGTATTCCCTCCTCCAAATGCTCTGTGCCTCCCATAGGAGTCCTGGCATACAGTTTGCAAACCACAGAATAATAATTAGTTTGCAAACTAATAATAGTTATTACCAAATATGACACACAGTCTACTATTTTCATACATACTGAATGAATTCACTTCCTAATTTTACTCTTGGGCAATTTCTACCACATGTTCCCCACGCATATGTTTCAAAAATACGTTCCTCTTTTTCTGGTTGCTATTACGGCAAGCATATATTTGACTGCTCTAACAGGAAAAGCACTGAGTATTTACAAAAAAACACACACACCCGATCATGTTTATAACCAAGTTGGTTAAAGCTTCCTTCCTGGTTACTAGAGCACTTCCTTTGCATCTGCTTATGAAGGCAAACAAGAAAAGCAGAACAGCTTACACTAAAAACTCTTCATGTTGTGAATGGTTGTCATTTTAAAGGCTTAAAAACTGTACAAATGAGTCTTCTCCAGCAGCTCAGTTTCTGCTTTGCAGTCAGGTAATATTTTATTAAATGATGCATCTTTTTGCTTTCACCTACTTGGTTCTTAGAAAACTAAAAAATGCTGCCCCAGTGTAGTTTTGTTATATTCATTTCTTGTGCTGTTTTCTGGGGAATAGAAGATGGGGAAGGGCTTGCCAAAAGGTGAATTTGTGTGTTTAAAGTTAATTATGAAAAATGCTGCTGTTGAGCAACATAGTTCCTATTAGTTAAGGGGAAACTAAATAATAAATACTCTGTCTGTTATCGTTCATTTCATCTGATGTGGAGAACTGAAACCAAGAACAAATTAGTGTTTTCTTGTCATTGGTAAGGCAAGATGATAGAATTTGACAGGAACGAACTGGAAAAAGTCCTTCCTTCTCTACTTGTGAGTTTCCAGTATACTGGATTAGATGGATTTTGCTCTGATCAATCAAAGCAACTCTTAACTATGTATTTTTTTTACCTCTCTGTGCACAGTGGGGTTTTTTTCCTATGGAGTCTTTTCACCTCTACTTGCAATAGGCACTGATGGTGTTTTGGAAATGCTTATTTTTTTATTATAACTATAGAAATACATATAGTGAGGCATGCATGCTAAACATTAATTATTTAAATCCATATAATCCCACTTGCATATTGATTAAATTAGTAAGAACAGTGAGTAAGAGCATACATCATCATTAAATTTAACCATTGGTAATGGTTATTGTTATCAAGTAACAGAAGCTGTTATTTTAAGATATGCCTCAGACATTTTAGCGTATCTTCAAGAAAGAGTGCCAACTTATGGAAAGAGTTGACTTAATTTCTTACGAAGAGGATAGACCATTAGAAACTGTGGTGATTATGGGGTGGTGAGAATCTATATGTTCACCATACTGGCATCTTATATGCAGGGATGAAAAAATAATTCAAATTCCTAAGCATCAGCATCAATATTTTAGGAGCCAGAATCAAATTTCTGAGGTGCAGCCAAATCCTGGGATTTTTCTTAGGCTAGTCTTTGTGTAAATGACACACTAGTATAGCAAATGTTCTTCAAGTGAATGTGGTGGTGGTGGTGGTGGTGGTGGTGATGATGATGATGATGATGATGATGACGATGTGATGATGATGATTTTATTGTTATCGAGCATTTATATAGTGCTTTTGAGTGTTTAAAGCATTTCATGTAAGAATTGTCCAAAGAGAGAGTCTAAAACAAAAAAGTGGTGGTGATGGTGGGAGTTGAAGCTGCTGAACTTGAAAGAAAATAGTTTCAAGGTGCCTTATGAAGTTCTTTTCCTGAAGCTACGTAAGCAGGGCTTGGCCTGGCCAGTATCTGGAAGACTGGATAAGTATCCTGTGTATACTGCTCTAAACTCTTGAAAGACAGGAGTGTTAATAATAAATAAAATAGATCAATAAAATAATAAAATGGAAAGCATTAACTAAGCTAAGCAAGAATCTCTTTTAACATTGAGGTTTAGGTTCACAGAGTCAGGTCTGAGGTTTTATATCAGCATAGTGTTGTGGTCTGTGTATGAACGTGTTTCCATTTTTCAATTATTTCCTTTTGGGGTCAATAGCCTACCTATAGAAGCTACTCTGTATACACATCAATATCCTATTCAGACACTTTGACTGGTTTGTAACAGTATTTCTCAAAGTGGAGCTATTTTAAATCCCATTGGCTTTAATGGGAAGAAATCAAAGGGACTTTAAAATGCTTAACTCTGGCTGGCTCGTGCCCAATACCATTTATGAAAATTCAACAGAAATATACTGGCAGCACCAGAAAAAATTGACCTGATTCTTTTCTGTGTTTTCATAGATTTCCTGTGGCATGGAGTTGGAGAGCAATGAGCAACCTGTTGTTATGAGAGACGACAACAAACGGAGGAGGAGGAGGATGAAGCCACACTGTACAGCAAGCAGTTTGTCTTCAACAGAACTGATATCCATCGAATTTGTTTTACCCACAAGCAACATGTTAATAGATATAGCCAGCAACTGTACTGTAGAGCAGATGAAAGCACAAGTTTGGATGCGAGCAATAGAGAGGAATCAGGCCTCGGATTTCTATCATAAATTCACCCCAGATCAATTTGTTCTTCATTACCAAAAGAAGGGACAGTGGTATGAAATTTATGATAAACATCAGATAATTCAGACACTTGACTGTATATTGTATTGGAAAGTGTTACAGAAGAAGGTAGGCAAAATTCATGTGGTCCAAAAGCAAAAGCCCACAGAAGAAGTTCAGGAGTTTCAAAAGCAGCTCAATTATTTGATTGGCTATGATGTTACTGATGTAAGTAATGTACATGATGACGAACTGGAATTTGTTCGTCGCAGGTTAGTCACGCCACGAACAATTGAAGTATCCTGCAGAGAACCAAAATTATATTCAATGCACCCTTGGACTACGTCTAAACCACTTCCAGAGTATTTGCTTA
The DNA here is from genome assembly GCA_021292165.1 of Shinisaurus crocodilurus. Classification (NCBI taxonomy): domain Eukaryota; kingdom Metazoa; phylum Chordata; class Lepidosauria; order Squamata; family Shinisauridae; genus Shinisaurus; species Shinisaurus crocodilurus. The sequence continues at coordinate 201,926,493 of CM037879.1, forward strand.
CTAGAATTGTTAATAATAACATTTTTATAAATATACACAGAGGAACAACTAGCCAGAAGATTAAAGTAGGTATTGATGACACTCCAGACATAATCCTTCACAGCTTTTTCACAAAAATGGCAAAGAAGAAATCTTTGATGAACATTCCTGAAGATTACAGTGAGTTAAACTTTGTCCTTAGGGTGAGTGGCAGAGATGAGTATATTGTAGGAGAGACACCTATCAAAAACTTCCACTGGATAAGACAGTGCCTTAAGAATGGGGATGAAATTCACCTGCTCCTGGAAGATCCACCCAACCCAGACCAGGATGAAGTGCAGAAAGAGGAGTGGCCCTTGGTGGATGACTGCACTGGAGTTTCAGGATATCATGAACAGCTGACCATAGATGGCAAGGACCATGAGAGAGTATTCACTATATCACTGTGGGATTGCAATCGGAAATTCAGGGTCAAGATAATTGGCATTGATATCCCTGTGCTGCCAAGAAACACAGACCTTACTGTATTTGTTGAGGCTAATATTCAACATGGGCAGCAGCTCCTTTCACAGAAAAGAACTACAGCGAAACCATTTACTCAAGAAGTCCTGTGGAATGCTTGGCTTGAATTTGATGTCAAGATTAAAGACTTGCCCAAAGGGGCTTTACTGACACTGCAGATATATTGTGGCAAAGCACCAGCATCGTCCACAAAGGCTAACCTCCAGTCACACGATTCTTCCAGTTCTGATTCTAAATGCAAAACCCAGCTTCTCTATTATGTAAATATTTTGTTGATAGACCATCGGTCCCTGCTGCGGACTGGTGACTACGTGCTTCATATGTGGAAAATTCCAGGCAAAGGGGAAGAGCAGGGAAGCATAAATGCTGATAAGCTTACATCAGCCACCAATCCAGATAAAGAGAACTCAATGGCTATTTCAATTGTTCTTGACAAATACTGTCACCCAATAGCCTTGCCTAAGCACAAGATAGCATGTGATCTACAAGGGGACAGGGCTAGAGCTGAAATGCCCAACCAACTGCGCAAACAGCTTGAAGAGATCATAGCCACTGATCTGCTTAATCCACTCACCCCTGAAGACAAAGAATTATTGTGGCATTTCAGATTTGAAAGTATAAAACACCCAAAGGCATACCCTAAACTGCTTAGCTCAGTGAAATGGGGACAACAAGAAATAGTGGCTGAAACATACCAGTTATTAGCTAAAAGAGATGCCTGGGACCACAGCACTTTGGATGTTGGATTGCCAATGCAGCTTCTAGACTGCAACTTTTCAGATGAAAATGTGAGAGCTATGGCAGTGCAGAAACTGGAGGGTTTGGAAGATGATGAAGTTCTTCATTATCTCTTGCAGCTAGTTCAGGTAAGATGGATGTACATGTGTGTTATTGCAGTAGTACTCTGAAGACAGGAGGTGGTTGCTGCTGTTTTTCCTTCAGAGCAGATTGCAACAGCTGTAGTAATGCCATAATAAGCATATCAGTAGTACCATTCATACACTACGAGCTGCATGTCTGTCTCTTGATTTTTCATCACTTGATGCATGGCTGCTGAATTTGTGACTATCGCCTTTGAGGTGCCATCAGGTGATATGAACGTTTATGTGACAGGTCGTTCACAAATGCAAGTTGCCACTCAATGCTGCAGTCTTCATTAGTGAGCATGCATGTATGAAGCAAGCCCTACGTCCAAGGTTTGCTTATTACCACAGGATCTCCACCGTTATCAGAGTGGTGGAACAGCTTTCTCACCAGCTAGTGTAGCATTCCTGAGGTGGTCATTTAAAGGGGGGAAATGCTAGTACAGTTAGCTATTATTTAGGCTGGTAGCCTAAAATCCATGTGAAATTAACCATGTGTGCCTGTGCCTTAACAGCTACATCAGCCTTCCCCAACCTGGTGTCCTCTAGATATGTTGGACTACAACTCCCAGCATGTCCCAGCCAGCATGGCTGAGCTACATGATGTGCTTAAATTCAAGAGCTGACATTTGTCCCATTCCTTTATGTCTCTGCTGGCCAAAAATTTAATCTGCTAGAATTTCTTTCATGCAGCTGTTAAAAGAGTCAACAGCCCCGCCAGGAAAAAAATTGGCAACCATATTCAGTGTGAGGAAATGCTTTGTCCATGTGGTGACCTGGCACCCACAGGCACCTTGGCTGTGGGTGCAGATCTGGTGCAGAAGTGCCAACTGATACTGGTCGCCACCACTGAGAGCAGAACAGACCCAGCCTCCTCAGTCCGCAGGCGCTCTCGATCCCTCGGGGATGACTAGCCAAGGATCCCAGTGGGGACTCTTGCGTTGGGCTTCTTTGTAGCCCTCTTGAGTCCTTAAGGGAGTGCAGCTTAGGTTATAGGCTTTGCTCAGCACATTGCATGCAACCTGGTCTTTAAATCAGGGTTAGCGTGACCAATAACATGGCACACCCTTTGTGAGCCTCCCCCAAAGCACACAGATCTGGGTTGTGGTGGAAACAGGGTAAAAGATTTATAAGGGTTCAGGCAAAAAGTAAAGAATGGAAAAAGAGTTTGTTTCAAAGCACAAAGTAACAAGCGGTTTCAAAGTTGCAATTCAGTAGCAAATGACAAAGAAAGAGAAAAACACAGACTAGCTATTCACTGCCCTGCAGTAAGCTGCCTACCTGCTTCCTTGAAGACCTGTGGTCTCCATGGTGCATTTTCGTCTGGTGCCTGTGTCAGGCCCTCCCTCCTTTTCTGGGAGATCTGCACTCTAGCACCAGTACTGAAGGGAAACGACCTCAAACTTCCTTTCCCAGTGGAGTATATCTATTTGGGTCCCTCCCCAGTGGCGTAGCGTGGGTTGTCAGCACCCGGGGCAAGGCAAGTAATTTGCGCCCCCTAACCCGTGGATTTTAGCACTCGAGTCTCTTCCACTAGATTAGTTAAAGAAACCCTTACCCCCTAAGCACATGTATTGTTTGTTATGAAAATACTGATGTAATTAAAGTAAAATGCATCTAAATACAAGTTTATTTTCAAACACTTTATTGAGTGCGAACATGCCGTAGCTCAGTGGTAGAGCAGACACTTTGCATGAAGAAGGTCCCAGGTTCAATCCCCGGCACCTCCAGGTAAGGTCCCAGAAGAATAGACTCCTGTCCCAAATTCTGGAGGCGCTGCCAATCCGTGAAGTAGCAAATACGGCGCTAGACAGATGGATGGCCTGCCTCAATAGAAGGCAGTCCCTACGTTCCTAAAAATCTTCCACCGCAATAAAGCTGTTGCTCTTTCAAGTGCCATAAGACTCTCTCTTCTGGGGGTGGGGTGGGGTGGGGGGATAGCTGCCGGGACAGACTAACACAGCTGCCCCTTTGGGATTTAGCTTGGGAAAAGGCACCTCAAGAAAAAAAAGGGGAGAAGCAGGTTATGGGCCAATAGTAGGTTATGGGGGCAAGAAAGTGGGGGGGGGACACGGTATCAGGTGTCATGGGATGGGAAGAAGCATCTACCCCTCTGGAAAGGATCAGGGGGGAGATGGCCTCCCAGAGATTCGGGGATCCAAATGAAAGATTTGGGGCTCCACACCTACTGGGCCATCCCCTGACTGACACCACCCCTGATTTAAGCCACATCCATCCTACTGTATATTTTAGAGTTACCGGTATGTAGAATTCAGTATTTTGGCAAGTGTGGCTTGTCATACACGGATGGGAAGACCACGCTTGTTGGAATTTCCTCTTCTGCATGGCTATTATTAAAGGGGCAACAGTGCTACCTACCTTTGCCTTGGGTCACCTATGGGAAGGACTGTAGCTGAGTGGTAGAACACAGGCTTTCTGTGCAAGAAGTCCCAAATGCAATCCCTAGGATCTCCCGTTAAAAAGGATCTGTTAGTAGATGATGTGAAAGACCCCTCTGTCCAAGAGCCAGGAGACCCACTGCCATCAAGAGTAGAAGAAAATACTGGCCTAGATGGAGAAATTGTACAAGGCAACTTCCTACATCCTTTTCTGAACTGAAAAATCAATGGGATTAAGGGCGCAATCCTATGAAGATTTAGACAAGGAAAAAGTCCTACAGCTCCCAATGCTGGGAGTTGTAGGACTTTTTTTTGTCTAAACATGGATAGGATTGCACCCTAAGATTACACTCCTTAGCAAAATGCATGCAGTAGGAGGGCCTGTATATTGCCTATGGTTATTGTTCTTGTTATCATTAGGCACTTTACAGAGTTCTGCAAGTGGGGGAAAAAGCTTGCAGATGCCAAAAAAAAAGAAGCTTGCAAGTGAAGAAAAAACCATCTAAATGTTGCCAGTGGAGAAGACAACAGAGGTAGGGGAAGAGATAGACAAGAACAGTGTTCTCCAACCTTGTGTCCCCAGATGTTTTTGGCCTACAAAAAGGATCAGGGGGGAGGCAAGTTCCCTCACAAAGATGGGGGGGGATTGGGAGGGGAGAGTTACCTGTCAGGCCTCCTCAGGGCAGGCTCAGCAGCCGCAGCAGCCAGTGGACTGGACGAAGCCCTTGAACTTCCATGCAGGGGGGCGGCCCGACCCCTGTGCCAGGGCAGGGGCCCCTCCAGGAGGTGCTGGGCGCCTGGGCGGCAGCCTGAGCAGCTGACCAGGTTGCGCAGCCCCGGCCTGGCTGGGACCCGAGTCCTCCTCGGCCCCCTCCTCTGTTTATCCCCTCCAGGCTGTCTAGGGCTCAGGAGCAAACACCCACCGCCACCAACATCGCCTCCTCCGCCTCCTCCTCTACCGTTTCGCCCCCTCCCCTTTCTCCACCGTTTCGGGCGCCTGCGCGACGCTAACTGCGCCACCAACTCCCTCTCCCTGCGCCGGACTTTACGCTGCGCGAGCGGCGGCACATCCACGTTTCGAGAATTGCATTGCGTTGCCTCTTGCCTGAGCCTCCCTTGACATTCAACGTCCAATTGGCCGTGGCCGTGCGAGGGAATGACGGACGTTCCGCCCACTCGGCGCCCCCCCAGATGTTGCGCCCGGTGCGGCCGGCCCCCCCTGCACCCCCCACGCTACGCCTCTGTCCCTCCCCCCTTCCTGGATTCCCCAAAAGAATCATGTGTTTGAGTGTGGCTGATTCTCTACTCATTGCTCATCCTCAGCCCAGAGATAGTTTCTGGAAGATTCCCCATTGTTTGGGCACCTGGGTGATTGACCAGTCAATGGGTTTGAGAGTTCTGTTACTGTGTGTACTAAGTGGAGGTGCTTGGCCTTGAGATGACCTCAGAGCTGCAGTTGATTGTTAAATGGTGGTTTCTTCCTCTTGGACCTGAGTAAGATGGAGTTTGCCACTCCAGGCTGACCATAACAGCCCAAGGAATGGGTTTTGAAGTAGAAAAGGGTTGTGCCTTGATGGACAGATTAATGGAAGGCAGTTCCAGGCATAGGAGATGGGAAGTTGGAGGAGGAAGCCAGTAGAATATTTGTGTGGAACTAAGAAATTGCTTTTTCATAGATTTCATAGATCATAGAGTTGGAAGGGGCCAACCCCCTGCTCAGTGCAGGCTATCGAGTCCAACCCCCTGCTCAATGCAGGAAACTAGAGGAGGGGTCTCCCATCCAAGTAATAACCAGGCTTGACCCTGCTTAGCTTTCCACGCTCAGACAAGCTGAGCCAGCGTAAGCCACAGGCCTGTTTTCTCTGTCATATGGCAACAGTGACGTGAAAGTGCCCATTTGTGGTAAAACTGCAAGCTACCATATCTTAAAACTTGCTGTCTTATCTGAGTGTGCACTTCTACAAGGCCATTTTAACATGTGAACCCTGCGCAGAAAAGTAATCTTGTAGTGGCACTTGAAACTTGAAAAATGGTCATATGAATTTGTCTGTAATCAGGTCTTTGGAGATGCTGGCTTGAGCAAGTGGCTCATTACTGTGGATTATAAATGGTAGAATGGTTGTGACTAATCCAGCTTTCCTCTTCCCTGTCCTTTCTAGAAATGTCTCTGAACAAGGGCCATGTCCAGATATGACCAGGCAGCTATAGGCTAAAATCAACATTCCAGCCTGACTCTTCCCACATCACTCAGTTTTATGTTAACTAGGTACCTGCAGGAATCACCTGGAGGATGCAATGAGCTGGTCCTCCCAGGCTACTGATTGGTCGGTTGGATTTTTTTCTCTCTGGGAGTTGCACAGCTCCTTAGAAATACCTTTGGCTGTGAAATCTTTTCTTTCTATCTGTCTGGTTCTCAAAGAGGCAAAACAAGAGTAAGACATGCTGCTGAACCCCTTTATCCTTTCTCTTTACCTGTAAGCTGCTTTGGTGTGTTACTCTTAGGATCTTGATAAGGAATAGTTAGATAGCTTGATGCTTCATGTTTATTTTAAAAGCAGCTGACCAAATCTGAACTTCTCTCTGCTTGGTTCTTTAATAAATATACTCAGTTGGAAACTGGATTTAGTTGATTTAGTTCTTTACCTAGTCTGAAGGTTGGCCTCACTCAGGCACTGGACTGGTTGGTATATGTGCTCAATTGGATATAAGAAGTATAAAGGAAGCTCTGGAAAAAGGATTGATCCTTCTCCAAATATATATGCCTGTTTTAATTAATAACATGTGACCAGTTTGTCACAATGGTAAAGAGTGATACTGTGGTGAGTAAGAAGATGAATAGTCTCTGCGATTGCTTCTTGGTATATAGAATCACGTGGGTCTTGTAACATTCGTATTCAAGTAAAATTGCTGGATCATAAAGAAATGATGTCACCCCTTCTGAATTTGACAAGAGTCTTGCTTTTGACATAATTCCTCCCTACATTTTCCACCTCTTTACTTATACTGCAGGCTAGTCACCACCTCTCCTGTTATATTAGCTTTGCAAATAAGTCCAAATATATTACTAGCCCACAGAATGTTTCACTGACTGGCTTGCTCACCACGGCTTGCCTAATTCAAAAAGTACCGGTAGTACAGGCAATTGCCTGTTGCATTCCAGAGGTACTAGGCTACTCTGGAAAATGTTTGAGTGAGTGTAGTTGTCACTTACCCTAGATCCTTGGGACAGTTGTGTCCCACCTACCACCCAATTGGAGTCCTTTGCCCTTCCTCTGTTGAAGAGGCTGCAATTGGGAAAACTTTTGAGTAGCAAACACAATTCCAGCTCTCCTACACATACAAGAAGATGCAGGATAGGAGCAGGGCAGCCCTATAACTTGAGCTGCCCCTGCTGTCGACATCATGTTTGTGACCAAAATAAACAGTGCCCATGCCTCTGCCTCTTCATCATCTACCACTTTTTGGCCTCTCCAACATAGTGAACAAGAGATTAAAATCCAATAGGATAAAAAAAATAAATACTAAGGGCACAACCCTATCATGTTTAGAAGAAAAAGTCCTACAACTCTCAGGTTTGTGTCCTTAATTAATGGGCAGACTCATGTGAAAGCAGGTGATCCTTCAAATACTCTGGGCATGGCTTTTAGGGCTCTGAACACTTTTGAGTTGGACTCAAAGCACTTTGAGTTGGGCTCAGAAACAGATTGGGAACCCATGTAGTCAGGGCCGGCGCTACCGCTAGGCCAACTAGGCGGTTGCCTAGGGCGCGCGGCTGAAGAGGGCGCGGAAACGCGCTCCTCTTCGCTGCCGCTGCGCCGCCCCCGCCAGGCCTCCGCCGCCGCTGCGCCGCCCCCGCCAGGCCTCCGCCTCCCCACCCTCCTGCCTGCCGCCGCTGCGCCTCCCCCGCCTGCCCGCTCGCTCGCTGCTGCGCCTCCCCCCACCCACCCGCTCGCTCGCTGCCGCTGCGCCTCCCGCCGCCCTCCCGCCGCCCTCCCGCTCACTGCCGCTGCGCCTCCCAACCCCCCCGTCACCCCCCCAACCCCCCGGTCACCCCCCCAACCCCCCCGTCACCTACCTTCTCCGCGTCGCGTCGCTTCCGGAGCCCCACCTGCGTTGTTTTGGCGGGAGGAACCAGGGCAACAGGGCTTAAACAGCCCTGTTGCCATGGTTTCCCCGGGGGTCGTGTCGCGTCACTTCAGGAGGAGGAGGAGGAGGCAGCAGCCGCAGCCGCAGCAGCAGCAGCAGCTGCCGCCGCCGCCAGAGCGGGGGGGAAGGTAGGTTGGTGGTGGCGGCGCAGGGGTTTTTTTTTTTCTGCTTTGGAGAGGGGGGGCGCTAAATATTTTTTCGCCTGGGGCGCCAAACTGCCCTGCACCGGTCCTGCATGTAGTTGGGAAAGTACCTGAGTAATATGCCCCAGATATCTGGCTGCCGATACTTCTCTAGCAGATGTGTTCTGCACCAGTTGCAGTTTCTGAACCCTTTTCAAAGGCACACCCACATAGAGTGCATTGCAATTTCTGCCTGATCACCTGAAGGTGATTCTTATTCATCACAGATGACTAAGTGAGTGTCGATTTACAAGCTAGATTTCATCCCTGTACCAGTACTTGGCTTCTTACTTGGAATGGTGTCAAATGCTCCACATTGTTATGAAGATGCTTTTGAGAAGTGATTTTTACATGTGGGTTATTTTATAATGGAAACCTAGTGTGAGAAATGAATGAGTATTCCACTTTTAGCATTAAGTTGTGATATGCTTGATGACTGTCTTGGATTTTGGATGTTTGAGAGCAATGTTCCTACTTGCTGTGTGGGAAATCCTCAAAAAGCAGTAAAAGATGTGACCCTTCAGTGCATAAGTGAAAGGCATGATTCCATTGTTTGGAGTATGCACACATTGCTCTACTGAAAATGGGTGCCAGTACTGCAGGATTAATGACACTTGATGTGCAGCATTAGAAATATTTTGGGCTCACCGTGGGGAAATAAAGCATAGAACTTATGAGTGAGTGAAGAGGTTGCAGGTCTAATAGCTGGTGAGGGCCACGGATGAGCTACCAGCTCATCCAACAGCGATGCTGTAATTAGTAAGAACTAGGGCATGGATATAAGTGCTGCTCTGTGGTGTGCTTCAGAAAATGTGAAAGCAGGTTTTCAGCTTGAGCGTGCTTCTGGATCCAGCCCTGCTCCTAATGGTCAGATCGAAGCAGTGGCTAGGGAGCGTTTACCAGCTTTGGTGCATCAGTTGTGCCCTGTCCTTGGAAGGATGGACCTGGACACAACCATTTATGCCCTCCCCTGGTCACTTAGAGATTGGATTACTGTAATGGTTTCTATGTGGCTGCCTTTGAAGAGAGTTAAGAAATTTCAGTCAGCCCAGAATACTTTGTGGATCTGGCAGACTGGAGTATATAATTCCATTTCTGTAATATCTGCACTGGTTACCTTTTGGGGCTCAGTTCAAAGTTCTGATGGCACTGACTTTTAAAGCCCTAAGCACCAGAGCCCCAGAATCTTAAGAATTGCCTCCCTATGAATCTGTCCAACTGTTGATATTGTCTGCTGAGGCCCAGCTCCATGTCCCCCTGCCATCTGAGTGCAGCAACTGGGCAAAAGAAACAGGGCCTTTTCTGTGGTGGCGCCTAGGCAATCTGATCTTGACTGCTGTTGTTCTCTGCTTTGTGTTTTTTTAAATTATCGTAATGAACTGTTGGTTTTGATTTTGTTTTAAATTTTGTTTATTTGCTGCTTAATTGTTTGTTTGTTTTTAGAAAGCTGGGGTATAAATTTCAACAATAAAATCTATCTATCTATATCTATCTATCTATCTATCTATCTATAAATATATATAAGAAAGTGTCCTGCTTGACTGACTGACTGACTGATTCATCAACACCCAGCTCAAACCAGTTTAATCTAGGAACGTGAAATTTTGAAGGAACATAGTTTTTATGACATAGACACCCACTAAGGAAGGATTTTTGGAAATTCCATCCCTAAGGGGGTGAAAAAACGGGGCAAAATCACCCCACTCTCATATCTCCTATGGGCAAAACAACAGGGGAGCAGTTATGCAAGTTGGCCTCACCTCATAATTGCTGCAGGAGCCAATAGGAGCAGTTATGCAAATAGCCCATACGACACTTAGAATGTTTGTATGAATTCCGCCAGGGGCCAATAGGGGTGGGTATGCAAATCTCCCCTCAGCCATTTAGAATGTTCTCTGAGCGGGTGAAAAGGGAGGGAAACTTTTTAAATGACTGACTGACTGTTGTGTGGGGGGCATTGTCGCATAGGCTCCATCACGTTTTGACGGATCTACCCCAAACTTGGCACGGTCACTCTTCATCACCTGTAGACTCCCAGGATTAACCTGATTTTTCTTTAAGATCTAGGACCGGTGCAAGGCAGTTTGGTGCCCTAGGCAAGATCAGCTTTCCTATAATCTGATAATCTGATATTTAGTGCGCCCCCTTCCCACTTGAGAGCGCTGTATTTATTTTCAAGGCGTTTCTGGCGCCCCCTTTAGCCCTGTGCCCTAGGCAGCTGCCTAGTTGGCCTAATGGTAGCACCGCCGGCCCTGTTAAGATCAGATATTTCTGTCAGAAATCTTTTCTGCTGCCAGCACTCAGCCTAAACGTTACACTTTCAGTCAGAGAATGACTGTTGTGTGTGGGGCGTCCCAAATCCTGTGTGTCCGTGTGTCTGTGTGTACGGGCATTTGCGTGCGTCGCATAGGCTCCTACACGTTTGGACGGATCTGCCCCAAACCTGGCACGCATGCTCTCCATCACCCAAGGACAAAGACTGTCGGGTTCAAATTTCCGAAAAACCCTCACCGTGCCTGTACTGCCCAAAATAAATGATAGCCAATGGCGTTACTTGGAATGTTCGCAGGGGCCATTCAGGAGCGGTTATGCAAATCACTCCCAACGACATTTAGAATGTTCATATGAACTGCCGCCACAGGGACCCAATCAGGAGCGGATATGCAAATCTCTCCTACGTCAAAACAGAATGTTCATATGCACTGCAGCTGGGGCCTACACGGGGGGGGGGGGAGCTGGGATTTCATTGTTGGGTAGTCCCGGGGGGGCAAGCTGGGATTTCATTGTTGGGTAGTCCGGGGGGGGGGAGAGCAGGGATTTCATTGTGTAGTCCCAGGGGGGGGGAGCAGGGATTTCATTGTTGTGTAGTCCCGGGGGGGGGAGCAGGGATTTCACTGTTGTGTAGTCCCGGGGGGGGGAGCAGGGATTTCACTGTTGTGTAGTCCCGGGGGGGGGAGCAGGGATTTCACTGTTGTGTAGTCCCAGGGGGGGAACTGGGATTACATTGTGTGGTCCCGGGTGGGGAGTAGGGATTTCATTGTAGCAGGGATTTGATTGTTGCGTAGTCCCGGGTGGGGGGGAACAGGGAATTCATTGTTGCGTAGTCCCGGGGGGGGGAGCTGGGATTTCACTGTGTAGTCCTGGGGGGAGGAGCTGGAATTTCATTGTGCAGTCCTGGGGGGAGGAGAGATTTCATTGTGCAGTCCCGGGGGGCGGACAGAGATTTCATTGTGTAGGCCCGGGGGGGGGGGAGGAAAGCAGAGATTTCATTGTACAGTACCTGGGGGGCCATTGTTCATATGCACTGAACAGAATGTTCATATGCACTGCAGCCGGGGCCTACACGGGGGGGGGGGAGCTGGGATTTCATTGTGTAGTCACGGGGGAGGGAGCAGGGAATTCATTGTTGGGTAGTCCTGGGGGGTGTGAGCTGGGATTTCACTGTTGTGTAGTCCCGGGGGGGGAGCAGTGATTTCATTGTTGTGTAGTCCCGGGGGGGGGGCAGGGATTTCACTGTTGTGTAGTCCCGGGGTGCGTGTGCAGTGATTTCATTGTTGTGCAGTCCCGGGGGGAGGAGCAGGGATTTCACTGTGTAGTCCTGGGGGGGGGAGCAGGGATTTCATTGTGTAGTCCCGGGAGGGGGGGGAGCTGTGATTTCATTGTGTAATCCCGGGGGAGCTGGGATTCCATCATGTTTCTTTTAAAAACAATTGTACCAAATCCTAAAATCCACACAAGCAAAGCCGCGGGCAACAGCTAGTAATAAATACATAAATGCAGGTACTTCTGTTTAAGTGGTTTCTTCATTGCAGCCTTTGTCCAGTTACATCCTCTTACTCATCTATTATTTAAAACACTGGTCCTGTTTTTGTAAATAAGAGATGAGTAAAGGGATGTAACTCCAACGTAACTGGAAAAAAGCTGCAATCTAAAAGATATGTAAACAGAGGTACCGTACTTGCATTTTAAGCCTGCTTAATCTGATAAATCTCAAAGGAACTGTGTCTGCTTAAATTATTGAAAACTCCACTGTCCACCACAGCTCTTAAAGCAACACAAGAGTGATCTATTTGACTTTACTCAGATCACCTCGGAATAAATGGTTTGGGGATCATTTTATTGTCAAATACGCATTTTGGCACATTTCACACTAAAACCATTTCGGGTTTAAAAATAATAGCACCATGGAGCCTGAAGTTACAAACTGCAGAACTTACTCTAAAATATAGAAGAAAATATTGATTGAATGTAAAAGCTATCTGGGTATTTTGCTAACTTGTTCTCCTTTAGAACAAAGCTCACAGGTTTTAATACAGGAGTAATGAATGTTTTTCTGCCTAAGGGCTGAGTTCCATTTCGGAGAAGGAGTGTTCCATAAATTGAACAAAGCTAAGGAACACCTTCCTGAATAACAGGAGTATTGGGTGCTGCTTGCCTTAAGAATCTTTAAAGTTGCTTTTCATTAGGATTTTTTGTTTTTTAGATAGCACAGAATTATCAGATTATAGGAAAGCTCAAATAACCCCTTTTTCCTTTACTTTTCTTATCAGGCTGTGAAATTTGAGCCTTATCATGACAGTGCATTAGCCCGATTTCTTCTAAAACGAGGCTTAAAGGTAAGTATTCGAAAAATTTAAAATGAGAAGACATTTACAAATATTGCCAAAATAAAGTCTGTTAAGAAGATGTCTCATCTTTTAATGTGCTCTTTGCCCTCCACTCATAGAACAAAAGAATTGGACACTTTATGTTTTGGTTTTTGAGAAGCGAGATTGCACAGTCCATGCACTATCAGCAAAGATTTGCTGTGATCCTAGAAGCGTATCTGAGAGGCTGTGGGAAAGCCATGCTACAAGATTTTATGAGGCAGGTTCAAGTAATTGAGCTGTTGCATCGAGTGACAATGGAGATAAAGTCAATTTCTGCTGAAAAGTATGATGTCACTCCTCAAGGTATGTACAATTTTTATAAGCGCAATCTCATCCACTGTATGTTTAGTTGTTTTTTTGTGCATAATGAAAGCTAAGCTGAAAAGTCTGTGGTGTCTTCACATCATTGATAGGAAGTGCAGTTGCAGTTTCAAAAATAGCAGACAGACTAGTTGGAGTATTGAGATCAACCACCTGCATGCTCAACCCTTGCCCATCTTGCCTGATTAGAGCTGGCAGGACAGGTCTTTATGTCTGGGTTTTGGAGGCAGCTAATGCCTCACTAAGGGAGGGTGTGGTGCCTGCACCCTTGAAAGAAGTAGTGCACCCTTGGAGGAAGTTGTGGTGAGAAAATCAACCCTGGACATGAGTGGTGTAAATTTAAAAAACGCAGTGTCAAACTGCCTTACTTGGGCAAGATGCCTGAGCTTGTTCTGGCACCTCAACTTCAGATATGCCTTGATAAGAGATCAATTTTTATCCTTTCTAGTCTGGATAGCACTAGGAACTGCCAGTCTGGAAGCACCTCTTGAGATCAGCATCTCAAGATCAGTATCAAGCCATGCTCTCCATCCCATTTTATTCAAGATCAGTCAGGTTGGGACAAGAGCTGCCCTTTTTGGTGTGGCACCAAGATCAATGAAATAGCCTCCCAGCAGAGTTCCACTGGGCTCTCCCTCTCTCTTTCTGTTTTAGATGGCTTTTGAAGGCTATTCTTTTTCTACAACTGTTTAATTGTTCTGCTGTTTTAAGGGATTGTTTATGGTCTGCTGCTTTTAAATTGTGTTTTATTCATGCTTCCTTGATAGTGTGCTTAAATTTTTATTTGACTGATGTTATTGTTGATTGTACCTTACTCTCCTTGGAAACTGATTTTACTTTGCTCTCTCTGGAAGTTGGTTTACTATGAATTGCCTTCAGGCTACTAGTTCCTGACTTTTGAATGTTTTTTTTGGTGTTTTTTTAATGGTAAAATTTCAGTAATTACGCAGCTCAAACAAAAGCTTGAGAAACTACAGGACAGCAAGTTTCCTGAGAGCTTTAGAGTTCCATATGACCCTGGACTGATAGCAGGAGCACTTGTGGTAAATATCATTCCTTCTCTAATAGTGAACTTTGTTAATGTGAGTGCCAACAGCATTAGAGCCAAAACAGGGCTACTGAGAAACAAGGTGAGGTATCAGCATGGTCAGGCAATCGGAAGTACATATATCTTAACAACAACATCCCACCCCTGCAAAAAGTGCCTTTTATCAGTGAGGACTGAGAATGCTAAATGGTCTTCAGGTGTCATGGAGTGTTGAGTATGTCCGTTGGAAAATAGCGGTGGAATATGTGTGTGTGTGTGGCGGGGAGTGAATTAGGAGACTATAGCTGGCTGGAAACCTTTTCATTTCATTTAATTTATTATATTTCTATACCGCTCAATAGCCGAAGCTCTCTTTGGGTAAACCTGAACAAAAGTGCTCTTGTCAGGGCAAGGGTAGGGAACCTCTTTCAGCCCAAAGGTCAAATTCAATTTCAGAGTAGTTCTCAGCTGTATTCCAGTGGTGGGCAGGGCTGGAGGCAAAAGGGGTGGGGCTAAAATACCAAAAATACCAGCATATTTTAGCTTAAAGCTCTTACTGCCAGTAACAGCCTTAGGAGAGGGAGTTCAACCTTTTAGAGTGTGTGTGTGTGTGTGTGTGTGTGTGTGTGTGAGAGAGAGAGAGAGAGAGAGAGAGAGAGATGTAAAAAAGCCAGGAAACCACCAGATGATTGGTAGCTGGGGGAAAGGTGGTGGGGCCAGGGGAAGGGGGCATGGCCATTTGGGGAACCTTGGAGGGCAGGATTGGGACCCATGGCAAATTTGGCCCTCGGTTCCCTAGCTCTGTGTTAGTGCGTGAGGATACACTGCAATATGTTGTTGCAGGACCCAGTTGTATTTGATAGTTTTGCATTTATCGTCGTCTAAAAATGTCTTAAATTGCAAGGAGACAGGAAAATCAGATAGAAAGTAACAAAACATACAACCTCCAGACATACTGAAACTAAGATACTATGAGGTCACTAGCTGCTCATCACCAAGATCATAACTATGTTTTCTCAGATATTGAAGAATAAACCACTATGAAATCAGTAGAGTGCAACATTGTGGATAGTTTCCAAGATAACTAAGAACATAAGAAGAGCCATGCTGGATCAGACCAAGGATCAGTCTAGTCCAGCATTCCGTTCACACAGTGGTCAATCAGCTGCCCACAGGATCCCACAAGCAGGACATGAGTGCAATAGCACCCTCCCACCCATGTTCCCCAGCAACTGGTGTACATAGGCATACCACCTCTGATACTGGAGGTAGCATATAGCCAATCAGGACTAGTAGACATTGATACCCTTCTTCTCCAGGAATTTGTCCAATCCCCTTTTAAAGCCCTCCAAATTGGTGGCCATCACTACATCTTGTGGAAGTGAATTCCATAGTTTAACTGTGAGCAGTGTGCTACTTAAGTATTTGGTGTAATAGGATCTAGCTGCTGCTGCACCACAAACCTCTAGCCCACAGGTGGACAACGTGTGGCCCTCCAGATGTTTTAGCCTACAACTCCCATCAGCCGTAGCCAGTATAGCTATTGGTGAGGCTATACTGCTCTAGCTTCTTCCACCTACCCCAAGCCAGAGTTCTTTCTCTAAATTTATCTTGAAGCCTGGTCCCAAGCATGTTTACTTAAAAGTAAATCTCACTATTTCAATGGGGGTTACTCCCAGACCCTTCTCCACCACACATGTGTAAACAAGTGTAATCCCAGCTGGAGGCTGGAAACCTCATGCAAATGTACGTAGTTCCTCTGATGACTCTGGGCCTGAGAGTCTCCTGCAAGTGTACATAGTTTCCTTTGATGTGCTGACTCAGTCAGAGTCTCCCATGTATTTGCATGCAAATGTTCCCCCAAGCACTCTAGTCATGATCAGGAGTTCACCCCTCTGTCACCTAGGAGCCACCCCTCCCCTGCCTAGCCCAGATGAAGTTCATCCTGATTGGCCAAGGACAGACGGGCTACTGAAAGGAGGGGTGGGGGGAAATCGATACTGCCAGCCATGGCTTCTGGGTTTGGTTGTTGTCTGGATGCGACGGAGCGCCGAGTAGGGCTTTTGCTGAGGCAGGCCCTAAGAAGACCAACCCCCCAGGCAAAGAGTAAGTGCCTGGGTGTTTATATAGTAAAGGAACTAGTTTTGTTGTTTTGTAGCTCTACTTGTGTATACCAAAGTGTCTCCCCACCTTTTCCCCTTCCCTCATTTCCCACCTTTTATTGTAATCGGTTTACCTTAAATAAACTTTCCTGGTTCTACCCCACACGGTGTGTGTAGTCCCTCTGTGGTTCAGTGCTAAATCCACTGTATAGACTAAGGGTAAAGCCCTGAGAGAATCAGTGTCAAGAAGGCAGAGCCAAGGCTGGCTGTTTTGCACCTTTGATCTCTGGTCTTGAGATAAAGGACTGGCAGTCCTTCACAAATGCACTGTGAATCAATGATGGAATACGGTAAACAAATTGTAACACAGCTTGCTACAATTGAGAGATTATGAAGCTTTGTGGGGAGAGGACTGGGGCTAGAGAGCCACCTGAAGGGGAGCAAAAAAGAGGCGATACTAAGGAGCAGTATGGGAGCTAAAGGGCTCCCTAGTTTGGCCTCCACAGTTACTACTGATGATGATGATGATGATGATGATGATGATGATGATGATGATAAAACTTAATATTCCTTTGTTTAAAGGAACAAAAATGATTGGAAACTGTCTAACTGTTCCTTCCGCCAATGGAAGGATTCCTCCCTTCAACAGAGGAAGGGAACCTTCAGGCTTAATACATTCCATAAAGATGGGTTTGACCACAGGCAGGTTAATTTTTAAAATCATTCTTAATATTTTAATTTTGTCCAGTTTAGAGTAGATGCATGACTTGAAAAGGACATATTTTAGCCTTTAAATCTTTGGACATAAATTCTGGCTGTAGGAAATATATTATTACATCTCTTGCAGATAGACAAGTGTAAAGTAATGGCATCCAAGAAAAAGCCACTTTGGCTAGAATTCAAATGTGCAGATCCTACATCCCTATCCAATGAAACTATTGGCATCATCTTCAAGCATGGAGATGACCTGCGACAGGACATGTTGATTTTACAGGTATTATCTGCATGATATACTATTGAAAACTAAGTTGATCCTTAGAGAACCACTTTCGTTTGCTCAAACTGGGAAATTATGTTGGTTCGTGTGTGCGTGAGCAGCAGAGTGCGTGTGCGCATGGGAGATTTAAAATCCTGTCTGTGTGTTAGCAGAGGCCTGTTATTCCACACACAGATCTTCCAGATCTCTCTCCCCCCTTTTCGCAGCGTGCAGCGTGTTGTGAAGATGCCAGCCCAGCCTGCCTGTAATCCAACTTGCTTCCAGCTTCCCCGTTTGCAGATTAATCCATGGAGTCAGGAAACACTCTGTAACACCACAGGTCTAATTCTACCTGTTTATTCACTTAGCAAGTAAAGTTCTACAGAGTATACATTTCCTAGTTACAGTCCATGTGCAGAGTATAAATGCATAGCGAGCATTACATCCAGTGGAGTAAGTTGAGCTTCACTCCACCTCAGCAAAGGCGTTACATTGTTGCAGTAACAAAATCCCAGCAAGAAGAACAAAGGAGAAGAGAGAAAGCAGTCCTGCCTCTCTCTAAGATGGCTTCAGACAGAAAACAAGTTAGCATGTCATCAGAACATACAAACCATGTGACTAGCTCATAATGCTCCCACGGTCTAGGCTTCCCATGCGAAAAACACGAGAACCCAGAAAGACATAATAAACTTGTTTACAGCCATTCTGTTCTTTCCATGTGTAAACAGTGTGCTACAGCTGGTGAAGTGATACATATCACAACAAATTATACGTAAGCGTCACATGTGGGTTGCTTATAAATACGGAAGTGAGCACTGCTGGGTGACCTATCTCCTTTCTGTCCTACACGTAGTCTGCTGGATGAGATTCTTGCAAGTAGTACTGCTTTGCATGGTTGCTTTTTTAAAATAGTCACCTGTATAAAATGTTTCCATTCGATGCTGTATGTTGGGTTTTCTTGTCTAGTTAACTAAAGTTTAACATCTTATTTCCAAACTTTTGATACTGGTGACGTAGGGTCATTTTGAGAGAGAGAGAGGCCTGAGTCTTGCACTCAAAAAAGGCAATCTGTTCCCAGAACAATGGGCAGGAATCCTTTTAGTTGCAATTGGAGGATAGCCCAAGTAATGTTGCCCAACATCCCATCCTCTCTTATGCTCAGTCAGGGATAGGAATGTGTTTTCTGCGCAATAGTGATGCTTCTATGAAAGCCTGCTACTTCCTTGCTCCCTTTTTCAAGATGATGTTGCTGCCCCTATCCCACAGTATTAGGTGTTCCTCCATCCCTTCTTCAGCTTTCTTCACTCTGACTGGCATAGGGTGGTATGGATGCATCCAGCTTGTTGGCTTAATTTTACAAGACACACACCAGCCCCTCTCATGGTATGCAGTTTTGGAATTGCTGTGTTATTGAGCTTTTCAACACGAGGCTGTTAATCAGCTGTATCTACTTTTGGTTTCGTCGCAGAATTGAGATCTGAGCACTACACAAAGAGTGTTTCCTTTCCTGCCTTTCTACTACATAACCTCTGGGTGGCACTGCGCTGTAGCAGAATAGCACAAATACACAAGTGAAAAAAGCAGTTTCTTTTGTGTTCACAATTAAATGCTGCATTTTCTCTGCTCTAAAAAAAAAAACTTGCTGAAAGTGCTCAGATGCAGAAGTGAAACTGGAGGGTCACAATGTCATCTAAAGAACCCGTAAACAACTGTGAGTAGGGAATGGTGAGAGCATGATAAATGCCTCGTGTAGAAAAGCCCATACAGAGATGTTATGAGTCAAGTATGGGAACAAGGATTCATGTACACTTTACATTTAGCTTTTTCTGCTGCACAGTTGCTCAGTTGGGTGCTTGTCTCTTCAGGATTGTTTTACAAAATAGATATAATACATGTTTATTTATTTATTTAGTTAGTTAGTTTATACCCCATCATTCCACCAAAAAATGGTGCTCGGGGCAGCTAACAGTAATAAAACCTCGATTAAAAATATTTGTAGCTACATAAAAATGGCAAAAACAGTTATTTCCTTCTGACACTGTAACTCACCTGTTAGAGGCACAGAGTCAGCTCTGTTAGGTAACAAAATATTTGGCAATATAAATTTTATTTATTTATTTATTTATTATATTTATACACCGCCTTTTTTCCTGTAAGGAACCCAAGGCGGCTTACATAATCCTCCTCCTCCTCTCCATTTTATCCTCACAACAACCCTGTGAGGTAGGTTAGGCTGAGAGTCAGTGACTGGCCCAAAGTCACCCAGTGAGTTTCATGGCCGAGCGGGGACTAGAATCCGGATCTCCCGAATCTCAGACCAACACTCTCACCACTACGCCACACTGGCCACTCATGTGAGGCTGTGCCGGGGCAGGGCTTGAATGGGTTAATAGGCTCAATGATTGTTCCCCCTTCTTGGGCCTCTTTCCCTGGCTAGGCCTGGGAGACCTGGAGGATTTCCCAGTGGGCTGTCTGCTTTAGGCAGACTGGCATCCAAGGTCAGATAGCAGTTCTGTGCCGAAGGTTTTAGAAGTTGCCCTCTCCTGGAGATGGTGAAGGTAGGCTAAGCCCTGATTTATGGTCGCCGATCTGCTGAGTGGCCCTGATGAGAGGGGGATGGGATAGAAACAGGGCTAGGAAGGATGGCTGTTGTCACATTTCTTCAATGTCATCCGGACCCTGTGCTGCGGCTCTGCAGATCCTGGCTGAGTTTTACTCTATAGGGGACCTATTACCACAGTAACATATGAGGTAGGTTAGGTAGCTTTTATTGTTTTGCTTGAGGTACTGTATTAAAGGTTCTGTATCACATTGTGCAGCGGTTTGTTTCCTGTTCCTTTCTCCCCCCCCCCTCTCAGTTCCTTGTAAATATCCCCTTTAATAAATTTCCCTTTTACCCCTTTAAAGTGTGTGTGTGTGTGTGTGTTCCTTCTGGGTAAACTCAGTGCTAATTTCAGTGCTTTGGGCCATTTGGTTGTGCTACTTGTTATTGTATCAGGCTGGGGAGACTGGAATAGAGGGTGGCAGCTTGCTCCCTCATTCCACTTATCCCCAGGGTTCATCTGAAGAGGTTCAAGGGGCCCCCACCTCAGACTGGAGTGGATGGTTTGGGGCTGGAAACTTACCAGATAATTTTGTCCCTGCCTACCCTGCAGGAAGGTTGGTTGGATTCCCTCTTTCCTACAATAATACTTATTTGTGTTTTTGTTTTTAATTAGATACTTCGAATAATGGAGTCAATCTGGGAAGAAGAATCCTTGGATTTATGTTTGTTGCCATATGGCTGCATTTCTACAGGAAATAAAATAGGTAGTGAATTTAACAAGACTGGGGCTTTAAAGCATCACTGTATTGGCAAGAGTTGAAATGTTTTTGTGTTGGATTTTGTTCTGTTATACACCGGTCTTACTTGACTTCTCCTTACACTTGAAATGGCATTCTAGGCAAATGAGTAAATGAAGGAAATTAACTGAAATGCTTTATCTAAAGTAACTTTGCTATTGACTCTTGTTAGTAGAGTTTGTCTGTATCCTCTGAATATGTCAGCCATTTCCGATCTGTGTGCTGGATGCCAGTTTAATCTTGTGCTGATGGTCATCTCAGACAAGATGAATATCATACATGGGAGTCACTTCTATTAAAGAAATGTAATGAATGGAGTATGTAGTTCATCACAACATCTAATCCAAGTTGAATGTCCCGCTTGGATGTATCTGTGTCAAAAATATTCTTTGGTACCACCTAATTGCAAGGATGCTTAGATCAGTTTCAGTTGTTATGGAAAAATGAAGTTCTTTTCCCAGCTAGTGCATCCATTGCTTTTATCATCACTGTGTGCATTGTGATTGTACAAACAACATTGCTCATGACATGACTGGCAATCTGTGACACAATCTTTCTCTCCCCACCCCCCTGATCAGGCTTGCCCCATTTAAGAACCGTTAGGGTGGGAAGGATACTTTATAAAAACTCTAGTATGAGAATATTAGCATGGGTTGTATACTTAACTTAGTCTAACTTAAATCCCATTCAATTCAATGAGTCTACTCTAATTGTAGGACTAAACATTGGATACAACTCCATGTCTTTCTTTACAGGAATGATTGAAATTGTAAAAGATGCTACAACAATTGCCCAAATCCAGCAAAGCACAGTTGGAAACACGGGAGCATTTAAGGATGAAATACTAAATCAGTGGCTAAAGGAGAAGTGTATAATTGAGGAAAAGGTGAGTATTCCTTGTTTTTGTTGTTGTTTTACAGTGTACGGTAATAATTTTGGGTGTTTGGTTTTTGCATGTCATGGTGTGTGTAAAACTAGTGATTCTTTTTTTTTTTTTTTAATATCCTCACTGTTTATTTCCTATCAAGTATGCTATCTATCAGGGATGGAGAACCTTTTTAAAGTGAAAATCTTGGTAGAAAATGATGTGCCACATACTGCCAGTGATGGAGCCAGCAATGGGCAGGGCCAAAGGCAAAAGTGGGTGGGACACCCTTTCTCTAACGGTCTGGGCATGTGCAGCACACCCTTCCCACCCACCCCACTTTTGGGGCTGAGAAGGAAGGAGTGGGATGGGGAGGAGAGGCCATGGGCTGGATGGGAACCGTCTATAAGTCACATCTGAGTTGGAGGTTCGCCACTCCTGCTATATAGGGTGGTGTGTTTTCCCTTACATTGCCATATAGCATACTTCAAATAAGCACTGTAATATTTTAATACGTGCTCCAGATCACGGACTTTAAAAAAAAAAAAGTGGTTTACTTTGAGCCTGACTTGTGAATTGATAAAGGCTTGCCATTTTCTTTTGCTTGCTTTATTAACTTATCTATCCTGTTTGAACATTTGTAAAATAGCCACAACTATAAACATTCTAGAATGTCGAGCTCATTAACTTGCCAACACCAATATGGTGTTTGGCACTGATGGTTTTATATAAGACTTTGAAAACAAAGTTTTGCACAATTTATGTTGTTTTACGGTTATGGAAAGAGAACATTATGTTCTTGTATAGCCATTGAAGTTGATCATCCAAACCTCCTTACAGCTGTTTTCTATTAGTTTCAGGCAGCAGTGGACAGATTTGTGTACTCTTGTGCTGGTTACTGTGTGGCGACTTTTGTACTTGGAATAGGAGACAGGCATAATGACAACATTATGATTACAGAATCAGGTGAGTTGATCATTATTAATTACACTTGAGCGACAGCTGTTTCAATGAAATGTGAATGTTGGGCTAAGTCTGTATTGAGTTGCTACTTTAAAGTAAATGATCTTTAGTGTTTGTCATTCACCATGTCCCTGGAATTCCTTTCAAAATGCTGCTATTTAAATCATGTTCGAGAAGGGGAGACAGTATGATTATATCCAGTAGGGAAGAATTGTTGGTAAATCACAGGTGGAAGGTGGAAGACATCTTGGGACAAAATGGTCATTCAGGGTGCAATCCTATGCATGTTTAGACAGAAAAAAGTCCTACAACTCCCAGCATTCCCCAACCAGTCATGCCGACTGGAGAATGCTAGGAGTTGTAGGACTTTTTTTCTGTCTAAACATGCATAGGATTGCACCCTAAATTATGATATTTGTGTGAAGGCAGATGCAAGAACTCTGATAGCACACTCATCACCTATGTTGTGAATTCAACTTTGCAACTCACATGACAATATTATCAGCAAGTCAGTCAAGCATTTCAGCCTCAGTATTGCCTATCTCCTCACACATAAGACAGGCTGTCTGCCTCTTTTGTTTTTATTTGAAGATTCACACTTAACTATGAAAAAATATAATAATTCACAGTTAAAAATAAGTTGCATAACTGCTCTGCTAATTTGGTGGGAATGAAGTGTCCTGATGATGTTGCGGGCACTAGAATTGTTCCCCCACAGCTGGCTTTTCCCCCCGTTCAGGCTGAACCACTCAAATCTTGCAAAGCCATTTTTTTTTCCTGAGCTGTAAAGGATTGAGGCCTACTCAGGCTTGAGTTTGTTGAAGCCTGAAGGCCCAAACACTTCCCTCGAGTAGTTGAAGCCTGAAGGCCCAAACACTTGGATGGGAGGGGGAGTTTGAGAGTTTTAGTTTACCCAATAGAAGTTAAGAATTAGATCTCCTATTCAAGGTCACATGATTATAACCTTCCATTCCTGGGAAGGCTATATATGTGGGGTGTGGTCAGCTAGCAGTTAGTGCTGAGAGTCAGCTAGAAGCAGCAGCAGCAGCAGCAGAGAAACAGAAGAGAGAAGCAGAGAGAGAGAAAGAGAAACTGGCTGCATAGGAGATAGGTAGTCTGAAGTTTAACTAGAGAACATTGGATTGTTTGTTTGTTTGTTTTATTTTATCATACTTGCTTTTGAATTATAACCACTCTATTAAGTAAATACCCAAATATTATAAGTAAAGTGTTGTTGTTTACCCTGAGAGTTTGGAGTGACTTATTCACCACGTCTACAGCCTACACCCATGCTATTGGAAGCTGTAAAAGGACTTGATCTCCTGGAACGGGAGGGGCTTTGAGGAGAGGCAGAGATCTCCCAAAGGCAGGTTAAGGGGTCCCTGCAGTAGCGGAACCTTGACAGATGGTGGCAGCAGAGCGATCCTGAACAGTGAAATTAAGCACTCCAAACAGTGATTGGGTTTTTTTTACTAATAGAGCTGGCAAAAGCAGTGTATGTTTTAACTTCAGGACTGCGGAATAGGGACCCAGTGAGGCAATCAAAATGAGCCAGTATCTCTCCATGAACAAAACTGCCCTGATTGAGCAGTGTAAAAAGGACAATTTGCCATGGGAGGAGAAAACAGCAGAAGAACTGAAAGTTATGCTGATCTCCCAGGCGGCAATAGAAGGAGCTGCACCCTCTAGCCCTAGTGTAGCAGGACCCCAAACAAAAGAATGGGAGCTCCGTGAACAGGAACTGCGGCTAGTGGCAAAGCAGAAGGAAGAAGAGACCCGGTTAGAATGGGAAAGGCTTCGTCTGCAGCAGGAGCAGCTTAAGGCCCAGGAGGAACAACGCAGACACGAGGAAAAGGTGCGGCAGGAGCAACTTCAGGCCCAGAAAGAGCAACTTAAAGCTCAGGAAGAACAACGCAGACATGAGGAAAAGCTGCACCAGGAGAAACTTCAAGCTCAGGAAGAACAACGCAGACACGAGGAAAGGATGATGAAATTCAAAGAGGAGCAGCCTGTCAGAGTTACCCCGAAGGACTTCACAGCATACACCCCAGGAGAAGACCCACAAGTGTTCTTGACCACTTTTGAAAGGGCAGCACAGAAGTGGGGATTGCAGGAGGGTGATTACATGAAGTTTGTGCCTAATTTAATCAAAGGGGAGCTGGCAGAGATTTATAATAGCATGCCAGAGGGGGAGGCTGTTTCCTATGCTCAATTCAAAGAAACGGTGTTTAAAAGGTTCAGGTTAGGCCCTGAGCACTTTAGGAAAAAGTTCAGAGGGTTAACACCTCAACCTGGTAAATCTATGGTAGAGTTTGCAACAAAATTAAAAAACCTGCTAGTAAAATGGGTGGATGAAGCAAAAGCTGACAACAGGGAAAAGGTGTTAGAGCTTATGGCCCTGGATCAGTTTTATTTTCGGTTGCCCAGAGAAATAAAACTGAAGGTTAAGGATAAAGATCCTGAAACTGTAAACCAAGCTGCAGAAATGGCTGACAAATTGATTGAAAACCGGGAAGGGTTAGGCCCCAGGATTGAGTCTGAGAAGAAGGGGGGGAAATGGGAAGCCCCAAGTAAAAAGGAGTTCAAAAAACCTCCTTTTGATCCTTCTCACCCCAGAGACCGTGCCTGCTATTCGTGTGGTCAGACAGGCCACATCAGGAGTAGTTGTCCCAAGTTACAAGCAATAACACCAGCTAACCCAGGTAGTCCTAAACCCGAACAAACCAAGCCACAAGGTGTAGCAAGCGTAAAAAAACCTTATAATTGTGGTTTTGTGATCACCAACAGGGAAGAGGTTAATAATCAGTTTAATGTAAAGGATAAGACCATTATGGCAATGTTGGATTCTGGAGCTGATGTTTCTCTGATCCGAGCAGATTTGGTGAGACCTGAAGATTTGGTACCAGGAATGTCTATTGAGATTCAGGGAGTGAATGGTCCCTCCTTTGAAGTCCCAGTAGCAAGGTTATCCATAGAATGGAGGGGATGGAGGGGTCTGTATGAAGTTGGGGTGATGGAACCTCCAACCCAATTTGCCCCTATCATTGTGGGAAGGGATATAATGGGACCAGAAGCTCAAATATGTATGGTAACCCGCAAGCAAAAGGAAAGGGAGGAACTTTCAAGACAGGACCAGGTAAAAGCTGATGGGGTAAAAGAAAAGGTACTAGAGGTACAACCCACAGTGATTCCGGAAGGTCCAAAACCAACCCCAGACCCTCTCCAAACCGAAACAACAGAACAAGCCTCCTTGCAACCTGTAGACCTGAAAGCCAGTGAAACAACCGAGGCAGGTGGTTCTGTAGAGGAAAAGGCGCTAGAGACCCCTTTTCCTGATTTAAGAGGAGTAGAGGAATTCAAGCAGGGAGTCCTCAGTGATCCTAGTTTGGAGCCTCTGAAAAGAGTTGCTCTCCCTCAAGAGAGGCCCTTCTCTGAGGAAAGAAGGGAGCAGATTATTTGGGAGAAAGGATTGCTGTATAGGCTGTGGTTACCAAAAACACAAGAGTTAACTTGGGAACCACTAAAGCAACTGGTAGTACCTAACCAATTCCGGATAAGGTTGCTAGAACTAGCCCATGATGTGCCATGCGCAGGGCACTTGGGGAAAAACAAGACTAAACAAAGGCTCATGGCAAACTTCTTTTGGCCTGGAATTGCTAAGCAAGTAGCAGAGTACTGCAGGTCTTGTGAAACCTGTCCTGCCTTCCCCACACGCTGACATCACAGTAAAGCCCCTTTGCAGCCTCTGCCTATTATAGGAGAAGCTTTCTTCAGGGTGGGCATGGATATTGTAGGGCCTTTCACTAAACCCACCCGCAAGGGAAAAAAGTACATCCTCACCGTGGTGGATTTTGCCACAAGATACCCAGAAGCTGTAGCACTAGCCTCTATAGATGCTCCATCTGTAGCTGAGGCTTTGCTAACTATATTTTGCAGAACTGGATTTCCCTCTGAAATCTTAACAGATTGTGGGTCAAATTTCCTCTCCGAGATAATGGAATATCTGTGGAAGTGTTGTGGGGTAAAACACTTGAAAACCACTCCTTATCACCCTCAATGCAATGGAATGGTGGAAAGATTTAACGCCACACTCAATGGAATGATTAGAGCTTATGTAAACACACACCCAAATGACTGGGATGACAAACTGCAACACCTACTTTTTGCCTACAGGGAAGTTCCACAGGAATCAACGGGATTCTCACCTTTCGAGCTGTTGTATGGCAGAAGAGTGAGAGGCCCTCTTGATCTCCTGAGGGAAAACTGGGAAGGTAAACTCGTAGAAAACAAAACCTCTGTGGTGGATTATGTGTTAAAACTTAGACAAACCCTAGATACACTCTGTAAACTAGTTCAAGCCAATGTAACCAAAGCCCAAGAGGTGCAAAAGTTCCGGTATGATCAAAAGGCACGCTCTAGAGTATTTGAGGTAGGGGATCAGGTAATGATATTTCTTCCTCTGCGCAAAGACAAGCTTAAGGCTGCTTGGGAAGGCCCCTACACAGTCAGAGAGAAAATGGATGATTTAACCTATGTGGTGGTTAAAGAAAAATCTGAAAAAAGACCAAAGGTAGTGCATGTAAATATGATGAAGCCACACTATGAGAGGAGTGGAGTAGTTTTACAGCTGCAGAAAGTGCCAGAGGTAGTATACTTAGGGCACAGGGTTGGAAATGGCCATATCACACCTTTATGGGACAAGGTTGAAGCTATCAGAACCTGGGACATACCTACAACCAAGAAACAGGTCAGGTCATTCTTGGGATTTGCTGGGTATTACAGGAGATTTGTTCCCCATTTTGGTGAAATTGCTGGACCCTTGACTGATTTAACCAAGAAATGTAAACCTGACAAAATTGTGTGGACTGATGAATGTCAGAGAGCTTTTGATAGACTAAAGGACATTTTAAGCTCAAGGCCCGTGTTAAGAGCACCTGACTTTGAAAAAACCTTTATTGTTGCTACAGATGCCTCTGAGACTGGCATAGGTGCAGTATTGTTACAAGACTATGACTCTGTTAAACATCCAGTAGCCTACCTGAGTAGGAAGCTTCTACCCAGGGAGAGAAACCTGTCTACGATCCAAAAGGAATGTTTGGCAGTAGTGTGGGCTCTGGACAAGCTCAAGCCTTATGTTTTTGGACAAGAATTTACTTTATGGACTGATCATCATGCCTTGCAATGGATACAAACAATGCAAAATACCAACTCCAAGCTTCAGAGATGGTCTTAGAAATTGCAGGAATTTCAAATGAACATTGAACATGTGCCTGGGAAGGAGAATGTGATAGCCGATGCTTTGTCTAGGAAATAACCAAAAAAACAGTTGCCTTTTTGTGTAGGTTAACGTTTCACAATTCTCTTCTGTAAAAGGGAAATTGTTCCACTTGAGAAGAAGGGGGGGAAGATGTAAAGGATTGAGGCCTACTCAGGCTTGAGTTTGTTGAAGCCTGAAGGCCCAAACACTTCCCTCGAGTAGTTGAAGCCTGAAGGCCCAAACACTTGGATGGGAGGGGGAGTTTGAGAGTTTTAGTTTACCCAATAGAAGTTAAGAATTAGATCTCCTATTCAAGGTCACATGATTATAACCTTCCATTCCTGGGAAGGCTATATATGTGGGGTGTGGTCAGCTAGCAGTTAGTGCTGAGAGTCAGCTAGAAGCAGCAGCAGCAGAGAAACAGCAGAGAGAAGCAGAGAGAGAGAAAGAGAAACTGGCTGCATAGGAGATAGGTAGTCTGAAGTTTAACTAGAGAACATTGGATTGTTTGTTTGTTTGATTGATTTTATCATACTTGCTTTTGAATTATAACCACTCTATTAAGTAAATACCCAAATATTATAAGTAAAGTGTTGTTGTTTACCCTGAGAGTTTGGAGTGACTTATTCACCACGTCTACAGCCTACACCCATGCTATTGGAAGCTGTAAAAGGACTTAATCTCCTGGAACGGGAGGGGCTTTGAGGAGAGGCAGAGATCTCCCAAAGGCAGGTTAAGGGGTCCCTGCAGTAGCGGAACCTTGACATGAGCTCACCCCCAGAAAGAAAAATCTGTGTCTGTTTACAGAGCAGTGGAGCCACTATCCACTTACCACTCTTAAAACTATGTATGTCTGCAGTCTTTTGAGATCCTTAAGAATGAGAAGAAGAGGGAACTGCAAAATACAGTCATTAGGTTATAGAAAAGCAGCTTTTGACAAAACTAAAGCTAGTTCCATGGAAAGATAAGGTAAATTAGGGTCAGGCTGGGGTTGGGGGAGAGTTCAAGAGGGCTGACAGTTTTTGAAAGAAGTCATAGTAGAAGTACAGTTGAACATTTATAACTAGGCAAAAACAGGTATGCAGGATCAAAATCTACTTCGCACCTGCAAATAGGTCTTTTTAATGATCACAGTATAACATTGATTTCTTCTTTCCAAGGTAATCTCTTTCATATTGACTTTGGCCATATTCTTGGAAATTACAAAAGCTTCCTTGGAATTAATAAGGAAAGAGTTCCTTTTGTGTTAACACCAGATTTTCTTTTCGTCATGGGAACATCTGGAAAGAAAACAAGCCTACGCTTTCAAAATTTTCAGGTACAAAAGTATAATCTGTGAGTGGAAATGAACCTTTAAAAGTAATGTGCAGCACCTTAGATTTAAAAGCTAGCCAAAATCTCCCTTGAGTTTTAAAAATGAACAGGTCATCTCCTTGTAGCAAGGCTACCTACTCCTTACCACATGTAATTTGTGGGGACTGAATATTCATCATCATCAGGCGATCACTCGTGACCGAGTAAGATTGTCTTCCAGGATAAAAAATTTACAAAAAGGAGATTTTAAAAGGAGGAAAATTCTAAAGAAAATTGTGTAGACTCTAGCGATGGGTCCGTAAGTGACTGTGGAGGCCAATTCTAGATCCACACAGCTTCCCACAGTGAGGACACAGGTTACCAGATGGAAGATGGTCTTGTAAAGGATTCATTTGACGTGCTTTTCGCTTAGCACGTTTCTCCCTTTCACCTTGCACTCGAGCTTCTTCAAAGTCCATGGATCCTTTGTGAAAGGCCAACCTCCAGTTAGATCGTTCATGGGCCAGAGCTTCCCAGTTTTTGATGTTTATATTGCATTTTTTTTAGATTAGCCTTAAGAACATCTTTAAACCTCTTATATTGACCACCGATATTCTGCTTTCCATCCTTGAGTTGAGAATCAAGTAACTGCTTTGGGAGACGGCAGTCAGGCATTCGAACAACATGACCGGTCCACTGAAGTTGGCGTTGAACGATCATTTTTTCAATGCTAGTAGTCTTTGCTTCTTCCAGTACACTGACATTTGTTCGCCTATCTTCCCAAGTAATTCGTAGGATTTTCCGGAGGCAACGTTGATGAAATATTTCAAGGAGGTGGAAGTGACGTTTATAGATAGTCCATGTTTCGCAGGCATACAATAAAGTTGGTAATACAATGGCTTCATAAACCAGTGTTTTGGTCTTCTTACAAATATCCCGATCCTCGAACACTCTGTTTTGTTCGAGAAAACGCGGCACTTGCGGAGCTTAGACGATGCTGGATTTCACTGTCAATGATAGCTGTAACAGAAAGATAGCTGCCAAGATAGAGAAAATGATCGACATTTTCCAGTATTGCCCCGCCAAGCTGGATAGATGGCATCACCAAAGGGTTAACTTGCACTTGCTGATGAAGCACTTTGGTTTTTTTGATGTTAAGTGAGAGACCAAGTTTTTCGTATGCTTCTGCAAAAGCATTTAGGATAGTTTGGAGATCATCCTCTGAATGTGCGGAGACCACATTATCATCAGCATACTGAAGTTCCACAACAGAGGTTGTAATTACCTTACTTTTTGCTTTCAGCCTGCTGAGATTAAAAAGCTTTCCATCTGTTCGATATATAATTCCCACACCAGTGGGAAGTTTCCCCTCGACAAGATGTAAAATCATGGCAATGAAAATAGCAAATAATGTTGGGGCAATAACACATCCCTGTTTAACACCTGATCCCACTTTAAATGGATCACCATGAGAGCCGTTGTTGTCCAAGACCATAGCCGTCATGTTGTCATGGAGAAGTCGCAAGATATTCACAAATTTATTGGGGCATCCAATTTTCATAAGGATAGTCCAGAGAGCTGTTCGGTCTACAGTATCAAAGGCCTTAGCAAGATCAATAAATGCCATATAAAGTGGTTGATTTTGCTCCCGGCATTTTTCTTGGAGCTGACGTGCAGTAAAAATCATGTCTACTGTCCCTCTAGAGGGGCGGAAACCATATTGAGTTTCAGGGAGGATCTCTTCTGAGATAGATAGAAGACGGTTTGCGAGAATCTTAGCAAATATTTTACCTGCGGTAGCTAAGAGAAAAATGCCCCAGTAGTTTCCACAGTCTGTTCTATCACCCTTCTTAAAGAGGGTGATAATTATGGCATCCCTGAAGTCTTCTGGGATCTCTTCTCTTATCCAGATTTTTTCGATGAGTTTATGAAGATGTTGTACAAGTTCGGGGGGGGCCTTCTTTAAAGATTTCAGCAGGAATCCCATCTGGTCCACTAGCTTTGTTATTCTTCATTTGATTAATGGCTTTTATAACTTCATCCAAAGTGGGGAGTATTGCAAGTTCCTCTCTAATTTGTTTTTGCGGGATTTGCGAAAAAATCTCATTATCCACCTTTGATTTACGATTTAAAAGATCATAATAATGCTCTTTCCAACGCAGTGCAATAGACTCTTTGTCTTTTAAGAGTTTGGTGCCATCTTTTGATTGTAAAGGGTTTGTACCATAGGTTTTTGGTCCATAAATGGCCCTTGTGGCCTTAAAAAAGCCCCGTGCATCATGAGATTCTGCAAGTTGTTGAATTTCTTCAGCTTTCTTTTTCCACCAAGCATTCTTAAGTTATCTTGTTCTTCTTTGGACCTCAGCCTTTTCATTGGCATAGATTTTTTTCTTGGCAGCGCAGTTAATATCATTTTGCCATATTTGGAAGGCTTTCCTTTTTTGGTCAATTATATATTTAATCTCATTATCATTTTCATCAAACCAATCCTGATGTTTCTTAGTTTCATATCCAATAGTTTGTTCACAGGCTGCAGTAATGGAGGTTTTCAGCTTAGACCAATGGTCCTCAATGTTATCAGGAGGTTCCGTAGGTAGATGTTCCTTAAGAAATGATTGAAGACGAGTTTGCTTAATAGGATCTTGAAGGGCATGGATGTTCATTTTACACCTTGGTTTCCTTCCTTGAAGCCTACGTTGGGGAGCAATGTTGATAACCATAGTGGACCGGATTAGTCGGTGGTCTGTCCAGCAGTCGTCGGCACTCACCATGGCCCTAGTAAGAAGTACATAGCGGCGATCTCTAACACGGACAATTACATAATCCAGAAGATTGCCAGCGTTTTGACCGTGGGTGCTGCCATGATGTTTTAAACTTATTCTTTTGTCGAAAGAGCGTGTTTGTAATAGTGAGATTATGCTCTGCACATATAGACAAAAGTAAGATTCCGTTCGGGTTGCTATTACCAACTCCGTCTTTTCCAATAGTTTCTGGCCATAAATCAAAGTTACGCCCGACTCTTGCGTTAAAATCGCCCAGGAGGATAATTTTATCCTCCTTTGGTATCTCTGACAGGAGAGTGTCCAACTGGGTATAAAAACGTTCCTTGATGTCTTCATCAGCATCTAATGTTGGCGCATAAGCGCTCAAAATAGTTACCTGCTGGTTATTGGCGAGCTTTAATCGAAGAGTTATCAGGCATTTGTTAATGCCAGTAGGAACTTCTGACAAAGAGTTCACTAGCTCATTTTTGATGGCAAAGTCTACTCCATGTATTCGTTGGTCCTGCTCAGGTAGTCCTTTCCAGAAGAAGGTATAACCTCCTTTTTCTTCCTTCAACTGTCCCTCTCCTGCCCTTCGAGTTTCTTGAAGTGCTGCTATGTCAATTTTAAACCGTCTCAACTCCCTTGCAATAATAGCAGTCCTACGCTCAGGGCGTTCACTATCTTTGTTATCCAGCAATGTCCGTATATTCCATGTTCCAAAATTCAAACGTCTTTTTCGACCGCTAAAATGGTGACCCCACTAGACGCGGTAATCCAGTCAGGGGAGAAGAGGTAGACTATGTTTAGGGCACCTTTTCTAGCCCCCTCCCCATACGGGGTGAGCAGAGTGGATCCTAAATAGGGCTGCTCAGTCATGGATACAGCTGCCGAGCTGCTCGACTACCTCGTTCCTTGAACAGAGCGACTGAATCTGCATCCACCGCCCATGTGCTGGACCATGACTAGGGGCTTCTGGATTCACAGTCCTGCCCCCGTTGCCATTCGCCAGTCGCCATGGGACTTTTTTGTTTGTTTGTTTGGGTTGGGTTGGAAGACGCCTGTGCGTGAAACTGTTTTATATGGGGAGATCGGTGCACAACGAATCACCACACAAACTTGACAGAGTACAGCAATGATCCAATGGCACGGTTACCAGACGATTGGAAAACCATTCTCTGCTGCAGCCTTCATCCGCCTTCACAGCCATTGTAATTTAGGTTTAATTATCTTCCGCCTGTTCTGCCATTGAGGACTTTTATGTTTTGGATCATTCTTTGTCTGGTTCCTCTCCCCGGACCTTACCGTCATGGGTGACCCTACTGGGAGTACATAGCTCCTGACGGCATTGCTCACAGGGTTCATCGGAACACGCAAGCCCACTCACCACTTCAAGGTGACAATCCGGCGAGATGGGTGAATATTATTGCACAACTGATACTGTATCCTGGCTAGACTACTGGAGGGCTGCTTTATATACGTATCACGTTTCTACATGTCCATATAAAAATGAAAATTATGCAAGCAACCTAGTCAGGTACTGCACGGGTGCATGTTCTAGGGAACTGGGGTTGGCTTCAGCTTCACTCTGCTTGTATATGTGAAGGGGCTTCTTTCACATACTAAGAATTAAAAGTAGGTGGTATCTGGAAAGTAGCCGCCTTCCATTCCTGCTTTCTTTATGACTCTGAAGCGCTGACTGCTTTTCAAAACTTGGGAGTCGTCTTCCCCACTTCATCAGTTGCACCAATTGTCTTTAAACAATTAATGTTTATGTACATATGGGATTCATTTTGTCAATTATGTCAGTAGCTTCCAAGGAATCTGGAGGCCCATGGACAGCCTTCTTAGACTGCTTGCCTACTTTTACTGATCTTCCCCTGCAATATGCAGCTGCAGGAGAGTTTGGATGCATTCAAAGTTGTGTATTTGGCTCATGCAGGACAATAGTGAGATTGAAAAGAAGCTTGACTGGTGTCCTGTAACAAACTAAGTGTGCTCCCTTGAACCTGTGTCCAAATCCACTGAAAGTTCCAGGGTTCCTTGCCAGAAAAATCCAGTGGAAAGGAAGTTCCATGATGGAAGGAAGTTTGATCCATGATTTTCAAAGTAGCCCATTGCAATGCATATACATGTGCACACAAAACAATCTTTTCCAAATTTCTTTGCAACAAAATTCAGTGCACTTGGACTTCTTGCATCCACTTTGGATCCTGTTTTCCATGTTTCTATAGACCCCCCCCCCAAATATGCCTGTACTCTAGAGCAGCTACAGGAGTAGAATGGGCACAGTCAGTACAGATATATGATGCGTATAGTAGCGATTATTTATTTATTTTATTTATTTATTACATTTATACCCCGCCTTTTTTCCTACAAGGAACTCAAGGCGGCTTACATAATCCTCCTCCTCCTTATCATGTCTACCACATATACTAAGATTGAAAAAGACAACACAGAATCAACCCTAAGTGAATTTATAGTCCTATTGCTAAATGCTTCATAGTGTTTAGTCATTTTAATGAGAATATTTTGTTTTTTTCTGTAGGATATCTGTGTGAGAGCTTATCTAGCTCTTCGGAATCACACAAACCTTCTCATCATCCTATTTTCTATGATGCTAATGACTGGAATGCCTCAACTGACTAGCAAAGAAGATATTGAATATATCCGTGATGCATTGACTGTTGGCAAAAATGAAGAAGAAGCTAAAAAGTATTTCCTAGATCAGATTGAAGTTTGTAGGGACAAAGGCTGGACTGTGCAGTTCAATTGGTTTCTACATCTTGTGCTTGGAATTAAACAAGGAGTAGAAAAACATTCTGCCTAATGATTGTGTATACAAATAACCAGCAGGGAATCAGCTGCTCCTTTTGATGGTTCTTAACTGGGGAGGTCTAAAAATGCTTCCAAGGGTGTTGCCCCTGTCAAAATGCAACTTTCCTTGCAGCTATCTGATTTTTGGAGGTGCTGATACTGCACAATGATAATTTAATGTAGGCAAAAGCTTGGTTGAGGTACCATCCATTTTTCCCTATTTGCCACAGATAGTTAATAAGCTAAAGCAGCCTTCTCAACCTGGCACCCTTCAGATGTGTTGGACTGTAACCCACTTAATTCACCATTAGCCATGCTGGCTGGGAATTATGGGAATTGCAGTTCAACACATCTGGAGGCATCAGGCTGGGGAAAGTTGAGCTAAATGGAGGATTTAGATGACAGCACTGAGAAAGAAAAGCCTTTCTACTTCCTGCTTTGTTGATTAAATAATGTAAATGTAAAGGGAAGACAGATCTTCTGAAAATTCAGGAAAAAAGTAAAGCAATATTCTTTTTCTTTCTCCTTAAGCCACTTAATAATTTTAACGTCTTCAGTAGTAAATTGTACCCTCTTCTAAAGTGTACTTTTAAAATATTTTCTCCGGTTTCATAATACCAAAAGACTCCTTATTAAAGACAGAAAATTTGGTAGAGCACGTGTTATAACTGTTTCATTGTAGATCAGTACATCACATATATTGCTAGAATGAGTGTTACACATAAACTGGAACTAGTTAATCAATCTCTCTGGAAGCTCAAGTGCTGCAGCTCACAGGTCACTTTGATGGTCAATCACTGAGTGTGATGCTGGTAACCTATGGAGGACCTTGTACGAGCCTCTGGGGGGAAAGCTACTGGGGTTACCATGCAGTCACTATAATTCTTAAATGACTTATGCTAGATCAGGAGATGGGCAGTAACCCTTTGCATGTGGAGTATGAGTCTGTGCCCACTGCTGCTTCATGTGTGGAAATGGCAAGGAAAGCCCTTTTTCCAAGGCAAGAGAGGTACCCTGTGGAGAGGTAGCATTTTTAATTGCTTAGTGGGCCAATATATTTATACTAATTACATAGTAAACTCCGTGAAAGATTACCCCATCTTTAAAAACTTTCACTTGGTCCCTAGAAGAAACTGTCCAAGAGCTCCTCCTTCTTTTGCCAAATGTTTGAAAAGTCAAACGGTTATTTATTTCTTCAGTACCAGTTTGTTCATTTTCAAACACACACATGCCACAATCCAGGGGACTATCATGACCATACCTAACAGTTTGTGCATACGTGGTGTAACTTTTGACTTTGAACAGCAGACTCTTCCTTGCTGCATCAAATAGCCTTTACATTCTCCTGAGTTTCGAAAGTGCTCTGCCGTGTAGTTTGGGAATTAATGCTTGAGAAATAAAAGTTCAAAAGTCCACTAGACATGCAGACCTGATCACATGGATCTCTGGATTGTGGCCCAGATCAAGAAAACTTTTAACATTTCCATGATGGTAGAGTTCTTTGGCTATTCTTATTAATATTTTTAAAATAGTATTTTTAAATATGGGACATTTACTTGTATTTAGAACTTCACCATTATTAAATAGGGTCTAAAGAGAGGATATATTCAAGATAACTACTAGGTATATTAACATCTTCACTAGCATGGTGCTGGGAATTTATAATTGATGTAACTATAAAATTACAAAAATATTGCTAATAGTACACATTTTGTCTCTGAATTGAATTATAATAATTGCTGCATGTATGCAAAGCAAATATAACTTGACATATTTATTTATATGTGTTATGTAACATACCGATTTAGTATGCCTCACAGGATTGTATCCAATGTTACTCCTACTTAAAGCAGACCCATTGAAATGAATGGGACTTAAGTTAGATTAACACTGGATACAATCTATAGTTTGTACATTAAATACAAACGAAAAAGCAATAGATGTTAATTTTCTTGTTTGCATGAGTAACTTAACACCATGGCTCAAATTTTAACACAGAAATCCACATAGGGTGTTGAAAAAATTGTCATGTACTATAAGAACTTTGAGACTTTCTAAGCAATTCTTTCTTTGTTTACATTGTTGCCCTATGAGCAGTGATTTTCATGTATCAACTATACATTGGGAAGGCTAGGATATTGAAGTTGGACTGAATAGGAAAACCTTTCCTAACAATGTTACTTGAATAGTTATTTAAAATCTCAACCATCTGTATTGTATCTGTAGCTTTAGTTTTAAAAATTGTGTGTTGTAATATTGAAATGAATTGTATATATGATTGAATAAAGAATACTCATACACATAAACCATTTCCCCCCCATACTTTTCTTCCATACTAATATAAAGGTGGTGTTGAGAGCACATAATGCAGGCCACATGCTGAAGCTAAGCAGGTATGAGCCGGGTCAGTGCTTGGATGGGTGACTGCCTGGACTGCCCACATCTGTTCTCCTGCATTGAGCAGGGGGTTGGACTCGATGGCCTTATAGGCCCCTTCCAACTCTACTATTCTATGATTCTGAATTAGTAGTTGGTTTACAATTTCTCCTTGTAAATCAAGGGTTTAAGCCTTAAAAGTGGGTGGGCCCACCTTACAGCTAACATGCAGCCCCAACATTGTAAGCCTGCGGGCAGGGACTGTCTTGTTAATTGTTGTAAACCGCCCAGAGAGCTTCGGCTATTGGCGGTATAAAAATGAAATAAATAAATAAACAAACATGATTGCCCAGACCCCATTCTCTCCATCACACACATACATACATGTATATGCACCACCCCTCCCCCATTGTCATTGGGCTTTTTAAAAGCCTCCACTGGTACCAGTGGAAACTTTTTTAAAAGCTTCACTGCAGTGTGGGAGGGAGGAGGGGAAATCCCTTGTCTCTGATAGGCCAGATGGGCATCACCTGTGGGCTATATCTGGGCCATAGGCCAGAGGTTCCCCAACCCTGGTTTAAAGAGAAGTGAAAGTACACAGTGATGGTAATTCAGGTTTAAGGCTATTTTTCCTTGAAGACTAATTTCACATGAGTTTTTCCAGTATAAGGAACAGTATAAGGAACATTCGCACATGCAAACAAATAGCATGAGGCTGAAAAGTTTTATGAAAGGTTCACTGTTATGAAAATACCCTAAATCAGCCTTCCCTAACCAGCTACCCACCAGATGTTTTGGATTCTGACTCCCATCAGCCCCAGCCAGGTTGGCCAATAGCCAGGGATCCTGGGACTTGAAGTCCAAAATATCTGGAGGGCACCAGATTGGGAAAGTCTGCCCTAAATCAGGGAAGGGAAACCTTGGACTCTTCAGATGATGATGTACTATGAATCCCATAATCTGACCACTGACCACACTGACTGGGGTTAATGTTAGATATCCAAAAACATTTGGAAGGTCACAGGTTCCCCTCCCCTGCCCTAAATAATCTCAAGTGCTAGAGAGCTAGCACAGTTATATAAAAGGATGTATGAAAGGATGTTTTTATTTTCCCCTGAGGTATCTGCTACTCATGTAAATTGTGCAAATTAAGAAGTTTGCATGACTTCTCTTACTTTGCATTCTGTATCTTGCCATCTGTAATCATTCTGTTTCAGCTAGTCATGGAGAAGGGCACAGAACTATGCTGGAGATTTAACTCTGACCAATAGAAATTTTGTTCAGCACCTCCTTTGGGTCTTAAGTTTTAATCGGGCATTGCCCATCTATATCAACAATCTGTCTAGAAATTATATATATGGGGGCCTCTGACTCCCATGTGACTGTACACTCTCCCATGGTTGCAACATGGGTACACAGGCCCTCAACTTGAGTGGGTTTACACTGCAGAGAAGCAGGTCACATACCCTTGCAGCTACATGTGAAAGGGGCCTTTGACTGGCATTGAAGTCAAGCCAGGCAATAGACCAGGGGTCCTCAAACTTTTTACATGGGGGGCCAGTTCATTGTCCCTCAGCCTGCTGGGGGGCCGGACTCACTGGGACTCCCCTGTGCCGACTCCTTCATGCTGCCCCCCTGCCGCTGCCACAGGACCCCCCCGCTGCCGCTGCAGGACCCCCCCGCCGCCATCCCCCGCCCCCCACTGCCGCCGCCGCAGGACCCCCCGCGCCGTCCCCCGCTACCGCTGCAGGACCGCCCCGCCACCCCCTGCTGCTGCCGCCACCGCAGGACCCCCCCGCCCCCATAACCCCCCCCCGCCACCGCCGCCATCCTACCTGGTCCCCTGCGCGCTGCTGCTGCTGCCGGTGCCTCCGCCACAGCCTCCGCTCGAGGCTGCCGCCGCTCCGTCGCATCCATCCTGGACTCCTCCCGCGCTCAGTTTTGAAAAACAGTGCGGGCGGGGTCCAGGATGGACGCGACGGGACCAGCGGAGAGCAAAGAACTACTATTGGCAAGCCCGGGAGGCTGCAGACGGGGCAGGGACGGGGACAGGACACAGAAGCAGCAGCTCTTGGAGGCACGGAAGAGGAAAGGCTGGTGGCGAGGCCCACCTTGGCTCCTGTACCGGCCGCCCAGCCTGCTTGTCCTGGGGAGGAGAGAGCGCCTGGGGGGAGAGGCTCTTTGGTCCGACCCGGGAGGCGCGCGGACACGGGCAGGCCCAGTTCGGGCCTACCACACGGACCCTAGATCGGCCACTGGGCCAGATGGAAGAGCACGCCGGGCCGGATCCGGCCCGCAGGCCGTAGTTTGAAGACCCCTGCAATAGACCAAAAAGGTCATTTGGAATGGTTCAAAATGAGTATCTGGGAAAGTTTGGTGACAGCCAATGGTACTAGCACTTTTGCTGCAGAACTACAGAGGCATAAATGGTTTACATAAAGGAGAAGAAGAGTAAATAGTAAATACAATTGCTGTTCAGATCCTCCCCCCTAAATAGTCTTGGGTAGGCTGCTTTCTCTCAGCCCCCACATCTGCAAAATGGCGATGGTGCTGTCCTAACTACAAGGTTGTTTCAAGGATTTATTTTTTTTTAAAGGTTGATTAAGCACTTTGAACATTCCAAAGCACTATATAAATGCTTATTAAATGATGGTGTTTAGCAAATAATGCATTATATAAATGCTAATTGTGGAGAAAGCACAACACAAGTCTGCGCACACACACACACACACACACACACACACACGGTCTTCGCCCAAGGGAGGAGGCCAGGAAGGGGGGATGAAGTCATAGGAGAAGTAGCAGACAGACCATCATCCCCCAACAAAGGAGAGTCTCGGTGGAGATCCACAAAAAACCAAGGAAGGACCATCAAGGATCATCAAACTATCAGGGCAGTCTCAAAGAGCTGCAAAGTACTAGTACGTCACCTTCTTCCCGGGCAGGAATAAGCCCACCTGAAACGAAGGGGCAGGCATAAGCCCCCACCTGACCTGGAGGGCGGGGAGAGCGGGAACTCAGGAGTAGAAAACCCCTCTCCCTTCCGGGTTGGGGTGGTTGGGAACCAAGGGTACTTCGGGACCAGATTCATCCTCCAAACAGCAGCCCGAGTACGCCATTCTCATCCACGGATCGGCCGACCCGGAGCCAGGCTGAAACTGACTAGGCGTAGAGTCTTTGATCTGAGGTAACTGACTAGATTCACTCCGCTAGCCTAAGCCTGTTCATTGAGAAACCCAGGGGTCAACTAAGGTTGTGTTGATGTTGTAGTATTCCTAGAAAGCTGTTAGTTCCGCTCTGTGTTTTGTGTAAACCAATAAAAGCCTTATTTGGACATTTAAAGGGCTGCGGTTTCCTCTTGTGCGTGAAAGCCTCGCAGGCGGTCGCCAGCGCTTGTACGGGCTGTAACTCATTGCCGGTTAACCCGTTAAGCGCCGAACTCACGCAGAGGATCCTGTTGGTGATCCTTCACACTAATAAAATACATAAATAGTCAGTCAGGCGATCACTCGTGACCGAGTAAGATTGTCTTCCAGGATTAAAAAAAAAAAGAAAGAAAATTTACAAAAAGGAGATTTTAAAAGGAGGAAAATTCTAAAGAAAATTGTGTAGACTCTAGCGATGGGTCCGTAAGTGACTGTGGAGGCCAATTCTAGATCCACACAGCTTCCCACAGTGAGGACACAGGTTACCAGATGGAAGATGGTCCTGTAAAGGATTCATTTGACGTGCTTTTCGCTTAGCACGTTTCTCCCTTTCACCTTGCACTCGAGCTTCTTCAAAGTCCATGGATCCTTTGTGAAAGGCCAACCTCCAGCTAGATCGTTCAGGGGCCAGAGCTTCCCAGTTTTTGATGTTTATATTGCATTTTTTTAGATTAGCCTTAAGAACATCTTTAAACCTCTTATATTGACCACCGATATTCCGCTTTCCATCCTTGAGTTGGGAATAAAGTAACTGCTTTGGGAGACGGTAGTCAGGCATTCGAACAACATGACCGGTCCACTGAAGTTGGCGTTGAACGATCATTTTTTCAATGCTAGTAGTCTTTGCTTCTTCCAGTACACTGACATTTGTTCGCCTATCTTCCCAAGTAATTCGCAGGATTTTCCGGAGGCAACGTTGATGAAATATTTCAAGGAGGTGGAGGTGACGTTTATAGATAGTCCATGTTTTGCAGGCATACAATAAAGTTGGTAATACAATGGCTTCATAAACCAGTGTTTTGGTCTTCTTACAAATATCCCGATCCTCAAACACTCTATGTTTCATTTGAGAAAACGCGGCACTTGCGGAGCTCAGATGATGCTGGATTTCACTGTCGATGTTAGCTGTAACAGAAAGATAGCTGCCAAGATAGAGAAAATGATCGAAATTTTCCAGTATTGTCCCGCCAAGCTGGATAGATGGCATCACCGAAGGATTAGCTTGCACTTGCTGATGAAGCACTTTGGTTTTTTTGATGTTAAGTGAGAGACCAAGTTTTCCGTATGCTTCTGCAAAAGCATTTAGGATAGTTTGGAGATCATCCTCTGAATGTGCGGAGACCACATTATCATCAGCATACTGAAGTTCCACAACAGAGGTTGTAATTACCTTACTTTTTGCTTTCAGCCTGCTGAGATTAAAAAGCTTTCCATCTGTTCGATATATAATTCCCACACCAGTGGGAAGTTTCCCCTCGACAAGATGTAAAATCATGGCGATGAAAATAGCAAATAATGTTGGAGCAATAACACATCCCTGTTTAACACCTGATCCCACTTTAAATGGAGCACCATGAGAGCCGTTGTTGTCCAAGACCGTAGCCGTCATGTTGTCATGGAGAAGTCGCAAGATATTCACAAATTTATTGGGGCATCCAATTTTCATAAGGATAGTCCAGAGAGCTGTTCGGTCTACAGTATCAAAGGCCTTAGCAAGATCAATAAATGCCATATAAAGGGGATGATTTTGCTCCCGGCATTTTTCTTGGAGCTGACGTGCAGTAAAAATAATGTCTACTGTCCCTCTAGAAGGGCGGAAACCATATTGAGTTTCAGGGAGGAGCTACATAAATAAATATTACTACTGTTACTAAGTTCCACATGTGGCTGCTGTATATCTGTCAATGTGTTAAAGTTAAAAATAATAATAACCAAGTTTGGGACAAGAACCACCAAAAAGTACTTTCTAGATTTATTATCACAAATCTTTTAAGTGCTCACATACTGACACACATAGCTGACACAGACAAAAAGCTTTCTGTTAAAGGAAAGGGCAAGTGTTCAGGGGGAAGAATTAGAGAGGAAAAATGGTTTCTTTATATGAAGCTATCTTGACCTCAGGAGGGAAGTCATGTTGTTTTTTAAGCAGTATTTCTAAGTACTGTTTGAAGTTTCTGTGTGACTGAGGGACTGACACTACATATCCAGGAAATCTATGACAACAGAGAGAGATGCAGCCGCTCCCAAAAGATCACCTGGGGAGTAAAAAAGAGTAGACAGCTTGGAATTGGTATTGCCTGAGACAGCTTTGATAACGCAGAAGGCTATCTTAACTACAGTACACTCTGTGTTCTCTAGTCTAGTAAATGCAAAGCAGGCACTGAGCTGATTTACACAAATAGTAAAGTACAAAAGACCTAATGCTTCCAGAACTGTACTGAGGGAAATTTATCCAGCTGTTTTTCTTTGCTCTTATTTTGTACATACGGTATATTTAAAAGACCTTTAGGAGGAAATATTGTCTCCTTACAGGTAATTCCATGCTACCGGGATTGTCAACTATCCTGTATTGATCTGACCAGTAAAATGCCATTATAGCAGCTAACTATGGAGTCTGAAGAAACATGTAAACATCAGTTATCCTTACCTTTTGGGTTTGGCCCTGCCCAGATGATATCTCTAACCTGCAATGCATGAAGAAACTATGAGTCCAGAGGTTATGTTAAAACTGAAGTGATTTACAGCACGCTCTTGAGAAAAGGAAACTGAAACAGGGGAGCAAGCTGGCTCCTTGTTGAGCGAAGTGGGGGGACAGCGGCGATCCCACTGCAGCTGAGGAAAATTTATTTATTTATTTATTTATTTATTATATGTATACCCCGCCTTTTTTCCTGCAAGGAACCCAAGGCAGCTTACATAATCCTCATCCTCCTCTCCATTTTATCCTCACAACAACCCTGTGAGATAGGTTAGTCAGTAACTGGCCCAAAGTCACCCAGTGAGTTTCATGGCTGAGTGGGGAATAGAACCTGGATCTCCTGAGTCCCAGTCCAA
The DNA here is from genome assembly GCA_021292165.1 of Shinisaurus crocodilurus. NCBI lineage: Eukaryota > Metazoa > Chordata > Lepidosauria > Squamata > Shinisauridae > Shinisaurus > Shinisaurus crocodilurus. The sequence continues at coordinate 201,969,594 of CM037879.1, forward strand.
CACTATAACCACTACACCACACTGCCTCTTGGTGAGCCTATTACAGGAAACAACATTTGAAAAAACTTCCATTTACTATTCTTGGACTTACCTACAATGGTGCTTATGTATCTGTTATAGGAAACTGCGGAAGAGTTTTAAAATTATATATGCATACAGTACAGTCATGCCTTGGATTGAGAGCATAATTCGTTCCGGAAACATGCTTGTAATCCAAAACACTCTTATATCAAAACGAAATCCCCCCAAAAAACTTTGTACAGAGATTTTTAATTTAAGCTGTACTACAGTACTTGTATTGCAAGATGTTGCTTGTATATCAAGTTTAAAAAAAATTAAATAAATATTTAAAAATTTGCTTGCAAAACGCTCTCAAACCAAGTTACTTGCAATCCAAGGTATTACTGTATATGGTTATATCTTGTTAATGTTGAAACAGATCTGAGCACATTGCACTTTGTCTGAGACTTACTGCTGGATAAAATTGGTTATGTTTGGATATAAAAATTGTGGTTCATTTGGTTTTGATGATATATGATTTTTTGAGAAAACATTGATGTAGTTAGACAATCACGGTGGTTTTCGTGATAGTGTCATATATCTCTAACCTGCCAGATTCTCCTCCTCCTCCTCTGCCCCACCTTTGACCACCTCACAGCCATGCTCAAGGGGACTGGAGCACCATTCTACCAGGAAAGGGTAAGGTGTGTGGGGTTGCTTAGTTCAGAGAAAAGACAACTAAGGAGGTGCAGGAGAAAGGTTTATATTATAAAATTATACATGGTGTGGAGAAAGTGAATAGGGAGACGTCCCACGCACCCGCCCAGCAAGTACCGGTACTTCATTTTGTATTTATGAATCTACTGCCAAACACTTTCACTCGTCAGACAAAATGAAGTACTTCATCTAACACATGTTTTGCCTATGAGATGTGGTGCCACAAGGTGTGTTGATGGCCACTGACTTTGAAGGTTTTAAAAGGGGATTCAAACAAATGAGAATGGGACTATAAGTGCTATTTGCCATGATTTATTTATTTATTTATTTGAACATTTTATATCTCGCCTTTCCATGGTAAAATTAAACTCAAGGGGAAGTATCCAACTACTTCTTCTGTAAGAGGTTATTTAATGCTTTAGAAACTGCACATATGGATAAATGAACTGATATAGTACATAGTAAGAATAACGTAGTCATGCAAATGGATTTCCCCCCCCCCCCATATGACAGTCTTTTATTATATTTTGGAATAATTATTTTGAGGCAGAAAGACTAAAGGAGCAATCCTGTGCAAGTTTAGACAGAAAAAAGTCCTACAACTCCCAGCATACCCCAGCCAGCATGGTTGGCTGGGGAATGCTGGGAGTCGTAGGACTTTTTTTTTTTTGTAGGACTAGTGTCTGCATTATTAGTTGTTACTACTACGTACCATATCTCATGTTGATTATCACAACATGTTTTTTCACTGTTAGTTATTTGTTTATTCCTTGTCATGGTCAGTCGACACATATCTCTTTCTGAGGGGCTACCGTGATAATTTTCGATAATATATTTTCTTTCTGTGCAGTTGTGTGCTCCGTGGCACTTTTGTTTACATATTATCATTATCAACTGCAGCCTTCGTTGTTTTTGTGCTTAATTACAGTAATACCTTGGATTGCAAGTAACTTGGTTTGAGAGCGTTTTGCAAGACAAGCAAATTTTTAAATATTTATTAAAAAATGTTTGACTTGATATACAAGCGACGTCTTGCAATACAAGTACTGTAGTACGGCTTACATTAAAAATCTCTGTACAAATTTTTTTGGGGGAATTTTGTTTTGATATAAGAGTGTTCTGGGAGGCGGAGCTAGCACGCCTAAGAAATGGCGGCATAGAGGGAGAGCTCCTCACCCTAAAACTAAAAAGGAAGACTCTACAACATTTTAAAAAGCCCAACAAGCAACAAAAACTTAAAGTTCTGATGGGGAATGACAGAGGAATCTAGCAAAACGAAAAACAGCGAGATCACACACTACTTTCCCTACAAAGAAAGAAAAACACTGCACAAGGCAGTACAGCATACTCAGAGAGAAAACCTGGCTACCGGAGAAGACAGAGGAGAACACACAGGAGAGCCAGGATCAAGCACACAGATATCGAACAACGAAATGAAGGAGGCAATATTACAACAATTAAAAACATTAAAACAAGAACTGATGAACCACTGGGCAGAACTGTTGGACACCAAACTGAAGGAAATAACAGAAACGGTGGAGGCAGTAAAAACAACAGCAAATAAAGCTGCAGAAAAAGCTCAGCAACAGGAGGAAAAGATAAAAACCCTACAAAGAGCGGTAGCGGAAAATAAATCAAAGATTGAAGACCAAGAAAATCGCAACCGAAGGTGTAATCTGAGAATAAAAAACTTGGAAGAAGAAGCAGAAGGTGAAAACATTAAGGTTTTTATAGCAAAATGGCTGACCTCATTAACTCCAGACTGCCCGATAGAAGCTGATGACTTAGAAAGAGCTCACAGGGCACTAGGACCCAGAAGAAAAAACTCCAGCTTTCCAAGAGACTTGGTAATATGTCTCAGCAGATACAACAAGAAAGACGAATTCTTTAAAAAGCTAAGACTTTTAAAAGAAATAAAATATAATGACAAACCTGTAATGATTATGCAAGACCTGGCACCAGAGACGCTGCAGAAAAGAAGACTCCTCAAACCCTACACATTGAAACTACGAGAACTGGGGCTTAAATATCACTGGGGATTCCCCTTCAAGATAATAATCCCCAACAAGGGACACACGCTGATTGCAGCCTCCCCACGGGAAATGGCGGAGCTATTCAGAACGCTAGGCATCGAACTCCCGGCAGAGGCTACTCAGGAAGAAACAGATAATGGAGAAGAAGCAGTAGGCCAAGAGCCACAAGGAGACGGCTGGAACACTGTAAACAGACACCGAAAAAACAGGCGGGAAAGAAATGACTATGAAAATCCACAGACCCCAAGAATCCTGAGAGCTCTGCCACAAAGGAAGAGATGAGAGAAACTGAGTAATAGTGAACCACAGGAGGTGACAAAAACAAAGTGAAAGACAATTGAAGTGTAAATATTCAAATGCCTAGCAAAGGGAAGGGGGAGGAAAAGGGAGGAGGGAGACTAACCCCAAAGGGGAGAGAAAATATTCTTTGTTTGTAGAGTCACGCTGTTTTAAACCATTGATAAAATGGGGGGGGGGGAGAAACTCTTGCCTCTATGTAGTCAATCTATGAAGGAATAGATTGACCTGCTCAGTTATAGTTTTAAAGGAATTTGAAAAGAACAAACCATAGCCTCAAGGCAGGGTGAAGAACACGTGAATCACTCTCTCTGTAAGGGGAGGGGAGGATCTCACCTGCATTCGCAGCTTTAGTTATGCTAAGAGAGAGCTGCAAACGAGTTTTAAAGTTAGGAAAAATGAGAAGGTTAGGGAATGACAGGGGAGGGAGGGAGGGAGGGAGGACACGACTGAGCTGTAAACGAGTTTTAAAGTTAGGGAAAATGAGAAGGTTGGGGAATGACAGGGGAGGGAGGGAGGACACGACTGAGCTGGGTGCGATAATGGGCAAGGCAGACAGAAATTGGCATATACCATGGGAGACCTTAAGGTGCTAACTCTAAACATTAAAGGCATGGGGAATCAGTTAAAAAGGGCGAGGCTACATAAACTAATAAGAGATCTAAAACCAAAAATACTATTTCTACAAGAGACACACAAAGCTCAAAAAAGGGAAGGAATTTTTAACAGTAGTCAATGGAAAACTGTACATATAGCAAAAGGAACAAACAAATCCAGGGGAGTAGCAATATTAATACATAACACAGTGGACTTTGCAATACGGCAAGTACAGAAAGACCCCAATGGCAGATACGTATTTGTAGAGGGAACACTAAATCAAAACAAACAAATAGTATTAGCCTCATTATACAGTCCAAACGAAAGACAGCTAGACTTCCTACATAAAGTTTTGAAAAAGTTGAGAACCTTTTCAAAAGCAGAGGCAATAATTGGAGCAGACACTAATTGGAACATGCAAGGAGCTGAACCTAGAAAAGTACAAAAAGATATAAGATTATATAATAAAACAGACTCACATAGCACACGAGCAGGAAAACTTTTAAACATAATTCACAAATTTAATTTAAGGGAGGTATGGGCAGAACTTAACAACAAAGACTACACACACACATTTTGTTCCAGGGTACATGGAACTTTTTCAAGGCTAGACACAATTATGCTAACTAGTACACTGATGCAAAACGTCACAGTGGCAGATATAGGACCCATAAAAGTGACAGACCATGCACCGGTATCTGTCCAACTCACAGTAAACAACTATACCAAGAGCAATTATATATGGCGATTCAATCCCACCCTTTTAACAAACAAAGAAAGCAGAGAAAATTTACAAAAGGGAATAGACAACTACTTCACAGAAAATAAAGCAGGGGACACAACAGAAAGGACCAGATGGGAAGCAATGAAAGCGGTTCTTAGAGGACTGAGTATCAAAGAGATGAGCCACATAAATAAAAAGAGACGGACGCGAAAATCAGAAACAGAATTAGAACTAGAAAGACTTACTGTACAATATAAACGAACAGGGGAACAAAAGATCAGACAACAAATGGAGAAGAAAAGGACAGAATTAAATTTATTGGAATTAGATCTTTTGGCAAACAGGGTAAAAAAAAGGAGGGATAAAAACAAAATAAATGCTCTTAAAAACAAACGGGAATAAAACATATGACATAGAAGAGATGGGTGACATTTTTGTAGATTATTTTGAAAAACTATACAAAGGGGAAGAAAAAGACAGGAACACAATTAGAAAGTATCAGAGCAAAACAAACATCCCAGGACTAACTGAAGCAAGTAAACAAATCCTAGAACAAAGGATTACGATAGAAGAAATAACAGAAGCCATTAAAACACAAAAACCCAACAAGTCACCGGGACCCGATGGTTTTACAAGTGAATTTTATAAAGCATATACAGAATTATTAGCCCCAAGACTATTGTCATTATATAATGAAATTCTAGATGGAGCCTCACTTCCTAACACATGGACACAATCCAGAATCATCTTGATATTAAAACCAGGGAGAAATCCGGAGCTCCCAGAATCATACAGACCCATCTCCTTATTAAATATAGATTATAAAATATTTACCACCATATGGGCTAATAGATTAAAATTTGTGATAGGAGAAATAATGCATGAAGATCAACATGGTTTTATTTCAAAAAGATATATAGCAGACCCTATACGCAGGCTATATAGCATAATAAAATACAGTAAAAAAACAAACACCCCGCTAGCCATAATTGCTCTAGACTTGTTCAAAGCATTTGACAGTGTTAATTTACAGTTCTTACTGGAGAGCACATCTGTGTACAACTTTGGCCCAAATTTCTCTCACATTCTCAATGCCATATATAACAAAACAACAGCAAATATACGATTCAATTCTTATGATTCACGCGCTTTTCAACTAAATGCAGGAACCAAACAGGGTTGCCCCCTATCCCCTCTGTTATTCAATTTAGTTATAGAATTTCTAGCAGACAGACTCAGACATAATGACGCTATACAAGGTATACAAATTCGAGATCAACCATACTTACTCAGCATGTATGCTGATGATTTGATATTAACAATACAAAACCCAATAGAGGCATTGCAACCACTACGTCAAGAACTGCAAGATTTTCAAGCAGCGTCTAGCTTAAAAGTAAATTACGACAAATCTGATTTCATGAGTTATAATATAGGGGCAAACAATCAACTTGACATTTCTAAAAATCTACAAATTCCTATAGTTCACAAAGCCTTTAGATATCTAGGAGTTCAAGTTGCAAAAAACCCAAACAAAAGCTTCACACTAAACTATTCCAAATTATGGGAAAATATCAAGAAAGACCTCAAAAGATGGAAAAGATTGAACTTAACCACAATGAACAAATTAGCCACCATCAAAATGATAGTCATACCTAAATTCACATACTTATTTTATGTTCTACCCATAGAAGTACCTATGAGATGGCTTAAATCATGGCAAGACACCCTAGAAAAATTTATATTTAATGGTAAAAAACCACGTATGGCAAGAAATCTCAGATACAGACCCACCATTGATGGAGGGTGGGGAATTCCATCACTAAAATTATACTATGAAGCTTACCAACTGAGACATCTATTATCATTCATGGCAGATAATAAAAATAAACATTGGGTCAAAATAGAAATTTTTTTGTTAGCACAAGATAATCCACACACAATACCCTTTGTCAAAAAACGAATAACACAAGGTATACAAAATCAACACTCCAACATGGAAATAATATTAAAGATATGGAAACGAAGAAAGGAGACACTGATGCCAGGAATTTCACCATTAATACCACTCTATGCACACCCAAATTTTCCAGTTAAAGACATACAGATATCTAGAGAATCACTGAAAAATAATAACCTATTGATATTACGAGACTTATATAATAACTCACAACCACTATCAAGAGACACATGGAGAAACACATTACGAAATACGGCAATTACTTGGTTACAATGGTACCAAATAAGCTCATTCATTAGACTAGAGAATGTGAAAAAACAAGGCACCAGAGATCTGACACAATTTGAAAAGATATTATTAACTTTTACAGATCAGGAAAAAGGATTAATGTCAGATTTATATGCACTTCTGATAAAAACAGACATGGGAAATAGCCTTCCTCTTAAAAGAAAATGGGAAAGAGAATGGGGAATGCAAATAGAAGATGAAGAATGGGAAAATATATGGGATGAATTCCCATTTAAAGCGATTTCAACAAAATTCAAAGAACTCTCACTGAAAATAATACAGAAATGGCACTGGACTCCTCACAAAATATCTCATATTAATAAAAACTACTCTCCCCTATGCTGGAGAGCCTGTGGAGAAATCGGATCACACAAACATATGTGGTGGTCCTGCAAGCAAGTATCCCGCTTCTGGACAATAGTTTTCAAAGAAATATCTAAAATTGTAGGGACAGAGATAACTAAAACCCCAGAATTAGCAATATTAAACATTTTTCAAAGAGATAATAAAAATTTATTATACAAGAACCTAATAAGATTTCTATTACAAGCTGCTAAACTACTAATAGCAAGAGGATGGAAAGATGCCAAAGGGCTAACCATCAATCATTGGTATAATGTGGTATGGGAAATTGCATTAATTGAAAAACTAACTCAAAAATTGAGAATTGCAGGGGGGAAAAAGAAAACAAACTCTTTTGAAGCAGAATGGTGGCCTTTTATCCAATTTTCATACAGAACATCTACAACAAAAATACCTCAAGCCTTCCAGTACATTTGGATGCAATAAACTTACAAATATCCACCTATCACAAAACTGACTACTTTATGGCCGAAAAAGACTCCGGAAAAGGTGCCCAGCCAGATTTGTTCCTTTGAATGTTGGTTCGGGGGGGGGATTTACTTTGTTCTGATCTAATACAATTTCTGTAATGGATTAGATGTTTTGTTGGTTGTTCGGTTGTTTTGTATATGTTAAAATTCAAATAAACAAATTAAAAAAAAATAAAATAAAATAAGAGTGTTCTGGATTACAAGCACGTTTCCGGAACAAATTATGCTCTCAAACCAAGGCATGACTGTATCCACTCAAGACACCCCAAAATACTTTACAACAAGGATAGCTCACAACTATATATTGCTGCTGGGAGAATCCAGAAGGAACAGGGACACCTGAGGGGGGTGGGAGTTGACATTATAATCTCTGCTAATCAAACAGCCCCTGGAACATCAATCCTGTAAGCCCTGGCTCTACTACAACACTGATTAAAATACCATGTGCAACTATTCTGTCTTTTCCTCCCTAAAGGATTTTTGTGGAAAGGAAAAAGATGGACGTAGCAGTGGGAAAACATGGGAGAGTTACCAGTGGAAAATGATGTTGCCTGGCAGATGTCTTCCATTTGCCCTCCTGTAAATTCCATGAATGAAATACAGCAATTACATGATGAAAGCCTTGTCTCGAAGGTTCCTTTGCAAAATAAATTCTGAGGAAGACTGTAAGTTGTCACAGGGACGGCAATGTTTGTTTTTAGTACCCTGGAAAGTACAAATGAATTTCAAAGTATTTCACATTCCTAATTCTTGTCTGTGAAATAAACTGGTTTTGATAATTTTAATATTTCTGGCTGAAAAACAGGAACATGCTTTAGAGTATGTTACCATTTTCAGGAGCAAGATCAGGACATTCCACAAAAATACTTTCATTGCACTGTTTCAGACTAGGACTGGGGAGACTTGGGTCCAAATCACCACTCAGCCATGAAGCTCACTTGGTGTCCTTAGGCCTGTCATTAACTCTCAACCTAACATACCTCATAGGGTTGTTGTGAGGATAAAAATGGGAGAGGGGGGGCAGGAGCTTCGCCAGCTATGGAACAGTAGCTTTCTACAGAGCTCCCGGAATGATTTGATAATATCTGCAAAATACACAGGAAAGACAAATCGTGAGTTAAAATTCCTTTGCTGTTTGCTTTCTGGAAGGTATACGCAGATGCAGAGTTAAAAAGGAAATAAAAAGAACAGTTTTCTTTTGCTGTGCTTTGCCCTGGATTGTTTATGAGCTCCAGACGGGTGAAAAAGTCCCTACCCCCTCTTTGGAAACGCGATTGGGCGCATCCCTCGGATAACAGTTTGAAAAGGCTAATTAGGATCCTTGACACGAGAGGTACTGAACTTTCTTATCAATCTGAGCAACAGGGTCCTGAAAAGAAGCTACGAGGTAGTGAAAGTTTTGAGACAGCGAGGGGGAAGGGCGGAAAAATGGCGGATTCAGCTGGCAAAGTCCCTGCTGGTGCCAAGCCAAAGACAATATCTCCAGTTAAGCTTAAAGGGGCAGCACCAGACTGGGAGAAGATCTTATTACAGTTTCAAAACTCTATTGAATCAGGGCAGCAGAAACATACAGAAGCAATTGAGAAATTTCAAAAAGAGCATCATGAGGATATGAAACAAATGAGAGAAACCATGGATCAGATGGGGGTTCAAATTAAAAAGCTGCAAGTTAGAGTTGATAAGGTGGAAAAACTCCAGGCGAAGGATGAAAAAAGTTTTGAAAAGTATGAAACGAAATTTAATGAGATGGAAATACAGATGATCAACATGCAAGACAGGCAACGCTGTTCTAACATCCGGATCAGAGGCTTCCCCATGGAGATGGGGGAGACTGGATATAAGTTAAGAGGCAGTATTTTGGAATGGATGAATGAAGCTGTCTCTGGAGAAACAAATCTCTGGGATGATATGGACATTGAGATAGTGCATAGAGTGGGAACATTAAGGCGTGGCATGACATCCAGAGATGTTGTAGTGAAATTTGCAAATTTATACAAGAAGGATGTCTTCATGAAAGCGATTAGAAAGCAAGGTCAAGTAGCTTTTAAGGGAGCTACTTTGCAAATCTACAATGATCTCTGTCAGCAAACAATTAATTGGAGGCGAAGTGTTAAACCGTGTACAGCAGTCTTGATCAGAAAGGGAATACAATACAACTGGGGTTATCCGGTTTTTCTTACTTTTTTGTGGAACAGTAAGAGATACAAGATCTCATCATGTGTCCAAGGCATGGGCCTGTTGGGAGAGTTGGGGCTTCATGATGATGCGGAGGGTCCAGAATCGATGGGTCAACTGGAAGAAGAAGGAGCAAGCGGAGGAATTGTATAAGAGGTTGTTTCAGCACGAGAAGAAAAAAGAAAATGTTTTATAAAGAAGTTATCCGGGAGGGAATGAGGGGCTGCTGTTCAGGCGGGTGATGGTTCCTTCCCCCCCCCCCTGGGATAGGTGGGTAGGTTTAGGGTGGGGCAAGATGCCCTGGCTTAGCAGGGGGGATAGTTTAGATGAATGTGGGGGTGGGTTAATGGGTTTGTTATTGTTTAGTATATTCACTTTCAGGGACCAAAAAAGAAAAAATGATGTTAATAGATGGATTATAAGTTAAGAATTTCAACTTTAAATGTTAAGGGGCTAGGTTCAGTTACCAAGAGGAGGCGAACAGAAGCACTTCTTAAGAAGGATAAGGCAGATATTATATTCTTGCAAGAAACGCACCAGGCAAGGAAAGGAGTCAATGAATTGAAACTGAGGTGGTCTAGAATATATGAGATAGCATGTGGATCATCTAAATCAAGAGGAGTAGCAATCATAATTTCAAAGAATTGTGGTTTTAATGTTTTAAAGGTGAAAAAGGATGGTACAGGTAGATATATTATAATGTATGGGACCTTGGGAGGAGAAGAATATGTTATAGTTAATGTTTATGCTCCCAATCAAAATCAAGGAGAATTTTATCAACATGTGTTTAAAGAAATGGGTAATTTTCAAAATCAAAGGGTTATTATGGCTGGGGACTTTAACATGGTATTGGATAGAAGAAAAGACAAATCCAATCCGACGAGAGAAGATCAGAGAAATAATTTAACGATTTTGAATAAGTTAATTAGTAAGGAAGGGTTGCTAGATGTTTGGAGAGGGGTCAAGGGGAACGAGGAAAGATATACATTTTACTCAACAGCAACTAAGAATTATTCTAGGATAGATTTTATATTTGTGTCCAGGACACTGTTTTCAAGGGTCTTGGGCACAGAGATAGGAGTGATAAAAGTTACAGATCATGCTTTGGTTAATATGGATTTGAAGATACATAAGGATTATAGAGAAGCGAAAAGATGGAGATTGAATTGTAATATTTTTCGTTTTAAACATTTAACAGAAAAAATAGAGAAGGAATTGAGGGAAATTTGGGAATTTAATCAAACAGAAGAATGTACTGAAGCGATAATATGGGATACAATGAAGAGTGTAATGAGAGGAATAGGATTGAGAGAGGCAATAAATTTGAGGAAACAACAAGAAGTTTTTTATCAAAAGCTAGAGGGGGAGATTAGGGATTTGGAAAAGAAGTATTTAGAGAAGAGGGATAAAAAGATTTTTGCAGAATTACAGGGTAAAAGGAAAGAATTGGAGAATAAAGAATTGGACAGGGTACAAAGGAATTTGATTTATACAAAAAGGGAGTATTTTGAGAATAGTAATAAAAATTCTAAAATGTTGGCTAGATTAGCACAAAAAAAAAGAAAAAGTTTAGTGGGGGTGATTAAAGATAAGAGGGGCAAAGAATATAATCTATTAAAGGATAAACTGAAAATTTTTCATGAATATTACACGGAGCTATATAAGGCAGGAAAATGGTCGGAAGCTGAGAGTAGAAAATATATCGAAAAAAATTTAAAAATAAAAATCCAGGAAGAAGATAGAGAGAAAATGGAGCAACCATTCACGGAAATTGAAATAGAAAATGCTATAAATAAATTGAAACAGGGGAAAACGCCAGGATTGGGTGGTCTGGGGGCGGAATATTATAAAGTTTTTTAAAAAATGTTAATTCCAAAGTTAAAACGGTTGTTTAATGATATTTTACAGGGGGGAGAGATCCCCCCGTCGTGGAAACAGTCCTTGACTATTTTAATCCCGAAACCAAGGAAGGATTTAGCAGAACCAGGTTCTTATAGACCAATATCATTAATTAATCAAGATGCTAAATTATTGACAGCAATTTTAGCTAGAAGAATGAATAGTTTTCTAAATAAGTATATAGGGATAGATCAATGTGGTTTCATTCAAGGAAGACAAATGGCAGACTTAACAAGAAGGGTTCTGAATATAATATATTTAATAAAGAAAAATAATTTGAAAGCGGGGGTTCTTGCATTGGATATTTTTAAAGCCTTTGATTGTGTGGAATGGCCTGCATTAAAGATGTTAATAAAAACTATGGGGCTTGGAGAAAAATTTATAGGTATTACTAATCAATTATATACTCATAATGTTACGTCGGTAATTGTAAATGATGGAATAACAGAAACTATTAGCCTAGGCCGGGGAACTAGACAGGGTTGTCCCCTTTCCCCAGTATTATTTGTGTTAGTTATGGAATTGTTAGCGAATGCGATAAGAGAGGAGAGGAAATTACTGGGGATAGGGATAGAGGCTAAATGTAAGATAAACCTTTTTGCAGATGATATATTGTTAACATTAGAAAGGCCTATGGAAAATTGGGATTGGATAGAGAAAAATTTAGATGAATTTAGAGAAGTAACAGGGTTAAAAGTTAATTGGGATAAATCGGAGATAATGACATTTAATTATAGTAAACTGGAGGAAAGGGGATTTAAACAAAGGAAAGTTGATATAAAGATAAAAATATAATTAAATATTTAGGTATTGATATATTAAAAGATATGGATAAAATAGGGGAATGGAATTTCAAAAAATTAAAAGATGAAGTTAAAAATAAAATAGAGGATTATAAAAAATTGGGATTATCGTGGTTTGGTAGGATAGCTTTGATTAAAATGAAGATTTTACCGAAGTTTAATTTTTTATTTAGAATGATACCATATAAAATATCAGAGAAAGAAATCAAAGATTGGCAAGTAATGTTAAATAGCTATTGCAATGGGGGGAAAAGATCAAGGATTACTAAGAATAGATGGTATAAAGCTCAAAAAATAGGGGGACTTGGTCTCCCTAATTTAAAATGGTATTATATAGCTAATCAACTTAGATATATTATGGATATTATTGTTAGAAAAGATTTTATGTGGTGGGAAATAGAAGCATTTGAATTGGGTAATAAGGTGGAGAAATTTTTATTTACAAAACAAGGACATATTATGACAAAAAGATTAGAAAATCCCTTTTTAAAAAATATGGTAGAAATTTGGGGTAGAAATAAGGAAATATTTTTACCAGGTATATCCCCGCTTACTCCAGTGGTGGTTATGGAAGACTTTCCCGAGAATGTTAGACATTTAGAACGAATTTTTAGAGAGAAAAAGGTGATAAGTTTAATGGATTGGCTGGAAAAAATGGAGACAAGACAGCAAATAATTGATAGGGTTGGGGCAGGAAGAATTTCTTGGTTAAATTTAATTCAATTAGTACAATGGGGTAAGAAATGGAAGAGGAGACATGAGCATGAAAGGGATTTCACCGCATTTGAGCAGTTGGTTATGTCCAGAGAACTCGCAGAAGGAAATGCATCAGCTAGGGGTCTTACAAAGATGTTATATAAAATGTTGCAGAAATCAGAAGAGCAAGCAGAAAATCTTAAAATAGTTTGGGATACAGAGTTTGAAGAGGAAATATCAAAGGACGAGTGGAACAAGATTTGGGATAGGCGAATATTGAAAAATATGTCTATAAGAATTAAAGAGAATTTTTATAAGCTAATTTGGAGATGGTATTTGACTCCGGTGAGATTAAATAGAATAGATAATAAATGTTCTCCAATGTGTTGGCGAGGATGTCAGGAGTTGGGTACATATGCTCATATGTGGTGGAGTTGTAAAAATGTAATGGATTTTTGGAAAATGATTTTTGAGGAAATATCAGAAATTGTTGGAGCTGATTTAGAGGTTTGTCCTAAACTAGCTTTGCTATCAATAACGGAAAAGGTGATCGGTCCTCAAAATGTTAAAGAATTAATTATAAACTTGTTAACGGCAGGTAGACTAATGATAGCAAGGAAATGGAAAATTCAGCAAGTTTTCACTATTACTGATTGGTATAAAGAAGTATGGGATATGGCATTGAATGATATGTTGACTTGTAATATTAAATGCAAAAGGGGTCAATTAAAGAAAAATGTTTTCAAGGATATCTGGGGTTTATTTCTGGAATATGTGTTAAAAAAGGGGAAAGGGAGTTTACCCTGTCAAGATATGTTGTATTTTTGGAATAATGAACAATTATAGAGTCATTGTATTATTTGGTCCCATGGTGATGGGAGCACTATATTAGTTATATGTGTGCGTTATTTTCTTTGTATTGTTTAAAAAATTAAATAAAAAATATTAAAAAAAAAATGGGAGAGGGGAGAACCAAATATGCCACTTGGAGCTCTTTGGAGGAAAGGCAGGAGATAAATAATAATTCCATCACACCGTTAGTCATTTATGCTTACTTACTACTTACTGGAGAAAATGGAAAGCGTGCTTGTGTTTGTCTATATATTTAAGCATACAAATTATTCAGGTTTGTAATACCATATTTAGACTAGAATCTAGATGGAAGAATATTTTTAAAAACAAGATCTGGGCCAATGTGCACATTAGAAGATCAAGTTTGCCACTGATTCAGGGAGTATTGCATGGTAAACACCCATAAAAGGAAGACCCACATCTATAAACATGGTGGACATGGGCTGGGAAGCTGTAGTTAATCTGTATTTATAATGTGTGTCTCCATTCCAAGCATTGCATTGTCTTACTAGAGAACACACAGTGAACCAGAGGGTGCATCTGCGGCATAATGTGTGACTTAGCCTACCACATGAAACACCTTCAACTCTTGGAAACTGGTCCAGCAGGGAAAAAACATTACACCATTTCCTCTGCATGTCAACTCCATGGTGTCAGTGCTAAAAATAGTCTACATTGGCATGCCAGCTGCAGCTGCTTAAATGAGAAAAGAAAGTACCGTAATGTGCCCTTAGATGAAAAGTGATGGGTGCTATGTTGAGGCAGCAAGCCAGAAAATATCCACAACACAGTGGTGTGTGTCCCACTATCAGTGGATGAGTTTTGCAGCTGAACTTTGCTGGTGAATATATTGGCAAGGATGGCATTGTAACATTTCGATCTGAAATAAATCCAACCTGTTGGTTATGGGGTTGTTGTTGTTCTTGTGGAGAAAACAACAATAAAGAATCTTGTAGGACCTTAAATGATTCTCTTAAAGATTGTTGGCTACCTCTCAAAGTTTTTTCCTCCTTTTGATTCCTCCTGGTGATCTCTGTCCCACATTTTTGCTCTGCTTCTTTCTTCTCTTACTTCTGCCTCTGTCAGTCACATCTGGCTACTGGCTGAGTGTTAAGAGTTATTTCCAGTGCTCAAACTGCAAGGGGCCACCACGTATCTTTTTTTGATGGCTCCAAATCCAGCTTTTAGAATGTTGTGGGGGACATAACTTGGCCAAAATTGATGGGGGGGGGAGAGTCAAGGAATGGGGCCTGTAGACTTCATTATGGTCCCCTACTCTTCCCCATAATTCAAACACTGGTTATTTTAATCTGGAATGGGAATAATCCTTAGAAAATATCCATCTGAGCATCTGGGCCCTTCCAGATTTGGGAACAGATGGAAGTTGAAGGGACATATGCCATCTCCATATGTCAGACAGTATTCAAATTAGGGGGGGAATAGGGGGCCTTTAATTAAATTCACAACACCCCCTGCTTCCAAACCCCATCACCATGTTAGCCAAATCATCCCTCCTGCTGCCCCCATGGCCCTCCATGATCAGGATGGCAGAGTCTGGAAACCAAGTCCTTAGCTGAAAGGTTGAAAGAGCTGGGTATGCTTAGTCTGGAGAATAAATTAAGGGGAGTTATAACAGCAGCCCTCAAATATCTGAAAGGCTCTTATGTAGAAGATGGAGCAGACTTGTTTTCTGTTGTTCTAGAGCAGGGATGGGCAACTTGTAAGCCAAAACATCTGGAGGGCCACAATTTGCCCAACTCTGCTCTAGAGGGCAGGACTACAAGTAATGGGTGAAGATTGCAAGGAAGCAGATTTCGGCTAAAACAGTAAGAGAACCTTCCTAACAGTGTTAATCGATAGTGAAATAGACTGCCTTAGTCGGTAGTGGGCTCTCCCTTCACTGAAGGTATTTGAGCTGAGGTTGGATAGCCATTTTTCAGGGATGCTGCAGTTGCAAGATTCCTGCACTGAGCAGGAGTTGGACCAGATGATCTAAAGATTCCAACCCTAATTAGTTCTGTGATCCTGAAACAGTAGTTAAGGAAGACAGCACAAAAGGTAAGGGGGTTGGGCCTCCTCTGGTCCCCCTGTAATTTGAGCATTGTAGATGGGAGTCTGCCCTCCCATTACCTTTCTGTTCACACTATAACATGCTTGTTAAGTTCCAAGGTTTATAAATCTTTGTTAAGGGCGCGGGGGGGGGGGTGTCGATGAAGGGGCAGGGTTCATGAGAATCCCTTTTAACCACGATTTTATCCCTGGCTACTTCCTTGTGGGAGATGGGGGGGGGAGGGAAGGGGAGATAATTTTCAGGAGGGGCTGATCCAAGACATTTGGTTGCCATGCACAGTTGCACCAAGGCACCTTAGGATCTCTTGCAACTTTTTTGCCTTTTAATGATGACCAGTCCGCCTGCCCCCAACCCCCACCAAATTAGAAGCCAG
Organism: Shinisaurus crocodilurus; assembly: GCA_021292165.1. Lineage (NCBI taxonomy): Eukaryota > Metazoa > Chordata > Lepidosauria > Squamata > Shinisauridae > Shinisaurus > Shinisaurus crocodilurus. The sequence continues at coordinate 201,985,912 of CM037879.1, forward strand.
GTTTTCCTTCCCAATTAGTGCTTAATTTTTCTGTATTAAAAACTACACCCCATGACGTGAAAGCCCTTTCCCTTAATCCGTGATGAGGATGAGCAACCTCTAACAACTAAGAGATGAATCGGGTTGCCAAGTGACCAGAAGAAGAGAACAAAAAACAGGTCTGGCCTGCTCCAGTGCCTTTAAAGGCAGCTCGATCTGCAAAAGTCTGCAGCAGGGGGAAGCTTTTCAGGGCAGGGAAGATCAGCTTGAATCACCGTCTAAACAGGCAGACGAGCAGGAGCCTGTAAAAGTATTGGCAACAACAACCCTGGCGATGAGGAGCCAGCAGGGCACGCTCTGCATGCACACGGGTACGATTTTCATCAGGCCTCTGGAGTCCTCCCTTTTAAATTCTGCCTCTTTCATTATGATGGAGGAAAGCGCCTGGCCAGCCGCCAGCGTCCCTAAGGATTAAGACGCAGCCCCTCCCCGCCCCCAACGAGGGCCTTGCCTGCCATTGCATTTGCAACGTTTGCAGCCGCAGCCCGCGCGCGCGGCGGAAGGTTGTCATGGTTTCCCGGGTCACATGCGCGCGAGGTTCCCCCAGCGCTGGGGGCGGGAGATGCGGCTGCAACAGCCACCGTCGGGACTGGCTCCTTCTTCTCTGCTGCACGGAGCTGGGGAAAGACTCAGAGGGGAAGCCGCCGCCGCCGCCGCCTCAGCAGCCGTAGCTGCGAATTGCCTTTGCCTTTCATTTAAATTCTGCGCCCCTCGCGCCGCCGGGCATTATCCCCGTCGCGCGGCGGGGGGAAGGGGGAGGCTTGGGACCCCGCTGGGCTCCCCGCCCCGTCTTGCCCCCGCCCCCACCCCATCCCCGGGATGAGCATCTCCGTCCCGGAGGGGCTGACGGAGCTGCTGCAAGGCTTCACCGTGGAGGTGCTGCGGAGCCAGCCGGGGGACTTGCTGGAATTCGCCCTCCAGTACTTCGGGCGCCTCAAGGCGGAGGCGGCAGCTGTTGCTGCGGCCGGTCAAGGCGTGGGTGAGGGAGCAGAAGAGGAGCCTGGCGAGGAGGAAAGAAACGGCGGCGGCCCCTGCCCCCGCCGTTTCAATGCAGCGTCGCCCGGCCCCGGGAGGGGGAACCGCCTGCAGCTCGGCAGGGCCCCTTCCGAGGGCAGAGGGGTCAACTTCGCCGAGGAGCCCATGCAGACCGATTCCGAGAGCGGCGAAGGGAACGACGACGACGAAGAGGTGGAAGAATTCACGGGTAAGCCCAACCTCCGTCAGAATCCGCCTCCCTTCCTCCCCCGAGGGGTGGGCATTGAAGGCAGGCGCCAGGCAGACCGGCCGGGTTGAAGGATGCTCCTACTAACAAACACCATTCGTCGGGGAACGAGCAGAAAGGACTGGCACACGCCCTTCCTCTCAGTTCTTCGGAGGTATAGGAGGAACCAACATAGCACCGAGATGTTGGGATGCCACTCTCCTACCTACCGCCACCAGAAAATCAGCAGCCAAAGCTTTTTCTGGCAGTGATTTCCCCCATGCCAGAAAGAATCAGCTGATTTCTGCCCCGATTAAAGTCACAGGGGCCCTGCTAAAAGATAACTGGTCAATTCTAGCGCTTCTAAATTTCAAGAGCTACCTGTGCCAACCCACTTATATGTGCATTGCAATTGGCACCACCCAAACAATAAAAGCTTCGTAGTAGTAAAAGCTTCACACCTTGGTTTGACAACTCTTGGACTGACCCCTACTCCTGTGCCTTTAAGTGCAGCTTGATTTGCAGGCCTTAATGTAGGTGATGATGTTTATACGTGTGGTGACAAGCTTCATCTTCTGATTTTTGCAGGTCTAGTTGCCATTAAAAGCACAGGAGTAGGCTGGGTAAGTTTTCTGGTCAGTTGGTGATCACAGGCTCAAGCACTTGGACATCCCTAGGAATTACAGGTTCTCATTCACAAATTGTGCTTTTTCTCCCTCTTCCTTATGAATGAAACTCATTTGTTACTACCGTCCATGCCTCTGTTCTTTCCTTGCTTCATGGTAAGCTGCTCCAGTGGCATGCTGCTTATCCCTACTTGTTTTTTGGAAGGTTGAAAGCTCCCCCCAGAAACTGCCCTACAGGCAGAGAGGACTTGAAGCACTTGCTGGTCTGTCAGTGTCACCATCCCTGCCAGCTCAGGAAGGAGGGAGTATTACGAGATTCATCCTTAGCAAAGCAGCTAGAGAAGGAGCTGTTGACTGGCTGTGCTTTTTCCTTTCCTTGTTATATTGTGGGGCTACTCTTCCCCTTTCCAAACTCCTAGGACAGATTAGTTACAGAAACATATCAATGTTAGGAGCAAGCCTAACCTGCCAAGATGGCCTCAGTTTGTTGGATGGGGAGGAACTAACTTTATATTTTCCTTAATTCTGAGATGGAGAAGAGCTTAACATCACAGGTTAATGTTATCTGACGTGAGCATGTTCAAAATCATTTTCCTCTGAGCATGTTCAAAATCATTTTCCCTTGAAAATAACACTCTGCTAACCTCTACAAATTTGGAATTTGGGCAAGATTTCAAAGTAATGGGGATGCCCTCTATATAGGTTTGAGCCCCAACACTTCTCCCTCTCTCTCGCTAGTTAGCCTTGGACATTCCTCAATTTTGGGATGTCAGAAGCATACCAAAATTAAGAAAAGCCTTGGAATTACTCCTTCCTTACATTTTGAATAAGAACACTTGACCAAGCTGACAAATAATGCAATGTCTTCTCAGGAAATAATGTTACACGAAAAAGGCAGTGGTGGTAGTTGGTTTTTGTTTTTGTTTTTGTTTTTCTCCTTGGAAACACACAAGCGTTTTGTAATCAGTAGCAAATTTCTTGGTGACAAATACTGGATGAATAATACAGTGTTGACCTATTATAATATATTCATCAATAGTTCTGGCACTGTGAAAGTTGACATTTCCTAAAAGGAGTCTTGGGCTTTAAAAGGAAGGTGAATAAGCAAAGGAAGGTGAACAAGCTAATGAAAAAAGCTGAAGAATGAATTGGTTGGGGGCGGGGAGGTATCAAATCAAGGGCTGCTGCAGTGTGTTCAGTTGGCTGTAGGAGAATGTGGCAATATAATAATAAATATAATATTATTTATTAATAATAAATAAATATTTGGTCTAAGTCTTAATTTGGTTGTTCATCAAGAAATGTTTGGGAACATTTATTTGGATCTGAGATCGTCTTTCCATTATAATTACAGGAACCAAGGTTGTTAGCACAGTTTCCATATGGAGAACTAGCACTGAGCCATGGTTTATTGTGGGAACCTACTCTTATGGTTGCACATTGTACCATGGCAAACCAAGTTTTGCTCCCATGTGTCCAGCAAAGAGCTGAGGCCAGCCCTGGCTCTGTGGCTAGTGTATTGTATGATGGACATGTTTATTGCATTCACACTTTACATTTTAAGTGAACATGTGAAACAGCTTCCATTCTATACCTAAAAAGATGATTTTGATTTGTACCCTGCCTTTCTACCAAAACTGGCACCAAAGGATTGTACATCCTCCTCTACCAACTCAGGACTCTACCACCTCATTCCACTGCACTGCTTTTTTTTAATGCTCTCCCACAAAAAAAGTTTCCTGAATGTAGTGAACTAATGTATCGGGGAGAACGCCATAGCAAACCTTTCTCCCTGTTAGATTAGTTTGTCATATGGAGACGGCTTTTTATGTAAGTGGGGGTGTTCATAATTATGGACCTCTGCCTGCAGACTGAAGTAGTACAGTCCAAAATTCTACCTCATTCCATGAAATGTGTAGAACAGCCTTCCCCAACCGGGTGCCCACCAGATGTTTTGAACTACAACTCCCAGCATTTCTGACCTTTGGCTGTGTTGGCTGGGACTGATGGGTGTTGAAGCCCAGGCCATTAGGAGGGGACCAGGTTGAGGAAGGCTGGTGCAGAACAACTCTAAAAGATGGAGATACTGGAGCCAGTGATGTGTGGAAAATTTTCTACTGTGCTTTTCCATAATTTTGAACTTTTAGAAGTGCATTATTTCATAGAATTAATTACTAATTAAGGCATAAACACAATACAAGTCAAATTGGGCAACTGGAATGGATACAAATGGAAAACCAAGTGGTCAAAACAAAAATCAGAGTTATTAATTTTTTCAGGTGACTGTCCCTAGGAAGCACACATCTATATGCACAGCTCTTCAGGTATGCTAACAATTACTATCTAAGGGTACAAGCCTATGGGTTGCACCCTTGCGAGACGAAAGCCTCTGAACTCAGAGGCTTCTGTGTACCCAATGTCCTGTTGAGCTGCTGCCAGCAGGACATGAGGAGCGATGCGTGTTTCTTTTTCTCTCTAGGTGGGCCTCTGGGGCTGGAGAAGTGATAGGATTCCTTTATCCTGGCCTCTTCTCTCCCCGCTCACCTGAACGCCCCTTTTCTGACCTCTTGAGACCATTTTTGCAACCTCGGGAAGCAGCTGGCATAGTTCTTTCCACGAGGACGACTGCAAGGGGAGGAATCTGTTACCAGAGTCCCCTTTCCGAGGTCGTAGCAGTGTCTACAGCTTTGGAAGGGGGTCTCCGAAGAATCCTGTGGTCCCTGGGACACTCTCCTGGGACCAAAGGATTGCTCTCCCCATAATGTTAAGGGAACTGTGTACTAATGAGTTGTCACGTCTTAATATATTTACAAGTATTCTCATAAAAATAATTTTCCAGTAAAGCTGTGTATATACTAACAGCGCAAACCGAAGCATGTATACATAGGAGTAGGTCCCGTTAACTTCAATGGTACTTACTCCCAGGTTGGTATGTAGAAGATTGCAACATTTAAAAAATGTTTTAGTCCTAAGACACACGGAACTCTATGGTGTGATCTGTTAGGATGATGAGTGATAACTTTATCAGATAATCTTGCTAGTACCAAACGGAGATCCTGAGTGATCAGAAAGACTGTAAAGAAATTAACTCACATGTAGTGTACTTAAATTTGTTACTGTTCATTGTTACTTTCAAAAATGTAATAATAAAAAATGGAAAAAAATGTTTTAGTCCAAATCAAATATTTCAGTGCAACCACTTTTACCTATTGGAAATTTTGTTCAGATATTTATGCAGTATGTAAAATTAACATTACATACTTTCTTTCTTTTATTAAATATAAATAAAGTGAACATGGTAAATTGGATCTTCATTGATTATGGGCAAGGGATCCCCCCCCTAAACCAAAAACACACATCACTGACCAACAGTGCAAAGTGAGTGCATGCCCCCTGCTCTTCTTGGAAAGATGTAGGGTGCTGAAAAGGCAGCATCGAAACTGGTGTACAAAGCACATATGTTGTAGAGGGATGTGTTCTGGTGGCTATGCACCCAAATTCCTTTGTTTCCCACCTAACATTAAAGAACCAAAGGACCTTTATGGGTAGAAGGGAGAATCGGTATTTGCATTGAGGGCAGTTCATATTGGCCATAGACAACCTGGGAAGTAGTTATCATAAGCTCAAGTTAAACCGTGCCTTTGAAACATTGGAATGAAAAAAGTGTAAAATAAGACATGGATTTCTGACAGCTACCCGGTCTAGTAAGGCAAGTCCTCTATCATTATTGTTTCAGTTTGTATGTTACAGTTAATAGTTGATTGTGTAGATCTTCAATATGTAGGTCTTAATTGGATAGTGCAGTTGTGCACAGCTTTGAACTCTCCTGAAGCCTGTTATATCATCTGTGAGGATATGGGGTAGGATGAGGAGGAAACAACACACAGCCCTGAAGGTAGAGGTGTGCTTGCAAGCTGAGGCAGAGAGAATGGAGATGGATTGAAATATCCTCATTCTTTGATTCTGAACATCATGGCTGTCAAACTTGGGACTTACAGTAACGTTAAGAAGTCAGTTGATTTAACTGTTGGTAAGTGAAACCTTGTCAGATTGTATTAGTAATGGTGGATTTTATTGTATTTATATGCTAATTTCTTGTGGGGGAGCTTGCAACTGGGTAGCACTGAATATTGTGAGTGACCTAATTTTTAGAGAACATCTATTGTAAATGCCATTTGTTTCAAAACTATTTAAACAATAACATGTTAAAATCATGACTTATTTTAAATAGTTTGCTTTTCTATAGATAAGCAATGTTACCAACACTTCTAATATTGAAAAAGTCAATTGAGAAGGATTACAGGCATGTGGATGTAACTGTCTTTCCTTATTTCGTTAAAGGGCTTTATTAAAGTAACTGGAAGTTATGTAGCCTTTGTCTAAGAGTTACGTTGCAGTCTTTTACACTCTTGCTTGGTAATAATTCTCATTGAATTCAGTGGGATTTATTCCTTAGTAGACATGTATAGGATTGTGCTGCTAAGCTTATAAGTGTGTGAACAGTATATATTAGATTAGTGCACTAATATTTTTATGTAGAATATAGTCCGTATTACTGGGTCATAATGAAGGGATTCAAATAGGTTAATCTAACTGTGGCTATCTGTCAATCAAATAGCCATAGCAGTATCTATAGCTATTTGAAACTCTTCGTCATGACCCCATAACACAGATTATATTCTATATAAATCTCTCTCTCTCTCTCTCTCTCTCTCCCTGTGGTGTTTTATGTCTCCTGCTAGTTTCTCATTCCATAATTCTATGTTTTATTCTTTAAATACTGTCTAATATACAGATACTTTATTCTTCTCTTAGTTTTACAATTTCATGCACCATCTTTCCCATCTATCAAATGAGATCCTGATAAGGGAAATAACTTGATCTCTCTCTCTCTCTCTCTCTCTCTCGCGCACACACACACACACACACAAACTGTATTGTTGAGAGATGAAGAAAATAAAGATAGGATTTCTAGAATTTTAATTGTATGCATTTTCTAGAAAACCATACCTTAAGTTTCAACAATGGCACCAAAATTAAATTGTTGGTTATGACTATAAAATGTTGTTTCTTTTGAATGAACATATGCACCCAGTCTAGCAAGGGAGTCCCGCAGAAATAAGCAACCTTCCATACAAGTAGCAGAGATGTGACTGGGAAGTCATCATCATCATCAGGCGATCACTCGTGACCGAGTAAGATTGTCTTCCAGGATAAAAATTTACAAAAAGGAAATTTTAAAAGGAGGAAATTCTAAAGAAAAATTGTGTAGACTCTAGCGATGGGTCCGTAAGTGACTGTGGAGGCCAATTCTACATCCACACAGCTTCCCACAGTGAGGGACACAGGTTACCAGATGGAAGATGGTCCTGTAAAGAATTCGTTTGATGTGCTTTTCGCCTAGCATGTTTCTCCCTTTCACCTTGCACTCGGGCTTCTTCAAAGTCCATAGAACCTTTGTGAAAGGCCAACCTCCAGTTAGATCGTTCATGGGCCAGAGCGTCCCAGTTTTCGATGTTTATATTGCAGTTTTTTAGATTAGCCTTAAGAACATCTTTAAACCTCTTATATTGACCACCGATATTCCGCTTTCCATCCTTGAGTTGGGAATAAAGTAACTGCTTTGGGAGACTGCAGTCAGGCATTCGACATTCCTATCTACATCACAATGCTCTTCCAAGCCCCACTGAAAAGGCTGGATGTGTCTTTTGACAGGGATGTATATCGTCATGCAGGTCCACTAGTAGTTAACCATGACTTCTTGCCTGCAACTGGAGCTGGATTGGGGCATAGCCTTTTGTGACCTTTTTTTTAAAGGAAAAAACCCTGCATTCTTGAGGTTTAAACATATTGAAATTGGGGCTTTCCACGATCATTATTTGATATTGTATTTGTGGAGCTTTTGGGGTTCCTGCATGCATGCATGCAGGAACAAACACACACACACACACACACACACACACACACCTCCTCATGTGTAAACCAAGTGGGGGCTGGGAAGAAGTGAAAGAGGCATGGAACATAGGATGGGGCCTGGCGCCCGGAGGTCTGGAGGAGCCAGACTGAAAGCGTTCATATGCAGATGTAATTCAAATAGTTCAAGCCATGACTCACGAGTTTCCTTCCCCCTGCCTGGCCAGGTGAAGTTCTTTCTGATTGGCTGAAGGCAGGAAAGCTACAGAAAGGGGGAGGGGGGAAGAGATTTTTCCCAAAGTCTGTTTTAGTCTTGGTCTTTGTCCTGGATCGCGTGGCTACCGGCTACCCTGGCTATTGGGGATGGCGGCAAGCCAAAGAGAGGCCCCAAGCCTTTGGGGGGGCATCAGGATCCGACCCCAGTTAGCTCCTGGTGAAATGAGCTGGATGAGGGCTCTGGTGAAGGCAAGCCTTGTAGGAGTTTACCCATCTCGGACCTTCGGGTAGGTGTGGTAATTCTCCATCGGGCGGCAAGGCTGTGCTGGATTTAACCCTTGAAGAGAATACCCTCAGGTAATTAGTTGTATGCCTGAGAGATCTTAAGGAATCAGGTTTTATTGTTTTGCAGCTTTACTGTGTACCAAAGTGTCTCTCTATATTGTGTGCTTCTCTTATTTCCCTAATCTTGTTGTAAATTGCTACCAGAATAAACCTGTTTGGTTTTTACCCCACATGGGTTTTGTAGTGCTCTGTGAGTTCAGTATCTAAATCCAGGTTACAGAAATGGAAGGCGAGTCCCTAAACAGAGATCCAAGTAGGATTGCAGACAGCTGAGGCTGGCAGTCTGGTATCTTGAGATCTCAGAGGGTCTTGGTTCCTTTGAGGTAGGTAAGGGTGGGGTGGTGGCGGGCCAGCCAGCCCCCCTCTTCCTCCACAGTATTGAATGTATTACATAAATGTTTTGGACTAACCAATATCCCAGGGCATCTAAACAAAACACATAGAAATTGAAATAGTTTTTAGGGGTGTTTCAGATGTAATGTCAAATCTTGGTTTGACTGGCTCAACTCTCAGGCTCACACATTCAAACTCTGGTTTCCAGTACAGGTTTGCATGGCAACTCAAACCACTGTTTGTTTGCTTGTTTGAATGAAACAGCTGACTAGATTGACTTAAACCAGGAAAGTGGGCCACACATGAGGGGAAGGAGAGAGTTTATGAACCCGAAGGTCCAGCTAAGTTCATTCTTGTAACAGCAGACCATGGTTTGCTGTTACGTCTGAACCAACCATGATTGGGATCCTCAGAATATTGTTACCTTTTCCAAAATTGGTTAGCGTACTTGGCCTCTGACAGTGCTCCTGTGCCTTTTAGCAACTGTGTGACAAGTAGAAATTCAACAGTGTGGCTTTTTCCATCTCAGCTTCCAGAACTGGGAAAATTCTCACCTGTTGAATTTATGTTTGTTATCTAGCTATCATGTATAGGAGCCCCACTAGAAAAATATAGGCACACCAATTATAGGGTAACCGTATAAATAAATGTCCAGCTGCAGACCCTAGAAGACTTCTGTACCTTTAAGAGTTGCACGGAAGGCAGACTGTTTGTGTTGTATGTGGGGCATGGTAGGGGGAAGCAGTTGGTAGACATTCCCCTTCTATTCAGCTTTTAAAAGGCTAGGTGTGAAGCCCTAAAACAGATTTCCTACTGTTCAAGAGTCAGGCAAAACTTGTATGCTTTTCTTTTCCATAAGCGGAATGTAGATAGAACAGAATTTCAGCAGGTGCAGGGGACAAATTTATTAGATAAATGCATAAATCTCAAACCAAATATGTTTTGAGCATTGAGCTCTTCATCAGGGAACAAGGAGGAGTGGCAACAAAGAGGAGGGCCTTCTCAGTGGTAGCCCCCCAATTATGGAATAAGCTCCCCACTGAGACCCACCTGGCACCAACCTTACTATCTTTTCGGAGCCAGGTTAAGACTTCCCTCTATGCCAAGGCATTCAACAGTTAAGAGCTCAAAATAGCACATGGGGGGTGGGGTGGGGGGAATTGTCACCTCTAGGCTTAGTTTTATTAACTTTTGTATTGTCATTTTAAACTGTGCTTTTAAATTTGGTTTTTAATCTTTTTAACTATATTGTATGTTTTTATTGTTGTTTTTATGTATAGATTGTGAACTGCCCAGAGAGTTTCGGCTGTGGGGCGGTATAGAAATGAAATAAATGAAATGAAATGAAGTTTTCTTCTGTAAAATTTTTACCACTGTTAAATCCAGAGCTCCTTATGGAGCTAGTCTTTGACAAAAAGATTCATTGCATTCATTCTAATACCGTATTTTTCCGTCTATAAGACGCCCCCATGTATAAGACGCCCCCCACTGGGCAGTTTCGCAACCGTGCGGTTCTCTCCTCGGCTTACTTCCGTGTATAAGACGACCCTAAATTTTTAGTCTAACAATTTTAGGAAAAAGTATAGTCTTATACATGGAAAAATACTGTAAATTTGTCTGCTGCACCTTTGGATTTCTGCTCCTTTTCTGTTTTTAGTGCTGTCCATTTGGGGTGATCCAAGCAAAATAGCATTTTACTCTTCCAAAGAAGTGCAGTATACAGTAGCAGTTTAAAATTTTAATAGACCAGCACCTGTCATGGAGCTGTACACATAGTTTCAGTAGGGTTTGTTTGCTGTCATTGCATAAAAGGAAGTATTTCAGAAGCTGCCCCTCTTCCATCTGTATAATTCTGTGACAGAAGAAATATTCTTCCCCCGGAAAGTCTACAAATAGGGCAACACTCTACTTTCATACCATTTGCTGGGGGTGGGGCTACATGAGTGGTACAGAAGAAAGGAGGAGTCTGAAGACGACAAAAGTAAATGAATTAAACAGAGAAATTCACAAAATCTAACTTAGTTTGGCAGCATGGCTAGAAAGTGCTGCTGGTTTGGTTTCATTTTTTTCAGGAGTGAATTTTGTATGCATGCCTAGAAATCTTGTTACATAGTGTGGAGAAAGCCCAAACACCAGTTGCACACACACACACACATTTCCCCTAAGGGAGGGGGCGAGGGAAGAGGGATGAGATCACCGGGGAAGCAACCAGACAAGTCATCAGCCCCAACAAAGGAGGGCCTCGGCGGAGATCCACAAAAGTCCAGGAAGGACCATCAAGGACCATCAATGAGCAGGGCAGTCTCAAAGAGCTGCAAAGTACCACTACGTCACCTTCTTCCCGGGCAGGAATAAGCCCACCTGAAACGAAGGGGCAGGCATAAGCCCCCACCTGACCCAGAGGGCGGGGAGAGCGGGAAATCCGGGGTAGAAAACCCCTCTCTCTTCCGGTAGAGGGTCGTTGGGAACCACGGGTACGCCAGGGCCAGATCCACCTTAAAGCAAGCAGCCCGGGTACACCATTCTCAGCCACGCCGTGCCGATCTGGAGCTAGGCTGAAACTGACTAGGAGTATTGTCTTTGATCTAAGGACAGAGGCGAGGTTCACTCTGCTAGCCTGGGAGCCTGCTGATTGGGTAAGACGGGGGTCAGCTAAGGTTGTGTTGACAGTAACGTATTCCTAAAGAGCTGCTAGTTCCGACCTGTGCTATTGTATAAACAAATAAAAGCCTTATTTGGGCATTTAAAGGGCTGTGGTTTTTCCTCTTGTACGCGAAAGCCGATACAGACCGTATCTCATTGCCGGTTAACCCTATAATTGCCGAACTCACGCAAAGGATCCTGTTGCTGATCCTTCACACATAGCTTCACTGAGCCTCTAGAGCAGTGTTCTCCAACCTTGGGTCCCCAGATGTTTTTGGCCTACAACTCCCAGTATGCCCCAGCGTGGCTGGGGCATGCTGGGAGTTGTAGGCCAAAAACATCTGGGGACCCAAGGTTGGAGAACACTGCTCTAGAGCTTCTCTTCATATTTGATTACCAGAAAATATCAATACTATTGGATTGGTTGGGATGTCGTGGAGAGGGTAGCTGAACAGTTGAGGCACATATTATTGGGGCTGCTCCAATTCATAGCAAATGAGAGACTAATACTCCCTCCCCCCACCCCCCAACAAGAAAAGCAAAAGATCCTTCCATATCAACAGATGAATTCCAATGTATTAAATTACAATAATATAGCAAGAAAGTGAAATATAGCATTGCTTGGCGAGGAAAAAAATAAGAAGCAAAACTTACTTTGGTTAAACAGCATATTTAGCTACTTTTAGAAATAATAAATGAAGAAATAGATTATAAACATTAGTGACAGTGTTCATTGTTCTGATCATAACAGCAGTAATACATCATGTTCAACAGCACTGTTAAGATATCTATTCCAGTAAATTTAAAAGAGAGCTCCCACATCATAAAACAAAATGTTTCAGGTTTTTTTTTTTTTTTTAAAGGGGAATTGAAGGGAAATAGAGATTATGACTAGATTTTTTCCTAGGGAGACATGTGTTAGGAATAGAAAACTTTGGGAGAAGAGTTCAGGTATTCATTTTTCATAAAGGGCATAATAAACAGAAAAATAAATTATTCTGTTCTCTGTGGACTTAATTCTGCCATGATTAACATCCTAGGAAGTACCATCTTCGTTATTTTCTTGAAGCTGCTGCAGGAGAACATGTGGATTATAAAATAAAAGTATTTTCTTCTGAGTGTTTTCATCTCGGATTGCTATGCTTTAATTATTTCTGTGAAGAAAAGAGCCTTTGGGGGTTCCTACATGCACACACACACACAGATACGCGCGCGCCTCATGGGTAAATCAAGTAAGGCCGGTTGGGGGCTGGGAGGAGGCGAAATGTGCATAAAGTATCAGATGGGACATGGCGCCTGTCTACGGCTTTTCAGATGCAAATGTCATGAGTCTCCCTCCCCTGCCTGGCCAGGTGAAGTGCATCATGATTGGCTAGAAGCAGCAAAGCTACAGAAAGGAGGGGAGGGGGGGAAAGGTATATTTCCCAACGTGTGGGTTTTGTCTTTGTCTTTGTTCGTCGCGTGGTTGCTGGCTGTGGAGCCAAGCAGAGGCCCAAGCCTTCGGGTGGCCTCAGGATCCGACCCCAGGTAGCTCCTGGTGAAATTAGCTGAATGAGGGCTTTGGCAAGGCAGGCCTTGTGGAGGGCTACCCATCTCAGACCTTAGGTGAAGTAGCCCCCCCGGGCGGCAAGGCTGTGCTGGATCCAACCCTGGAAGAGAACTGACCCCCAGGTAACAGAGTGTGTGCCTGGGAGATAGAAAGAATCAGGTTTTGTTATTTTTGTAGCTCTATTACTTTGTACCAAAGTGTCTTTCTCTAATTTCGTGTGCTTCCTTTATTTCCCTATTCTTATTGTAAAATGCTACCTGAATAAACCTTGCTTAGGTTTTTACCCCACATGGTGTTTGTGGATTGCTCTGTGGTTCCAGCAACTAAATCCAGGTTACAGACAAAGGGCAAGTCCCTGAACAGAGATTCAAGTAGGATTGCAGACAGCTGAGGCTGGCAATCTGGTACCTTGAGATCTCTGGGGGTCTTGGGTCCTTTGGGGTAGGAAAGGGTGGGGTTGTGGCGGGTCAGCCAGCCCTTACTTACTGGAACACAAGACATTTTTCTGTAAGCAATGTAAGGTTCTATTTTTACTTCATTTTAAAGAATGTAATGTAATTAGTTTGCCACTCATAATTATTCAAGTAATTAATTGTTCATTAGATTAAGTATCTAATGACTTATCTAATCATACTGTATATTGTGTGGGTCTTGTTACATTGCTTAGTTTTGAAGCAAAAGATTTTTGAAAGAACTTCAGTAAAGGCAAGAAATAAAACATGTAAAGAATGTTCTTGGTTGGGAGAAACCCAGCTCAGCATCTCAGTGCAAGTCATAGAAGAACTGGTCTGTTTTTCTGACTTAGCGTTCTGATCTTTTTTAGGCTGAATTGTTTTTGATTTTTCTAAAAATTCAATTTTAACCTGAACTATACTGTTCTAATGTAAGTGCAAAGCTTTGGACATCTTCAAGGAGTTTTTAGGTCATTGTTCATCCCTGTAGCAGTCTTTGGGGCATGATTGAGCCACAGTTAAGTAGTACTAAGTTCCATTTTCTTCAGTGGGAGAGTTAAGCATCTCCCCCACCAAGATCAGTGGGACTTAAAAGTGCCTAACTGTGGACAGTGACCCTTTTCCTTCTTTCCTTTTCTAAATTAGAAATACTGGGTGAAGGGCATCCTTTCAAGAGTGTGTGAAAGTCACTCCAGAGAAATGAACTTTAATGTGCATATATTAGTCATGAGCTTTTGAGAAACTTGGTAGAGGAATTATAGAGCCTTTGTTGCCTGTAGTGTACATGCCCATTTTTTTGAGCTTATACTCTCTAGGCAAACCAGTTCAAGCTGACAAACCAATTCAAACCAGCTTCTAGAACAGGGTGCTCCAACTTTGGGTCCCCAGATGTTGCTGGCCTGCAGCTCCCAGCATACCCAGCCAGCATGGCGAATGGCAAGGGATTCTGGGAGCTGTGGTCCAGCAACATCTGGGGACCCAAGGTTGGAGAGCCCTGTTCTAGAAGCACAACCCTGCTGCTATATATGTGTGTACATTTTGATGTGACTTTTGCAGGTACCTACTGGATGGCACCTACTGGATGGCAATGTCAGTACTGTGGGGCTTGAACTGGGAGTTGAGCAGGTCAGGCACTGGTTCCTTGCCTATTGTACCACTATGGCTGCTGGTGAAAGGCAGTGCATGTCAGAACACTGTCACCACAGCCCAGCATGCTCTTAGTCCTGGGAGCCAGGTGACACCAGAGAGCCAATCATCTGTCACTGCCTGCTATAAATATTCCAGGCTGCTGCTGTACTGTACTCTGGACAACTAGTTGCTGATAAGAGGCCAGCCAGCTTTCCCTCTTCACCACCACCCTAGTTGACTACGTGTCTTTCTGCTGCTGGCCTTCTGGCCTGTCTTCCATTTGCCTGACAGCATTGGAGTAATGTACCCTTGCAACCCGTCTCCCCAAAAACTCATGCAGCTATTTCAAGAAATCTGTTCTGATTTGCACTGTGACCCCAGACCCAAACACTAGACTGAACATTGCCTGATCTTTTTGTGGTTTTGTTTTAAAGGATTGAACAGACTTTTCTCCCTCCTTCATTATGGTTATAATATACATACACATCCACACATCACGCGCGCGCACACACACATACGCATGCGCACACATGCACATTCTCGTACAGCAGTTTTCAGGGGGGACACAGAGCTGCAATCAGACTTGGAAAAAGCCTTCCATTGAAGCCAGTGGAAGGCTTTTCCCAAGCCTAAGGCACGGTGTGTGTAAATTATTTTTGGGTTGCAGTACACAGTGAGGAGAGGGTTAACCTTTTCTCCCCAGCTGCACCCCCTTAAATCACCCTCTGTGCTGCAACTAGGCTTGGAAAGAAGCCTTCTGTTCTTCCTAGTGTGGAGGGGCAATTTTTTTGAGCCCACTGCATTTCTCCTCATACAGCAGTTAAGCTTGGGGAAAGCCTTCCACTGAAGGAGGCTGTGGGCCAGAGAAGGTTCCTCACTCGTAGCTTATATGATTATCAATGTACTGAATCTGGATTGAGCTAGTACCACTGTAGTAGTATGTGAAAAATCACTCCCATTGCTCTACAGAAATAATTGTGTGTGCATAGCCTGTTCAGAGCAGCATGTGAACTTAAGTACGTGTGTTTAACATACTCTGTACAAATACATAAGGAAGGTGGCATAGCTCAGTAGAAAAGCACATGGCTTTCACATTGGTCTTGGGTTCAACCCCTGGCACCTTCTGTTAAAATAGATCACACAAAACAGGGCTAGATGCCTGAGGCCTTACAGAGCATGCCCCAGTACAGAATAGACAGTACTGGGTTTAGATGGACCAATGGTCGGACTCAGTATGTAAAGTAAGTTCATATGTTTAGGTAAACATGACATACATTGGCCACTCACGTTTAGGGAAAATACTGCACCCACATATTGTAACCTGTTTTTGTTTGATATTGATCTGTCAAAAAGTGTTGCTTTACAATGCAGGAACTACTTATGAATGTGTAAATCCCAGTTGTTTAGTGTTAAAGTAATACACTTCTTTTGTAGCTTTCAGGACTGAAGCCCTATTGTGTAACACTTGGCAGATTTTATTTTACTAGAATTATTTTCTCTTTATTGGAATAAATATTTAACACTCTGACATGATCAAAGCAGTAGCCTAGTAATATTTGTAACTATGGAGGAAGTTTTACACTTTCATAGTAATCTGTCTGCTTTATGTTGTTGTTCTGAGTTTTTTCTGAGAAAGTTCCAAAAAATTATGCAGATGTGTTGGACTGCAACTCCCAGGCTGGCTGGGAATGATGGGAGTTGCAGTCCAGCACATCTGGAGGGCACCAGGTTGGGGAAGGCTGACATAAATAGAAGGCTGACACAGCATTGTTGCGCCTGATAGTTTAGACCAGTGTTCTCCAACCAACCTTGGGTCCCCAGATGTTTTTGGCCTACAACTCCCAGCATGCCCCAGCCACCTATGC
This sequence comes from Shinisaurus crocodilurus, assembly GCA_021292165.1. Classification (NCBI taxonomy): domain Eukaryota; kingdom Metazoa; phylum Chordata; class Lepidosauria; order Squamata; family Shinisauridae; genus Shinisaurus; species Shinisaurus crocodilurus. The sequence goes on from CM037879.1 coordinate 202,002,222, forward strand.
TGGCTGGGGCATGCTGGGAGTTGTAGGCCAAAAACATCTGGGGACCCAAGGTTGGTTGGAGAACACTGGTTTAGACCATTGTAAGCTGTTAGTATCCTAATGACTTGCAAATTGATGCCATTGATACTGGCAACTGTAGGTGAGTTTTTTCTCCTTGAGATGTGAAATGTGGAAATATCTGGTATACAATATTTATTGTATACCAGATATTTACCAGTACCAGTATACAAGACTAGCAAAACTAGTCTTACAGTATTAGTCCTTTTAAAGGGTAATCTTTGATTTCTGAAGCCAGGAGATTAGTTCTTTAAGAAAAGTCTGCAGGAAGCTGTGAATCAGCCAGTTTTGGAAAATATATTTAAAATCATCTATGTAGGATGACTGACTAATAAAGTACTTCAGTCATGATATGCTTAATGAAGACATGAAGGCCTTCCTCCAGTTTGAAAGATTATCAGGGGTAAAGAACATTAGGATGAACATATGAATATCAAATGACATACAGTGATTGTTGTTGAAAGCAATTAACAGCACAATCCTAGACATGTCTATTCAGAAGCCAAGTCCCATTGGGTTCAATCGGGCTTACTCCCAGATAAGCAGGTATAGGATTGCAGCCTTAGAGTATGTTTTTGAGTTACTGCAAAGTTCCAAATGTGCCTAATACTATGTAGTGTAAAATATTTATCTCAGGATTCTGGGCATTAGCTCAAATATAAGTATGTGAGGCTAAATTTCAATGTACAGTTACAGTTATGACTGTAGAAACTGAGTGAGAAAAAAGGGAATGATCGATCACATTAACAAGCAGCAGTGAGAAAGAAAACGGAGAAGAAAACGTAACAAACTCATTTAAAAACATGTTTTCTCATTAATGCAGTTGAAACTCTTTCTTCAGCCACCTGCCAGTACCACCAATTGTGCTCTGCCAGGAGGAGTTGTGTAATGGGAATAACTACATTGTGTGAGGGGGGGGCACTTGCCATTTCTCTTACTCCCCCACCTTCCAAGTAGTACTGCCTATGCTTCCTTTCTCTCTCTATTTTTTTTGGCCCCCTTGGATTTCTGGCTGAACAAGTGTGTGTGTGTGTGTGTGTGTGGTGAGGTTGCATTAATACAAGGAACTGTGGACTCTGAGGCAGTAGATAGCACATCTAAAGCTTCCCTAAAACAGAGTAGATTTTTAAAGATACTCAGTTTTTTGCAGCTCCTGCTTTGGTATGCAAATTAGCTATATGTTGAAGCATGGTATGGCGTCCAGTTAGGTATTCTGGTGAGTATCTGATAGCTCCTGTTGTCTTCAGTAAGAGATGCTGGAGGTGGAGAAATTTAAATGCTGCTTGAGTGCATAGACCTTAAGAAAAACATGGCATATTCATAGGTGGAGAATACTTTTGATGACGCAAGTCAGTCTCCCTAGCAACAAAACAATAGCATAGCACTTTCTCTCTGAAAGGGTAAAAAAACCATGTGCCTGAAAAACAGAGTTTTATAGTGTAATTATCAAGTGTATTAAAACAGAAATGCTTGCTTTTTCATCTCTACTTATGTATTGTCATGTTTTTGTGACACACAAACAGGTTCAAAAGTAAGGTAAGGGATGTAGCGGAAAGTACAACAAAGGCTGAGCCATAATATCCTAAAACTGTCTCGCCTGTACAGTCAGTGAACCATGAAGTAGTTGCTGCATCCTTCTTTTGTACAGTCTGTTATCCAGCCAGTGCTTCAAGTGAGATCTAATTTTTTTTCCAGCATTGCCTCCTCTTTTGTTAAGAGTGTTGAACTTGGATCTGAGAGGTCATTTCCTTGATCTCTGAATCACTTATGAGCTCAGGTGCTCCAGTATGCACATTGAATTCTCCATTCATAAGGGCTTCCATGTTCACTTCAGTGGAGGAGGTAAATTCACAGGAGTGAAACTATACATTTGTAGACCTGCCCTCTCGCAAAAGAAGTCTTCATATGGACTAAAACAGGGGAGACCAGGTTCATATCCCTGTTTGTCCATGAATCTCACTGGGTGAACTTGGGCCAGTCACTATCTCTCAGCATAACCTACCTCACAGGGTTGTTGTGAGGATAAACTTGAGAGGGGGAAATTGTGTATACCACCTGGAGTTCTTTGGAGGAATGGCATGATACAGATGCAATAAATAAAGTATGCTTTAGAAGTGAAGCAGGTTTGGACCTGATCATAGTGGGAGGTCCATGTAAACCAATCTGAGTTTTCTAAAAGGAACAGTGGAATATAAGTAAGCCAAATAAGAACATTGAACAGTAAAAATGCTATATAGGTAATTACTAATATGCATCATAGTAATAATTGTGATAGGAAGATGGATATGTGGCTATCCAAAATGGATAGGAGGAGGATTGCGTAGTTCAAGATTGTTTTATATTACTATATTGTTGACATGCCCATCCTCAGCAAATGCAATGAATAATTTGAGGCATCAATCATGTCAGCTTTTTCCAGCACATACCAATTTTGAAGGTTAAATGGAGACCTGTAAAATTTTGTAGCAAGTGCATGCATGCACATGCATCAGCAAAATACACTGGAGCAGGCAGAACATAGACACTAAATAATTTCCTGTAAATCAGTGTAATGGTGGTTGCTGAGATTTATTTATTTATTTATTATATTTATACCCTGCCTTTTTTCCTGCAAGGAACCCAAGGTGGCTTACATAATCCTCCTCCTCCTCCTCCTCCTCCTCCTCTCTATTTTATCCTCACAACAACCCTGTGAGGTAGGTTAGGCTGAGAGTCAGTGACTGACCCAAAGGCACCCAGTGAGTTTCATGGCCGAGCGGGGAATAGAACCCGGATCTCCCGAGTCCCAGTCCAACACTCTAACCACTACGCCACACTGGCTCTCAAGATTCTTGCAAATAATGCTGGACTAGATCTTGGTCTGACTGAACAAGGGATTTCTTACATTCTTAAGCAAGCATGCATACTTGGGATCACATAATACAGATTAGTTATGCCTTAACTGTTGAAATTCTGAATATGCATGCTTGCTTTGTACCTTTGTAAACTCATCTGTGGATCATGGTGATTCTAGTAAAGATCAGTGTAGATCATGTAGGACTGAAGTCGGCACACTCCTGAAGTGTTCCATAGCCTCTCACTATTTCTTCATTTTCTTCCATGGGTTGGTCCTTAGCTGCTGCTCCTCTTATCCCCTCCCCATAGAGAGTCATCCTCAACCTTCTCTTTCATCTCTCATCCAAACATCTACCTTCTGCCCCTCATCTACAGTGGTTGCATTCAGACAGTCCTAGCTCAGCATAATAAGCTGAGATATGAATGAGTCTCGTGGCCTGTACACAGCAGCTTTTCTCTCCCTTCAGGTGAATGAGTGAATGAACAAATGAACAAGCTGGGAAGTCTTCAGTTAACTATAGTTTCCTGTTATGCCCACACCAGGAAATTATGATTAATTGCTTTCAAACAAGCCAGGATATGAAGCCCTGGTTTAAAGCTGGGTTGTTTGGAAGCAGATAACCATAGTTTCCCCATTTTGACACAACAGGAAACTAATGGAAGATTTCCTGGCTTGTTAATTTGTTTGCACGAAGGGAGGAGAGAAGCAGCTGTGTGAGGAGCCACAAGGCTCGTTCGTATCTCATCTTATTAAGCCAGGATATTTGAACATGGCCAGTGCTTCAATTGACATTACCTGTGCTCTTTTCACCTTCTGGAGGAGGCACCCTTGCTCCCACTTCACGGTAGACTGAGTGTTTTTTCTCACAGTATACACTCTAGCAGTGAAGCTACCTATCCTGCCAGAAGCAGCTCTATTCAAGAAGAACCAGTTCAGCCTGTAGTGTTTTTCTTCCCCATCCTCCTCCTCCTCAGAAGATGAGGATATGGCTAATTTCCCATTATAGGAATGCTGGGAGATGAGACAAACTTGGCATGCTCACTTCTATTTTCCAGCTAAGAACTGGCATCTTAGGGTGTGTTCAGATGGATGGCTCCTAGCACTACCAATCAAAATACATTTTGCAGCTATTTCTTCCTTAGCGGATTTTCTGTGGAAAGAAAAAAAGATGGAAGAAGTAGTGGGAAAACACAGGAGGGTTACAACTGGAAGATGACAATCTCTCTCTCCACCCCATAAAATTCTATAATTCTACACGAAAAGATATACAAAGAGATCTCTCCATACTGGATGACTAGACAAAATATACTAACAGATAAAATTCACTGCTAGTAAGCGAAAGGTAATGTGCACTGGGGACAAATAATCATAATAACAATACATGCACACTCATAGGTTGGCTGCAACTACTTAGGAAATAGATCATAATAGAAAGCCCACAAAGAATGTCAACCCAATGTGCTGCAACAACATAAAACATTAAAATGGCTTTTACAATAGATTAGTTTCCTCCCCATTCTTTTTTCCTTGTGTGTTGCATTCTTTTTAGATTGTAAGCCTGTGGGCAGGGACTGTCTTGTTACCGTAATTGCTGTAAACCGCCCAGAGACCTTCGGCTATTGGGCGGTATAAAAATTAATTAAATAAATAAATAAATAAATAAAAATGAGGCAAGTGATTGCACAATCAAAGCCTTGTTTGGGTGCAAGTCAGATTTTTTTTTTTTTAAATCCTTGCTGTGTGGGGGTACTTATGTGTTTCCTGTACCCCATGCCTAGTTTTCTGCCATCATTTGGGGAGAGCCCTGATCCCACCATCCACTACCTTCACTTAGAGCAGGGGTGGGGAACCTTTTTCTGTTGAGGACTGCATTCCCATGAGAGTAATCTGTTGGGCCTGCATGCCAGTGGTGGAGGTGGCCAGAGCCAAAAGTGGGCAGGGCCACCCCTTTTCTTATCTCACCCCTCCCCGCTCTCACTCTCTCTTTCTCCTTGTTCACTGGGCTGCTGGGAGAGGGACAGATCACTCTTGCCAGAGGTCTGAACTGATTGCTTGCAGAGGGCTGTTGAACTTAGGTCATGGGCTACAGGTTGTCCACCTCTGAATTAGAGGAAATAGTTCATCTGATTATGAGCACAGTTTCTGGTAGTTGGATATTATAAGAAAGGTTCTCTAGTTAGTACGGCCATAAGTATGCTTATATAATATTTTGAAAGGGGAAGTAGGGTAAGATGAATTGGCAAGTGAATTACATTGTGGGTGAAGCATATTTTCCATAGTGACAAATATTGATGTCACCTATGACATTTTAAGAAAACTTACACACACACCCCAATGAGAGGGTTTGTACTACATTAAAATAAGTTGGTTAGTCTGTGGGATAGTGCTAATTAGTGAAATAAACATAACGTATTAATTTCACATGTTAACTTACATTCAGACAGAAATTGTGACTATTTCATATTGAATTAACTCCATGTATGGGACTAAGACCAGCCTAACTACTCGAGTGATCCAAGCAGTCACTTGGGGCAATATTTTTTTAGGGGCAACAATATGTAGGGGCATCAAGAGAGCTTCCGCTGTGGGGCGGTATATAAATGAAAATGAAATAAATAAATGAAATGAAATGTATTTTGAAGAAGTGAAATCCAACATCACAAAGGTTGCTTGCTTGTCCTACATAATGCAGCTTCTTGGGTAGCAAAATATCTACAAGTTTGAACTCTTAAATGAATGATTCTCAGTAAGGCAGACCTTCCTTGTGTGTCTTGCATCTTGCATGCTGTTGTGAGTCCTCTCTCAGACTAAGGTAGGGATCAGTAACTAGATGTCCCAGGTCCAAATCTGGCCCCGTGGGAAGATATCAGTTGTCCCACCCTACCTACCAACCTAGAAGCAAGAGAGATGGAGGGAATGAGGCTATGTCAATGGAATTTGCTGCTAGTGCATTGTGAGAAGTCCTGATCCACCATCTTCCATTGTCTCATCATAGTGGTCCTAGTGATACTAGACCATCATAGTGGTACTAAGCCAAATAGTTTCTTAGAGTTAGTCTGGCTTAAACCCAGAATCCTTTGCTTCTCATCTGTATCTCCTTGCTAAATGCTGGTAAGAGCTTGTATCCAAAGACACCTGGTGAACTTTCCTTAGTCCCCAGAATTGTTGTTTTCTGTTGTCTAAAGCAACCTTGCAATGCTAAGGAAGATCCCGCTTTAAATCACTTAAAGTACCGTAATAATCCTCTCTGAACAGGATACTTTACAAAAATACTTGGTGTAATATTTCTCTTAACAGAGACACTCTTTGTCTGTTTTAAGTTGTAAATGTGGGCTGGCCGTAGGTGTGAATGTTGGTATGAATGGCTTTTTTTGCAGGCAAGGCCATGGATGGGCGGGGGGGGGGGAGAGAAAGCACCATGCTGAAGACATTGGGACCAAGTCATCAAAAGTGAAAGGAAATATGGACATGACAATTGATAAGATGAATGATGTGCGTGACGTGAAGGCACAGAACGAAGTCTAAATGGACAATGAGGAGGGGTAACAGATATGGGGCAGAAGAAGTTGCAATTGTAAGAAAATTTCTCTGGCAGCCTAGAAAGTCCTTGAGAGATATCAATGGCTGGTACATGCTGTAAAGAGCAGCAGATTTCCAGGAACTTACTACTCCGGATGGATGCTGGTTCATTTGCAAAGAAAGCAACAAAAAAGTCCCCTACCCTGGATAACTGCCCCCTCCTCTTGGAAAAGTATAAAACCCCTGATGTTCCAGAAGCAAAAGGGGGCAACACAGCAGGATGGATCTGGTGCCGGCACCGTCATCCCTATCCACCATCACACAGTACGCTTAGTGCTTGGCCAGCCTAAGTTGCATGTTTGTAAGTATGAATGTGCTAACAGTCTCGTGGAAGATTGAGGTCTAGTGTCATTGCGTACATCAGGCAAGGAACAGTGGGGAGTCCCACCTTGTCTTAATGGAGGATCTGGTGTGCGTACTGCCTCACCTGCTGTAAGTGGAGATTGGCTGTGTTCCCCTCTACTGGAGAGAGGTCTCCATCGCATGTATTTGCACTCAGTCTGTTTATCAGTGGTCTCACTGAAGTGTCTTTGGGAATAAAGCTTTTTAATTTCTTTCAAACGTGGTGTGTTCCTTATCATCACCCCTATAAGAACCCAGGAAAACTCAGCCTGGTCAACTGAGCTTTTCTGGTTTGGTAAAAAGTGCACATCGCACTATTCTGAGACATTTGATCACTATGTTTTAAAACTTCTGTCTGGTCATAACTTTTTTTCAGGACTGCTTTGATTATAATCAAAGTGGTTGGAAGACCCTGGATTACTTTCTACATAGAAAAACTATCCCTATGCTTTTATGGCGCCTACCCCCTACTCTGTTAGGCGCCAGGTGAAGACCTTTTTATTTATCCAATATTTTAATGGATAATTTTATTCCTTTTCTTTTTATTATCGCCACTGTACCTCGGGATTGAATTTATTTGGTTACTTGTTTTTTTTATCTTGGTGTATTTTAATATGTTTATGTTTGTGTTTGTGTGCGTGTGTGTGTGTGTGTACTGTTTTTGTAAACCGCCCAGGGAGCCTTTTGGCTGATGGACGGTAAATAGTTTTCATAGATTATAGAGTTGGAAGGAGCCTACAAGGCTATCGAGTCCAACCCCCTGCTCAGTGCAGGAAACTAGAGGAGGGGTCTCCCATCCAAGTAATAACCAGGCCTGACCCTGCTTAGCTTTCCACGCTCAGACCAGCTGAGCCAGCGTAAGCCACAGGCCTAAATGTTTTAAATAAATAAAATGTTACTATAGTGCTAGTGTTAGAGAAATTTTCTTTTCCATTATATTGGATATGACCTTATTTTAAAAGCCAAGCCACGACTGCAGAGGATGGTTTGGTTTTCATGCATATTCCCTTTTGCCATTGCCATCTCTGTCTTGTCTTGTGCTTCAAGGAGCCATATTGGTTCTTTACAGCAAGACAGAAAGTAGTTCCCTGTGGACTAAAATATTTCTCCCTCTTGTATTTTCAAGCAAACTGTCAGCGAATGCATTGACTCGAATCTGTTAACCAGGGAAGATGGGTACTATTTAGTGAGAAAGAACTGTTTTTGTTTGTATTGCAGCTTCTTACAAATTTTAGAATAGATATGAAGATTATTAGGAAGTTGTTTAGACTTGCTAATTTTGAAAACGTTTTTTACATGTCTGTTACTCTTATCATAGCCTAAATCACATGGTAGCCAAGGTATTTAGTTTTTGTTCATGTTTTCAGTCATTTTAATTTAATCTGCTTTCATGATAACACTAATGGCCAAAGGGGATAATATATTGTTGGTTAATTGGAGGTTGGAAAGAGCTGTTTGATCAGAGTTCATTATAAATTACTTTTAGGGTGCAATCCCTGCATGTTTAGACAGAACGAAATGCATAGGATTGACCCCTTAATGTGTTTTATAGTCTTGAATTTGCCCTTCTAGCAATTCTGTTGGGTATAACCAAGGAGTCTTGTGGCACTTTTAAAGTGAGCCGCAAACTACATTGTGCCATAAGCTTGCTTCGGCTGGAGCTCACTCCTGTCACGTCACGTGCATGAAGTGAGTAGCTATGTAGAAGTTCTCCACACATTTCAAGAACACATGGAAAGGAGTTGCCAGCATTCCTGTCCTCGCCAGCCCCACACTCAGACCATTATGAACTGGGCAGAAGGTCTGAAGGGGGAGTCTATGCTCCTGATCATGCGGAGGAGCCTGTGTGTGTTCAGCTGAATGCATGTAGGTTCCCCCTTCAGACCTTCTGCCCAAGGTACAAAGGTTGGGGGGCAAAGCAAGCAGGGATGGGATGATGGAGCAGAGGAAATGCATGCAGCCCTATTCTCTCCTCCATGGATTGTTGGAACACATGGAGGATAACTTCTGTGTAGGGCTTATGTTTATATGCCATCAGTACAGAGAGGAGAAGCAGTGGGGGGCAGTGTTGTTTTTACAGAGTGAGGCCAAGCAATGCAACAGATTGATTGTTGATCTGCAAAACAATCAATCCAATGAGTAAAAGAAGACCCAACCAGAATATGAGTGACCCACTTCCAACTGGTAATGAATTAGCAAAGCAAAACAAGTATTATCCATAAACACCTAAAGAGGGATAATTATTTTACCTAGTGAGCTAGCCACTCCCAGTTGCTGTTGAACCTGTTTGGTAATGTCAAGTTACAACAACTCTGCAGTGTAGCTCGCTTGGAATATTGCAGGTTGGGGGTCAGGCTGATTCTGAGAGCAGTTTACAACAATCCTGCCGTGTAGCCTGGTAGTATTATACCCTTATGTTACAGGTTGAGGATTGGAACGAGGCTGAGAAAGTAACTGACAACAACTCTGCTGTGATGTCCATTGCTGTTATTTCCTCATTACTAGTCTTAACTTTTAAAGACCTAAGTGTACTTGGCTCAGTGAAACTTAGGGAGAACCTACTCCCATACATTTTTAGATTGTGTTTTTAATTTATTCAGTTATGTTTTATGGCTTTTAAGTCGGGGTTCAGTAAGGTTTATGGCATTTGTGTATGGTGGTTGTTAGCCTCTGTGAGCCACTGCTGTGCCATGTGGCAAGATATACATTTCAAAATGAATCAGTAAAATTTAGATAAAGGGAGGGGCTATCAGCAGAGCATCCAATTGCATTCAGGTAGTGGATGGCCTATGAATGCAGTCCTGAGGTGAATTTCCTGTATGGCTGGCACAGTGAGAGTACAAGTGACAAAGCAGAGGTAGAAAGGACATTGTGGATGTTGTGGAAGAGAAAAATGAGGCAGTGGTGGATAAGACTGTGGTTCTTATCCACAGTGAGAAGGGGTTTAGATTTATTAGGCACTGGGAAACGTTGTGGGACAGGCTGGGCCTATACAAAAGGGATGGGCTCCACTTGAACCAGGATGGAACCAAACTGCTGGCACTTATCAAAAATGTGGCAGAGCATCTTTTAAACTGAACTCTGGGAGAAAGACGATAGGAGCTGAAGAGCTTCCAGTTCTGGATAAAAGTGGTAGACAGGGTGGAAATAAGCCACAAGCATACAGTAAAACATGATCGCCAGTCAATGAGGCGAAAGGGCTATAGAGCAAAATTCACACTAGAGACATTTGGAGAGGGACACCATGTATATGTGTTCCTATGCTAATGCTAGAAGCCTCCGAGCCAGGATGGAGAGTTGGACTGCCTGGTTTTAAAGGAGAACATAGGTTTAGTGGGCATAATGGAAATGTAGAGAACCAGTGGGATAAGATCATCTCTGATACAAACTCGGTAGGAAGGATAGGGAAAGGCCTACTTGTGGTGGGGAGGGGATTTGTTCTGTATGTCAAAGAGGGCACAGTGTCAAATGAACTAGAAACTGTAAAAGGGGCAAACTTCTCCACAGAATTGCTATAGTGACAATACCAGCCCCCCCAAATAATTTAGTATTGGGGACTTGCTATCATCTCTCTGACCAGAATTCTCAGGGTGACCTTGAGATGGAGAATGAGATCAGGGAAGCATCCAAAGGAGAAAGTGTTGTAGTAATGCAGGTGGCTTCAATTAGGTACCCTCACAAAGACTGGTTAGATGCATGTTTTGGTCATGACAAAGAAGTACACTTTCTCAATAGCCTAAATCAGGGAAGCAGAATCTCAGGACTGGGGACCAAATACAGCCCTTCCAGGGTCCCTGTCTAACCTTCTGGTGTTCCCCAGATGGCCATGCCCCCTTCCTCTTGACCACCAATTGTTTAATGGTTTCCCTGCTTTTATGTAGTCCCCCCCATTCTAAAAGGTTGAAATGCCTCTCCTAAGGCTCAGTTACAGTAAGAAATTTAAGCTAAAATATGCTGGTATTTTGGCCCTGCCCTTTTTGTCCTCAGCCCCACCCACCACTGGAATAAAGCCCCTGAGAGCCTCTCCAAAATGGAATTCAACCCTTGGGCAGAAAGAGTTTCAACACCCCTGCCCTAAACGACTATGCCCTAGAATAGTTGGGCATGGAACTGACCAGAGGGAAGATGACCCTTGACTTAATCATAAGTGGTTGCCCAGGACCTAAAGTGAGACATGACTGTGATTGAACCACTTGGAATCAGTGCCCAGAATGCTATCAAATTTAATTTATATGTAAGTGAAAATTACATGTAAGTGGAAAAGGAAGTCCCAACACAATTGCATTTGACTTCAGATAAAGGAAACTTCTCAAAAATGAGGTGACTGGTAAGGAAGTTGAAAGGGAAAATCAAGATGGTCAAATCTGTCCAAAATGCTTGGGGTTACTCAAAACCACATTAATAGAAGCTCAGAAGGTATACCACAGTTAAGGAAAGGTAGCCCGAGTCCACCAGGTCACCAGCATGGTTGACCAGCAGTGTTAAGTAAGTTATTAGAGAAAAGAAGGCTACCTTCAGAAACTGGAAATCTTGCTGAAATGAAGAGAACAGAAAGGAACACAAACTTGCACAAAAGACATGCAAGCAATAAGGGATACAAAAAGGGATTTTGAGGAGCATGTTGTTAAAAACATTAAGACTAGCAATTAAAAATTGTCCAACTGGCCAAGGAGAAGACAGAATGCTGGACTAGATAGCCTTTGGTCTGACCCAGCACAGCTCTTCTTATGCTATTATGTTCTTATTTCAGCAAAAGACAATATTTTGCAGGTATCCCTTGGAAGTGTTTTAACTATAGAGCATACCTGACATTTCAAGAATACAGTTGAAATTTAGTATCTTAAACCGTTAAGTGCAGAGTGGGACTAATATAAACATGTTAGGAATAGTTAATTATCTATGTTGCTATCCCAGAATTAGTTCTTTGGATTCTCAAGTTCCTGAAAGTTCAGAATGTGTGCAAGGTGTTTTCATCCTTAATTTTAAAAGCATATGAGGTTTGGTTTTTTGGTGTTAACCTGCTTTAACCGTGGAGGAGGACTGCACTGAAATGTGTGTGGTAGCATATATGGTACATCTTGCAAGAAGTTATTTCTGGTGTTAGACTGCTGATTCAGTAGGTATATGCAGAAACTGAATCCCAAGAGTTGGTGGCTGGTCGAAGCCAAAATTCACATTGTGAGGTGGGTAGGGTTTTCTTTTTTGTATTAGTCCAGATTCCTGTTAAGTACTCCAGGATTGACATCATTTTTAAAGTGATGCACAATGTGGATCCACTTCCTTTCAACACTAATGCATATTTAATTGTGAGCCAACTACATGTTAAGATGATTCAGATTAAGAAATGCCAGGTCAGACTTGCAGATGAAGTTTTGCAAAAGTTTCTGCTCCCTGTGGCTGTCCCTACTCTTGGACAGAATGTTACAATGCTCTTTCAGTTGTCTGTGCCCTCATTCACAGCCCTTGAGGGGATGTAGCATGGTTGGCTTGTAACAGTATGTGACTCTTCCCAGCCCGAGGTTCTGTTGTTCAGTACATTCAGTCTGCGTTAGCAGGCAAATGGCTGATAATACTCCTGTCCTGAGTGAAAGTACATGTGCTTATACACGAGGATAATATTGTTCATGGGATCCTCCTACAGTCAGAGACCACAGAAGGAAGTTTCAGAGGCTGGGAGACAATTGGCTATACAGACAAAAGAGAACCGAGGTCAAAGTGGCAGCGTAGGAGGGGATCAAATTTCACATGACTTGAACTAACCCCAGAATCTTTGACCACAAGTCTCTAGTTCCTTTGAATTTAATTATGATGTTTTGAGAAATTGTTTTTGCAACTGTATCTATCTATGCATGACTTTAAATTTCAACATGGATTTGTTCACAACGTTTTATATTCTGTTTTCTTTCTTTAACTTTGAGACTTCTCTAATAAATTTTCCTTTCTTTTCTTTTCTTTTCTTTTCTAGCTCCAGTGATAAACAGGTTCACTAGACGGGCATCAGGTCAGTTTGCTGGATTTGCACGTTCTCAATGAGCTGCTGTTCAAACATTATTTTTTGTTACTATTTTAAGAGTGCTAATATTGCCTTGCATTGAATGTTGGTGTTTCTTTTTAATCTGCTTTATCTGTTGCGCTTTAAAAAAAAAAGAAAAATAGCTGTGCTCTGACACAACCTTATAAGTATATAGGAGAGGTGGATTATCTTCCCTGTCTTGAGTGCCTTTAAGAGTTTTGAACTGGCCATTGTGGATCTACCACATGTTGTTGTGGAAAAAATGATCCTTTGCGTTGTGTTTGGAGAGGTTCTTAGAGAGGAAAGTTTATTAGTGAATTCAGGGATGGCATCTGAGCACAGTCAGGAATGCCAACAAGAATGAAAGGGAGACACTTCCATTTATACTGAATAATATCACCTAGAGATCAGGTAACAATGAGTCGGTACAACTAAACAAGACAATTCCAAAGGAAACTCCAAGATAAAATCAAAGATCGGACATTCCCCATCTTCCAGCCATCATGGCTTTACATAGGCCAACCAGTACAGTCTTTTGCAAGGGGGACATGGCTCACAGTAGTCTAGTAAAACAGAGAAGAGGCTAGGCACAGCCAGTAGATGAGTGATTGGCCCTCAGGGTTGTTCCTGGAAGGTCAAGGAAAGGTCTGTTCCTGGAAGGTCAAGGAAAGGTCTGACTTGCCCTTCCAGGCCTTTCTGTTAAACTGAAGCCTGGACAAAATTTACTTCTACATTGTGCGCAACTTGTCTCATACAGATGTGCACCTCCATTCATACAGGTGTGTGTATTCGCTCTAACATACACAGGAAAGGCACACAAATCTTTTCTCTTGAGCATGTGGACATAAACACATGTACAAATTTTCTTCCACAATTTTTTGTCATAATGAGCAGCTTGTGAATCTAAAATCTTTCTCAAGCTGAATATCCTATCTTCTTCCCCATTATCAGAACCCAAATGTAAAGTTTCACCATGAAACAAGCATAGAACTTTAATTGTATTAATTGAGATCATGTTCCTAAATACATGCTAAAAGCAAAAACGTTAAGGCGCTTCATATGGCTGAGTAGTAGATTTAAGTCTTCTATCCTAAAGTTTCGAGCTAGGAATCTTCTGTAAGGTCTGCAACTGTCCCTACTATGAAAATCAACTTCCAGCCTTATCAAGAACAGTCCTGTGGTTCAAGGACCAGGAAGGTCAGACTAGCAGGGGAGCTGTCCAGTAGAGAGAGCACAATAAGGTGTTGTTTCGGCAAAAACTAGGCTTCAATTACACAGCTTTACGCATAATGCTGATGCCCAAGCCCTTCCTGGCTTGTCATTTGGGCCCCGATCCAAAGCATGCTTCTTCCTCACAAGTAGGGCTCAAGGATATCTGACATGTTGCCAGATGTGCACTGCATCTCTGATTCTGGCCTTCTGTCCAGACCTGCCTTTGTTCCTGGGGTCTTGGGGGTGATCCCGGTGGTCCTGATGCAGGGAGATGGGACCAGTCCAGGTGCTTCAGTTTTTCTAAAGCCATGGCATCCTTGAGTGGGACATAGCTCCCGGTGGTCTCAGAAGGCTATTGGCATCTGACTTCCTCTGACCCTCGCAGCCACTAGGGCTGGTGACAGGATCCTCCTCCTCTTCCAAGATCTCAAGATCCAGGGTTGGTAACAACAGCAACCCAAGTAGCAAAGAATTCTGTTTTGAGTCTAAGAACAATGCAACAGAGCTCTTTGCAAGCTAATTTGTACTTTGCAACAGAACTCATATTTTAATTTGATTTAAGGGCGCAATCCTATGCATGTGGAGATAGAAAAAATTCCTATAACTTACAGCATTCCCCAGCCAGTTGTAGGACTTTTTTCTGTCTAAATATGCATAGGGTTGCACCCTAATAGACTTTCATTCCACCTTTTAGAGTGTTTGCTTTGTTTTATTGGTTTGTCCAATCAGTAAAACAACAATAAAAAGATTGCAAGCTATTAAAGTAATAAATCAGCAAAGTAATAACATTAAAATAACAGTGGCAGATAAAACCATTATTAAAACTCAGTGCCATAATCAGTTAAAAGCAGATCCTTTTCCAGACAACCTAACTTTTGTAATAAACAGAGTGATCCTATATCCGCTAGACAGTGTCTAGAAGGCCATAGGATCATTAGGATTCCCAGATCCGAGGTCAGAAAAAAGCTCCGGCCTCGGAGCTGGGGATCTGCGCTCCCCACCCCCTCCCCCCTTGCAGACAGCATGGAAAGAACCACATCAGCTGCGTCTCTGAGGTTGCAAGAGCGACCACAGAGAAGGGGTGAAGAGGGCATTCCAGGGGGTGGGGAAGGGAGGAGACTGGATCCACCAGGATACAACGTATCCTGGTGGCGCTCCGGTCTCCTTCCCTCCCCATCTGAAGTGCCTCAGCTATATGCAGGGTAGGGAGAGTGCAGAGGCAAAGATTGCCTTCACGCTCCTCCCACCCTGCATAGGATGCCCGCTCACGCAGGCTCAGCTTGTCAGAGTGTGGAAAGCTAAGCAGGGTCAGGCCTGGTTATGACTTGGATGGGAGACCCCTCTTCTAGTTTCCTGCATTGAGCAGGGGGTTGGACTTGATAGCCTTGTAGGCTCCTTCCAACTATATGATCTATGAAATCTATGAAATAATCCTCTGAGTTCAGAGGGTTATGGGTAGCCCCATTGGACTGCGCCCAAAGTGGATTTCTTGAACAGCCTAAATTACCAATAACAGTTTGCTAAACGTCATGAAAATGGACCAGAAGAAAACCAAGGCTATTGGATTTCAAGATGGGATGGACAGGTTATAGTCTAAAATCCATACATCTCCTAAAGTCAGAAAGGTTGTTGGGATCATTAGTTGGAACCAGCATATGGAAACTTCATGGAGCGAGTTAAAACAAAAACAAAAAACCCTGCATTTACATCTGCTTCCCTCTTTATTTTATTTATTTATTTATTATATTTATACCCCACCTTTTTTCCTGCAAGGAACCCAAGGCGGCTTACATAATCCTCCTCCTCCTCTCCATTTTATCCTCACAACAACCCTGTGAGGTAGGTTAGGCTGAGAGTCAGTGACTGGCCCAAAGTCACCCAGTGAGTTTCATGGCCGAGCAGGGACTAGAACCCAGATCTCCCGAGTCCCAGTCCAACACTCTAACCACTACGCTACACTGGCTCTTTATCTTTAAATCCATATTTGTGATCTTTTTCATATTGTTTTATGCTGTCCTTTTTCTATGTTAGATGCATGTTTAAGCATGACTTGCTTTTTCTTGGCAGAGCTACCAATTAAATAGCCTGAGGTTAATTGTAGAAGCACCTGCTGACAATAATGTGGACTGTTAATTATTTAGCAGATATTCCAGCCAGCATGCTGTGACTATTAACAATTTTAAAAAAAAAATGCTGCATAGCCATAATTCGCTACAGCAGCTGTGATGGCACAGTGCCACACAAATCAATCCTCTGCAAGTCTTTATCTTTCATCTAGGATGCTTCCTTTTCAGCAGCCCTCTTGCCCACCCCACCTCTCCAGGCACTTTCTAAATTCAGGGGAATTAAGCAAAAAGAATGTTTGGGGTTAGTGGTAGGATGTGCTTGCTAGGAAAGCATTTAAAACATATATCAGGTGTGCTGCATTGAGGCCTTCTGGATCACATCTGCAAAACTCAAGATATTTCCACAGCTGGTTCATCTTTTACATATGAGTATCAATTTAAAAAGAAAAATATTTTTGAATCAGTGAGGTTTACTCACGATGTGTAGTTTGATGCCATGTTCATGAAAATACCTTGGGGTGGGGAAGATGTAATGCTGCCAGTCTTGAACTATGGTTAAGAGATTGGGACATGGGATTGTGTGCTCCCCATCTCATATTTCTATCAATGCTCTAGAGCAGGGCTCTCCTACCTTGGGTCCCCAGATGTTGCTGGCCTACAGCTCCCAGCATACCCAGCCAGTATGGCTAATAGCAAGGGATTCTGGGAGCTGTAGTCCAGCAACATCTGGGGACCCAAGGTTGGAGAACCCTGCTCTAAACAGTTAAGGATTACAGTTAAGGATAACTGACCTTGATTATGTAATGCTAATCAGGGTTGCCAACACAACTGATTAATAAACCTTTGTTCAGAGCAAACTTAATTAGCGTTAACCTTGGCCAAGATTGGTTCATACATAGCCTAAACCATGGTTAAAGGTTATTGGGGAGGAAGGGCAGGAAGAAAGAATTTCTATTTCTAAGAGGAGGAAAGTGTGTGATCCTGCTCCCAATCTCTTAGCCATGGTTAGAAATTGGAAGTGTTATGACTGCACTGAGCCTGTATAAATTGCAGGAACTCAATAGATAAAATATATAAATTAACAAAAGCCCCCAAATTCATGTGGTTTCCGTGCTGAACAAGTTGCTTGCATTTATTGTAGATTATAGAGCCCTCATGTCAGTGTCTTCCTCTTCTAACAAGCTTTTGATTGCGTAATCAAGCATAGTTAATCAAGCATATTCCACCAAATCATTGGTGGAATATTTCTTGGGTTGCATTCACACAAACAATGAAACAATATTAAGTACTTCTGAAAGGGGTTGTTTAAAGTGCTTTATTTAAGTAGCATGTTCCCAATGAATGCTGCTATTTTAGTTGTGTGAGCAGCATAGTATGTGAAGCAGCCTTGGGTCAGATAAATAAACCTGAATTGTAGATTTATTAAAATAACCTCTTTTGGTGGAGGTGGGAAAGAGTGGATGAACTGATTCCATTCATAATAATAAAGCTGAGCATTTTTGCAAGTGGAGGGAAATGAATTAATCCTATGCTTAAAATATAAGAAGAATGAATTAATACTGTTGTAGATTATATGTTTTTTTCACTATAAACAAAAGCAATGACTGCTTTGGTTTTCAGAAGAGGAAGGAGGATAGTCCAGGGTAGACTCCTTTGGAAGCCTTTTCCCAGTGAACTACCAGTGTTGCCCTCCAATTCTTAGGAAGGGAGAGGGATATGGTGTCCCTAGATCAGGGATGCAGAAACTTTGGCCTGCCTACAATCTGCGGAGGTTCTGCATCTGGCCCACTGATCCTCCTTGGGATCCTCCAGGGTAGGGGGTGGGCTTGGCCGCCAAGCCCTGCCCCCTAGAAGACTCTCCACTGTTATCTCCAATGTCAGTGAGGATGAAGGCAGTGGGAGATTTGGCCAGCGCTGGGAAGAGCGGCTGTATGGCTTCCTGTGGAAGTGACTTCCCATGGTGCACAGCACCCAGATGAGGACGATGCCACCATGCAAAGATAGAGACAGCCAGTGCTAGGAGTAGTGGCTGCTCTTCCCAACACTGGCCAAGTCTTCCTTCCAATGAGAGGCATGCAGAGGAGGTGCCCATCAGGACAACAAGCAGCACACAAAGCTGGAGACTTGACAGTTGCTGGAAGGAGCCACTCTTCCTAGTGCTGACCAAGTCATTCTTCACATATCTCTTGCCGCCAGGTTTGTTTTTTTCAACCGGGAAGCCTATGTTGCTCCCGGATTAGGGCATTCACTGGACATCCTGTGATGCCTGTATTGGAATACTCAACATTAAAATGAGGGAAATAATCTTGGAGAAATCTGACATGGAGGTTAGAGTATGAAATTAGACACGGGTACAGACAGACCATTTGGGAGGAATACAGATCTCTGGGGAAACTGAGACATCTCTTGGTTAGTGTATCTAACAAAGTACACTAACATCTCTAGGTTAGTGTATCAACAAAGTAATTTATTTAATCAGATAACCTTGTATAGATTTATATTCTTGAGTTAAAACGTGAATTTTTAAAGATGGAAAAGCATTACCCACTTGTCATTACATTGACTTGATAACAGTAAGTAGCTGAAGTAGGTGTGAGTCAGATTAATTTTAAATTGTTTGTGTGCTCAAGAGAGTAATTGTCGAGGTCAGTTAGCAAGTTGGTCCGTCAAGGTTTGTTTAAGTAGTGAAAGCTAAAAAGATATTCTGATGTGCTTTATTCTTATCTGTCTCGTATTACAAACTAGAAGGTGAAAAGTGAAAGCTTGTACAGCAGTAGGCTTCTCTTTCTTTCTTCCCCATTTATTTTTCTAGTGGAAAATTAAAAACCTGATTAAACAGGATGAGTACTAACAGCTTTTGAGGAAAAGCCTTGAAAGCAAAACAAACATGAAATGCAAGCCAACATTTCTAACATGATGAATATTTTTTCATCGTTATTAAATTTTGTAAATGTGCTTCACTAGCATTCAGCAATTAGTTTATTCTAATCAATGTTGAGATATTACCTTTGTAAATATATGATCTCTTCTTGTCTGCCTTGATATATTTGCATTTATCCTCAACTTCATTCAGATAATCAGCTTCTGTGTAAACTCCACAAGTCTATTTGTGCTCCTGTAATAATCCACACTTCACCCATTTCTTCAGTAATTACTGTCCATCCTGCACATCAGTTCATATCTTAGAGTCAGGATCTGGACTGGCTGCTTAATTTTTGAGTGGCTGCTAAATTTGTACAAAGAGGCAGTCCTCTACACCTCCCCAGAAGCCCCTTCCTAAGGCTTGGGGCTTCAGAAGTGGCACCCGGTAATAAGATATATGGGGTTATGGTCAGAAGGAATTTTTGCTTATCCCCCCCCCCCAGCATAGGAAACCACCAAACGATTGGTGGTTGGGGGGAAAGGGTGGGGCCTGGGAAGGGGGCGTGGCTTTCTAGGCAACTCTGGAGGACCAGATGATACAGATCAACCCCAGGAGGGCCAGGTTTGGTCCCCAGGCCTGAGGCTCCCCACATCTGAGTTAAAGGTAGCAGAGCTAGGAAAAGTCTCAGCCTGAGAGAGCTGCTGCCACCAAACAGAGTAGACAGCCCTGGGGAGATGGATCAATGCTCTGACTCCAGGTATATGTTCATAAGGCAGGTATATAGGTATATGTTCGTTATATAGCCTGTGTCCCCATGTAGTATAAAACTCTGCCTGGATGGGGTTTTTTAATTGCTAGAAGTAGGGGGATTTGAGAAGAACATATAGTACAATATGAACAATTGAAATATTAATATCTAGAGTTCTTAATATACTGAAGACATTAGTGAGGAACAATTAATGTTCAGCATTAGGCAGATCAGAGGGTAGGCAGGTCTTTTGAATTATGTAAAATTCTTCTGTACAGAAATAGAACTCAGTCTCTAGGAGTCTCGAGATGCTATATGCTTGTGTGGTGTGTACAAAAAGTGCTCCCTTCTTAAAGCAAGCAGTTTGAAAGAGATCATTTCACATCTTCTGAGAAGATGGGATCTGACCCTGATATGAACGCTTTGCAGAACGGCAGAAACATTTTTCATTCTCAGGCTACTTCTAGCCAAGTAAGCCTCATTACTGTACCAGATATTTGTAACACATGGGCATTTTGGATTGGGAACATCTCCAGTGGAAATGAACAGGAGCGTCAAAAAGCATATCAGCTGTACATTTGTATAACTCCGATTCTATTCAAAGGGGATAGTGCAGAGAAGGAGGGTGCATGCCAAACTGCTGCCTGCTGTGGATAAATTAAACCCTGTTAAGAGATCAGCAGCTTTATGTCTGCACTCTGCCTGCAAGTAAGAAGTCTAGCTACTTTTTTATTGTAGGAAAGATTTGCAACTGACATTGCAAATACCTATACGTTGGAGGAAATGTGAGGCTTACCTATTAGAATGTTTGGGGAGGTGTTGCCTCTTTTATTTTTTGGGGGAAATACAATTGCTTCCCACAAATAAGACAATTTGGACTACTTGAATCTTCCGCTCAGAAATGGTATGTATTTCAAATCTACTATAGGCTTTGGTGCCAAACTAAATCATCTTTTTGTCTTGCATATTTTTTAGTTTCAAACTACCTTCATTTCTTTATTGGCTCAATCGGACAGAGACTAGAAATCTACATGAAAAAATTGTGTTCATTGAAATCTGATGGCTGAGAAGATCACTAGCGGTGACAGGGAACACATGGGGTTTTATAGTAGTCTGGTAACTTTCAAACTTGTTAATTTTAAGCTTTAGACGCTGCTTTATAACATCTGGGACTTGTGTAGTTAAGTTATAGACAGGGCTTGGAAAAGCTGCATGCATCAGTGAGAAACAGAAGGGAAAAGAGAGTAGGAGCAGGATATCTGTAGCCCCCAACTTGTCTCCTTACCACCTCACGGTATGGGGCAGGCTGTAGCTTTTAATGGATCCCTCAGTGCAGATGTTCCACAGAGAGAGAGCATCTCTCTTTGTGCAGTTAGATCAAGCCTCAGATAAGATACTTATCCATGTGGTACTTACTTACCTGTTTTATAAGTTAGGTCAGGGGTGGGGAACCTCTTTCAGCCTGAGGGCCAAATTCAATTTCGGAGAAGCTCTCAGGACCCCATTCAGTGATGGGCAGGGCCACATGCAAAAGGAGTACAGCCAAAATATAAATCCCCCCCCCCCCAGCATATTTTAGCTTCAAGCTCTTTCCGCTAGTAATGAAGCCTTAGGAGAGGCATCTCAACCTTTTAGAACAAAACTGCAAAAGCCGGGAAACCACCAAATGGTCAGTGGTTGGGGG
Source organism: Shinisaurus crocodilurus (assembly GCA_021292165.1). Classification (NCBI taxonomy): domain Eukaryota; kingdom Metazoa; phylum Chordata; class Lepidosauria; order Squamata; family Shinisauridae; genus Shinisaurus; species Shinisaurus crocodilurus. The sequence goes on from CM037879.1 coordinate 202,023,622, forward strand.
AAAGGGGTGGGGACAGGGGAAGGGGGTGTGGCCATCTGGGGAACCCTCGGAGGGCTGGATTTGGCCTTCCCCACCCGAGTTAGGTAAACCATGTTTTTCTGAGCTACATATGTCACCATAATAAATAACTAAGTTCAAATAACCCAGATCTCTCATGCAGACATAATGCTAAGCCATAATTAAAGGGCAGATAAGGGAAGTGAGAAGGAATTCACACTGGAGAAAGACAAACAAACCTGCATCCTGCTCCTAGTCCCCATTGTTCAGCAGTGCTGTATTGGTCATGGATGTTTTCTGTTCTGGAAAACAAATAATTTCCCTCTATACTAGGTTCATGACTGCCTTCTGGTTCTCTTTTCTAGTGTCATGTTTTCTGTAAGGAGTTGGCTCATGCAGACTTGAATATTGTAATTTTTTGGTGTTCCAATACAAGGATTTCTTTAAATTATGCAAGGAGAAGCATAAAAAGGATGTCTGCCTAACCCTACAATCCAAGGAAGCAAAGGATCACCTGTGGCAAATCCAACTTTCTCCACCCCCATCTCCTTTCTTCATTGGCTGTGTCATTATCTTCACTGCTTCTGAAGGGAATTATGTAGTGGAGGTTTCTAAAGAGATTTTGTTGTTGTTGTACCAAACATAATGGTATGGCTAATTACTGGGAAACAAATTCAGCCTATTTTGTTTTCTGTACACATTTCTTAACAGGGATTTCTAAGGGATTTACAGGCATGTCAGGGTGAGTATGTTAATGTGCAGATGGCTGCTGTCAAGAGAAGAATCTCCACATCCCTGCCTCATGTTAGTTGGAGACACAGGCAGGGTCATGGAGACTCTCCAAGAGATGGCAGCCATCCAAATGGTAAGATTATTTTAATGTATCACAGCTGGGAGTGGGGTGGGGAGAAAACTTGCCAATGGAAAGCCATTTCTGGGTGACGTTCTTATGAAATTTGTGGTGTGCCCAGGTTCTTAGACCTGGGAAGACTTTAAAAAATCATGACTAAAGAAAGCTTACTGAATGTAATCAATAAAAGAGTATAGGTTCAACACACACACACACACACACACACTGCTGGCTCCGGGCTTTTGAGGGCCCTTGGGCAAGCAGCCCTCAGCGGGCCCCTTCAGTCAGTGAACCTACCTTCTCACTATCATTGTCACCAGTTGCTATTTCTCCTCATTCTCTTTCTCATCATTGTTACCACTTGCCTGCTTGACAGGCAGAAGCCAGTGAGCAAGCAGGCAGGGGCATCTACTGCTCTTCCTTCTCACCACCACTGTTGTCTGGATCAGAGCAAGAGGCAGGTGAACAAGTAGGTTGCAGTGGGGAAGAGGAACTCCACTGGGATCTTGTCAATGGGCCCCTGCTGGGATGTGGGTCCTTGGCAGGTGCCCAACTATGCCTACCCTTGGGGCCAGCCCTGTATGTGTGTGTGCGTGTGTGTGTGTGTGTGTGTGTGCGCGCACACACACATTATCATGTGCAGATAAGATGGGAAGAGAGGATTGAGTACTCAGATGAAGAAACAGTTGTCTATAAAAATTACCTCAGTGAGTCTTAAAAAAAAAGGAGGGGCCTATACTTCTAGTGCAGAAGGTACTTCGTTACCCTTCTAATAATTTGGAGTTTGGGCAGGATTAACTTAGGACCCAAGAATATATAAAATAAATTAGTGATGAGCAGAATAAGAGGGTGCACTTTTCCTGCCTTTGTGCTGAGCAGATGAATTTCCAAAATGGCCTGAGAAGATACTGGTCATAATGTCTGTAGTAGCATTTGATAGATGAAACTCTGTTTAAGGTGCAGGAAAAGGGATTTACTGTTTGTTTGTTTTTACCATGGCTATTTGGTAAAATGGTTAAATTGAAGAATTCAGTGTATTTTTTGCCCAAGGCTTGGTTGCTTAGAAGAGGTAATCCAAGATACATTTAATCGTATTGTATGGATGTTTGTACGTTGTATGAAAGCATCCCAGGGATCATAGGGCTTTTTGGATTCCCCCTCCTGCGGCCATAGGCACTCCTACAACCTCAGGAGGGGGACTGCACAGGAGGTTTACAAACTATGACACAAACAAGAGAACAGACATGAAATGCATTGTCTCATGAAACTGATAAAACATATTATAAGAAAAAAACCAGTTTGCTTTAAGTGATCCCCTTGAGAAAAAAGGTTATTATCCCCCCTACTTCTCACACATGCACAAGTCTAAAAAGATTTTGTAAAATTTATTTAAAGTAATATAGAAGCCTTTACAAAAAGGCAAGAAGTTGCCCCCTTTATACATTTTAGCACAACATAGTAAAATTGTAATGAAACCCAGACCTTCGTGTTGAACAGATTTACTGGAACACTTCATGCAGTCCACTAACTTAATATTTAGCATAGTAAATTAATGTAATATACCAGAGGCCAATAAGCACCATTCGGAGCAAGTATGCCTATGTATACCAGTTGCTGGGGAACATGGGCGGGAGGGTGCTGTTACACTCATGTCCTGCTTGTGGGTTCCTGTGGTCAACTGGTTGGCCACTGTGTGAACAGAATGCTGGACTAGATGGACTCTTGGTCTGATCCAGCATGGCTCTTCTTAAGTTAACCAATAAATTTTTGCATTATTCATTAAGGATTTTTCCATTTTCCATTAAGAACCTTTTTAACTAAGAACTGGTGCCTGAGTTTTGCATTCTTCCTCCTCCCTCCCAATCCCTTTTCCACAGGTGATCCTTTGCTTCCTTGGATTGTAGGGTTAGGCAGACATCCTTTTTATGCTTCTCCTTGCATAATTTAAATTTTAGATTGTGAGCGTGAGGGCAGGGACTGTCTTATTATTAATCTTTGTAAGCCACTCTGAGAGCCTTTTCTGGCTGAAGAGCAGGGTATAAATGCAATAAATAAATAATAAATAATGACTGCGAGCAACCAACTAGTCTATGTTTCTGGTCAGGCAGTATTTGTATTGGTTGGATCTAGATTAAGGGTGCAATCCTATGCATGTTTAGACAGAAAAAAGTCCCACAATTCCCAGCATGCCCCAGCCATTGAAATCAGATGAATCTCAGTTAAGTCAGTATGTGACTAACCTCTCCCATTTATTTCAATGAAACCTAAGTGCAACTAAGTTACAGCACAATGCTATATGCAATATCATCATCATCAGGCGATCACTCGTGACCAAGTAAGATTGTCTTCCAGGATAAAAGGAGGAAATTCTAAAGAAGATTGTATAGACTCTAGCGATGGGTCCGTAAGTGACTGTGGACGCCAATTCTAGATCCACACAGCTTCCCACAGTGAGGACACAGGTTACCAGATGGAAGGTGGTCCTGTAAAGGATTCATTTGACGTGCTTTTCGCCTAGCATGTTTCTCCCTTTCACCTTGCACTCGGGCTTCTTCAAAGTCCATGGAACCTTTGTGAAAGGCCAACCTCCATTTAGATCGTTCATGGGCCAGAGCTTCCCAGTTTTCGATGTTTATATTGCATTTTTTTAGATTAGCCTTATGAACATCTTTAAACCTCTTATATTGACCACCGATATTCCGCTTTCCATCCTTGAGTTGGGAATAAAGTACCGTAACTGCTTTGGGAGACGGCAGTCAGGCATTCGAACAACATGATCGGTCCACTGAAGTTGGCGTTGAACGATCATTTTTTCAACGCTAGTAGTCTTTGCTTCTTCCAGTACACTGACATTTGTTCGCCTATCTTCCCAAGCAATTCGCAGGATTTTCCGGAGGCAACGTTGATGAAATCTTTCAAGGGGGCGGAAGTGACGTTTATAGATAGTCCATGTTTCGCAGGCATACAATAAAGTTGGTAATACAATGGCTTCATAAACCAGTGTTTTGGTCTTCTTACAAATATCCCGATCCTCGAACACTCTATGTTTCATTCGAGAAAACGCGGCACTTGCGGAGCTCAAACGATGGTGGATTTCACTGTTGATGTTAGCTGTAACAGAAAGATAGCTGCCAAGATAGAGAAAATGATCGACATTTTCCAGTATTGTCCCACCAAGCTGGATAGATGGCATCACCAAAGGGTTAGCTTGCACTTGCTGATGAAGCACTTTGGTTTTTTTGATGTTAAGTGAGAGACCAAGTTTTTCGTATGCTTCTGCAAAAGCATTTAGGATAGTTTGGAGATCATCCTCTGAATGTGCGGAGACCACATTATCATCAGCATACTGAAGTTCCACAACGGAGGTTGTAATTACATTACTTTTTGCTTTCAGCCTGCTGAGATTTCAAAGGGGCTTACTTTTGGTTAGGTGTGTATGGGATTGCAGCCTCCATCTGGATACAAACCTATGTATGTTTAAAATTCCTGCATTATCAAAATGAAAGCAAGCAATTGATATGCGTGTAACACACAGGTGGAAACTTACGGAAAGATTCTCTGCATTTAAACACTCAAACGAGGAAAGCTGTTAAAATTGCCAGCATGATACACTATGAAGAACTTACAATTTTTTGCATCTGTATTTAATATTGTATGAATCATGACATTCTTGTTGACTCAATTGCTTTCCCCATATTTGTACTCTAATGAATCTTCTGATTATGCAAGTGATCTTATGCATTATTTATTGGGTGTTGAAATTACCTTAATTTTTCGGTCTATCAAGAAGATGATTTACAGTATGAATAACATTACCTCTTCTGTGACCTTAAAGCCATTTATTTCCATTTTCATTAGCTTCTAAAGTAATCTTATTTCCATTTGTTGTTGCAGTACAGGACCTATTGTATTGCATTGATTGATGGAGTTCTTTCTGAATGTCACTTTACACAAAATCATGAATGCAAAGGGCACCATTTCCCTCCCTACAATAGACACTATATGTCGATGTGCACTTATCTGTTCTGTAGATAATGTATTACATTTTTATAACTTTTTTCCAAATGTTTACATTATCTGACATTAGGTGGGTGATGACCAGAAACGGGGACTAGGTTTGCACAACACGACAACCCATCATGGGTGACAAGCCACAGTGGGTTGTTGTGTTGTGCGAACATGCACCACTTCCTGCAGGGTGGCTTGTTTGAGGGCAATAAACCACCCTGACAACCCATGGCTTGTTGTAGGGGTTGTTTAACCCACGATGGGTTGTTGTGTTGTCTGAACCTGAACCTGTTGTGTTGTCTGAATCATGGATGGTGGGAAGCAGTTGGTGAGCTGCTTTGCAAGAGCAACAAAAAACACTTGCTGTTCTTGCTGAGTTCGCCTGGGCCACCACCAGTGGCAGCTGCCCCACCGATGCCCAAGTGGCACAGTGGAGTGACTGTCACTGGCTCGGTGTCCCCCGTACCGTTCGCAAGCCCTTTTTCACTCACTGCAGCTTTCCCCCACTTTTTGCCATTTTGGGGGGAAATTGCTTTTCATGAACTCCAAGTTGACAGCCAGTGACAACCCCTCTAAAGTGCCACAGCGGCTCATTGGAGGGGCTGTCACTGGTTTGCCACCACTTTTTAAAAATTATTTTTTAAGTGCAAGAAATTTGTGCAAATGTTTTCATTTATTTTTTTTAAAGTTTCAGTTGGACTTGCACAAGTTTGGAGGTGTGCACTTGCGAGGGTCTGAAATGCGAAGCCTTGCCTAGGAAATGTCCTGGGAGGTGTCTGCTGTCAAAGTGCTGCAGGCACCAACCATAGACATTGACCCAGAGAGGCTGTGAATATGAATAGGTTTATTTTTTACTTTGTGCTCTCTTGACAGCTGTCAGAAGGTGAGCTGTCAAGGGAAAGCAAAGCTGTGAGTGACCTTTGCTTGTGAAAGGGGGTGGTGATTAGACTCTTCATGGTGAGCTCCTCCAGTTTTTTGGGGTTGGATCTCAGTCTTCTCAGTGTCCTGCATCTTTCCCACCCTTTCCTGAGACTCGAGGCACTCAGAAAAGTGGAAAAGTGTGAGCCACCCCATTTACGGGAGCATGGAGTCTTGACAACTAGCTGTCAAAACTCAGGCTTCCTTTTAAAACGGGTTTTGTCAGGGCTACCCAGGTTTTCTTTGACAGGGGCATATACATATGTATATGCATATGTCCCTGTCAGAAACCCTGTTTCGAAAGGAAGTCTGAGCTTTGACAGGCTGCACTTTTCCACTTTCCTGAGCACCTAGAGACTCAGCAAAGGGTAGAAAATGTGGAGGACACTGAGAACTGTCAGGTCCAAACTTAAAACCTAGAGGATCTCACTGCAAAGGGGGTGATGTAGTCGCCACCCCCTTTCGCAAGCAAATATCTTCTTGCAGCTTTGCTTTGTTCTTGACAACTTGCCATTTGACAGGAAAGCAAAGTACAGTAATACCTTGGATTGCAAGCATAATTCATTCCAGAACTGTGCTTGTAACCCAAAACACTCTTATATCAAAGCGAGTCTCTGGCGGGCGTGAGCGGGACCGATTTCAGCCCACTACTCCCGCTCGAGGCGAGCGGTTACATCCCTACACTACTTGTATTGCAAGACGTTGCTTGTTTATCAAGTCAAAATTTATTTAAAAAATTTGCTTGTCTTGCAAAATGCCCTCAGACCAAGTTACTTGCAATCCAAGGTATTACTGTAATCTATTTGGAGCCTGGCTTTGTCAATGTCCACTGACTAGGCAAGCTCTTTGCATTTCGGGTAGTTGGAGTTGCACACTTATGCAATTCTGAAATGCCAACCAAAAACAAAACAAAACCCCAAAATAAAACGAAAATATTTGTGCACATTTCTGATGCAAAATGCCCCCCACAAGGTGGTGAATCAGTGACGGCGCTCCAATGTGCCGCTTGGGGACATTGGAGGGGCTGTCACTTTGGAGATCGTGAAAAGTGATCTCCAATAAAAGCAGGGGGAGCTGAGGAGACTGGAAAAGGGGTCATGATTGGAGCAGGGAGAGGAGACAAGATAGGTTCTGCTGTGCAGGTCCCTGGGATACCTGCAGAAGAACCGAGGGGGAAGGAGTAGGGGACAACCCACAGTGAGCCCGATTGTCTTGTGGGGCACACTGTGGGTTGTCACTGCGTAGCTTATTTGGGACTGATAAATTAGGGGCTAGAGCTTGTAGTGTTGTGAATGCTTACAGGGCATTCATCCTCCGTTATTCAATTTATCCATTCAAGAATGAAGAATAACACGTAAAATGGGTAGTCCTGCATATGCTCAAGGATTTATAGAAATGTAGTATTTCTGTAGCAAGGAACTTGCTTAAGTAAACAGAGATGGCTTTAATGTAGTACTATCCAGATTGACAAAGAAATACTTTTTCTATGGAAAATTATTGGCTGAACTTTTATGTTATGAAATGCATGCAGTCAGCTACCAGATGAGAGATGTAAGCAATGAATGACAATTCTGGCTAAGTACTCAGACGCAGTTCACAGAAGAACATGAAGTTTGGTACAGTTTTCAAAACAGTGATGTTACTGTTACCATAACTTGACAAGCAAATAAGTGGTAAGAACAAACCATGGTGATTTTAAAGGACGACTGCAATGGTTCATTGATTAGTTGGTGATGCCTCCCTCTTATGTGTGGATGGTGCCATTTTGGCTACATCAGGATCCATACTTGGAGAGTCAGCAGTTGCTTAAAGATATTTTTTAGATATGGTTACTGGTATATAAATTTATTAAATAAATAAACTCATAGGGAATGACTGTGGGTTATACACAAGATAGGTTATAATACAGATGATCAGGCAGATGCTCTTGTGGAAAGCCCACATGATGGCAGTAGCCTTCCCCCCCACCCCCACTTTCCCCACGTGTCTGGTTAATTAGAGGTCTACTGGCCCTGAACTCAGAGGTTCCATTTTGTGCCATTCTGGCTAATAGCTATTGACAAATTTTTGCTGCCTTGAATTCATCTAATTCTTCTTTGAACTCTCAGAGAGCCGGAGCATTCTATTCACCATGAGTCTCAGCTGCTCCCTACTTGAAAAAGGAAATGGGGGTGGGGATGAGAGCTGTTTGCCTGTGGTTCTATTCAGACTGTGATGCATCTACTTCCTAGCCAAGGCAAAGCAGAAAACAGTGCATGATCAAAGAACCACCTGGTGTGGCACTTGGCAAGAATCTCAGCAGCTAGCAGGTGCTAGGTGTTCTAGCAGAGCTGAGTAGAGGTCCATTGGATGGTCTATCTCCTGCCCACATCTGATACAGAACCTGAAAGACACTTGAATAATGTAGATTTTTTATCTGAATTATGGACTGAGGAAAAGCAAAAACTGATTTAAGTGTATCTTGTATAAATGGCCCTAGTCACTTCTGAAGCTTTTAGCATGGAGACAGAAGATACCGCAGGGGGTTTTACAGATGACTTTAATGCTAAAAGCTTTCTGAGTGGTTTAATATTACAGATCAAGACCCTTTGGTTTGTTCTGTTCATGGCATGTTTACTGCATCCTGTTTCTGATACTGGGAGTCCATTTAAGGAATCAAAAAAGATTTGGAGGTTTCAGTATGGGCACTATATATCCTTCATCATTTGAGAGATGGAAATAGGGACATTTCTAGATGTGCCCAGTGGATGGACCTAGTAGTCTGAGTGGGCGGGTCCTCATGCATCAGTGGGTGGAGCCAATACGGCTCATTGAGGCAGTTGTTGCATTGCATGTGCCATGGCTGATCTCTGGAAACTTTAAGCTCAGCACTGAGTTTTCTTTTAGTGTCAGGACAGATCCTTGGCATATTTATTTATTACATTTCTATACAGCTCAATAGCCAAAGCTCTCTGGGCAGTTCACAAAAGTTAAAACCATAAAATACAACAATGTGATAAAACATGGTATCAAACCTTTAAAAGTTTAAAATTACTATATAAAGCCAAAGTAAAAGCAGTAGTGAAAAGGTTTAAAAATTATTCTCTTCCTGTTCGGGCAGGAAGGTGGCTGCTGTCACTTCCCTCCTGAGTGGGTAGTGTGCTTTGCAAGCACAGGGCGCACTGCCTGTTGCTGGTGCCCCTGCACTTGCAAAGGCCCTTCTCTCCCTGCTCAGGCAGGGAAGCAGTAGTAGCCACCTTGCTGCCTGAGCAGGGAGAGAGTGCTGCAACCAAGAGTTTCCAGCACAGCAAACAGGAACTAGACTTTTGTAAATTTTTAAGAGCTCTTCACAACACTGGCTTTCAGCCCTGCAGTACTTCCTGGAATGGCCATGTGACCACACGTTAGCTATCCCTGGAATTGCTGCTGAGCCAAAAACCTGTTGTGAAGAAGCTCGCAATGCTGCAAGGGAGCTAGTGGGGTGGGGGGCACAATTTAAAAGTAAAAAATAAGTAGAAGACTCCTCAGCCACTTCATTCACGGAATACAGTAAACAGTTATGGAATTCTTGTCTCCCCACTCCCCATTAGAAATTTCTTCAAAATTCTCTCCATCCCCGCAAAAGGGGCAGAAAAACAATATTTATTTTGCAGGAAGGGAAGAATTTCACAAATGTAGGCAACAGGATTCGGCACAGCACTACTAAAGATACAATAAAAATGTCTTCACCTGGTGCAAAAAGACCATCGGAGAGGCGAGCATAGGGAGGGCATTCCACAACTGAGGAGCCATGACTAAAAAGTTCCTCTTATTAGTTGCCACCTGCCTCACTTCACTTGCGGGGGCACCTGGACAGTAATAACTGGGAACAGAGTACCTCTTAGCATGTGTAGTATTCATTTCATCATCACCAAGCAAAAACCTGTCTCACCCCACTCTCCAATATTAGAGCTAAAGAATTTAGACAGAAGTTGGGGATGCTTGAGCCCCATTATTTAGGCAGAAGTGGATAAGGTGGGTTAAGGCATGTAGTTTAGGGCAGGGGTCCCCAACCCCCAGGCTGCGGACTGGTACCGGTCTGTGGCCTCTTAAGAATTGGGCTGCGCAGCGGCGCGGCACCCAGCCGCGGCGGCGCCTGGTTTTACAAAAATGCTCATCAGGGAGGCGAGCAGAGGGACGAGGGCGGGGGTGCTCGCGAGCTCCGGCGAGCACCCCCCCGCCACCCCTCCCTCTGCTCGCCTCTCCGATGAGCATTTTAGTAAAGCCGGAAGTGACGCGACGGGTCTCCTGTCGCATCACTTCCTGATTCTGTGGCGCTGCCGCCCGGGCCGCACAGCAGGTGAGCGGTGGGCGACCCCCCCCCCAGTCCGTGGAAAAATTTATTCCACGGGACCCGGTCCCTGGTCCCAAAAAGGTTGGGGACCGCTGGTTTAGGGGACTAGTGGATCAGTGCATTAGAAAGTAATTTGTCTCAGGGCCCAGCTTGGAACATGTTTCAGTTCCAGGGCTCAAACTTAGAACTTGTGCAATAAAAAAGAGTGCCCTTTAATAGATTCAAACTACCTTTTGCTCAGCAGGGAGTAACCACAAACATCTCCCCAAACATTTGTCATCAAAAGAAAGATTCTAGCCACCCATGTCAACCAGCTGCACAACAGGGGAAGAAGGTGAACAGAAGGACATTCTAGCAACATATAAGAAAGTGACTTGAGTTTGGACAACACACTGTGGCTTGTTGTGGGTGATTTAAGCTCGTAGGTGATTTAACCCATGATGAGTCACAGCACCTGTGTGGGTGCCAAGTTACTTATGCAAACAGACCCATTAATAAAAAGTGGCTTCGGGTAGGGCCAAAAAGTGGCTTCGGGTAGGTAAGCCACTGCACTCAATATATTCTACTTACCGGTAAGTCTAGAGAACTCTTGCACTAGAGATCATCCCAGAACACTGTTTCTGTAGCCACAATTGAGAAAGGATTTTGGCAATAGAAAGGATTCCTAAGAGGCTTACGGAAGCCTGATTCGTGCAAAGTTTGGTCTCCAGGTGAGCGTGTTGGTGCCACCGCCAAGCTCATATCTCAACTCTCATCACTCACATGCACCCTTTGTAGCAGCTAGCACCTCTGTATGGGCCTGTTTTTCACTGCCATTGTGATTTGTGCAGTTCTGGCACCCTCCTTTTTGACTGCTGCATTCATTCAGATCATGACAGTAGTGCAAACAACCACACAAAACTAGAGGCTTTAGTAGAGCCCCCTCCTTAGGCAGTTCATCCACTCGTTGTCATGCATGAGGTAAGCCGCAGGGAAAGGTTTCTCAATGGAAGATTGTCACAGTTGTTACTCGTGCGGGGTGGGTGGGTTAAAGAGCCCTTTGTTTGTCAGCTTGCATGAGAGTGGAGTCGGCTGCTGACAAACAGCACTTGCATGTGTTGTGTAGTGGCCCTGGTGCACTCCCAAAGTGCTTGCGTGGGGCCGGGTTTGTATGAGCCCTATGAGAGTGGTCTTTGTGAATGGTTTAATTTGTAAGATACAGAACTGAACACATATCAGTGACCTGAAGGAAAGGGTGGAGGGAGGAAAGCAGGGGAAATCAGTGCTTATTGTTATATCTTGTACCATCAAATGTATAATTGGGAAGGAGCCAGGGTGACTTCTTTTATTATTACAAAAAAATCTTTAAAACTTTCAATAAACAATAAATAACCCACCCACCCCCAAATAATCTAGAAGACATCATATAGGGAAGCATACAAGCAGCCTGAGTATGTTTGGCCCAGTGAAAGGAAGATTTAAAGGGAAATGTGTATTTGCATAAAGTGTTTTCCTATTTCTACAGGTACTGATTTGATTTATTTATTTCAAATAGGTATACCCAGTTTTTCAATCAGGATATGCAAGGCAGTGAACAACAGCATTATAAAATACAAAAATGTATAACAATCCTAAATAATGACCATAGTATATTAATCTAAATGAGAAATGCTGAAAGCACATTGCCATTTGAGAACCAACTCATATTTTCATTGTTTTTAGTGTGTGCAGAAGCTTATAATCCAGATGAAGAAGAGGATGACACCGAATCAAAGGTATGTTAGTAGGTGAAATAAGTATTTTTATTCTTGGAAGACAGATTTAAGGGGGGAAATACGTCAATTATCAGGATATGTCTTTCAGTATACGTTGTATAACATTGTATGATTTTTGTAAAATATAAATAAAAACACATTTTTCTTTCATAGTAACCTTTATTGTAATTTCCTTTTATAGCAATGGAGTTATTTTAAGAGTTTCCTTCCATCATTCTTGTACTTTGCCTTTGTAGTATGAGATTTAAAAATCTAAAGTTCTCAATTATTTCCTTGACAATTTATAATAGGCTTAGCAGTGTTCATTTAGATCATGGATGGGGAATGTGTGGCCCTCCAGATGTTGTTGGAATGCAGCTCCCAACATGCCTCACCGTTGACTGTGCTGGCTAGGGCTCGTGGGAGTCGCAGTCCCACAACATCCTAAGGGTCAAACGTTCCCCATCCCTGATTCAGATCATCCTTTGGATATGACCTCTTCTGTTGTTATTTTTCTTAAGACTACCTTAAGAAAAGAAAAATATAAATTGTAATGATTTCTTCCAGGTTATTCACCCCAAAACAGATGATCAAAGAAACAGACTACAAGAAGCTTGCAAAGATATTCTTCTATTTAAGAACCTAGATCCGGTAAGAGGTGACTTTTTGTGCAGTAATAGCAGACTAATAAGGGTTTCTTCTTCAACAGAAATTCTAACGTTAAGCATCATACTGGGGTTTTTGTTCTTTTAACAACAAAGCATTGTGAAAGCCAATGTTAATATGAAAAGAAGGCACAGCATTGTCTCTATCAAACAATACCAATATTATTTAAATTAAAACGATTAGAACTGTAATATTCTTTGCTTATTTAAAGTTAGGTTCTATCCTTATATGAAGTCTATATAATGTAAAAAAATTTAGAGCAGCGTTGATGTCCCTTATTTTCTTTTGCATTTTTGCCCATATTATTCTAAGTACTATAGTATCTGACTCAAACCTTAACTTGCATTTATTTTTAACACTCCAAATCCAATCCAGACACAATTTGCAATAATCCAGCTAGGGACCATAAGTGGACAGAAGAAAGCTTCTTCACACCTATCCGTAACTGCATGAAGAACATGTGAAGCCCTCAGGACAATAATCATGCTTATCAGCTGTTCAAGGGACATAGCTCAGTGGTAGAGCATATGCTTTTCCTGCGGAAGGTCCCAGGTTCAATTCCCAACATCATCTCCAAACTCCTGTCTGAAACTCTAGAGAGCTTCTGCCACTCAGTGTAGACCAGTCTTCCTCAACCTGGTGCTCTCCAGATGTTTTGGACTACAACTCTCAGTATTCTTGACTATTGGCTAGGCTGGCTGGGGCTGATGGGAGTTGAAGTCCAAAACACATAGACACCAGGTTGGGGAAGGTTGGTGTAGACAGTGCTGAGCTAGGGGGACCAAGGGTCTGACTTGGTGTAAGGCAGCTACATATGTTTAAAAAGGGAAGCAAGGAGGGGCTACATATAGTCTCCTTCCTCCTTGCTGATTAGCACAATTACTGCTTTTTTAACAGGGCTCCATGCTTAACCTGCTGAGTGCGCAGCAGGACTGAGGTAGTAGTGTATCATTCTAAAGGCTCTCAGAAGTAAAGACACAAGGAGAAATGAGCATCTCATATTCAAAGCACTGTTGCACATAACACAGATTTTGAATGTGCCTGCTATAGGGACCATTGCAGTCAATTTGGTAATGTGGAAATCCAGTGTCCAAAAGACATTAATAGGTAACAAATATGTGGTTAAATTCACACTTCATGTTTAGTAACTATTGAGTTGACCTTAACACACATTCAATATTTTGTCTTCTCTAAGACCCTAGTACTGTATGGCATGCATCTCTAATATAGCTTCTGAGTGGAGTTGCTTTCAGAAATGCTTGGGGTGTGGGGGAGAACTAAAGCAATAGTTCCACATTCTTTCAGCAGCAGGCGAGAAGATCATACTATAATTTTCCCTGAACATAAATCTACTGTTGTTGGTCTAGGGTAGGTGGAAAGGCTAATAATCCCTTCCCATCCACCTATACCTCTTCCCTTGCAGCTGGTGTGCTTAGGAAATGCTGGACTTCTTTATAGCGCCTGGCTCTGTCTCACAATGAAATCCCTGTTTGCTGTGGAAATTTGGGACAGAGTAAATTTGTATAACAATTTGTGGAAGATAGTGTTATCCTTGGTTTCTTACTAATTACAGTCCTGACCATCAAACTTTGGAGGTGCATCATTATGATGTCAAACATACATTTGGAGACTTTGTTTAGCAACACTTGTATTTTATAGCTCTGTGCTTATACAGTTTCTTTTTGCTTGGAGAGCTATGCACTAATTTTGCTTTTAAAGTGTTTGTGTATATGCAGGTATTAGAGAACACACACACACACCCGCCCCTGCAAATCATACTATTTTGAAATCAGCTTGTGTGAAGCTGAAATACTTAATTGCAAAATCTTGGAAGTAATGACCTTTTTCCACTTTGAGATCAAATCTTGTTTAATTGAAACAAGCAAACAGACAATACTCCTTTGTATAAGATCTTTCTTAGAAAGCAAGCAAATGGTGACTTCCGGATTAGTCAGAACCATTTTGCTTCAGTATTCAATCTCTTTGCATAATATGGGAACAAAGCATCATCTATAGTGAAATGTGCTAAGGGATTTTGCTGCAGCAGCAGTGATGATGAAGCCTCTGGCACGTATTACTTAAGCTGATGCAAGGTCTTAGAATATTTACAGAATTTAACTGCCTGGAAAAAGTAATAAGCAACATAGAATGTTTGCAGATCATCTGCAACAGTATGTGAAGAAACTGAAAGGCCAGTGTGAAGGAACAGAATTGTCCTCAATTTTTGTATTTAGTTTGGTTTTAGGATATTATGGGGTTAAATCGTGTGTGTGTGTGTGTGTGTGTGTGTGTGTGTGAGAGAGAGAGAGAGAGAGAGAGAGAGAGAGAGTCAGTTTCAGCCAAAAGCTTAATAATGTAGAGGTAGGAAGTTCAGGAAGCCAGGAGATTACCTAAATAGTTCAACAACAGGTCAGAGGAAGAGAGAGAGAAACGTTTTTAACTTAGGAAATAAAAGCTTAGTTTGCAGAAATGAACAAGAAACTACCCTCCTGATTGGTTGGAGTTGGGGAGAGAAAAAAACTAATTTTATGAGCTTTTATTAACTGAGGCTGATATAGCAACTATGACCCTACCTGGACAGTGATAACCTTGCAACAGTTATTCATGCTCTGGTAACCTCCCGTTTGGATTATTGCAATGCATTATATGTGGGGCTGCCTTTGAAAATAGTCCAGAAACTTCAGTTAATCCAAAATAGGGCAGCTAGACTGCTAACTGGGACTGGCCAATGTGATCATGTTATGCCAGTACGTCTTCATCTGCACTGACTGCCAGTCTGTTTCTAGGCCCAATTCAAAGTGCTAGTTTTAACCTTTAAAGCCCTAAACAGCTTGGGGCTGGGTTACTTGAAGGAACATCTCCTCCCATATTTACCTACCTGGACATTAAGATAACCTTCAGATGCCCTCCTCCAGGTGCCCCCGCCAATTGAAGTGAGGCAGATGGCTACAAGAAAGAGGGCCTTTTCAGTGGTGGCAATGCTCTACCCAAAGAGGTTCACCTGGCACCTATGTTACGGTCTTTTGGCACCAGGTGAAGGCCTTTTTATTCTCCCAGTCATTTTAAGAACTGGGTTGTTTTTTAAATTGTTTTTAGAGCTGTATTCTGCCTCTGGTTTTAATTTGGTTTTATATGCTGAAATAGTTTTATTATTTGCTGCAGGTTTTTATTGGTTTTATTCTGTGCTGTTTTTATTCTTTGTTTTAATGTTTCCATTTAATGTTTTTAATGTATTGTACATGACTGAGAGAACTTCAGTTATTGGGTGGTTTAAAAGAACAGTAGAACCATAGAGTTAGAAGGGGCCATTTAGACCATAGAGTCCAACTCAGTGCAGGAATCCATTTTAAAGCATCCCTGCCATGCCATATGGCTGTCTACTCTCTGCTTGAATACCTCCAGTGACAGAGAGCCCACCACCTCCCTAGGCAGTTGGTTCCATTGTGTGATCACTCTGACCAACAGGAAGTTTTTTCCTGATGTTCAACCAAAATCTGCCTTCCTGAAACTTAAGCCCATTATTTCGTGTTGAACAGGTTGCAGCCCTCTTCTGCGTGACAGCCCTTTAGGTACTTGAAAAGTGCTGTCATATTCCCTCTCAGTCTTCTCAAGGCTAAATAGACCCAGATTCTTCAATCTTTCCTCATAGGACTTAGTTTCTAGTCCCCTAATCATCTTTGTTGCCCTTCTGTGAACTCATTCCAATTTATCTGAATCCTTCTTAAGGTGTGGTGTCCAGAACTGGATACAGTATTTGAGCTGAGGTCTGACCAGCGCAGAGTAGAGTGGAATGATCACCTCCCATGATTTTGAAACTATACTTCTATTGATGCAGTCTAAGATTGCATTTGCCTTTTTTGCAGCCACACTGCACTGCTGATTCATAGACTGGGTTCGCACGACATGACAACCCAACATGGGTAACTAGCCACGATAAGTTGTCATGTGATCCGAACCCAGGAGACCGATCCCGTTGTGGGTTGCGGGAAGCAATGGGTGAGCCGCTCAGCAAGAGTGGCAAAAATCCCTTGCCACACTTGATGATCTCACCTATACCACCACCAGTGACAGCTGCTCCACCGATGCCCAAGCAGCACTTTGGAATTACTGTCACTGACTTGTTACCCTTTTTGAGATGGGGGGAAGGCAGAAATGTGCACAATTGAGATCATAATTTAAAAAACAACAACAAACCATTGGTTTTTCGCAGGTGTGCAATTATGGCTGCCCAAAATGTGGAGTCTTGCCTGGCCAATGTCCTGGTATGTCTGCTGTCAAAGTGCAGTAGATAACATCCATGGACATTGATAAAGCAAGGTTGCATATACAGTAATACCTCGGATTAAGAGTAACCCGGTATGCGAGCTTCTCATAAGACTAGCAAAATTTTAGCATAAATTTAAATTTGAAAGACGAGCAAGTCTCGCAACACTGCTTTGCCTAAGGGCAGGGACTGCTTTGCCTAAGGGCAGGGATCCGCAGCTCACTCTGCAGGTTGTTGATCCTCCACATCTCTCTCCTTCTCTCCCCCTTCTCTCTCTCTCTCTCTCTCTGAAATTTTCATTAGCTGCTTTGAGATACTCTGTCTAAAGGCAAAGCAAGCCGGCTCCCTGGCAGGGAACCCCATGGAGGCGCGGCACGGCTCCCTGCTGAGTTTCCATTATTTCTTATGAGGAAACTCACTTTGATATACGAGTGTTTTGGATTACGAGCATGGTTCTGGAACGAATTATGCTCGTAATCCAAGGTATTACAGTAGGTTAATTTGCACACCTTTGACAGCTGTCAATTGGCGAGCTGTCAATTGAAAAGAAAGCGACAAAGGTTTTTGCCCTGAAATGCTCTACCCGAAGAGATATCTCCCCCTTAGCAGTGTGATCCTCTAGTTTTTAAATATTGCCCTGACAGTTTTCAGTGCCCTCCACCTTTTCTACACTTCCCCAAGCCTCAGAAAGGGGAATCCATATCCCCTTTTGGACAGAGAAATATATGCAGCTTTCATGGCTGTATATTTCCCTGCCCCCCCGTTCAAATTTACCAGATAGGTTTAAAAAAAGAAAGAACCCTTTCTTTTGACAGCTGTCAAAAGTAAGTGCTTGCAGAGAGTGGGTGGGATGTAGATCTCCCCTTTCTGGAGTACCTAGGGAAGTGGAGAGCAAAAAGGAGTGTGGGCACACTGTTTTGCCTTCCACTCACAGAACAGGGCGCTGCTGATCCATGACATTCAGCTTGGCTGATACTGAAACTTCACACTGACTGCATAGGACAGAAGGAATTGTGCAGACAAGGTAGAAAGGCTGAATGAGAAGCTATCGCAGGAAGTAGAGAAGCTAAGCAACAGCAGGGTCCCAGAAGCAGAGGTCAAAGTTGGACTGAGATACAGGAACCTGAGGGAAGACTAGATGGAGGAATCAGAATCGTGAGGAAAAGACAGGCAGATTACTGAAAGAAGGTGGCTCTGTGTGTGTATGTGTGTGCGTGCATGCACATGTGAGAGGGAGGGAGAGAAAGAAAGAAAGAAAGAATCAAGGTTGCTGACTGGGAGCCAGAATGATGGAATGAAACAAGGCAGACTGGATAGTGGGATAACTAATGGGAACTTGAGGAAACAATGGGTGGTTGAGACATGAGGTAGAAGAAAGAGGGGTCAAAATGTTAGGACAAACTTCCTACAGGGCTAAGGAACAAGATGGCCTGTGAGCTGTTGGCAGGAGAAGAGTGGAAAGGCCAGGAATTTTGGAAACTGGGCCAGAAAGTGAAGGGGGGCATTAGATAGCCAGGTCCACCCCTTGAAATAGCTCCTGTATTTTAAAGAGATACATAGAAGGGAAAAATCTGCCAAGCATAGCTTTTTCCATCACTTCAGCATTATGAGCCAGAGTGTGGCGTAGTGGTTAGAGTGTTGGACTGGGACTCGGGAGATCCGGGTTCTAGTCCCCGCTTGGCCATGAAACTCACTGGGTAACTTTGGGCCAGTCACTGACTCTCAGCCTAACCTACCTCACAGGGTTGTTGTGAGGATAAAATGGAGAGGAGGAGGAGGATTATGTAAGCCGCCTTGGGTTCCTTGCAGGAAAAAAGGCGGGGCATAAATATAATAAATAAATAAATAAATAAATGATGGGAAAAGCTACACCTGATGATGTTTTCCCTTCTAAGGGTGCAATCCTATGCCGGCTGGGGAATGCTAGGAATTGTAGGGCTTTTTTCTGTCTAAACATGCATAGAATTGTACCCTAAGCCACTTTTATTGAGAATCACAGTACTCTTGGTTTTTACACCTAGTAGCCATTTAATTCTAAGGTATAAAGTTAATGGGGCACAATTGGGATGATTTATTTATTTACTTACAATATCTGTATACCGCTCCATATCTAAGTAGATTCCAGAGCAGTGAACAATAAAAAGATTAAAAACAGATAAAAGAAACAAAAACAATACACTGAAAACAAAGTAACTTTAAAATGGTGGTTGGACAGCAGAGAAGGCTTCCTGGAACAAGGAGGTCTTCAGCAGACACCGAAAGCAACACAGTGTTGGAGCCTGCCTGACCTCTAGAGGCAGGGAGTCCCCCAGAAATGGAGCTGCCACACTGAAGACCTTTGGCTCTTCCTCTGGTGGACTCTAATCGAGCCAAAGGTCCATGAGGAACCACCAGGATCATGCCATCTGATGACCTCAGTGACCGGGCAGGTTGATGAGGGAGGAGACGCTCTCCCAGGTAACCTGGTCCCAAGTTGTTTCAGGCTTTGTACATAAGTACCCCAGAACCTGGCCCGTTAGCAAATAGGTAGCCAGTGCAGTTCCTTCAGCATGCTGAAAGGAGTTGGATGCTGAAAAGGGGCAGCTCCCGACAACAGCCCAGCTGCTGCATGCTGCACTAGCTCCAGCTTCCAGAGCAGCCTTAAGGGCAGCCCCACATAGAGTGCATTGCACTAATCCAGTCTTGAGGTTACTAGCGCCTGTATCACTTTCATGATGGTAAATGTGACTCCTGATGTTGAGCAATAAATGTCCAAATTGAATGAATATCTTGAGGGCAGGTCTGTTGGTGGTAACTAGCCATGCAACCCCGCCCCCAAAAGATAAAGAAACCACCAAACCCTTCATGTTGAAAAGTGGATATTTTTTAACTAATGGCATGGTTTTTGTTCTGCTCTGGCTGGTATGCAAGAATGTTGAATTAGTGGATCATTTATCTGACTTCATATTGCAGTTCTTGCATTCTTAATTTCAAATTCTAAAGAATTCAAATGAATAATTAAATATGATCTTATTAACATAGAACTATTATGTATTTTATCTTACATGGCTTATTGCAAGAGACAACTGCTATGCTTTTTGTTTCTGGTTCATACATTACTGGGCCACTGAGCTCCTTCCTGTGGTGTTGGAGTAGGCACACTGCCTCTCTCTGCACACCACCTGTAATATAATTAATACAAAGGTTTTGTACATATGCTGGTAAGCACAATGACCCAATCTGCATGGTTCTTCCCCCCCCCCCGAAGGAGGGGTAGATTGCACTAAGAGCCCCATTATGCATACTTTTGTATGTGTCACGTGTTGCAGGTGGTAAATAGTGCTGCTAATAATTTCATACAGAGATAGGATATAGGCACACATGCGGTCAGGGTTGTGGTACAACAATTCCCTCTGCCAGAGAGATGCCACCTTTTTTGGTACTGAGAATGAAACTCTGGCCATGTGTGTCATTCTTCCCTCAGTTTCTATATTATGTCTTTGGATCCCAGCCTTCACATTCTTGGTTTACTGTAGGTGTAAACTGGTTTTGTTTTGTTTTTTGTAATGAAGGTCACTATTCCAAACTGCTTGAGCTTTTTAGACAGCTAGTTTTTTGTTGTTGTTTTTTTGGCAATGGTCTCTTTGACATTTTTACTGAAGCTGTTTGTATTACTTAAAAAGGCAACCTCCTTTGGGTTAAATTTTGAAATTTGAACTTAAATGTGAGTTGCCGCTTCAGCATGTGTTGGAAATGTCAGTGTGAACTCGCTCTCTCTGTCTCTCTCCTATATTTTACTCTATTTTCATTGGGAGCATCTTTTTTAGGAGTCTAGTCATGGGTGCCCCCCCTTCACTGTCCATGTGAGAGACCACCAGGAACCACTGGTGGCCTTATGGATCTGAAGTTTGCAATAGATGAGAAACACAAACCATAGTAAACTAGTTACACTTGAAGTTCTGCCATTCTATTATCTTCTATTTTCTCAAAGAGTTAATTTGTATTACACTTTGACAAGTTTGAAATCTAGCTGGGGATACACTTTTGAGTTTATAGACCCTCTAGTAGTGGAGACAAGGCATAACTGTGTAAAGCTTTGGTAAGGATTACTATGAGTGTGTTCCATTAGAAAACCTGCTCATAATTTCTTGGGATATATTGATGGGTTTGAACACA
Organism: Shinisaurus crocodilurus; assembly: GCA_021292165.1. Lineage (NCBI taxonomy): Eukaryota > Metazoa > Chordata > Lepidosauria > Squamata > Shinisauridae > Shinisaurus > Shinisaurus crocodilurus. The sequence continues at coordinate 202,044,525 of CM037879.1, forward strand.
ATTGAAAGAAAAGGTTAGAACATTCCTACACTAAACCACTGTTTACATTGGTCCTTGGTCAATTAAATGAGCAAATCACTTCAGCAAATCACTGAAGTAAAATCACTTCAGTTTTACTGTGTTTAGGAATGTTAGTGATGGGGTGTGAGAGAGGAAAATGTTGAGATATTAACAGTAGTCCAGAAAAGTGTTTTAGCCCACACATTTAGCAGATGTGTCTTGGTTAAATAGTGGTTTTATGTTGTAGCAAACTGTTCAATACAATTGAAGTAAAAGGGGAGAGAGAGAGAGAGAGAAAAGAGAAGTTCAAAACTGGTGAAATTGGCCATGATTTTTTCATGTATTTTTTTTTAGATGTTACATTTTCAGTTATGAATTACCACATTTGTGATTATTTAAGAAGCATAACTTGTGTGCTACATGGAAGAAGGCTCCCAGAAATACTAAAAATAAGTAATCTCTGCCTAGGGTATATTTCCCCCCCTGAAATGGACAGAAACACAATCTTAAACATAAAACGTTTGAGGAAGATAATGTTTTAGGTATATTGTCATAATGTAAACCAAAGACTGAGGCCCAATACAGAGATATTATGCTACATCACAGTTAACACTTGACAAGAGGAAGGGAGGGGAAATTTGCACTAGAGTGGGTAGGAGAGGGAGACCACTCCCTCAGCTGTGTTATGTCTATATCAGACCTGAGAGCCAGTATAAAAACAAACATAAAAACACAACCTAGGTTTGTGGGAGTATATGCATACAACACTCATTGTGTACTGGTTCAGATTGGGTAGGCCACAAAAGTCAGCCTAATTTCAAAACAGCCCAAACAAGGGAATCAACCTTGAATAGCTTGCTTTTCAGTGTAGCACTTCAAAATTATATCCTCTGCTTTTATATTCTTGATTAACAGGAACAGATGTCTCAAGTATTAGATGCCATGTTTGAAAAGCTGGTTGAAGGAGGGGAGCATGTCATTGATCAAGGTGATGATGGTGACAACTTCTATGTAATTGATCGGTAAGTTATCTATGTTCAGTAACAGTGATGTAGAGGGACTGAGGTTGCAACATTACATTGGAGAAAATGGACGTTATTTGCATTGTGAATGCCTGTGCATGGCAGAAATCAAATAGAAAATAAGTATTCTATGAAAAAATATAGTGGGCACAATCGAGTGAATTAGGTATGCCATTAGGCTTAACACTCATTGGTTTCAGTAACATTTTCTCTAGGTTGTGTCTAGAGATCAGTGGAACCTCGTCATGCCCCCTCTCCATCACTAATTATGACTGTAAGTCAATAGATTGTGTCCACAAGTGTATCGCACAGGTATGCTTGTCTAAGAGCCGGGATCAGCTCAGAATTTCTGTTGAATGTACCCTTGATAGCAAGCTTGGGTGGTTTAATATTTGAAATGCCCTGTTGGCTACGGCCAAATGAAGCTCTATTCACAGGTTACTTAATTTACTTACCGTATCTCTGTACTTTTATCTACAAAATAGGAAAGGTAAGTCTGGATGGTAGGATGCAATTTTTGTCTGTGTCCATTTGAAGTAACTTTAGGTTACTTTTCTTAGAGTGAACTTGATGATATTAATAAACTACTTGACACAGTTTGAGCTTCTGTGGTACAGTGAATAATACAGAGCCAACTTTAGACATAGGAGACTGGATTCAAATCCCTGCTCTAGTGGGGGACCCTGTGGATCTTATGCATTCATAATCTCTGCTGCAGTTCCACATTGTACAGTAGAAACAGTAAATCCCTGTTTAACAGGATTGCTTGAGTAAGAACATGACATATAATTGCAAAGCTGGTAAAATGTTACGTTTGGGTTTTGTTTTTGTTGTTCTTAATTCTGATTGTGTAGAATGTATTTTTGATGAAAGCGATATAAAAATGGTTTCATTTTAATCTTCTAGATATTACATATTTGAAATGCAGGCACACGTGATCTTCATTCACTTTGTATATTTTACAGAGGGACCTATGATATCTATGTGAAATGTGATGGTGTTGGAAGGTGTGTTGGCGCCTATGACAACCGTGGGAGCTTTGGTGAATTGGCTTTAATGTACAATACACCCAGAGCAGCTACAATTATTGCTACCTCTCCTGGTGCTGTGTGGGGTTTGGTAAGTTTCCTTAAAGCCTATCCTGACAGCTCAAGACAAGTAACAATATTTTTGAAAAAAGATACGAAGCATCCATTATGAGGGCTTTAACATGAAGTGCAGTTAAGTAGTGCACTCCAGTTTCCATTAACACTAATGGGGGTGTTGCTGTTTTCCTCAGTATGAAGAAAATTGCATTCCGTGGCTCTGGCCATGCAGGACTGTATCGAATGGATCCGTAATTGGGCTGCAACCTCATTAAATAAATTTTAATTCATTAATCCTATGAGTTTTAGTTGATTCATTGAACAACCTATCAGTTAAGTTTTAACTGTTAAAATGTCCTGCTCTGGCATACACGCAAGAATGATATATCTAAAGCAATGTTCTTTGCTTTTTAGATGATGCATAGGTGTCATAGCAAGCATTATCTTACAAGAGGCATTCATCCTGTGGGTGAAAGAAAGGAGAATAGTGGTTAGAGTGCTGGACTGGGACTCAGGAGATTCGGGTTCTAGTCCCCGCTTGGCCATGAAACTCACTGGGTGACTTTGGGCCAGTCACTGACTCTCAGCCTAACCTACCTCATAGGGTTGTTGTGAGGATAAAATGGAGAGGAGGAGGAGGAGGATTATTCGGGTTCTAGTCCCCGCTTGGCCATGAAACTCACTGGGTAAGCCACCTTGGGTTCCTTGCAGGAAAAAAGGCGGGGTATAAATATAATAAATAAATAAATAAATAAATAAATGTAGTTTTTATAAATTCTTGTATTAATAATTTTTTTAAAAAATCTGTTGCCCAATTAATTGGGGGACACCTTTTTAGTCAATAAAATGTTTTTAATTGTTTAATCTAACCAATTAATTGATTGAGGCTGCAACCCTATGCACATTTACCTGGGAATAAGCCCCATTGGGCATTGTAGGACTTACTGTTTTTAATAAACATGCATAGGATTGGACTGTGAATATTGTAGTCCTAATCAGTAGGTTGTTGTATTATTTTAAATTTGAAGTGAGCAATATACATATTTAAAAATAAGTTGAATATACCCATATGATCTACTGTATTATAGCCTGAATTCTTTATTATGTGAAAGCACACAAGTTTTTTATGTAGCAAATCATTGTACAAATTATCATGCATTTTATACACTTTAAATTTTAATACAGTTTTGTTTTTGTTTTTACAGGATAGAGTAACATTTCGAAGAATCATAGTAAAAAATAATGCCAAAAAGAGAAGAATGTATGAAAATTTTATTGAGTCGTTGCCCTTCCTTAAATCTTTAGAAGTAAGCCTACTTATTATTTTATTTAAACTACTTATATATATACTGCTTGGTATCATAAGATCTTTAAGTGGTTTACTAGTATTGTTTCAGTAACTTTAAGTTGTTTTTCTTCCCTTTAGCTGAAAAAAAAAGTTTTTTGCAAACTTTTTTTGGTGCAATGTGTTCAAAATCTGAAATAAAAATGGCAAAGTAATGTGGGTGCCTTTATAGATTTACTATAAAGAACATGCTATAATGGCATGTTCATATAGATTTCATAGATCATAGAGTTAGAAGGAGCCCAGAAGGCTATCGAGTCCAACCCCCAGCTCAGTGCAGGAAACTAGAGGAGGGGTCTCCCATCCAAGTAATAACCAGGCCTGACCCTGCTTAGCTTTCCACACTCAGACAAGCTGAGCCAGCGTGAACCACGCTTCAGTAGTTGTTTACCAGGGGCAATCTGTATTTTCGGGGATTGTCCATTGTAAATTATAATCCCCGTTTTTATCATCTGGGGCGCCCTTTAAAATGTTTTTACAGGTGTGCACCAGAGTTACTGTTCTTCAAGTTCCAGTCTCCTGCTTTGAATCATTGAAAGTTAGGAAGTTCATTTGAATCATTAGAAGTTCTCTTAGGAATAGGGGCAGATACATTTTCACTATAGTGCATTTGCACACACATATATGCCAAGATGCTATGTCGTGCACATTACACAGCCTGCAAAGCGGCGTCGGGGGGGGGATTCCATTCCTCCCCCCCCTTCAAGGGAGTTGAATGATTTTTCTATTCCCTTGAATGGGGGGGGGCTACCCTGCTGGAAAATAGCTGGAAGTGGGGGGGGGGGAATCCCATCTCCTGCTGAGTACTCTGATACCCCAAGGGTCCTTGGGGGGTGGGATTCTCCCCCCATTGTTTTTTGGCAGGGCAGCTTCTTCCCCTGCCCCCCATTCAAGTGAATGGAGAAATAACTCAATTCACTTCAATGCAGGGAGGGTGGAAGTTGATGGGAGGCAGTGATAGCCTGGTGGGAACCTTAGCATGGCCTCATGGTTGCATTGGTGCCTGCAGGCACTGTGTTGGGGATCCTAGAATTAAAGAATCACAGTTTCAGTTAGAGAAAAGCTTTCAGCAATGTGTAATAGCAAGCCCAAAGGCAGTTGGGAAATAGTGGTGTTATAAGCACTTATGTCCCTGTTGTTATCTGTGAAATGTTGGAGGGTATGCATGCATATTAGCATGATCTGTCCTTCCTTTGTTAAAGCTTTCTGAACGGTTGAAAGTGGTGGATGTGATAGACACCAAAATATACAAAGATGGAGAACAAATCATTGCTCAGGTATGCCATTCCTGTTTGGTTTATTCTGTCACTGTAAGTTATGCTGACTTTATATGGAAGCAGTTTGTACGTAAAATCACTTCAGAAAATTTGGTAGAGCAAAATCTGAGACTAATCTGCAAGGACAGAAAAATGGCTGTGTAAGCTAAAAGACAGCTTGCATTGAAAATTGAAATTCTAGGTGATTAATATGAAAGATCATTTGAATGTCAAGAATTAAAGTAAACAGGCCAGTTCGCACATCACCCTAAGCCACGCTGGGTTAATTAACCCTCTGGGCTTAGCGGTGCAGGTGGGCTGTCGTTTTGCATATTCAAGCTGCAACTACGGCTTGTCATGTTGTGTGAACCTGGCGAGGATGGGTTGTTGGCATGGTTAACAAACCACCCGCAATCTTAGGGTTGTGGGTGGTTTGTTAAACATGCCAACAACCCATCCTTGCTGGGTTCATACGACATGACAAGACTCAGTTGCGGCTTGAATATGCAAAAGTCGCCTAGCACACATCACAACCCACTGCAGTGATCGTGTGAACTGGGTCAGCACGTTATTGTGTGTGTGGGCTCTATTTAATGATGGACTGCCTGTAGTCTAGCTTTTTTTCTGTTTGTTTTTTAAAAACACAGATGATAGTGGCGGCGGGGCTGTGTGTGTTCTCTTGCTGAAGATGTACAAAGCAGCAGTGTAAACAAGTTAAGCCCTGACTTACACAGAGCTCCTACTTTGCTTTTTTGTAGCCTTTAGTAGTACTGAACCAATTAGATCTTTCCCTTTAGCTGAAACTTTCTGAGAGCAAATAAGGCCCCATCCACATCTTGGTTTATATAAGCAGTGACCCCACAGCTAGGTTTTTTTAGCAGGCTCTCCTTTTCTCTGATAAGTTACAGGACTCTGCTGAGTTACAAACAGCTGTTCGGTAGAGTGGGTTTTTGGTAAATCTTATACTTTATCGTATCTCTATCCATTATATGGATAATATAAGAATTATTGGCTCAATTCAGACATAACGCTAAATCCTGCACAAGCCTTAGGCTTGCACACTCCCTCCTCAGCTCTCCTCTTTGTTCTTGTGCATGAAGTAGAGATCAATAGCTTCCAGGCACTTTTTAAAAAGAGATAACCAGTGTTCTTCATGACACCTAAACTCTGGTTTCCTGTAGCTATTGCTAGTTAACAAACCAGAATATCAAACTATGGCTCAGGCAGACCATGGTTTAGCATTATGGCTGAACCAGGCTACTGTCGAACTTGTAGCAGGTGCTCTGTGTCATCACTTGGAAAAGGGATGGAATAGTAGACTGTCTGTTCTGAACAGGATGAACAATGTAAACTATCTTTTTCTTGGCATAGTCCTTAAGAATAGTTTGCAAACAAATGTGTAGAGAAAGTATGGCTGCTTTTCATTCTGTGCCTGTTTAATTTTTCATAGCACCTGAGAGAACCTTAGTGTTAGTACATGGTTTATTTCCACCAATGCTCAGAGAGAACACTGTGAAGAGGAGCCTTCTGGATTAGTTTCAGGCAGCTGAAGCTCTGTCAAGCTGCTATGTCATCTCCCTCCCTTCAGACATTGGCTGCTTCCACTTCCTACTTTTCCCCAAATTGATCTTTGAAGATTGACTGAAGGAAATAACAACTGAATTACAGATTATGTGTTCAAAACATTGCATGGGAACAGATCCAGCACACTGTTAATTACTCTTGTTTTGATTATAAGGATGTGGAAGCTGCCCAGTTGTTTTTGAGAAGAGGAAAGGATAGTTTCAAACTGTCTGACTGATCTATTTTTTTGGTTTAAAATGTTGCATATGCTTTTTTGTTTTGTATTTTTGTTAACAGTAAAACTACTACATAACTACATTCATGTTTCTGTTACTTTAAAAAAAACAGGGAGACATGGCTGACTGTTTCTTCATTGTTGAATCTGGAGAAGTGAAAATTACAATGAAAAGAAAGGTATAAAATATTAATATAAAACTGAGAAATATTTAAAGGTTTTTAGTAAAGAGCATGTATGCAACTTGAATGACATATTTTGCTTATCACAATGTATGAATATTAGCTTGGCTATATCCCTTTGTTTGGTAAATGCCTGAGTGCTTTGTTTTTCTTCCATGCCTTTTAGGGTAAACAGGATATAGACGAAAATGAAGCCGTTGAAATTGCCCGGTACACTAGAGGGCAGTATTTTGGTGAACTTGCTCTTGTAACTAACAAACCTCGAGCTGCCTCAGCATTCGCACTCAGCACAGTAAAGTGCTTAGGTAATACAAAGTTACTTTATTTTGGTACTTGCTCTGTTTCATAGCACAAAGAACAATGCGATTTATGTTGACAGGCATATGCTTTCTGTACCATATACTCCCTTAAACTGTAAAGCCAAATTTCATTTCATTGGTAGCATTCAGTTATGTTAGCATGTTACAACTTACTTGTGCCTATTGTTGTGATATCAGAAGTCTTTATTGACAATATGATGAACCCAGAGGTATTTCAACCTTTCTTAATAATTGGGCAAAAGTGGTATTGTGTTGATGTAGGGACATAATTACAGTCCCCAGAAACGATAAGGTTATTTTACTTATGTTGACATGTTTATATTGGGACTCAATGCAAGCTTTAAAGGATTATATGTTTCCCAAACAGTGCATCGACAGCTTAAATAATTTGAACATTTGAGTATGTGCTTTTTATTTAATCATATAATTGATAGCAAATAAAACTTATAATGCTAACAAGATATAAAGTATTCAGGCTAAAGTGATAGAAATGTAAAAGAATCAGATTAGAAATTAGACTGCCTCCCTTTCATTTTTAAATAATGTACAGATAAACACATTACAGCAGGGCTCTCCAACCTTGGGTCCCCAAATGTTGCTGGACTACAGCTCCCAGAATCCCTTGCCATTAGCCATGCTGGCTGGGTATGCTGGGAGCTGTAGGCCAGCTACATCTGGGGACCCAAGGTTGGAGAGCCCTGCATTAGAGAAAGCAGTGTAAATAACACCTACATTTTAACTGAATTCTTTGTTACTACTGATCCTGAAAGTTCTGGAAAACATGGCTGGTTCCAAAGGTCTCTGCATCTAAAATGCTTTTGAACATGCATAGGGATTTCTCAGTTTTTATTCCTGATGTACTGTTTCAGATGATGCTCAGTTTAGAAGGCCTCCTGGCCTTGAGGGGAAGCATTTTTGGGAGCACAGAAGCTGAAGTGGGAAGAGGGGCAAGTCACAATAGGTGTACATGCATGGCTGTTTTAGATTCTGCATGCTCTTTTCAGTTGTGCTGATTAAATATGGGCTGCCTTAATAATCTTACTATTATTATCTAGAACTTGACAAAATAAATGTTGGACTTCTTCCCAGCCACAACTTTAATATACATTATTATATTCTCTCTCTCTCTCTTTAAATTTTAGTTATGGATGTACAGGCATTTGAAAGGCTTTTGGGACCTTGTATGGAAATTATGAAAAGGAACATTGCGAACTATGAAGAACAGCTAGTTGCTCTGTTTGGAACAAACATGGACATAGCTGATCCCAGTGCATGAAGTAAAGTATGAAACCACAAGATCTGTTTATGAGAAATAGCACAGTAGTGGTTAGTCCACTGAAAATGTGTCTATCTTCCTGTAGATGCTAAGCATTTTTCTGTGAATTTACAGGGGATTGGGTTTCTTTGGTTTTTATCCCCCCCCCCAATTTTATTTGCCTTTTTGTACACAATAGTTCAGATGTATCAGCAAATGGAGTAGAGACATCATACTGTTGGCCCTACCTTGAAGAACAATTGAACCACCAGCACCTCAGTTTTCAGGTAATAGTCCTGAAAATCAATCCCATAAGCTCTTTATTTGAGTTCAGAGGGAATTTATCAGCTTGTATGCAGCTTTAGGGTTATACCCATTTGGCACTTCTAAAAAAAGGCCTATGGCTTCTATCATATAATCTTAAACATTTCATTTAAAGAAGTCCATAACTGCAGTCCAAACAGCGGGCACGTTCACACATCACACTAAGCCACCCTGTGAATAAGCCACCATGGGTTGCTTCTTTGCTGAACAAACCGACAATATGCCCGACCAACAATGAGGCTTACCGTGGGTTGTTCTCCCCCTACTTCCCCCTCAGTCCTCCAGCTGGCTCTGGCACATATCCCAGTGTCCTTTGCAGCAGAACCTGTCTTGTCTCCCCCTCCCTGCTCTGATCACTACCCCTTTCCATTTGCTGCCATTTTGTTTTTTTTCTGGAGCTTCAAAAAAGCACAATTGGGGTAGTATTTTAAATTTTTTCAGCCCATGAAAGTTGCACAACTGTGTTCGTAATCTTTTTTAAAAAATTTTTTGTTGGTCTTGCAAGTGCACTCTTATGGCTGTCCGATACGTGTAGTCTTGCCTGATCAATTTCCTGATCAATTTGCGCACAGTTGCCAGGGGCCAAGTTGTCAGTTGAAGAGCACTGATAAAATGGGGGAAAGCAGCAAAGGAAAGTACACCAAAAGAGTGGGGGGGGGGTAATATCTCCACTTTAGCAATGTAATCCTCTCCATTTTAAGTGTTCAACTGACAGTTCTCAGTACCCTCCACCAATTTAAGGGCTGGGAAGTAAATAGGGGAACTGTGCACACCTGTAGTAACAGAACAGTTAATGCAGGTACACAAATTTCCCCTCCATTTACTTCCCAGCCATTAAATTTGCCTACAATTTGTCTCCATTTGCTTCCCAGCCATTAAATTTGCATACTTTCTGCCTTGTTTTTAAATTGTCAGGCAACTGCAGTAATCCCAGCAGTAACTGCTCTGAAAAAGAGCTGCGAAAAGTGGGCAAGTTAATATCTCTCCTTTCTGGAGTAGCTGGAGGGTCGGGGAAGTGTTGAAAAGGTGGAGGACACTGAGAAGAGTCAGTTAAACACTTAAAACCAAGAGGATCACATCGCTAAGGGGGAGATATTGCCCCCCACTTTGGGGGCACTTGCTGCTTTGGCTCCCCCACCCCCATTTTCAGTGCTTCCGACTTCCACTACTGGGTCTCTCCTTTATCTTACTGTTATTTCTCTCCTGGTTCTTCGCAACTGTGTGCAAATTAGTCGATAGGCAACCTCGCCTTGTCAATACTCATATCGGAGAGCTGTAAGTGTGCACTTGCGAAAGACCGACAAAAAGATAATTTAAAAAAATTACAACCTCAATTGCACATTTTTGAAGCATCAAATAATAAAAAATAAAAAGACGAGGAACAAGTGACCATCCTTCCAAAGTGCCATTTCAGCAGCAGTGGAAGGGCAGTCACTAGCGTGATTGCAAAAAGCGAGCGGCACGGGCTTTTTTGATGTTCTTGCCGAGCGACTCTGTAGTCAATCACAGCAACCCACAATAAAATTGGTCTTCCAGTTTTGGACAACACAACAACCCATTGTGAGCAAGAACACCCATACCATACAACAAGCCACGCGGGTTCTCTCTGTGGCTTGTTCCTGAAAAATAAGTCACCCAGCGGGAAATGCTCCGATTCAGACAATACAACAACCCACCATGGATGATTGCCCACCCATGGTGGGTTGTCGTGTTGTGCAAACCCAGTCAGTGTGTATATACCTGCATGTCTTTTTATTTTCTCTCCTCTCACCACAAGTCTTTGGCCTCCTGAAGTTCACTTCTACTTTGGGAGTAAGTAGCTTTGGGAGGGGGGGCACATGGACTACATTCTGAAGGAGGGTACTGCTTCACCTCAATACTCACTAAACATCCCCTATGCATTGCAATGTACGGTATTTGTTGATTAAACCCATCCCTGCTTGCTGAATAGTTAATGGCTTCTGTAAAATATCTGAGGGTAAAAAAAATAAATTGATGTCAGTGGAATATTTGCCATTGACATAAACAAATGAAAGGTTTTGTCCATATGTCAAATAAATGTGGTATATTGAAAGTGTTAGTGCACTCAGTGTTCACAGGTATCTACTATAGAAAATTACACAGTATGTATTTGGATTAATGGCTGTTTGAATTGGCATTTTAAAAAGTTGTATTTAGAAAAGCCCTCCAAACAAAAAATTATGCCTGTGTATTCTTGGTAAATTTTATGACTTAAGCCTGATTTTAGCCTTTTGATTTTTGTTTTTAAAGTCCGCTATTTTATAGGAAGGAATCAGGTTTCATTTAAGTTGATACTGGGCCAGTTCACATGATCAGATAAGCCACTGTGGCTTATTTAAGCCACAATGGGCTGTGGCGTGCGCCATTCAAAATGCCGTGGCTTGTCATGTTGTGCAAACCTGGGAGGTGGGTGTTGTACAGGGGTTAAACAACCCTTGTATAAACCGATGGCCTGTTCTAGGGTTATGAAAGGGTCGTTTAACCCTCGCACAACCCCCACCGCCAGAGTTTGGATGACATGACAAGTTGTGGCCATGGCCTGAATATTCAAAAACTGCCTGGCACGCACCACAACCCACTGTGGCTTGAACAAGCCATGGTGGGCAGTGGTGATCGTGTGAACTGGGTCACGGTAACATATTACAAAACGTGGAGGATTTGAATGTTTATGTAATATGATATTTGTTGTTGCACTTACTGTATATGTATTTTTTTATTACTTAGATTTATGTCAGATGCTCAGTGATTAGAAGATTGAAAAAAGTTAACCTTGATTCAAGGAAAAGTAACTTTGCACAGGTCATTCTCCCATTCTTAACTTAGTCTTCAAAGCAGTCTTAATTCTGGCGTAATCTGGGATGATTCACAAGGATTGCAGCTTCATAGACTGATCCATAAATCAGTTAAACTGAAATTATGTGGGGTATCCATATTCCACATAATTTTTTTGTTCTTTTGTTGGTTTTTAATGTCATGTTTATCTTTCTTCTATTAAAATGTTTCCCCTTGTTTCATGTTTAGTGAACTTGAGCAGCCCTATCATGTAAACTGATTTCAGCTGAAGTAATGCGGGCAGCCCCGTCTCTGCTCGCCTCTTACTGTTAGGTTTGACTGGTGCAGAGATGCACTGGTTTTCAGTGGGACAGAAGGATTTTAGGAACTCATGCAACAGGGCCATAGAGGGTCTATGGAAAGGTCTGGAGGGGCAGAGGGCAATCATACACTCAGCACAGTGGCCGCCACATCTGAATTTCATTTTTGACTACTGTGGTCAGACTATAATACCAAAAATCAACTAGGTTAATTCAAAATTATCATGTAGAAAGAGAACACCAGTTTAAAAAGATAGTATAGTCTTCCTTGGGGGAAAATTCTGTTAGTACAGATGTTGGAACACGCTATGGTCTTTTAAAGATCACTCTTCCTTCTCCATAAAAGACTACAGTTTCAACAAGCATAGCATAGAGTTATTTCTCCCATCTTGGATTGAAGAGGGTATTAAGTCTACAATGAATGTTTATGTTAGTGTAACACGACATATCAAACAGTTAGTGATTGGTACACATTATAAAATTATACTAGAACTCTATTACTATACAAGTGTTATTAGTTTATATAATTTATATCATATGCTATGATATAAATGATTATGTGATTATGATGATGATTATGATACATACCGTAATCTTCCTGATAAAGTTGCTTTGTTCTTTGATTTGAAAAAGTGATTGTATTATATCCTGGAGAAAAACATCAGGCAGCAAATGCTATGGCCTGGACCCAAAGAACTATACAACTAGTTTCACATGCTGAATTGAGCTTTTAGATTTATGTTCCCTGAACAGAAGTCATCCATATCATGTGGCAAAAAAGGGACTTTTTATCATTTGGAAAAAAGGGACCCTCAAAAACATTGCAATAGAACAAAGCTGGTCTGTTCTTCAGAGGAAAAAAGTAAAAACAAAACAAAATCACCTATTCCTAAAGTAGCTCTTTGGATCCTGGCCTGCATCTTTTGGATTCTTATCTCATTACAGCTAAATATTATGCATTAGTTCAAGTGTTATTTAGGAAAATAATGTTATGATTTACAAATGACAGTGACTTCCAATCAAAGCCAAATCAAAGGTTGGTGGTAATGTTATATATTTAAAATTTCCTAAATCTACATAAACACTATTTGACACTCTAGATTTAACAATTTAAGAACCACTACAAGTGGATTATGCACCATAAACCTTTCTATAGAATTGCACCACTGATAGTAATTAATATTAGGGCTGCAATGCTCATATATATACTTCCAGTAAATGTAAACTGGCTCCCTTCAAGGTTGCTTCTGCTGGTGAGAAGGTTTTAAAGCAGGATGTGATCATCACTCAGTAAATATGACAGCAACCTGTAAGGGAAAACAGGTTTATATGTACAGATGTATCCTATCATCAGTATAAAAGGCTTGGGGGGGGGGCGGAGTCCCTGCAGCCAGCACCAGTGAACAGTATTCTTGTGCTGTGTTCAGAACAGATGATCAGCAATGCTTAGTCAGCATTGATAGTACCAATCATTTGTTAGGGGCCAGGGAAGGGCACACCAGAGTCCAGGTGTTTCTTCCCTTCCACCTCCCTATGCTATTCATGTTGAGAGTGGTGATGACATCTTGGGAGAACTCCCCAAGCACAGTTTGGATGTGCAGCCATCTACTTGGCTGCTGGTTTCTTGTATTGAGGTAAAAATGTGAATAGTTCAGCTGAGAATGTAGAGTAGCGTAGCTCATGTCATATATGCTATGGTTTGGAGTATGGGTTCCACTACAAGTAGGAGAGGCAGTGGGGCTTTGTAGCTGTCCCGAACAGGAGCAGGAGTGCCTCTGGACTTCATTATGGCATAGAACCAGACTTGTGCTGGTTGCTAATGTGCATGCTTCACATATTCCAGCTCTTCTCCAGGTACAGCCAATAAAATGTACCAGTTCATATACCAGGGAAACATGGTTAAAATTCTAGCTCAGCCATGAAGCAATGCTGGTTCACAAGGTACAGTTGTGAAATAAAATATCCTAAAATATCCACACACAAAATATATGTGCACCTTGAGAACATGAGTACAGAGAAGCAACATGTCCTGTGTCTAGGGATATCTTAACTTCGTGTGCAGAGAGAATGACACGTTAGATTTTGTTTTTTGTTTCATACTGTACAAACTTTCACATGTAAAAAAGGAACACTTGTTTGTATGTTCTTTTCAAAATAAGATTTGTATGCACATATAACCAAAGTGTGTACACTAAGTATTTGGGGAGCAGGATTCACCCCAGGCTGTGCCTACCACACGCCCAGGGCCGCCTTGCAGTTGCTTTTTGGATGTAATGTTGCCATAGATATTCTCAATCTTTATTCTTTGAAATCGGGGATTAAAGATCACATGGGGTGGGTTGGATTTCATTGAAATGTTACAAATGTAAAAACCATTGAAACATGTGAATGTGAGAACACAAGGGTGTACACACTTTTCAGGTACATGTAAATAGGGCTAACGGTTTAAATAACCCAAATGATGGAGAAAGACTTAAGTGGAGGGGCCATAGCTCAGTGGTAGAGCAGATGTTTAAAATGCACAAGGTTTGGTCTTGGCATCTGCAGCCAAAAGGCATCGAGTCACAGAGCTAAGAAAGATTTCTTCTTGAAACTTTGGAGAGCCATGCGCAGAGTACATAGTATTGAGCTAGATGAACCAACGGTCTGACTCAGTGGACAGCTTCATAGGTTCGGATGGGATTACTCTATTGTGCCACTTCCCTTCGGAGTAATTAGCTAAAGTCTAAACCAGAACATCTTCCAACAGCATCACAACACCTTCCTATTTGGGTTGGCCTTTAGTGGCCTGGGTTTAGCTGCTGTATATTAATTGGCTGCAGGGGTTATTATTTTGATACGTGTGTGTATGTATATATATATGTGTGTGTGTGTGTGTATATACATATGTATTTTCTCCACGTTTTGTTCTAAAAGCATTGTAATCTGCCCTGCACCTTTTGGATAGAGCAGAATTAAAAATAAAAAGAAGGAAACATTCTCTCCCCCTCCCCAAATTCATTTCTATGCCAATGCCCTTGTTAATTGTCTGTCTTTCTACTGATACCTCTTTTTTATGGTACCTACAAATTGTGAAGATTTACAATGTACAAAATTAATAAATAATTTTGAATATAGAATATTTGTGACGTGTTAGTAGATTGCTTTGCCAAATCAGTTCAAACATTTCATACATTTGCTAGCAGCAGAACCTAGATTCTGTATCAGAGTAAAATCATGGTTCCTATGAAATTTATTCATTTTAAAAAGCAACCCGTATTTGTTGTATTTATATGAGTGAGACACTAGCACTCCCTCTGCTGGACATGTTTATTGTAGTTGATCTATTTGAATAACAATGTTTGAAATGATGCCTTCTGTTCTGAATCTTCATGAAAATTGAGAGCCCATATGGAATTGTCCTACTTCCTTAAAGAGTGCTGAGGAATACTATTTAAAACTGTGTTTTTAAAACATTTACTTCCTTTTAGGTGCCTTACAATTAGATTGCTGTAGAAGACAAATGTTAACATCTTCACCAGTTCGGCCAGCTAGCAACAACTATAATGGCTGTAGTTAATCCCAAATAAGTATGTCAGTAAGGACCCCTTCTCACATTACCTCAGTTGTGGTAACCATTTTTGTGACAAGATCCCAAGCTACTGAAGTAAATATATATCTCAGGCATACGCAACATGATACCCCAAACACCTTTCTTGGCACCCACTAAGGTGCCCTACCCCTCCCACTTAAAAAAAAATACTTTTTTTTTTTACCAGCAGCTAGGCTTGCTATGTGATAGGTTTCTGTTGATGCTGAAATGTGGGTTCAAAGACATCACCTCTGCCTTGTACTCAGTCTTTTGTGCCGATTACTTGGCCTTTGTGACCCTTCCCATGTCAGCCATTTTGTGTGTGGTGCCCAGGAGATTTTCTCAAATTGCCAAATGTGCTCACGGCCCCAAATGTTTGCCTACACCTGGTATATCAGAACCATGTGAGACGGATCCCATCTGATCTTCATCCTCCTTCCCAGTCAATTCATGCTTAGATGGAAAAGATGCACAAGATTGGCCCAGGGGGTTCCAGTATAGAGTTACTGCAGCATGCAGCAGCATAGGATCTTTCAACTATGCCAATCTGCCTCGCCTCATCCAATCTGGACAGAGTGTAATGTAGGGGTGAGCAACTTCCATGGGTCGTGGGGGGCACATTGCCCCCTCCTGGAACCCACCAAGGGCCATACTTCATCCCTGCTGAATTTGCTGCATCCACAGAATTTGCAACTACCATGGCAAATTTGATGGTGGCCATGAAAATGGCCATGGGGGGCTGCATGTTGCCCACTCCTAGGCTAATGGATATGAGCAATATTTCTTTATCTTATTAATTAGAAACAGTCAACACAATCAATTAATGAACAAATATAACAATGAATAATAATTACAACAAAATACAAATTACTCCACAATCACAATTACTTCAATCACAAACAACTGTTGGTTATGCTTGGCGCTGAGTCAGTTAATTGTTAATAGTTGAGAAGTAGTTTCTGTCACTGTTATTTCAGCCTGTCAGTTCCTGCTGCTTCTGTTCCCTTCCCCCCCTATTCTCTGATATCTATCTGCTTTCTTTTCTTTCTTGGGTCTCTCTTCATATCCTTCTCAGCTTCTCTTCATTTGCCCTCCTCTAATTAAAAATAAAAATCTGCTTTTCTGTTAATTTGGTTGTGCTTTTATACTGATGTTCTTACTATTTTCTAGTCCCAATCATTTAACTGAAGAGTCGCCTAAAACATTTTAAACATGGTTTTTAAAAGAAAGAAATAGAATTTGGGGGACCCCAAATTTTAGTATTATGAGGGATACAAATGTATCCACTTTCTCCATACCACTCATAATTTTAGAGACCTTTACCATACTGCCCTTGAATCCATCTGGTTTTTGATCCAAACCCCCCAAACCTTTTAGCTTTTCCTCACAGGGAAGATATTCCAGTCTCCTGATAATTTTGTTTGTCCTTTTCTGCATCTTTTCCAGCTCTGTGATATCCTTTTTGAGATGGAACAACCACAATTGTACGTAGTATTTCAAGTAGCTTTCCACTTTATATATATATATATATATATATATATATAATCTAATATTGAATTTGATAGCACTGTGGCCATTGTTCAGCAACACACTAGATCTTGCACTAGATCAGTGGTGGCAACTTGTGGCCCTTCAGATGTTTTGGCCTATAGCTCCCATCATCACTCACCACTTACTAGTTGGATTGGGCTGATGGAAGTTGTAGGCCAAAACATCTGGAGGGCCACAAGTTGCCCACTCCTGCACTAGATGCTGGTCATCACTTGGAATTAAGTCAAGGTTCACCTCCCCTCTTCATTTCTAATGTTTATAGCATGCATTTACTATATCTAGAAATTTTGTCTGCTCATTCACCTTTCCCCTGAGAGATTTGACATATGTGGTGTGGTGATCCAGCCTTATTCCGATTACCTGTTATTAATATCCTTGCCTTGGTTTCCATACTACAACAGTTTTGAGTCATGTATTCCCCCCCCCCTTAATTAATGTAGCTAAATTTTACAGGAATATAAAGATGAAAGGAGACAGAATAGTAGTAGGCTACTATTGAAGAGAATGGTACGTTGTGCAAATAATGCTGGTAATTCACTTCCTACATCAACTGGGTTATGAGCTCTAGAAAGCTTACACAATTTTTGTGATCTTTTGGTTGGCCTAATAAAGGTATTACACTCATATGGATTTGGGGTTATGAAAGTGTTCCTAATTAGGGCATAAGTAGAACAACAACATTCATCATTACAAAGCCAGAATGGGCAACAAATATAAATATTCAGAACAAGGAAAAGCCAGTGTGGCATAGCGGTGAGTGCTGGACTGGGACTTGGGAGATCTGGGTTCTAGTTCCCGCTCAGCCATGAAACTCACTGGGTGACTTTGGGCCAGTCACTGACTCTCAGCCTAACCTACCTCACAGGGTTGTTGTGAGGATAAAATGGAGAGAGGAGGAGGATTATGTAAGCCGCCTTGGGTTCCTTACAGAAAAAAAGGTGGGGTATAAATCTAATAAATAAAATAAAATAGCTACTTCTGGATCAGCTGCGAATCAATAAATGACTGCGCCAGGGTGGTCCTCAAAAGAGATTGATTGATGGTGCTCTTACCATGGACGAAGACAGGTTTTAGTTAAGAAAATGGCAAGGGGTAAGAGTTTGCTAATTCTTAGTGGCTTGTAACGATCCCAAATATGGAAAAGGGTCACGATCCAAGCATATCTATTCAATGATATATGCTCCTAAGCAGGCATGTATAGGATTGCAGCCTTGCTCTCAGACTTTCCTGCAATTTCAAAATGACGTTCAGAATGACGGCAGCACACCAACACTGCAGGGGACACAGGACCTTTTAAGTGTCTTGCTACACGGGTGGGCAGAAAGTACCGGTAGATCTCCTGATGGATTTCAACTCCCAGGATCCCTGACCATTGGCTATGCTGGCAGGAGCTTCTGGGAGTTGAAGTTCCAAACATCTGGAGATCCAGCTGCCCACCCTTGCCCTACTAGGACTGTGGCTAATTGATTTTCTGATAGTAGTAGTATCCGTATTGATATAAAGACCATATCTTTTCCTATCACTGTCCTTTGTTCCGAAAATCCTCTGACCATATGCGGGGTGGTGTAAAGCGCGCCGCAGTTATTATACTTGTCTTAGAGTCTATATAGGGCCACATCCTGCTGGTGGCACAAATACACGTGTCCCTAAGATTCTTGTTTACCAACGACCGAGAGCTTTCTGGGAACTGTTGTTCATCAGCTCTCTACTGAGCTCGTCTCTATAGAGAAGAGAAACAACAACTTCCATGCTCCTCTACGGCTTGGAAGGCGGGCAAATTCTCGTTTACGACGCTTCGTTCAACATGACTGGCTTAGCGTTCTGTCCAATCGACTGCACAAAGGACAGCAAAACAAGTCTGTTTTCTACGGATATATGCTGACAGGCACGGAGAGTGTCCAGTGAGAAGAATGAGGCACGTGATGGACGTCCGTCTCAGCCATTAAGAGGCCAAATTTAATAGGAATTGGGTGGAGCTTTCACGAAAGGAGGAAAGGGAGGGTGGTGGAGAGAGAGAGAGAAAAAGCTAAAGGGAGTCTTGTAATGGCGACGGGTTTGGTAAGTACCTGAGAAGTTTTCCAGTGACTGAGAGTGCTCAAGCTGGAAGTGAAGGATGATCGGGAAGCAACTTGTTCCAGCTTTACTTTTTTCCTCGCCCAGGGTCCTTTATGATGGGTGGGTGAGTCGTCTTGGTCTTCATTTTATGGAGCGGAGACGGGAGCAAGAAGAGGGAGAAAAAAAGCGGGGCTCGGGACACCATGAAGGCCCCCCCCCGTCGAAGTACAAAGCAACGTACATCGCCAGATGCGATACGGACATGAACTCTGAAAAGAGTTTATTTTGGCTTTTGTTTCTTTTCTGTTTGGGTTTCTTTGGGGGGGCGATCCCCCACCGCGGTCTTATTGAGTTTGTAATGAGCCGTTTGGCTGAACGGGCCAAATCTCGAGTCCTGAGCGTTTCTCTTTGGGCTTCGGGGCAAGAACCCCTCCCCCATCTCCTTCGCTTGTTGTTGTTACGCACTTCTGAATGAATGGGCCTTTAGGCGCATGCGCCTTGTCCTGAGAGGAAAAGTTTATAAACAAGGGCCTCTTCCAGGCATTGGGCACGTGACCCAAAAGGGAGGCGGGGGACAGGGTTCGGTGGAGAGCGGCTTTGGCAGCTCCGGGCTTTCTTTCCCCCTCCCCTTTCCGCCTTGTGTTAAAGGTATCAGCGTCCCGCGGCTCGTGCTGCTGCGCGTGACTTCAACCGCCGTACTTCCTCGCGAAGCGCGTGACAGAAACCTGGCAAACGTGCGGCGCGCGCGCTCGGGCTCTTCCAGCCGCCTCGCCCGACCCT
Organism: Shinisaurus crocodilurus; assembly: GCA_021292165.1. Lineage (NCBI taxonomy): Eukaryota > Metazoa > Chordata > Lepidosauria > Squamata > Shinisauridae > Shinisaurus > Shinisaurus crocodilurus. The sequence continues at coordinate 202,064,182 of CM037879.1, forward strand.
CCGTGGTGGGAGCGGGGCTGCTCTTGCTTGCTACAAATCCCGAGGCACTGGGCATCTGGCAGGGACAGTGAAAGCTGTGCAGTGGAAGTTGCAAAATAGGCCTCTCTCCTTGTATAACAGTGGGAAGTGTCAAGTAACCACAACTATACAGTGCTTCTTTCTCTGCTTGTGTAACCAGAAAAACTTTGTTTCCGTGGCCATGACCTGGGCTGTTTGGGTGGTTGTAAGCTAACAATAAAGGCTGCTTCTAGCATGGTAGGAGTGAGAAAGAGTTGTTTTTAAAGATGTGTATATGTGACAGGGAGCCCTGAAAAGTTGCTGGCTCACTGAAACATATACAAATATCTTTGGCATCAGGATATGTGGTTTTCCATTTGAGTACATGTGAACCAATCTTAAGAATTGGCATTTATTTATAATGTTAATACATCACAATCTACTGAAAGGCGCCTTTTTACATTACTACTTAGGTTTTTGTTGCTGTCTTGTGGTGTTATGGATCCTATGCTGATTTTGTTTTTTTTAATTGAATAAAAATTTAGAAACACTGAAGTTTTTACTCGTTGACGGAATGCCACTGTAGAAGTAGCCTGGCAGATCTACTTTGAGAGGGTGTTCCATGGTGTGGGCTCAGTAGCATCTTTATATGCAGTTATCTTGCCCAATCTCTCATTGTGTATGGACATGTGAATTTTTAAAATGCCCTGTTCATAGGTTCTTAGCGTGACACCTGAATCTGGAATCTGAATCTGGAATCTGGGTTGTTCAGAGGTTAAACAACCCAGAATTAACCCATGGTTTGTTGTTGGATTAACCACTCAGAGTGGCTTCATGCTAACGAATGAGGCAATAGTAGATTGTTAATTGAAAGTGAGGAGCACACCACAGGCAGAGCACTCAATCGTTCCCACTCACCCTCGCCTATTTATGGGTTACATAACCCACACATTGGCGTTACGTGCGAACTGGGTCATGATTATTATTTCACTAAACTCTTAATCAATTTTCGTTAGTTGCAAAACTGCTTTGGGTAGAAGTGGTGAAGGAGAAATTGTGACATAAAATTCACTAGCCAGTAAAGGCTGTGCACAGCTGAATTCTTCCAGCCTGCTCTGTATTTGTTACAACTTAGAAAACAGTTTTTCATATAGGTGAAATTATGGGCAAACCTTTAATCACATCTTATTTAAAATTGGATAGGGCAACCAAAAACCAGATAAAATAGCTATAGAAAGTGGATTTGGCTCTACAAAAACTAATAAGAAGCACAAGTGGGACTTGCAACAAAATGTTGCATGTAGAGCGCTCCTGTTCAGGGTGCCAAGCCAATCATGCCCTTTTCTAGAATACATCACCTCCATCGGTTTTCCCATTTCTCTGACAGACACTCAGCATTTTGTAGCCACGGAGCATGCTCAGCCCTCATTGCGCTGTGATTAGGTGTGTGTTTTTTAAGGGTTTTTCAAAAAAATTCCTTTTTTTTGGTTTTTTTTTTGGCAGTTTGAGATTCCCTGAGCATGCTGATTCCTCCCTCTTGTTTTTCAGTGGCCCCATTTTGATGCAATCCAGTTAGCAGTTACCAGTTGAGTTTGCTATTAGATGTTGGGTTATTGGTTTTAAGGTATCTTAGCCTAAACTAGAAGTGCAATTCACATCTTAGTCAATAGCTTGAATCTGCAATTTTTATCTTTCAGAGGTTTTCTATATAAATTATGGTTTAATCTTGTTGCTTAACAGGCTATTTCAAGGTATCAAGATGCATAAGGAAAAGTGTTTACATAGGATGTGAATCTATCGTTGGTCTTCTGTCTTGGTTTTAGTTTGTAAATTATCCACTACTATCTGACATGTGCAAAGGCCTTATGGTTAGCTTCAATAATGCTAATTGAGAGTAACAGGTAATCAGTCGTATTACACCAAAAACAAACACAAAAAACAAAGGTAGGCATTGGCCATAAGAAGAAATCTAAATTCTTATTAGGGTAATACCTTTGTTAGGCCAGCTAGCATGTTCTCCAGAACCTTTCATCAAGCAAGGTGGTAAACAAAGCAAAAAGAGTGGGGGAAGGAAACAAATGCTTTAGTTCATTGTTAGGTGAAGTCTAATGACCTGAAGTATAGCAAAGGAATTGTGTGCTATATAGGCTGCAGGTCACAGCTACTTTTCAAAATAACCGTGTATCTGTTTCACATTGGGAGACATTTAATTTAGGTAGAATATCTCCTTTACTATAAAACGTATTGTCCCATTGTTTTTAAGAAATTAAGGAAACAAATGGTCAACATGCTTGTATAAAGAATCATACTGGGATGCTACATTTGATGAGTGTACTCTGCTGATGCCAAGAAAAAGTTAGATACACGTTTTGGAGACATTTCAAATTGGCAAATACATTTTTGGTGAGTTGGTGGTAGATCTTGATATCAGTGTTTACACAGTAATTTTGGCAGCAGAGTGTATTAATGCATTTTGTTTGTTTCTGCTTAAGTCAGATAATTTGAAGCACCCTACAATGGTTTGGGAAGTAAAAACTAATCAAATGCCTAATGCAGTACAGAAACTCCTATTAGTGGTGGACAAGAGAACTTCAGGGATGAATGAATCATTGGAATTACTGAAGTGTAATGAGAACCTCCCATCTTCTCCTGGATATGCATCTTGTGATGAGCACATGGAGCTTGGTAAATACTTCTTTAGCTTTCTTGAAGTCATCTGAGTATCTATGTGTGCCACGCAGAGCAATTCCTATAGAAATCAGTGGTACTGTTTAGGAGATGTTCTGTGAGGTGTTAGGGACAGGATTCTTTTAGCCTAAAGATTGTGGCTGGGGTCCAGAGAGCAGCTTGTGTTCATTTAAGGGAATTGTGGTAGCTTACTGAAATGTTTGATTGAGTTTCCTTGAACAATCTCACTCAATGCCAAATTGCAAATGGAATTGGAAACTCCCTTCAGTTTGCCATGAAGGGAGGAGCACAAAAGTGCCTTTGACCTCACAGACCTAGTTTCATAGTCCTTTGGATCATTGTTCTCCAACCTTGGGTCCCCAGATGTTTTTGGCCTACAACTCCCAGCATGCCCCAGATATGGAAGCCTGGTCATGGCTGCAGTTGGTGGATATCTTCCACTTCTTCAGTAATCGCATATGATTTTCGCATTTTGAGGAAACTGTTCTCAAAGTTATGAAAAGTGTGACAAGATACGGCACCTGTCACCAGATGAACATTCTAGTCAGATTGAGTTACCAAGACTGGTATTGCCAGCCCCAAATATTCCAGATAATATGAGCTGTACTTTAAATTGTTTGAGAAACGTTAACATCAAGCTTCTTTACCTCAGAGAGCCATCTGTTCTAGTGCTGCTTTGTGAGGATGATGTGGTGTACGAAATCAAGTTCTCCATTGACTGAATGTAGATCCAATGAACAGCTCTTGTTTCTAGAGAATTTCATGTTGTTTCCATGACCCAGCTCAGATAAGATCAACAGATAATCCTTCTCCTGTTAATGCAGGGTCATTGGTTATGCTGGCTAGGGCTGATGTGCGTTGTAGGCCAAGACATCTAGAGGGCTACAAGTTGCCCATCACTGTGTTAATGTATAAGGACAAGGTAGACATGGAATATCAGATCTTGGGAAAATCAGATGCTGCAGAGATTGCATCCCTTTGAATGTTGATCATGTTAATCAAACATGGAATAATCAAGCACATGTTATAGAAAGGTTTACATGACCTGTTAGATTCCTTCAGACATATTCCAAGTTGGTTGCAGTGGAATCTCCACTGTTTGACATGCTGTGGTCTCGCATGTTGGTCCCCTTCTTCATTTTTACCACTGCTGGCATAATGTGAGAAGCCCTAGCCCAGATGGGAAGAGACCATGCCAGCATAGGCCTTCCCAGAAATTGGGGTAATACTGATGTAGTTAGGTGTGGGCTGCTCCCACCCAGCTCAGAACTTCTGTTGCCCTACTGGTGTGGTGCTACAGTGTCTCCCACAACATTAGCATCATGTAATAAGGCGGCCTTAGAGGTAGGAAAGGGCCACAAACAATGGGTGTTTTGATTCCCCCCCCCGTGGGGCATAAATCATCAAAGCCCCCCTTTAATCGTCAAAGCTTAATCCAACTTGTGTTGTGCTGGCTTGAGCCATGGGAATGAGTTTGACTTGGTATGTTTGTTTGTAGATGATCTTCCTGAACTGCAGGCTGTTCACACTGATTCTACCCCACCTGCACTTTTCCAGCTGAGTGCTGATGTCTCACATCAGGAATATTCAAGGACATTGTGGAACCAGCGTACTTCAAGCAACCATTCAGAAAGTTCTTATACCTGTGAGAATGGAGTGAACTGGTTGACTGAATTGGCAAACATAGCTACTAGTCCACAGAGTCCTCTCATGCAGTGCTCTTTTTATAACAGGTATGGCATAATTGTACATTTTTCATTCTCAAGTGGAATGTTTTAAAATCCATGTTTTGCCTTAAAGCTTGTGGAACTACCATCTTTCTTTTTGATGATGATGGTTCCTTTCCTACATAACAGCTGGAACCTTCTTTCATAAGTGGTTTTAAAGATGTTGCTGCTATTTTAAACTGCAATACCATGAACCAAGGTTATTCCTGCATCGGAAAGAGCTTAGGTAATGCTTTTTCTGCAGTGCTAGAATGAGAGTTAGAACAACTTGCTTGTACAGAACTCTTATCGCTTGAAAGTGTTATTCCCTAATATTACAATGAAGAAATGTACATAAATGTACATGATCTTGGTCAGAAATCTAAACCTGGAAATCATTTTTAAAGATACTTAATTCAGTTTATCAGTAAAGTATCCTAATTTGTAAATTCCTTAGAATTCTTTTCCTAAGGAACTCAGTTTAGACCCCTCTTGGCAGCTTTTGTTGGCAGCCCAATTTTTTGTTTTGAAAATTTCCTGCTGACAATTGTTATTTTAATTTGCTACTCAGCAGTTTATTGTTTTAATTTTTTGCTATTTCTATTTATATGTCACTTCGACTGCTTGCATAAGATGGAAACATAACTCAAGACATTTTAAAATAAACACAAATGTTGGTGGTACCAGAATCAGAGCTATTGCTTTGAGCCCTTCATTCAATAGAAAGGAGGGTAACAGGAGCCAGGAGCAAATTCCTTAGCTGCCCTACCTCTAAGCACATTGTAGCTAAAGGATCTGTGTACTTGGATCTCCAGTGATAGCCTGGAACAAGGAGTGCTACTGGGAGTTTACTAAGGGGCTCCCCCTTCCTTTGTAGCAGTGTGCTAGGATTAAAACTCTTTGCCAAATTCCAGCATACCTTTTGGCCTCCTCCTCTCAAGAAGTCCTTCCTCTTTGGCAATTACCCGGAGGTCACTCTGGCAGGACTGCTGAGGTTTGAAGTTCTGCCCTCCCCATGCCCCAGTAGTTGTGGGCACCAGCACACTGATCTAGTGGATTAAAAACTTGTTGAGTTGCTTGCAGTTTTTGTCAGTCTCATATGCGTTGGTATCTGATTCCTGAAGATACATTATTTAGAATCATAGAAAAGTAGAGTTGGAAGGGGCCTACAAGGCCATCGAGTCCAAACCCCTGCTCAATGCAGGAATCCAGGTCAAAGCATCCCTGACAGATGGCTGTCCAGCTGCACCTTGAATGCCTCCAGAGTGGGAGAGCCCACCACCTCCCTAGGTAGTTGGTTCCATTGTCTTACTGCTCTAACAGTCAGGAAATGTTTCCTGATGTTTAGGTGGAATCTGGGTTCCTGTAACTTGAGCCCATTATTCCGTGTCCTGCAAACTGGGATGATCGAGAAGAGATCCTGGCCCTCTGTGTGACAACCCTTCAAGTACTGGAACAGTGCTATCATATCTCCCCTCAGTCTCCTCTTCTGAAGGCTAAACATGCCCAGTTCTTTGTCTCTCCTCATAGGGCCTTGTTTCCAGTCCCTTAATCATCTTTGTTGCCCTCCTCTGAACCCTCTCCAGTTTGTCTACGTCCTTCTTAATGTGTGATGCCCAGAACTGGATGCAGTACTCAAGATGAGGCCTTACCAGTACTGAGTAAAGGGGAATTATCACTTCCCGCGATTTGGAAGCTATACTTATTATTCCAAAAATACAATATATCTTGACAGGGTAAACTCCCTTTCCCCCTTTTAAACACATATTCCAAAAATAAACCCCAAATATCCTTAAAATTATTTTTCTTTAATTGACCCCTTTTGCATTTAATATTACAAGTCAACATATCATTCAAAGCCATATCCCATACTTCCTTATACCATTCAGTAATAGTGAAAACTTGCTGGATTTTCCATTTCCTTGCTATCATTAGTCTACCTGCCGTTAACAAATTTATGATTAATTCTTTAACATTTTGTGAACCGATCACCTTTTCCGTTATTGTTAGCAAAGCTAGTTTAGGGCATACCTCTAAATCAACTCCAACAATTTCTGATATTTCCTCAAAAATCATTTTCCAAAAATCCATTACATTTTTACAACTCCACCACATATGAGCATATGTACCCAATTCCTGACATCCTCGCCAACACATTGGAGAACATTTATTATCTATTCTATTTAATCTCACTGGGGTCAAATACCATCTCCAAATCAGCTTATAAAAATTCTCTTTAATTCTTACAGACATATTTTTCAATATTCGCCTATCCCAAATCTTATTCCACTCATCCTTTGATATTTCCTCTTCAAACTCTGTATCCCAAACTATTTTAAGATTTTCTGCTTGCTCTTCTGATTTCTGCAACATTTTATATAACATCTTTGTAAGACCCCTAGCTGATGCATTTCCTTCTACAAGTTCTCTAGACATAACCACCTGCTCAAATGCAGTGAAATCCCTTTCATGCTCATGTCTTCTCTTCCATTTCTTACCCCATTGTACTAATTGAATTAAATTTAACCAAGAAATTCTTCCTGCCCCAACCCTATCAATTATTTGCTGTCTTGTCTCCATTTTTTCCAGCCAATCCATTAAAGTTATCACCTTTTTCTCTCTAAAAATTCGTTCTAAATGTCTAACATTCTCGGGAAAATCTTCCATAACCACCACTGGAGTAAGCGGGGATATACCTGGTAAAAATATTTCCTTATTTCTACCCCAAATTTCTAACATATTTTTTAAAAAGGGATTTTCTAATCTTTTTGTCATAATATGTCCTTGTTTTGTAAATAAGAATTTATCCACCCTATTACCCAATTCAAATGCTTCTATTTCCCACCACATAAAATCTTTTCTAACAATAATATCCATGATATATCTAAGTTGATTAGCTATATAATACCATTTTAAATTAGGGAGACCAAGTCCCCCTATTTTTTGAGCTTTATACCATCTATTCTTAGTAATCCTTGATTTTTCCCCCCCATTACAATAGCTATTTAACATTACTTGCCACTCTTTAATTTCTTTCTCTGATATCTTATATGGTATCATTCTAAATAAAAAATTAAACTTCGGTAAAATCTTCATTTTAATCAAAGCTATCCTACCAAACCACGATAATCCCAATTTTTTATAATCCTCTATTTGATTTTTAACTTCATCTTTTAGTTTTTTAAAATTACATTCCCCTATTTTATCCAAATCTTTTAATATATCAATACCTAAATATTTAATTATATTTTTTATCTTTATATCCACTCCCCTTTGTTTAAATCCCCTTTCCTCCAGTTTACTATAATTAAATGTATAGAAGCTATACTTCTATTAATGCAGCCCAAAATTGCATTTGCCTTCTTTGCAGCCACATCGCATTGCTGGCTCATATTCAGTTTGTGATCTACCACAATTCCAAGATCCTTCTCACTTGTAGTATTGTTGAGCCAAGTGTCCCCCATTCTGTAACTCTGCATTTGGTTTCCTTTCCCTAGGTGCAGCACTTGGCATTTATCCCTATTAAATTTCATTCTGTTGTTTTCGGCCCAGCGCTCCAGCCTATTGAGATTGCTTTGAATTTTGTTTCTGTCTTCCAGAGTATTAGCTGTTCCACCCAACTTTGTGTCATCTGGAAATTTGATAAGCATTCCCTGCACCTCCTCATCCAAGTCATTAATAAAAATGTTGAAGAGCACTGGGCCCAGGACCAAGCCCTGTGGTATCCCACTCGTTACCTCTCCCCAATTTGAGAAGGAACCATTGATAAGCACTCTTTGAGTCCGATTCTGTAGCCAATTGTGGATCCACCTGATAGTTGTTCCATCCAGCCCACTTTTAGGTAGCTTGCTAATCAGGATATCATGAGGCACTTTGTCGAAAGCTTTGCTGAAGTCAAGATATATTATGATCACAGCATTCCCACAGTCCACAAGGGAGGTTACCCGATAAAAAAATGAGATCAGATTTAGCACGATGAGACTGTGAAACTAGTCATGAAAGCATACTACAAGTCATAAAAATGCAAATAACCTGAACTGGGTGTTAGGGCAGATCATATGCATTCTATAAAAAAATACACATATATAGTTAAAGAATCACTAGTATATGAGTGACCAATTACAGAATCGGTTTTCAGTACTATCCTTGCCCTCCTAAAAAAAAAAACGTTAGCTACTAGGGTTGACCTATTAATTATTATATTGGAACTGGGGTACATGCAATGTGTGGTGTACTTTCCACAGTAGAGCAATGAACTTGCTCTGGGATTAGGAACCCTAATTGGAATACAAGCCTAGGAATTCTGTTATCAGAAGTAGTTCTGTAGCATTCGTTGGAATATTTGGTGTATCTTTTCTGTTGATGTCTTTTGTAACTATGGGGAAAGAAGCAGTGGTCTGATAAGGATTGAAAATTTTAGCACAGCATTTGTTGATGAAAGCAACCACTTTAAAAATGTTAACAGCATAAGTTTCCGTTTCCAAAATATATCTAGACAGAGAGGAGACACCTCAAAGATGCATTGAGCATGACTTTTCAGGAGTCACTGGTTTTGGTCTGTTCAAGGAATAACTAAAGCAGTCTTGCATACTTTGACAGAATTGCCAACGAAGTATTCACAGTGCACCTTTCCTTCCTTAATCAAGATCTGCTCATACATACCTTTAAAAAATCTTTTTTAGATCATCTCCTGTTCACCTAATCGCTACAAGCAAAAGTTTACATTCCTATGCACGCCCTCCACCAGAATCCTCTCAGAGTGATTCTGGTTTTCCTAAGCATCACATTGATGAAACACCAGTCAGACATGAACGGGTAAGTTATACAAGTTGAACTGTATGAGAGATTTTTTTTTTTAGAAACTGAAATAGCTTTGTGCATTTACATTTTTTTACTTGTTTAGCACTGATAGCAATTGTATGTAGCGTTGTACATAGTGTACAATCGAAAAGAGGTACAGGGTGAACTAGGAAAGTCTAAGCTTTGCAGTGCTCACTGTTTTATGCTTGGGTTAAGGACAAGTAGACTAAAAGAACAACAGTGTGGTACAAAACTGCAAATCATACAGAAGGCTGGCTCGTTCATTCTTACTATGGTCAAAATTAACACAAGAGCTTTCACTCGTTCTTAGGCCAGTCAAAACACACTTTGAGGGCTTGGAGGAAAACTTGAGCTTTCCCCAGAAGCTCTCTATGTCCTCCTAGTGTTATGCATGTTACACTTCAAGAATCGCAGCTTGCCATTGCTTTGTTTATCTTGATTGTGCGGCAGCTGTGGCCTAGCTTTGTTCAGTGAGACAAGATATGGCCATGTAGGTTTGGATTGTAAATGGGGGTGGGGGGGGAAGCAGCACAGCACATTCCTGCGCTTAAATATGGAATTGAGTGAGTGTTTTGTGAAGGATTTGTTCCTTGGCCAGAAATATGGAGACTATGAAGCATCAAATAAAAGATGCAAATTTTAAGAATACTTGGGGAAAGCAATGGAAATGGTTAAGTAAAAGATAACTTCAGGGAGCTTCTTCTTTATAGGAATCATGAGAATAAACAGTTGTGTGATCTGTCATAGAAATATTTCTTCAGAGACTTTGACATGGTTTTTTTTCTCAATAGACAAATAGTGAATCGGAGTCTGGCATTTTCTGTATGTCATCGCTGTCAGATGATGATGATCTGGGATGGTGCCACTCTTGGCCTCCAACTGTTTGGCATTGTTTCCTTAAAGGTAAAATACCATAAATTACCATAAAGGTAAAAACCATAAATGGCAGGGTTCAGTAATCAGGTTTGTCTTTTCGATGACACTAAATTTATTTTTAAAAACCGTTAGGAACACGTTTGTGCTTTCACAAAGGACGTAATAAAGAATGGAAGGATGTTGAAGATTTTGCTAGGTCCCAAGGCTATAAAAACGAAGCTGATGATTCCATGGGTACTTGCAAAGTAAGTTTTGTGCTCTCCACATCGTTTTGTAATGAAGGCCATAACAATTACACTTTGTCAGTTGTTTGCATCAATTAAGTTGCATTTGTCACATCATTGAAAGGGGTGGGGTGGGGGAGACATTTTGTATTATATTTTCCTAATTGAGGAACAGTCTCCAAGGATGTCATGGTGAGCAGGAGGATAGGGTAGGCAGGTATGGTTTGCTACTTGGTTACTCACTCAGAAGCAATTGCAGCTTGCCAAGACAAGGAAACAGGTGGTAAATTACAGGGCTGTTCTTCCAAAGGGAAAATTCCATATCCTGAATTGTTGCTTCATATGTTCTCAACATAGTTTGCAGAAACTCCTGCCCTTTGTGGCTGATGCTATATGTAGTAGGCAAAACTAGTGACATATTGGGTAGACAGTATTTTAAACCATAGTGGTGGAGCTCTGAAATTTTGTGGGGAGGAGAAAGTGGCTATTTCCCCCTAAATAAATTAGATACCTTTTTACCTGTACTAGGATTAAAGTGGTTGCAGTGCCAATAGGTTTGTTTGTTTCTTCAATAACTAAAGCTCACCTATTTATACAGGGATATGGTTCTGATGGTTTGAAGTTGATATCACATGAAGAAAGTATTTCCTTTGGCGAGTCAGTACTAAAATTGACTTTTGATCCTGGCACAGTGGCAGATGGCTTGCTTACTGTAGAGTGTAGACTAGATCACCCTTTCTATGTGAAAAATAAAGGTAAGAATTTTTGTTGTAGATATTACTATAGCCATTATAACGCACGGTGGAAAAACTGGAACCTCACTAAATGGTATATTCCAGTAATTCAAAAGCAATATCTTTTATTGACATAAAGCCTCCATAGTGGTTCAACCTCCCCATAAGATACCATTTTAATTTTTTTCTATATTCCAAAGTTTGGTCAACAAATGACTTATCTTAGGAAGCAAGGCATTCTTCCAAGTTCTTATGATTATATGGGTCAGATCCAGAGGTCTCATAAGCGGAACTCGGTGAAGGGGGAAAGCTGCAGGAGAAGGCAATTTCCCCCAGAAAAGCTGCTCCAGAGCATTGGTGGACCTTCAAGAATAGTGTGGGAAATGGTAAAAGGGACTGCAAGGGGGAAGGGTAATTGATGAAAATCGCCTCTCCCCCTTCCTTCAGCAGGAGTCTCTGCTGGATCTCGGTCCCTTCTGTAAATGGAAGGAATTCTTCCATTAGTGGAAGAGACACTCTGGATGCAACCCATTATTTTTGCCATAGAATTACCAAGGAACACCTACGGTATTCCCTAATTGTACTGAATCTTTTAAATCTTTCAGCAAAACAATAATGGCATTTTATGTCAATCTGTTTTTAAAAAATGGCTTTTAATGTATTTCTCTTGTATTTATAGTGGCCTCACTGTCCTACCATTACTGCAAAAACAAAAAACAGTGTTGCTGTGATTGAATTTCAAGCGTTTATATATGTGACTACAATGAATGACCCGGTTCGCATGCCATGTCACGGCGGCAAATTATGAATTAATTAATCCGCGATTTATGGGGATTTGTGCAGCACACAAGCCATTGCTGGTTTGAATAAACAACCTACAAATGCCCCGTTCGTAGGTTGTTAGTGGGATGTCTGAACACAGTCACTCTGGGTTGTTTATGAGTTAAACAACCCAGAGTTCACCTACAATCTGTACTTGGGTTAACTTTGGGTTATTTAATCCATAAACAACCCAGAATGTCTGGGTTCAGACATCACGCTAACAACCTACAAATGGGGCTTTTGTAGCCTGTTTTATTGAACATGGAGATGGCTCACATTGTGCATCCCCACAAAGTATGGGTTAATTAACCCATAATTTGTCACTGTGATGTGTGAACAGGCTCTCAGATTTAAAGATAATGTTTATGACAGTTACTATTAATCTGACCTGAAACAATGGAAGAAATATTTTTTTAACTTTATATGATTTTCTTTTACATGAGATCCTCAGTATCATGAAATCTTCACACTTACATCATTTTGATAATACTCTTTCATATTGATTAATGAGGGCCAGGATTTTCTCAGACTGTTAAAGTGTTGATTGAAAAGTAACCTTGCACCACTTGTTTATATGAGAGTATTCTGTTGTCAGATATCGAGTGTTTAAATCCATAAACTTAAAAAGTTTTCTCAGACTTTGAATCTGTTTAAATAACCGGTGACGTATTCTGTGTAACAGACTGTGCATTCCTTACCCGTTAGGATATTGGGGTTTCTAAACAGTTTAAAATGAAAGATAAAAATAGTGACACAAACAGATGTGCATTCTCTTACATTTGAAGAAAATGCTGAGCTTTTAAAACCTCCTCTTCCCTTTTCCTACATATGTGGTGTCTTTTGTATCTGCCTTCGGGCAAATTCTGTGTGTGTGTCATTTCTAATTGTAAAGTGTCTAGTTATAGTTGCAGTACTCAAGAAACACTAGGGGTGCAATCCCATGGCCTCTAGACAGAGTCTGGACAGCCATAGGAGATGCTCTCCGAGGTCAGAGCTGGGATTCCGGCTTTGGAGTGCCCACACTTCATCCTTGCAGCTGGTACGGAAAGCTGCAGCTCCAAGGTTGGAAGACCAACTTCAGAGATGGCATTCTGTGGGTGTTCCAGGTGGTGGGGTGGGGAGGAGTAAGACTCCGCCAGCATACAATGTATCCTGGCGGTGCCTCAGCCTCCTTTCGTTGCGCTCTGGGGCAAAAGACTTAGATGGCCAAAATCTGCTGTCTTAAGTCTTTTGCAGGGCAGGAGAAGCGCAGAGGCGACCTTTGCCTGCACACTCCTTCCATGCTCCATTAGATGCCCGCAATTCTGCAAGTTCGGAGGGTTACAAGCAGCCACAGTGGATCACACTGCCAGCAGCAGTTATAAACATACTTATTAGGGAGCAATCCCCGTTGAACATGTCCAAATAAACATGCATAGGCTTGTGCTGCAAATTTGACTTTTAGCTAAAATCTACTTCAAATCCAGTTTTAGAAAACTGTTTGTGCCAATTGTTTATTGGAAGTGTGGAATGGTCTGTAACTAAATACAGAGGCTCTAAATAGGCGGACTATTTATCTTATTATTTTTTCATTCAGGTTGGTCGTCTTTTTATCCAAGCCTGACTGTGGTTCAGCATGGTATACCATGTTGTGAAATGCATATTGGAGATGTTTGTCTACCTCCTGGACACGCTGATGCCATTAATTTTGATGATTCAGGTGTTTTTGATACATTCAAAAGGTAATTCATAAGGTGGACAGCAAATATAACGTAGTTCATTCCTTCATGCTTTTTTAACCATCTCTTCATTCTTTATAGATTTAACACACACACACACACACAAAGCAGTCGTAACTTTCCTCTCAATTTCTGCTTCTTATAACATCCGAGTGTTGAGCAAATGGCAGAAACAGTTGATGGCAATCCCAAAGGAAAATAAAATTACGCCATTATAACTAATGGATTATGCAGTTTTTTAAAAAGTTGTTTAAGGATAAGGATACATTTCAAATATAGTATTGATATTATTTTTAGATCTTTTAGAAAGGGCTATATGATATTTTAGTCATTTATCTTTTTTGTATTCATGGTTGACTAAATATCATAACTTTACCTGCAGTATCAATAAAAATGGTAGAATTATCAGACTTATTCCACTAGGGGGTGGAAGACTACCAATTCCAAGCTGAGTAAATAAAACTTTCAACTAGATTGAAATCATTTTTAATGTTAATTCCTGCGAGTGGTATGGTCTTGTTCTTATAGTATAATTTAACAAGTGGACTGTGGTTAATCATCAACACTACTTCAGAAAGTTTTATTGAAATATTCTGCATTATATCTATTGTAACTGCTATACTGATTAATTATCAAATTTTGAGCTGCCATTGAAAGGGTATTCATGTGCTTCCTGACTGTGCTCCCCTGCACCCCTCTGTTTGGTTTTCTGCTTGTTTAATAGTGTTGATGGTTTCAAATATCATTTGCTCATAGCTCAAAAATAAAATGTTGATAATTATTCCTCTTTGCCTTCCTGAAATTGTGGATCACTTAACCATTATGCTCTAACTTTAAGCCCTGGGCTGATAAAATAAATCCTTTTGTGATCAGTATCCTTTCATCACAAGGGAAGCCTAGCTTTATAACTAGTAGGCAGTTACTGCTGACTTCTTGTATCAACTTACATATGACATATACTGTCAACTGTATATTTATCAGCTTAGGCTGGACAGAGATAGCCTAGCTACAGTTATCCATGCTCTGGTAACCCCTTGTTTGGATTACTGCAATACGTTATACGTGGGGCTGCCTTTGAAAACGGTCTGGAAACTTAAGCTGGTCCAAAATAGGGCAGCGAGATTGTTAACTGGGACTGGCCGACGAGAACATATTATGCCAGTGCGTTCTCTTTTAAAAAAATTTTTTTTTGATCTTGACTGGAAGAAACAAATTTAGTGCCGCGAGGCTTATCACCTCCCATTTTCTGCAAACCGCCTTCGAAGTCGTAAATAAGCTATAAATCCATCTAAAACATCAGCAAAACTCTCACCGGAGGTCAGCAAAGCACATTCCAAACGATAATTAGCAAACTCTTACCAGAGTTAAATCATATGCCGGATGGATTCTTTACTTTCAGCTCAAACCCTTTGGGAGGTTTCTATCAGATGTCTAGTCCGCCATGGTGGCTGACTCCGCCCCCCATGCCAGTGCTTTCTCATCTGCATTGGCTGCCAGTCTGTTTCCGGGCCCGATTCAAAGTGCTGGTGCTAACATTTAAAGCCCTAAATGGCTTGGGGCCAGGGTATCTGAAGGATCGTCTCTTCCCATATGTACCTGCCCGGACACTAAGATCTGCATCAGCGGTCCTTCTCCGAGAGCCCCTGCCAAAGGAAGTGAGGCAGGTGGCTACCAGGAGGAGGGCCTTTTCTGCTGTGGCACCCCGGTTGTGGAATGAGCTCCCCAAAAAGGTTCACCTGGCGCCTACTTTGTATTCTTTCTGGTGCCAGGTGAAGACCTTTCTGTTCTCCCAGGCATTTTAATCATCTTAATCATTTTAATCTTGAAATTGTTTTTAATTCCGTTATTGTAACTGCTGCTGCTAGCTTCGGGAAGCTTCCATAGCTGAGGATTTTAGGTGGGAACTCCTTCCCCACCATCCTACTGCGCATGCTACTAGCGGGTTCTCGCCTGTTCTCGCCTATTCAGCCACCTTTGTGGGTGCCTCAGGGGAGCTCCTCACAATTTTATTGTGAGGAGCTCCTGCGGAGTGGAGGGCCGTGGAGCCCCCATTTCCCAAGTGCATCTGTTGCGGTAGTAAATTGCAGGCAGACGGCCACTCCTTGTGCCTGTTTTGTTTAGGTGAGGGACAGTCGATATGTGCTCCCACTGTCAAGCCTTTACGAAACAGGCTAGGAGAAACTGCTCTGATCATGTTCGAGTGGTTCTGTGGAGAAAGGTGCTGGAGGCTGTCAAGCAATTGCAGCTGCTGCTCCCATGGCGGTGTCATCTTCTCCGGATCATCACTGTAACACCTCCTGGTCAGACCCTGGCGACAGGGAGAGACTCTCCAACTCCGGGTCGCTCACTGTCTATTCCAGGGGTCTGCAACCTTTAAGACAAAAAGAGCCACTTGGACCCGTTTCCGAAGAAAAAAAAAAAACTGGGAGCTGCAAAACCATTGTGACATTTAAAACAAATATAACACTGCATCCACCAGAAACACCCTCCATGTGGTAATAGCACCCCTCATCATCCATCAGCAGGATTTGCTGGTGGATGATGGGGGTGCTACTGCTGGGGGGGAGGGTGTTGCTGGTGGCATCCCATCATCCACCAGCAACACCCCCCCCAGCAGTAGCATCCCATCATCAGCACCATCCAGCAGTAGCACCCTCATCATCCACCAGAAACACCCTCCATGTGGTAATAGCACCCCTCATCATCCATCAGCAGGATTTGCTGGTGGATGATGGGGGTGCTACTGCTGGGGGGGAGGGTGTTGCTGGTAGATGATGGGATGCCACCAGCAACACCCCCCCCCCAGCAGTAGCATCCCATCATCAGCACCATCCAGCAGTAGCACCCTCATCATCCACCAGAAACACCCTCCATGTGGTAATAGCACCCCTCATCATCCATCAGCAGGATTTGCTGGTGGATGATGGGGGTGCTACTGCTGGGGGGGAGGGTGTTGCTGGTAGATGATGGGATGCCACCAGCAACACCCCCCCCCCCAGCAGTAGCATCCCATCATCAGCACCATCCAGCAGTAGCACCCTCATCATCCACCAGAAACACCCTCCATGTGGTAATAGCACCCCTCATCATCCATCAGCAGGATTTGCTGGTGGATGATGGGATGCCACCAGCAACACCCCCCCCCCAGCAGTAGCATCCCATCATCAGCACCATCCAGCAGTAGCACCCTCATCATCCACCAGAAACACCCTCCATGTGGTAATAGCACCCCTCATCATCCATCAGCAGGATTTGCTGGTGGATGATGGGGGTGCTACTGCTGGGGGGGAGGGTGTTGCTGGTGGATGATGAGGGTGCTACTGCTGGATGGTGCTGATGATGGGATGCTACTGCTTGGGGGCACAAGCAAAAGAAATGCAATATTAAAGCAAGAGGCACTTACCTTGAATTTTAAGAAAAAGTCCTTATAACCCCCTTTGGCGCGTGCAGGAGCCCTCCTCTCTTCTGCAGCTCACCCGCTCGCGTCCCTGCTGCTCGGGGGGGGGGTGCTGCTGCCGCGCCAAAGTTCCCCCACCCCGCCAAAGTTCCCCCGCCAAAATCATAGCGCGGGGGGGGTCCAGCGCGCCGAAGCAGCTGGATGTGACGCGGCGGCGGCGGAAGTGACGCGGCGGCGGCGGAAGTGACGCGGCGGCGGCGGCGGATGTGACGCGGCGGATGCGGTGGCGGCGGCTTCAGCAGCTCCGGCATTGGCGGCGGCGGCAGCTAGAGCGGCGCGGAGAACACTCCGCGCCGCTCAGAAGAGCGAAATCGGGCTGCCCCCGAGGCGGCGGCGGCGGAGCAGGGCAGCCTTGTCCGGAGCCGCGGCAAAGGCTTGAAAGAGCCGCATGCGGCTCCGGAGCCGCGGGTTGCCGACCCCTGGTCTATTCAGATAGCTAAAAAACTGGCTAAGAAGGCCCGATCATCAAAATCTGACCTGGAGCGGAAGAAGAAGAAAAAGGAGTTGAGGAGGTCTCCTTCCATAAAACAAAAGTCCTCTCCACAGCAAAAGGCCACGACACCAACTGCCTCTCCTCCAGTGCCTGAAGTCTAAGCTCCATCAGTACCGACAATCTCAGTACCAATCCTATCAGTCTTGGAAGGGGTGATTCGGACAATACTACTGCGGTGGCGTATATCAACAGGCTAGGCAGAACAGGGTCTTCAAGGCTGACTACCTTGACTCTTCGTCTCTTCCGCTGGATTCCCCACAGGGATATCATCCTGTCCGCCATCCACATCGTGGGCAAAGACAACATTCTGGCAGATTCCCTCAGTCAGACAGCCCTCCAGTCCCATGAGTGGGAACTTGATTTGACTGTTCGGGACAGGATCTTCAATTGATGGGGCACTCCGGAGGTAGACCTCTTTGCTTCCGAAGAAAACACGATGTGCCCTCGATATTGCAGCAGGGCAGGCCTGGGTCGAGGCCCCATACATTCCTGCACTGCTGGACAAGAGGCTTCTTCTACCTGTTTCCACCATTTCCATGGTGACCGGGATCTTTGCCAGGATTCAGGCAGACGACACCAACTGCATCTTAATTGCCCAATGGTGGCCATGTCAACCCTGGTTTGCTTCACTGCTGCGGTGGGGAATATCTCTGCCTTCCTTTGATATCGACGCTTCTTTCTCAAGACCATGGTCAGATTCAGCACCCAGACCTTCTGACCCTTTCGCTTACGGCATGGCAGCTCCAGTAGTGACACAGGCGGATCCAATTTCTCCTTGCATCCAGATGATTCTCGACGTAGCCAGGAAACCACCTACTCGCTGCTCATATGCAAGGAAATGGGCAAGCTTCTCTTCTTTTGTCAAGTCCAAAGGCTTGGACTCCTTCTTGTGAGCTACCCTGTATCTTGGAGTATCTCCATAGTCTGATGCAGCGAGGTCTCAAACTTTCCTGCATCAAAGTGTATCTTGCTGCCATTTCCTCCCACCATCATCCAATTGCTGGAGCCTCTGTCTTCGTACAGCCACTGGTCGACAATTTCTGAAAGGAGCATGGAATCTGATTCCTGCAGTGAGATCCATCATTCCATCTTGGAGCCTAGCGGTGGTCTTGAAGGAACTTTGGAACCACTGGCCTCGGTGGACCTTCGGCTGCTGGCCTGGAAAGTTGCTGTCATGGTGGCAATCACGTTGGCCCGCTGTTCCAGCGAGCTGTGCACCTTACGGGTGGACAACCCATATTTGATTTTTCACAGAGGCATGGTAGTCTTCCATCCAGACATCTCCTTCCTCCCGAAGGCAGTCTCTGACTTCCATCTCGGACAGGACATTGTTTTGCCGGTGTTCTTCTCAACCCTGACGACTCCGATAGAGCGCGCCCTCCATACCCTGGACATTCAAAGGGCTTTGGTGTTCTATAAGGCGAGGACTGAATCTTACCATCAGTCCGAGTGACTGTTCCTCTGCTATGCTGGCCAGAACAAAGGTCTCCCAGTCTCCACCCAGCGCATCGCTAAGTGGGTGGTACAGACTTTTCAACTCACTTATGAATTTGCCGGACTGGAGCTTGAGCCAGGGATCCGAGCCCATTCCACCAAAGGGGTCTCAGCATGGGTCGCATTTGGCAGAGGTGTCCCGTTGCCCAACTTGTGCAGCCACTTGGTCCACCCCGTCCACCTTTGTTTGACGCTACCAGCTGGATGTTAGGGCATGTGCGGACTGTGTGTTTGGAAGAGCAGTCTTGTCGTCTCTGATGCACTGATGACACCGCCTGCCTCCAGTAAGCCAGCTTGTTAAATCGCCCATGTGTGTGATGCACAGAGACCACGAAGAAGAACAGGTTCTTCGAGTGGTCATCTGTGCATTCACACAAACCCACCCACCGTCCCCACTTTGGTGTCACCGTCATCTTGATAGGACTCCGTGAAGTGGAATGCTGCTGGTATCGCTGTCGATCTTGATACCGATATCGATACCAAGAATCCTCTCGGTTCTGAGGCCACAGTAGGCGGTCTAAGTGAACTGAGGGAATAGGCAGGAAGCCACTAGTAGCATGCGCAGTAGGATGGCGGGGGAGGGGTTCCCGCATAAAATCCTCAGCTATGGAAGCTTCCCGAAACAGGCTCTGCGCCTGTTCACATGCATTCCATGTGAAGGCACAGGTGACCACTCGAAGAACCACAGTTACAGGTAAGCAACCTGTTCTTTTGTGGCTATGAGAGCCAGTGTGGCGTAGTGGTTAGAGTGTTGGACTGGGACTCGGGAGATCCGGGTTCTAGTCCCCACTCAGCCATTAAACTCACTGGGTGACTTTGGGACAGTCACGGACTCTCAGCCTAACCTACCTCACAGGGTTGTTGTGAGGATAAAGTGGAGAGGAGGAGGGGGAGGATTATGTAAGTCGCCTTGGGTTCCTTTTAGGAAAAAAGGCGGGGTATAAATATAATAAAATAAATAAATAAATATGTTACAACAGCCTGGTTATATATTGGCAGACAATCTCAGACTTAAACAAACTTGAGTGTGGCATGAGTAAGAGATTAATTTACCTTTGATGTTATCAAGATCAAGCAAACTGGAGCATTAAGTATTATTTGAGAGTAAATCTTGACTTTAAAAGCAAAACCTGTAACTTATTCTAAAGTGATTTCTCCATTTCAGTTATGATTTTACACCAATGGATTCCTCTGCCGTCTATGTGTTAAGCAGTATGGCTCGTCAACGCCGTGCCTCTTTATCTTGCGGAGGATCAGGAAGCCAAGACTTCGAAAGATCAGAATGCAGTACAAACTGTGGGCCTGCTCAATCATCACAGATTTCATCCAATTCTTTGCATAGTAAAGCTGGCAAAAGCCACAGCTCAGGGACTGCAAGTACTGTGAGTGCCACTTCTCCCAACAAATGCAAAAGACCAATGAATGCCTTCATGCTTTTTGCCAAAAAGTACAGAGTAGAATATACTCAGATGTATCCAGGAAAAGATAACAGGTAAAAATATGTATGCTTCTCATTCTGATTTATGTTTTATGTGTAGGGAGTTTGGATATGAATCGCTGTGCATATTCTGTTGGCCTGATAAATGGTGCTTTATTTTTAAAAGGTTTCTTGTCCTTATGTTCACCAAAACCTTACAGGGGTATGCTGATGCAACCATCGCTGTATGCTTTCAAAAATGATTCAGAAAGGCAAATTTAGGTACTACTTAGTGGTCTGTGTCAGACACAATGTTCCTGGTTCCAGAAATCCCAGTGGTAACATTTCCCTGCAGTCCTTACAAGCCATTACTGCAAACCAGGATCAAACCATGGTTTGCAATCTTGGTTTGTAGGTAGTGTTTAAAACCGTTTCCTGGTTTGGATCTCTTGGGAAATTTGTTTAATAAATTAGGAAGTCTCCTCTGAAGGAGTGGGAAGAGGAAGCACTCATAGCTCATTCCAGTGATGAGTTTGTTGGATGAGGAACATTACATCTGAACCAGACCAGTGCATGCTGCCATTGTAAAATCCACTGCCTCTACTGTAGTGTTATTTGCATTTTGATTGATGGAATGGGAAGCTGGAGGAAACAAAATTACAGTATGTGCCATAATTAGCAATAACCACATTTGTTATGCCTAATATTCACAGATACTATTAAGCCAAACTAGCTAAACACTTTTAAAGATGTGTTCCCTACCCAAAGGGTTTTTTCCCCTCCTCTTAGAGGAGCATATTTTAAATGGAGGAATACGTGCTTTCAGTTGGGGAAGTAATGTGCCAATGAAGGGGAGAGGTCTCAGACACTTCATTTTAGGCACATTCCCAAGAACTTTCAGAGTAATTTCCATAAGCTTACCTTTGCCTCTATTACTTTCCTATCAGCTCATGACTACAAGCATAAACGATCTCAGGCATGGGGTTAGGACAGAATCCAGTACGAAGTTCCTGTACAAGGCCCACTAAAATGAGAGCTGTGCAATAGTACTACTATTGGGTTGTACTAATCCTGGTGGGTTGTACTTCAAATGGTGGAGTATATGCACCATTATATATGCATGAGGTTTTTGTTATAGTTGACTCCTTTATTGGTGAACATACAAGCAGTAGTATTGTTTTCTTCTTGTTGTTCTCTTGTAAGATCAGAATGAGACTACTACTTGTAGGTATTGAGCATGTCTGCTAGAGGTGAATCTTGTTGCATATGTGAAACATTAACTTTTGAAATGGACTGTGTAAATGCTACGTATCATTATTCTCTTCCATGGCAGAAATGTTATGTATTTTTAGGGTGCAGTCCTCTGTACCTGGAAGTAAGGCCTGGTTAACACAGTGGAACTTTTACTTCCAAGTAAACATACATAGCAAATACCCTACCTAGGTTGTTGTTATTATTTTTCTGACAGCAAAGGAGTTACAGGCTGAGATTCTGGTGCATTTAATTATGGAGAAATATTGATGATGCTGTCTTGCAACTTTTTTGCCATTGGATGTAGGAAAGGAGGAAAAACTGGAAAGGAAGAGCACAAAAGAAATATTTTTCTGATAGAGTATGTGTTTTCTTATTATTCAATAGACTAAGATAAAATTTCTTATTTTTTAGTAATTATAAACTAGTCAAACAAGATTAAGTAGATTTTACCCTGTAGTTGTCACAGTAATATTACTGAGAATGTTGGCACACAGGACTTTCACAGCTACTGTTTATGTAATCATAGTGTCATGGAACAGTTTAAAAAATTGTACCTAGCTTGGAATGATCACTTGACTATTTGCTCACATCTAATTTTTGTCCTGTGCTATCATCAGAAAGGAAATGGATGCTAGAAAACGTTATTGTTCTATTGGATTCTTGTATTAAATGTTTTCTAAATATTTCTCCCTAGAGCCATAAGTGTGATACTTGGTGACAGGTGGAAGAAAATGAAAAACGAAGAAAGACGGATGTACACATTGGAAGCCAAGGCCTTGGCTGAAGAACAAAAACGTTTAAATCCCGATTGCTGGAAACGGAAACGAACAAATTCAGTATGTTTTCCTCTACTCTTGACATTTGACTTACACAACTTGGTACTTGGAGTTCATATAGAATACTTCATGGCAGAGGGGAGCAACTTATTAATGTTTCTTCTTCGTGGTCTCTGTGCATCACACACATATGGGTTCTCTGCGCCTGCGCTGAGATCGTTCGGGAAACTTCTAAAGCTGAGGTGAATTGGGCGGGAGCCCCTCCCCCCGCGCGTGTCCCTTAGCGCGGCTCCCGCCCATCTCCTCAGTTCCTCTTCGACCGCCATTGCGTGTAGTCGTCGGGTTCTTCTATCCTCTCTCCGGAGTCGTTTATCAGCTGAGTTAGCTTTTCCTATCACCTTTTACTTCATAATCTTCTCTCTCTTCCTCTTTCTTCGACTAATCTATCTCCTTTTTTCAAAAAAAAAAAAAAAAAAAAATTCTTACAAAAAAACTCTTACTATACCCGTATCTCTCCCCCGATCTTATCCACCTATCTCCTAATCTCTTCTTTATTATTCTAACTATGCCTCTGAAGGCACCTTTTAGAAAATGCCAGCGGTGTGGGACGAAAATCCCACCCGCTGATAAGCACCTGCTGTGCTTGCTTTGCCTGGGGCAAGGCCATAAAATGGAGACCTGCCAGGACTGCCAGGCCTTTACAAAACAGGCCCGAAAACAGCGCCAAACTAAGCTGCGAGCTCTCCTGTGGGAGCAGTCTCTATCAGCTAAAGGGCCTGATCCGGAAGAGAGACCTGGGGGATCCCAGTCAGCCAAGAAGCCGGCAAAAGATACTTCTGCGGCAAAGAAATTGGCGAAAAAGGCCCATAAAGACAAGGCAGAACGCCTGAGAAAGAAAATGGCGGACAAACCTGGCAAGGACGCTGAGCCTTCTACCTCAGCTGCCATGAAGGTCTCAGAGCGTACGGCTCTACTAATGTCGGCGATGACTGGGGCTCGAGATCGAGCTACGGGACCGATTGCCCCCCAGTCTCCTCCGATCTCGACGACGTCTCCTCGAGATCGAGAATCGGGTTCGAAAACCCCAATAAAGCAACCGCCGACTATAACCACCTCCCTGTCGGAGGGAGAAATTGTGGCCTCGCCATCGATGGAACGACCCCGTTCGGGCTCGAGGGGTCCTCCACCACGTCTCTCGCCTCCAGCAGCATATGCTAGGGAAGAGCGGAGGGCGCACGGTCCATCACGTTCTCCTCGGTACCGAAGCCGCGATTCGCCCTCGAGAGATTCTGCCTCCCGATCCGTCTACTCCCGCCGCCGTGATGACAGATCGTGGTCGGGCTCCTATTATTCGGACTCGAGATCTAGGAGCTACAGATCCCGATCTCGAGGCTCACCTGACCGGAGACAGCGCGATTATTACTACCGGCACCGACGCTCCCCACCTCGAGAGCGCAGACATAGGTCTAGATCTCCTACGCCAAGGCAGAGTACGACCGCACTCCGGGCACCCGTCGAGACCGTAGTCCAACCGACCGCCTCGACCTCGACTGCCCAGACG
The DNA here is from genome assembly GCA_021292165.1 of Shinisaurus crocodilurus. Taxonomy (NCBI): domain Eukaryota; kingdom Metazoa; phylum Chordata; class Lepidosauria; order Squamata; family Shinisauridae; genus Shinisaurus; species Shinisaurus crocodilurus. The sequence goes on from CM037879.1 coordinate 202,088,220, forward strand.
ATTCTCGCCCCTGCCATCGCGACTCGTTCGTCGTCGGGATCGGCGTACGTATCGGACTCGGACTCAGTGGCCTCCTCCTCCCATTCCACCTCGCCAGATGCACGAGTGGAATCCAAGGAAGCGATCTCCCCTTCAGAGGACATGGGCAGCTTCGCCGAGCATGTCAGCCGGATGGTGACAGCTCTAGGAGTTGAGGCAAAAACCGCGAAAGGGAAGGCAAAGGACGACATCTATGCGATCCTGAAGTCCACTCAGTCCAACCACCTGCTCCTTCCCTTCCTGCCAACACTGCTGGAGACGGTGCAGGAGACCTGGAAAACTCCGGCCTCTACGAAACCAACAGCTAAGAGGCTGGAGTCGATGTACAGAATCCAGGAGGAGGGAGCTAAATTCCTGTTTTCCCATCCGACCCCGAACTCGCTCATAGTTAAATCAGCGCAGTCTCGTGGGGGAAGACAGCACACGACGCCGGCAGACAAAGAGGGTAAGACATTAGATTCTTACGGCCGTAGGATCTATTCCTCGTCTTCCCTCGGACTGAAGGTATCTAACTATGAGGCGCTGCTAGCTAGATACCAGATGTTCATCACGGAGAAGCTGGGAGACCTCTGTGATTATCTGCCGGACGACAAAAGGGACCTGGCGGCACAGTACATCAAAGAAGCAACCAGCATCGGTGCTTTACAGATGAACACTGCCCGCCACCAGGTCGATAGCCACGCTAGGTCGATGATCGGATCCGTGGCTTTGAGGAGACACGCCTGGCTTCGCTCTACCAATCTGACTCCCGATGATAGAGCGAAGATACAAGACCTTCCTTTTGACGGAGAAGGGTTGTTCAACGCCACCACAGATGACTCCCTCGACTCCGCTCAAAAGGCTCTAGCGACGGCCAAGAAGATGGGACTTGTCCGCCAGCCCCCATCTCAACAATTCAGGCCGAGACGATGGTCCCGATTCCCATACCCCTCCTCGCAATACCAACCAGCTGGACAATATCGGGGTGGGAATCGTCGGCCTCAGGCACCACAACCTCAGGCACCACAACGCTCGTACCCTCAACAGCGCTCGAGGGGCTCGCGGAGGGGGGGCGACTTCACTCGACGGCGCCTTTGACTCCGTCACCGGCCCGACCGACTTGTCTCCTCCAGTCCAACCTGCTCTCGACACCAGCAGACCGATCGCCTCGTCTCCACCACCTCAGGCACCTCTCTTCGGCTCCCGGCTCCACCAACACCTCCGGTCCTGGAGGACCATCACGACGGATCGATGGGTGTTGAGCATAATAGAACACGGCTACAGGATCGAGTTCAGAGTCCTCCCTCCTTTTCTCGGGATCAAGACCACCCGTCCAAATCGAGTGCTCCTAGAAGAGGTATCGAACCTCCTGCAAAAAGGAGCAATACGACCGGTTCCCGCAGAAAACTTGGAGGACGGCCTGTACTCCAGGTACTTCATCGTGAAGAAAAAAGGAGGAGGACTCAGACCGATCCTGGACCTTCGCACGGTGAATCTCTTTATCCCACCAAAGAGATTTCGTATGGTCACACTCCAGTCGCTTCTCCCACTACTTCGGAGGAACGATTGGTTTGCATCCATCGACCTCAAGGACGCGTACTTCCACGTCGCCATCCACGAGGACACCCAAAAATACCTTCGGTTCCGAGTGGGAGACGACACCTTCCAGTTCGTAGTTCTTCCATTCGGACTTTCCACCGCGCCGAGGGTATTCACGAAGTGTATGGCTGTGGTCTGTGCGAGTCTTCGGGCAAGAGGCATCACCGTCTTCCCGTACCTGGACGATTGGCTACTAGTGGCTCAGTCAAAATGGGAGCTCCAGCACGCACTGGAAGAGACCCTGTACCTCCTGGAGGACCTGGGACTCTGCCTGAACGTGGAGAAATCGGTCCTTCAACCAGTAAAGGAGATACAGTACATCGGCGCGAAACTAAACGCCTTCGAAGGTCGGGCTTATCTACCAAGCGACAGAGTGCGTCAAGTAAGGACACTCGCAAAAAGAATTTCGAAGCAGCCAATATGCTCCGCTCATACGATTCAACGCTTACTAGGACATATGGCCTCAACCATTGCGGTCGTACGATATGCGAGACTTCGCATGCGACCCCTTCAGACATGGTTCATCAAGGAGTTCAAACCAGAGAAAGAGAAACCATCCGTCCGACTATATCTTCCTCGAGCCGTAAGAGAGTCCTTGAGGTGGTGGCAACAGGAGTCGAATCTGAACGCGGGCATACCGTTCCAGTCTCCGACACCGAACCGCATATTGACAACGGACGCATCGTTGCTGGGATGGGGGGCCCACTCAGGCGATCACGTCGTGCAAGGCACATGGACGTCGACACAAGCTTCCAAACACATCAACTGGCTAGAACTGATGGCCGTTTGGAAAGCATTACAAGCCCTAGAGCAATATCTCTCGAACTGCCACATCCAAGTCGTGACCGACAATACTACGGTGGTCGCGTACATAAACAAACAGGGCGGCACGAGATCGACACGCCTCGCAAGACTGACCATGCAGCTCTACGAATGGGCTCTACCTCGAGGAATGTCCTTTGTAGCGATCCACATCGCAGGAAAATCCAATGTACTGGCAGACACCTTGAGCCGTGTGTCCATGCAGTCGCACGAATGGACGCTGGACAAGGAGGTGATCAACTCGCTGTTCCAACGCTGGGGTCACCCGAGAATAGACCTATTCGCCACCACCGAAAACACCATGTGCCCCATGTTTTGCAGCAGGGCGGCCCTGGATCCGAATTCGATCACCGATGCCTTCCTGATGACCTGGAGCGGCGACTTCTTTTACCTGTTCCCCCCAATCCCACTATTTACACGTGTGATCGCCAAGATAGCTCGAGACAAAACCAACTGCATTCTAGTATGCCCGCGGTGGCCGCGTCAACCTTGGTTTGCACACCTGCTCAACCTTTCGCAGGGAGATTATCTCCCATTACCACTACAGGACAATCTGTTAACACAACACAAAGGCAAAGTGTTTCACCCCAACCTACATTCACTAAACCTAATGGCCTGGAGAATCAGATAGCGACAGATACAGACCTGTCAGACGCGGTGAAGGAGGTCCTATTGGCAGCAAGGAAACCTTCCACAAGGCTCTCCTACGCCAGGAAATGGGCAGTCTTTCTTGATTTCGTCTCACCTTTAGGCAAAGACCCAATGACTTGCTCGATCTCGACTGTCCTCGATTTCCTTCACTCGCTAATGACCCGCGGCCTGAAATTCTCGTCAATCAAAGTCTATCTGGCAGCTCTAACAGCACACAGAACTGCCTCAACGGGGACATCTTTATTCGTACACCCGCTAGTGAAGCAATTTTTGAAGGGGCTTAAAAATCTTCGACCCCCAGTCCGCAACATAGTCCCGGGTTGGGATTTACCCTTGGTCCTGAAAGCTCTAACAAAGCCACCATTCGAGCCCATGGCAAAAGCGGACCTGCGGCTGGTATCATTCAAAACGCTATTCTTGATAGCAATTACTTCGGCAAGAAGAGTAAGCGAGCTGCATGCTCTTCGAGTGGACCCACCTTACACAACCTTCCATAAAGACAAGGTCGTATTGAGACATGACATAACTTTCTTGCCGAAGATGGTGTCTGAGTTTCACCTAGGACAGGACATCGTTCTCCCAACGTTCTTCCCGTCCCCATCGTCGACAATCGAGAGATCGATGCACAGCCTCGACGTCCGGCGGGCCCTGCTATTCTACAAAGCCCGTACGGAATCGATAAGAAAGACCAATCAACTTTTTGTGTGCTACGGCCCCCCTAAATCGGGCCATCCTGTAATCCAAGCAAAGACTATCCTCTTGGATAGTGGGCACTATTGAACTTGCCTACCAATTAGCTGGACGTTCTCTACCAGGGTCCGTGATAGCCCATTCAACCAGGGCTCTATCGACCTCGACAGCCTTCGGAAAAGGCATTCCTTTACTTGACTTATGTAGGGCGGCGACCTGGTCTACCCCCTCTACTTTCATCCAGCATTACCGCCTCGATGTTCGAGCCAGAGAGCAGAGCGCATTCGGCAGGGCTGTCCTCTCTTCAATCACCATCTGACTACCGACACCGACCCACCTCCGGTAAGTCAGCTTGCTAATCTACCCATATGTGTGTGATGCACAGAGACCACGAAGAAGAAGGACAGGTTGCTTACCTGTAACTGTAGTTCTTCGAGTGGACATCTGTGCATTCACACAACCCGCCCTCCTTCCCCGCTCGGTGTCTTCATCGAGTCCGATGGATACCAAAGAGGAAGTGGGTTGGGAGACCGTTTTTAGCTATTCCACTCGATATCGAAGTATATGCCGAGTTCGTATTTCTTTTTATGGTATCAAACGTTTGCAATATTATCCTCGGTCCCGACGGTCGCAATAGGCGGTCTCAGGGAACTGAGGAGATGGGCGGGAGCCGCGCTAAGGGACACGCGCGGGGGGAGGGGCTCCCGCCCAATTCACCTCAGCTTTAGAAGTTTCCCGAACGATCTCAGCGCAGGCGCAGAGAACCCATATGTGTGTGAATGCACAGATGACCACTCGAAGAACTACAGTTACAGGTAAGCAACCTGTCCTTGCTGTGAAATGTGAATCCTAGGCCCAGATTTAGAAGTAGATCTCCTCTCTTCATGGGGATGCAGTTCAGCCAGGTTCCCTTTGCGGTGATCTTATTGTATGGTAATATCACATGAAAATGGGGGCAAGGGGAAACCAGCAAAATTTCAATCTCCAGCTAAGCTGTTTTGATTTCTGTTCCCATTCTATGCAGCACCTATTCACATCAGAGGTAGGGGAAAGAATCTAATAAACACAGCCATAATTAGCTATAGTAAATTTTGTGCAGGCAGTAACAAAACCCATTTGTGGATCATTGAGACCTATCAAAACATTTTCCCTTCCCCTGTGATAGTTGAGAAACCCATTTAAAGACCAGTATTTTGACACCAATAAGGCACCCAGCCTTATGACAGTGTTTTTTGTTGTACCCACTTCACCCATATTCTTAAAAAGCCTGTCTGTGTCTACTCTGTTGATGCCAGCACTGCATCCTTATGCTGCAGATGCTGGAGCTGACAAGAAAAAATGATTTCTCAGTAATAGATGGAGCCACAAACCAGTTAAAGCCAGGACAGATTTGACTTGATTTGCAACTACCACTTTAAGTCTACACCAGTGATGAGGGACCTCTAGTCCACAAGCCAAATTCAGCCTGCCAGGCCTCCCCAAAGCTGTGCTCTCTCAGAAGTGAGGGGAACAGGAGAGTGGCTCCTGACTAAACCATGGCCTCAAGGAGCAGTCCTTGAGGCAGTGAGTCAGGGCTTTGCCTGCCCCTTCCCTTCTCTACTAGGGAAGATGCTAGACAGGCAAAGCCAGCTCAGGCCTTTACTCCCCCCTCGGTTTTCCCAGTCAGGAAAGGTGAGTGGAGAGAGATAGCTCCAGCTGGAGCCACTGGTTCAATTGAGAGATGGATTGGGTCCTTTCTCCTCATCTCACTGGTGAGGATCAGCTGAGGATTGGAGGTGGCTTGATTTTCTTCCCTGCCCAGCTGAGAAGGGGCGTGCGTGCGTGCGTGCGTGGGTGGGTGGAGGGATGCTAGCATGGCCCCAGACCAGGGCTGATCCAACCCTTGTGCTGAAAATGGTTCCCTACCACTGGTCTACATAAACCTATAAAATATGCTATATTTAGTACATTCTAGCCAGGCTTTAAAATGAGCTTGGGGAACAAAAGTGCTTTCCTCTGTCACACAGCAAGGGAAAACTGAGCTAGGCACTTCAAAGATGACCAGTTGCAGTGAGCACAAGGGGCAAGTTCCCTATGTACGATGGGTTGGCTCCAATATAGTGGTGTTCACCTGCAGGTTGTTACAACAAGCTTGCAGTTGGGTTTTGTGGCTGTACTGAAGTGAATTCAAGTATGGTAGTAATTTCCATGCACAAATTGACCCTATATTTCTCACTTGCAGTCTGTGCTGTCATCTGAGTGTCTGCTTTTTATTTACAGGGTTCACAATAATATTAAATCAGAATTCTTCTGCAAATACATGATGGTGGAAGACTTGATCAAGGTTTCATGATTTGTTGTGAAGGTGTGACCATAAAATACTGGCAGCATTGAGTCATTAGGAATGAGGATTTGCTCATTACAGTAGAGAATTAAGCAAGCTAAAAACTATCAACATTTTAAAACCAAATTGCCTTATTTTTCTTCCAAACTACATATATGTCTATCAGGTGTAATAGGCTTGAAAATGGATATCCTGTGGTGCTAAAAAATAGTAGGAAGAAGAGGAGCTTTGTATAAATGTTTATTTTTAAAAAATGCACAAAAAGGGGAATTTTAAAATGTAACATCTGTTTATACATTGATTCTTATTGCTGATTAATATGTATTGCACAAACTATGTAATTAACTACAAATCTGGGAGCTGGGATTTTCTGACATAATATATGAACTTCTAGTCTGCCCAGTGCCAACAAGTTACCAGAATGTGTGGCAAAGTGGATAGCATAGTGCTATATGTACCAAGATTGTTGTCTGTTTGGGAAGATATCACATTTGTAACTTATTTGAGGTGTGATTCCTTCCCAGTAAAAATAAAATTGCTTGTAGAGCTGCCTGGGTTGTAGTTAACAGCCCAGGACTAAATTCATTAGTTGCATTGCATTATCCTAAAAGAATGGTGCTTTTGTGGTGTCACCATTTTATTTTTAAAGTTTGTTTTTTGTCTCCTATGCTGCATATTTTAAAAGATTTTATTTTGCCATAAGACATCTTTTATGGTGGGGACAAACTTTGCACTTACTGTAGGTGCAACATTTGCACTTTACTTTTTTCCCTCCATCTATCTAAAGTAGAGCAGATATGTTAGATTTATGGCTACTTTTGCTGTGAACATTTACACCATAGCTTTTCATGTTACTAAATAGAGTGTGTTTCTGTTTAAGAATCACAACAATAAATTTCAGCACCTGACATGTCTACGTCTACATGATGTTGCTCCTATAATTTTGCACACTATATTCATGTATTTCAAATAAATTTGTAAAACATAGCGTTGTCTAGTATTCTGCATTCATAAATTATGTATCAAATTAGTCTTGTAACTAAATGCCATTGGTTGCTTAATAGACAGACCATTTGAAAAGTAAGAATATGTAGGATTTTTTTATTAAGTAGATTTCCAGTAATAACATGAGTTCAAGAACAAAACAGTGTATGCAATTCTTTGTTGCATGTACATTGAAATCATAAGATAAATTACTTTAAAGCTTTAGGATTGTTGCCAAAAAGCAAATGTGTAATTATACACTCAAGTGTTTTTTCCTTGTGGGTCACCTAAGACTTGTTCACATGAAAATTCTGTATAGACTTTTCCATTTTATCAAATGCAGGAAAAAAAGCCTTTTTGCAATACACACATTTGGTTTCTAAATTCAATGTGACATTAGAACATCATTAAAATTTTGTATAGGAAAAGCTGAAGCTTGCAGTAGGTTTTTGCAAGAAAGAGATACTATTTATATTAATTCTGAAGTATTGCCCTACTAGTCCTAATCATAAGATTCTCAGGACCTCCCAAGAAATATTTTACTGAAGAGGAGATAGTGCTTTCTGCAGCAGTTGTACCATTATGGGATAGACTGGAGCAAATTCTTTTCCTTCTCTACTTCTTACTGATTGAACATAAGCTTCCAATGCACCTCTGTGTGAAAGGGGGAAAAAGTATTAGAATCAAATTGTTTATTACAAGCTCACTTCACAGTAGATACTATACAAATAAACAGCTTAGAAATGCCCATCCCCTTGTTGATAAAAGCTCAGCCACTGATCACACTCACTGGAATAAAAGGCATCCAATGGCAGTGGTTGTGTGTGCACACATCTGTTCCATTTAATACAGGGGTGGGGAACCTCTGACAGCCACAAAAACTTCCCCTTGTCCAACCCCCTTTCTCCCAGCCACCAATCATTTTGCTTTCCTGGCTTTTGTGGAGTTTCTCCCTCATTTTAATTTGGCCCTGCCCACCACTGGAATGTGGTCCCTAAGAGCATCTCTGAAGTTGAATTTGGCCCTCAGGCTGAAAGAGGTTCCCAACCTCTAATTTAACACTTCCATGGGTTGAGCCATAAGTTTGTAAACTTGAGAATATTCAAACTAGTGCTGAGTTGAAACAGGAGTGGGCACTTTTCATAAACCTTTTTGGCAGACAGTCTCCAACCCTTTTCATGATTTCTCACCCCTTTCTAAAAAGGTGTGAAAGTGGTTGGGGGTGGGGAGACAACTGATCTGATGTTCCCTTGCCCTGATCAAGAGTTGATTAGTTATGGCATAATGTGGATAGGAACGTGTATCTAAATGTGTACTCCCCACTCACATTCTGCCTCAAATCATGCATATTTGTATGCAACTAGAGTTGGTTCAAGAGGAAAATCTTGCCACACAGTACTAGCAGACTATGAAGTTGCTAGCATCGTGCAGGAAGTCAGGGAATGTCAGGCCTGTTGCCTGGGTGACAGGGACAGATCTCCCCTTTTCCCCTCACCCCTCACCAGATGATTGAGAGTAGACAAAAAGGGAAAAGAGATGAGCAGGATATGTATGGAACTGAAAATGAAAATGTAATTCCGAATTCAGTTTTCAAGCCCCTCACTGGCCTTTCTGTTTTATACAACATGGAAATGAAATAATGAGAGTCAACTAAGTTTGGTAAAAACTAAGTGACACAAATGACATATGCATTCAAAAGATACTGCTTTATAATCTGAAAAAACTTAACTCTTTTTTACTATTTTTTTCCAACGAAGTAAATCTACATCGATTCTAGACTGATAATATTTTGATCCTCAATCTAATATGATAATGTTAGTTACCTGTACCTGAGTATCACATAATTTCAAGAGGGAATTTATGCCCCCTACCATTCAGCTATAAAATAGTCACGTTTGACACTAGCAGCCCTCTAGCACTATATGGTGTACTTTATCCTTTCCCCACTAAAACTCCTGAACAGCACTACAAGACTCCTTCCAGGCTGTCTGTAATGTCAGGAATATACTGTAATGTCCCCCCCCCCCCCCCAGTCCTACTTCCCTCTAATAGTTAACTCAGGTGGTCAAGTGCCTATCAGTTTGGAAGGGAAATGGCCTGTTCAAAATAAAGTTTTTACACACTTGCTGACTTCCTAAGTTTGCAGAAAGCACATACGTTTGTAAATTAATAAATATCCCCAAACAGCAGGAACCATGGGATATTGAATGTCAATTGGAAAGGAAAAACAGAAAATGGGTGGGGTAAGAAATTGGCCTGTTAACAGCCCTTAGCAACTTATGGTACCTACAGAAAGGAATGGTTGCCTGGCTGGCTGCAACCGTGAACAGGATCACTCTTGTTAGGGGACAAAGATATACTGCAACATTTTGTTGCAAGTCCCACTTGTAAAATAAGCATAAATCATAAAGCAATACAAAAATATATAAATACATAAAACAGTCAAAACCACAAACACAGGTTAAGTAGCAGACTAGCCAAAAGTCTGTTTAACAACAAGAGTCTTCAGACAGCACAAAAACACAGGAAGCCAAGCCAACCACCTGGGGCAGAGGGTTCCACTTTCTGAATGCTACAAGCAAAAAGGCCCTTCTGCGCTTTCCCACCAATTGAATCTCAGAAGGTAATGGGATGTACAGAAGGGCTTCAGTGGACAAACAGGGTCATATGGGAGAAGGTAGTCTTGGGTATCCTGTTCCTCAGTTATTTAGGGCTTTAAAGGTAATAACTAGCACTTTGAATTCTGGCTAGAAATGGACGGGAAGCCAGTGCAGTTGGTATAACAATGGAGTAACATGCTAAAAAAAGCACACGCTGGTCAGAACTTTCAGTGCTGCAGTATTTACCCACTGGCTTCTGGACAATCCTGTATACTAATATCGAAATCCTTATCAAAGCGTGGATGCTCTTGTAAAGAAAATGACACAATTCACAAAAATGACATTAGGAGGCTCAGGGAAACCTCAAGGTTTACAGAAGCACAACAAAGCTTTAGGGGGGAAAACCCAATGAAGACAGCAGAATGGGACTGAGTGTTGGGGGAGGGGGCTGAAAAACATGGGGAGGGGGAATGGAATGGAATGGAGGTCTTCAATGTGGTGCCTGTGGACACCAATGTGCCCATAGCCACCAACCTCACTGGTGCCTGCCAGGCTCCCTGCCCCTCCTGATCTTTCGTTTTAGACTAAAAATTTTGTTGTGGTTGTTTTAACTGGCATGCCGCAAAGTGAAGTGTTGGCCTCCAGTGCCATCAACTTCCAAGAATGCTTATGGGCCCAAGAGGCATTCTTCGAAAGTGAAAATGTTGTGTGACTACAGCTCAGCAGTTCGTTTTGAAGTATCAGGAATGTGGGAGAGGGGCGGTGGCGGTAGCAGGGCATGTCCTGGGAAGCAGGGGTAGGTGTGTGTGTGTGTGTGTGTGTGTGTGTGTGTTATGCGTTTTGCTGCTAAAATGTGGATGTGTGTGCTTGTTTCCTGGAGCATCACCAGTTTGCCTTCTGTGAAATAGATATTTTGTTGTGTTTTGTGGGAGCAAATAAGTGATTTTACATTTGGGGCTCAGTCCCTCCTATACCTTGTACTCAGTTTCTTGGCGAAGTTACTTGCCTCTGAGTCACAGTTTGCCTTTTGTGAAATGTGTGCTGGGGCAAAAAAACTGTAGGTTCAAAAGAGTGGATTTGTGTTTAGGAGCTCAGATCCCACTGCTGCCATGTACTTAGCTGCTTGGGCAAGTTACTTTTCTTTTAGTCTCACCAGTTTGCCTTCTGGGTGCTACACCCACCATAGCAGCCATTTTGTGAGCGCCCACAAACTCTTAACATTACAAATGTGCCCACTGACTTAAAAAGGTTGGGGACCCCTAGAATGGAGTATCCTGGAAGAGGACATGGCTGGCTGGAATCCTGAGCAGGAGCACTCCACACTGCAACATCTTGTTGCAGGTCCCATTTGTTTAACCTAATGCATAGTTGCTCAGTAGCAGCTAATCAGGGAGTTTTGATGCAGCCACCATGGCACTGAAATAGAAGTGCAGGCAAATGGGAAGAAAAGCAGATCAAAGAGGTGGGAAGTGGCACAGCTAGCTGTCAAAATTCTGGTTCCTTTTAAAAGGATGTGTTTTTCTTGACAGGGCTCTCCACGGTTTTTTCCTTTTAAAAGGGGGTGGCTCATACTTTTCCATTTCCTGAGCACCCTAGGACAATCGAGCCCCACCCCCCAAATGAGGATCTTGCTGCGAAGGGGGTGTAAATCCCAGCAACCCCTTTTTGTGAGCACAGATCATTCGTGCCTTTGGTTTGGCTTGAGAGCTCGCCTTTTGACAGCCGTCAAACCAAACCAAAGGGGGAAAATGGCTACCTGGAGCCTCTCTGGGTCAATGTCCAGGGATGGCTCCTGCTGCACATTGCCAGCAGGTACCTCCCTGGACATTGAATGAATGAAGTTTATTTCGGTCACAAACCAGTATAGCATAAAAACAACAAGAATAAAAAATATCAGTAAAATATATAAAATCATTGTGTTGAAGACAACAGTCCCAAGCTATGTCTAAAATATTATTCAATAAAACCATTCAACATCCGTTTTCGTTGGCTTATGGCAGCTGCACAAAAGCTGGCCACTTTTAGAGTAACTTGAGGATCCTGATCCAACAGGAGATACTTTAAATAACATTCATTGGATCTACCAGAGATTCATTGTAAAGTAGAGGTAAGAAATGCTTGGCACAAATCCTGATAGAAAGAGCAGTACAGGAGAACATGGCCTACTGTTTCCACTGCTCTCATCCCACAGGGGCATACACATTCTTAGTAAGGAATACTTCCAAACCTTCCATCCAATAGGGCTGAAGGCAGGACATTAAACCTGGCCAGGGTCAAAGCTTTCCTAAATTTGGGAACATTCAAATCTGTCAGATAATTTGCAAGCACAAATGTCCTCCCATTGTCTATAAAGTCAGGGTATGTTAAAGCCAGACTCAAATGATATTGTAATTCCACATCCCTAATACGCTACTGGATTACTGTTTTAGCTTTTTCATAGCCCAGAGCTACTAGGACATTTGGTAAAAAGCCCAGATTTTGCAATTTTTCATACAGAGTGGATTTCCATTTTGTCTGGCAAATATCAATTAGAGTCAATGGGGCTAAACCCACAGGGGAGAAAATCAGCTTCAGCCAGTAATGAATCCTAAGAATCCATGCATGGGCCTCAACCAGACCCTGATCAGCAGGGGATCGCCCAGACCTGAATCCCACCTGTTCATCTAAAATATTTTCCTTGTCCAGCCATTGAACTAGTTTTTTTTGTAAAGATGGGTGGCGTACAATTTGCTAATGATGCTGAAGAGGCTGATAGGTCTGTAATTTGAGGGGTCTGATCTTTTCCCTTTTTTATATATTGGGATAATAATCACAAGCCCCCAATCATCTGGGATATATGCTGAGTGGTCAATACAAGTAAACAGGGCTGCCAAAACTGGCGTCCCACCACTCTATATTGGCTTTAAGCAGTTCTGGTGGGATGTTGTCTCCGCCTGGAGCTTTACCCTGTTTAAGATTCTGGATAAGGTTATTAATTTCAGAGATAGATATTGGAGGCCACTCGGGAACACTATTGATAATAGCTGTTGAAAACTGTTGAGAGTACCTCCCTGGACATTGACCAGGTGAGGCTGCCCATTTTCAGAACTCCGTAAGTGTGCAGGTGCACATTTGCAAAAGAATGAAAGAGAAAATATTTAAAAAATAATAATGTGCGCAAATATTGGCACATATTACAGGGGTCCAATCCCCGCCCCCAACCATGCTTGCAATCACCGACAGCCCCTCCAAGGTGCCTCTTGGGCACTTTGAAAGGGCTGTCAGTGGCTGTCAAAACAGGGATTGCAAAAGCCGGCTGTCAAGCCAGAGATCGCGATCTCTGGGAAAAATAAAAAAGGGTGGGGGGGAAGCTGCAGTAAGCCAAAACCAGCTGACGATCACAGTGGGGAAGGGGAGACAAGTTGGTTCTGCCGCTGTGTCCCCTGGGATATCCACAGGAAGACCAAGGGGGAAGGAGGAGGAGGGAGCTAACAACCCACGGTGAGCCCGATCATCTGTCGGGCGTACCGTGGGTTGTTCACAGAACCAACCCACCGTGGCTTCTTGCCAGAGTGGATTGGCATGATGCGTGAACATGCCCAAAGTGTGAATAGAGGAACTTGTGCTCCTGTTGCATTACGTAATGGTTAAAAGATGATAAGTAACCTTGTGATCTTTGCTCCCATAACAGAGGATTAACTTGCCAATTTAGCAGGCATGGGACCAAAAGATAATTTAAAAAACAAAGAAACATCAAGGTCAAACACTGGAAGGAGGGGGAGAGACTTGTGGCAACTATCTAAGTAGACAATTATACAGTATGTAAAATACCCTAGTTTCAGCATCTGTTCATAAATAATTACAAAAGCTACCGTATATGAAAACAACAGTGGAAGAGTCAAGAGCCCAGTTTTGAAGATGGTGAGTGTAGTACACCGAGAGATGTCATTTCAAATTGTATTAGAGCCTACTCAAACAAATTCAGTATAATAGCTTGCTAGCAGTTAAGCATTTCATGAACTAGAGGTGATATTTTGGCTGCTTGGATGGTTTGCTTTTGTTTATATATCCCACATTCTTATCAGCAAATTTTAGTGAGACAATTTGTAATATGAGTGGCCAGCACTATTTTTGTTTGACTTAGCAGAGGCATATGAGCCCAGGGAATGGAACAAACCCATATCCACAATGCAGCATAAGCTTCCAGGGTGGGTGGGTGGGTGGGTTGGGACAGGGGTTGAGCTTATGTTTTAACTTAAACTGATTTGCAGCTTCAAGCTTCATAGTTAAAAACTAAATTCAGAATCCACCAAATGTTGATCCCTTTTCCGTATCAGAAAGAAAGCTTGATCTGTATTTGTGGGAATAGGATATTTGAAAATGTTGGATTCTCATTTCAATGCAACCTTGGCAGATCCAGATGCACTATGCATTTAGCCAGTTAGTAAAGAGGAGACATCACAATAAGGACTACTGCCAAAAATCCCAGGCATTTCTCAGTTGTTTCCAAACTGCCAGCTTCTGAGCTGAAATTTTAAACCAGTTGGAAAACTACGGGAGGGCACTTTATCACCTTCATGATTTCTTGTCTTAATACAAGCATTCTCAAATAGTTCTGGTGAGAAGCAGTGGTAAGGAAGACGAATATTACATTTGCATTTCAGCCAGCCAAAGAGACGGTTCAGCTTTAATCTCCCTGCTTAGGTCAAGTTTCTATCCACTTTCCCTGTTAATGCAGGGAGAATAGTCACCATCCTTGCAAGGTTGTTGTCAGCAGAGCAGAGCTGAGCCGATGCTACTTAGGTTTTGCTTTTATTAAAAACAAACAAACACTCACATTATGTGTTTTGGAGTGATCCCAAGGCTCAGGAATTTTCCCGAGCTGCGCCTTGTGTTCTAGCTCACGGACTGCACTAGTTCCCAGAAACATAAAAAACGAACAAACCCAGCCTTTGGGGGTTTTGCACACTCCCTCTGAACAGTGTTTGGTGTCCAAGATTTGGATGAAAAGTAGAAAACACTACTTCCATGTCATTTGCATGCCTGTTCAAATGCCCAAGAAATTCAAATTTTGACATGAAAGTTGAAGCCAGTCCAGCTCTTAATAAAGACTGTTAATCACTTTGCACACGACAAGTGCTATAGAACCAATACAAGATGAAGAACCCCTAATTTAGCTCACTGGTCCAGATTTAGAGCTACATTTGTAAACTTCAGCTGAGTTAAACAGGTCCCAAAATGAAAACAAAGCATGATCAAGGTGACAGTGATCCTGAGAAATCCACCCTGAGCCCTGTCATGCCTACTCTGACTGGGAGACACTCTCCCAGATCTCAGGGAGAGGCTCTTTTCCCTGTCCTGTTCCTTGAGACCCTTGAATGGGAGCGCCTGGGGCCTTCTGCAGGCAAAGTACGTGATGTGCCACTGAGCGGTAGCCCCTCCCTTGATAGATTATCCATTCAGTATCCATCTATGCATACATCAGTACAGTACCATTAAATGTGCAAAGGACTTTAAAGTATCACACAAGTGACTGGCTCCTACTCTCGATAAGTTTACAAATAAAATCTAAGTAGAGATTTTAACCAGTCTTGTCTGCAGCACCACTGCAAACAAATATTTTGACGCCCAAAACAGCCAGAAGGTCATTAGAATCTGAAGCTGCAGTAAATTCACTATTCTAAGAAGCAACAAAGGCAGGAATATAGCAATATTCACCATAGCAATATTCTGAAATACAATCATGCCTTGGATTGAGAGCATAGTTCGTTCCAGAAACGTGCTTGTAATCCAAAACACTCTTATATCAAAACGAAATCCCCCCCAAAAAAATTGTACAGAGATTTTTAATTTAAGCCGTACTACAGTACTTGTATCGCAAGACGTCGCTTGTATATCAAGTAAAAAAAAATTAAATAAATATTTTAAAATTTGCTTGTCTTGCAAAACGCTCTCAAACCAAGTTACTTGCAATCCAAGGTATTACTGTATACTGTATAGCAGTTTCTAGTAAAACTATTTCACCCACCAATGGTGACTTCATAACAAAACTACACACATTTGGAGTATTATGACATTCTACTATTTTAATTATGTCTTGATCTCTGTTTCTACTAAGCTCATACTTCTCTAGCCATCTTGTTTAGCAGGACACAGTTTGCTAAACACACAGTCAGCACAAAGAAATAAATAATGCAAATCCTACTTGGATACACAGGACCATCAGCGAAGCTTCTTGGGCACTTGTAGCATAACAAAATGCCTGGCAAAGCATGTGTTGCATTGGCTGCTCAATAGCCTAAAATTGAGCTAGCTGGGAGTGAGGGCGCGCGCGCGCACACACACACACACACACACACACACTTCAGGTCTGTAAAACCCCCCCCCCCCCTAGATAGGCACTCGGAAATGTCTTTGCCCCACTGCCATAGGTTGAATAAGAATACTAATAACTGCTACTTATATTATTCTTTTTTCTAAATGCTCACATTCTGTGTAAACAAACATTTCTTTTATGTGCTTAGGGGTGTGTGTGTGTGTGTGTGTGTGTGCGTGTGCGCGTGCATGCCCCTGTCTATCTGTGTCTTATTTTTAGGGGGCTTTTTCTTTGTTCCATATTAGCAAAAAACCCTTTCTCCCCTTTATGGTTTTCTTCACTCCAGAAAAAAAAACAACTTGATCTTAGACATACCGTACTTTACTCGGAAAGAGGTCCTGCTGACTTCAGTAGAATGTTACAGTTTACATTCTTAGAATTGCAGTCCAAGAGCCATTACATTATTTAAAACATATAATAGAGCCAGTTTTGCACAGGGAATGTTCATGGACTACAAGTAGTCGAATCCACTGTTAACTACAAAATAAGGATTATATCTTTTTTATTAGACCAATTTATCTTGAAGTAGGTGTATACAAAACATCTGAATTACCGAGAGAGATACCAAAGGAGAGTCCTGTGTGATTTGGAAGCTAACTTACTCCTACACTAAAGGGTTTTTAAAAAAAATCACCTTGTTGGTCTGGAGTCATTTATTCCCTGAAACCGGTGCAGTTATAACTGTCTTCAGTACGCCATAATAGTTACAGCGATTTTTGTTTATAATGTGCGCTAAACAATTTCCTCCATACACGGTTAGACAAGAGACTACATGATGCACAAGCCATCAGTAACATACAAGAAAGACCATGTGTTTTCCAAGTTGAGATACTGGAAAATCTATTATACCAACTGAAAATAAAATCCTTTTTACCGAATTAAAATGAGCCTGTCCTTCTCCGATGGATGGTCATCAAGCCACCGGGAATAGCGGGCAATGGTCCACTCTGCTCTCTTTCATGGGCATTAAAGAAAAATAGATAAAAGTTTCTATAAGTTACATATATATTCAAAACACACCCCTGACATTTTCACATACTAAACAAAAGTTAATGCCAGCAACTGATTGGTACAGGCAACTGTTGTAAACCGCCCAGAGAGCTTTGGTTATTGGGCGGCATAAAAATGCATTAAATAAATAAATAAATAAATGCCTTCTGATTGTTAGTGCTAGGAACCCACTGTCTGGAAGCACCCTAGATTTACATAATCTTTGGGGAGCTACACCTTTTCCACTATTTCCAAATGTCATTCTTTTTGCTGTTGCATTTTGATTGAAAAATTATTAATGTGGAACCGAACAACAGGGAAATTAATATGTTTAGCTCTTAGAATAGAGGTAGGGGCCATGACCTGCTCCTGTAACAGCTTTTGCTTAGAAACATCACTTCTACTGCCAGAAGATAAACAAAATGTAAAATTCCTGCAAGCGTCCTCTGCCATGATCTTATAAAATCAAAACCAACAAGATGCAGCTTGAATGTAGGTACAAACAGCACTGATGATAGTAACGAGAGGAAAATGATTTTCCCTATTGATATAATATTTAGAAGAAAATATTGTATAACCTCATTACCTGGAATGGGGATTTTAATTCTGGTGGTGCTCTTGTAAATAAGAACTGAATAACAGTACTGAATGGAATGATATCTCCCACAGCTGGGCTGTTGGCAATATGTTCACTAGTCTGGAACAACATTGGTCTGAGGGGAGAGAAAAGCACAAGTGATATTGATAAAAGGAAATATATATATATATATATATATATATATATAATGCTCTCGTATCATTTAGTAACAAAATGCCTGTAATGGGGGATAGATGGCCCTAATTGCACCTCCTCGGTGGGTGTCTCTCAGTGGTGCCTGGGCCACACACTGGGCTGGTTCACAGGATCACTGCAGTCCACCATGGCTCATTTAAGCCACAATGTGTTGCGGTGCATGCCGGTGACCATTTTGAATATTCAGTCCCAAATGAGGGGGTTGCCATGGTTTGTCATGTCGCCCAAACCCGGATGGCGGGGGTTGTCTGAGGGTTAAACATCCCTCAAATAATCCTACAACAGACCATGGTCCCCACAACAACAGTGCCCCTATATCCAGCACTTTATTTCCCACCCCCACCCCCGTCAGAATGAATGGCAGCCATTCATTAGAGTGGCCATTTACGTACCACCAAAAAAGAGGACGAATTTGCAGAAAACTTGCATATGCTAATTTATATGTATAGATGCAAATTTAGAAAGAATTACTATAATTTAAATAGAAATAGAATGCACGGTGGGGAGGACTGTGTCCTGGTGACCTGTGTGCCTGCTCAGTCTGCTCTCCAGGTGCTCACTGCTGATGGGCAACTTCAAAGCCCCGGCTTTCTTTTCTTGGGGTTCTTTATTTTTAAACCAAACTTGACTGGATTGTCTTTCAAATCTGAAAGATGTTCCCTATTTGAAGATGTTCAAATAGGGAACATCTTCAAAAATAGGATGGTCTTCTATAAAGTAGGGCAGGTGTCCACTCTACCATTCACTGATACAGGAAAAAGTAACGGTGTAAATCACACTGGAACAGGGCATTAACACGGTCTCTGGCCCCTGGTGGCCCCGGTTTCTTGGTGGGAGGATGCTTTTGCCCCTCCCATAGCAATGAGTCTTATCACAGTTTCTATGTGCCATAGAACTCAACTGGAACCACTGAGAATCAAAACCATAACTATCTGCCCACAAAGAGCCAGAAGCCAAGAACGGGCTTCTATTTTATTTACACTGCGCTAATAGCAAAAAAAAAAAAAAAAAAAAAGCATCTTTAAAACAAAATCTGTTCCTTCCCATGCAGTTGTCTGCTGCTTTTGCTTCCTAATCTTCATGCTCCTCTATTATTGAATTTGGTAGGTAACAGCTTATTATTTTAATTAAACAATCCCCCAACACTGCATCTTAAACGCTCTGTTTTCGGGAGGGGGGGGCTAGTGTGACTACACAGCTCATTATCGTAAGAACTGAGATTAAAAACAAAAGCAAAAAGGTACAATTTAGCTGACACTTGCATGACAAAATTCTCCAAGTCATAGTCACACTCTGAATAAAACAAAGGAAAAACACACTAATTTGTTAGCAATTTACATGTGATGCTGGCAGAAGGTTTTAATTAAAATCTCATACAAATGAGAAGTCGGCAACTTCATTTAATGAAATATTTAAATCACATTGCCAGCTGTTGGAAATATTATTAAAACATTACCTACCTGAATGACCTTAAAAGTTTGTAGGACTTTCCCAGATCAGACACCCGTCTGCAGAGAGGAGCCACAGCTAACTCCATCTGCAGAAGAAAATGCATTATGCTTCAACCTGGGATGCAAAGTCCTGGGCCAGACTAGACAGTCAGGAATTGGGAAGGGCAGATCTTCAGGTAGTGAGCATCACAGATCAGGGTCAGATCCAGGCTTCACCAGCAGAATTAATATCTCTAGATGTTAGAACATGTGCCTATTAGTCCATGGAAGTGCCAGAAATGAGGGACAGGCATGCCAGTTTCCTGTTGGCATCTGCACATCATCCAAGGACAGCCAAATGGCTAACAGGCTATTATCCTCATCAGCCCTGTGCTGATATAGTGAATGAAAGGCAAGGGGTGGGTGTATTTTGCCTATAGAGGATTGTTCTGCTCTTTGTCAGCCACTTTCTACATCTGACTGTTCCAGAACAGGGCAGAGTTCAGATTTTCATTGTCCTTCTGATGATGATGATGAATTTGAATGACAGGTAACCCAGCCTTTATTTTAACAACACCTCTCAGGGATGTTGGTACAGGGATGGATATTGTCCCCTGTACCAAACTGGTCAGACACTGATGATCCATCTAACTTTATGATTTATATTACTGACTCTAGAAGGTGGCATGGTAAGGACAGTTCCCAGAGCCTCAAGGTCAACAGGGGGGGTCCCATGAATGGATTCTTGGGGGGGGGGGGGCTAAAATCCTGAAGCCAGCCCTGATTAACTTCAGATTTATACATTCCTCTGAGCACTATGATAAACAACATACAGCAGATGGCAGTGATTTTTCATCCCCAAAGGTAAAGCTTTTGAGTATCACAGCAGGCTGCATGGTTGAGGGCTGTTGAAACCTGGTGTGTACATTTATCCCAACATCAAAATCTTGTATCAGAAGAAAAAGGAAAACAGGGATCTAGTCAGACCCTGATGATGCTACAAATGCGGATGGCTCTTAGACTCAGATTGCTAGTGCAACCAATAAAATAGAAATGGTGGAAAGAACAGGAAGAGATACATGGATAGGATAATGTCTTAAAATGGTTGCAGCACTGGGGCATTGGTGGGTTCACAGAGGCCCTGGCAATATTGTGATCTGATCTTAGTACCAATGTTTGGATTTTTGTTTTCAGCACCTCAAGTCTCCTTTCTAATATGGAGCCTCATTTGAAAAAAGGTAAATACAGCTTCGGGCCGGAATATCTAAAGGAACGTCTTCGCAATATATACCTGGTCAGACGCTTAAATCCTCTTCGGAGGCCCTCCTCTGGGTGCCCCTGCCAAACGAAGTTTGGTGGGTGGGTACCAGACCTCAGTTATAGCTCCCATTTATAGAATGCCCTTCCCAGGGAGGCTCATCTGGCACCCACACTGTTATATTTTCAGCACCAGGCAAAGACATTTCTCTTCTCCCAGGCATTTTAGAATTTAATTATTGTGAGGTCTTTTAAATCTTTATTGTATTATTTATCATTATTGCTTTTAGCCTGTGTGTGTGTGTGTGTTTGCTACCCTGAGGACTTTTTGTTACAGAATGGCATATAAACTTCACAGACAGTAATTCCATTGAAAGGATTAGGACACAGAGTTTGTGGAGCTTTCTAAAGTTTATGAAAATTCAGTGACAATTTTCTCCCTCATTGTCATCCCATGTAATACTTAACTAAATTGTACAGAGTGGTGAGGTTTTGGTCCAGGTTACATGTGCGACCATGGCAGAATGGAAACCACTGGTATTAGTGCAGGTGTACATGAGTGAGTCAAAGCCAGCTGTACAAAGAATAAGATTCAAGAAAACAGGACCAGGTCTAAAGCTGGGAGCTAGGAGACCATCATCACAACAAAGTGAACATACTCAGAAGGGATTGGAAGAATGAGGCCCAGGAAACAAAGCAAAGCCAGGAACTAAGATGCAGGAGTGGGAAACAAGAGGAAGGGGGAAAACAGAATCAGACACAGAGATGGCTCAAAATGTAATGGAATTTAGAACATCTTATGCATTCACCTTTCAGTGGGCTCTCTGAAGGGCCACAACAAACAGTAGCTGAGCAATGGCTGGCAGACTCACCACCCCTAATCTGGCCTCATCAATGGAAAGTGATTAATCTGATTTTGAGTTTTAGATCTTGAATATGGTAGAACAGGGCAGCTGCATCCAGAGTTAGATCCTGGCTCTAGGATATCACCTTTATATGATACGTATGTTGTACATGCATTTTCTTTGTATATCTGTTCAGGTTTCCCCCCTTATTTCAGTTTTTGAGAAATAGCATTCCAACCTCCTCTGGCAATGGAGTGGGGTCCACTTTTCCATGGCTTCATTCCACAGTGACGCTGTAATGTTTAAAGGCCTAGCACCCCATGGACAAAGCCAGTTGCATGGGTTTTTCCCACCTAATAATTGCCCACCTAGGATCAGGGGCTCACAATCTCATGGGAAGGACCATACAATAGCCAGCCCCTCCCCTTGGATGCCAGGCCTTTAAACATTTCAGCAACACCACAGAATGTAGCCATGGAAAAGTGGAACCCATGCCACTCATATAAAGTGCACTATACTCAAAGTATTTGAATCACCAACAATGAACGCTACAGTAACAGCACAATTGTATAGATGTCGGATGCAAGTCTCACTGAGTTGAATGGGGCCTATTCCCAGGTACATGGGTATAAGATGGTAGCCTAAAGCAGCTTTTACTGCCAAACTGAACATCTATCAAGAAACAAGATTTTAATCATTTATTCACAGGTCAAGACATATAACAGACAAAATTATCATCCACAGACCACCAGCATCCCCTTCCTAGATGCACCAGAGTAGTTGATTATTTTTTTTTTACCAACCCTTAGGAGGAATAGTCTACCACCAAGCCCTTTCCTTTCATTTCTACTTTATACATCCAAAAGGGATATATAATTTACCCCACTCCCCTGGGCCAATCATTTGTGCTTTGGTGAATGAAGACTGAATGCCTTCTGTTTTTTTATTCCAGCTAATAGCAATGTAACTATTATTTTTGCTAGTTAATGTGTGTCTAATTTCGCCCCCCACTAAGTTCACAACCCTTGTCTTAAGAGTATTTTGTTTTGCTCCAGCTACTGAAAAATCTTTGTTTTTCCTTCATCCATTTCTGACTCCATCATGTTCACATTTCAGTCTCTTAATCATACAGAGCTACAGAGCATTGAAAGGGTAGAATATGACTCCCAACCTAAAATACTCCAAATTACTGTAACCTTAGTGCATTTGGCTTTGTTATACAGCAACAAGGCTCTTCATAATGAGTTGGTCAGAAGGTACTACAATTCCCAGATGATGCCTCACGGTATGTATAAATGTCAAGAAAATGTCATTTAACAGTACCTCACTAACCCCAGCAAATCCTTTCCAGGCCAGCCCTGAATAGTGAAAATTGAGCCATGTGTTTACCACAAGTGAATATTTCCACCTTTCAAGTCATTTTCAAGTTCATATTTCTACAGTTATCAATGTTTGGACTGTTAGATATAAATATAGTCCACTTTCCTAGTAATCAGGATGCCTTGGGGTATGCCCCTACTAAATGTAAGCTTTCTACACAATCTGGAAGTACTTTAATCATTTGTGGATACACATCCTGTCTACCATTTCTAGGATGAGGCTTACAAATGTCTCCCTTTCACACTTTTCTAATACCTAACCAGTGTGTCTTTTGCTACGTGTGGGAAATTTTTCAATGGTGGCCATCCAAGTGAGGCTTCTTAGTGACAACCTTATTTATTAAAGAATAAGTGCATTTATAATCCACCTTACTTCCATCATGGATCTCAAGGCGGCATTTATTTATTTATTATTTATTTATTTATTAATAATACATATGTGGTTTTAACATCTACCTCTGTTTGTTAATATTCTTCCATTTATTATGTTCAATATTGATGTTTGATTAATTTTAATTGCTAGCTGCTCTTGAGAATCCTTTGGGTTTGAGGAGTAGAATACCAATTTATATATAAATAAATTAAATAAGTAATATTCCAACTTTCTGGGCAGCCTGAAAGTACCTTAACTATCTGGGAGTACCTGTTAAGCCCCCCATTTAGGGCTGCCTTAGACTATGCACATGCCAACTTTTAGGAGCTCACTGTGATGTCCTTCTAGGAATTTCATTATCTCCCATTAATGAGTCACTGGAGGTCAAACTAGACATGTCTTTAAGCATGTCTTTGAATCACATACTTGCTGCTAGCTACATCTCTTTAGCTCCAAAAGAAGCTTTTCCCCAGTGCTATGTTCCCACTGAGAATCCTCCCTTCTATTTGACTCAATATATATCAGGACACATAGTGTGTGTGGGGGCGTGGGGGGGTGATTTTCAGCAGGAAAACAGAGTTTACCTCATCCCTCTGCTATGGTCTCAATTTGGATTGGGGGCATTGCAGCTGCTTTTTGTAAACAAAGATGTGGCCAGTCACAAGCACATAATTTTTAAACATGTGTAAAGTCCCAGCTAAAATGACCCTCAGTGAGGCTCAACCATAGCACCCCATGAGTGAGTGTATCAATCAGTGAAGTCCAGGCATCTTCTTATACATAACAAGTAAAAAAAGCTTGCATTTTCTAAGCACAGATGTCTGTTCCTGGCTCTGACTAGAAGTGTCCTTTTCCCTAAATCCATCTGAAGAGATAGTAGAACACCCAATGGCCAACACTCCAGCCTGTGTTCTCATTCATTCATTCATTCATTCATTCAAAGCATTTACATCCTGCACTTCAGCCAAAAGAGGCTCCCAGAGCAGCTTACAAAGATAAGAAATATCTTACCATGCTCTGTGTTGGAATGCTAGTATGAGAGAAACTTCAAATCCCAAGTTTGAATGGTCACATCTCAGCCTGGAAGCAGCGGGGGGGAGTGTACCCCAAAATAGTTAAGATATTTTTAGGCCACCCAGAAAGCAGAAATTTGGTACATACATAGTCTATGACACCCTGATCCCTAGCAAAGTCTGAACATGGGACAATGAGATGTAGAACCATCCCGTTTTCAGACTATACTAGCAGCTGGGAGGTTGTGGGTTACCTGGGTACCACATTTCAGCTTTTTGGGTGGCCTGGAAGTACCTTAATATTTGGCTGTACATTTTGTGTCCTGTATTTTGAGGGAAAGGTGCAAAAATGTCGTTTGAAATATGATTCTAATAACTGGCGTATCTTTGATTCAATATGTCCCAAAATTTCAGGGCTCTAGCTAAGAAAGGCAGCCAGACAGAATGAAAGTGTCAAGGCGGCATTAGTGGCTCAAAGACCAAGGGAGGTGCTTCAACATGACTATTTCCCAGGATACCCAAACACTTAACCCCACCTAGTTTTCTTTAAAAGAAATGCTCTGCCTGCAGGAAAAAGAGGACTACTGAGAAATGGTAGAAATAAAACAAGGTAAAACAAACCAGCATAAAACATTAGCAGAAGAGGTGTGAGAGAGGAAGAATTAAAAACTAGCCATTTGCACGTTTAGTTAAAACTTCCCTCTCCAGGCACAACAGCACAGAGATTGCTAGATACCTTATTCACATTCTAGCCAGCATTCAATAGCTACAGTAAACACAGTGGGATATAGCATAACCTTTACAGAGAAAGAAGATGGTGCTGCAACATTTTGAGATAAAAGACAACTAGAATAATTTTTTAAAAAAAGTGTTTTGGAAAGATAACAAAAGGACTAGCTTTATCATTACAAAAACATGCATTCAGATCACCCTCTCCCTTGTAACACATGAAAACGTACTCCTGAAACAGTATAGGACAGTGTTCTCCAACCTTGGGTCCCCAGATGTTTTTGGCCTACAACTCCCAGAATGCCCAGTCAGCTACGCGGTTTTCTCTGTTCCTGTTCAAACAGGTAATTTTTCAGACAAGTGTTAACCATTTTGGGGTAATGTGGAGAGAAGCAGAACCATATAACCTTGAGAGATTTACAGTCCTGCATCCAGACCTCCAGTTCCCAAAAGAGGGCAGAGTCCTCTGTCAGTCTTGAGTCTACCCGCCTATTTAAAAATGTATTTTATGAACTCTGTTGGCTTACAAAATGAGACTCCTAGGGTGTGTTCGCACGACACGGGAATCGTGGGGAAGCAGAAGTCCCCCGCGGTTCCCGTGCCGTGTGAACGCTGACCTGGGGTGCCCCCGTGGGACAGCTGTGCATGGGACGCACGCAAAGTGACCATGGGCGGTAGAGGGGTAAGCCCCTACCACGCGTGGCCACCCTGCCGTGCGAACAGCGGGCGGCCGTCCCACAGGGGCCGCACAGAGGCGGCAGCCCAGAACGGCCGGAACTGCCGCTGCTCCAGTCTGTAGGGGCAAACGGCCCCTCTGGGCATCCCGGGCCCCTGCCCCCTAGCGTCGGGAGGCCCGCACTGTGGTGCGGGGACTGCCAGCTCCACCAGGGTCCGCCCACGCGCATGGAGCGCAGGTCGTCTGCGGTGCCCCGCCAGACCCCGCAGATCGCCCCATGGTGCCTCCCCCGCCCGCAGCCTGGGTCGTGCGAACCAGCCCTTAATCTGTTGCACATGCCTCAGACACTGAGCATCTGAAAGATTCAGGATTATCATTCTCTGCTACGCTGGCTGGGGCATACTGGGAGTTGTAGGCCAAAATTTTTTTATTTATTATATTTATACCCCACCTGTTTTCCTACAAGGAACCCAAGGCGGCTTACATAATCCTCCTCCTCTCCATTTTATCCTCACAACAACCCTGTGAGGTAGGTTAGGCTGAGAGTCAGTGACTGGCCCAAAGTCACCCAGCGAGCTGGGTTTCACCAAGTCT
Organism: Shinisaurus crocodilurus; assembly: GCA_021292165.1. Classification (NCBI taxonomy): domain Eukaryota; kingdom Metazoa; phylum Chordata; class Lepidosauria; order Squamata; family Shinisauridae; genus Shinisaurus; species Shinisaurus crocodilurus. The sequence continues at coordinate 202,114,341 of CM037879.1, forward strand.
ATCCCTGTTTTATAATGGCTACAAATGGCATTTCAGAGTTTTCTATGGAAAGAACTTGCCACCAATGTCTTTGAATCTGGATCTCAGCTGTATGCACCGGAGGCCCTCTAAAGCTTATAACTGCAATAATGAAGAATGCAAACAGAAAGTATATTTTCAACAGTAATAGCCAAAACCTCAAGACGTCTGCTCTCAAACTCCAACCTTGGCAGTTGAAATACTTTAGCCAAATGTGTAACCAATACTAATTTATTACAGTCGTAATACCTGGTTCTGCTTTTTACAGATGCAGAATACTGATATTGTTAGGTGAGGAAGAGAATATGGGAGAATGAGGCAGCTGGATTTGGTGCATACATTTCTAATCCAATGTTTAGTTCTGTGCAGTCCTCTTTCACCCACCTGTGCAAAGTCAGCAGCAAGCCGCATTTTCCCACCTTCACCCAGGGGCCTTAGTAGGCTAGCATTGCGAATAAAAATTTCAATCGCTCTCTGAGCAATGGCTTCGGTACTCTCATAGACAAAGTCATAGCACTCAAAGTGCCTGAAGTAGTCATTCATGACTCTTGCTATGAAGCCTTGTAGTTCTTTCATGTATAAAGAACAAGGGACATCAGGCTTTCCTGAAGTGGGTAGTGATCTACCAGAAGAAGCAAAAAGAAAAAAGAATGTTAATTCTCTGTTTATATCAACATTACAGTGCTTGTGACTCTGTTGCTTCACACATATCTTGGAAAAGACAACTGCAAAGGCAGAAAGAATTACAGCATCTTCTTTTGGCATAGAAAAAAATGGGAGCTGACTCTGGTAGCAGTGTCTGAAGCATGGCCCCCCCCCCCCCCCCAGTTACTGCAGCTCTCACATAACAAAACACTGATTTGTTCTCATTGGCCAGAAACCTAATGCTCTAAATCCTGCACCGAAATGGCCCAACTGTTGGCATAATTCTTTAATAATAGACCACATCATACCAGGTTACATATCAATAGTATTAACACTCCAGCCTGCTTCAAACCCTTTCTCTGCTTTTGAGTTAGTCTCTTAAATTGTTGTAATTCTGCACCACAGATTATACATACATTCTCCTCTACTCAGGACAAAACTAGTCTAAGCTTTAGTGTAGCTAGAGGCAACTCTAGGGGGTCACACTTCAAGCCAGACAGGCCACATGAGAAGTCTTCTACTCTGAACAAACAGCTCTCAATGTGTTTGTTGTAAAGTTTTAGAAAGGATTGCGGTCCTACATATGTTTCAATCACACTTAATAAAGCTAAAATATTTTTTTAAACATCAACATTTTCCACTGGATTTCCTTAGAGCTGAAGCAGAATGGGGTAGAGTTGGAATGGAAAACCCCACAACTTGGGCTCCCACAACTGCATTAAGATGATTAATTGCACTGCTGAATCTTTAAAAACAACAACAACAACAACAACAACAACAACAACAGGGCAAGGTACAGAGCAGATCTGTAGTAACCTTCCTCACAATGATTTTGGAAAACCAGACTAAGAAGTCAAGGGTAGAAGCTCTAATTGTTTGATAATCCCAAGCTGCCTAACACATTCAGCAGAAGCCTGCGATGTTTGGTGTGGAGTTCTCTTAGTCAATTCCCCCATAAATCTGAGCAAGGCTATGCTTGTCTCCTTCCACAGCCTCAGGGAAGGTCCAGATTTTCCTAAGAACTTCATATGTATGATAAGAAAACTGGCATAGGACGAGCCGTGCTGGATCAGACCAAAGGCCTATCTAGTCCAGCATTTTGTTCCCACAGTGGCCAACCAGATGCCCACGGGAAACCCACACACAGGACATGAGTGTAATAGCACCCTCCAGCTCATGTTCCCCAGCAACTGATATTCAGGTGCACATGCAGGTGGAATTCCTGCTCCCTATCAACACCTTCCTTTCCGCTTATACCTGGCATCCTTGCTCATCTGAGAATCATCCTAGTATAGAAAGAAAACCTTCTGGGCTTGAAAGACCCAGTGAAGGTCATGCTGTATCTTTTCCAGAAGCTTGGGATAGACTATTGAACATATATTAATTTTCAATTGAAAAAAAAAATCAACATAAAGAGATCAATAAAAATCTAATTTTTGAAAATGAAATTTGTGTCGTTAGTTTTCACAGTCTATTGCAAAGTTAAACAGATACAACATATTTAAATAGACTTTCCCCAAAGATTTCTAATTAAAATATTACAAACTAAATATTAAAAACAATCCCTTTTTTGATCCTTACTGGACTCCTCTTCTCATGTTTCATTTAAAAAGCGCTATCCAGTTTTACTTTCCAGGCAGGCAGATAATTAGAACAGCATGCATTTCGGCAGCTGGAATTACAGCTGCTTTGTGCACTAACAGACTGGAGTATAGCTTGGTTGCTACAACAAGCGCTTCTGTTGCAAGGTCATTGGGGTAATGGAATCTCTGCTTTTTATATGGCATACCCATCATATACACAGGGATGGGGACTCGGACTCGAGGACTCGACTCGTGAGTCGGACTGAGTCCCCCCTCTGACTCGACTCGGACTCGAGTCCCAATATTTTTAATGGGACTCGAGACTCGACTCGGGACTCGAGACCAAGGACTCGTCAACATCCCTGGGCTGTTGACGAGTCTTCTGGCTGTGCCAGAAGGAGCGCGATCACCGGTGAAGAGCGCATGGAAGCGAGGCGCGCCGCTGCTCGGCCACTAAGGACCGCTACCAGGAGTGCAGCCCCAACGATGTGTTGAGATTTATTTTGATTGATGTGTTGTTGTGGGGGGTTTGGGTTAGGGTCAGACATTTTGGGTTTGGCTGCCTCTGCCTGCCTGTTTGGGGTTCCCAGCCTCCTCTGCCTGCCTGGTTATTTTGGGTTTGTCTGCCTGGTCTGTTCTTGCCAAAATCAGTTGCAGAGTTTTGAAATAAAAAGGCACACTTGTGCCTAGAATTTATTTAAGCCACACATCTGAAGTAGCCTTATTTTGTTGGGGGGAAACCCCATTGATTTTAATAGGGACTCGTGGAGTCAGTTTTGGGAGTGACTCAGGACTCGTGACTCGTGAGTCACCATTTTGGACCAAGGACTCGGACTCGAGACTCGGGTCCAAAGACTCGTGACTCGACTCGTGACTCGAGACCAAGGACTCTTCAACATCCCTGCATATACATGTCTAAGACAACACTGAAGTAGTGACTCCATTACCCAGAAAAGTCTTCCTGATGCATAGTGATGATAATAGCCTCTATTGAGTCTCCAACTGAGTTCAGTAAAGGTTGCACAGCATTTCTCATCAAATCATGGACTGTCTAGAAGAAGTATAACCAAGGATGAAAAATAGTGAGGGGGAAAAAAACATATGAGACAACAATATGTTTACACGCCATGAGTTTCAAGATACAATTAAACTATAACAAGTCTGACAAATTTTGAACAATGCTCTTTTCTGCTATCATATTATATATAGAAATAGATGTGCATGCACACGTGTACACACACACGTACTGTGCTACTTAACTGGAAATCTTCCCACTCCCCTTGTGGAGCAATGGATTGAACAAGGGCCAACAAAGAAAGAGTCACTTGTAATAGAAGAAATTGTTCAGAGAAGTTTAACATGACATGACAGTAATTTCTAGAGCTTTATGGAAACTGAAGTAACTGAATGGCTTTTGGGTCATCATCCATCTGCAGGTTTACTCTATTTTATCTTAAAGTGGAGGGAAAGAAAACTCTTATATGTTTAATTGAAGGCCAGCAAAGACATTTCATTAATAAATAAGCACGACAGGGTTTTTTAATGGGTCTTTTCCCCTTCTATATATGTTTGCATTTCTCTATGCATTTAATACACTATTAAATAAAGAAAATTAAAACTCTTTCAACCTCTGTAACAAGGCAAATCAAGAAAAATACTAGCAGCGTGACCCAGTCAATACTTTTAAGCCCCTTATGTTTAACTCTCTTCCACTGAAACAAATGAGATTTCGAAGTGGTTAGTTCTGCCTGGATCATGTTCTACATATATACAGTGTATCTGTTTGGAGGCATTGTCTAGCATTCTTTTAGATGTAACAGGTCTTGGATATAGAGATTCCATTATGCACAAAGTTTCTGCTCACAGAAAGGGAACTCTTAGCACTGACTAATGGAAGTGGGGCAAAGTGGGGGAGACAATTTGCCAACCTTGCTCCTGCAGTACCTCAAAAATCTGTTACAGAAGTTTGGGGAAATCTCTGGAACAGTGTAGGAGGTGGTGCAGGGGATCTGGTAAAAATTGCCTCCCTTCTGTTAGCAGGGGCATCTGCTAGATGGAAGATCCTTCCTTTCACAGACCGAGTCCTTCTATGAAAGGACTTTTGGATCCAATCCAACATGATTATTAGGTGCGTACTATTCCACCAATCTAATACGTATATTTCCAGATTTGGTTGTTTTAAAATTATTCCTACAACATCCTTCAAAACCATTTGCCTTTGGTTTTGCTTGTCCTAGAAAGAAGTGCAGATCAATATATTCTATTATTATCTTCTGATAAATAATATGCAGGTAAGGATCAAGGTATTCAGGAGTAATGAGGCTGGCTAGAACAAGGCCAAATACATCATAATACTCTGGAATGTCTTCAAAAGAGCAGGTGACTGATATTCACTGAAAATTAGAGGACTGGGCAGATCACTGAAGGAAGGGAATGGAGGGTTGTCTCCAGAGCGTGCTCAAACATAAATAAAGAATAAAAGCAGCAGGCAAACCAGGAGGAAGGAGCTGGAAGTCAGTGTTTCTGTTGAGGTGGAAAAATGATAGCAAAGTAGAGGGAAACTGCCTGTAATCCAAGTATTGCATAAGAACCACTCCAAAGTGCTAAGTATTTAGCTCAGCCTTCCCCAACCTGGTCCCCTCTAGATGTGTTAGAGTTCAACTCCCATCATCTCCAGCCAGCACTGGTCATGTTGGGCAGGAATGATGGGAGTCATAGTCAAACACATATGGAGGGCACTGGGTTAGCAAAAGTTGACTTAGCTTGTTCATCCCCACCTAGCATATACTGCAAATTATCTCAAGAAAAAAGGTGAACAGAATGACTTTCCTTAACTCAGTCCCACAGAATTTAAAACAAAATAATAACACAAATATTGTATTCTACTGTGGTTTATTGTTAAGTGTGGGGAAAACAGCAGGCTTCAAATCTGTCTCTGTGACTTTATAATATTCACTTACCTTCAAGGCTGTGCTAACAGTTTCTTCTGAAGCTGCTGGAAAAGCACTTTGGCTGGACACAACCTAAAAAGATGAGCAGAACAATACTTTATCATAAACTGAGGCCAACTCTCATTTACTGCTACTATATTTATATGGCAGCAACAATGCGCCCCTCCCCACCCGGGTTTTGAGTACCAGCAAATGTTCGTCTCACCCTCCTCCAGCCTTCTCCAACCTGGTACTGTCCAGATGTGTTGGACTACAACTTCCAGCATCCCTAGCCAGCATGGCTATTGGTCATGCTGGCTAGGGATGATGGGGGTGTTGGGTTTTGCATAGGCAGAACGAGATTACCACCTGACATCGAGATTATCACCTGACCTGGTGGGTGTCACTTGAGTTCAAGTACACAAGGCCTTTGGTCACGAGACATAGTCTCGAGGTGATGTGACTCAGAAACCTTGAACAGGTTTGGATCAACATGTTGATGAATAGGTTGTACAACTGGAGTGAGTAATATCCTATTTATAGGTGGTATAAAGCTAGCACAGTTGCTGATAGCTTCATTCATTCCTCTTGCTCTCTCTCTCTGCTGCTTGCTCGTCTCGACACAACATGTGTATTGTTCTTGGACTTCACTTCATCTAGCCTTACCACTGGGGTATAGGATTTGAGTCTGCAATGATGTAGTGAGTAGAGATGCATTGATTGCCTTAATCCCATGTAATTGGGTCTTACAAATAAACTCTTTAATCTTTATTAACTGCTGTTATCTCCTCCTTCCGCCTGCGTGACTGGGACTGAGGGTCATTGGCTAGGGGAGCTTTTGAACCCGGGTCAGTCCAGCTCTCACAGGGGGTTGTAGTCCAACACATCTGATGGGTGCCAGGTTGGGGAAGGCTGATCTGGCTCTAACTCTGCAGGGGACAAGGTGTGAGAGCATGTGAGATGAACAGCCCTTCCTGCCTATTAGATTACAGTCCCCAGGATAATCCTGCAGGCAGGAGCCTCCCATCACAATGGGACCCTAGAATCTCTATGTCCTCTGTCTGTAATGAAAACCACATAACATATTCTAAAAATATTAACCCTTAGTCTAATTCCGTGATAAAAATCATGCTGTGCATTTATGCATAAAATGGGACAAAGTGTAGTTAATTCTATTGATCCTCATGGACCTCCATGATTTTTAAATGCAGTACCTAAACACCCACCTTTTAAATGCATCTCACATCTTCCCCTGCTGCTGACAGCATTTTTGTTTAAAAAGCTATGGAGCCAAGATCTTGCAACATAAAAATCCATCTGTTCCTCTATAACTATTTCTAACATGCTCAGCATTCGCATTCAAGCAGGGTGTTAGCAATTCCTTTTCTTTCTTTCTTTTTTTTTCAAATTTCAGTTTAAGATTTGTTTTTATCAAAAAATAATTTAGTGAAGCATTGTGAAATGTGTAAGTTCAAACACACGCGGCAAACAACCGATTTATATTCTACAATATTTATGTCTGAAAACAATCCAATATATAGAATTCTTAATGACATAACTACTGAGAGATAAAAATACCGGCTTTTGTTTTGTCTCTTATACTTCCAGGATATGGCTTCTAATCTAAACACTATGGCTAATTTTCAAAGAGAAATCCAACTAGTTCTAGGCTTAGGGCTTGTGCTTCTCAAAAACCTGCTGCTATGCCACAGGACAAAGAACTTCAAAATGGAGGTGACTTACCTTCCAATGCCATTTGTGAAATGGCATGGGGGTTTACCATTTAAAGGGGTGGGGATCAGAAATCCCACTGAGCATGGCTAAGTCCTAGGCCTAAGTCCTTTGGATCCTAGCTCATAGATTTCATAGACCATAGAGTTGGAAGGAGCCTACAAGGCTATCGAGTCCAACCCCCTGCTCAATGCAGGAAACTACAGGAGGGGTCTCCCATCCAAATAATAACCAGGCTTGACCCTGCTTAGCTTTCCACACTCAGACAAGTTGAGCCAGCGTGAGCCACCATCATATTATTACTCAACTGAAGCCCTAAGTGGCCCTTTATCATTCCTACAGCAAATACAAAGCAATCTGTAATCTAAGCAAGTGCATTCAAGAATAGATACTCTGTCCAATTCCATCACAGTGTTCTGAATTATCAGAGAACATGAAAGAGAGCATATCACAGCTGTAAGTATGCTAACAAGCAAAGAATAGAAGAGGAAAAGGCAAACATATCCAATTTTATTAAGCAGTTATATACAGCCTGTCAGGGCTGGCGCCAAGAGTAGGTATGGTTGAGCACCAACTGAGGGCCGACAGCCCAGCAGGGGTCTATAGACCATTTCAACCCGCTTGTTCACCTGCCTCTTGCTCTGGACAATGGTAGAAGTGGTAAGGAGGAGGAGCAGACACCACTGCCAACTTGCTCCCTGGCTCCCTGCCTGTCAAGCAAGCAAGTGGTAGCAATTATGAGAAAAAGGATGAGGAGCAATAGCAGCAACAGCAAGTGACAATGATGGTGAGAAGGTAGACTCACTAAGGGTGGGGAGCCATTGAGGATGTCTTACCCAAAGACCCTCAAAAACCTGGAGCTGGCACTGCAGCCTGCTCCCCAGAAATATGAAAATTGGACTCCACTCCAATGTTAACAGAAACCATTATAGAAGTTTTTATGCATCCTCTCCAATTCAGGAATTATGCAGAAGAATTAAACCACAACTTAACAAGTACTTAAGCATCCTTGACACTTACTTTTAGCACTGACTGGTGTAGCCTGTACAGTGAATTCACTACAGCCACGTTTCTTCTTTGTCCTTCAGTTAATGGCCCAATCACTTGGCTAGCTTCTCCTTGTGTAGACAGCTGCAGCAGGCATATAAGTAATGCAAATTATTTCTTTTTAAGTATACTAATCCAAACGCATAAAAAATTCTGTCCCTTAAAATGGAAGGAGAGGCTGAAAGGGAAAATTAGGTTACATTTCATGTAATCTTCATTCCCAGCAAAAGTGTCCTGGAATTGTTGTTTTGTTTTTGTTCTATAGAAGATGGCATCTTGCATTTTAACCTGACTTCTCATCTCATATTCTCCTAACGTGGGATGAGTCCTGAGAGCTATGACTATGTCACTATAGGAGCACAAAATTATGATCTGAATAATGTAAACAACCAACAGGATCTTCAGCAGGTCCAGGGACTGCTGCACTGTGAAAGCCACTCAGGGACATGCTCAAGAGCCAGAGGGTCTTCTTCTGCTGATGCTGTATGGAACTATAAATGAATGCAGAACAATATCACACTCTGGGCATGGTCCATCTCTGCACAGTGGTGCCAATGGAAAGAAAAATAGCACCTATCATATTGGGTGTGTGAAGCCACCCAATTCAACAGTATGGGCATGTCATGCTAAGCCATGGTGGATTGGCTGTTCGACAGATGTTTGGGCTTGTTCTCCCGCTCCTTCCCCCTTGGTCCTCCATCTTGTCTCCCCCTCTCTGCTCTGATCACTACCCACTTTTTGTTTGCTGCCATTGTTTTTCATTTTCAGAGCCTCAAAAAAAGTGCAATTGGTTTTTAAAAATTATTTGTTCCCTGAAGGTTGTGCAACTGTGTTCATCGTTCATCTTTCTTTCTTTCTTTAGACAGTCTTTGGCAAGTGTGCTCTTATGGCTGCCTGACATGTGTAGTCTTTCCTGGTCAATTTCCTTGTGTGTTTCAGCTGTCAAAGGGAATCCCAAAATGCAGTAGGTAACAGACTGACAAGGCAATATTGCATATATAGGCTACGTTGTGCACAGTTGCCAGGGTCCAATTGCCAAGTACCGGTAAAAGAGGGGGGGAGTGGCAAAAGAAGGCGCACCAAAAGGTGGGGGAGGGACAATGTCTCCTAGTGATGTAATCCTCTCAATTTTAAGTGTAGAACAGACAGATCTCAGTGTCCTCCACCTTTTCAACACTTCCCTGAGTCTCCAGCTACTCCAGAAAGGGGAGAGATTAACTTCCTCCCACTCTTTTTGCAGCTCCTTTTTGGAACAGTTACTGGTACTGTAGTTCCCTGACAGTTCTAAGAAATATGCACAAATTGAATGGCTGGGAAGTAAATGGAGGGGAAATTTGCGCACCTGCAGTAACAGTTAATGTAGGTGTGCACATTTCTCCTCCATTCACTTTCCAGCCATTAAATTTGTGCATATTTCTGTGGTTTTTTAAAAACTGTAAGGGAACCGCAGTAACTGCAGCAGTAAGTGCTCTGAAAAGGAGCCGTGAAAAGTGTGTGTGTGTGGGGAATTAATATCTCCCATTTCTGGAGTAGCTGGAGATTCACGAAAGTGTTGAAAAGGTGGAGGATACTGGGAAGTGTCAGTTTAACACTTAAAACCGAGAGGATCACCAAGGGGGAGATATTGTCCCCCCCATTTTTGGTGCTTCTGACTTGCGCTACCAGGTCCCTCCTTTCTCTTTCTCTTACCATTATTTCTCCCCTGGTCCTTTGCAACTTAGTACAAATTAGCCAATAGGTAACCTCGTCTTTTCAATATTCATATTGGATAGCCATAAGTGCGCACTTGCGAAAAACTGACCAAAAAAAATATCACCCCAATTGCAGATTTTTGAGGCACTGATTTATTTATTTATTTTTTTAAAAAGCTGGGGAACAATTGATGGGCCTTCAAAAAGTGCAGTTTCGGCATTGGTGAAAGGGCAGTCCCTAGCGAGATCCCGAAAAGCAAGCAGCACGTTTTGGGTTTTTTTGCTGCTCTTACTGAGCAACTCTGTAGCCCTTTTCAACAATCCATGGTAAAATTGCCCTGCTGGGTTTGAACGACACAACAACCCATTGTGGCCAAGAACAACCCTAAAACAAGCCATGGGTTCTCAGGGCAGCTTGTTTGTGAAAAATAAGCCACCCTGAAGAAACCATGCCAGGTTTGGATGACACAACAACCCACCATGGCTATTTACCCATGGTGGGTTGTCATGTTATGCAAACCACATCTATATCTCCAGTGTACTCAGCCCTGGGAGTGCCTTAGAGAACTTAACCAGTCAACTGGAAGACATAAGCTGAGAAGCAGCCCTGAGGCTGTACTCCGACAATTCAAAAATGGACTCTAGCATTCCTAACCCTGGGGGATGGATATGCTCATCCCCCAAACAACCACTAGGTTAAACATTAAGACAAATCCTAAAGTAATCTTTAGTAAATAAGAGCATTAAATAAGAGCAAACTATCAGGTGGCATATAATGTTACATTATAAAAATATAATCATAGTGGGGGGAAATGGTTTCTCTCACACAATATCTCAAACAAAGGCACATTTCCAAAAGGGTTGTCAGCACCACCTGGCAGAAACCTGTTACTTCAGGTGAGAAATTACATTCTGACAGAAGTGAACTTATTTAGACACATACAAATCCTTCCCCAGAGGTATTTCACCTTCAGCAATATTGATTCATTCTATTCCCTACATTGCTTCAGAAGAAAATATATTTTAGAAGTGAGCACAGCATACTGTGATGCAGATGGCAAATGGCATAGTAAGAGCTTGAAGCCTCAGGACCTCTGTCAGATACATAACAGGGAAACTCACTCAACCATAAATATGGTGCTATAACTTTCAGAAGTGTTATGCTTTCAGGGACTACTACTAACCTTAACCTGTTTTGGGCCATCTTGCATGTTCACTTTGTGTATCAAATTTGCTACACGTTTAATATCATCATTAAGAATCACAGACAATGCATCAAACCAGTACTGTTCTTTAGGCCAGTCACTCTAATTTCTGTATCCTGAAATTCATTAAAATCTCTTCCAGTATTCTTCCCTAGTCTTTTAGATTGTAAGCCTGAGGGCAGGGACTGTCTAATATTAATCTTTGTAAGCCACTCTGGGAGCGTTTTTTGGCTGAAGAGCGGGGTAAAAATGTGGCAAATAATAAATAAATAAATAAATAAATAAATAGTCTTCATCAGCGAGACAATGGTCTGAGAAGCAGAGACATATGAATTCAGTGATCCAGGTAGCACAATTTCACTGGCAAGCGAATCGGCAAAGTCTTTTTTCAATAGCACTCAAGCTGGTTTCACCAAATAAATGTTTTCTTTTTAATTGATCCAGGCTTGCTTCACACATTTCAAATGCAAATCCCAATAGCTGCTCAGACTCCGAAGGAGAAAAAACTATCCTCCAATACTAGAAAGAAAGAAAGAAATCCTCCACTTACATCAAGCACCTATCACATACAACTAGCAAGCCACTAAATATAACCAAAGATCTTGTGTTCCCTTGTGCAAATGGAAGGGCTCCTTTTGTTCACAGAAAGGCTTGCAATCCAGCAGAGGATCTTGGAAGGGAGGGAGAAAGCTTTCTTTCACCAACAGGAGGAGTACTCCCTTCCATGTCACTCTTCAAAGACCATAATCAGAGTAAGAGCTAAAGTGAAACACTGGGGGGGGGGGAGATATGCAAAAAGGTTTGAAAGTTTTTTTAGGTAAGCCATTACCTGAAGATTCAAATGCCCAAGATCTGTATCAGAGAATGCAGCAACATCTGCCATAATCAATACATACAGCAGAGAATGATAATCCTGAATCTTTCAGATGCTCCAGATGCTCAGTGTCTGAGGCATGTGCAACAGATTAAGAGTCTCATTTTGTAAGCCAACAGAGTTCATAAAATACATTTTTAAATAGATGGGTAGACTCAAGACTGACAAAGGACTCTGCCCTCTTTTGGGAACTGGAGGTCTGGATGCAGGACTGTAAATCTCTCAAGGTTATATGCTTCTGCTTCTCAACATTACCCCAAAATGGATAACACTTGTCTGAAAAATTACCTGTTTGAACAGGAACAGAGAAAACAGATGGTGGGTTATATATTTCTGATAAAGAGTGGAAAGAACAAGGTTTACAGTGTGCTTATAATAGTCCTTCACATTTCTCAAGTGCTCAAGATGCTTCATGTACATTATTTACACATGAACCCTGTACAGTAGGCTAGTGTGGATATTCAACATTATGGATGGGAGGTTGAGACAGGCTGCCTCAGATCACCCAAGGAGAAATTGCTGAGGTGGTGACATTTGCATCTGAGATATTACACTTCCTCCTCAGTGCTTCTAGCACAGGGGTCTGCAACCTTTAAGACAAAAAGAGCCACTTGGACCCGTTTCTGAAGAAAAAAAAACCTGGGAGCCGCAAAACCATTGTGACATTGTGCCCCACATATAAAATGTAATAATTCCCCTACCTATGCACCCAACATAATCCACCAGCGAGAGCTGGTGGATTATGTTGGGTGCATAGGTAGGGGAAATTATCAGCTGACGGATGATGGGGGTGTTGCTGGTGGATGATGGGATGCCACCAGCAACATCCCCCCCACAAGCAGTAGCATCCCGTCATCAGGACCATCCAGCAGTAGCACCCTCATCATCCACCAGAAACACCCTCCATGTGGTAATAGCACCCCTCATCATCCATCAGCAGGATTTGCTGGTGGATGATGGGGGTGCTACTGCTGGGGGGAGGGTGTTGCTGGTGGATGATGAGGGTGCTACTCAGGCCTGTCTTTAATGTGGGGCAAAAGGGGCAGCTGCAACAGCTGGAGGCACCCTGATTGGGAAACAGAGCACTTCCCCCTACCCTGGGGCTCTTTAGCTGTTGCACAACTACAACTCCCAGCATGCCCGGATAGCCAAAGGCCTACCTGCCTCCTCGCCTGCTTGTGCTCTCCGCGGCGAGCCGGCCGCGCTGGTCCCTCGACACGCTGGACCCCGCGCTATGTTTTTGGCGGGGGGGGGAACTTTGGCGCGTGCAGGAGCCCTCCTCTCTTCTGCCGCTCACCCGCTCGCGTCCCTGCTGCCCGGGGGGGGGGTGCTGCCGCCGCGCCAAAGTTCCCCCGCCAAAATCATAGCGCGGGGGTCCAGCGCGCCGAAGCAGCTGGATGTGACGACGCGGCGGCGGCTTCAGCGGCTCCGGCATTGACTCCAGTGGCGGCGGCGGCGGCAGCTAGAGTGGCGCGGAGAACGCTCCGCGCCGCTCAGAAGAGCGAAATCGGGCTGCCCCCGCCAACAGAATCAGGCCATATGTGAGGCGGCGGCAAAGTTTTTTGCGGAGCAGGCAGCCTTGTCCTGCTCTCCTCTCTTCCGCTGCCTGCTCGTGTCCCTGCTGCCGGGGGGGGGGGTGCCGCCGCCGCGCCAACATTTTTGCGAGCGTGCAGGAGCCCTCCTCTCTTCTGCCGCTCACCCGCTCGCGTCCCTGCTGTCCGGGGAGGGGGGTGCTGCCGCCGCGCCAAAGTTTTTGGGAGCATGCAGGAGCCCTCCTCTCTTCCACCGCCCACTCGAGTCCCTGCTTCCGGGGGGGGGGTGCCGCTGCCGCTGCCAAGTTTTTTTCCCTGTTGGAGCCCTCCTCCTGTCTTCCACTGGACCAGTTGGAGGCACGCAGAGGAAGGTAGGGGGAAAAATATTTGGTTTTTTTCCCCAGCATTCACTCAATAAGACGCACAGACATTTCCACCTCCTTTTTGGGGGGAGAAAAGTGCGTCTTATGGTGCGAAAAATACGGTAAGTGACAGGCGCCCAGGCCAGGCGGCCAGCGGAGTCTCAGACCGGAGCGGAGCCGCGGCAAAGGTTTGAAAGAGCCGCATGCAGCTCCGGAGCCGCGGGTTGCAGACCCCTGTTCTAGCAACTCAACATGTGCTTTGTTTCATATGCTAAACTCTACAGTTCACACTGAATTTAAATACAGTAATACCTTGGATTGCAAGTAACTTGGTCTGAGAACATTTTGCAAGACAAGCAATTTTTTAAAATAAATTTTGACTTGATAAACGAGCAAGGTCTTGCAAGACAACGTAGGGATGTAACCGCTTGCCTCGAGCAGGCGGAGCGAGCCGAAATTGGCCCTGCTCACACCCGCCAGAGACTCACTTTGATATAAGAGTGTTTTGGATTACAAGCACGGTTCCGGAACAAATTATGCTTGCAATCCAAGGTATTACTGTAAGTAGATTTGAAGAAAGGTGTAGCAGTATTTTCTGTGTTTTCCAATGTTGTTTTTGTAGTATTGTTGTTTATTCTAGTTAAATTAACTGCTGTTAGGACATGTATATTATCCTACTGATTATTGAAACTTATTCTGCGATCTTGTAAGTTTCAATTAATTATTCATTTTTATAGTGAACATGATTGTTATGGAAATGTTAGGAGCGATACTATTGTTATTGTTTATATCTGTTGTGAACCACTTTTGAGTACAGTAATTGCAGAAAAAAGGTATATAAATAAACCTAACAACTTCATTGTTTTAGAATATTTGTCATGACACCACTGTAGAATTTAAGAATCCACAGATTATTTTGAAATTTGCTAGGCTTGAAATGCACACTTTTATGAATTGAAACTAATGAAATGAAATTAATGAAATTAGTACGTGAGAGACCCAGCAACAACATGTGATGTTGTTTGTGGGCCAAGCTTGTAAAGAAGCTTACAGCAGTATGCTCTGAACAGACCACGCAGAAAGGAAAAGTTTTCATCTTCAAGTTGGGACACTCGGTTGCATACTGTATATCACTTTGCTCTACTTTCCTTGCTTTCACTCTTGCAGCACAGCAGCTGAAACAGCTGCTGAATAAGACTGACTGTAAATATCTTTTTCATTTTAATATAAAATTGCCCAGTCACCCTCCTGAAGGACCCACAAGAAACTTCTTTTTTGTGACCCTTCCAGAGTAAAGAAAGTTGCTCTTACTTATTCATTCATTCATTCACACACACACACACACACACACACACTGTAGGCTACCCTATAGCAAAAGTTCTCTGGATGGCTTACAGGGATGAACTATACTGAGAATTCTTAAATTAGGGTTTTGGGTGTGTGTGTTTTTTGGCTATCTATAATTTATTTATTTATTTATTTAAATATATTTTAAATAAATATGCAATCTACAATGCTTACAATTCTTGTAGTTTACCATTCTAAGTATGCCAGATCCTCAAATTAAACACAGTGGATTGGTTCCATATTTAGGTACTTCAGTTAGTCCTGACTAACTTAATTCCAACTGATTTCCATGGGTCTAGTTTAGTAGGACAAATCTGGATCCAACCCATTAAAAAATATATATTCTCAAAACAAGGGGCAAGGATTGATGACCTGGTGGCATTGACTTGTGGCTCAGTTTGCTGTCCTGCTTGTTATCTGAAGCTTCTCTGAAAATGTCACTTTTAGGATTGTTTTTGACTGTTTGAAAACTCATTCCATTTTATTCTTTTAGCACCTATCGATATTGGGACGTTTAGACAAGAGGACTAGATTCATTTTCCTGTAGCTGTCAGACAAATCTCACTGCCAGACTACAGCCTGAGTAATGACTCATCTTTGAACTGTACATAGTTTAACAGATTAATTTAATTTTTAAAATAAAACGTCAAATAATAAAGGTAACTCTCAGTAACTTATGCCATGCTTCCTAATACCATCAAGTCTGTCTACACAACCACTAAAAAGGCAGTCCCTATCTTATAAAATAAAAAGCTGAAACTTGGCAGATAAAAGCCATTCTCTGAACGTTCTTTCCTGCACCATAAAAAAATCAGTTCCACAAGTGGGGGAAAATGATACTGGATAGAAGTTCATCCCAAGCAAACCAAGCATGACATTTGGGGCAAATATGCCTGTAACCTGTAGGAGTAAGAGGTAATCTGAATACCTAGAACCAAGAGAACTCTTTAAAAAATTGTAACATCGACTATTCTGAATTAACAAGAATAAATGACAATGCACATAACTAAGGAACTACAGAGTGCTAGAAGCAGCCAAAGGGTGAAAAAAAAAAATTGAACTGTGCCTTACACACACATGGAACAGCTTCCTTAATGCACAAACTAGAGGGCAGCACCATACATTACAATTGCTTTAAGAAATACTGTTGTTTTCTGAAGCACACACGTAGGCTTGGATTCAAAGGTAAGTGAATGGAAGGAAGTTCAAGAAGGAACATTTTCTGCACATGCACCCTGCCCCTTTCAGACATCTCTCCAGAGAGTCAGGGGGTCCTCCTGAACAATGTGGGTGGGGTGCAATGAGCTGGGGGAGGGGGGAATCAGCCAAAATTAAGCAGACTTCTTTTCAGCTTTCTGGGAGGCACAGGGGACTGAAGGGGGAGGAGGGGATGGGAAACTCTCCTTCTGGGAACTACGGTACCAGTCATTTATCTTAGGATACAAGCCATTATGTGAGGACATTACACACAGGTACATACAGGTGTATCTCAGAAGCAAGACAGGTCTGCTGACCTTAGCCAAGCATGGCGTCTCAAAGCTACTGCATCCACCATTGTGTTAGCATCGCAGCCAACCTGGTGCCAGGAAGTATTAATCTGTTGCTGTGAAAGGCACATTGCCTCAGACTAGAAAACTCTAGTTAAATCTCTCTTATCATCAGGTAAGTGGTCACACAGGGCTTCCATCTTCTCCCAGAGAAACAACTGGTACTGGGACATGGTTGCCTGGTAGTTTGAGACTCACAGACCAAGGGCCAGAGAAGAATAGATTCTATGGTCCACCAGATATAATTTATGTCCCTCTTTGTCCACAGGAGACCAGTGGACCTTCTGCGATCTGCCCTGTGAAGACTCAACAATGATAGTTAGGTTGAGGATAAGTAAACCGAAATCCTGCATCCTTTTCCTGAACATGATACATGTTCTCTAATTGCTTAGACATGGGTGTCATCGAAGATGGGGCTTTCCAAGACTGTTGGACTATCTGTAACAGGGCTGGTAAGAATGGGATCCAGAGAATTTGGTCTAAGAAATGGCCCATATCCTCAGATGGGGAAGCTGTATCTTGAACCCCCATAGCACCATCTGGTGATGAGATAGATGGAGCCACTGATGAATAAGAGGCATAATCAGACTGATAATTCTCCGTGACTGAATGAGATGATGCATCAGGTCGGGCAGTCTGCTCCAATGTTGGCTGATTACCCAAGGGAGGCAGTGGGATATTCAGCTGATCAGGAAGGATTTGAGAAGGGGCTCGATGGCTGGTTACCAACAGTGCTGTCAAGTCTGATGGTGATATGCACTGTGTCACACCAGCCAACAATCTGGGTGATGGCGCTGGTAGAAGCAAAAATACACCCATTATTATTATTATTATTATTACTACTACTACTACTACTACTACATTAGATTTGTTAATCGCCCATCTGGCTGGCCACCCGGCCACCCTAGACTCAATGGACAGTCTAGATAAAGATGCCAATAGTGTGGTCTGATATTGAGGGGAGACGGTGATGTTATAGCTCAGATGATTGTAATACGCTTCTCTATCATGCCTAGAATGCCAATCTCCCCAGTAAATAGTTCGTCTCAGAGGCAGAGACCACTCAGATTGCTGGTCCCAGTCAGAGATGGGAGACCAGGAGCAACCCCACGGCTCATAAGCCCTACAAGCTCCTCCTCTTCGTCCCAACAGGTAAAATTCCAAGACCAATGAGTCCAGAGACTCCTCTCAATGGATCGGAGATTGAATGCATGCATCTAACATCCCCTGATCTCGAGTCAGAGTGGGATCTCTTATTTCACCCTCCGTAGTCAAAGCAATTTGGATCGGTTCTTGCGTCAGTACTGACGCAGATGGCCTCATCAGTATCGGCAAGTCCATCATCAGCGGTGGAGCCAGAATGGGTAGGGGCAGTTTTTGAGCAGGATCTTGTGCTCTCTTTGATTCCTTTCTCATCTTCTTTTTC
This sequence comes from Shinisaurus crocodilurus, assembly GCA_021292165.1. NCBI lineage: Eukaryota > Metazoa > Chordata > Lepidosauria > Squamata > Shinisauridae > Shinisaurus > Shinisaurus crocodilurus. The sequence goes on from CM037879.1 coordinate 202,132,279, forward strand.
TTTTGGGAGTCTGATGAGGATTTTGGAGTCCTGGCCTTCTTAGATAGTTTTTTAGCCATCAAGATTGTCAGTGACTGCTCAGGTGTAGAGGGGCCAGTATGGCCCGTGGTTAGAGCTGAAGCAGCGGGTGAAGCAGACCCGGACACTCTTATCAGCTGTGAGGTGGTTGAAGCAGGCTCTGACAGCTCCTGCGGTGATGATTGCAATTGAGCCATAGGATCCTTTGGAGCCTCCATTGCCTTCAAGGCTTTTTTCTACAACACTACCTGAAGTCTGTCCAAGTGGATCTGTCAGGCCTGTTTAGTGAATGCCTGGTAGTGTGTGATAGAATCAACTTTATGACCTTCTCCCAAACAAAACAGGCAGAGAGAGTGTCTGTCCATTGGTGGGAATTTACTACTGTGCTGGACACATTTGCAGAATGGCACCTTCAAGGCCATATGCCCTGAAGTGATCGAGCAATCACAAAGACAGTGAAAATAAAAAAACACCAAAGCAAAATAAACCACGACAGAGAGAAGAATAACAGCAGAATAGGAAAAGATAGAATAAAACCTCAGCAATTTTGTAAAATAGTCTAAGACAACAGAAGTTCCCAACGAGGCTACAACAATGACAGTCAAAGGAGAACTGAGAGAATAGGTGGGAACCCGCTAAGATCATGCACACTGGGACAGTGGGGGAGAGTTCCCGCCAAAGTTCCTCAGCTATGGAAGTTTACTGACATGGGGCCCCGCATAGGCGCAGAGCCCATATGTGTGATGCAGAGACCACGAAGAAGAACTTACAGTCACTTACCTTAGGATGCAAGCCATAATGCGAGGACATTACACACAGGTGTATGCACCACATGTAACAGCAGGATACAAGTATAATGTGCACACACTATACACTCGTGCTGATATCTGCACATTACCTGCACACTAAGGGAAGCCCAGTTTAACTTGTATAACCCAGTTGAAGTCAGAGCAGCTTCATTCATTACAGCAACTGGGTTAACATGACATGACAACCCACCATTGGCAGCCAGCCATGGTGGGTTGTCATGTCATCCAAACCCCAGAGCATTTTCTGCAGGGTGGCTTATTTTTTGGGAACAAGCCATGCTGAGAACACCCATGGCTTGTTGTAGGATTGCTCTTGCCCACAATGAGTTATTGTGTCACCCAAACCTGGGAGACCGATTTTATTGTGAGTTGCAGCGATTGGCTACAGAGCCACCCAGCAAGAGTGGCCAAAAAAAAAAAAAAAAAAAAGCCTGTACTGCTCGCTTTTCGTGATCTTCTCCAGGCCTTTTTACTCTCCTCCCTCTCTTTTCTCACTGACTGAGGCTTGTGTTTGCTCCTTGGTGGATAAGCCTGCTCTCTCTCTCCCCTCCACACTGTTCACACCTCATCATAGTATTTGACAGCCAGAAGCTCTCTCATCTTTTGCACGCCATCTACACCTCTTAGGCAGCTGCTTCGGTCTTCTCCCCCTCCGTGCTTCTTTGACAGTTCTCCTCCCTCTCCTCTCTCTTGCATTCCAAATGCCCCACACCTCTGGAATAAGTTGTTCCCAGGGGTCTGCCAGGCCCCATCGCTGCAGGCTTTTAAGAAGGCCCTGAAAAAATACTATTTTACTTTGGCCTTCCCCTGATAGGTTCACTGTTGTTGCTGTTTTTAAGACCATAACTGTTTCTATTATGTGTTTCATCATTGTACACTGCCTTGGGAGGCCTCCTGCTCTGAAAGGCTGCCAAGAAATATTTTAAATACATAAATACAAAAAAGGCTTCCCCCTTTGCTCCCAGCAGCACCTCCAGCTGGATGCAGAATGTAGGGATTGCTTGGGGAGAAGCCCAGGAGCAGCAAAATGTCTGGACACCCTACCCTTTGTTGGCTCAAGAGCCACAGCTGAACTGCCAAAAAGCTGCATGTGGCTCCTGAGACACAGTTCAGCCACCCCTGATGTACAGGATTGCATCTTTAATTGCCCAAAGGAATCTCCCATCCACCACAGATTCAGTCTACAGGAATTGATAGCCAGATTCTCCCTGCTTTCTTGGAAAATGTCCACATAGGCTAATCGAAAATTGTGTGTGTGCGTGCGCACGCACGCACATGTACGTGTGTGTGTGTGTATAATGCTCACTTCGTAGATGCTTAAGGTATATATTTATCTGTTATAGAAGGACAGAAAACAGCTAAAGGAAAGACATTAGGAAAAGACTGTAATGAGACTCTGCTTAAAAAGCAGTGTTATAAGATAAATGTATTTTTTTATTTTTAGAGAAAATTAATAAGGGTTTCTTAGATGCTAAAGGAAAGCAGTCCTCATTTCTAGACAACGGGATTTTCATGTTCCCGGTACAACACATTTCATCTATGTGCAGCAGGTGGGCATGGTAGTGTATTTCAATCCACCCACATGTGAAGCTTAACAGAAATAGCATCAAAGTAAAAGAACATACAGTACTTATATTACCACTCACACACTGTGAGCTAACTGCAGACATAACTCAAAATGAAGGAGAAATGGTAAAACAAATAAAGAAAAAAAAGTATAACCATTTGGATAACAATCCTTCATTGACAAAGAGAAATTGGATTACTTATTTAGCCCATTCTGAACCAAGAAATCATTGTAAATTTGCTTGCAATTTTTGCCACGTTATGCAACAATTTTCTGATTAAATGTAGAGAAGGGTTTTCTGAAAATTGCTCCTTATGTCTGGCTCCTCATTCTTACTAAGATCCTGAGCCACTGCAGCTACCTACAATACCAGGATAACCTCCCTAGGGACTAATGTAGTCAGAACCTTCTCACAAACATATATGTTTTCCACCAGCAGGAAGATTTTGCCACAGAGGCACTTTGAAACACATGGTCATTCACCTGTTCTGAGGTATGTGGAATGTACCATGTATACCCCCTGTGACATGGTGCCGGAGTAGTAGTTGTACCATATTCTGAACTGTTGGTATGAGAAGCCTTAGATCCTAATTTGTCCAAGGGCCAAAGTCAATTTCAGAGAAGCTCTTGGGGTTTGCATTCCAGTGGTGGGTGAGACCAAAGGCAGAGGGAGCAAGGCAAAATGGGTGGGGCCAAAATACAAAAAAACAAAACAAAACACCAAACCCTAGCCCAGTGTTCTCTAAGCTTGGGTCCCCAGATGTTTTTGGCCTACAACTCCCAGCATGGTGGCTACTTGTGAGTTGGCCTTTGTTGGTGTTTCAATGAACTGAGTATGCAGAGTTGGGAAATTTATAATCCTGTGTCTGTGTGCTATCAGAGGCCTGAAATTCCACACACAGATCTTCCAGATCTCACCTCCCCCCGCGCAGTGTGCAGCGTGTTGTGCCAGTTTGACCAGCCCAGTCTGCCCTGTTGTCAGACTGCTTCCAGCTTCCCCATTGCAGATTAATCCATGGAGTCAGAAAACACTCTGGAACACCACAGGTCTAATTCTACCTGTTTATTCACTTAGCAAGTAAAGTTCTACAGAGTATACATTTCCTAGTTACAGTCCATGTGCAGAGTATAAATGCACAGCAAGCATTACATCCAGTGGAGTAAGTTGAGCTTTACTCCACCTCAGCAAAGACGTTACATTGTTGCAGTAACAAAGTCCAGCAAGAAGAAAAAGAAGAAGAGAGAAGAGAGAAAGCAGTCCAGCTTCTCTCTAAGATGGCTTCAGACTGAAAAACAAGTTAGCACGTCATCAGAACATACAAACCATGTGACTAGCTCATATTGCTCTCACGGTCTAGTTTCCCATGCGAAAACACGAGAATCCAGAAAGACATACGTAACAAACCTGTTTACAGCCATTCTGTCCCTTCCATGTGTAAACAATGTGCTGCAGCTGGTGAAGTGATACATATCACAACAGCCTTTTCAGTCATAGCCCCCAAACTGTGGAATGCTCTCCCCAGAGAGGTATGATCAGCACAAACTCTGTGCTGATTTTTCAGCGCTAGGCACAGACCTTTTATTCCCTCAGGCATTTTAGCTTGCATCTTACTCTACTGCCCAGATGTATCTTGAAGTTGTCTCTTAGAGCTTATTTAGCTCTGTGGTTATATTCTGATATTTTTAGTTCTTCTATACATACATTGCATAAGATATTATTTGTGACAAAAGGGGGGGGGGGGATCAAGCCGAATTGTTAACACAAGGCAAACAATAATATAGAGTAATATTTGCAGTAAACATAGTTTCCTCTCATCTAATACCAAACAATTTGCACTTCCTTTTGAAGTAATTAGCACAGGCTGCAGTTTAAAATCAGATTAGACACAGCAGCTTGGTTGATGATGGTAACATATTAGCACCTCGCTTTTCAGGCATTTCTTCACATTAATTATACCATAATTGGCTCTTCTTGAAGTACTTTAAATAAGAGCTTCCCTGCTATCCACACTCTTGGCAAAAAACAACAACACCAAAATGTTATCTACTGACCTATCAGAAGCACACCTAGTAAAGGCCTTTTGGAGATGAACTTTTATGGCATGTAAGGACCACATTTTTCCCAGGTAAAAGAAACTGCTTCCCTGTTTAGTGCTTCTTTGACAGCAGGCCCAGTCTGATCACTGTACAAACAGAATGGGCCATGCGTGCATTTGTGTGGAAGCATCCTACCTTGTGGATGGACAGCCTTCCAATTATTGTTAATTAGGAAATGTATTCCTTATCCTTCCATTGCAGTCACAATGTTCAGGGCATGGCAATGAGGCCTGCTTGTTTCTTTAGAAACAGTGACCAGTGACTGATTGATTAATTTTATCCCACCCTTCCTCTACAGGGCTCAGTGCAACAAACACAGTATTCCTCCCCCCCCCCCCCGCCACTCCTCTTTATTTTCACAACAACCCAATGAGATAGTTTAGGCTGAGAAAGTGTGACTAGCCTAAGCTTTGCAGCTGAATGGGGATTTGAACCTAGGTCCTTCCAGTCCGAGTCCAATGCCCTGACATACTTGACACCCATCTTATTGGCAGTCATGCAAAATCATACATATTTCTATCACAGCAGAGCTTGTGAAACCTCTGGGTATAGGTTTCAGATTTTAGCAGGTGCTAGGCAAACTCTGCTATTTTTTATATTCTTGGTTTGTTTTTACAGTTTTCCACCAATTTGATTGTTTGGGATTTCTGTTGCTTTATGTTTTGAGGTTTGAATGACCGTGCACTTTACCTTGAGTCTCTCTCAACAGAAAGGCACTGCCTTTCTGTTTTTTTTTAGTACATTAAAAAAATTAAAATACATGAAATAAGCAAATTGGCTAGGCAGTGAAAAAAACAAGTCCCGTGGGGGAGGTCATATGTATCTCATGCAGCCAGAGGCAGCCAGGAGCACTTTCGTACCTCTGATGAGGTATCATCTGTACAAGCCATTTCCTCGATCTTGAATGATGTTGCTATCACATACCTCAAAAATGTCAGTAATACAAAGCAAAACAGTGACACAATTTCCAGTTGGCGGCTGCTTTGGGACTTCCAATTTTAGATAGCATGCATTGTAAAGGGAGTAAGCTAGCTCCACACTCTCTCCACTCCAGTGGTATATAGTGGGCAATGGACACTGCTGTATGGTTTTGTAGGGACACTCGACAATATGACTAAAAGGTTTTGTGCTCCTAGTACCAGGCTGAGTAAAAGCTGTATGATTACTTCTCCCAAGGTTTCAGGATTCCCCCCACCCCCCTGCCCGGACAAACTCCTCAGTTCATCTTTCAGTGATGGATGTTTGGCAGTTAAGAGTCAAGACAGCTCTGAAGGCTTCATAGTTCCTCACAGCTAGCCCTTCAGAATTGTGTCTTTGAATCAACTGATGCAAAGCCAAAAAAAAGCACATTCCTGTCACTATATTTCTTCAATTTGTTTTCATTCTGAAACCACTTGCCACTTTGAAATCACGGTTCTTTCTGAATCACCCTCCTCACCACTCTGAAGATTGGATGACACATACAATATGTGACTCTAAGGGCCCTTAGGCCTTAGCAATCATGGCTGCCATGTCTGGTTTTATCTTTCACAGACAAATTTGTCCAGGCTTGTATTTAGACATATTTTGCAGTACACTAACTAAAGGCCACTTATTTAATTGTACAAAACTAAGCCCAGGTGTTTAAGTTTAATTTTTTTTTTAAGCTGTAACACGTATGGAATACTGTTGCAAATGCATTATGTGCACTTGAGTTACAATCTCCATTAACCATACATATGCAAGAGTAAAGAGAAGCATTACAGGCTTACCTCATGTCACCATATACTTTCTACTAAAAACCCCTTCATGGTCCAGTCATGTACTTTCCCCTGCACTGTTTTGCATATCTTATCTTACAATCTTAAAGTGGGTCAGAAAGAGAACAGGTGGTCTGGGCTGTCAAAAACTTCAGAAGGAATGGAAAGGAGGAAAAGCAGCTGGATATCTGATCTCTACCTTAGCCCCCAAAGAAGGACCAAAAAATAAGTCACCTATGGCAGAAGTGGCAGCCTGCTCATAAGTAGAATTCACCATCTTAGTAAATTAACAAACGATGGGATGCAGGCTCATGCATGGGCTCCTGTGTAAACTAGTTCTATATTTGGTTGAAATTTCTAAAGTGTTAAAGCAATTTAGTTTATAGAGCAATCCTACTGTCCCTGGGAGAGTGTCTCAATGACCACAGGATATGTCAGAATCTTCCTGCTGAGGCTGTAGACACGCCTAAAACCTTCAGAGGGGGAGTCTGACATCAGATCCTCCCCCCACCCCTTTGTGGCTGCTCTTCGGGGATTTCCAAAAGGGGGCATTCTGATGGGCAGAGAGAAGAGAGGCCAAGATCTGCAGTATCCTACAGCCATTGCCATCCCCACCCACTGCCAGTAGCTGAAATTTTCTTTTGAGGAAGAACAGAAGACAAATTTCCTCCATTGTTCCTCCTGCCCTGCCTGGCTCCTGCCAGAAGGACATAGACTAGACAACGGGCTCCAATCTCAGAGTCCTCTGTCTATCTCTTAATTTCTTTTTATTTAGCTTTTGGTTCCAAGACATTTAGTGTGCAGTACAATCGGTTTCTCAGATTTTTCTTTTTAAATCTTGGGGGTTCAAACATAGAAAAACTCACATTACAAGTTGTCTCATGAAAACCCAATTGTCATAGAACCACTAACCGTAAGAGTTGTCAACCCTAATCATATTACCACTAGCAAAATGCTTAAGGGTGCAATCCTATGGCCGCTAGACAGAGTCTAGATAGCCATAGGAAAGATCAGAATCCCAGCTCCAACCTCAGAGCACCCTTCTTTGCCCTCGCAGTCAGTGTGGAAAAAACTGCGTCAGCTACTGCTCCGAGGTCGGAAGACTGACCTCGGAGCCGGAGGTTTGTGGGCGTTCCAGGGGGCAGGGAAGGGAGGTGAGAGGCTCCGCCATGATACGTAGTAGTATCCTGGCAGGCAGTGCCTCGGCCCCTCCTCCTTGCGTGCCGGCCGCCTAAGTCTTCGACCTTCGCCTCCACAGTCATTCCACCCTCCAGTGGATGCCCATAATCCTCCGAGTTCAGAGGGTTATGGGCAGCCACATTGGATTGCGCTGCCTGTCATTTTTAATCCCCCAAACAATTGTTATATATCTATGTCTGTATCTATTCATAACTTAAAACTGCAATGCTATTTTAAAGAAGCATTTGAGTAAAAAAGAAACACATTTTAGACTTAAAAAAGAAAATAATTTAACAATTGAGAATGACTTACAAGCTGCTCAGATTTCACACCAAAGAGCTGTATAGTCTTTGCCACATTTTTTGAGACTGCCAAACTGAGATTTGGATCTACAGCAGCCACATTCAGCTCACTAGAAACAAAAAGCAATAGTGATTATCGTATTTTATTATTACAATTGTCATTCCTGCCATTTTAATTTAGCCCACGGACAAGGGGAAAACATACACCTTCACATTACGTTAGGTATAATGGGTGTACATTCTCTAAATTTGTAGGAGGTTAATTAAGTGCCATTCACACCGTTCTACACACAAACAACCATGAACTGGGTTCACATTTATAGTTCTCTGTGTGATCAAAGCCGAGGTCAGGCCTTTGCTGCTTTGCACAATGAAATGCAGGAGGTATGCTCTGATTTAATTTCACTCCTAATTGCTTGTATAATTAATGAGGAATCAATCATTTAGCAGTAATGAACTTTCAGTTCCAAAATTATAACTTAGGGAGGGGGGGGAAATCACGTTACACATTATGTATTGAAATTTATTACAAGCACTTACCTTGCAAAGGTTTTGATGATGCTGTCAAGCTCATCAGTTGAAGGAGGATTGCGACCTCCAGGGGGAAAGACTAGGTTGATAGGATCAAAGAGCCGAGATAATGACTTGGACAAGTAGGCAGCTTCATAAGATTGCAAAGAGTCTTTCAGTGCTATTTCTGGGCTGGAAAGTAGAGGCAATTGGTTAAGATAAAATATATTTCCTTTTTTCAAACAACAACATAATACAGTCCAGTCTATTTGAGGCTGGGATGGGGAAACCGTGGCCCTCCAAATGTTGTGGAACTCCAACTCTCATAATCCTGATTATTGGCCATGACAGCTGATGGGATTTGGAGTCCAACAACATCTGGATGGCCACAGGTTACCCAACCCTGCTCTAGTGTTTATCAGTCTTGCAAGAACACAGTCCACACTCTTAGCTTTTGCAGAATGTATAGGCTCTACCAGAACCTTATCTGTTATCACTACCACTCTCAAGGCATGCAGATCCTTTAGAGTAATTTATAGAGGTATCATACACAACAGCTCACCTAATGTGTCCAGAGCCTATAAAGCCAATATTCTTGCAATGAGCAGGACTACTTACAAAGGTCCTAACCAGCAGAGATGTACGGTATGTAGCACTAAGGAATTAATTCTCCCCTTCTAAATGCATATGCTATTCAATTAGTAACACAGAATAATTCAATAACTTCAGTCTATCAACTTTCTAAATTAAGCTATAATTGAGATATGCAATGTTAAGGAGGCCATTACTAACTTAAAATAAAGGACACTGTATGCCATAAAGGAATAACTGGAACCGCCAACCCAACCCGAAATAGGTTATCAGCATATTGGTTCTAGCTTCTAACCCAGAAGTGAAAATTCCTCTGTGGAAATCCAATATATCATTAGCAATAAATTGCTGCACTAGTGAAGCTGCGCTGCCTTTTCCTGTTGCACAAATGCTAGTGGATCACTTTGTAAACCTACAATCTGCAACAAGTTGTACAACTGGTTGTGCGAGAGGATCTTTAGTTAGATTCTCTCCTTGTGTATAGTTCAGAACTTGATTTTGCCTAGCGCAACATCATTTTGATACAATTCCTTGAATCCATGATCCATCTGTATCACCCACAAGGATCCTGCCACCAGAAGAGGATCCTGCTGTTCTTCTTTAAAGTGACACAAACAGCTGCCAGGGATGTCTGAGCTTCTCCTTTACTCTCCCATTGAGTAAATTGGTTGGACCACAAGACAAAATGCAATATAGCACTGGGATCTCTATGAGAATTTGTTGTAAACTTATTTTATTTTCTGGGGACTCTAATGGATGCAGTGGTGTCACACAACTTCACTCTCCCCTATTGTCCTTTTATTTGTTTACCCCTGGACTGAGATCAAGAAATGACATAGTCAGGCCAGCCATCTCATATTTTTACAGAATCTGATACAGATTCAGCTACAAACAGCTTCAGCTACTGCTTTGGAAAGGTTTACTGTGATACAGTTCAAGAACTCCTGGTATAGAGCATGCCAGAGATGGTCCACTGATTCAAAGCCTCATGTACAAAGTATCTCATAAGCTAGGCAGGTTGGAGTTCCAAAGAACATTTAACATTAATCTGCTCCCATTCAAACCAATGAACACTTTACAGTACATTCCAGTGGGAGTAGACTCAACAGGTTTGTTTATAGCAAGACCAATACAAAAATCATGACTTTTTGCTGTAGAAAATGCCTGTAACAGAAGAGTGAGTGGAAGAATGATTGACAGAGAGGCCAGAATGGAATAATGGGTGGAGTTAGTGTCAGTTGAAGAAAGTCAATTAGAAGTAGGACAGAGACAGGCAGTGAGTGGTCAAAGAGAGTTAGTTAAGTTAGGATAGAGAAAGATGGTGAGAGGAATGAGGGACCAGAATTAGTTAGCTAAGGGCGCAATCCTAATCAAGTCAAGTCAAACTTTATTTGCATCTAGCCATTGGCCATTGCAATTTAAAACAAATTACAAATAACACATAACACACAATAAATATTCAATGTTCAGAGTAAAACAAATGCTTGCATAAACTCAGTATCACAGCTAAAATCCTTGATTTTATCTAAAATTATATCTAGTTATCTACAATTATATCTACAATTATCTAAAATTATATCTAAAATTATCTAAAATTTATCTAAAATTATATATTTTGTTGAACTCTAATTGCTGCCCTCATTTTGATCACAATAGCTATGAATTTTGCTGTATTTGCTGTCACCATCCTATTGCGGTCCTCTAAAAGAAAATTCACATAGTAATCGACTGGGCACCCTGGATAAGGTGTCAATAGAGGAGTAATCAACTCTTCTCGGCTAGTTCTATACAGGGAGCAAAAGAGCAGCACATGGGCGATGGTTTCAATGTTACCATCTCCACAAATGCACACTCAATTCTGATATGGAATTCTCCTAAAGCGGCCTTCCAGGACCGCAGTGGGAATCACATTTAGACGAGCTCTTGAAAAAGCTATGTTTAGAGTATGTAACCTGTTGTAAATATGCGGCTATATTTTCTGTAGGACTGCATATAGTCAAATTAAGATGGGGATTCAATTTCTTCATTATGGAACAGCTGTTTTGTCTTTCAATATCCAGTAAGCGCAGTTTTATAGTTTCTTTGGCTTTAAAGAAGCCTAGGCCTAGTAGATATTGAACTGAAAAGCCAGCCAGATTTAGCTTTCTGGTTATAGCTTTTTGCCAGCTACTCTCGTGAGTATCTCTGACTATCAGGGAAAGCAGACCCGTATCAGTTAAATGCAGCCGCAGCCAGTAGGTACCGCATTTTTCGCTCCATAAGACGCACCGGACCATAAGACGCACTTACCACATGGTACCAAAAAAAAAAAAAAAAATTTTTTTTTAATCAGCTGTTCCATGGGGAATCAGCTGAGAGGCGCCCTGCCCAGGAGACCTCCGCTCTTCCGGACCAGCAGAGGAAAGTAAAATAAAAATGAAATAATAATAATAAAATAATAATAATAATAATAATAATTTTTTTTAAAAAAAATCAGCTGTTCCGTGGGGAATCAGCTGAGAGGCGCCCTGCCCAGGAGGCCTCCGCTCTTCCGGACCAGCAGAGGAAAGTAAAATAAAAATAAAATAATAAAAAATTATTATTATTATTATTATTATTAATAATAATAATAATAATAATAATAATAATATTTTTTTTTTAAAAAATCAGCTGTTCTGTGGGGAATCAGCTGAGAGGCGGGGGCTTCCCCCACCCTGCCCAGGAGTCCTCCGCTCTTCCGGACCACCAGAGGAAAGTAATATATATATATATATATATAATAATAATAATAATAATAATAATAATAATATTTTTTTATTTTTTTTTAAATCAGCTGTTCCACGGGGAATCAGCTGAGAGGCAGGGGCTTCCCCCGCCCTGCCCAGGAGTCCTCCGCTCCGGACCAGCAGAGGAAAGTAATAAATAAATAAATAAATTTTTTAAAAAATCAGCTGTTCGGCGGGAATCAGCTGTTTGGCGGGGGCTTCCCCCGCCCTGCCCAGGAGTCCTCCGCTCTGGGCCAGCAGAGGAAAGTTAATTTTTTTTTTTTTTTTTTTTTTACTGTATTCACTCCATAGGACGCACAGACATTTCCACCTAGTTTTTTTTGGGGGGAGTGCGTCTTATGGAGCGAAAAATACTGTAAGTGTCATCATCCAGACCTGCGTTCGTATGGAAATAACACCAGCCTCATGTCGCAATGCAGCATTTGGGGCACAATTGGGAACTGCAAAGATTTGTCTTAAAAATTTGGACTGCACTGTCTCCAGTGGTTTCAGATTGGAATCGGCCCAAATTGAAATCCCAAACAATAATTGGGCTACAGGCTTGGCTTTGAAAACTTCAAGGGCTGCAGGGATGAAATGTTGTCCTTTTGTTCGATAAAAACGCAGGAGAATTTGGACACTCCTAGTGGCTTTTTCAATCGCATAAGCTTGCTGGGCTGTCCATGTCCCTGAATGATGGAATATTATACCCAAGTATTTAAAAACTTTGACTTGCTCAATAAGGTGCCCATCTAAATGCCATTTGTTTAATTTATAATATCTGGAAAAGACCACTACCTTCGTTTTTTCATAGTTGATTATGAGATGATTTTTTTGGCAGTACTGAGAAAATGCCTTTAATAACCTCCTTAGCCCTACCTTAGTCTGTGATAAAATTACTGCATCATCTGCATACAATATAATAGAGATTTTCTTTGTGGCTACATTTGGAGCATGGAAATTGGGGCATAATAGAAATTCGCCAATATCATTTATATAGATATTAAATAGAACGGGGGCCAAAATACATCCCTGCTTGACCCCTTTAGATGACAGAACTGGATCAGTCAGGCCACCATCCCTCGTGCATCTTATTTTCAGCCATGTGTTGTTATACAGGCTTTTTATTAGAAATAAAAGTCTTTTATCTATAGATGTTGCTGATAGTTTGTCCCAAAGTCTTAAACGGGAGATTGAATCGAATGCTGCCTTTAAATCAATAAATGCCGCATATAAAGCTCCTTTTGGTTTTTTTACGTATTTGTCAATTAAATGGGACAAAACTAGACAGTGGTCTGTAATTGATCTACCTTGTCTGAATCCAGCTTGCACATCTGCCAAAAAATTCTCGTCATCTAGCCATTCCAGTAACTTATTGTACAGATGCATACAGTTTGCTAATTATACATAACGGACTAATTGGGCGGTAATTTGCCGGATCGGTTTTTCTGCCTTTCTTATATATAGGAACAACTACTGCTGTGTCCCAATCCTTAGGGATCAATCCTGTTAGGTCAATATGGGTGAATAGGGCTGCCAACAAGGGGGCCCACCAATTAGAATTTGATTTTAAGAGTTCTGGAGGGATAAAGTCTATTCCAGGCGCTTTATTTTTCTTTAGTTGGAAAATGAGATCCCTGACCTCATTTGTTGTCACCGGGAGCCATTGGGGTAGATGGTGTAAATCTTCCATGCATTGCTTAGCCTTTGTGTTACTAACATCGTTGTCTGCATACAGTGCCTGATAAAAAAAGTGTCCATTCAGTTGGACTAATTACACACATCGGATAATTGTAATTCTTGTCCAGTAAACCTGACACTGTGCGCCAGAAGAGACTGGTGTCTTTGGTGTGAGAAGCTTTCAGCAACAGATGCCACGCATTTATCCCATCTTGCCATTTTTTCTTTTTAGTTAGTGTTAGTTAGTTTATATTTCCTTCGGCTTATTATATACTCCTTCAGCCAAGAAGCTGAGTTGGTATTTCTATATTTTCGGTAAATTCTAGTTACATGGCTTTTAGCCTTTTTGCATTCATGGTCATACCAGCCTGTATTAGATGTTAGTTTTCTCCGGCCTGGATTGGCTTCGGCTTTTAAATGCCTTTGTAAATTATCCGTCAATTCCTGGAATGCCTGAATGGCTTCAATGGATGTTTTTGCAGAGAGGATTGCATCATATAGGATTCTGAAAGTCTTTGATTGCAAAAGTTGAGATAACGTTAGGTCAGTTTTAAAAGTCCACTTAATTTTCTTATTACCAGTCACTCCCAGATCTCCATTTGAAATATATTGGGGTTGTATACGCACTTTGTTCTGTGCTATATTTGCAAACGTCGCTATTAGTGGTAGATGATCACTTTCCGTGTAGGTGCCGACCTTGAAATGTGTAAGAAACCTGGTCATTAAACTTGATATCATTATGTAATCAATCACACTACCAGACTGATTTGAAAAATGAGTATACTCCCCTTTCTGATCTCCAATTGTTGAACCGTTTAGTAATTGCAGATCTCTTTGTCTTTTAAATTGGAGGAGCTTAAACCCCGCATAGTTGGACTTATTGTCTTTGGAAACACGAGATGTCTCCTGGTCCCCAGGCGTGTCCAAGTCTAGGACATGATGGAAGTGGGCATAAAGCTTTCGATCATCAGCTTCAATTCGTGCGTTGAAGTTGCCTGCAATTACAAGTGCTGCATCAGGGTGCAGGGATTCTAGATGATCTATGTACTTGTCCAAACTCCCCCAGATTTTATCCACAGCTGATTTTGTTGCGCAGGGAGGGAAATAAGTATTGACTACCATTAGGAGTATTCCTTCGCACTGAATTAGCATAGCAGCAGCTAATGGTTTGCAAGATGGCATTAACGTGACACTTGCTTTGATGCTTGTGGAGACAAAACATGCTAATCCTCCCTTTGCCCTTCCCCCATTATCTGATGGTGTAGCCTCCATACTGTGGCACTTGAAGCCATTCAACTGAATAGTTTCCACTTGCCATGTTTCTTGCAACAAAATAATATCGAATGAGCCCAGAAAATCCAAACATTGCTTATTGTTTGGAAGACCAACCTGCAATATTCCAGGATAATAATTTTAGTCCTAGACTACTAGAGGTGTTGCATTTAGTACTTCCACGTTGTTCAATATGTCTGTGTCTAAAAACACACATCCATTTTCCTTTATGGGAGTGACTTGTTTCGAACTTCCTATGTCCAAAGTTGTTGTTGGAGAAGTTCCCAATTCTGATGTATTGAGGAATCGGTAGTTCAACCAATTATTTGAAGTCTTGATGCCTGCCTCATATCTATTCATCGGTGGCATCCCATATTCTAAAGATGGAAAATCTTGTATTTCATCATCCACAGGATAGGACCTGCTGGGATTTGCTATTCTCTTGATGATACAAATAAGTTCACTCACTGTGGCTTGAGACAGATTTTGAAATGAGGCAGTATCCTAAGGAGGGCTTAACTGTGCCCTACAGTCTGTACTAACCTGTAAGTTAAATTATGGGTTTCTCGTTGTTTATTGCATTTAGGTAAGTTAGCATGTGAGGGTGTTGTTCTCCTGCTGTCTCCTTTTCTGGCAGATATCAAGGATATTATTGCTGTATCTACGAAGTGTCGGTTGGGGGTTACACCATACTGAGCTAAGACTTCAGTCCCATCATAATAGATGGGATCCTTTTGGATTTGAAAAGAAGGATCATCCTCTGTGAATAGCCATTTTCTGAACAGATTTTAGGTCTACGCTACCAATTGATGGACCAAGTAGTTGTTTCAAATGGTGCTTGGCCCAAAACATAGAACTCCATTTTGGTGGGAAACCCCTAAAGGGGTAAATATCTATAATCATATCGCATGGTCGCAATACAACATTACTCATGTTATGCGTTTCCTTGATCATAGCTGAGCTGAATGTGGGGACCTCAGAACTTTTATCGTTCTTAGTCCAGCAGCCATCGCAGGTGTGCAGTTGACTGCCTCTGTGCTTCATATCTATGATGTCCATCCACCTGGTAATTAAATCCAATTTTTGGTAAATATTTTGCACTGTCTGGCTGATTAGCATATTTTGTTTTGCTACCATGTCTAATAACTCAAGTTCCCCCTGTGAAGTATATTTGTTTCCTTTAAGGGAGTAATCCTTGTTATTCATTTCTTCTGGTGTTGGCTCACCATGTATCTCCTCATTAACAGTTAAACTCAGAGGTTCAAAACGATTTGCCACAGGAATTGCAAACTTTGAGCAATTGTATTTTTTGGAGGGTGACAGGAAATAATAATCCAGTTTAATTTGCTTGGGAGTTGGTAAATCCCGTTCCCCCTCCATGTCGGTGTTCCTAGCTCTTTTAGCTTACTTCATATTGCTTGTAGGTGGCAAAACTGTTCCTTTCGCCCCATTTATGATTGTTTAAGCATTTATCACTTCCTCTGGATCCAGTGTGTTGCTGTTAGTAGAATAGCAGGCCTTCCCAACAGTTTGCTTATACTCTGGGAGAATAACCCTCTGACTGGGGCCCTGGTTAGCACCTTATAGCTTTATCTCTCCTCCTCCTCCTTTCTTTCTTCTTTTTGCTATATTCTGTTTACTACAGGCTTAAAGCTTCTCGCATTCTTCCTTGTTTCAAAGTTAATGATATGAAGTACAAATCATCCTATTGAAAGAAGCAAGCAGCAAGCAGCTGTGTCTTCTATGTCTCGAGCACGGCAGTCAAGGCCAAGGCCTGAAGTTCCTCAGTTTGTTCCTTAGCTGCTTGATCTTTTGACTCTTTGGTTCTTTAGTTGTTAAATAAACAAGGCAATAGTCTGATAAGGGAGCCGTAGTAGCCGTTTGAGAGCAGAAGGAATATAAACATCCGGGCTAACTGCTCAATTAAGATAAAGTCAGCAGAGCAGAGCAGCGCAGCTGAAGTGTGCATCTTGCTGCGCCATCTTCCCTTCCCTTCCTTGGCGCAATCCTAATCATGTTTAGACTGAAATAACTCCTACAACTCCCAGCATCCCTCCAAAAGGCATGGCTAGCTGGGGCAAGCTGGGAGTTGTAGGACATTTTTCTGTCTAAACTTTCATAGGATTGCATCTTGTTATTGATTATTGAGAAGACCTAGGAATTAGTGGAATCAGAGGTAAGTAGGTGAAAGGCTGGTGGTAACAATGCCCCAATTTGTAGAATCAACAGCATGTTATTCTTCATTATAATGTCAAAACAAAATACTCTATTGTTGCAGGGAATTCTGGAATTTTCTATTCTCTAATTACACACATAATACACATACTCATAATCTTGTTTCTTCTGCATGAATATGTCCTGTGTATCATCTTCTAACTGCTGAAGTTCAGCAAAGTGTTCTGCACTCCCATTTGTAATAAAATTTCTTTGAATATTTTCACTGTATTGTTGAAGACGCTTCCACAGATCATTATAGAGTCTCAGTAATTTAGGATATTCGCCTTCAAAAGCTTGCTTCAAAAACATGGAAGCTGCAAGACAAAAACAAACAAACATAAATATTACTTGTAACATGTCATATCAGTTTCTGTGATATCAACAATTATTGCCATTTAAAGCCAACAGAGTATGGAAATACAGTATTTAAATAAATGCAGTGTAAATAACAGTCTGGACAATAGGCCAGGATTATACTCAGGAGGAAATTGGGTGCCTCACCTGCTCCCCTCACCATGGACAAAAGTGAATGAACCAAGTGGGGAAATTTCTAATGTGTCTAGCATTAGCCAATTTGCACATGTTCTGTTCTAACAAAATAGTATTCATAGTTTTTGCAGTCTTAACACCGTGTTCTGTCCTGATGTTCATTCCACTTCTGAATTTTTAGCACAAATTACTACTTTCTTAAATATTTATTCTCTCCCCAGTCCTGTACCATTTTCCTGATGAAAATCCCATCCACCCACTTCAAATTGCTATTTGTCCTGGTAGCAAAAATTATACAGTCAGAGCTTCAGGGGAGAGTTAATCAGGAAAATGGTGGTTGGGGGGCGGGAGGAGACTTAACTTATGGTCCCAATTCAGATCAGGGCCCCATGGCTGCTACTGGAAAGAAAGTTAAAGAGACAGATGCATTCATACATCTCTGTCATAACATGTAGTCTGACTCTGAGGAAGGAACTAATGCAGCGCAAGTCAGAAGCACCGCAGCTATAAGGAGTCCTGTGAGATTCCATCACAATTAAAGCAAGTAGTATTCTGATCTTTTCCAGACCTACAATCTTAGATCCTGCCTGTTTATTCACATGCACAAAGGTAAAATACTAGCAATTCAAAGAAAAGAAGTATTGTTTGTGTAGCTTCAACATCCCCTTGATTTCGGGGAAAAACTACACACAATCTTTGAGGTTCTGGACAGAGTACATTGTAGAACATCATAGCAGCAGTGTTAAAAATATATATATCTTCCAAGGTCACTATTCTATTTATCAGTCACATTTTTATCTTGTTCTTTCTCCAAGGAGTCCAGGGAAGTCTGTGAGGTGGTAATTGGCAGAAAGTCACCCAGTGAGTGCTATGGTTGTATAGGGATTTGAACTCAGATCTCCCGAGCCCCAATGCAAGTCTAAGTTTCTATCTACCACACCACTCCAATTCTTACACTATTCCTTTTTTTCTATTGGTCTCTGATTCTTGTCACATGAGCAACATTCTTTGAACAGGTGCTCAGATGTATAGATGTGTGTGTGTGTGTGTGTGTGTGCCAACTTTCCAAAAGAAAATTGTATTTTATTTTCACATACAACACAATGGACAGACAACTGTTTTAACGGAAAAGAAACAAAAAAATGCACAGCCATTGTTCAGTTATTGCAGGGTGTCTAAAATAATTTCTTCAGAGCAGCACAGTTGGTACTTATATGATTTTGCAGAATATAATTTCCTCAAGGTAGCATTTGTGTTTCAGAAAATGGCGTTTTCCTAGCACTTAAACAACAACATTACTGCTGGAAAAATGTGATTTCTCTTTTTGTGTGTGCTATGTGGATTATGGTTATAGGAAGTCATGGGCACCTAGTAGACTGTGACCAGCAATGCAACTCTTCCCCCACCTGCATTATTTTGTGCAACTTTTCTACAAGTTTCTTTTAATCATTAGGCAAGCGAACATAAAAAGGCAGCGTACACTAGCAAAACTACCTCCTCCTTGTTTATCACCATTCCACAGATATATTTCCTTTTTTTGTTTGGTTTTTTCATTCAGATTTTGGAAGCTGTGTACTCCACCACTTCAGCACACATCTTCCCTGCATGTTAGAAAAGGAACCCTGTCAATTTTACTTCCTGCTTTTGATAGCACATGTGAGATTGACAAAGCACTGAAGCTAGGCGTCTCCACATCCTGAGATGCAGAACTGGATATGGTGCTAGAAAGGAATTGCAGGAAGATTGCACATATGTGCAATCTTCTATCCCCTCTCAGTGGTATTTCATAGTGGATGGCTATTGGAAGGAAAAGAAAAGAGAAAAGGCAGCTTAACTGCTCTGTATTGCACAGAGACGTTACTAATGCTGCTTGTGCTACTCACTCCATTCCTAGTGGCAGCCGGAATATTTAAACAGGTTGGAGCTCAAATTCACTACTGCACTGAAAAATGTTCAGCCATCTGTGTAGCCATCAGTGGGATGAGAAGATATTAGCACTCTTTTCTGAATTATATACTCTTTGGTTCTGGAAACCTGAAGGACTTCAGGGTGGCGAAGGAATGGAAGTACCAGATTACTTTACTGGGATGGCTTCCCCTTGCAGAGGAGGCACCACTCCCGTTAGGCAATCTTTCCAGATGGTGCATTATTCTAAACCTTAGAGAGCCTGGCCAAGCCATAACCATGACAGCTACGTGAGTTCTAGCTTCAAGATGGCTGGAGATTGGTTATCTGTGGAAGGAACACAGCCACTTTCCTCCTCCACCCATTTTCCAGGTCATAAAGGCTGCAGCAGGTAGTGGAGGTGGTGGGGAGTTTTACAGAACCAAGAAATGTTCAGGGTAACTGCAGAAGACACAATAATCACATATGCTGAACTCAATACTTACAGTCAGTTGCTTTCTGAAACTGGGAGGCAAGAGACCAAGTCACAGCTGTCCAAAATGTGTACAAAATGTCTGACTGGCCATCCTGGGAGAAAAAGAAGAGAAGACAGACATTCAAAGTACTCCCCAAATTTAGAATGGGAGTATTCTGTTCTTTATGCCACCCATTCTTCTATCCCAAAAGTATTGCAGTCAAAAGACTATTTTAGTGCATATCTTAAAAAAAACAACCCACCATGACTTTGTTGACTACTAATCATGAACAATTAATTCAGCAAAGAAAGTGGTCACGCTGAATTCCTACCATTTTAGCCTTCATGTATTATTAACATTTATATATCACCTTATTTGCCAAAAAGCCATCAAGGCAGTGCACAACAATTTAAAACAATAAAATCTTAACACAATGTAAAAAACAAGAACAGTAAAACATTAAAACAACTACATAATGTAAAAGGCTAAATTAAAAAGATGCATCTTCCCACCCTTTCTAAAAACCAAGAAAGTGGGGGCCACTCATAGTTCTTGAGAGAGTTCATTCTACAGTTTTGGGGCAGCATGGAAGAAAGCCCTTTCACGTGTGCCACACAAATGGGCCTCTGCAGGTAATTGTGTCCTTTCTTGCAGATTTTAATAACCGGACAGGTTCATAATGAGACAGCAGGTCCCCTAGATGACCTTAAGCCTGCATACAATCAAGATTCTGTTTTCAAGATGATACATAATTCAGAACAGAAACAAATTCCTCAATACAATTAGAGCTAATTGTGAAGGCCTGACCTACCTATCTTAGTCACACTTTTCTATTATAAAGATAAATTGCTAAACAATTTATAGAATGGTTAACACTGAGTCCATGCTCTAAAAACTGATATAAAGCCTAGTCTAATATGCAGTAGAATGAGGTGGTACAGTCAGGAGGTGGTGCATTTCAGATTGCAAGTGGGATCATGTTTCTGGATGTTTTGGATGTTAAAACAAAAAACAAAACTCCCTGCAAGCAGAGACTAGCATGCAAGGAACAGGTTGGACCAGACCGTCACTCTTTAATGTTGTAGCTTTTCATTTATTTATTTATTTATTATATTTATACCCTGCCTTTTTCCCTGCAAGGAACCCAAGGCGGCTTACATTATATTATCCTCCTCCTCCTCTCCATTTTATCCTCACAACAACCCTGTGAGGTAGGTTAGGCTGAGAGGCAGTGACTGGCCCAAAGTCACCCAGTGAGTTTCATGGCCGAGTGGGGACTAGAACCCGGATCTCCCGAGTCCCAGTCCAACACCCTAACCACTACGCCACACTGGCTCTCATTTGCGGGGTTGGGGTTTTTTGTTTTTGTTTTTAATGTTAGGAAGCCGTCACAAGGTGTGCCTCCTCTGCCAAGGGAGACATGTCCCTTTCTCCTATTCTCATCCTAGATGAATGAAGTGACTATGTAAATGCAGCAACTATAGACTTTATTACTCCTTGTTATGTCACAGGATCATTCAAGTCAATAGCTGTAGCATCAGACTCACTTCTTGGGAATTGTAGTAAGCAGCTGCAGGATAAGGCAAAAAGTCTCTGCAGTAATATTGGTTGCAGGACTCAGAATAAAAGGCCACAGAGTGAGGTAGCTGCAAGACCAGGATGGATGCTCGCGGGGTGATACAGGTAAGTATCTGCAGGATCAGGATAAATCCTCGTGGAACAATGTAAGTATTTGCATGATCAGGCTGGATGTCTATAGTGCAATATGGATAAGTATTGACAAGATCAGGATGATGGTCCACAGTGTGGGTAAGTAGCTGCAGGGCTAGGGTGAATGTCCATAAAGGTAAGTAGTTGCAGGATCAGGATAAATGCCTGTATAATGATGCTAGATAAGTAACTGTAGAATCAGGATGATCTGTTGTTGAGCTTGCTGTAAAACTGAGCAAGTCTTTTCTTGTCCACTTGTTACTATGTGTTCCTGACTGATGCTGACTGACTGCACTGGAAGGTCTCTCTTATATTTCCTAGCAGCCACTCCTCTGCTTCAGCTCTTTGGCCTTCAAAGGAGCCAGGTGCTCTGTTCCCCTTTCTATTACCCATATTTTTACCTTCTGTTCTTTATTCCTTTTCCACTGCTCTTTCTAGCCTCTTTGCTCCAGCTTTGTCTTTCTTCTCTCTGCCCTGAGCTTCTAGCAGGCAGGCTTTTATCCTGTGCTTCTTGCCCCACCTCCTCCTTCTCCCTCAGAGTCCTGGAGCCATTTAAAGAATCCTTGTCCTGATTCCCTTCCCTTCTGTTTAACCAGACCGAACTGTGGCTGGCTACTGTTGCTGGGCAACCAGGAATACCTGGGGGATTGTACGTGACCCCTGATGACTCCTCATAGAAGCATTAAAAATGTGACAACACCCTTGCAATCTAAAGTGGTAAGAATCTACTCTACCACTTCATTGTGTTGCATGTGACACCATGCTTAAGTTTCAGCTGATCAAGAGGGTTATAAAGAAGAATCACCAGAAAACATTATACTTAGTTCTAAATTTATGAGGATGAGGATGTTATTGTTGCTGCAATGTAATTCTTTAACAATTTCTAAAACTGTTAGGCTACAATCCCATCCACAGTGATACACGCTTACATGATTTCAATAACTATTAAAGACTCCCAAGTGTAGCCTGTCTTGCAGCTTTAGTTTCCAATTATCCTTTAGTAATTTTTCATAACTCTGAGTATAACAATTAACTACAATCTGCTTGTTTTGCCCAACATGAAATAATTTATGCCCAGGAGGAGGCCCTGGTGATGGAAGAATGAGAGAGAACGCAACCCCAGCAGGTAAGAGCCATTGCATCAATCTGGGAGGTTGGTAGCTGGGAGAAGACAAGCAAAAGAAAAGAGATAGCTTAGATGTGAACCAATGAAGTAGATAATAAGAAGAGGATGAAAGCTAGGAGCAACAGTGGCTTGCTGCAGCAGTGACAATGCCCAGAACCTAGAACTTATTTATTTAGGCATTGCTATTCTGCCTTTCTACAATGCCAGGTGACGTACAATGAAGACCACAAAAATAACACCACCAACATAAAGCATTAACAATAAAAACGTATACAACAACAATCCATTAGTTAATCTTTTAAAAAAAATATCACTGAAGGCCCATCTAATAGAGCTGGGCAGTCCTCAATGATCAAGATCAGGGGTCTTCAAACTAAGGCCCGCGGGCCACATCCGGCCCGCCTTGCCTTTTTATCCTGCCCGGCAGCTGATCGGCGGAAGCAGACTTTTAAAAAACTCTTTCGCTTCAAGCGCCGATTCCTTTAATTCTTTTCCATAATATGGAAAACTATTTTCAAACTATAGTCCGGCCCCCCAACAGTCTGAGGGACAATGAACTGGCCCCGTTTAAAAAGTTTGAGGACCCCTGATCAAGATGTTCCACTAAAACCTGAACAAAGAGCTTCATCCAAGCAAGTTACAGGCCAGACTGGGGCCAATGGGAGCTTCTCTGGGTGGGCTCATTAGCCTAATTTCAAATTAATAAATATTTTAACCTATTCAAAGTTCAGAGCAGCTTGCATGGGGCTTCCAGGCAGTGCTGCATTCAAGCACGGACCAAGCTGAGACCTGGGTTTCAACATGGACCACAACTTTAACCAAGAAAATGTTTGATCTACAACTAACCATTTAACAACTCCACCCCTTCAGTGCAGGCCCATGCTACCAAGGGTGAGGGCTGGGCATCCAGTTCTGACAGCTCACTTGGGCAGGTGAAACCTTGGCTCTGAGGAACGGATCAGCAACAAGGCTGATTCCCAGCCTGCACATTGTAACAATGCACTGAGAAGGTCCCTTTTGGTGTCATCATTCCTGAGCCAGTTGGCATAGTGACTAACAAGGAGTTGCCTTACCCAGGTCCCCTCAAGCCGGTAGGTTCCAAGAGGTTGGTATGGGTGAGCCTCCTTTCATCATTCCAGTGCCTCAAGATGATCACACCATATCAGGGATGGGCAACCCAAGGCTCTAGGGACACATACGCCCTTCAGCCTCATTTAATGTGACCTTCAGCTTCATTTCAAAAGCCCTCTATATAAGATCAGTTCAGACCTCTGGCAAGAGCAATCTGTCCTTTTCTTGGCAGCCAGCTGGACAAGAAGGAGGAGGGAGAAAGAGAAAAGGAGGTGAACCACCCACTTTGCCTCTGGCCCTGCCCACCACTGGCTTCAGTCCCGCCCACCGCTGACAAGCAGGCCCTGACAGATTACTTTCTGTCATCTAATTACCTATTAGATGACAGAAGGAAGGTTGCCCACCTCTGCCATATTTATTAATTTGCTTCCCTCCCCGCTCTTCTAGTGATCTTGCCAGTTGTGATGTACTTAGCATGATGTTACTTTACAAACCAAATCCCCCAACCTCATTACATCACAGAGCAGAGTTGGTGGTGGGGAAAAACTGCTCCAGTAGGCAATTTAGAAATCGGACCCTCAACATTCCTACTCAGTCAGCAGGGCTAATCCTGCCCTGCCCAAAAGTGAGTTGGTGGGCAGGTTGTCACCATGCCTGAAAAGAGGCCTTGGAGGAAACATGCCCCCCTTAAATAGCTGTGGCTGTGCACTCATCCAGTTAGCTCTGCTGCTAGTGCAGCATTGCGCGCATGGCCCTGTGCCTTCCTCACTCCAAGGGCTGAGTCAAATCTACCCACGTCACACTCAGGAAGTGGAAGAGTGGCATTTCTTTGGCCCAAAAGAACAAAAGGATTTCAGGGACTTCTCAGAAAACTAACCATGAAAATGATACTCTTCTGGGACAGACAGACAGGCAGCTGTGTATTTTACACTTTAGTCTATAGTGTATTCCCTACAGTTTTTCAGCATAAATCCTGAAAAGAAAATTAGATTTAAGACATTTAATAATTTATTTTTTATTAAGTATGGAAGCCAGGTGAAAATTATATACAAATGAAGAAAGTTAAATTACACAACCAGGGTGGGTGTGGGTGGGGAGTCACCCCACTTTGTAATGCTTTCTTTAATATCTAGCAACAGACAGATTATGATTTTGTAATACAATCTCCTATAGTAGAAGCTGCTGACAAGATGAGTAATGGACAACATCCGATTAGCTTTTCAGCTCTGTGACAATCATTTTAATCAAATACCTACTCTTAAAAAGCAATACAGGAAGAAGGGATGCAATTCATGTCTGAGAGGTGATGCTCAAGCGTATTCTGGTGCCCCCATCGCTCTCTGAGCAACAAAATGAATTCTTCCAGTATTCACAAAGACAGGTACATACTGATTTAGGGATGTATGAATCAGTTTATATCCAATCTGTGTCAGTTTCACATGTCCATCCTGTTCAATTTCTGCATCATTCTATATTTTTAAAACCGCACAAAAATTCACATTCATTTTCATATGCAACTTATACTTTTTGTACACATCTTTCCCCAATATACACATTTTGGTATGCAACTTTCCCTAATATATACAGTTTCCCCTAATACATGCATTTTTGTGCACTATTTTAAGGCAAAAATTTTTAACTGAGAATCAAATTACAAAATTCAGAGAAGTGCGGAACCTGAGGGACAACAGTCTTCCAATCTACACATTAGTCTGGGAAAGACAAATTAGGATTGTTTACTTAAAAATGTGGATGAAACGAAATTCTCTGGCATTGCTTTCACATATACATGCAGCTCCAACATACACAAGTGTGCTTCTTTTTGTATGTCCTATCCTGACATCTTCCTGACATCTTCTACAATACAGATACATTCTGCTCCTTTTCATGGCCATGTAGGGAAGGCTTCTGATCCCATTTACCATGTTACCATTCCCAGTTAAGATGTTTTGAGATACTTCAGTGTATTTAAAGGTTATTAAAATTAGTATGGAATTCTTAACTGAACAGCAGCGCAATCCTATGAGGCTGCCCGTAATCCACTGAACTCGGAGGTTTATGGGCATCCTATTGAAGGCGGGAGGAGCATGGAGGATAGGATATCTTCTGCGCTCCTTACACCCTCAAAAACATCTAGATGACCGATATTGGCTGTCTAGATGCTTTCTCCCTCCTCCTGAGGAGGAGGAGAGGCTGAGGCGCCGCCTGGATTCCTCAGAATCCAGGAGAGCCTTGCCCCTCTCCTTCCTGCTCCCAGGAATGCCCCTCACCGCAAGGGAACTGAGCACAGTCTTCCGTGTTCGTTTTCCCTCCAGTGCGGAAGAAACCGTGCCACTACGAGGTGGGGGGGCCAACACCCCGTGGTGCTGCGACCTTGTAAGGGATTTACAAAGTCGCAGTACCATCAATATCATATCCTATGTCCCTCCAGACAAAGTCGGAGGGACATAGGATTGGACCCTTACACTTGTTTATGAACACTCAACATGATTTCACTTCGGATTTTTTTTATCTTTCTATTTTTCTAAACGGAACTATTCCATTTTGTATCTGAATTATTACAGATCACTATACTTCACTGTATATGGGTATGGTTTGTTAAATTATATGGCATTATGCATTCACAACTTCTGTGTAAGCATCTTTATCTTTTTGCAATTCATTATGTACATATTCATGTTGTGGGTTCTCCTCGAGTAGGTGTAAGTCTCTCTAATATGACAATGCTTGATGACTTGCAATCAGTGGATGACTGCAAGATGAGACTACAAGTCTACCATACCTCTTTGACTCATTACAAGCCAAACTTTAAGCTAACTGTGCTCTCAGTTTACTACAGACTCATGTGTATGGCAAAGATAGAGGGGTCCTCAATGCACAAAAGCATATTCACTTTCTAGACCAGCATGGCTAATGGCAAGGGATTCTGGGAGCTGTAGTCCAACATCTGGGGACCCAAGGTTGGAGAGCTCTGTTCTAGACTATTTTATTTATATCTCAGCATTAATAAAATTGTATCTCACTACTCTGATAATTCTGTTTTACAAAATGAACATATACAACTGGAACAAGGATTTAAAGTGGCATAATGTTTCTGCATTACAACATTCAATTTTGATGATTTTACACAATATGCTAGAGGTTCCAAGTAAACCAGAAACATTGCATATATTGCATGTATTTTATCACATGTATCCACAGATGCTCAGATCAACAAGACAGGCTCCAAATTTAGCTTACTTGCTGCCTAGTCAGGGGATTATAAGATTATTCCTGAAGGCAAAAACTGCTGGTAGTGATAGAATGGTGAAACTGCTTTCACATTAATGTATCCTGATGCCACTGCTCAAAAGTATAGCCCAGTGTTCTAGTCAATTAAATACCAATGAGTCAATGAATTCCTCAGAATGAGTGACAACCCAGCATGTTGTGTCATCGATCCTAACAAGCAATGACATTACAGCTGCAATCCACAAATCGCATTTCAAATTATTCTTCAACATAAAGACAGAGCCGGTTAGCCTGTTTTTAGACAAAACATATTTATCATTTAGAAAAATCACTAGCTTGCTACCTGCTGGATATATACACACACATGTGCACACAAAAACACCACTTCTGTCTTTTGCAATTAATCTGTATTTGGGAAGGGGGAGATATTAATGGTGAATTTTCTTCTATCTGTCCTCTTTACAACCTGCTGATCTGGAACAGGTAGATAGGGACTATAACTAATGGAACAGTGGGCAATGTTAAGCTTCCTCTTCCTTCCTCAGTTAAAGAATGTGGCTCTTTGTACTACCTGTCTGCAACAAAAAGTGGACCTCCAGGGCTCAATTTGTCCAGGGGCTCACCTTTGGGGGTCCAGACTTCAGAAGGCAGAGCAGCACGGACTGCCTGCCTGACTTATTCAGCTAAGAGGGAGCGGGCATTTCATTTTCTCAGGTCAGATTATTTGCTCCTCAAGGTGAAGAGAGACAACCTACATCACAGGTGTGATACAGTCGTAGAGATATTGGAGACAAACCGCTTAGGCTCCTTACATCACTGAGGCCATTGAACTCTCAACTGGAGTGGAAGGAGGTTTAACTGCAGGAGGAAGACCGCTTTACCTTGGTTTTTCGGGGGGGGGGGGGAGGATGAGAGCCAGTTGCTAAGCTAGGTGGTTTAAATGCTACAAGTTCCCAAGCAGGAGAATAATAAATTGTCTTCCATTTCTAAGCAAAAGGAACCATGGAGGCCTTCTCCAGCTTTTTCCAACCAATGGTGGAAATCCCCCTTTACTGCCAGGTTTGAGCAGATATTCAGGAAGAGTAGGCACTGCCAGCCAAACTCACAAACTCAAGCTACTACTAACCTCCTAAAGGGCCTTCTCAAAATTCTGTCAGTCTAAAACAGTGGTTCTCAACCTTGGGTCCCCAGATGTTGATGGCCTACAGCTCCCAGCATACCCAGCCAGCATGACTAATGGCAAGGGCTTCTGGGAGCTGTAGTCCAGCAAGATCTGGGGACCCAAGGTTGGGAACCACTGGTTTAAAAGGAGGGTGTTCCAATGGAAATCTTGGTTAATAAAGCTCATCTGACTGTGTCTGGAGAAGATCCAGAAAACATTGAAGTATACTGATGGTTATTAGGCATCATAGTAAAAAGTGAAACCTCCATAGTCAGAGATAGGCAGTAAATCTCCAATTGCTAGATGCTGGGGGTGGGGATGGAGATAGACACCTGGGGATGACTTCTGCCATTTTGCCTTGATTGTGAGCTTCTCAGACACCTGGCTGGTCACTGTTGCAGAGTGTGAGATAGACAGACAGATCGATCGATCCTGTGGTCTGGTCCAGCAAGGCTATATTTATGGGATACACTTCTATGGGATCGGAGTAGATAAAGTGATGGCTGCTTAGCTGCTTCCTGTTCATGATTGCCAAGTGTCTCCTAACACACAGTAGATCAGCTGTCCTCCTGCGGACAGGAAATTTGGGACCCAGCTACTGGGTGCCTTGATGCAGGCCACATCCCCGCAATGAAGAGAGGCCAGAGTATCTCCCTTCAACAACAGCTCCTTGCTGAAGAGGTTCTTATCCAAGCTATTGTACTTGGTATAAATACTATTTTTAAAACAAGAGAGGAGGGAGGCAAGTGAATAAAAATATACTTGTTCTAAATTGCTTTTCCTAGGGTGCTTCCAGATGAGGCTTTTATTGTGCAGTCATTCTGCCTCCTTCACAGATTGTTATTGGAGATCCAGATGACGTACTCTTCAACTTGTAACCCTCCACTGTTTTCTCCCTACTTCTTCGATCTTTTTTCTTTCCATAAAAAAATCCATTAGGAGGAAAAGACGGACTAGTTGCACAATGTCTTTTGATTGGTAGCGCTAGGAACCGTCCATCTGGAAGCAAACGCTAGTCTTCAAAACCAAACCAGCAGAGAGATAGTGCCAAACCCTATTTATCAGTCCTCAGACAACAAGTAAAACTGCAGCAGAGAGGGAGCTGTCATACTCCTGGAAACTGTCAATCAACATATCATGCTATCTGCTGCAAGTCTCCATGACCTGTTCTGGACTGTGCACCTTAAGGAGAATGAGATAGATGGTTAGCATACTGGCATATACTATCTATGTTTCGCATCAATCTGCGAAACATAGATAGCCAATGGCTACCATTGCATCCTGAGCAAAAGAGCCACTTATGAGCAAGGTATAATATGTAAGATTAAAATGACTTCCCATCTGTGACTGATTAGGTAACTGTTCGTACATGTTCAACAAGGCTATTTATATATGAAAAATACCAATTGCCACTATGACACACAGATTCCAATCTTTCCCCCACAACATAGCCTCCCTCCCCAAGTGATACTGCTTTTTCAAACTTCAGTAATTTGATTAAACCATGAAAAAATATTTACTGACAGGCCCCTTTGAATTGTAGAGAATATTATGGAGAGAATATTACTATGCAGTCATTTGTTGCAGGTTCCCAAAACAAAGCTCTGAATACTAATGAGGACAATATCCTTTTCTAATCAAAGGTCCAAGACACAGATTTGAGAAAAGGATGCGGAAGACAGAAAACCTTTGAAGTACCCTCTAAATGTTTTAAAGTAATAACATAGGACTGCAAAAGATTTAATCATTCTGTACTGCAGGCCCTCATGGGACTGAACTAAGGAAGATCCATATGCGCTATTTCTATAGCAACGTAATTACCAAATGTTAGACTCTGAACAAAAGCTATCATTTTCTGTAGTTAAAAAAAAAAAAAAATCAGTACAGAAAGAGACAAGTTTCCACCCCCCACCCCCAGGATATCTGTTTGAGATATTCAGAATCATATTTTTAAAAAACACTACCTTTATATTCTTGCTATTATTTATATTAGATATTGGCAGGGGTCACACACCAATAAACACCATCATAATTTAAACAAAAATATTTTGAGGTTTGTTTTACTGCAGGACAAAGAATTTCATTATATAGAGCTTGATCACTTTACACTTACAGTGTAATGATTTCTGGCTTTCCAATGGCAATGTAAAATTTAAAAGGGGAGTTACTTACACAGATGACAACAAAAACACAACATACTTTTTAAAATATAGTTTCCCAAAGTAAAACAAACAAACAAAAAGTTAAACTCAAGAGTGTGTGTGTGCACACGCATGTGCTTAATGCACAGATGACTCTATTTGTCTATGGCAGCAATGTCTAAAGCTTGTCCTGTATAATGAGAAAAGAAGAACTAGGTAATCCTCAAAACACCCTAGCAACATAGATCAACTCATATAAAAAAGGGAATAAATAATTTGACTATCTGGGAAGATGCTGGAACTATTCTGGAAATCAATCATTTATTCTGTCAAGGAACCATGTAACAGTGCCAGCTTTTGAACACATAAGTGTTTTTATATCTTCCCATGGTTTTATTTTGCTGCTAAGTTTACATTCTGTATTGCTTTTACACCTTACTTCTGGTTTTAACTTGGTTTTATTATGTGCTTTTAAAGTCATTGTTTAATGTTTGTATTTTATATTTTTAAGTTATCTGTACCCCTCCCAAAGAACTCCAGTTATTGGGCAGTCTAAAAGTGCATTACTTAATTAATAATAAAAGTGGCTACACTGGGACATCACATTAAACAATAGTTTAGTGTGACATGAATGAACCTAGGCAAGTCTCATACTTCTGTGCTCCCCGCACTTCTGGCATAGCTGCAAGGAGGAGTTTGAAAGCTCGTACTTCTGTTGTCTGTTAACCACAGTTAGTGTTTCATCTGAACCCCAACCTGTGATTAATTTGAACTAGCTTTGTTTAAATAAGCCACCTTCATTATTCATGGTTTGAAGCTGGGTTGTTTTAAACAAACCATAGTCAGGACCGGTGCAGGGCAGTTTGGCGCCCTAGGCTAAACTGTATTTAGCGCCCCCCCTCTCGTGCCGTGGGGGGGGGCTCCGGAAAGCAGCCCTGCTCTGCAACCTCCCGCCCCCCCGCCACCGGACACCCCCCCGCCACCGGACACCCCCCCCGCACGCTGCCGCTGCCGCTGCTGCTCCCCACCTACCTTCCCAGTCCGACGCCTCCTCCGAAAAGGGACCCCCGCGCTCTGTTTTTGGCCGGGGGAAACCAGAGCAACAGGGCTGTTTAAGCCCTGTTGCCCTGGTTCTTCCCGCCAAAACAGAGCGCGGACGGGGCTCCGGAAACAGCACGGAGAAGGTAGGTGTCGGGGGGGGGAGGCAGCGCGGAGTAGAGGCGAGGCGAAGCGAGGGGGGGAGGCGAAGTGGGGGGGAGGCGGCGCAGAGGCGAAGCGAGGCGAGGTGGGGGGGAGGCGGCGCAGAGGCGAAGCGAGGCGAGGGGGGGAGGCGGCGTGGGGGGGAGGCGAAGCGAGGTGGGGGGGGAGGCGGCGCAGAGGCGAGGCGAGGTGGGAGGCGAGGCGAGGTGGGAGGCGGCGGCAAGGCGAGGTGGGAGGCGGCGCGGAGGCGAGGCAAGGTGGGGGGGAGGCGCCCAGGCTCGGCCCCACCACTACTCCGGGCGCACTGACCTGGCTTTCTCGGAGAGGCGGGCGGGCGGGCGGCAGGGCAGGAGCGCGCCGGCAGCGAAGAGGAGCGCAGCGTTCTGCGCCCTCTTACGCTACGCGCCCTAGGCAACCGCCTAGTTGGCCTAGCGGTAGCGCCGGCCCTGACCATAGTTAAGATTAACCGCGGTTAGTTGGTCCAGATAACATGACAAGCCAAAACCAGAAGCAAACACTCCTGTACCCCCCCTCCTGCTGCGCAGAAGGAGAACAGAGGAGAGGGGAGCATGCAAGTCGAAGGTTCACTTACTCTCATTCATGTCATGCTAAATTATGGTTCAGCATGTCATCCAAATGCAGCCACAGTATGTCTGAATCCTTTTATTTTTTTTCACAGTTAAAATTTGTATTTTTAAAAACAAAGAAAAAACAAACACCACAAACAACAATTAACAACAACAACAAAAAGACAACTAAAACTAAAATGGACTTCCAATTTTCTCTACAGCAAATATAAGTACCAAAACCTTTCCCTTACTCTATAATTCCAAAGAAAATTATCTTTTTCCTATTGGCCAAATAAAACAAATCATTTCCCCCCCCAATCTTTACAAATAATCTATTAGAGGTTTCCACTCAGCAAACATCATTGTATTATTATTTATTGTATGAATTGTTGTGAACCGCCCAGAGAGCTTCGGCTATGGGGCGGTATAGAAATGAAATAAATCATCATCATCATCATCTCTATAATGACGTAAGTTAACTATTTCTACCAACAACATCTTCCCCAATTTAAACAAGTACTACAGTATTACAATGTTAAGTATTCTTTTCTTTTCTTTACAAATATTACTCATGCTGCCACATAAAATAAAAAGAAAAAAGAATTCCATGCCTTCTTTCCAAATAATTACCTGTTAATCCCAAAACAATCTCTAAAATCTTTTAAGGTAATAGATAAATTTATATCCAATTTTTTTAAAAAAACATTTCTTAGGCTTCTCCCAATTACCTTGAGTATGTCTGAATCCTGACCATGACAGATGATGGCTAAAATAATATTGATATTCTCTTTATCCATTCATGTTGCTGTGACTGAAACCAAAAGTATGTGGATATAGATGTTTTGCCACTGTGTTGTCAAGCCTGATACACAATCACAGCCATTCTACCTACCTTGGTTCACACCCTTACATTCAATAGCAAATATAGCCCAGACCTAAAGAACCTTAGATTTAATTCAAAATGCCTACGGGAGCTTTGGACTTGTGTTTCTCAAACAGTAGCCTCCCATGCCAAATAGGAAACTTCTGAAACTGAGCGGAGTGATACAGCTGTTAACAAGAGAAAAACCCAAGAGCACCACTGGGCATGCCCAAGTTTTTGGCCACACTTGAAGTACCTCCATTTGACCCTGGGTTATATTTCTTTCCTTTGCAGAAGAATAAGTGAGCTAAGTGCCTTGATGTCAACAGATACTAGGCAACAGAGAAATGAACAGTTTTATTTGATGCAAGTGAACTGGTACGCAATTATACAGAGAATGGTGGAAACCATATATCATGGTTTGAAGTTGGCTTGTTTCCACTAGCTACAGTTAAGATTAGCCAGAGTTTGTCAGGCTTTAACCACATGGAAAGTTGCAGTTTTTATAAAATGGAAGCAAAAGCTTCTGAACTCCTCCTCACAAGCGCACCAAAGGAAGAGAGGAGAGTGTGTGAGCCTTGCTACAACTCATTCTCGTAGCAATAAAATATGGTTTAGCTACTGTTACATTCTTAAAGGACTTGTGTCCTACATGGCTAGGTCCATTATGTTTTCAAGGATGAGACTTGCATTGCAGAGTCACCAAGGAGACAGATGAACATCTAAAGTGGAACAACAGCTGTTGCGGAAGATGAATACAATGATAACGTTGCCCTCAGTAGCAGTAATTAACAAACAGAATGTAAAATGTAGGGTTCATGTTCCCATTTCCTGTGAGAATGGGCACACTGCCCTTTAAAATGGGCAAATTTTTGTGTGTTTTGTTAGCTAAGCTTAATAATGTGGACACACAGAAATGCAACTTCTTCTTCTTCTTCTCCTCTCTCTCTCTCTCTCTCTCTCTCTCTCTCTCTCTCACACACACACACACACACACACACACACACACACACGCAGGCACTTACTCTCATTCATTCATTCATTCATTCATTCCATTTCTATACCATCCAATAGCTAAAGCTCTCTGGGCAGTTTATAAGATACATAAACGGGAAAACATGTGAAATGGCTTTGGCTTTTGGATTAATAGTAGAATTGCCATGATTTTGTTAAAAAGTTATCAGCTTATTTATATCTACTGGCAATAGACTCAACAGTTCTTGTACTCCCATATGGCTATCCCTATTGCTCAACAGACACTGAGGGCATGCAGGCATTTCTATATTTTAGTTGTTTGTTAGGCACTCTCAGTCCTACCTAGCAGCTTGTGACAGTATGTTAGAGAACTAGGAAACCTGAAAAAAATATGATAATCTTATTTAATTAATGGCAAAAGGCTATCTTTTCCCACATAATACCAATGCCATCTACGTTCTTATCGTGAACTCACTAGATTGTGTGTAGGCACAACATTAAGGCACATAAGGCACATGGTCTAGAGTTACAAATGAAACTGTTCTAGGTGCCAGAAACTAACAAAGTGGGGGAGGGCCTGACCACAAAAGGCCAAAGATTCACCCTTAACAGCAAATAACTATCAAGCTATGGCTTCAGTTGATTGAAACAGATGTGCAAATTCTGAACGTATCCATTTGTTAGCTCACCTACAGCACTGCCCCATTTCCATTTTCTACTTTTAAACATATGGCACATGAAAAACCCATTCCAACTGCTTAAGACACCATACCCTGAGTTACTGTAATCTATTACATGGGAATAGGAATGTAAAATAGAGTGGTGGCTAAACTGGACATCAAGGGTGTGCAGCCTTAAACCCCCCAAGGCTTTTACTGCAGCTTCCCCTTGACCCTCCCACTGCTGCTGAATTTCCCCATGCACACACTCTGCACTCAGTTCCCCCAGAAATCTCCATGCAGATCACTGCTGATAGCAGCAAGCAAAGAGCTACCTGCATTATTTATTTATTTATTTATTCATTCATTCATTCATTCATTTCATTTCTATACCGCCTAATAGCCAAAGTTCTCTGGATGGTTTACAACAATTCACAAAACACAATTCTGTAAAAATACCATAAAAACTGCATGAAAACAACATAATTCTTTTTCAATACACAACATTTTTTAAAAAAACAATCCAACAGCCAAAACAATCCCAGTACAACAGGACCTGTCAAAAGCAGCTGACACAAATGCCCCATCACGCCCTCAAACACCCTTAAGTGCCATTAAATGCCTTGGAGAAGAGGGCAGTCTTAACCTGAGGCTGAAAAGATCACAGTTTCCAAGCCAGGTGGGGTTCAGTACGGAGATCATTCCATAAATTGGGGGTGCCACTGAGGCCCTCTCTCTTGTTGCCACCCTCTGAGCCTCCCTTGGAGGTGGCACTCAGAGGAAGGCCTCAGATGTTGACTTGTAGTGTTCAGGTAGACTCAGGTTGGGAGAGGATCAGGATCACTGGTGTGTTTGCGTGTGAGTGTGTGTCTGTAGCTCAGTGGTAGAGCACATGCTTTGCATGTAATAGGTTCCAGGTTCAATTCCCAGCATCTCTGGGTAGGGCATGAAAAACTCCTGCCTGAAATCCTGGAGAGCCGCTGCCATTCAGAGTTGAAAATACAGAGCTAGACTAATCATAGGCCCGACACAGTATAGGCAGCTTCCTAGGTTCCCGTGAGTGTGTGCAACCCCCAACCCAGTATCACATGTGACCCTTGGGGCCAAAAAGGCTGTGCACCCCTGTTGTAAATGCTTATGTTGTCCTTCATCATATAAACTAGTACTCTATTGATCAGGAAGTGACAAGCCATGCAAAAAGCCATGCATAGTGACAAGTCATACAAAAATCTATTTCTCATAATTTAGCATTTAACACAAGGGTGACTGAGTCTGCTCTAGATGTCTGCAAGACCATGCTGGTTGTTGGAGCATTCAAAGAGATCTTAGGTAAGATAACTGCTGAAGAGGGAGTAGGAACATATATTGAAATGCACAGCAAAACCTGGCGAGGTTAGACCAATGCAGTCTTTCTAATAGAGTTCATAGGAAGATATGACCCTACCTAAAAAAAAAACCCCACCTCTCACACTGCTACCCGAAAACCTTTTAGTTGGAGGTGACACGTGGGGCCTTCAGCATACAAAATACGTGCTATACCAGTGGTCCCCAACCTTTTGTGAGTCGCGACCCCCTTTTGTAATGGCAAAGTAACCGGGGACCCCCACCACATTTGCATAAATTTGCATATTGGTGGGGTAAAGAAAACACATGAAAAATAGATTTTTCAGAATATATTTTAATTTAACCTAATATTCATTAAAGGTGGTAAAGCCAAATTTTAGTAATCTTCTGAATATTTAGGTTTTTTCTCCATGGGTACAGATTTCTGAAAATATAAATAAAAATTCTTTTTTGAGGAAAAACAATTTCTTTTTGTATTTCTATTGTTGTACTTGCTCACCTGCCCTTCCTCTCTCTGGATGTTGGTGGAAATAGGACCCAACAGGGAGCAGGCGAGTGAGCGGATTTATCATTTGACTAGCAGCCAGCTTTGTATCAGAAAGGAGAAGATATGTTTATTTATTTGCTTATTTATTTATTTTATTTATTATATTTATACCCCGCCTTTTTTCCTGCAAGGAACCAAAGGCGGCTTACATAATCCTCCTCCTCCTCCTCTCCACTTTATCCTCACAACAACCCTGTGAGGTAGGTTAGGCTGAGAGTCAATGACTGGCTCAAAGTAACCCAGTGAGTTTCATGGCCAAGTGGGGACTAGAACCCGGATCTCCTGAGTCCCAGTCCAACACTCTCACAATTACGCCACACTGGCTCTCTGTTCTGCTGGAGACAGCTAAAAATAGTTCTGCAACAGCCACAGAAGCAAGTGAAATGAAATTCATTCACACAGTCAGTCTCTCTCTCTCTCTCTCTCTCTCTCTCTCTCTCTCACACACACACACACACACACACACACACTTCATTTTCACTCAGAAGAAGCCATAGTTCAGTTAAACTTCCCAATGAGTGTGTCAAAAAATACCATAATGAGAGCTGTCCAAGTGGTGTTAAGTACCTTCTCCCAACAGAATTATAGTCAGCACGCCTCACTTCCCGTTTTCTACAGTCTCCTGAAGGACATTTGCCAGCTTTGGGACTTGCCAGAGCAGTACAATAAAGGGAGGGAACCATAGCCAGTGGTTAAATTCAGGAACCTCTGCAACACCTTCCTATCGAAGGCTGTTATCTGCTGGGGCAGAAGAGTCTATTTTGTAATGCTTAGTGAAAGTGTGTTAGCAAAGTCCATGTAGCTGCTTTCCAAATATCCAATGCTGGAAAGTTGCCCTAGAAGGCTGCGGAGGCTGTGGCTCCCCCCAACCCAGGAGCTGCTTGCCCTGGGCTTGATAGACCAGAATGATACACTGGCCCTGGAAGCTTTTGTCACCCAGGAACTTAGGCTGAAAAAAGACAGAGAGCATCAGAGTGCCTGGGAGCTGAGGTTCTATCTAGATAGAAATGCAGGGCCCTACGCACATCTAACTTGTGCCAGCTGACCTCTGAAGGGTGCATTGGCTTTGGGCAGAAGGATGGGAGTGAAATTTCCTGGGGCCTGTGAAACACTCAGTTCACCTTGGGCACAAATGAAGGGCCTGTTCTCAGGATCGCCTTATCACTGAAAATGCAGAGCTGGGGGTCTGCTGACAGAATGCCAAAACTGATCCCGTGTCCCCTTTCTTGGGGCTTCCTTGGCTGCTGCTGGTCAGATTTAGCTGCATCGAGGTTGCTGTGGCTTGAGGAGCACCTTCCCACCATCATGATGGGGCGAGGGTGGGGGGAAGCTGCACTTCCAAACTGAAGGCTCTCTTCCTGTCCTGGGGGGGGGGGGAGGAATCGGAGCAATATGCCTAGCCCCACTCTTAGCTGCATCTGAAGATGGCTTCCTTTGGTCACGAGGATGATCCTGGCTCAGGCCAGGGCACCTCTGCCACTAACTGCCCTGTTGGAGGGGAAGGAATAGGGCTCCAGGACAGGGCTATCTCCTGGCAGTTGTGCCAACTGGAGGCCCAAGAGAGGAGCTGTTGCCATCACACTAATCCATCACACTTTTATTTTTTGCATGGCTCTGGCCACAAGGGAAAGCTCTGGAACCAGCTTTCTGAAGGCTCATCCCAAATGGCCCCCTGTAAATCCCATAGGCTAGATAGGAATGAGGAAGGGAAGAGAAAAGAGAAGCTATTCAGGTTGGGCTCTTAAGGAGCTCCATTTAGACCTGACCATTGGCTCAGGAGGCAGAGCAAGTCTGGGAGGGCATGGTGGCCCCTGTTGTGTGTGCCTCTCTCTCCCCTACTCCCCTCTCTCCAGCCAGAACGTCAAGCACAGCTCACGGGTTTCTTTGTAAACATTTATTAAGCAAAAGCAGAGCAACTCAGGTGGTCGCAGAAAAGTGTTACACAAAAGTAAAGAAAGCGATTCAAGACCCTTTATCCCCTCAATGGGAGGTCAGGAATGTTAAACAGTTGATCCTGCACGGAGGTGTTTCGCACATCCTCACCCTCAAACTAAAGAACCGACTCCGCCCCTAAGGCGGGTCAAAAGTATTGTTAGCCAGCAGAGCCAAGCGACAAAGAGACGTCAGCTGTTCTTGCCTACGTAATTTACACTGCTCTCGAGGATCAGTTAGATGCTGGCTTCGCACCCCCTTCCCTCAAGAGCTCTTCCCCACTTCCCCCCAGCTCTTCCTCTCCTGTTCCCAGAGATTCTTCACCCCCCCTCCCTCTGCCTCTGACTGTAACCTTGACGGTGCAGCTGGATCCTGGTTATCTTCAGCTAGAGATCCCACTGCTGCCTCCTCTTCCCCTCCCCCTCCCGCTCAGTTTTAGAGTCCATTCCCACAGAATCTGACCAGTGTTGTTTTGGATTTAGGGAATCAGAACTGGGGAGGGGCTAGGAGAGCTAGCCCCTCCCCCTGGAGAAGCAATTGCTTAGCCCTGCCCATGTGCTCCAGGGGGAGGTGGCATCCCAAAGGTGATGAATGCCCTCCAGGAGACTCAGGAGCACACTAAGTTGACTTTTTCATTGAGCTATCCAGTAAGACCTTAAGATGTATTTCCTGTTTAATCACTACCACTTCATACCCCAGTGTACATTTAGTTAGGATTTTTGCCCAATGTGCATCAGTTTACTCTAACGTACACCGAATCTCATTTGTTGTTTTGTTGTCCTTTCACCAAGTTTGAAGAGATCCTTTTGGAACTCTTTGCACATTTGAGTTCTAACCATCCTGAATAATTTGGTGTCACTTACAAACCTGGCCACTTTACTGGCCATCCCTGATTCCAGAACATTTAAGAGTAAATCAAATAGCGCCAGCCCTAGTTCAGATCCTTAGGAGACTATCTTTACACAACGACGTTTGGTAAGGAACTTTGTCAGACATATAATGTCTGCTGGATCAATTCTATCCACATGCTTGTTGATACTCTCAAATAATGGCAAAAGGTTAGTGAAGCAAGATGTCCCTGGGCAGAAGCAATGCTGGCTTTTTTTTCCTGAGCAGGACTTGTTCATTATTATTATTATTATTATTATTATTATTATTATTATTATTTATTAATCGCCCATCTGGCCGGCAACCGGACACCCTGGGCGATGTACATAGGCTAAAAACAAGATAAAATACAATTAAAACATTATAATTTTTTTAAAAAAAATCTTAACCCACCCCATATTCCCGCCTGAACAGCCAGGTTTTTAATGAACGGCGGAAGCTCAGCAGAGAGGGGGCATGGCGGAGGTCACTCGGGAGAGAGTTCCACAGTACGGGGGCCGCCACAGAAAAGGCCCTCTTCCTCATCCCCACCAGTCTAGCTGCTCTGGCTGAAGGGACAAGGAGAAGGCCGTCTGTGGCAGATCTTGTTGAGTGGCCCACTTGGTGTTGCTGGAGACGCTCCTTGAGATAGACTGGACCGGAGCCGTATAGGGTTTTAAAGGTCAAAACCAACACCTTGAATTCGGCTCGGCAAGCAACTGGTAGCCAGTGCAGCTCCTTGAGCACTGGCGTGATGTGGTCCCGCCGGCGGCTGCCTTTAACCAGGTGAGCCGCCGCGTTCTGTACCAGCTGTAGCTTCCGAACCGTCTTCAAGGGTAACCCCACGTAGAGCGCATTACAGTTCTAACCATCCTGAACCATCCAGTTCTAACCATTCTTCCATATGCTTCATAATTCTATCTTTCATAATGCTTTCAACCAATTTAGCTAACAGTCCTAAAATTTCCTGGCAACCCTGGGTAGAATCAGTGGTGCAGCTAGGTAATTTTAGACCCTGGAATTAATGGTCTTATGCCCCCCTTTAGATAGCCTTGTGTATTATTTCAGTTGTGAAGCACACCACTAACATTTCTCTTCCCCCAACCACCATTCCTTGCT
Source organism: Shinisaurus crocodilurus (assembly GCA_021292165.1). Lineage (NCBI taxonomy): Eukaryota > Metazoa > Chordata > Lepidosauria > Squamata > Shinisauridae > Shinisaurus > Shinisaurus crocodilurus. The sequence goes on from CM037879.1 coordinate 202,172,368, forward strand.
TTACAACTGCTTCTACATTCCTTATATGCTAGATCAGGGGTTCTCAACCAGGGGAAATTCCCCCCCTGGGGGGGGGAATTTTAGGGTTTCAGTGGGGGAATTGGGACCACAGACTCAAACTGTTGGAATACTGATCTTTCTACAAATTACAATTCTACAGATTGTACATAATCTACAGGACATCACACCTTATTTTATGGCCCAGATTAAGTCACACAAACTTCGAAAGGGGGGGGAATGACATTCTGACATATGGTGAAAAGGGTGCATGGGGCAAAAAAGGTTGAGAACCACTGTGCTAGAATGTTTGCCAACCCTGTTTTTTTTAAAAATGCTCTGAGTATGTGCAGTTTTGCATCAGGCTCACTTATAGCATAGCACTATCATGACTACAAGAATACAAAGGAATTTGCTTTCGCTACACCACTGGTTAGAGTAACTAACATTACTATTCCCTACCCTAAGCCCTTGGGATGCAGTAGGCTAAAAATCCAAACAAAGATACTTCATTGTCAGAAGCTTCCCATACAAAGGAGATCCATTTTCTAATTTAAAAATCCCTACTTGTCAGGAGAAACTGCAAAGAACATACAGCGCCAAGAAAAACAAGCCCTGTGTCACGTAGTCACTGTTTAATTTTAGCACTGAAAGAATTTGCATATACACAGTCTCTCCTCTCCATTTAAAAAGTTGAATATGTGGGTATTAATAATCCAGCACGTGTAATTGGAATTTTTTCCTTCCTCTTGCATAAAATCAAAAGTTAAACATGAGGAGAAGGGGTTCTCCCTCACACATTATGACAGATAAATGGTTGTGTCATTACTGTTCTTGCCCCTTGGGAAAGCCATTAATCAGATTCTTCTAAATAAGAATATAAAACAATACAAATGAATGGATGAGAATAGGTATTCATATCAGAGCTACAGTAGGCAAAGAACAGCCGTGATTGTTTTTCAAAGAGGAAAATGCCAAGAAAGAAAGAAGCAGATGGCTGGATCATTCTACATACCATATGAAGACACATTCTCTTACTAATACATAATATTAATTAGTCAATCCACACAGTATTACAGGGAAAGATAATAGCAATCATTAATAAAGGCAAATAACATTTTATTGTTCTTTCAAATAAAACAAAAGGGCACCCATCACAATGGCGTGGAACAAAAATCCCATCATCTGTGAGCAGAAAGCATTTATGCATATTTCAGAGGGTTTCCCATCTTCAGGAAGATTTTTTCTGGGAGGGGGGTGGCTGCTGATAGAAGCAAGAGAGAAAATGTCCCCTAGCACAAGCAGGGACAACCTCACAGTACTCTGGATCAAAGCCAAGGAGAACAACTTTAAAGCCTTAAATGGTTTGGCCTCAAGCTACACGAAGGATTGCCTTCTCTCATACCAGCCCATCCACACTCAAGAGGCCCTTCTCACCTGTCCATCACCAAAGGCAGTTAGGCTGGTAAGTACAAGGAAAGGGCCTTCTCAGTGGTGGCCCCACACTTTTGGAATCAACCTCCATCATCAAGGGCTTATCAGGACCCTCCTTTTTAAATCAGAAAAGCACTGAGGACCCACCTGTTTTCACTGGCCTTCCCTTAAATCTAGCCCATTGGTTTTTACTGGTAAGTTTTATTTTTATTGATTTTAACTGGCAGTCTCAGTTTTTATGAATTTTTACAACTGTATCCACTTCGTATGGTTTTTGTCTTGTATGCTGCATTGAGAGGGTTCCACTCTAAAAGACAATCTAGAAATACTTTTAGATAAATAGAATAAGACCTGATTTAAATGTGACACCAGGCAAGCTTATCCATGTAGCCCTGCACATGCCTGATGTCTTGGTGAAACCAGATCACCACATCTGCGCGGGCAATGTTAGCACAGGGGTCCACAGACCAGGCAAACGCTGCATTGGCATGCTAATATTTTACATGTAGCAACTGAGGGCCTGGATTAAACATGACTCCAGGCACATGCAACATCAAATGGCTATGTTTTTCTTGTCTGCCAGGTATATGTTTTACATCAGCTCTGTGCCCAATAGTCAACTTAGTGTGCTCCTGAGTCTCCTGGAGGGCATTCATCACCTTTGGGATGCCACCTCCCCCTGGAGCACATGGGCAGGGCTCATAGATTTCGAACCATCCATCAATGTATTTCTCTTATGCTAGTGTCTCCCTGTCGCCACTGTTTCATTACTTTCATTATAGAACAGATATACTGAATTTTTAAGTAGAACATTCCCTTTCTTCTTACAATAGAAACTACCAGTTGCTTTTGCAAGAATGTATTTAGTTTGAGGGAAGTATGAGGGGGGAGCATTACCTTGGCTAATTCTTCAATGAAACACACATGCGTAACAGGATCTCTTTTCTTGGACAATACTTTCTGCAGATGTTGCACCTGAAAAAGAAGTATGTTTTAAGTCTGACTTCTTCATATATTTTATAGTGCTCTCAAAACAATTCCAAGCCATGTTTAAATGACCAAATACCTGTCCACAAGCTGCACAGATTTGATCCATCAATTTTTCCATATTAGTCCACAGAGCTGCTCTAAAGGCTGCAGTGTTTCCTGGTGTTGGCATAGCTGCTCGCCCAGGGCCACCGCCTAAAAGTGTTTCAAGAAGAATCTGCCTCAGAATGTTTTATTTTTAAAACCACATTTAATGGCAACATTTTGAATGGCTACAATTAGATTTAGGCACAGGATTTATACTATTTGGATTCATAAGAACTGGAATAATGTAAGGATAGGAAGGTGGAGTCGAACCAAGGAGGCCATAGTTCATCACGGTGTAGTGGCTGGAGCAGGGGTGGACAACTTGTGGCCCTCCAGATGTTTTGGCCTGCAACTCCCACCAGCCTTAGCCAGCATAACCAATGGTGAGCGACCATGGGAGGTACAGGCCAAAACATCTGGAGGGCCACAAGTTGCCCACCCGTGGGCTAGTGTTAGATTTGTACCATGGAGACCTGGGTTCAAATCCCCAGTCAGCCATGAAGTTCACTGGGTGGTATTGGGCAGGTCACTAGCGCTATGCAGACTTTCGAAGCCTCACATGATTAGAATAATAGGAGGGGAGAGTGGATACAGACTGGCTGGCGCCACCCATTCCACTGCATCCCCACCACCCTCCATGCATTGGAGAAAAAGGTCTGCAGTGGGGAGCTGTTTCTAGCTTGCATGGGGAGCCGTCACGAGTACAGCAGGTGCCCCACTATTCTTTGCTAGCATCTAGAGCAGCCTTCCCTAACCTGGTGCCCTCCAGATGTTTTGGACTTCGACTCCCATCAGCTTGACCCGGCATGGCCAATGATCAGGAATGCTGGGAGTTGTAGTACAAAACATCTGTAGGGCACCTGGCTGGGGAAGGCTGATCGAGAGTGCAACGGTGCCTGGCAACGGGGCCAGTGAGCACATCCGCACTCTACTCATCATTGTGTGAGGACAGGAATGATGGAATAGGGTTGCTATACTTCTACCTAATCTATCTCCCAAGGATATTCTGAAGATAAAATGGGATAACTGCTACGAAATCGGCCTGAGTATTTTGAAGGAAGGATGAGATTAAAATGTGGTTAAAAAAAAAAAAGTAAATAGTAACTCCTTCATCAGAAAAGGTGGTCTTGCATAAATGTCAGCACACAGTCAAGAACGTAAGCAGTACAGTCTTCAATGTGAGTTAAGCAAGCTTAACCATAGAAGAATGATGTCCAAAAATACATCAATAATTCAACATTGTATTGCACAAAAAGTGGCCCAAACTCCTATAGTACAGCAACAAGTACAGGGGTTATTCCCTTATAAAGATGTTATATTATTTTAAAGAGGGCAAAATTCTAAGCCTTTTCAGCACAAGGTAAAAGAAAGTCTCCTAAGATCTCCATATTGCAACATATCCTATTAGCCACAATGGGAGGCACAAGTCAAAATACTATCAATGCAAGCTTAAAGTGATGTTGCACTATCAACAATCTCTATTTCTTAATAGGGGACTGGATAGAAGAAGAGTATTATGCCGAAATAGTAAGTACAACACATTTGAGCTAAGAATGACTTGGAAATGGGCCAACTCATTTACCTCAATGTGACTTTTCCACTTTGCAGTTTGCAGTGTCATCACATAAAAAAAAAATAGCTTACCAAACAGTAAAGGGTGATGATGTCTGTTTATGCTGGTCTTGGACCGTAATAAAGATTTGATTTGATTTGATTTGAAAGGGTGATGAAGATTAATTATGAACATGCAGAACTGTGTTACACCCCATTTATGGGGATATTATGTCAAATTACTAGGCACTATTCTTATATAGACAAAAAAGTGTAGTACCTCTAACCACTGTTTGAGAGGGCTGAGTCAAAACCTTAATATCCAAAGCGTTGTTGATGTTCTCCTCCAAGGACGTGCGGTATCCATCCACAACGTTAGTAACTGTGACTTTCAAAGTTCCAAGATTATAGAAAACTTGAAGAGCAGTGCCTACTTGAGTTGGATTCTAGACAAGAGAAGGAAAAAAGGCAGAGAATGGAGAAAGTATCAGTAAGTTTTAGCTATGAAACAACCTGGTCCTCGGTGAGATATATTTTAATATTTAACTTTATGTTCTAACTGTTCTGCTTCATTTTGTTTATATCAAACTTACTGGGATTGTTCACTGCTTAAAGAGTTACAGTTAATTAATCAGTCTGTATTTTTAACACAGTACTAGGTTAATCAATCATGTTTAAATATAATATTTAAATATTTGCAGATAATATTTGCAGATTATCAAGCCACAATATAGAAGTGCCTTTCTGAGTTACTGAAGCATATACATGACTACTTACAATGCAAGTTACATGAACATAGGTCCCATTGCAATCAATAGGACATGGGGGCAAGGGCAATAACTTTTCCTGTGTTGTTTTTTTTCCTGAGGACTCCCCCCCCCCCCATTTTTTCCAACAGAAAAATTGGAAATTTGGGGGAACACTGGGGGCGGGGGAACTCCGATGAAATATTTTCTCTTTTGGAGAAAATGCTTTTTGAGGCAAGATTTTGCTCACTCAAAATGTGTGGGATGGACATTTTAATGTAAATAATCTACAGAATTAGAGAATAACAATTCTTGTGTATACTGTAGAGTTCAAAATTTTCAGTGTTCTTATAAAGTTTAATCTGATATCCATATATGCTGCTAGCTGATAATATTGGGGTGGTATGAGACTGTTTCTATCTAAATAATATACTTAATTTTGTTTCCTACAAAATGTGTGGGTTTTATTTTCAACTTTCATTTTTTTTTTAGTAATTCTCAGATTCCAATAACTTAGATACATGAGCTTAGGTAGCATAAGGTGCTACAGTTTGTATCTCTCTCTTTCTCTTTTGTATCAGGTATATTCACAATTTTGAATAAGCTCCACTAAATAGAGTGGCTCTTGTTTCTGAGTAAACATGCATTAGATTCTTCTATATAAGCCGCTTTCGGAGATGAGACTCTGAATGCTGAGCCCCTGTCCCACCCTCTCACAGCCGATGTGGAAAGAAATCGGCCTCAGAGAGGAGGAAAAGGAACATACCAGGGGGGGAGGGGGGGAGGCTGGGGTTGATGGCTTACGCCGTATCGAAATGGCACCCCAGACTTCTTCCCTCCCTCTCTGAAGAGCTTCATCTAGATGGCCAAAAATGGCTTCCTAGATGAAGTTCAGGGTGCAGGGTGCAGCGGCGGAGAAGGTTGCTGCCATCGTACCTCACATTGTATGTTGGATGCACATAACCCTCCGCGTTCAGAGGCTTACATGTATCAAGGTCAGGGGCAATAGGATCACACTTCCCATTATAAATGATGCATTTTATGTTGTTAAAGCAGTGAAATAAGTTTAGGTTTGATAAGAAGGTAACTATTGCATATATTTCAATTTTTCCACAATTTTCTATCCCCACTCCCGAAGAAATGGCCTTTTCTCCATGGCTTCCAAGTTTCCAGAAATGTTACATCTCTAGAACAAAGTGCAACTAGCTTAGTCTGGATTCAACTCCCGAACTACAAGTAAATGCTTCTGTGAGGGGTGTTCTGATGCTTTGGGGGTGTTCTGAGGGCAGGGAGGGGAGGAGACCAGCACCGCCGAGATACGACGTATCCTGGTGGTGCCTCAGCCTCCTTCGCTCCTACTCCAAAGTGCTGCACAAAATCGGTCATCTGAGTGTTTTACAGAGCAAGAGCGACTCCGCGCTCCTCCCACTCTGCATAGGATGCTCGTAATCCTCTGAGTTCGGAGGGTTACAGGCATCCCCATAGGATTGCACCCTAAGTCAATTATTATGTCAACTAAACTGATTTAAGCTAGCAGTCCTAAACATAGTACAGTTGCATTTTTCTGGGAAGAAGGATTTGGATAGTGGGGTACAAGGCAGACATTACTTACCTATAATCATATTGATCTATTAATTTAAAATATCACAAAGGTTTTAAGGCAGGCATAATACCTGGAGCCAGGATCATCTGCCCAGAGGATCTACAACCCTCAAACCTAGCAGACCTACATTAGGCAGGGGAACGCCACATGGTTTGGTTGTTTGATGTATTAGTGTCTTTATGTAGTAACGGTAAGCTAACTGCAATGTGATGATTGTGGCAGGGCATAAGTATTTTAAATAAAATTAAGAAGGACATTGTTGATAACCTTCCCACTACCCCGGAAGCTGTCCCACATTCTGTAGTACCCAAATCTGACCAGTTCTTTCTTCCCTGCCACTACACTGATTCAGTTTCCCAGACCTTGTCCAGTACTCCAGCTGGGCCAGGACACTAGCTAATCATAACACGCACACACACCCTACAGAGAAACCTCACAGTGTACTATTTAAGCATGCCTTTATCGCAATAGAATTATGTTAACAGGAACTATTAACCAAATGGTCAGTTAGCAAAGTTGCTACTAATTCTGTCCATGCAATGCCAACAAGCTTATTACACATGAATAAAACCTGAAAATCCATGGATGTTTGGAGTCTTTCTATACCACATCTCTGGTTCTGAGCCTTTTCCAAATATCCCACTGACACTTAGGAACAGATCTGAATTCAGTGACCCGAATGCATCTGCAGAATTTCTTCTTCATTGGAAACAAGTGACAGCTCCATCGCTATTTGTTGTTTCCCCAAATACAACAGAATGAGTTTTTGTTTCTCTTTTTGCACCAATCGTAGGATGCTGAATTGCAGCAAGTGGAACCAAAGAGATGCTGGTTAAACTAATAAATCCAGTGTGTTTTTCATTGGCTTTGGTTAACCAGCGTCTTTTAGTTAAATTAAAGAAAAGTGCCAGAGGTACTGAATCTATTTATGGAAAAACAAACAGTTCGAATCTCTAATATATATATATATATATATATATATATATTTAATTTGGGCACATGACAATTAACGAGATAGGAGGAACCCAAGGAAGTTCACTTCTAGTGTAATTATTATTCATTAACATTACAGTAAAAGGGCTCCTTTTTATAGAATCAAAACCGATGCCCCCACCCCCCCAAGAGGCTGGAACAATTGATGTAATTATGAAAAACAAGATAGTAAAATGCAAGCCAACTAAAAGAAGTGGCTTTTCTAGATGGATGAGTTCCCATTCTATAAAATTAATCTCTCTCCCTCTTCTCTCTATACACACACACACACACACCCTTTTCATAACTCAAAAAGCACATTTTTTGCTAAATTACAGCATGGTGAATAATTGACTTCAAGAAAGATCCATCCATAAATCTACGTAGTAATGAACCATGAGTTTTGTTTTTCTTACCCATATTAATATCGCACAGCCAATTTAATTTAAAAGAAATGGTAATTACACAGAAACTATGAAAGCCTGTGATGAGATCTTTTAACTTTTCACACATTTTAATCACAAATGTCCCTTCCCTTCTCCTTTTCCTGTTCTCTATTTATTAATATTTTTTCCAAACAGCGAACTTCATGAACTTATTTACAACCATTTATCTCCAATATTTCCTTTCCTCCATTTTCCCATTTTACCAGATCAGTTATACGTAATGGTGGCTAGCCAAGGTTTATCCAATGCTACTCTTTCATTTTACAGCATGATTGGATGCCGTTCAGCACAGCTTATCTGAGCGTGGAAAGCTAAGCAGGGTCAGGCCTGGTTATTACTTGGATGGGAGACCCCTCCTCTAGTTTCCTGCATTGAGCAGGGGGTTGGACTCGATAGCCTTGTAGGCTCCTTCCAGCTCTATGATCTATGAAATCTATGTACGGAGGCAGCGGGTCATTGCAAGGAAGAAAAGTATAAGAAAATGTAAAAGAAGGGAGGAAACTTTCAGAGACTAGAAGCTGTCAGTGTAGTGATTAGGGATCGCTGTCTTCTCTGATGCATTCTGGAAAGGGAGCCTACTACTACCATAATATTAGAATTTTTCTAATGTCAACTGATTGCTAGGCTCTTTAAAAGAACACAGACAGAAAAGGAGGCTTATCCAAAGGCCATGTAATCACAGCATAACAGTCTCAGGAAAACAAAATACTACGTAAATACTTTGTAAGTGGCCATGCAATTTTGTCTTTAGTTCAGGCAGTTTCATCTCCACAAAACATGGGTGTCTTTATTGGATTCTCCCCTCAACCCACTATTAGGACTTTGGTAAACTGCCTGCAAGACTCCAGAGACACATTGGTTCCTAATGAAAAACCAAATGTTAAAAATCTCCAACAACCATTCCATTCCATAATGACATTCCTAAACATGTGAACACTTTTCTCAATAGGAAGTAAAACAGTTCATTAGACCATAACTTACAGTACAACTGTATACATATCTATCAGAAGCAAGTCCCACTGAGTTCACTGGAACTTACTCTCAGATATGTACGTATAGCTGCATTCTGCAACCTTTGCCTTCCAGATGTTTTGGATTTCAACTCTAAACAGCCTCAGTGAGCATGGCCAATGGTCAGGAATGCTGGGAGTTGTAATCCAAAACATCTGGAGGGCACCAGGTTGGGGAAGGCTGGTGTACAGGACTGCATCATTAATAACTGACAACCTGATCCTAAACACATTGGCCTCTGAATGTAAGTACGAATTCCTGTGATCCTTGAACTTTACAGAGATTATTTTAAAACTGGAGTGAATGTTTACTCTCTCTCCCTCCCTCTCTTTCTCTCTTGTGAGCTAGTAAGGGCACAATCCTGTGTCCCTCTGACCTCATCTGGAAGGACATAAGAAGAGGCATAGAAGGCACTGCGTTGCAGAGCCTTGGAGCATGCACACTCCCCCAAACCACGGTGTCGGCATGGTTCGTTCTGCGCTGGAGGGAAACCGAGCACAGAAGTCTGTGCTTGGTTCAGCCTTGGTGGGGGGAGTTTATTTATTTATTTATTTATTTTATTTATTATATTTATACCCCGCCTTTTTTCCTGCAAGGAACCCAAGGCGGCTTACATAATAATCCTCCTCCTCCTCTCCATTTTATCCTCACAACAACCCTGTGAGGTAGGTTAGGCTGAGAGTCAGTGACGGGCCCAAAGTCACCCAGTGAGTTTCATGGCCAAGCGGGGACTAGAACCCGGATCTCCTGAGTCCCAGTCCAACACTCTCACCACTACGCCACACTGGCTCTTGGGAGTTCTGGGGGGGGGAGCGAGGCGCCGCCATATTACAAAGAATCCAGGTGGCATCTCGGCCTCTCCCCCTCGGGAGGAGGGGATAAAAATTTAGACGGCTGACATTCACCATCTAGATGTTTTTGAGGGCAGAAGGAGCGTGGAGGATATCCTATCCCCCATGCTCCTCCTGCCCTTGATTGGATGCACACAATCCTCCAGCTTCAGAGCATTGTGGGCACCCTCATAGGATTGCGCTGTAAGTCACACACATGAACTGAGCTGTTTTGCATGCCACAGTAAACCCTCATTTCAATGCAATTTATTTATTGAAATCATCCTTGGATTGAAGCGTCATGGGCCTTCACAAGTCAATGTAAAGCACAGGCTTAGCTAAAGGAAGACAGGACTCCTCTTATGCTCATCTACAGCTTTTAGGTAAACCCCTCAATGCTTACAGCCTTTACACTAAAACACTGTGCCTACAAATTCCATTTCTGGTTTAGAATTGCTGTATTTATGGTCTTAGTAGTCCTGGAGTGCGGGGCACTGATTCTCTCTGACAGCGCACGCACGCATGCCCAGCACTAACAGAGAGAATTGCTCCCCCTCCCTCCAGGACTAGCGAGATGGTCACTCGCTAGTCCAGGAGGGAGGGGGAACGGAGCGGGGCTTCCTCCTCTCAGTGCTCCCGCCCGGTGTCTCCTGGGATACTGGAGGGAGGAAGAGGTGGTGCCTCCGGACCCCTGCTGTGCCTGATTATTACAGCCGGAGACCCAGGCAACTTTAAGCCCACAGAGGCTCTTAAGCCTCTAATTGCCTTGCAATTGCGCGGCCCTGCAAAGGGGAAAGGAGGGGCTTTCCCTCCTGGCTCGCCCGCCCGCTCTCACTCGGTGTGGTGCCCGTGGATGGCCTGCCAAGCAAGGGGGAGAACAGCAGGTGGAGCCGGTGGCTCCGCCTGCCATTTCGGACCGGCAGGGAACAGGAGAAAGCCTCAGCAGGCTGGAGAGGAGACAGCTTCTGCCAGATATCATTGCATATGATAGGGCATTTATGTCAGTACAGTAATACCTTGGATTGCAAGTAACTTGGTCTGAGAGCGTTTTGCAAGACAAGCAAAATTTTTTTTTTAATTTTGACTTGATAAACGAGCAAGGTCTTGCAAGATAGGGATGTAACTGCTCACCTCGAGCGGGCGTAGCGGGCCGAAATCGGCCCCGCTCATGCCCGCAAGAGACTCGCTTTGATATAAGAGTGTTGTGGATTACAAGCACGGCTCCGAAACGAATTATGCTTGCAATCCAAGGTATTACTGTAGTTTCTATTAGGTACAGTACCTTATTGAAAATGTTTTAGGGTGTAATCTGATGGCCACTAGACACTGTCTGGATAGTCATAGGAAAGGCCGGGGTTTTAGCTTCGACCTCGGAAACATGCCATCCTCCCGCCCTTGCAGTTGTGCGGTTCTTTCCACACTGGTGAGGCGCCGATGTTGGAAGACCGACGTTGGAACCAGTATTGGGCATTCTGCAGGGAGGGGAGGAGTGAGGCTCCGCCGGGATACAACATATCCTGGTGGCACCTCAGCATGTCCTTTTCGCGAGCAGGGGCAAAAGACTTAGAAGGCCAAAGTTGGCTGTCTAAGTCTTTTGCAGGGTGGAAGAAGCATAACCTCTGTGCTCCTCTGTGCCCTCGATAGGATGCCCGTAATCCTCTGAGTTTGGAGGGTTATGGGCAGTCACATTGGACTGCGCTGTTAGCTGTTTGAATTATTTTTTATGTCAGAGATTTTATATTATCTTGTATCATGATGTGTTTGGAGTTTTTCTTAACCGCCCAGAGGGCTTCGGCAGCATATTGGGCACTATAGAAATGAAATTAAATGAAATAAATAAATGTAAGTCATGCCACATGTATTAGGCTAGATATTAACTGAGACAGGCCCACGGTTATCACTGCAGCCATGAAATCTTGAGCTGCCGCAGACATGGGACACAAAGACAGGATTACTAAAAGCAGATTAGTAATGCTTCAGTGCTCTTTATATACCCTGTCAAAGAGTCAAAGTAAAACAGGTGGATTCCCCCCCTCTTCTCTCCCCTCTCCCAGCCCCATTCAACTCTTGCTTATGGGGAAAAGAGAAAGCTGAGGTTCTCATTTGCATTAATGATTTGAGTAAAGACTTACTCCCAGAATCATTAATATGGAATACAAAGATGTAATCTGGTACATGTGGCATAAATTTAAGCAAGAGCACTTCTGCTTCAATATGCAATTATTCAGAATTTAATGAGCAGCCTGGAGAGAAAACAAGATGGATAACCTATAGGTCTAAAGGGGATTATGCACTGGAAGAAATAAGTAAAATCAGATTATCAACCCAAGGAAAAAAAGAAGAATTATGCTTCCCTTGCAGGACCTCAAGGTTCACTGGGCACAGTTTTGACTCTGCTATACACAGATGTTGTCTATTAATGCTGTGCATGTATTCCTAGCTCACCTAATTTCATTATTTCTGAACCTGTTAACAATCAAACAGTCAATAGCACAAAACATAAATGGAATTGCAAAGACTGGGGAAAATAATTTAACACAACATATTTTATCAGGAAGGGATCAGCTTTAACAATTATTAACCTTATTTTTGAAATGAGCTAGAGAAATACAAAGGGTGGCAGATTAAATACTTGGAGCAAACTACACAGGAATATAAATAAGTATAGGGCAAGTCAAGCTCTACTCTTTATGTCCAAGTAAATTAGTAGAACAGCATATAAATTGTTTCTTTTTTTTATAGATATGGTAAGCTGTATATAAGTCAGTTAAAGAATTATCATTATCATTATTATTTCATAGAAATGAAGGCAGAGTTTGAGGTTGTGCTACATCTTGATGAGTTGCTGGATCAATAAGAATTGACCAGAATGTGGGTATGAATAGCTACTATTACTGTTTAGCATCAGAATTAATGGCATCATTCTGCTTTTGAGAGCAGACCCAGGATGTCATGCTTGGTGGACTGGTGCTATGCTACTAGAAATGGCCACCACTGCCAAATACATCACTGTGGTGTCATTCAAAGTTGTTACAAAGTAAAGGAATGACTAGAGATAAAACATGCAGACGGCATTCTTAAAAGCAGTTATGTCCATGCAAATCTAAGCATATAATGTTCAGCAGGACAATCTTGCTATATTTATACCACCTTGACTGGAAAGATGAGACAGGGTATAAAAGAATTAGGATGATAAATGCACGGAAGACAGACCTGCCCACTTGCCTCATGTGGATGCCAAAGGAGTTACTAATTACTGTATGCTTCTCTCTGGGATTGGAGCAAGGAGCGTTAATAAAAATCTCATTTCATTGAACGTGCAGCTGCATATTTAAATTTGTATTCCATGCAATACTAAGATGACTACACAAACTTGCTTTCATGAATAAGCTGAAAAAAGATGTATGTTCATCTATCCATAAATGGATACTACTTGTGTCAGTAAAGGCTTTGCACTTGTAACTTTTAGATCCAAAAGATCTTCTTTTAATACTCTCTAAAGCAATAGCTAGCTCTAAGTCTGTCTGTAAGCCAATATTTCTTAGAGAAGCTCTCATTCTTAGTATGTTTTGGGCAACTTGCCATGGCAGTGCAGATTAACCCCTGGGAAAAAAACGAGTAAGACTAGGACATGGAATAAATAGATATTTAAAAACTAATCAACAAGTTCTCCAATAAAAGCAATTGATACACTGAATAAAAAGGAGGTGGGATAGATATTTAAATAGTAATACAAATATTTTAAAAATCATTAGCTTTAATCGGCTATTTTTAATAGATTTTTAATGTTGTCATGATTAGATTAGAGACCCCTACTCACACATTTTGCTGGTTGGGGAAGGGGGAGGAGAGAACTGTCATAAAAATAGGAAAATAAAATGAAGGGATTTTTGGAACTACAGTAAAAATAAATCCCCAAAGATGAGCGCTAAAATGTGAAGAGATATCTGTTAAGCAGCATGGGAAAGCACAGACCAGTATTTGCAAATGCCCGATTATCCACTCACTACGTAAATCCTTAGTTCTAATTTTGCATTTATGAGTCACAGACACCTACTAACTCAGACATACAAACTGTGCCTCTCCATTTTTTATTAAAGTGATGGCTTTAATAGGATGGAGAATCTCATTAGCCTAAAAAAAAGAAGAAAGTACATTGCAAACAGAGGCAACGCTCATCATTTATTTAGATTTCACTACCTATGAAACCAACATACGAAACATCCAGATATCATTTCCTTTCATGAATTTGCACGCTATAGTTTTTTACAGTGCAGCTAAAGCAGATATTAGACCGCATGATTGTATAAGCTGTTCTCAATTCATTACATAAGAACATAAGAAGCGCTGTGCTGGATCAGACCAAAGGCCTATCTACTCAAGCATTCTGTCTTCACAGTGGCAAACCAGATTCCTATGGGAAGTCCACAAGCAAGACATGGATGCAATAGCACCCTCTTGCTTTGCTTGTGTTCCATAGCAATTGGCATACAGAAGCATACTGTCCCTGAAACCGGAGGTGATATACTACTGATAGGCATATATCCTTCATTAATTTGTCTAATCCCCTTTTAAACCAGGTGGTGGCAATCATGACATCTTGTGGTAGTGAATTCCATAGTTTAATTATGCACTGTGTGAAGAACTACTTCCTTTTATCTGTCTTGAATCGCCTACGATTTTGATTAATTGGATGATCCCTGGTTCTAGTATTATGGGAGGAAGAAAAACTTTTCCCTATTCACATTCTCTACTCCATGCATAACTTTATACACCTCTATCATGTGTGTCCCCCTTACTCACGGTTTTCCTAAGCTAAAGAGCCCCAAACATTGTAACTTGTCCTCATAAAGGATTTGTCCCAGCCCCTTGATAATTTTGGTTGCCCTTTTCTGCACTTTCCCCAGTTTTTCTGCACTTTTTCCATCAATATCCTTTTTGAGGTGTGGAGACTAGAAATGTACACAGTATTCCAAGTGTGGTCACACCACAGATTTGTATAAGGGCATTATGCTACTGGCCATTTTATTTTCAATTCCTTTCCTAATGATCCCTGACATGGAATAAGGCTTTTTCACAGAAGCTGCACACTGGGTCGACATTTTAATTGAGCTATACACCACAACCCCAAGATCTTTTTCTTGGTCAGTCATTGTCAGCTCAGTCCCCATGAGCATATATGTGATGGGGGGATTTATTTATTTATTTATTTATTTATTTTTGCCTCAATGTGCAACACCTTACACTTGTTTACACTGAACCACATTTGCCATTTTAATGCCCACTCACCAAGTTTGGAGAGATCCATTTGGAGCTCTTTGCAATTCTTTTTGTTTGAACCTTCCTAAACAGTTTGGTGTCATCAGCATACTTGGTCACCTTACTACTCATTCCTAATCATTTATAAACAAGTTAAAAAATACAGATCCTTGGGAGACCCCATTATTTACATCCCTCCTTTGAAATAACTGACCATTTATTCCTACTCTCTGCTTTCTGTTCTTTAACTAGCTACTGATCCAGAAGATCTCCCAAGTCTCAGTGGTGGCCAGGAGAGGAGTGCATTTGCACAGTTGAGGCTAGTGCACCAACTGCAACTGTTCCTAGAGATGTCTGATCTGGCCACAGTCACGCATGCCTTCATTACATCTCGTTTAGACTTCTGTAATGCATTCTATGTGGGGCTGCCTTTGTCAACTGTTCAGGAACTTCAGCTGTGGACAGACTGTTCACCGGGGCGGGTTATAGGGAGCATGTGATTCCCTTGTTACAGCAGCTTCACTGGCTACTGGTCTGTTTCCGGGCATAATTCAAAGTGCTGGTTATCTATATATATAAAAGAAGGTGTCCTGACTGACTGACTCACTCATCAACGCCCAGCTCAAACCGTTTAATCTAGGAACGTGAAATTTTGAAGGGACATTGCTTTTATGACGTAGACCCCCACTAAGGAAG
This sequence comes from Shinisaurus crocodilurus, assembly GCA_021292165.1. Classification (NCBI taxonomy): domain Eukaryota; kingdom Metazoa; phylum Chordata; class Lepidosauria; order Squamata; family Shinisauridae; genus Shinisaurus; species Shinisaurus crocodilurus. Next base: position 202,187,987 of record CM037879.1, read on the forward strand.
GATTCTGAGGAAATTCCGTCCCTAAGGGGGTGAAAAAAGGGGGCAAAATCGCCCCACTCTCATATCTGCAGACTGCAGTTCTGCAAATAGGCCTCACCTCATAATTGCTGCAGGAGCCAACTTGCTGCAGGAGTCAATAGCAGCAGTTATGCAAATAGCCCATAGGACACTTAGAATGTTTGTATGAATTCCTGCAAGGGCCAATAGGGCTGGGTATGCAAATCTCCCCTAGGCCATTTAGAATGTTCTCTGAGGGGGTGAAAAGGGAGGGAAACTTTTTAAATGACTGACTGACTGTTGTGTGGGGGGCATCGTTGCATAGGCTCCATCATGTTTAGACAGATCTACCCCAAACTTGGCATGCTCACTCTTCATCACCTGTAGACTCTCAGGATTAACCTGATTTTTCTTTAAGAACAGATATTTCTGTCAGAAATGTTTTCTGCTGCCAGCACCCAGCCTAAACGTTACACTTTCAGTCAGAGACACTGCATCTTTTCCATACATGTTTCTTTTAAAAACAATTATACCAAATCCTAAAATCCACATGAGCGCAGCCTCAGGCAACAGCTACTGACTTATAAAGCCCTATACAGCTTGGGACCAGGTTACCTGAAAGACCGCTTTCTCCCATACAAGCCTGTCTAGTTCTTAAGATCTTCTGGAGAGGCCTTTCTTTTAGCAGTGCTGCCGTCAGAGGTACATTTGGTGGCCATTCAAGAGAGGGCCTTTTTGGTGGCCTTGCTCCCTATTTGTAGACCTGCCGGCAGGCAAAGACCACACTATTCAAGAAGGCCTTTGGCCTGAAAGTGGGTTTATTGGGTTGGGTGCTGTTTTTACTCCCCCCCTGTAATTATGTTTTTATTGTATTTTAATGTATTGTTTTATTGTTTTAATCCATTTAAATTGTACCTGTAAGCCGCCTTGAGTGCCAGTTTTTGGTAGAGAGGCAGGGTACAAATCAACCTACTAGTCCTGATTGGCTAGATGCTACCTCCAGTATCAGAGGCAGTATGTCTATGTACACCAGTTGCTGGGGAACATGGGTGGGAGGGTGCTGCTGCACTCATGTCCTACTTGTGGGATCCTGTGGGCAGCTGGTTGGCCACTGTGTGAACAGAATGCTGGACTAGATGGACCCTTGGTCTGATCCAGCATGGCTCCTCTTATGTTCAAAGAAATAAATATAGAAATTCCAAAACAAGAGAATGTGTTCCGTGGATTCCACCTCCTGGTTGGGTTGAAAGGATATATGTCAAGGTCTTTGCTTTATTAGGCCAATCGCAGGATCAAATTCCATTTAAAGAAGGAAAGAAGACAGCTGTTTGAGAGACACACTTCATCCAAGCACTATTGTAACTATCATCAGGGAGATGATAACAGCCGCACTGCTGTCATAAAGATGTAGATCAAGCCAAAGCTTTAATGCTGCCAGCCAAGCCTGCGCATCAAATGGTCACTCCATTAATAAAGCTGCATTGGGAACACATCTAGGGATGTGCAAAAAGGGCTCATCCAGATGTTTTGGACTTCAATTCTCATCAGCCCCAGCCAGCATGGCCAATGGTCAGTACTGCTGGGAGTTGTAGTCAAAAACATCTGGAGGGTAACAGGTTGGGGAAGGCTGGGTTAGTGAAACAGGACTCACCTTTGTAGAGGCCATGTTGATTTCTTCAGCAGGACTTTTCCTGCTATATGCTTGATAATTTCATCTTTAATAACACTTTCCATCAATTTACCAATAAAAGACATTAAACTTTCCAGTCTGAAATTTCCTGGATCCCCTCTGGATACCTTTTTAAACAGTGCTGTTATGCTGGACACTTTCCAGTCATCTGGTACAAAGGCCAGTCTTAGGGACATGTTCCATATATTTGTTAGAAGATCAGCAATTTCACATTTGAGTTCTTTAAGAACTCTAGGATGGATACCATGTGAACCTGATGATTTGTTAGCTTTCAATTTGTCAGTAAGGTCTAGAACTTCACCTGTTGCCACCATTATTTGCCTCAGTTCCTCAGTTGAGTTCCCTCTGTTCTTCAGATCCACATTGTGCAATGCCAGCTGATATTCCCACCCTATTCCCTGATATTCCCATTTTGGTGTAACGAAGATGCTTGTTATACAGACAGGCAGATAAATGCAATTATGGCACCTCTATAAACCCAGTTTCTGAATAATTTAAAATAATATATATATACTAATGTATACTAATGTATTTAACGTATTTTAAAATAATGTATCAATCAATGCTACAAAAATAGCAGAAAACTACATATTGAAAATTTTGCAATTGAATGGCAGAGCCTGTCTGCTGAATCCACATTACTTCAGGGAGATGTCTTTCAGAGAAGAAGGATAGTAATTCAATGTTCTCTGCATGCTGAACTACCAATACTACTGCTGTTTAATGTTTTTAATATAATCACTGTGGTACGCACTGCACACAACAGAAAATGGATACTCCTGAATGGATAAACTGATACAAATTCAATTAAAAATCACTTTTGAAGGTACAGTGTTAGGTGCATACTGAAAGTTATGATACCCTACGTAATTACTCAGGAAACAAAATGTACGATAGGTGAAACAGTAAATATATGAAGCTGCCTTATACTGAGTCAGACCATTGGTTCCTCTAGCCCAGTACTGTCTACTAGTGTCAGCAACTACCCAGGGTCTCTGTCAGCAGTCTTCCCCCACCCTGCTTACCTGAGATTCTTAGATGGAGATGCCACAGATGGAACCTGGGACCTTCTCCTCGCAAAGCACTTGTTCTACCACTGAGCTATGATATTACAACCTGAAAACAAACTTTAACATTCTGAGGAACATATGAAATCAAAACATTATGTATTTTAAAAAATTGATTAATTGATTGTGATCCACTGTTGGGACTTTCTATGCTTAGTATATGAGCCAGTTAAAAAATTCTGGAAATACATGACATGATACATGACATGGTGTATCTAAGATTATTTCTGATACTGAATTCATGGATCACTGGGCCTCAGGCTCTGTTGCTGTGGTTGATAAAAGTGGAGTGAATTATTTAAGTCCAACTTGTAACATGCCATATGGGCAATTTAACATATGTTAAAAAGGAATTGCTATCCAGTCTTATACCCACTCAGTACCTTCCTATTCCTTTCCTCCTTCTCTAGCTCTACTAGCCAGAGTTGATGCTGTAAATCTGGCAAGCATTATTACTTTTTAAACAACTCATGATTCCGTTTGGTTTAAAATGCTGTTGTCGTGACAGGTTGCTGTGGTACTTACATGCAATAGTCGCTGCTTTCGCCTTCTCCATTTCTATTTTAAAAATGTAACTTGTAGCAACAACAACAAAGAAGCCTAATTAAATTGTGTGGCAGACTGCTACGGCAGCACAGTAAAATCAGCCGGGAACTGAAAGAAAACTATTTCAAAAATGCCAGTACGAGCTGTTCACACACAGTCCACTCCTCTTCTGTTATAATTTATAAAGCACTGAAGCAGATTTCCCCCATGTTTTTAAGAGTCTAGTAACAGATCCCAAACATAGCAGAGCTTTCACTGAAACTATTGACTATGAAGGAGTACAGAATTTGTACCACACCCCAGCAGATTTCCCCCATGTTTTTAAGAGCCTAGTAACAGATCCCAAACATAGCAGAGCTTTCACTGAAACTATTGACTATGAAGGAGTACAGAATTTGTCGGACAATGAGAAATTTGGTATACTTAATATAGCTGTGTAATCGTTCATATGGTTCAGGTGGAAAATAACTAGTCAAGACAATGTTTAGTACCTATGGATACAATCCTGAACATTTATGGCTAAGACTCAGAAATTTTATGGATTCTAAAAAATATGTGTATCTTTACAGAGGATCACAGCCTTTTCTGTTTTGTTTTATTTTATTAGATGAGTATTAGATGGTAAGAGGAAGAATTATAAGTATTCTAAATGTAGTCTCTATTAATAATTTTAGGCAATGCTTCCTTTGTTTGGTAATAGAAGTTTTACATCTTCTATTCTGTTTTCTGAGGTTACCTTTACATACCTTCAGTATGCAAGACGAAGCAAAGGTATATTGGAATGGATGACTGGTAGCTCAGCTTATGACATAATGAATTTGTTAATCTGTAAAGTGCTACAAGACTTTTTGTTGTTTTATAGCTCAGACTTACAGATTTACCTAAAAGATGAAGGAAAGATGTAAACTGTAAGGAAAGATGTAAATTGTAATGTAGGCCTATGTTCAATTCAGACAGAATTGTGAACTGTGATCTGGAGAATCAGAAATCAGCCAAAGGCTCCCTCTTCCTCTTGTGCTCACATGTCACTTCCCTCGGTTTCCTATTAAGCACTTGTCAAAGTTTGCTGTGAGGAATCCATTGGGTTCGCATTTTAATGTGAATGTAACAAATTCACACTCACTGAACCTGTGCATGTACCAGAATGCAGTGATATGGCAATATTTGCACTTTCCTGAATTTTGTTATGAAGTCTGCAAATAAAAAAATGTGCCTGAAAATGCATATAACGGGAGAAATGCGCAAAAATGCATATATTACAGGAAAGTGCAACCAAAACCACATTATATTAGGGGAAATTGTTTGCAAATAAAAATGCATATATCTGGGGAAATGCATACATTTTAATAAATATTTATTTTCATAGTTCTTAGATCCCACTCTTCTGCCAAAGCAGAAACACAGAATGGCTTACAAATATTAATAATAGAAATACCAACAAAACAAGAATAAAATCCTTACAATAAAACAGTTACTACATTACAATAATCATCTATCAGAGACACAGAAACAAAAAAGTCAGGAGCCAAACACTTATGTGCACTAAAAGGTATTTAATTTATGTTTAAAAATATTAACATTGGGGCAAATCACACCTCCCCTGGGAGGTAGCTCCACAAATGGGAGGCTGCCACTGAGAATGCCATACCTTGTGTACAGGACTTTGCCCCATTCCGGGGCGAGCTATAGCCTCAGACACTGATTCTGACTCAGAGGGAGAAGCTGTAGAGTCAGGCCCAGCCATGGAAAACCAGAGGCCTGGGAATTCAGTTCTTCCAGGCATCCCACTGCGTAGCGAACAGAGAGGGGGTGAGGTGCTGGAGACTGATATTGCCTATCTTCCACAGCTGGAAGACTTGACCTTGATGGAGATCCCTGTGTCTCAGCCAGCGACATTGTCCCTGGGAATAGGGCAACAGCAGGAGGTCTCTGCAGGAGAGGGTGTTTCAGGGGTATCTCCTTTGGTACATTATCAGCAGAAGAGGGCAATGCAGAAATGTCCAGTGAGATGCAGCAGCTGCTTGAGGGCCAGGTTTCCCTGCCAGGATTGAAGGTCTGATAGCGATCCTTAGGAGCCACTCCCCTGTATTTAAACCAGCACAGCTTCCAGTAGCCTTTGCAGGAGACAATGCACTGAAAACCTGGAAAGTTTTCCGCCTTCTCTGGAACTGTGGACTTTATGGGACTTGTTCTGTGAGCTGCTCTCCAGGTGATTGCCTCTTTGTTGTGATGTTCCTGACTTTCGCCTGGGACTTTGCTGTAATCTGTTTCTGTGGATCTTTATGGGGACTGTAAAGGCTGATAACCAATTACTGGAATTACTACAATAAAAGGTTTTATTGAGACTTTTGCCTTGACTCCAGGAAGCCAAGTTCTGACATTCTGTTCCCCACCTTCCTCACCTCATTTATGGGTGGGAGGACAATAAGCAGGGCATTTCCTGCAGATCAAAAGGTTCTTATTGGCTGGTAACAGAGGAGGTGCTTCCTCAGGTACTGGGGTTCCATGCTGTTAACAGCTTTATATGGTAATAGCAAGACCTTAAATTGGACTTGGTAGATTGTTGGCAGGCAGTACAGTGCTCTAAGGATAGGTATAATATGCGATCCTGCCTGGCTGCTCCTACCAGCAACCAGGCCACAGCTTTCTGCAGTAGTTGCAGATCCGGACTATCTTCAAGGGAAGCCCCATGCAGAGCACACTGCAGCAATCTATGACAGATATTACCACAGCATGGACAACTAATGCCAGATTATCTTGATCCAGGAATAGCCATAGATGGCAGACCAGCTGGAACTGGGCAAAAGGGCCCCTTGCCGCTGCAACCATTTGGGCCCCTAGTGATAAATTGGAATCCAGCAGCACATCCAAGCTGTGTACCTGTTCCTTCAGGGGGAAAGCCACTCCATCCAGAACAGCCCATCTACCCAATTTCTAGACCTGACAAACATTGACCCATAATGTCTCCATCTTGTTGGAATTCAGCTTCAGTTTATTGGCCTTCATGAAGCCCATCACTGCCTCCAGACATTGGTCCAGCACCTGCACAGCTATCTGCCACCTGTGCTCTAGCCATCTGCCTTCTTCTTTCACTGCCAAAAGTTCCTCAGAACACCAAAGAAACTGATGGGCTCCCTGGGAGTGGAGCAGGTACCTGAGAGTGATCGTGTTGATAGCCCTGCTCATTTTGCCATTCCATAGCAAGACCAGAACCTCGACAGGAGCACCTGACATGCTGACCAGAAAATACCTCACCAGAGCATTCAGAAATCCCTCAGATTCATAAGCCTCCAAGGGCAGACCTCCTAAATGTGGTCAGAAATACATATACATTTTCATGTGGACTTAATAATAATCCCTCTCCTAGCTAGCATAGAGGAATCAACTTAGCTCATTACCAGGATTATGCTCTCTCCTTCTCGGATAAATGAATGATGACGACTAGCTCAAAAGAAACTCTCTCAAGAAAACCTGCATCTCCAGGCAAGGAATTAAACAGAGTATTATTAGCAAATTTGATCTGAATATTAACCTGTAATTGTTAGTTTGCCAATCTCTCTAGAAATTGGCTGCACTGTTTCAACAGATTTCAGAGGGCTTTTGGAAACAAAAATTAGATACAAATTTTACTTATGCGATTCTCTATCATCTGGACTTCCAGTGAGGAGATGGCAAGCTGAACGTCTCCATAAATCTTGTGGAGACACTCCATGGTTTAATCCTGTCTGGGAGGCATTCCAGCCGAGGAAAATTCCCTTGAATTAATGGGAATGATGAGAGATAAGCCTTATTTACTCCTTAGAGTCATCCTTTGCTGTTTTAATTGTCGTTTCGTCAGTTTAGACTGGGGGAGGACTCAGGGTTAAGGAATTACAACTTCTGCTCGATGCCATGGCTGGAGACCTGAAAAGGACACTTAAGCCCGCGAATTCTTCATTTCTTTTTAAGATTTATGATGCCAATTTGTAACGAAGAGAGATTTTTATCTACAATGAAGTACAAACTTCCTATGGTGACGCTATATTTTTTTCAGGAAAATATAAAAGAAATATGGTTTAAGGCCTCACAACAAGAAGATCAATAAACAAGTTCTGAAATGGGAAATAAAGAGGTACTTTAAATTTTCTTATTCTTAATCTTGGGAAAGTTTATAAGAGAAGTAGCTGTGTGATAAATTTCCACCGCGTGAGAACGGTATTTGTTGTCTTTGGTGCTGGAAACGAAGAGCCAAGATGACCACACGGGATTTGTGGCTTAAGCTGGTTGGAGAAATGATGAATAGATTTGAGGCATTTCAGAAAAAAATCCTTGGCAAGCTGGAGCATTTAGAAATGTGGTTTTTACAAAAAATTGAAAATGTACGCTCCAGTATAGAAATTGCTGGTGGAGAGTTGGATGTGCAAACACTGGGTTTCGAAGAACAAAGCACTGATAAGGTGGAAATATGCCAAGAGTTAAAAAGTGAAATTCTCAACGGAGAGGTGGAATTGGAAGAGACTAATAAAGAAATGGATAATCAGAAAATAATCCAAGCTCAGAAGAAATACCTTGCTAATGAGAAAATCAAGTCTACAAGAAAAATCTTTCTACTGAACTGGGAAATAATGCTGTCTCACTAAACACGGTCTGGCTTGTTTTGAAGGAGTTGTTTATGGAGATCCGTAAGAAGAGAGACACTATTTTGATTATTATGAGACATAAAATTACTGTGTTTGACCGTGGGAAATGGGGGGGAGGTTAATAAGAGGACGGATTTTGGACTTGACAGAAATGGTTTATTCTATATTATGCTGGTTACTGATCATTGGCTTTAAATATAAAAATTCTTCCTTCCTTCTTTCTTTTACTTTATTTCTCTAAAGGTTATAGAAATGGTAATTTAGAGAAGCTTATAAGGGTATACTTATTTACGAATGTTAGTGGGAAGCATTTTAATAGAAAGATGATTTTTGAAGAAGCTGGAATTGTTAGAATAAAATAAGGATTTGTTTTAGTAGTAATTTAGAACCTGAAAGGTAAAGTGTTATTGGTAAAATGTAGTGATCTTTGTTGAAATTAGTGATTAGTGAGTAATGGAATGGATGTAAAAAAAATGGGTTAAAAATTTGGGGTGTGAGGTATTGATGTAAGGGGGAAATATGTGGTGGCTTGTCTTTTGGTAAATGAACTTGATTGGGATCTTTGGGAAGGATTTAATAGAAAGATGATTTCTGAAGAAGCTGGAACAAAATAGGTGGTGGCTCGGTCTTTGATAAATGTAGTAGAGGGAAAGAACTAGGGAACTGTATTAAATAGAAGTAGAAATGATTTTAGAACGTTAAAACTTTAAAAGAATTAGAAAAATTAACATATATGTTTATTGTTAATAATAAGGTTTGGTGAACTTGTGAGGTGGATGAATAAGAAGAAAAATGTTTAACAATAGAAAAAGGAGAAATTTATTTGTAAACTACAGAGTAGCGTATATAATATTACTTATACTTTGTTGTGGGGAAAGTCCATTTTAGTTTGGTGTTGTTGTGTGTTTGTATTTTATTTTATTTTTTTGAAAATAAAAATTAAAAGAGAGAGAGAAAGAGAGAGATTATCACCTAAGCTCATTCTCCTGATGAGGAATACAAGTAAAACAGATATCTATGATACTTGACATACACTGGACCATTCCATAGGCTACCCTGACATCCTTCACATAATATGCTTGTTACCATTTCTGCAGTCAATGGTTGTTAAACCCAAAGCGTGATTAAAATTCTCTGGGTACATTCTGGTTGTGATGGACCTACTCCAGGATAGCAAGGATGACTCCATTATTCACTGGCTTCCTTGCAGGGATCCCCAGCAGAGGAGGGAAACCCCACAGAAAATATTCTCCTGTTGAGAAAGGAGTGTGCAAATCCAACTCTCTGCTGTGGGATACGTCCTCATGCCTGCTAAGAAGGGAAACAGAGGACACTGGCTCCACCCACTGGAACAACAATCTTTCTTAGGCTCCAGTGTAACTGCCAATGAGAACGAGATGTCAGGAGCAGAGAGCTGAATCCTGTCTCCCTGCTGGGGGAAAAGAGGACATTCTCAGTGCATAACTATAACTGAGGTTCTTTCGTGTGGAAGGGCAAGAGTAAAGAATTGGTGGTAAGATGCTGTCTGCTATGAGGCCTACAGAAATCCCAGTCTCCACCTCTGCAAATGGGTACTATTCAGTGCAGGGAGATACATCTGCCTCTCTCCATGGCAGCCCCTTTCTCCCATCACACCATTTTTTTAAAAAAATGCCAGAAAAGTTGTGGCAGCATTTATCTGATTTGAAGGCATACTTGAAATATATCTAGTGCTGAAGGATTTGAAGCAGTAATACATTTTTGATGTCCGGGGAATATGTAGTCAGATAGTTGATGTACTTATGCCAAAGAATGTTTTCCTTCTGACAGATTGTTTTAAGTGCAAAGTCAGAGCAGATTTAGAGGAGCAGGAAACAATATACAGTGACAGGTCAGTGCTAGGATATTGTAGGCCACAAGGCAAGGTTTATTATTGTGTCGTTTTGTCACAACCCCCTGGGAATTACATAATCAGTTTTGTTGTTGTTTTGTAGGCAATAACCTCCGAAACCTCAAGTTAAGGGTTCTCTATAAAGTTTTAATGCTTTTAAGAAATAATTATTTTGTTTTCTGCTCAATTTGGATCAAAATCACAGAGAGTGCAAAACTGATTAAAAAGGAGGTGGATGTGGGCATGAAGCAGAGGCAGGATTTGCACATCCAACATTCTAAACAAGCACAAGCCCCCATTACACCCTCCCAATCTTGACATAATGGGAGGGTGGGCAGAGAAGGAGCAATGCATGCACCTTTAGCAGCAGGTGCTGCTGCTTTATCTAAGAGGCAAGCAGACACTTCTGCAGACAGCAAAGGAGAGGCAGGAGCAAAGTGTACACTCTAGGGAGGGGGAAATATGGCATTGGGGGCCTGACAAGTTAGGTAAGGGGAAGATGGAACATACATCTTATGCACATTCCCTCTCCTGCTTTCTCCCTCTCCTGCTTTCTCCCTCAGTCAGATGGTTCTTAGAAGTGTGGCTTTTTCCTCCCTCATAGCTCAATATCGCAACAGTGAGACAGAAAATAAAAAGTATGGAAAAGTCCCCTCTCTTTCGCTTAGGTCTTCCCAGGTTCCAATAAAACTCCCCCCCTTCTCACCAGGGAAGCTGCCCATTATAACCCAAATACCTAACAGCAGGATTTGCCACCCTTTTCCAAAGAGGCCCTAGGCCTAGGCGAAACCTGCCAGCACCATGAGGTAAAGGCAACTGAACAACACCAGTGCCATGTTTTTGAGGGCCCTTGGGCAAAATACTCCCAATGGGCTCCCTCCCTCAGTGAATACCTTCTCACTGCCACCAGTTGCTATTGCTCCACTTCCTCTTTCTCATCCTTGCTACCACTTGTGGGCTTGACAGGCAGAGAGCCAGGGAGCAAGCAAGCACTGGCAGCTCCTTCTTCTCGCCTCCACTGTTGTCTGGACCAGTGAGAGCAAGGTGAATAAGCAGGTTGCAATGGTGAAGAGGAGGAGCAAGCCCAATGGGTTCCTGTGAGTGGGCCCCTGCTAGGGTGTGGGCCCTTGGCAGGTGCACAACCATACCTATCTTTGATGTTGGCCCTGCAACTGAAGAACCAGAGTGCTAGGACACTTAGGTTCAACAGCTCTTGGGTAAAACCAGACTTATATGGCATCCACTTACAACACACAATATTTCTTTAGAAGAGTTATCAATGCCTGACAACTTATGAGTTACACCCGACACCAGATAGCTTCAATAATGAAGCTGAAGTCAGTCTAGCATCTTCAAAGATTGTCACCTAAAGGGTTTTCCCTTCAGACAGCTCACAGTTGAAACTTAAAAGATCTTTATTGCCTTTGGCGCAGAAGCTTAGCAGACAGTATAGCCTGAGGCACAGTCTGATTCACAATTCACCAGGAATTTTAGTGATGAGCTATGGATAACTTACTCCTGCATTAAGGTAGCTTTGAACTAGGTTTTATCTAGGGCTGAACCAAAAGGGGGGGGGAAGGGGGTTTCTGAAATTTCTCTCTCCCATGAAAGCACCCCCTTAGGCAATCTGAAGGGGCAGGGTTCTCTATTTTTGACAGGGGAGAGTGTTGCTGCAAAGAGAAGCTCCCGCAACACACATTCAGACAAGCCATGCCTCTCCATCCGGAGTTCAGGCAAAAGCAGCAGTGCTTGCTCCATTGTGGAGCTCTTCACAGCCTCAGCAGCATTTCCCCCCTTCCAATCAATCTTCATCCTAGCAACAGTGACCAATTCTGGCCACTGATGGCTGCATGGCTATGTGCCTATGTGACAATGTCACTGCTACTAGGAAGCAAGCCAATTGGGGCTCTAACAACAGGTAACAGGAGTAGAAAAGATATGCTTTGGGGGCGGGTCGTTTGAGACTTTTCAGACTCCACCCCCCCACCCCCCCACAGGCTTTTGTGTGAAAACATAACGTTGTAAGCTGCTCTGGAAGTCTGCAGACATATAGAGATCTGTAATAAGTAAACAAAAATTCTGCTCAGATAATTAACAAAATATTCTCTACTTCCTCTTCAGGAATCTCTTGGAAGGCAAGTACATAGAGATTTATTTAGAAGGATCTTTCACATGCATAGAATGTACATCTACCTCTATTGGCACTGAAGCCTTTAGCCTGCACCAGTTTCCTACCTGCTCTCACAGCTGAGGGGATAGGAACGCAGGTTGGAGTGTTTTCTAGCACAGTGGCAGCCAGAAAGCTCTCAGTGTGAAGATTTTATGGGAGTCATTGAAGGGGCAATGGGATTCCATTGTGTATGAGATTGGCTTGTTCTGCATTGGGAGTAATGGCCTTCTCATTTCCTACTTTGGCTGGTGTAGAAGTGCCTTAACCATTTTGGCATATACTGTACTTTGCATCCCATATTTTGAAGGGAAAATGTGCTAAGTGTCCTGTTTTAAGACTTCTATAGTAATCAGGGTGTTTTTAATTTATATGTGCACAAAACTTCAGATTTCTAGATAGTGCAGAATCAGGGATGGGGACTCGGACTCGAGGAGTCGACTCGTGAGTCAGACTGAGTCCCCCCTCTGACTCAAGTCTGACTCGAGTCCCAATATTTTTAATGGGACTCGAGACTCAACTCGAGACCAAGGACTCTTCAACATCCCTGGGCTGTGCCAGAAGGAGTGGAGAGAAGCGCAATCGCCAGCGAAGATTTTATTTTTTAAAATCATTTTCCTAAAATGCAACCTTTCAGGCATTTTGGGTTTGGCTGCCTCTGCCTGCCTGCTTTGGGGTTCCCTGCCTCCTCTGCCTGCCTGGTTATTTTGGGTTTGTCCGCCTGGTCTGTTCTTGTCAAAATCAGTTGCAGAGTTTTGAAATAAAACGGCACACTTGTGCCTAGAATTTATTTAAGCCACACATCTGAAGTAGCCTTATTTTGTTGGGGAAAACCCCCATTGATTTTAATAGGGACTCGTGGAGTCAATTTTGGGAGTGACTCGGGACTTGGGAGTCACCATTTTGGACCAAGGACTCGGACTCGGACTCGAGACTCAGGTCCAAAGACTCGTGACTCGAGACCAAGGACTCTTCAACATCCCTGTGCAGAATTACCCTTACAATGTTGATATTCCTGAGTGAGTCAGTCAGTGAGGCTAAGGCCCAAGTGCCTTTAAATTACACAATGGTGAAAAGAATCTTAAAATAACAGTAACTATTTTTTACCTTTGGTTACTCTATTCTATGGCTTTTCTCTTTTACAATATATTCTCCAAGAAATAGTCCCAAGTATAAACCTTCTCCTCTCACCCCATTTCTCATTTAATAATTTAGAATGTACTTTCCCCTTAAGTTTAACCAATTCTAAAGTGAGTAAAGATTTTTCAAGCGCACAAAGGTTAATATTTGTCAAGGTTGACATATTCCAATAAAAGACTTTGGTTATTAATGCTTGTGCAGCTTACTCCTTTTCCTCTCAAAAGGTCCTGTCACCATTTGCTTCTAGGGAATATATAATTCAGATATTTAACAAGGTTTTTTAACTGGTTCAGTGTAATGTAATTGTTATTAACAGGGATCATCATTTATTTTAACCAGACAAGGTTTCAAGCCAGATTAATGTTGTTATATGGAGGTGGACATTAATGATGGCTGCTGTGACTCATGGGACCCAACACATTTTGTCTTTTAATCACTGAAAATATTTGGTTGTTAAGTAGAGCAGCTTGATGTAGTTCAGTACATATGGCAATAGATAAATGTAAGAAGACATTTATTCACCTACCAATAGCAGCACTAAATGCTAGTACTAAAAAGAAATTAAAGTGTGATATTTTTAGTTTTGTAGTTGAAAAATATTTTGATAATGCCATTTTTTTCATACAGGATGTACAACTGATTAGGTTAAAATACGTAATGTTGTTTACACTTAAAATTATTCTTTTAGAACTTAAGAATGGTTTTTAAGGTCTCCAGCACTATGTGAAAAAAATATTCTACATGATTAAATAATTAATAATTATAAGATAACATTATTTTCATGGTGAAAAGGCTGACCATGATTTAGCCTTTAAATGTATGGGCCAAATATCACTGGTGTGTACCTCAGCATTGACCCAACACCTATCACAACCCATGAAGGATGGGTACCTTGAGGCACAGAATGGGCATCTCCTGTATGCAAGATTTACCAGATAGTGTGGACTCACCATGCCACATTTGAAAGGCTTTGAGAAGGTTGAATTGTAGTCAGAGACATGAGTTGCACAAGGACTATCCTTGCCCCCCAAACCAGTGTGCTAATCTCTATACCCTCAGTTCCAGCCTCCTGAAAAGTTTCAATACACGTCTTAGCCTTCTGAAAGGCTTCAATACATGTCCTCCTCCATCCACAAAGATTGGTAAGTCCCTGTCAGTTGTCCCTTCCCTAACTTCACAAGTGCAAGTGTATGTAGTGGTGCAGGGGTGGGGGAGAGAAGAGGTCACTGTCCTGCTGTTTGAGACCATTCATGGTACTAGCAGCAAGGCTGTGTATGTTCACTGCATGTATGAGTTGGATTGGGACAAGATATGCAACACAACTTCCATCACCAGCCCCTGTGGGGAGCTTCTGGGCTCTCTGGGGATTGGATTGTGTCTACTACTTGTTGTTTGTGAATGTAAGAGAAAGCTATCATTACAATATATTTCAGATTAAGAAGCTGGATAACAGGTGCAAAGATCTCAGTCTGGCCCAAGTAAGCAATGCCAAAAATTACTGTTAGCTGGTACCATCATATCAACCAAGCTCTACTTAGAAGTCAATATTATTAACCCTCTCTGCTGGAAGCAATACAGGTTAGCACAGTCTTCCATATGTGGTAGGATGTCCACAAAGTAGACATGGAGGGGTGGAAGAGTTACACATAGCCCCCACACAAAAAAGTTAAAATTAATTATTTGGAGAGTAAGAATAAGCAGGAAAAGCAGCATTATTTGGCAGGAACTTCACTCTTGGAAAGATTAAGATTAAGGAACTGGGAAGACACACATATACTGCCTTTCAGCCATCAAGAAGACTATTTTAAAGTAACAATTAAATGGTTTAAGTAACGAATTAAACGAAGCATGAAAACAAGCCAAAAAATCAAATCCACAAGCACTTGGTAATAAAAAACAATCAAAAGCCCGGCAGAATAAGGAGATCTTAGGGTTAACTGCACACCTAAAGTCATCAATGGGGGCCCAACTGAATCTCTCTAGGGAGGGGTGTCACAAGACCCTGCAGCCCAGCCAAATGTACTACAGTAATACCTTGGATTGCAAGCATAATTCATTCCGGAACCGTGCTTGTAATCCAAAACACTCTTACATCAAAGCGAGTCTCTGGCGGGTGTGAGCGGGGCTGATTTCGGCCCGCTATGCCCGCTCGAAGCGAGTGGTTACATCCCTACTTGTCTTGCAAGACCTTGCTTGTTTATCAAGTCAAAATTTTTCAAAAAAATTTGCTTGTCTTGCAAAACGCTCTCAGACCAAGTTACTTGCAATCCAAGGTATTACTGTAATAACAGAGAAATAAGAGCTAGAGATCTTCTGCATGGAAATGCTAGTTAATAACAAAAGACTGAATGGCTTGACAAAGAAAAAGAGGACCAAAGTATAGAACCTTGAAGAATTCTATACAGAGAGAACAGACAGAGAGAAAGTAGTTTGTCATTATTTAGCCTTGTTCTTTCATTACCTAAGGTGGGATAAACAATAGGGAGGCCCTCCTTTTGAGCTTTCCAGAGATATGGAACTAGTTGTCGGTAGCAACAGAATGCTGGACTTGATAGACTTTGGGTCTGTTAAAGCAGGGCAGTTCTCCTGCTGCCTAATATACTTTTGTTTATTTTATATCCTGCCTTTCCTCCAGGGAGTGTATGGCAATGAATGCAGGGTTTCCAGGAGTGCCCCCCCTCCCGGCAACGACCACACCAAAACTTACTCAGCTTATGCAGGTTGCTGGAGAACATGCCTTCAAACCATGTCCATGTTTATTTTATATGTGAAGCATTTTCTTCTCTCCTCAAAAATAACTGGAAGCTGTATAAAATATGATGCCTCTGATTTTAGTCTAGAATTTTGAAGCTATAGTAAATGAAAGGAGAGATGATAAAGTAAGGAAATACTATAGTAATTGCTTGTAATCTCCCTTTATCTATTTGATTCTCCAAAAAAAGACATAAATAATTACTGTTTAATTCAATTCCTCTGATAAAATAGCAATAAACTACATATTCTAGGTAGTTTCAAATGCAGTGTGATGAGACAGCATCTACACCAACATTTACACCAACCTTCACAGATAATCTGCAAGTAATGCATTCTAAATTAATATTTAAAAAACAATTTCTAAATAGGAACAATTTATGATTTATGAAATCCTATTCCCCCCAAACTAGGGAACACTTCTATCTGGGATGCAAACAGGGCAGGAAAACAAAGATTTCCAAAGTTTAAAATACACACACAAGTACGCGCACTAGGGTAGCTGTGCATCCTACTCTACAGAGGACAGTCATCTATTTGAAGGGCCAAAGAGTGACCGGTTTAAAGATAAAGATTGGTAAGAAGGAAGAGGAGAGGTCTAGAAGTTGCCCATCATCAGCTAGCACCTGGACAGCACACTGAGCAGGCACACAGGTTTTGCGCGGGTATAGGGTGAAATGAAGAGACGAGACAACTGTAATGGTTTGAAAACAGGGCCACATTTATTGAATCGGAGTTCTGCGAAGGTGAAGTGCGGGATTAACTGAGGCCGGCCACGAGGCCAGTGGAGCGCATCAGGGCGAAAACATCCCAAACTCGAGCGTGGCGCAGTGACTCGCCACTCTCGAATTCCACACACGAAGTGCTGGGGGATCTACCATGAGCCACCGCCCCCGGCGCCGCCTGACAACCGAGGGGGGTGACCCGTGCAGACCCCAAAGGCTCCCCGAACTCCCAGCAATGGAGCCACAGGGCATTGACATTGATGAAGTCCGGGTTCCTGCCAATCACCTTCAAAGGTGCCATGGGATGCACACCGAAACCCTAACCCCCACTACCTATTCACCGCACTTACCGCCTAACCTAAATCCAATGTGACGAAATTCAACTGGTAACCCAAAACAAGAACACCACCGCCCGGATCCGCAGTATGGAGTAGGCAAAACGCGTACACTGCCCCGAGCCAATTAGGACAATGAACCAAAATTCCTACTCGGCCCCGCAAAAGGCGACCAGAGGAGCTCACACTGCATAACGGGCGTGGAGGGAGGGAGCTGCAAGAAAAAAGAGAGGCATTGGGTGGGGTCACCTGTGCATAGATATAGCCTCAGTGCCCCACCCTTATAGCCAATAGGAAGGGAGCAACCAATTTGCCCCGGGCCCTGCTGGGAGGTGAAATCACCTCTTTTTCCCGCGTTCTCCACTCACCCTCCCGCGCAAACTCTCCCCCCCCCCACAGAAGCGTGGGGGGGAAGTTAATTGCGCGGGTATAGGGTGAAATGAAGAGACGAGACAACTGTAATGGTTTGAAAACAGGGCCACATTTATTGAATCGGAGTTCTGCGAAGGTGAAGTGCGGGATTAACTGAGGCCGGCCACGAGGCCAGTGGAGCGCATCAGGGCGAAAACATCCCAAACTCGAGCGTGGCGCAGTGACTCGCCACTCTCGAATTCCACACACGAAGTGCTGGGGGATCTACCATGAGCCACCGCCCCCGGCGCCGCCTGACAACCGAGGGGGGTGACCCGTGCAGACCCCAAAGGCTCCCCGAACTCCCAGCAATGGAGCCACAGGGCATTGACATTGATGAAGTCCGGGTTCCTGCCAATCACCTTCAAAGGTGCCATGGGATGCACACCGAAACCCTAACCCCCACTACCTATTCACCGCACTTACCGCCACAGAGAGAGACAAGCCTCTGCTTAGTCGACTCTCCCCCACCTGCCAGAGAGAAGCTCGAGCAGGGCCCTTCGCAGATCTTCGATGAATATATCGTTTCCAGCATCGGACAAATGTACCCCGTCCGGCCGGTACAACTCCCTCCGGGCCAAGGATATCTCGGAATGGGGGATGACAGACCCCATGCCTCCAATAGCCCTTCGAATCTCACCATTAACTTTCCATGCCGCCCTGTTTAAACTGGCAGGGCGCACTGAATAACGCCAACAGTAACGCGGAAGAATATTGGACCACAGAATGCGTACTCCCGGCCACTGGGAGGCAATATATGATAAGTCCTTTACCGCTTCCAAAATCAGAGCCTTGCCTTTCAGCAAGCCCAAATCGTTGCCACCCAAATGCAACAGTAACACGTGCGGAGGGGCCTGGACAAGGCCGGAATGGAAAAGAGTAAAAGCGAGGTCGTGCCACTGCATACCACGCCGTCCAAGCCATTGGATGGTCGCCATCTGCCCGAAGCCCAGCTGAGCACCGATAGCGGACTTGGCAGCGCGCCTTGCCGCCCAAAAGATCATACTGTGGCCACATACTAAAACACGAACCGGCTGTTCTCCCCTCCAGGCACCCACTGAAGACTGATCACCAGAAGAGCCTGGGTCGCCCGTTGGCTGTGAAGGGACAGAAGTGGACGCTGGTTCTCCCTCACAAGCCGCCGATGACGTAGGAGGCTCCTCCATATGTTCCCGAGATGGGGCTGATGAGACAGATGGAATAGAGACCGAGGGAGTGGGTGCAGCCTGCATAGCGTCCAGGCGGTCTGAAATGGAAAGTAACAGGTCGCGGTGTGATTTTTTGGATGACCGTGAACGGCCCCTGGAAGAATTCAAAACTGCCCCAGCAGGAGGGGGGTGGAAACCCCTCTCCCTTTCCATGCTGGCAACCCGTGCTAGGATTGTTGAAATATCCACTGCCTCGTCTTCTGAGGAAGAAGAGAGTGGCTGCGGAGTAGGACGCTTGGCTGGTGGTCGCGTGGCACGCCCTTTTCCCTTCCTGCCCCCCTGGCTCTTTTTGGGTGGCATCCTGAGTGACTGGAAATCTGGAAATATTCAGAAAATAAACAGGCTTGATTCTACTTATCTTCCACGCTCAGTCAAGCTGAGCACGTGACAGCCTCGGGCTTGTAATCAATTTAACTGTATTATGAATGGTTCTCCAAAAATATAATGAATTTATGTACAGTGATTAATTAATTAGATGCTGTAGGTATACACCCTGTATATAAATTGACAACCAATGTACTAAATCATGCAAATGAGAAATAAATTAAGAAGGAACAAATAACTCTTGCCCTGCAATGAACTTAAGCTACAACAACAAATCAATTGGGCTATGCCATATAGTGAGTTAATGAACAACTTAAATCAAATGAAGAACCTACAAAGTTGCTTCATTATAGCTAAAATGAATTGATAAAATTGGCAGTAGAACACAATTATTAGGGGACAAATCACTCCTGTCCTGCCTTGAACTTGAGCTTAACTTAACAAATAAATTGGGGCAGTGCAATATTGTGAGTTAATGAACTACCCAAATCAAATGAATAACATACAGACCTAATTAATTATAACTGGAATGAATTGGTACAATTGCAAGTGAGACCACCGACAGTGGGGACTTATCGCCCCCCCTCCCCCCAAACCAAAGAAATTCCGAAGGTGCGCCTGTAGCCTATGACTACTGGACTGAAAAGGCGGGCGTTTGCCCGCGAAACTGGCGGCCGCCGCCGTGCACTCTATCAGAGTACAGTTGGTGGGCTCCTGGCGCTGAATGCAGCACAAGCAGTCCGTTCTGGAGCCTCGCTGCAAAGAGCGGCTCCTGCCCCCTAGAGAAGACGCCCGAGCTCAATGGCACGTGGCTGTAGCGGGGAATCGGGGTGGCTCCACGCACGCACACACACTCCTAAATAAGCTCCGGGCGAGGAAGGGCTAGCCTAACGCCGGGACAGCGCAAAAGCAGGCTGCAGCTGGTGAAGTGTGCTGCGCGACCGAGCCCACCCCGACGGAGGCAAAATACTGCGCGGAGCTATGCTCCGCTCGGAGAGCTGACGCTGCAGCGTCCCGCGGGGAGAGCTGCGGGCTCTGTAACGCTGTTGCGGCTGGGAGGATGCCCCGGAGAACAAGAAAGCAACAAAGCAACACAAGTGAAATAAAGGAAGGGATCACCAAACAGGCATCACTCCCCTACGAGCCCAACAGCAAAGGAGAGCGAAGGGAAGGTTGCCCTCACAGACTCCCTCCCCCCGACTGTAGAGGGACCTATGGAATGGGCGCTACCCGGCAAGAGCCGCAGGCGCCGAACACGCCGCCGCGGCTGCCGCAAACACACACGTACAAAAACAAGTAAATTAACAGCGCGCCCACACTAAAGAAAAACAAACTCCTAAAGCCCCAAATGAAGCAACCTCGGAAGCAAGCCACCCCCAACAGCCCCCAAACCGTGAAAAGGCACAGAACGCGATCCCGAACGAAGGAGGTCAGAGGCTCCGGTCTTCTCCCCACAGCTGCAAGAAAAAAGAGAGGCATTGGGTGGGGTCACCTGTGCATAGATATAGCCTCAGTGCCCCACCCTTATAGCCAATAGGAAGGGAGCAACCAATTTGCCCCGGGCCCTGCTGGGAGGTGAAATCACCTCTTTTTCCCGCGTTCTCCACTCACCCTCCCGCGCAAACTCTCCCCCCCCCCACAGAAGCGTGGGGGGGAAGTTAAATCTGGTCACAGTCTTCCACACCAATACATAGTGAGACGTTGCATTTGTATTTAAATTATAGTAATTATTTCTAAATTTGCATCCATACATATAAATTACCATATGCAAATTTTATGCAAATCTATGCCATCTTTCCCCCTCTTTTTTGCTGTTGCATTCCTCTTTTTTAGCAATGTGTTAAGTGCCCAACCTCTCTCTCTCTCTCTCTCTCTCTCATACACACACACACACACACACACACGAATCAACTATCTAGTGTAATATGCAACATTTTTAAAGGTTTCAACAATACAGAAGTTGATAAGCAAGACCCCCCGAAATTTATTCTACCTACACTTCAAGACTCAAACATTCTATCATCTGTTCCTATGGAAACTGAAAAGATATTCTAGGTTATATCACTATCAGCTGATTATACTGCAGAAAAATCTGTGGTTTATTTTAAACCCTAGTTGGGAAAGAAATGTATTTCAGTACATAATGTTAAGTCTAGTTTTTAATGCCCATGTACAGTGTCTCACTTTCATCAAGATGAAAGCTTTAAAATCTTCAGATTATAACACTAATAAACAAATCTTACAATGTCTTGTTAAGCCCTACGAACAATACTGTTAAAGCTCTTGTAGGACAGTATGGTAAGAGTCCTACCTTCTTGCTAGCAGCTCTCATTGAAATCAATGTGATTTATTTCTGAATAAACATGGTTAGGATCAGGCTATATGTGTGTTTTTAGCATTATGTGAATGTTGTTTAACTCTTGCATAACCCACGCTCGCTGGGTTCGCACGACATCCCCCAAAGCAGTGGCTACATATGCAACATGGTGTCCATGGGCACCATGGCTTGTCGTGAGTTAAATAACTCAAGATGAAGTGTGGCATGTTATCCAAAACCAGTCAATGTAACATACAGTGCTGCAGCAGACTACTCACACGATCCTTGCACCTAATGACTGAGGCAGGAAAATGCTCAGATCATCCATGCATGCATACACAGCAGGGCTGATTCTATAGATAGGTTGGAGTGCACAAGTATTCAGTTTCCCAGTACGCCTATGGAAGGATTGCATTAGATGGAGGTATGAGACATCCTATAGTGTTGTCAGATTTTATATAAAATAAAAATATTTTAAAGAAATAAAAATCTTCTGTAAATATTCTTCATAATGAAAAAAAAGGGGGGATATATAAATTGTAAAAGATGGGAAGCAAACTACATTAGGCTCCATTCAACTTTTGGTGAAAGCAAACATATAAGTATGTCAGTGTGGTGTAGTGGTGAGAGTGTTGGACTGGGACTCGGGAGATCCGGGTTCTAGTCCCCGTTCAGCCATGAAACTCACTGGGTGACTTTGGGCCAGTCACTGACTCTCAGCCTAACCTACCTCACAGGGTTGTTGTGAAGATAAAATGGAGAGGAGGAGGAGGATTATGTAAGCCGCCTTGGGTTCCTTGCAGGAAAAAAGGCGGGGTATAAATATAATAAATAAATAAAAATAAATAAGGATACAGTAATACCTTGGATTGCAAGTAACTTGGTTTGAGAGCGTTTTGCAAGACAAGCAAATTTTTAAATATTTATTTAAATTTTTTTTTCTTGATATACAAGTGACGTCTTGCAATACAAGTATTGTTGTACGGCTTAAATTAAAAATCTCTGTACAATTTTTTTGGGGGGGGGATTTCGTTTTGATATAAGAGTGTTTTGGATTACAAGCACGTTTCCGGAACAAATTATGCTCTCAATCCAAGGCATGACTGTATTCTTATTTCAAACAGCAGCACCTTAGAGACATGAGCAGCAAGGATTCACTAGTGTGGAGAAGAGACACTGATTACTAGAATTCTGGCTGCTCCCCTCCCAGTCTAAAGGTACTTAATATGGAATAGGAAATGGGGGGGGTGTCATTCTCTAACTGCAGCACAACTTCAAGGTTCTTAGTCCAAATCTACCCACACATCTTGTGAAATGAAGTTTTGGGATTTGTTAACTTTTATGAATTTACGGAGGCACTATCAGGGAATACAATGGAGAAAGAAGAGGTGTACCCATGGGCCCTAGGATTATGTCCCCAGTTCTGAGAGTGGGAGGCAGACTTTGCCGAGAAGGTATACACAGCTACACAAACACTCCTTAGGCCACTACCAGCCTATCCTTTGTTTTAGTTAGTTAGTAGTGTGCCAAATCAACTCCTACCATCTCCCAAAAGCAACTCTGTGGACACCAACCACAAAAGCACTAATTTGAATCCAGTATGGTCTCAAAGGCTGGCAGTTGCTACTTCCCATCCCACAGGAATACAGATTCTGATTTGATGGGAAAGAATGAGTAGGCATATTACACAGAGTATTCTTTTTCTAGATCAGAAGAAGGAGACATTGAGTGGATGCTGTTTACAACGCAGCATTGTTACATTAAAGGCTTGCACCTTTAAACAGCATCGTTCTCTTCCCTTGACATAGTGAAGTTAACAGAAACCTCTTCATTAATGCAAATAGCAATAATTATTCCACTCTTTGAAAAAAATAGGTACCATGTACTAGAGGCCAATCTTAGCATGCCTTGGGTATTTGGTAATACTATTACTAAATAAAGACAGTTTGGCGCAGTGGGCAGAACCCAATTCTAACCAGGGAGACTTGAATTCAAAGCCTAACCTTCTTCACAGACATGTGAGGACAAAATGGGAAAGCCCTGAAATCCTCTGAGGAAGGTCAGGATACAAGTACGATATTTTTTTAAAAAAAACAACAACTATTTTCCTCCCTAGGTTTAGCTGTAATTAGAGGTTTAGTTGAACTTTGCAATTTCAGAATCTAATTAATCAAAATGCAGAACATTCCCCCTCCCTCCCTCTGAGGGCTGCTTCATGTAGGAGAAAAATAAATATGTACACCATAATACATGAATGGCTAATTAGCTACAATTACACATGCTGGCTTCCTAAAACATGTACAATTGCAGTACAATTTTTGTTTGGGCTTTTATTTCTTTTTACATGGAAGAATCTCTGTGTAGGGAAAAAAATGACACGCAGTAAGCAGTCAAGATCAAATTGTAATAAGTACACTTTCCATTAGGTGTAAACAACCAGCTTCAGAAATATTTGCCAGATATTGCCCTATTTATTTATTTATTTATTTATTATATTTATACCCCACCTTTTTTCCTGCAAGGAACCCAAGGCGGCTTACATAATCCTCCTCCTCTCCACTTTATCCTCACAACAACCCTATCCCTATATGCAGTGTCTAAATCTTTTGTTGTGCTACTGGTACTAAATGGAATAAATTTAGTACCAATAGTTTTTTGATTAAAAGTATCCCCTTGGGAATTGTTAGCCAAATAAGAGTAAGTTACAACTGCTACTTAATGAGCAAACTATTGCCAAAATTTTGCATGGTGTCAAGGAGTTAAGTGGCACTTAACCAGGTGTTTAAAAGGTGTAAATGCTCTGAACTCTCCATCTTTTAAATAAAGAGTGTACTAATGATGGATGTTATCAAGTGCCATTTTTATTCTTGGGTCTCTATTCAGTAGTGCAATTTATTTTAATCCAAGTCTTTTCAGACTTTATTAAGTGTCCTATTCTCTCCAGGAGGACAATAAGCAGCTTAGCAGTGGGCCCAAACGAAGAGGCTCCTATTGTATGACAAAGGGAAAGAAGTATAATAGCCACAGTGTTAAAAGGACAGAAAAGTGCTTTATTGATAATAGGCCAAGTGCTATTCTGGTGCATGTCAGCCCTTATATTGCTGAATTGGGCTTGAGTCCAATTATATTGATTGCTAATGATGTGAAGGCAAGTTAAACACACATTTTGTGGTTCAACCCTTGACCAGGATTCAGACTGATGAGTGGGATATGAAACAGACTGCATTACAGAAGTCTGAAGATGGAAATATCCAAAGCCTCTGAAGATAATGAAAGTAATGTAAAGATATAAAAGTTAAGAAAAGAAGTTAATAAAAGTAATATAAAGAAAGTGTTACTGATGTTGTTTTTACATATTTCCCTTTTATCCTATCTTATTTTTTTATATACACTAGTGCGTACCGTGTCAAAAGGTTTCTTTGATTTTTAAATGCCAGCATATCAAAATGTGTTAAATTGATTAGCAGATCTTGCAGGAATGTTATGTAGTGTCAAATGTTGTTTATAGCATTAGCATGCGCTCCATTAAAGAGATAACTCAGATTTCATATATGACCTAAATTGTTCCTGCTCTTGGGTTCCTAAATAAATTGGGGGTGGGAGGCAGGGAGAGATCCCATAGAATGACATTAGGTTCCACCACCAAGGTTCTCTCTTAATTTTTCTCAATTTCCTATGACTATCCTCTCTGGCCACAATGAACCAAACAAACTACAAAATACCAAGAAAACAGCAAAATCTGAAAAGGTATTTATATAAAAAATGTCTCAACAAGGTAAAAACAGCACAAAACTCTGTCTAGTCACCTTACAATGCATATCCAATCCTGGTGTCTGTCCCACTCAAATTTGCACATCAAAATTCTCTAAAAACATGAATCACTAATTTTATAAATATATGCCACCAGATAATGAGGAATGGAAAAGATTCAGTATCTGCCATTTCTCTTTTCCCTCCTTCACACCCAACTCCCTGCCTCTCCACCCCAAATTATTAACATGTTTCTCAGGACTATAGCAAGGAGCAAATGATCTACTATATCATCTACTATTGTGTTCATCAGCAAATTGGGGAAGCAAGCCCAGCAGCATTTTCATCATGATGCTTTCATCTTCCTTTCACTCCAGATACAATTAAATACTAATAAAGTTCTTCCAAATAATCCTTGAATTGATTGGAAGCAAGTAACTGGCCATGCACAGCAGGCATATACACTAATAATTTCTTGATTATTTTGATACACAATCTAACAGGGCGGTCAATTGTTCAAATGAATCAAGATTAATTTTCTAGGGCTTCACTTGTCAGTTGCACTTCAGCATTTAATGGAAAGAGAAAAATTGTTTAACAAGGTCAGATGCGGTGCATGAAAGGACACAAACAGGAGTAAATGCTTCAGATATCTACACATTCTATAGCCAAATAGTTGGCAGGGGCAGGGATGGTGGTGGTCAGGGTACTGGAACAAATAGAAATTCTATGCCAAGCAAAGCCAAATTCAATTATCATAATTAGACTAACTAAACCCATTTGCATATGGTCTATAGTAAAGGTAAATAATATCCTCAGAATAGAGAAAGGGAGATTGCAAGACAATAAATTTATTGGCGAATGAATGATATTTATCATATAGTGGAATATATTGGAGTCTAAAATGCAACACAACCTTATCCGCTACTAGGAAATATAAAAATAATTTTATATATTCCATATTATATTTTATATAATATATTTTATATTTATGTGCCCATGTGTTTAATATTGTAGTGGTTTATAATGGAACAGTATATTTCTCAGAGATCCTACCTAATTGGGGAGGAGGGGGTACATTTATGGATATCTTGTATCAAATGTAGGATTGTATCATAGTCATAAGATACCGTACTTGTACTATTTATGAATTGGAGAAATAAAGGAAAGAAAATAAGAAAAAGAAACTACATTTGCACATATCTACTTACTTTGTATAATTTTGTCTGAAAGAACTGGAGTGGCCAATGGCAAAACAGGAAAAATGTGGCAGAGAAGGACATGGGGACTGTTGGGAAGTGTTCAAGACAGAAAGAAGGGATTCATGGGCAGAAACATTTTTTAGTCTTTCTACTCCATGGCAAAATGTCTTGCCCAAGGTTTGCTTTCTGAGCAACATGTTTTCTTAAACACATTTTCAGATTTTTATCCACATACATGACCGAGTCTCTTGGAGGTGGGGGGAATGAATAGAAGAAGAGATTAAGGATGCTAAATTTTGTGCCCACACAAAAACCCATGCTTAAACAATGACTGCAATGTGCTCTTAGAACAGATGTAGGCAGACTTTAGACTTGTAATATCTGTATGTTTTTACTAAAAAAGAACCCTGAGATCTACCAATGGAGCCAGATGCAAAATGGTGGCTCAGGGGACAGAGCCAATTACCTACTGCACCTCATGGGCCATATACTAGGACAGGGGTCCTCAAACTTTTTAAACGGGGGGCCGGTTCATTGTCCCTCAGACTGTTGGGGGACCGGACTCACTGGGACTCACCGGCCGCCCCCGCCCCCAGGGCCCTGCGGCTCAGCTGGCGGCGGCCCTCAGCTCCCGTGCTGCCTCCATCATGCTGCCCCCGCCGCTGCAGGACCCCCGCCGCCGCCGTCCCCGCCCTCCCGCCGCCGCAGGACTGCCCCCCTGATGGACCCCCCTGCCCCCCACTGCCGCCGCAGGACCGCCCCGCTGCCCCCACCCCACCACAGGACTGCCCCGCTGCCGCCGCCGCACCCCCCCGCCGCCGTCGCCGTCACCCGCCCCTGTCCTACCTGGTCCCCTGCGCACTGCTCCTGCTGCCACTGCCTCCGCCCGAGCTGCTCCGTCGCGTCCATCCTGGACTCCGTCCGCGCTCAGTTTTGAAAAACAGAGCGCGGGCGGGGTCCAGGATGGACGTGACGGAGCAGGGTCCCGCCGCGCTGGAAGTGATGTGACGGGACCAGTGGGCGGCGAGGCAGATAAGGTAAAGCCCCCTGCGCCCCCCACACCGTAACCCGCCCCCCCACCGTAACCCGCCCCCGCCCCCCCTGCTGTAACCTGCCCCCCCGCTGTAACCCGCACCCCGCCGCCGTAACCCGCACCCCGCCGCCGTCCCCGTCCTACCTGGTCCCCTGCGCGTTGCTGCCACCGAGTCCGCCGCCGCCGGAGCTGCTCCGTCGCGTCCATCCTGGACTCCGCCCGCGCTCAGTTTTGAAAAACAGCTCGGGCGGGGTCCAGGATAGACGCGACGGAGCAGGGTCCCGTCGCGTCACTTCCGCTGCACCGGAAGTGACGTGATGGGACCAGCAGGCGGCGAGGAGGATGAAGTAAGCCTGCGGGGGTGGACGAGAAGGGAGGAGGATGGGCGCTGTCCACGTCCCGCCACCGGCTAAGCTGCCCCTCCTCCCCTTCCCCCCCCAGCAGGAGATGCAGGGCGGCGGGCGGGCGAGCAGGCGGCCCGTGCCCCCCCACTGGCTTAGCCAGCCCTCCTCCCCTTCCCTCACAAGTTAGATCGGCCGCCGGGCCGGATGAAAAGACCCGGCGGGCCGTAGTTTGAAGACCCCTGTACTAGGATAACCTGTACGTACAAGTACAAACCTACATTTGATTTACTACAGATCAGAGATTCAGATAGCCTAATTTAAAAGGGGAAGTCTTTTTCTTGTTGCTCTTGTTAAAAAATAGAGAGATGGAAACCCTTGCTGATCGACCGCAAATGATCCAGCAATCTACCAGTAGATGCTGAAAACAGGTTTACATACTCTCAACGTACACTGCTGTAGATGCAGTCTCTCTCTCTCTCTCTCTCTCTCTCTCATGCACACACACTTGGTAATGTCTCTGTTTAAATTGTGATAGTGACCTTATCTGATGCAAGAAACTATACATTAATAGTATATACTCTAGTATTTGCTTGCATAATATATTTCAGTACAACACTGTAGTCTAGATTAAAAAACTATACATCATTTACAACACACTGTATACTTCAACTTAACTCTCATTCTTAAATGGGAGCATTGAGAACATAAGTGACACATATCACTTTGCCCCTCATTCTTCAGGTAAGCCTAAAGAGATAAAAGTCATTTCCAGTGGTTCGTTTAGGTTTTCTATTTCAGAATTCAAAGTTGGACTCTCATATCTCATGTCACTGATGCCAGTATAGGGTGCATAATTAAGTTCAATAGGCATGAAGTAAACCCATGATGCAGACCTGAAATAAACCAGCGTATTCTTTATATCAATAGAGCTTAACACTAGGAAAACTTTAAATGGTAAGTATGTTGTAAATGGCATTCTTCTAATTTCAGATATAGTGATATAAATTCATTCTGTCTGATATAAGCAGTAGGTGGTATTGGCAGAAAGTTCAAAACTTTTAAAAACGTTTCAATTTACTACTACTACTACTACTACTATTATTATTATTATTATTATTATTATTATTATTATTATTATTGTCCCCTATAAGCTGCAGTTTATAAGCAGCATGCATCACAGACTGAATGAATTATATTGAAAGATAAAGAAATAATGCACAGTTTAAACAAATTTGATAAAACAATAACATAATCTAAAATCTATTATTCAGGATCCTTAAAAATGGTTTGCATATACTGCTCTACTCAATAGTTGGAGTTTTAAACTTTAATAAGACATTTTCTGAAATATATATAATTAGATTAGATTTGTTTATTTATATGTCGTCATCAGAACATTAGAAAGTAAAAAAATTACAATCAAAATGGACTACATATCCATATAAAGGTAACACAAATCAATGTAAATAAAATTTACACAACCCCATATAAAATTATATTAAAGTTCATAGACAATTTAAAATTCTGAGTCACCCAGACAAGACACAGCATTCTCCTTTTAAAATTTCTCCCTAACATCAGTTATCACAAATAGAAAATGTGCAGTCTTTGCAGTTGCATACCTATAATGTCTACAAAACAAATAGTTTACAGTCTCAGGAATAGATCTCTTCATGTACCTCACTCAAATATTGTTCTCTCTGCAGTTTATACAAATGGCAATACATAGTAATATGACCACAATTAAAAAGCAAGTTCTCCAAAACTACGAAAAGTGTTCTGTTCCATATTCTTGTAAATTTACATGGGCACCTATATATAGCAACATGAAGATCTGCTATAGCCGAGGTACAACTGGTTGCTATGCAGGGATTTTTTAATGCTGTCTAGTATTAAAAATCCAGCATCCAGCAACCTACCTGTGCACTTGGCACAGCAGACAGGGAGGCGGGGCTGTAGTTTTGGTGCACAGGGTCCTTTTACAGGGACCAACAGTGGATGGTCCCTGTAAAAGGGTTCAGAAAAGCTCTACTAAAATATCAATCACCTGTTAGGTAAGGAGAGCCAGGGGAGGGCTGGACTCACTTTTGGTGCCCCCTTCCCTCCTACCCTGTCTAACAGGTGACCAGCATTGAATTTCAAGACCAGTGGGAGGGGGAAGGAGGAAAACATTAAGAAGCACTCACTGTCCAACCCCCAAGAACAGAACAGAGTCAAGAAAAGCTTCTGTTCTCCAGCCCGTCACTTTATTACAGTGTTCTCAAACCTTGGGTCCCCAGTTGTTTTTGGCCTACAACTCCCAGCATGCCCCAGCCAGCGTAGCTGGGGCATGCTGGAGAACACTGCTTGGAGAACAGGTTGGAGAACACTGCTTTATTAGAAGCACAAGTGCAAGACTATGCACACAGCCTTCATACTACATTCCAACTGATCCGGTCTGTGACCATATTGTCAGGTTTTTATGCTATGATTAAGCATAATCATACTAATGCACATAGACTTAATCAGTTAAATAGCTGCCATGGTAGCTCCTTATTCACTACTAAGTTTTCAAAGATCTGATCCATCAATTTCACTATAGTTAAAGTAAACTATTATTCATTTGCTTTTGAGAGAAAGCAAAAACATATTTTACCTGAGTCTCTATTCCTTGCTCAAGCAACCGTTTAGCCTGGTTTTCCACCTCAAGTCGAGCTCTTGCAATAAACAGCAGGTCGTTTTCAATTACTTCTATTCCAGAGAGATCTATTCCTTGAGAAAGGTAATCTATAAAAGGAATAGCATTTTGATATATTACAAAAATTCTGACAACAATGATAATGGGAAAAGTTAAACTTTCTAGGTATGAATTCATGTCATGGTTTCACACACAGATATCAGCATGCATTGCCATGATTTGTTTTACAAAGGTCAAAAGAAAAACTGTTCATCAAGGTTTGAATATCGCAACAGCAAATTTAGTGCATGTATTTCTTAGCTTTCCTCTAAGAAAAGGAATTGTAGGTAAATATTCAAATTTAAGTACAGGAATAGTGAGGGATCCGATGCATGTGGACATCTGTGGAAGTGTGTCTCCCACTCACAAGGGCTATTTTACATGTCACACTAGAATGCTGTGTGAGAACCGTAAACCTTATGTTCCTCCAATTGCACAAGCAGAAGTATGAGAACTTAAATGTATTTTATTTTGTATTTTATCATGTTGTACATCACCCAGAGTGGGTGGGTTGCCGGCCAGATGGGCGATCCATAAATGGAACAAATAAATAAATAAAACAAAAACTTCTACAGACTCTACCTATTACAGCACTGCTCAAGCAACTGCTTTACAGTATATTACAGCACTTCCACTTGTGCAAGCTTTTGTGCTAGTAGTCATTTTCCTTCTGCTCATGGTTCTTTGGATCCAGCCCAATGATTTAAGATTATAGCCTGTGCATCATAGATGAGAGAACAGAAATGTATTCTCAATTGGGGTTGTTGGTTTTTACACAGTTAGAAAAGTGCCTAATGACTACAAATTTGGGCTACAATTAGATCAATGATCGATTAGATCATCAGTTAAAAACACTTTTAACTGACCAAAACAGGTGCCCCTTAATTGGGTAGCAGTTTGTATATGTGTGTGTGTGTGTGTGTGTGTGTGTTTATGCAAGTGCTTATAAAAACTACAGATGGGAAGCACTATCTTAAAAGAAGCAGTCTTCTTCACACAGGAGGAATCCTCTTCTAAGATGATTGCTATGACACATGCATACATCTTATACAACAAAAATATACTTCTTGCTTCAGAAATACTGTTTTATTCACATGAAAATTTATTTATGTATTTATTTATTATATTTATACCCCACCTTTTTTCCTGCAAGGAACCCAAGGCGGCTTACATAATCCTTCTCCTCCTCTCCATTTTATCCCCACAACAACCCTGTGAGGTAGGTTAGGCTGAGAGTCAGTGACTGGCCCAAAGTCACCCAGTGAGTTTCATGGCCGAGCGGGGACTAGAACCCGGATCTCCCGAGTCCCAGTCCAACACACTCACCACTACGCTGCTGGATCAACCGAAGAAAAGATAAGATCTTTTAACATTCCTTTAACTAAGCTGCAGCCCTGGTATAAATAAAATAAGCAGATTGTTAAATAAGAAGCAGAATATTTTTCTGCAATCTTTAATACAATTTAGAATTCAACTGTGGGAATAAAAATGGTAGTACAGAATGGCAAATGAAAAATAAAAGTATAGAGATTGGCAAGAACTGCATATAAAAGGGAGAACCTAAATACCTGAAAGCTAATGTCATGGTATATAATTAACACAAGGATGAAAGTAAGCATTACCCTGGACATGAGGCTGTTGCTAAAGATGACATGTTATGTCAAGTTCTCCTGCTCTCCCTGTAATATATAGTAACTCTCATCTCATATTGTGAAATCAAGTATGTTTACTGGTCCTTCCCATTGGCAGCCAGTGATATGGAACAGGGGCAGGAATATAAACAATGTGATGATATCACAACAAGGGTGTGAGTGGTGCTATTATGTTATGGGGTGAGTTGGAGAACTTAATACAGGAATGCCTTTTCAGTGGCAACTCCATATTCCACATAATATATAGTTCTGCTGTTAAGGAAGTGAAAGATAGAGATGATATTTTTTAAAGTGAGCAATGTGTACACAGTGTGAGAAATGAACATGACTGCTAGATATTTAACTGATATTCAGATAGATATTCCAATTCCAATTCTTCACTTCCATTTCAAATGGAAATATTATGATCCAGCATTTGGAGCGTGAAAATAATTTCCTTTTGCTCAACAGCACTTAAATGGATGATAACTGAATATTGCCTGTTGATCTGAAAGCACTGAAGTGCACCATAGAAGATAAGAGTAAATAGCCTTTACACTGGTGAAGACTATGAGTAGCACCTCTCTCTAGAACCATGTCACAGCTACATTTCTTCATACTACAGATATTCTTCAAAGCATAATATGCTATTTTAAAAAGTCATCTGTACCTTCCCATAATATTAATACTTGTACTTCACCAGATGGTGAAAACTTCAAAATTTGCGTCACCTTCTGCAAACAGATACTGCGCCTCTACAACCACAACAAAACCATAACCCGCCTCCTAATAAAAGCCTTCCCTCTGGGGAAAAATTCAAAGTTCCAACTTGCATTTTCAGGATCTTGTTTTTTGAAGGAATGGAATGAGAAAGAACATATCTCAGGATCTGTTTTTGTTCTGAACTAATACCACTTTTTTTCTACATAGCCTGAAACACTGAACACAAAGCCATTTTAAACATTATATAGTGGTAGATCCAGATTTGCTACCAAACATACTATTGATAAGCAACTACAGCCAATTCCAGTTTCTTGATAAGCATTTACATGTCTGATATACATGTTGGGAAATGCATAGTTGTTGCATTCATTTCAAACTCTACATGAAGTCCTTAAAATATTTTGTGTATAACATAATGTGTGAAGCGGCCCACAGATGTTTTGTTGGGCTACAGGCTGTTTTCACAACCTACCAGGGAATCAGATAACTCAACCTACAGCATAACCTTCTCTGCCAGTTTCTATACCTGGTAGTGATGTTACATTATATGGCTTTATTTTGCTGAATAATTCGTATTGTCAAATGAACATCCATGGATCTTCCCAAGTACCAGTCAGACTGATTTCACATTTCAATAAGCTCCCAATCATGGATACTTCACAGAATGATTTCAGTATTAGGAAGATCCAAATGAGTCCATGGACATCAAGTTCTGGTTAAACTTTATGGATCATAGACTAGCTTCTAAAGCCATGCATTTATTTATTTTAAAACATTATATCCCATCTTTCCTGAAGTGTTGAAGATGCTATGAAGTGTTCTTATTGTATTGATAACAGGAACTTAAGCCACCAATTTTAATATCCTGTAAACTATGTGTTTATTTGATGGTTGTACTGATCAGGTTTATTAATCCTATTCAAGATCTAAGATTGTAACTAGTCTGTAACTATGATTAATGTAAAAAAATTGATAAAAATAAAGTTTAAATTAAATTAAATCATGTTTTCGCATAGTTCATATCTTTCATTCAGGGCATTATAACACCTATAGTTGTAAGTTGATGCCAGAGTGTTGTCAGAATCCTGAGATGCTGAACAGAGCAATGCAGTCATTGACCTAGTTCGCACGTAACAACAACCCACCGGTTAAACAACCCATGGGTTGTCAAACATAACGGGAGAGAGAGAGAGCATGCTGCCTGCAATGCGCCCGTCATTTCTGCTTTTACTCCACAACCCACAATTGACTCATTCATAGGTTGTAGAGCGTGATGTCCGAACCCAGACTGCTGGATTGTTTAGGGGCTAAACAACCCAGCAGTTAACCCATGATTCATTCCTGAGTCCCTAAACAACCCAGCAGACATCATGCTCCACAATCTACAAACATGCTTGCTCGTCCCCGACAGCCCATGGTTTATTTAATTGATGTGCTGTCATTACATGCAAACAGTGTCACTGTGAGTTTTGAAACATAAATACATATAGAAAGCATGGCACTCTACTCACAGAGGAAATGACTGCCAAATTATATGCCTTAAATAGTCCAAAGTCAAGCAGTTGAAGTGGACTAGAAATGGGCTGCAGTTTATGTAGGCCAGGCCACTACTACAGTGGAGACGTATTTCTCAGGATGTTTTAAATGGGTGGATGCTAGTGCCAACCACCCTTTAGGAGTGTCAGAGATTGCATTTCCAGGTCTACTAAACCAAGAGCTCTTCTAGCCCATCCATCTTCCAAAACTTCACCTGTGCCACCAGGTGTGTGTTATTGTATATTGTAACCGTGACCAAGTTAAAACTATCCTGCTCAATAGGTAACTCTTGGGTGATTTGTAAAGTGACTGTACCCAGAAGATTCATTCTGCTGGTAAACAAAAATTACAGAGGGCCCCTGCAAGAAACTCCCAAGAGATTCTACCAAAGGTCTTCTGTATCCAGCACTACTATAATCAGCAGAGAAAGCCTTTGTTCTGCCACTGCTGTTATATTGCAAAGAAGCCTATCATGGTTTGCCCTTTGACACTTAGGAACAAACCCTACCTAAGCAGGGTGAAGGATGGTAGAGGTACTTTACTTACTTTAATTTAACTTTATTACGGTCAATGACCAGCAAAGTACTTTACTTAAACAATTATCCAATGTAGCAAAGATGTTACATGTCTACAGTAATATTATAATTTACCTATGATTTGCATGTTGCTGTGCATTCCTGTTTTGTCTCTGGACTATAGACAGAGATACAGTCATGCCTTGGATTGAGAGCATAATTCGTTCCGGAAACGTGCTTGTAATCCAAAACACTCTTATATCAAAACGAAATCCCCCCCAAAAAAATTGTACAGAGATTTTTAATTTAAGCCGTACTACAGTACTTGTATTGCAAGACGTCGCTTGTATATCAAGTAAAAAAAATTAAATAAATATTTAAAAATTTGCTTGTCTTGCAAAACGCTCTCAAACCAAGTTACTTGCAATCCAAGGTATTACTGTACTTGCTCCTTACATCCTCTTGGGTAAGACCACTCCCAGAAATCTTATGTCTGCCAGCAATGAGAAGAGGACTTCTGATAACATCAAGGCCAGCAGCTTTTTCATGTTCACTTTGTGATTTGTCCCATTTCAGATGCATGCATAAGACCTCCTGCACTTCAGACAGACAAGGAGTCTGAATGCTTTGAAGAAAATTTGCTACTGTCCCTTTTTGTACAGGTCCAAATAAAACTTTTAAACATTGCATTTATAGCTGCACTAGCTTCATCAGTTTCTGGGACCAATTCAAAGTGTTTTGAAGCCCTAAATGGCTTGGGGCCATAGTATCTAAAGGAACGTCTCCTCCCACCATATGTACCTACTCAGACCTTCCTCTGGGTGTCCACACAGAAGGAAGTTAGGCAGAAGGCTACAAGAAAGAGGGCCTTCTCAGTTGTGACACCCTGTTTATGGAATTCTCTCCCCAAGGAGGCTTGCCTGGAGCCTACAAAGTTATATTTTGAGTGCCAGGTGAAGACCTTTTTTCTCCGAAGCACTTTAAAATTTAGATTTTATGGCAGATTTTATACATTTTACATGCTGTTTGTTGTTTTTGTATTGCTTGTATTTAGTATTGCATTTTATTCTTATGCAATTTGCTAAGAGAACTTTTGTTACTGCGTGGATTAAAAATGTAATAAATAAATACAATGTGGTCCTTGGGGTATTTAATGCAAAGCATAGTAATTTGTTCTTACTTTTTGAACCTATAAGCTCAAATCCTGACAGCCCCCACCCCAGACTCCCAGTATGATTACCAGGCGTATGTGATTATAACTATGTATTGAGTTTTGGAGAAGCACATTATATTCTGGATTAATGGGTTAGAATGGTATTCTGCTAAGCCATTTTTAATTTCCGCCTTTAACTCAAGAAGCTATGTAACCATAACTTCTTTTTCCTGGTATGATGCAAAGCAAATCATGCATCACCGTCAATATGCCTTCATTGTATTCCATAATGGGGCCCTGATAATGCCCGGGGATTCATTAAACACCAGAATTTCCTGAATG